>OX457112.1:11511250-13007500 GCA_949752805.1 Deilephila elpenor | reverse complement strand
CTGGGGCGGTGTTCTTGATGCGAGCCACCGCCACTCTCAAATCTACCCGGGTCACTTCGGGCACGTCGTCGTCAATGTCGTCTTCCGCGTCGGGCACATTGCGAGGCGGAACCATAGCCGGTGGTGTGTGCTCCGGTCTCGACGGAAACAACGCACACACCACCTCCTCCAGCAGCTGTGGCTGGAGACTCCGGGACAGTGGGGGAGCCCGTTGGCGCAACTTGCCCCGCACCATAAGGTAGGGGCGTCCCCACGGCTCTCGGTCCAGAGTCTCCAGCAGCTCCTCGTTGGCCTGGGCCTTTGCCCGGACAATGGCCAGCTGGAGGGCGCTTTTCGCCTCCCTGTAGCGATTGTACAGTTCCGCCTCTTCCTGTTCGGCCGCCGCTGTAAAGGGGCGGCGGCGTCTTCTCCTTCGGCACCTAGCGTACCGGCGTCGCACCTGCACACAAGCGATGCGCAGCTGCGCGATCGACTGCGACCACCAGTACACTTGGCGCCTGGAAGGTAACGGCCGGACTCGGGGCATGCCAGCGTCGCAAATGTGCGACATGCTCTCCCGGAACCACTCCGCCTCCTCGTCGATGTTATTGGGCCTGTCTGGAGAGTCCAGCCAGGCCTTGACGATAGAGGCATCCAGGAGAGCCTCCCTGTCCAGCCGCTTCAGTGCCCAACGCGGGCCGTCTCCAACGCCCACCGGGGCCGCTTGGACCGGCCCAACCGAGGTCTGGGCGGAGACGCTAAATCGAATATATCGATGATCAGACAGCGTCTCCACCCCCTCCAGGACGTGCCAGTCCTGGACGGTGCGCGCGAGAGCAGGGCTAGCGAATGACAGGTCCACTATCGACCCACCCCGCATCCGCACGCACGTCTGCACGGAACCCCGGTTCAGGAGAAGCAGGCCCTGCTCGACCGCCCACTCCTCCACTAACTCGCCCCGCGCGTCCGTAGCCGGGGAACCCCAAGCCGTAGATTGGGCATTGAAGTCCCCCAGGACGATCACGGGACGAGGACGGCTACGACTGACGACCGTGCCCAACTCCAAAATAATATCCTCCATGTCGGCGAGAGAAAGGCTGGGGGCGAAATACACCCCCGCGACCATAATATTCCCCCAAACTGCCGCGACATAGCCCCTCCCTCGGGTGACGGCCTCGAAGGGAAGGGTGTCGGCGGCAGACCTCACAAGCAGTGCCACCGAGCGGTTCGTGTCGCACACCCAGTCATCCCTGGGTGGAACAAAGTACGGCTCGGCGACAACTGCCACATCGATCGACCACTGCGCCATGCTCTGGAGCAAGAGATCCTGAGCCCTGGCGCAGTGGTTTATGTTGGCTTGGAGGAGACGACGTAGGGCCATTATTGAATTTCCATGGCCGTTGTCTCCTCCCCAGCCCTCGGCGGATGTTCTGCCGCAACCGGCGGGTGAACCGGCTGCAAGGAGCTGGTTGCCTTCTTTGTCATATTCCTGACACTAGCCGGTGGATGAACCGGCTGTCTCCTGGCATTGTTTTTCTTGGGCCTGACGCAGGCCTTTGACCCGGTCCTATGGTCGGCTGGCTTGCCAGATGCCGCACAGATGACGCAGTGCGGCGTGGCAGTGCAAGTGCCAGCCTTGTGACCGGGCTGACCGCAGCGGAAGCACAATTGGCTGCGGTCTACCCCAGCGGTGCACCGTGCCCCCGCATGTCCCTCTTCCAGACAGCGGTAGCACCGATAGGGCTTGGGCGCCAGGAGCGTGACCTGCGCCGAGACCCAACCCACCAGAAGCCGCTTGTCTGCGATCTTTTTCGCCGCCGCCACGGGACAGCTGACGAAAATTGTCCCGAGACCGGAGACAGCCCGGCGTATCGTGCCCGCCTTGATTTGGTTCGGCGGGCAACCTCCGGCCTCGGAGACGGCAGCGGCGACCTCTTCTTGGGTGACGGAGTCGTCCAGGCCCGAAATGCGCAGATCTGCGCACTTTGTTGGCCTGGACACTCTAACGTCATCCGAGCCTAGAGACGCCCTTAGTTTGTCGGCGAGGGCGTCTGCTTTTGGACCACTCGTTGTTCCCGACACCTCTAGAAGGCGGCCGCCGGTTGCAGTGGTCTTACACCGGATGCCCGTTATGCCGAGATCGCTGAGAGAGATCTCGGCTTTCGCTTTTGCCAATATTTTGGCATACGTCAGGCCCCGCTCCTCCGCCCCCGGCTGCAGGGTAAGAGCCACTGCTGTAGAGCGGGGGGTACTGAGCCTCGCAGTTTGGCGCTTGGCCGCCGCTTGTACTTTCTGGGCCTGCTTTTTGGCCTGCTTGCGTACCTTATTGGATGTTTTGGCGGCGCCCACAACCGTCCACTCCGCCTCAGGTCTGACAGTTTGTGCAGGCGCAGCAGCCGTGGCACCTGCCTTTTTTGCCAGTTTGGCCTTCTCTTTTAACTGCCTGTTTGATTTAGGCCCCGCAGTTTCCTTTTGCGGGGCGGCAGTTTGCACATTCCTCTTATTTGTGGCAGCAGCCACTTGTGCCGGTTGGGCGGCACGTGGCGCTGCCGTTTGGGCTGCATACGTCGGCGCCGGTGTGACACGGTGGTCTGAGGCTAGAGCGGGACGCAAAATTCTCCCCTCAAGCACGGAGAAGCGTGCGTTGAAACTCGCCATCTCCTGACGGATCAGGCGAGTCAACTCCGTTTCTTGTGCCGGCATCTCCGATTGCGGCTGCGTTGTTGCGTGCGGAAGGCCCACCTCACGCCTGAGGTGCTCGCGGCGGAAGTTTGCCATCTCCGCCTTGAGCTCCTCGTGCTCCTTGCGGAGCTCCGCCATTTGCGCTGCGAGCTTTATGTTCTGGGCTCGCAGCAGCGCCGTCTCTTCAGTAGTAGTGCGGGTCAGAAGCACCTGAGCACTTTCCATGATGGAGGTCGTGGCCTCCTTCAATGCCTTCTGACTGCAGCCGCTAAGGCCCTTCGATACCTTGCTGACCCTTTTTATTGCTGCCACCGCGTCGGCCACTCTCTGATTAAGATCGGAGGCAGGTAACTCCTCCGCCTCGACCTCCATGTCTGAGACGGCAGACGACGACTCCGACAGGCGAGTGACTCTCCCTTCCGTCACCCTTTTAGTCAGAGCCGCAATCTGCCGCTCGTCCTCCTCTAGTTTTTTGGCAGCCGCTGCGGCCTTCATTGCAGCCGCTGCCTCACGCCTGGATAGGCCAATACCGGCATATTTGCCGGTAGTAGCTGGCCTACCTCTCCCTCCTTTTTGTGCACCAACCTTGGAGGCCGGCACCGCTGTGTCGCTCAAGGCCGAGTCCGACCCTGAGTCTCCACACTCTCTTGGGCGTTTGCGTATGCGTTTTGCGCCCACGCTACTCCCGCTCGCCACACTCATAACACTAGACGCGCTGTCGGAGTCCGACAGCACGCCCATCCGCTCAATTAGTACCCGAGGTACTTTAGGTCCCACTACGTCATCATCAGTTTTGGTGTTTTTTAAAAGGTCATCCATTTTGAATCCCACGAGTATGGGGGAAAAGAAGGTCCACCCAGGCAGTGCCCCCTGTACCTGGGTAAGCCTAGCGTAACCCGTCAGAGGGTCGGCTGGTACTCTGACGGGGGTCGCACTAGAGACTGAACTTCCCATCAGCCATGCATCCCATCGCGGTGCGCCGCCGCTTGGGATTCGGGGTACTTTTTATAGAGGCATCCTCCCTCGCGGTCCGGGCGTTTAAGCCAGGACCCTCGGTCCGGTGAGAATGCGAGACATGACCACAAACTTCACAACCGGATTACGATATGCGACGGCGACCATGAGAGGGACACTCCCACAGCCCGCCCGGCGGCGGGGTAAGCGCACACCGAGCCCGTCGAAACCTCCGGGACAGAACCGGAGGGTGGCCCAGAGATGGGCCCCACCTAAAAGAAACGACAGATGGAGGCGGCCGCCACAAAAGACAGCGACCGCCAAACCCCCTGCCCTCCCCGTCGGATATTTGCCGTCGGCCATTGAAGTTGCAAAATCGCAACTACGATGACCCACGTTGCCCAGGGTGCACCACGTGGAGGTTCCCGACATTGCACCCCAACCTAACCTTTTTTTTTTTTTTTTTTGGTATCGGGTTGGAAAATCCTCATGGACATCCTCCGCCCGGGGGAGGCGCGGAGGGGACTGTCAGACTCTTACTGACTAAAAACCAACCCGTGTTCCTCTCGTACCCGTGTGTCGGAGGGTCGGGTATCGCCGAAGCATTCGTCGCAACCCCCCGACGGGTATTGGCCCGCCATAGTCAGGCGGGCCCCGTCACCCACTGCGGCCGTCACCCCGGCCGCAGGACTCCACTACGAGGCGCGCGCGGAACACGACGCCGCCGCCTCAAGGCCTGCTGCTGGTCGGACGACAAGACGCCCCGAGTCTGTCGTCCGCAGGCCGCGCCCTACGGTGGCCGGAAGTCGGCCACCCTACGACGCCCAGTGCGTCTGCTGCGGGAGGGGAGAGAGGAGGCAGCCTCTCTCTCCCTTTCCGCCACCTCCTTTGCGAGCATTACGGCCTCGCAGAAGGTGGCGACAACTCTCCAACCTGACTTGCTCCCGACCATTGTAGCCACAACAGCCGGAAGCGAGAGGTTTCCCGCAGCACCTACGGCCGCGACCAAGTCACGGCGCTGCTCAGCCCAAGCTGGGCACTCCGCCAACGTATGCAACGCCGTGTCGTCGCGGCGATCACCACAATGGTGGCACTGGGACGTCGGCTCCCGGCCTAGTCGACACAGGTACTTCCCGAAACACCCATGTCCGGTAAGCACCTGCGTCAGCCGGAAGCTTAGGGCGCCGTGGCTCCTATTGAGCCACTCCTCTAGTATGGGCCTTACCGCCGCTACAGCGGCGTGCCCCGCCGTGGGTAGCGCTAGGCGCGTCTGCCACTCCGCCACTAAGACCTGGCGGAGTGCTGCCCTGCGTGCCTCTATCTGTCGAGGCACCAGGCGCTCGCCCCTCTCGACCGCCTCCACACGCCACCAATAGAGCGACGTGAGGAGCTTTGCGTCGAGGTCCCAGGGCGAGGATCCGGCTAGAAGGCTCGCTGCCTCAAAGGAGATCGTACGGTATCCCCTTATGACCCTGACGGCCATCGCGCGCTGCGGCCTTCGCAGCGCGGCGATGTTGCGGGCCGTCAGGGAGTCCGCCCACACTGGCGCGGCGTATAATGCCATCGACCGTACGACCCCCATGTAGAGCCTCCGGCAGGAGGAGTTGGGCCCCCCCAGGTTGGGCAGCAAGCGCGAGAGCGCAGAAGCGGCGCCCATCAACCGGGGGGCGAGCCGTGTAAAGTGCGGCCCGAATGTCCACCGACTGTCGAGGACGAGTCCAAGGTACTTCATCGTCGACTCGACAGCGATGGAGACCCCTCCTACAATGATGCTGGACCCCGGAGGCGGCTTCGTCCTCGGCCCGTGAAAACACAGGGCCTCAGACTTGTGCAATGCCACCTCTAAGCCCAGCCGCCGGATCCTACCCACGACGTGCGCGACACCAGCAGTCGCGCGTATGGCCGCCTGCCGGTACGACTTTCCACGCGCTGTTACTAGCGTATCGTCGGCGTAACAAATGACGCCGACGCCGTGGATAAGCGCACCGCGCAGAGCCCAGTCGTACCCCACGTTCCACAGGAGCGGCCCCAACACCGATCCCTGTGGAACGCCGCACGACGTCTCTCGCCGACACCATTCCTCTCGACCCGGGTACACCACCGATCTTTCGGACAAATAGGCCCCGACAATGCGTTGGAGGTAGTGCGGCACCCCGTGGTACCGGAGTGCCTCTCGGATGATATTCCAGGGCAAGGTGTTGAAGGCGTTGGCGATGTCGAGCGACACCGCCAAGACCACCTCACCCCGGGCGACTGCCTCCTCCGCGAGGACCCTCACGCGCATGATTGCGTCCACCGTAGAGCGCCCCTGGCGGAAACCAAATTGGTTGTCCGCCAAATCCGGGCCCACCATGGTCATGTGCTGGACGAGGCGGCTAGCGATGATTCGCTCGAAAATCTTACACACCTCGTCCAGCAACACGATGGGCCTGTACGCAGATGGTGAGTCTGCGGGGCGCCCCTCCTTCTTGAGCAGGACCAGCTTTCCGGTCTTCCACCGGCTTGGAAACTGGCCCCGCTCCAAACATGCGCTCAAGAGCCCCGCTAGTCGGGGCCAGAGAGCCTCCATGGCCAGGACCCATGCACGGCCTGGAATGCCGTCGGGCCCTGGGGCGGTGTTCTTGATGCGAGCCACCGCCACTCTCAAATCTACCCGGGTCACTTCGGGCACGTCGTCGTCAATGTCGTCTTCCGCGTCGGGCACATTGCGAGGCGGAACCATAGCCGGTGGTGTGTGCTCCGGTCTCGACGGAAACAACGCACACACCACCTCCTCCAGCAGCTGTGGCTGGAGACTCCGGGACAGTGGGGGAGCCCGTTGGCGCAGTTTGCCCCGCACCATAAGGTAGGGGCGTCCCCACGGTTCTCGGTCCAGAGTCTCCAGCAGCTCTTGGTTGGCCTGGGCCTTTGCCCGGACGATTGCCAGCTGGAGGGCGCTCTTCTCTTCTCTGTAGCGGTTGTACAGTTCCGCCTCTTCCTGTTCGGCCGCCGCTGTAAAGGGGCGGCGGCGTCTTCTTCGGCACCTAGCGTACCGGCGTCGCTCCTGCACACAAGCGATGCGCAGCTGCGCGATCGACTGCGACCACCAGTACACTTGGCGCCTGGATGGTAGCGGCCGGACTCGGGGCATGCCAGCGTCGCAAATGTGCGACATGCTCTCCCGGAACCACTCCGCCTCCTCGTCGATGTTATTGGGCCTGTCTGGAGAGTCCAGCCAGGCCTTGACGATTGAGGCATCCAGGAGAGCCTCCCTGTCCAGCCGCTTCAGTGCCCAACGCGGGCCGTCTCCAACGCCCACCGGGGCCGCTTGGACCGGCCCAACCGAGGTCTGGGCGGAGACGCTGAATCGAATATACCGATGATCAGACAGCGTCTCCACCTCCTCCAGGACGTGCCAGTCCTGGACAGTGCGCGCGAGAACGGGGCAAGCGAACGACAGGTCCACTATAGACCCACCCCGCATCCGCACGCACGTCTGCACGGAACCCCGGTTCAGGAGAAGCAGGCCCTGCTCGACCGCCCACTCCTCCACTAACTCGCCCCGCGCGTCCGTAGCCGGGGAACCCCAAGCCGTAGATTGGGCGTTGAAGTCCCCCAGGACGATCACGGGACGAGGACGGCTACGACTGACGACCGTGCCCAACTCCAAAATAAGATCCTCCATGTCGGCGAGAGAAAGGCTGGGGGCGAAATACACCCCCGCGACCATTATGTTTCCCCAAACTGCCGCGACATAGCCCCGCCCTCGGGTGACGGCCTCGAAGGGAAGGGTGTCGGCGGCAGACCTCATGAGCAGTGCCACCGAGCGGTTGGTGTCGCACACCCAGTCATCCCTGGGTGGCACAAAATACGGCTCGGCGACAACTGCCACATCAATCGACCACTGCGCCATGCTCTGGAGCAAGAGATCCTGAGCCCTGGCGCAGTGGTTTATGTTGGCTTGGAGGAGACGACGTAGGGCCATTATTGAGTGTCCATGGCTGTTGTCTCCTCCCCAGCCCTCGGCGGATGTTCTGCCGCAACCGGCGGGTGAACCGGCTGCGAGGAGCTGGTTGCCTTCTTGGACACATTAGTGACACTAGCCGGTGGATGAACCGGCTGTCTCCTGGCATTGTTTTTCTTGGGCCTGACGCAGGCCTTTGACCCGGTCCTATGGTCGGCTGGCTTGCCAGATGCCGCACAGATGACGCAGTGCGGCGTGGCAGTGCAAGTGCCAGCCTTGTGACCGGGCTGACCGCAGCGGAAGCACAATTGGCTGCGGTCTACCCCAGCGGTGCACCGTGCCCCCGCATGTCCTTCTTCTAGACATCGGTAGCACCGATAGGGCTTGGGCGCCAGTAGCGTGACCTGCGCCGAGACCCATCCCACCAGAAGCCGTTTATCTTTAAGCTTTTTGGCCGCCGCTACGGGACAACTAAGAAAGATTGTCCCGAGACCAGAGACACCCCGGCGTATCGTGCCCGCCTTGATTTGGTCCGGCGGGCAACCTCCGGCCTCGGAGACGGCAGCGGCGACCTCTTCTTGGGTGACGGAGTCGTCCAGGCCCGAAATGCGCAGATCTGCGCACTTGGTTGGCCTGGACACTCTAACGTCATCCGAGCCTAGAGACGCCCTTAGTTTGTCGGCGAGGGCGTCTGCTTTTGGACCACTCGTTGTTCCCGACACCTCTAGAAGGCGGCCGCCGGTTGCAGTGGTCTTACACCGGATGCCAGTTATGCCGAGATCGCTGAGAGAGATCTCGGCTTTCGCTTTTGCCAATATTTTGGCATACGTCAGGCCCCGCTCCTCCGCCCCCGGCTGCAGGGTAAGAGCCACTGCTGTAGAGCGGGGGGTACTGAGCCTTGCTGTCTGGCGTTTGGCCGCCGCTTGCTCTCTCTGGACCTTCTTTTTGGCCAGCTGGCGCGCCTTTTTGGCCTTTTTAGCGGCGCCCGCAACCGTCCACTCCGTCTCAGGTCTGACAGTTTGTGCTGGCGGAGCAGCCGGAGCAGCTGTCTTTTTCGCCAGTTTTGCGTCATTCTTCAACTGCCTATTTGATTTAGGCCTCGCAATTTCCTTCTGCGAGGCGGCAGTTGGAACAGCCCTCTTTTGCGAGGTGGCAGCCGCTTGTGCCGGTTGGGCGGCACGAGGCGTCGCGGTTTGGGCCGCATACGTCGGTGCCGGTGTGCTTCGTTGGTCTGCAGCTAGAGGGGGACGCAATATCCTCCCCTCAAGCACCGAGAAGCGCGCATTAAAACTCGCCATCTCCTTACGGATCAGGCGAGTCAATTCCGTCTCTTGTGACGGCAACTGTGGTTGCGGTGTCGGCGTTGTTGCGTGCGGAAGGCCCACCTCACGCCTGAGGTGCTCGCGGCGGAAGTTGGCCATCTCCGCCTTGAGCTCCTCGTGCTCCTTGCGGAGCTCCGCCATTTGCGCTGCGAGCCTTGCGTTCTGGGCCCGCAGCAGCGCCGTCTCTTCGGTAGTGGTGCGGGTCAGAAGCACCTGCGCACTTTCGACGATGGAGGTCGTGGCCTCTTTCAGCGCCTTCTGGCTGCAGCCGCTAAGGCCCTTTGAGACCTTGCTCACCCTTCTTATGGCTGCAACCGCGTCGGCCACTCTCTTATTTAGATCGGAGGCAGGTAACTCCTCTGCCTCGACCTCCATGTCTGAGACGGCAGACGACGACTCTGACAGGCGGGTGACTCTCCCTTCCGTCACCCTTTTCGTCAGAGCCGCAATCTGCCGCTCTTCCTCTTCCAATTTTTCGGCGGCCGCTGCAGCCTTCATGGCAGCCGCAGCCTCGCGCCTGGATAGGCCGATACCAGCATATTTGCCGGTAGTAACGGGCCTCCCTCGCCCTCCTTTTTTGGTACCGACCTTGGGGGCCGGCACCGCTGTGTCGCTCAGGGCCGAATCCGACCCTGAGTCTGCGACCTCTCTCTGGCGTTTGCGCAAACGTTTCGAGTTCGCGCTCACACCGCTCACCACACTCATCACGCTGGATGCACTGTCAGAATCCGACAGCACGCCCATTCGCTCAACGAGTACCAAAGGTACTTTTGATCCCACTACGTCATCATTGGTTTTTGGTTGATTAAAAAATTCCATTTTTAGACCCACGAGTATGGGGGAAAAGACGGTCCACCCAGGCAGTGCCCCCTGTACCTGGGTAAGCCTAGCGTAACCCGTCAGAGGGTCGGCTGGTACTCTGACGGGGGTCGCACTAGAGACTGAACTTCCCATCAGCCATGCATCCCCTCGCGGTGCGCCGCCGCTTGGGATTCGGGGTACTTTTTATAGAGGCATCCTCCCTCGCGGTCCGGGCGTTTAAGCCAGGACCCTCGGTCCGGTGAGAATGCGAGACATGACCACAAACTTCACAACCGGATTACGATATGCGACGGCGACCATGAGAGGGACACTCCCACAGCCCGCCCGGCGGCGGGGTAAGCGCACACCGAGCCCGTCGAAACCTCCGGGACAGAACCGGAGGGTGGCCCAGAAATGGGCCCCACCTAAAAGAAACGACAGATGGAGGCGGCCGCCACAAAAGACAGCGACCGCCAAACCCCCTGCCCTCCCCGTCGGATATTCGCCGTCGGCCATGGTAGTTGCAAATCGCAACTACGATGACCCACGTTGCCCAGGGTGCACCACTTGGAGGTTCCCGACATAGCACCCCACCCCAACCTAACCTAACCTAACCTAACCTAACCTAACCTAACCTAACCTAACCTAACCTAACCTAACCTAACCTAACCTTTTTTTTTTTTTTTTTTTTTTTTTTTTTTTTTTTTTGGTATCGGGTTGGAAAATCCTCATGGACATCCTCCGCCCGGGGGAGGCGCGGAGGGGACTGTCAGACTCTTACTGACTAAAAACCAACCCGTGTTCCTCTCGTACCCGTGTGTCGGAGGGTCGGGTATCGCCGAAGCATTCGTCGCAACCCCCCGACGGGTATTGGCCCGCCATAGTCAGGCGGGCCCCGTCACCCACTGCGGCCGTCACCCCGGCCGCAGGACTCCACTACGAGGCGCGCGCGGAACACGACGCCGCCGCCTCAAGGCCTGCTGCTGGTCGGACGACAAGACGCCCCGAGTCTGTCGTCCGCAGGCCGCGCCCTACGGTGGCCGGAAGTCGGCCACCCTACGACGCCCAGTGCGTCTGCTGCGGGAGGGGAGAGAGGAGGCAGCCTCTCTCTCCCTTTCCGCCACCTCCTTTGCGAGCATTACGGCCTCGCAGAAGGCGGCGACAACTCTCCACCCTGACTTGCTCCCGACCATTGTAGCCACAACAGCCGGAAGCGAGAGGTTTCCCGCAGCACCTACGGCCGCGACCAAGTCACGGCGCTGCTCAGCCCAAGCTGGGCACTCCGCCAACGTGTGCAACGCCGTATCGTCGCGGCGATCACCACAATGGTGGCACTGGGATGTCGGCTCCCGGCCTAGTCGACACAGGTACTTCCCGAAACACCCATGTCCGGTAAGCACCTGCGTCAGCCGGAAGCTTAGGGCGCCGTGGCTCCTATTGAGCCACTCCTCTAGAACGGGCCTTACCGCCGCTACAGCGGCGTGCCCCGCCGTGGGTAGCGCTAGGCGCGTCTGCCACTCCGCCACTAAGACCTGGCGGAGCGCTGCCCTGCGTGCCTCTATCTGTCGAGGCACCAGGCGCTCGCCCCTCTCGACCGCCTCCACACGCCACCAATAGAGCGACGTGAGGAGCTTTGCGTCGAGGTCCCAGGGCGAGGATCCGGCTAGGAGGCTCGCTGCCTCAAAGGAGATCGTACGGTATCCCCTTATGACCCTGACGGCCATCGCGCGTTGCGGCCTTCGCAGCGCGGCGATGTTGCGGGCCGTCAGGGAGTCCGCCCACACTGGCGCGGCGTATAACGCCATCGACCGTACGACCCCCATGTAGAGCCTCCGGCAGGAGGAGTTGGGCCCCCCCAGGTTGGGCAGCAAGCGCGAGAGCGCAGAAGCGGCGCCCATCAACCGGGGGGCGAGCCGTGTAAAGTGCGGCCCGAAGTTCCACCGACTGTCGAGGACGAGTCCAAGGTACTTCATCGTCGACTCGACAGCGATGGAGACCCCTCCTACTATTATGCTGGACCCCGGAGGCGGCTTCGTCCTCGGCCCATGAAAACATAGGGCCTCAGACTTGTGCAATGCCACCTCTAAACCCAGCCGCCGGATCCTACCCACGACGTGCGCGACACCAGCAGTCGCGCGTATGGCCGCCTGCCGGTACGTCTTTCCACGAGCTGTCACTAGCGTATCGTCGGCGTAACAAATGACGCCGACGCCGTGGATAAGCGCACCGCGCAGAGCCCAGTCGTACCCCACGTTCCACAGGAGCGGCCCCAACACCGATCCCTGTGGAACGCCGCACGACGTCTCTCGCCGACACCATTCCTCTCGACCCGGGTACACCACCGATCTTTCCGACAAATAAGCCCCGACAATGCGTTGGAGGTAGCGCGGCACCCCGTGGTACCGGAGTGCCTCTCGGATGATATTCCAGGGCAAGGTGTTGAAGGCGTTGGCGATGTCGAGCGACACCGCCAAGACCACCTCACCCCGGGCGACTGCCTCCTCCGCGAGGACCCTTACGCGCATGATTGCGTCCACCGTAGAGCGCCCCTGGCGGAAACCAAATTGGTTGTCCGCCAAATCCGGGCCCACCCTGGTCATGTGCTGGACGAGGCGGCTAGCGATGATTCGCTCCAAAATCTTGCACACCTCGTCCAGCAACACGATGGGCCTGTACGCAGATGGTGAGTCTGCGGGGCGCCCCTCCTTCTTGAGCAGGACCAGCTTTCCGGTCTTCCACCGGCTTGGAAACTGGCCCCGCTCCAAACATGCGCTCAAGAGCCCCGCTAGTCGGGGCCAGAGAGCCTCCATGGCCAGGACCCATGCACGGCCTGGAATGCCGTCGGGCCCTGGGGCGGTGTTCTTGATGCGAGCCACCGCCACTCTCAAATCTACCCGGGTCACTTCGGGCACGTCGTCGTCAATGTCGTCTTCCGCGTCGGGCACATTGCGAGGCGGAACCATAGCCGGTGGTGTGTGCTCCGGTCTCGTCGGAAACAATGCACACACCACCTCCTCCAGCAGTTGCGGCTGAAGACTCCGGGACAGTGGGGGAGCCCGTTGGCGCAACTTGCCCCGCACCATAAGGTAGGGGCGTCCCCACGGCTCTCGGTCCAGAGTCTCCAGCAGCTCCTCGTTGGCCTGGGCCTTTGCCTGGACGATAGCCAGCTGGAGGGCGCTCTTCGCTTCTCTGTAGCGGTTGTACAGTTCCGCCTCTTCCTGTTCGGCCGCCGCTGTAAAGGGGCGGCGGCGTCTTCTTCGGCACCTAGCGTACCGGCGTCGCTCCTGCACACAAGCGATGCGCAGCTGCGCGATCGACTGCGACCACCAGTACACTTGGCGCCTGGATGGTAGCGGCCGGACTCGGGGCATGCCAGCGTCGCAAATGTGCGACATGCTCTCCCGGAACCACTCCGCCTCCTCGTCGATGTTATTGGGCCTGTCTGGAGAGTCCAGCCAGGCCTTGACGATTGAGGCATCCAGGAGAGCCTCCCTGTCCAGCCGCTTCAATGCCCAACGCGGGCCGTCTCCAACGCCCACCGGGGCCGCTTGGACCGGCCCAACCGAGGTCTGGGCGGAGACGCTAAATCGAATATACCGATGATCAGACAGCGTCTCCACCCCCTCCAGGACGTGCCAGTCCTGGACGGTGCGCGCGAGAGCGGGGCTAGCGAAAGACAGGTCCACTATCGACCCACCCCGCATCCGCACGCACGTCTGCACGGAACCCCGGTTCAGGAGAAGCAGGCCCTGCTCGACCGCCCACTCCTCCACTAACTCGCCCCGCACGTCCGTAGCCGGGGAACCCCAAGCCGTAGATTGGGCATTGAAGTCCCCCAGGACGATCACGGGACGAGGACGGCTACGACTGACGACCGTGCCCAACTCCAAAATGATGTCCTCCATGTCGGCGAGAGAAAGGCTGGGGGCGAAATACACCCCCGCGACCATAATGTTGCCCCAAACTGCCGCGACATAGCCCCGCCCTCGGGTGACGGCCTCGAAGGGAAGGGTGTCGGCGGCAGACCTCATGAGCAGTGCCACCGAGCGGTTGGTGTCGCACACCCAGTCATCCCTGGGTGGCACAAAGTACGGCTCGGCGACAACTGCCACATCGATCGACCACTGCGCCATGCTCTGGAGCAAGAGATCCTGAGCCCTGGCGCAGTGGTTTATGTTGGCTTGGAGGAGACGACGTAGGGCCATTATTGAATTTCCATGGCCGTTGTCTCCTCCCCAGCCCTCGGCGGAAGTTCTGCCGCAACCGGCGGGTGAACCGGCTGCGAGGAGCTGGTTGCTTTCTTCGACGCATCAGCCGGTGGATGACCCGGCTGTCTCTTGGCGTTTTTCTTCTTGGGCCTGACGCAGGCCTTTGACCCGGTCCGATGGTCGGCTGGCTTGCCAGATGCCGCACAGATGACGCAGTGCGGCGTGGCAGTGCATGTGCCAGCCTTGTGACCGGGCTGACCGCAGCGGAAGCACAATTGGCTGCGGTCTACCCCAGCGGTGCACCGTGCCCCCGCATGTCCTTCCTCAAGACATCGGTAGCACCTATATGGCTTGGGCGCCAGGAGCGTGACCTGCGCCGAGACCCATCCAACCAGCAGCCTTTTATCCTTCAGCTTTTTGGCCGCCGCTACGGGACAGCTGACCAAAATTGACCCGAGACCGGAGACACCCCGGCGTATCGTGCCCGCCTTGACTTGATCCGGCGGGCATCCTCCGGCCTTGGAGATGGCAGCGGCGACCTCTTCCTCCGTGACAGAATCGTCCAGGCCCGAAATGCGGAGGTCTGCGCATTTGGTTGGCCTGGACACCTTGACATCATCAGAGCCCAGAGACGCCCTGAGTCTGTCAGCGAGGGCGTCCGCTTTGGGACCACTAGTCGTTCCCGACACCTCTAATAAGCGACCGCCGGTTGCAGTAGTTTTGCACCGGATGCCCGTTATGCCGAGATCATTCAGCGAGATCTCAGCTTTCGCCTTTGCCAAGATTTTGGCATATGTGAGGCCCCGCTCCTCCGACCCTGGCTGCAGTGTGAGGACCACTGCTGTAGAGCGGGGGGTGCTGAGCCTCGCTGTCTGGCGCTTGGCCGCCGCTTGTTCCCTCTGGGCCTGCTTCTTGGCCCGCTGGCGCGCCTTTTTGGAGTGTTTGGCGGCGCCCGCCACCGTCCACTCCGCCTCAGGTCTAGTGGCGGGCTCGCGCGTTACTGGCCTAGTTTGTGCAGGCGCAGCAGCCGGTGCACCTGCCTTTTTAGCCAGTTTGGTCTCCTTTTTTGTCTGCCTGTTTGATTTAGGCCCCGCAGTTTCTTTTGGCGGGGCGGCAATTGGAACAGCCCTCTTTTGCGGTGCGGCAGTCGCTTGTGCCGGTTGGGCGGCACGGGGCGCTGCGGTTTGAGCCGCATACGTCGGCGCCGGTGTGCTGCGTTGGTCAGCAGCTAGAGGAGGACGTAAGATCCTCCCCTCAAGCACCGAGAACCGCGCGTTGAAACTCGCCATCTCCTGTCGGATCAGGCGAGTCAACTCCGTCTCCTGTGACGGCATCTGCGGTTGCGGCGTTTCGTGCGGAAGGCCCACCTCCCGCCTGAGATGCTCGCGGCGGAAGTTGGCCATCTCCGCCTTGAGCTCCTCATGCTCCTTGCGGAGCTCCGCCATTTGCGCCGCGAGCTTTGTATTCTGGGCCCGCAGCAGCGCCGTCTCTTCTGAAGTGGTGCGGCTCAAAAGCACCTGTGCACTCTCTAGGATGGAGGTCGTGGCCTCTTTGAGTGCTTTTTGGCTGCAGCCGCTAAGGCCCTTTGAGACCTTGCTCACACGTTTAATCGCTGCAACCGCGTCTGCCACTCGCTGATTAAGATCAGAGGCAGGTAACTCCTCTGCCTCGACCTCCATGTCTGAGACGGCAGACGACGACTCCGACAGGCGAGTGACTCTCCCTTCAGTCACCCGTTTCGTCAGAGCCGCAATCTGCCGCTCGTCCTCCTCTAGTTTTGCGGCGGCCGCTGCGGCCTTCATTGCAGCCGCAGCCTCGCGCCTGGATAGGCCGATACCGGCATATTTGCCGGTAGTGGCGGGCCTACCTCTTCCGCCTTTTTTGGCACCGACCTTGGAGGCCGGCACCGCTGTGTCGCTCAGGGCCGAGTCCGACCCTGAGTCTCCACACTCTCTTGGGCGTTTGCGTATGCGTTTTGCGCCCACGCTACTACCGCTCGCCACACTCATTATGCTGGACGCACTGTCGGAATCCGACAGAACGCCCATCCGTTCAATTAGTACCCGAGGTACTTTAGGTCCCACTACGTCATCATCAGTTTTGGTGTTTTTTAAAAGGTCATCCATTTTGAATCCCACGAGTATGGGGGAAAAGACGGTCCACCCAGGCAGTGCCCCCTGTACCTGGGTAAGCCTAGCGTAACCCGTCAGAGGGTCGGCTGGTACTCTGACGGGGGTCGCACTAGAGACTGAACTTCCCATCAGCCATGCATCCCCTCGCGGTGCGCCGCCGCTTGGGATTCGGGGTACTTTTTATAGAGGCATTCTCCCTCGCGGTCCGGGCGTTTAAGCCAGGACCCTCGGTCCGGTGGGAATGCGAGACATGACCACAAACTTCACAACCGGATTACGATATGCGACGGTGACCGTGAGAGGGACACTCCCACAGCCCGCCCGGCGGCGGGGTAAGCGCACACCGAGCCCGCCGAGACCTCCGGGACAGAACCGGAGGGTGGCCCAGAGATGGGCCCCACCTAAAATAACGACAGATGGAGGCGGCCGCCACAAAAGCCAACGACCGCCAAACCCCCTGCCCTCCCCGTCGGATATTTGCCGTCGGCCATTGAAGTTGCAAAGTCGCAACTACGATGACCCACGTTGCCCAGGGTGCACCACGTGGAGGTTCCCGACATAGCACCCCAACCTAACCTAACCTAACCTAACCTAACCTTTTTTTTTTTTTTTTTTTTTTTTTTGGTATCGGGTTGGAAAATCCTCATGGACATCCTCCGCCCGGGGGAGGCGCGGAGGGGACTGTCAGACTCTTACTGACTAAAAACCAACCCGTGTTCCTCTCGTACCCGTGTGTCGGAGGGTCGGGTATCGCCGAAGCATTCGTCGCAACCCCCCGACGGGTATTGGCCCGCCATAGTCAGGCGGGCCCCGTCACCCACTGCGGCCGTCACCCCGGCCGCAGGACTCCACTACGAGGCGCGCGCGGAACACGACGCCGCCGCCTCAAGGCCTGCTGCTGGTCGGACGACAAGACGCCCCGAGTCTGTCGTCCACAGGCCGCGCCCTACGGTGGCCGAAAATCTGCCACCCTACGACGCCCAGTGCGTCTGCTGCGGGAGGGGAGAGAGGAGGCAGCCTCTCTCTCCCTTTCTGCCACCTCCTTTGCGAGCATCACGAGCTCGCAGAAGGTGGCGACAGCTTTCCATCCTGACCTGCTCCCGACCATTGTAGACACAACGGCCGGAAGCGAGAGGTTTCCCGCAGCACCTACGGCCGCGACTAAGTCACGGCGCTGCTCGGCCCAAGCTGGGCACTCCGCCAACGTATGCAACGCCGTATCGTCGCGGCGATCACCACAATGGTGGCACTGGGACGTCGGCTCCCGGCCTAGTCGACACAGGTACTTCCCGAAACACCCATGTCCGGTAAGCACCTGCGTCAGCCGGAAGCTTAGGGCGCCGTGGCTCCTATTGAGCCACTCCTCAAGTATGGGCCTTACCGCCGCTACAGCGGCGTGCCCCGCCGTGGGTTGCGCTAGGCGCGTCTGCCACTCCGCCACTAAGACCTGGCGGAGCGCTGCCCTGCGTGCCTCTACCTGTCGAGGCACCAGGCGCTCGCCCCTCTCGACCGCCTCCACACGCCACCAATAGAGCGACGTGAGGAGCTTTGCGTCGAGGTCCCAGGGCGAGGATCCGGCTAGGAGGCTCGCTGCCTCAAAGGAGATCGTACGGTATCCCCTTATGATCCTGACGGCCATCGCGCGTTGCGGCCTTCGCAGCGCGGCGACGTTACGGGCCGTCAGGGAGTCCGCCCACACTGGCGCGGCGTATAGCGCCATCGACCGTACGACCCCCATGTAGAGCCTCCGGCAGGAGGAGTTGGGCCCCCCCAGGTTGGGCAGCAAGCGCGAGAGCGCAGAAGCGGCGCCCATCAACCGGGGGGCGAGCCGTGTAAAATGCGGCCCGAAGTTCCACCGACTGTCGAGGACGAGTCCAAGGTACTTCATCGTCGACTCGACAGCGATGGAGACCCCTCCTACTATTATGCTGGACCCCGGAGGCGGCTTCGTCCTCGGCCCATGAAAACATAGGGCCTCAGACTTGTGCAATGCCACCTCTAAGCCCAGCCGCCGGATCCTACCCACGACGTGCGCGACACCAGCAGTCGCGCGTATGGCCGCCTGCCGGTACGTCTTTCCACGCGCTGTCACTAGCGTATCGTCGGCGTAACAAATGACGCCGACGCCGTGGATAAGCGCACCGCGCAGAGCCCAGTCGTACCCCACGTTCCACAGGAGCGGCCCCAACACCGATCCCTGCGGAACGCCGCACGACGTCTCTCGCCGACACCACTCTTCTCGACCCGGGTACACCACCGATCTTTCCGACAAATAGGCCCCGACAATGCGTTGGAGGTAGCGCGGCACCCCGTGGTACCGGAGTGCCTCTCGAATGATGCTCCAGGGCAAGGTGTTGAAGGCGTTGGCGATGTCGAGCGACACCGCCAAGACCACCTCACCCCGGGCGACTGCCTCCTCCGCGAGGACCCTTACGCGCATGATTGCGTCCACCGTAGAGCGCCCCTGGCGGAAACCAAACTGGTTGTCCGCCAAATCCGGGCCCACCATGGTCATGTGCTGGACGAGGCGGCTAGCGATGATTCGCTCGAAAATCTTGCACACCTCGTCCAGCAACACGATGGGCCTGTACGCAGATGGTGAGTCTGCGGGGCGCCCCTCCTTCTTGAGCAGGACCAGCTTTCCGGTCTTCCACCGGCTTGGAAACTGGCCCCGCTCCAAACATGCGCTCAAGAGCCCCGCTAGTCGGGGCCAGAGAGCCTCCATGGCCAGGACCCATGCACGGCCTGGAATGCCGTCGGGCCCTGGGGCGGTGTTCCTGATGCGAGCCACCGCCACTCTCAAATCTACCCGGGTCACTTCGGGCACGTCGTCGTCAATGTCGTCTTCCGCGTCGGGCACATTGCGAGGCGGAACCATAGCCGGTGGTGTGTGCTCCGGTCTCGTCGGAAACAACGCACACACCACCTCCTCCAGCAGCTGCGGCTGGAGACTCCGGGACAGTGGGGGAGCCCGTTGGCGCAACTTGCCCCGCACCATAAGGTAGGGGCGTCCCCACGGCTCTCGGTCCAGAGTCTCCAGCAGCTCCTCGTTGGCCTGGGCCTTTGCCCGGACGATGGCCAGCTGGAGGGCGCTCTTCGCTTCTCTGTAGCGGTTGTACAGTTCCGCCTCTTCCTGTTCGGCCGCCGCTGTAAAGGGGCGGCGGCGTCTTCTTCGGCACCTAGCGTACCGGCGTCGCTCCTGCACACAAGCGATGCGCAGCTGCGCGATCGACTGCGACCACCAGTACACTTGGCGCCTGGATGGTAGCGGCCGGACTCGGGGCATGCCAGCGTCGCAAATGTGCGACATGCTCTCCCGGAACCACTCCGCCTCCTCGTCGATGTTATTGGGCCTGTCTGGAGAGTCCAGCCAGGCCTTGACGATTGAGGCATCCAGGAGAGCCTCCCTGTCCAGCCGCTTCAGTGCCCAACGCGGGCCGTCTCCAACGCCCACCGGGGCCGCTTGGACCGGCCCAACCGAGGTCTGGGCGGAGACGCTAAATCGAATATACCGATGATCGGACAGCGTCTCCACCCCCTCCAGGACGTGCCAGTCCTGGACGGTGCGCGCGAGAGCGGGGCTAGCAAACGACAGGTCCACTATGGAACCACCCCGCATCCGCACGCACGTCTGCACGGAACCCCGGTTCAGGAGAAGCAGGCCCTGCTCGACCGCCCACTCCTCCACTAACTCGCCCCGTGCGTCCGTAGCCGGGGAACCCCAAGCCGTAGATTGGGCATTGAAGTCCCCCAGGACGATCACGGGACGAGGACGGCTACGACTGACGACCGTGCCCAACTCCAAAATGATGTCCTCCATGTCGGCGAGAGAAAGGCTGGGGGCGAAATACACCCCCGCGACCATGACATTCCCCCAAACTGCCGCGACATAGCCCCGCCCTCGGGTGACGGCCTCGAAGGGAAGGGTGTCGGCGGCAGACCTCATGAGCAGTGCCACCGAGCGGTTCATGTCGCACACCCAGTCATCCCTGGGTGGCACAAAGTACGGCTCGGCGACAACTGCCACATCAATCGACCACTGCGCCATGCTCTGGAGCAAGAGATCCTGGGCCCTGGCGCAGTGGTTTATGTTGGCTTGGAGGAGACGACGTAGGGCCATTATTGTATTTCCATGGCAGTTGTCTCCTCCCCAGTCCTCGGCGGATGTTCTGCCGCAACCGGCGGGTGAACCGGCTGCGAGGAGCTGGTTGCCTTCTTTGTCATTTCCGTGACACTAACCGGTGGATGAGCCGGCTGTCTCCTGGCGTTTTTCCTCTTAGGCTTGGGCCTGGCGCAGGCCTTTGACCCGGTCTGATGGTCGGCTGGCTTGCCAGATGCCGCACAGATGACGCAGTGCGGCGTGGCAGTACAAGTGCCAGCCTTGTGACCGGGCTGACCGCAGCGGAAACACAATTGGCTGCGGTCTACCCCAGCGGTGCACCGTGCCCCCGCATGTCCCTCTTCAAGACAGCGGTAGCACCGGTAGGGCTTGGGCGCCAGGAGCGTGACCTGCGCCGAGACCCATCCAACCAGCAGCCGTTTGTCCTTGACTTTTTTGGCCGCCGCTACGGGACAGCTAACTAAGATTGTCCCGAGACCGGAGACACCCCGGCGAATCGTGCCCGCCTTGACTTGATCCGGCGGGCATCCTCCGGCCTTGGAGATGGCAGCGGCGACCTCTTCCACAGTGACGGAGTCGTCCAGGCCCGAAATGCGCAGATCTGCGCACTTGGTGGGCCTGGACACTCTAACGTCATCCGAGCCTAGAGACGCCCTGAGTTTATCGGCCAGGGCGTCTGCTTTTGGACCACTGGTTGTTCCCGGTATTTCTAGCAGGCGACCGCCGGTGGCAGTGGTCTTGCACCGGAGGCCCGTTATGCCGAGATCGCTGAGAGAGATCTCGGCTTTCGCTTTTGCCAATATCTTGGCATACGTCAGGCCCCGCTCCTCCGCCCCCGGCTGCAGGGTAAGAGCCACTGCTGTAGAGCGGGGGGTACTGAGCCTCGCATTCTGTCGTTTGGCCGCCGCTTGTTCTTTTTGGGCCTGCTTCTTGGCCCGCTGGCGCGTCTTTTTTGAGGTTTTGGCGGCGCCCGCCACCGTCCACTCCGCCTCAGGTCTAGTGGCGGGTTCGCGCGTTACTGGCCTAGTTGTTTGTGCTGGCGGAGCAGCCGAAGCACCTGTCTTTTTGGCCAGTTTGGTCTTCATTTTTAACTGCCTATTTGGTTTAGGCCCCGCAGTTTCCTTTTGCGGGGCGGCAGTTGGCACAGTCTTTTCCTGTGTAGCAGCAGCCACTTGTGCCGGTTGGGCGGCACGGGGCGTTGCGGTTTGGGCCGCATATGTTGGTGTGCTGCGTTGGTCTGCAGCAAGAGGGGGACGTAATATCCTCCCCTCAAGCACCGAGAACCGCGCGTTGAAGCTCGCCATCTCCTGTCGGATCAGGCGAGTCAACTCCGTCTCCTGCGACGGCAGCTGCGGTTGCGGTTGCGGCGTTGGCTGTGGAAGGCCCACCTCCCGCCTGAGGTGCTCGCGGCGGAAGTTGGCCACCTTCGCCTTTAGCTCCTCGTGCTCCTTGCGGAGCTCCGCCATTTGCGCCGTGAGCCTTAAGTTCTGGGCTCGCAGCAGCGCCGTCTCTTCGGTAGTGGTGCGGGTCAGAAGCACCTCCGCACTTTCGAGGATGGAGGTCGTGGCCTCTTTCAGCGCTTTTTGGCTGCAGCCGCTAAGGCCCTTCGAAACCTTGCTGACCCTTTTAATGGCTGCAACCGCGTCAGCCACCCTCTGGTTTAGGTCAGAGGCAGGTAAATTCTCTGCCTCGACCTCCATGTCTGAGACGGCAGACGACGACTCCGACAGGCGAGTGACTCTCCCTACCGTCACTCTTTTTGTCAGAGCCGCAATCTGCCGCTCGTCCTCCTCCAATTTTTCAGCGGCAACTGCGGCCTTCATGGCAGCCGCGGCCTCGCGCCTGGATAGGCCGATACCGGCATATTTGCCGGTAGTAGGAGGCCTACCTCTCCCTCCTTTTTTGGCACCGACCTTGGGGGCCGGCACCGCTGTGTCGCTCAGGGCCGAGTCCGACCCTGAGTCTCCACACTCTCTTGGGCGTTTGCGTATACGTTTTGCGCCCACGCTACTTCCGCTCGCCACACTCATGACGCTAGACGCGCTGTCGGAGTCCGACAGCACGCCCATCCGCTCAATTAGTACCAGAGGTACTTTATCTCCCACTACTTCATTTTCGTTTTTAGGTTTAATAAAAAGGTTATCCATTATGAATCCCACGAGTATGGGGGAAAAGAAGGTCCACCCAGGCAGTGCCCCCTGTACCTGGGTAAGCCTAGCGTAACCCGTCAGAGGGTCGGCTGGTACTCTGACGGGGGTCGCACTAGAGACTGAACTTCCCATCAGCCATGCATCCCCTCGCGGTGCGCCGCCGCTTGGGATTCGGGGTACTTTTTATAGAGGCATCCTCCCTCGCGGTCCGGGCGTTTAAGCCAGGACCCTCGGTCCGGTGGGAATGCGAGACATGACCACAAACTTCACAACCGGATTACGATATGCGACGGTGACCGTGAGAGGGACACTCCCACAGCCCGCCCGGCGGCGGGGTAAGCGCACACCGAGCCCGCCGAGACCTCCGGGACAGAACCGGAGGGTGGCCCAGAGATGGACCCCACCTAAAATAACGACAGATGGAGGCGGCCGCCACAAAAGACAGCGACCGCCAAACCCCCTGCCCTCCCCGTCGGATATTTGCCGTCGGCCATTGAAGTTGCAAAATCGCAACTACGATGACCCACGTTGCCCAGGGTGCACCACGTGGAGGTTCCCGACATAGCACCCCAACCTAACCTAACCTAACCTTTTTTTTTTTTTTTTTTTTGGTATCGGGTTGGAAAATCCTCATGGACATCCTCCGCCCGGGGGAGGCGCGGAGGGGACTGTCAGACTCTTACTGACTAAAAACCAACCCGTGTTCCTCTCGTACCCGTGTGTCGGAGGGTCGGGTATCGCCGAAGCATTCGTCGCAACCCCCCGACGGGTATTGGCCCGCCATAGTCAGGCGGGCCCCGTCACCCACTGCGGCCGTCACCCCGGCCGCAGGACTCCACTACGAGGCGCGCGCGGAACACGACGCCGCCGCCTCAAGGCCTGCTGCTGGTCGGACGGCAAGACGCCCCGAGTCTGCCGTCCACAGGCCGCGCCCTACGGTGGCCGGAAGTCGGCCACCCTACGACGCCCAGTGCGTCTGCTGCGGGAGGGGAGAGAGGAGGCAGCCTCTCTCTCCCTTTCCGCCACCTCCTTTGCGAGCATTACGGCCTCGCAGAAGGTGGCGACAACTCTCCACCCTGACTTGCTCCCGACCATTGTAGCCACAACAGCCGGAAGCGAGAGGTTTCCCGCAGCACCTACGGCCGCGACCAAGTCACGGCGCTGCTCAGCCCAAGCTGGGCACTCCGCCAACGTATGCAGCGCCGTGTCGTCGCGGCGATCACCACAATGGTGGCACTGGGACGTCGGCTCCCGGCCTAGTCGACACAGGTACTTCCCGAAACACCCATGTCCGGTAAGCACCTGCGTCAGCCGGAAGCTTAGGGCGCCGTGGCTCCTATTGAGCCACTCCTCTAGAACGGGCCTTACCGCCGCTACAGCGGCGTGCCCCGCCGTGGGTAGCGCTAGGCGCGTCTGCCACTCCGCCACTAAGACCTGGCGGAGCGCTGCCCTGCGTGCCTCTATCTGTCGAGGCACCAGGCGCTCGCCCCTCTCAACCGCCTCCACACGCCACCAATAGAGCGACGTGAGGAGCTTTGCGTCGAGGTCCCAGGGCGAGGATCCGGCTAGGAGGCTCGCTGCCTCAAAGGAGATCGTACGGTATCCCCTTATGACCCTGACGGCCATCGCGCGTTGCGGCCTTCGCAGCGCGGCGATGTTGCGGGCCGTCAGGGAGTCCGCCCACACTGGCGCGGCGTATAACGCCATCGACCGTACGACCCCCATGTAGAGCCTCCGGCAGGAGGAGTTGGGCCCCCCCAGGTTGGGCAGCAAGCGCGAGAGCGCAGAAGCGGCGCCCATCAACCGGGGGGCGAGCCGTGTAAAGTGCGGCCCGAAGTTCCACCGACTGTCGAGGACGAGTCCAAGGTACTTCATCGTCGACTCGACAGCGATGGAGACCCCTCCTACTATTATGCTGGACCCCGGAGGCGGCTTCGTCCTCGGCCCATGAAAACATAGGGCCTCAGACTTGTGCAATGCCACCTCTAAACCCAGCCGCCGGATCCTACCCACGACGTGCGCGACACCAGCAGTCGCGCGTATGGCCGCCTGCCGGTACGTCTTTCCACGCGCTGTCACTAGCGTATCGTCGGCGTAACAAATGACGCCGACGCCGTGGATAAGCGCACCGCGCAGAGCCCAGTCGTACCCCACGTTCCACAGGAGCGGCCCCAACACCGATCCCTGTGGAACGCCGCACGACGTCTCTCGCCGACACCATTCCTCTCGACCCGGGTACACCACCGATCTTTCCGACAAATAAGCCCCGACAATGCGTTGGAGGTAGCGCGGCACCCCGTGGTACCGGAGTGCCTCTCGGATGATATTCCAGGGCAAGGTGTTGAAGGCGTTGGCGATGTCGAGCGACACCGCCAAGACCACCTCACCCCGGGCGACTGCCTCCTCCGCGAGGACCCTTACGCGCATGATTGCGTCCACCGTAGAGCGCCCCTGGCGGAAACCAAATTGGTTGTCCGCCAAATCCGGGCCCACCATGGTCATGTGCTGGACGAGGCGGCTAGCGATGATTCGCTCGAAAATCTTACACACCTCGTCCAGCAACACGATGGGCCTGTACGCAGATGGTGAGTCTGCGGGGCGCCCCTCCTTCTTGAGCAGGACCAGCTTTCCGGTCTTCCACCGGCTTGGAAACTGGCCCCGCTCCAAACATGCGCTCAAGAGCCCCGCTAGTCGGGGCCAGAGAGCCTCCATGGCCAGGACCCATGCACGGCCTGGAATGCCGTCGGGCCCTGGGGCGGTGTTCTTGATGCGAGCCACCGCCACTCTCAAATCTACCCGGGTCACTTCGGGCACGTCGTCGTCAATGTCGTCTTCCGCGTCGGGCACATTGCGAGGCGGAACCATAGCCGGTGGTGTGTGCTCCGGTCTCGACGGAAACAACGCACACACCACCTCCTCCAGCAGCTGTGGCTGGAGACTCCGGGACAGTGGGGGAGCCCGTTGGCGCAGTTTGCCCCGCACCATAAGGTAGGGGCGTCCCCACGGTTCTCGGTCCAGAGTCTCCAGCAGCTCTTCGTTGGCCTGGGCCTTTGCCCGGACGATGGCCAGCTGGAGGGCGCTCTTCGCTTCTCTGTAGCGGTTGTACAGTTCCGCCTCTTCCTGTTCGGCCGCCGCTGTAAAGGGGCGGCGGCGTCTTCTTCGGCACCTAGCGTACCGGCGTCGCTCCTGTACACAAGCGATGCGCAGCTGCGCGATCGACTGCGACCACCAGTACACTTGGCGCCTGGATGGTAGCGGCCGGACTCGGGGCATGCCAGCGTCGCAAATGTGCGACATGCTCTCCCGGAACCACTCCGCCTCCTCGTCGATGTTATTGGGCCTGTCTGGAGAGTCCAGCCAGGCCTTGACGATTGAGGCATCCAGGAGAGCCTCCCTGTCCAGCCGCTTCAGTGCCCAACGCGGGCCGTCTCCAACGCCCACCGGGGCCGCTTGGACCGGCCCAACCGAGGTCTGGGCGGAGACGCTAAATCGAATATACCGATGATCAGATAGCGTCTCCACCCCCTCCAGGACGTGCCAGTCCTGGACGGTGCGCGCGAGAGCGGGGCTAGCGAAAGACAGGTCCACTATCGACCCACCCCGCATCCGCACGCACGTCTGCACGGAACCCCGGTTCAGGAGAAGCAGGCCCTGCTCGACCGCCCACTCCTCCACTAACTCGCCCCGCGCGTCCGTAGCCGGGGAACCCCAAGCCGTAGATTGGGCGTTGAAGTCCCCCAGGACGATCACGGGACGAGGACGGCTACGACTGACGACCGTGCCCAACTCCAAAATAAGATCCTCCATGTCGGCGAGAGAAAGGCTGGGGGCGAAATACACCCCCGCGACCATAACGTTTCCCCAAACTGCCGCGACATAGCCCCGCCCTCGGGTGACGGCCTCGAAGGGAAGGGTGTCGGCGGCAGACCTCACGAGCAGTGCCACCGAGCGGTTCGTGTCGCACACCCAGTCATCCCTGGGTGGCACAAAGTACGGCTCGGCGACAACTGCCACATCGATCGACCACTGCGCCATGCTCTGGAGCAAGAGATCCTGAGCCCTGGCGCAGTGGTTTATGTTGGCTTGGAGGAGACGACGTAGGGCCATTATTGAATTTCCATGGCCGTTGTCTCCTCCCCAGCCCTCGGCGGATATTCTGCCGCAACCGGCGGGTGAACCGGCTGCGAGGAGCTGGTTGCCTTCTTTGTCTTATCCTTGACACTAGCCGGTGGATGACCCGGCTGTCTTTTGGCGTTTTTCTTCTTGGGCCTGACGCAGGCCTTTGACCCGGTCCGATGGTCGGCTGGCTTGCCAGATGCCGCACAGATGACGCAGTGCGGCGTGGCAGTGCATGTGCCAGCCTTGTGACCGGACTGACCGCAGCGGAAGCACAATTGGCTGCGGTCTACCCCAGCGGTGCACCGTGCCCCCGCATGTCCTTCTTCAAGACATCGGTAGCACCGATAGGGCTTGGGCGCCAGGAGCGTGACCTGCGCCGAGACCCATCCAACCAAAAGCCGTTTGTCCTTTATCTTCTTGGCCGCCGCTACGGGACAGCTGACAAAGATTGTCCCGAGACCGGAGACAGCCCGGCGTATCGTGCCCGCCTTGATTTGGTCCGGCGGGCAACCTCCGGCCTCGGAGACGGCAGCGGCGACCTCCTCCTGACTGACGGAGTCGTCCAGGCCCGAAATGCGCAGGTCTGCGCACTTGGTTGGCCTGGACACTTTGACGTCATCCGCGCCTAGAGACGCCCTTAGTTTCTCGGCGAGGGCGTCTGCCTTGGGACCACTAGTTGCTCCCGACACCTCTAACAGGCGACCGCCGGTAGCAGTGGTTTTGCACCGGAGGCCCGTTATGCCGAGATCGCCAAGAGAGATCTCGGCTTTTGCCTTTGCCAAGATCTTGGCATACGTCAGGCCCCGCTCCTCCGCCCCCGGCTGCAGGGTAAGAGCCACTGCTGTAGAGCGGGGGGTACTGAGCCTCGCCGTCTGGCGCTTGGCCGCCGCTTGTTCCCTCTGGGCCTGTTTCTTGGCCCGCTGGCGCGCCTTCTTCGAGGTTTTGGCGGCACCCGCCACCGTCCACTCCGCCTCAGTTCTAGTGGCGGGTTCGCCCGTTACTGGCCTACCAGTTTTTGCGGGCGCAGCGGCCATGGCATCTGTCTTTTTTGCCAGTTTTGCCTTCTGTTTTGACTGCCTATTTGATATAGGCCCCGCAGTTTGCGGGGCGGCAGTTTGCACAGTCCTCTTATTTGTTGCAGCAGCCACTTGTGCCGGTTGGGCGGCACGGGGCGCTGCGGTTTGAGCCGCATACGTCGGCGCCGGTTTGCTGCGTTGGTCAGCAGCTAGAGGGGGCCGTAAAATCCTCCCCTCAAGCACTGAGAAGCGCGCATTAAAACTCGCCATCTCCTTACGGATCAGGCGAGTCAATTCCGTCTCTTGTGACGGCAACTGCGGTTGCGCTTGCGGCGTTGCGTGCGGAATGCCCACCTCCCGCCTGAGGTGCTCGCGGCGGAAGTTGGCCATCTCCGCCTTGAGCTCCTCGTGCTCCTTGCGGAGCTCCGCCATTTGCGCTGCGAGCTTTATGTTCTGGGCTCGCAGCAGTGCCGTCTCTTCAGTAGTGGTGCGGGTCAGAAGCACCTGCGCACTTTCAAGGATGGAGGTCGTGGCCTCTTTCAACGCTTTTTGGCTGCAGCCGCTAAGGCCCTTCGAGACCTTGCTGACCCTTTTGATTGCTGCAACCGCGTCAGATACCCTTTGGTTTAAGTCAGAGGCAGGTAAATCCTCTGCCTCGACCTCCATGTCTGAGATGGCAGACGACGACTCCGACAGGCGGGTGACTCTCCCTTCCGTCACCCTTTTAGTCAGAGCCGCAATCTGCCGCTCGTCCTCCTGCAGTTTTTCGGCGGCCGCTGCGGCCTTCATCGCAGCCGCAGCTTCACGCCTGGATAGGCCGATACCGGCATATTTGCCGGTAGTAGCGGGCCTCCCTCTTCCGCCTTTTTTGGTACCGACCTTGGGGGCCGGCACCGCTGTGTCGCTCAAGGCCGAGTCCGACCCTGATTCTGCGACCTCCCTCGGGCGTTTGCGTAAGCGTTTTGAGTTCACGCTCACACTGCTTGCCACACTCATTATGCTGGACGCACTGTCGGAATCCGACAGAACGCCCATCCGCTCAACTAGTACCAATGGCACTTTTTCGCCCACTACGTCATTTTCAATTTTGGTTTTGTGTAAAAGATTTTCCATTATGAATCCCACGAGTATGGGGGAAAAGACGGTCCACCCAGGCAGTGCCCCCTGTACCTGGGTAAGCCTAGCGTAACCCGTCAGAGGGTCGGCTGGTACTCTGACGGGGGTCGCACTAGAGACTGAACTTCCCATCAGCCATGCATCCCCTCGCGGTGCGCCGCCGCTTGGGATTCGGGGTACTTTTTATAGAGGCATTCTCCCTCGCGGTCCGGGCGTTTAAGCCAGGACCCTCGGTCCGGTGGGAATGCGAGACATGACCACAAACTTCACAACCGGATTACGATATGCGACGGTGACCGTGAGAGGGACACTCCCACAGCCCGCCCGGCGGCGGGGTAAGCGCACACCGAGCCCGCCGAGACCTCCGGGACAGAACCGGAGGGTGGCCCAGAGATGGGCCCCACCTAAAATAACGACAGATGGAGGCGGCCGCCACAAAAGCCAACGACCGCCAAACCCCCTGCCCTCCCCGTCGGATATTTGCCGTCGGCCATTGAAGTTGCAAAATCGCAACTACGATGACCCACGTTGCCCAGGGTGCACCACGTGGAGGTTCCCGACATAGCACCCCAACCTTTTTTTTTTTTTTTTTTTTTTTTTTTTTTTTTGGTATCGGGTTGGAAAATCCTCATGGACATCCTCCGCCCGGGGGAGGCGCGGAGGGGACTGTCAGACTCTTACTGACTAAAAACCAACCCGTGTTCCTCTCGTACCCGTGTGTCGGAGGGTCGGGTATCGCCGAAGCATTCGTCGCAACCCCCCGACGGGTATTGGCCCGCCATAGTCGGGCGGGCCCCGTCACCCACTGCGGCCGTCACCCCGGCCGCAGGACTCCACTACGAGGCGCGCGCGGAACACGACGCCGCCGCCTCAAGGCCTGCTGCTGGTCGGACGACAAGACGCCCCGAGTCTGTCGTCCACAGGCCGCGCCCTACGGTGGCCGGAAGTCGGCCACCCTGCGACGCCCAGTGCGTCTGCTGCGGGAGGGGAGAGAGGAGGCAGCCTCTCTCTCCCTTTCCGCCACCTCCTTTGCGAGCATAACGGCCTCGCAGAAGGTGGCGACAGCTCTCCACCCTGACTTGCTCCCGACCATTGTAGACACAACGGCCGGAAGCGAGAGGTTTCCCGCAGCACCTACGGCCGCGACCAAGTCACGGCGCTGCTCGGCCCAAGCTGGGCACTCCGCCAACGTATGCAACGCCGTATCGTCGCGGCAATCACCACAATGGTGGCACTGGGACGTCGGCTCCCGGCCTAGTCGACACAGGTACTTCCCGAAACACCCATGTCCGGTAAGCACCTGCGTCAGCCGGAAGCTTAGGGCGCCGTGGCTCCTATTGAGCCACTCCTCAAGAACGGGCCTTACCGCCGCTACAGCGGCGTGCCCTGCCGTGGGTAGCGCTAGGCGCGTCTGCCACTCCGCCACTAAGACCTGGCGGAGCGCTGCCCTGCGTGCCTCTATCTGTCGAGGCACCAGGCGCTCGCCCCTCTCGACCGCCTCCACACGCCACCAATAGAGCGACGTGAGGAGCTTTGCGTCGAGGTCCCAGGGCGAGGATCCGGCTAGGAGGCTCGCTGCCTCAAAGGAGATCGTACGGTATCCCCTTATGATCCTGACGGCCATCGCGCGTTGCGGCCTTCGCAGCGCGGCGATGTTACGGGCCGTCAGGGAGTCCGCCCATACTGGCGCGGCGTATAACGCCATCGACCGTACGACCCCCATGTAGAGCCTCCGGCAGGAGGAGTTGGGCCCCCCCAGGTTGGGCAGCAAGCGCGAGAGCGCAGAAGCGGCGCCCATCAACCGGGGGGCGAGCCGTGTAAAATGCGGCCCGAAGTTCCACCGACTGTCGAGGACGAGTCCAAGGTACTTCATCGTCGACTCGACAGTGATGGAGACCCCTCCTACAATGATGCTGGACCCCGGAGGCGGCTTCGTCCTCGGCCCGTGAAAACACAGGGCTTCAGACTTGTGCAATGCCACCTCTAAGCCCAGCCGCCGGATCCTACCCACGACGTGCGCGACACCAGCAGTCGCGCGTATGGCCGCCTGCTGGTACGACTTTCCACGCGCTGTGACAAGCGTATCGTCGGCGTAACAAATGACGCCGACGCCGTGGATAAGCGCACCGCGCAGAGCCCAGTCGTACCCCACGTTCCACAGGAGCGGCCCCAACACCGATCCCTGCGGAACGCCGCACGACGTCTCTCGCCGACACCACTCTTCTCGACCCGGGTACACCACCGATCTTTCCGACAAATAGGCCCCGACAATGCGTTGGAGGTAGCGCGGCACCCCGTGGTACCGGAGTGCCTCACGAATGACACTCCAGGGCAAGGTGTTGAAAGCGTTGGCGATGTCGAGCGACACCGCCAAGACCACCTCACCCCGGGCGACTGCCTCCTCCGCTAGGACCCTCACGCGCATGATTGCGTCCACCGTGGAGCGCCCCTGGCGGAAACCAAATTGGTTGTCCGCCAAATCCGGGCCCACCATGGTCATGTGCTGGACGAGGCGGCTAGCGATGATTCGCTCGAAAATCTTGCACACCTCGTCCAGCAACACGATGGGCCTGTACGCAGATGGTGAGTCTGCGGGGCGCCCCTCCTTCTTGAGCAGGACCAGCTTTCCGGTCTTCCACCGGCTTGGAAACTGGCCCCGCTCCAAACATGCGCTCAAGAGCCCCGCTAGTCGGGGCCAGAGAGCCTCCATGGCCAGGACCCATGCACGGCCTGGAATGCCGTCGGGCCCTGGGGCGGTGTTCTTGATGCGAGCCACCGCCACTCTCAAATCTACCCGGGTCACTTCGGGCACGTCGTCGTCAATGTCGTCTTCCGCGTCGGGCACATTGCGAGGCGGAACCATAGCCGGTGGTGTGTGCTCCGGTCTCGTCGGAAACAACGCACACACCACCTCCTCCAGCAGCTGTGGCTGGAGACTCCGGGACAGTGGGGGAGCCCGTTGGCGCAACTTGCCCCGCACCATAAGGTAGGGGCGTCCCCACGGCTCTCGGTCCAGAGTCTCCAGCAGCTCTTCATTGGCCTGGGCCTTTGTCCGGACGATGGCCAGCTGGAGGGCGCTCTTCGCTTCTCTGTAGCGGTTGTACAGTTCCGCCTCTTCCTGTTCGGCCGCCGCTGTAAAGGGGCGGCGGCGTCTTCTTCGGCACCTAGCGTACCGGCGTCGCTCCTGCACACAAGCGATGCGCAGCTGCGCGATCGACTGCGACCACCAGTACACTTGGCGCCTGGATGGTAGCGGCCGGACTCGGGGCATGCCAGCGTCGCAAATGTGCGACATGCTCTCCCGGAACCACTCCGCCTCCTCGTCGATGTTATTGGGCCTGTCTGGAGAGTCCAGCCAGGCCTTGACGATTGAGGCATCCAGGAGAGCCTCCCTGTCCAGCCGCTTCAGTGCCCAACGCGGGCCGTCTCCAACGCCCACCGGGGCCGCTTGGACCGGCCCAACCGAGGTCTGGGCGGAGACGCTAAATCGAATATACCGATGATCGGACAGCGTCTCCACCCCCTCCAGGACGTGCCAGTCCTGGACGGTGCGCGCGAGAGCGGGGCTAGCAAACGACAGGTCCACTATGGAACCACCCCGCATCCGCACGCACGTCTGCACGGAACCCCGGTTCAGGAGAAGCAGGCCCTGCTCGACCGCCCACTCCTCCACTAACTCGCCCCGTGCGTCCGTAGCCGGGGAACCCCAAGCCGTAGATTGGGCATTGAAGTCCCCCAGGACGATCACGGGACGAGGACGGCTACGACTGACGACCGTGCCCAACTCCAAAATGATGTCCTCCATGTCGGCGAGAGAAAGGCTGGGGGCGAAATACACCCCCGCGACCATGACATTCCCCCAAACTGCCGCGACATAGCCCCGCCCTCGGGTGACGGCCTCGAAGGGAAGGGTGTCGGCGGCAGACCTCATGAGCAGTGCCACCGAGCGGTTCGTGTCGCACACCCAGTCATCCCTGGGTGGCACAAAGTACGGCTCGGCGACAACTGCCACATCGATCGACCACTGCGCCATGCTCTGGAGCAAGAGATCCTGGGCCCTGGCGCAGTGGTTTATGTTGGCTTGGAGGAGACGACGTAGGGCCATTATTGTATTTCCATGGCAGTTGTCTCCTCCCCAGTCCTCGGCGGATGTTCTGCCGCAACCGGCGGGTGAACCGGCTGCGAGGAGCTGGTTGCCTTCTTCGACGCATCAGCCGGTGGATGACCCGGCTGTCTCCTGCCATTTTTCTTTTTGGGCCTGGCGCAGGCCTTTGACCCGGTCCTGTGGTCGGCTGGCTTGCCAGATGCCGCACAGATGACGCAGTGCGGCGTGGCAGTGCAAGTGCCAGCCTTGTGACCGGGCTGACCGCAGCGGAAACATAATTGACTGCGGTCTACCCCAGCGGTGCACCGTGCCCCCGCATGTCCCTCTTCAAGACAGCGGTAGCACCGATAGGGCTTGGGCGCCAGGAGCGTGACCTGCGCCGAGACCCAACCAATGAGTAGTCGTTTACCTGCGACCTTTTTGGCCGCCGCTACGGGACACCTGACAAAAATTGTCCCAAGACCGGAGACAGCCCGGCGTACCGTGCCCGCCTTGACTTGATCCGGCGGGCATCCTCCGGCCTTGGAGATGGCAGCGGCGACCTCTTCCTCCGTGACAGAATCGTCCAGGCCCGAAATGCGCAGATCTGCGCACTTGGTGGGCCTGGACACTCTAACGTCATCGGAGCCTAGAGACGCCCTGAGTTTATCGGCCAGGGCGTCTGCTTTTGGACCACTCGTTGTTCCCGACACCTCTAGAAGGCGGCCGCCGGTCGCAGTGGTCTTACACCGGATGCCCGTTATGCCGAGATCACTAAGGCAGATCTCAGCTTTCGCCTTTGCCAAGATCTTGGCATATGTCAGGCCACGCTCCTCCGCCCCCGGCTGCAGGGTAAGAGCCACTGCTGTAGAGCGGGGGGTACTGAGCCTCGCAGTTTGGCGCTTGGCCGCCGCTTGTACTTTCTGGGCCTGCTTTTTGGCCTTCTGGCGCGCCTTTTTGGATTGTTTGGCGGCGCCCACAACCGTCCACTCCGCCTCAGGTCTGACAGTTTGTGCAGGCGCAGCAGCCGCGGCACCTGCCTTTTTTGCCAGTTTGGCCTTCTCTTTTAACTGCCTGTTCGATTTAGGCCCCGCAGTTTCTTTTTGCGGGGCGTCAGTTTGCACAGTCCTCTTATTTGTGGCAGCAGCCACTTCTGCCGGTTGGGCGGCACGGGGCGCTGCGGTTTGAGCCGCATACGTCGGCGCCGGTGTGCTGCGCTGGTCAGCAGCTAGAGGAGGACGTAAGATCCTCCCCTCAAGCACCGTGAACCGCGCGTTGAAACTCGCCATCTCCTGTCGGATCAGGCGAGTCAACTCCGTCTCCTGCGACGGCAGCTGCGGTTGCGGTTGCGGCGTTGGCTGTGGAAGGCCCACCTCCCGCCTGAGGTGCTCGCGGCGGAAGTTGGCCATCTCCGCCTTGAGCTCCTCGTGCTCCTTGCGGAGCTCCGCCATTTGCGCTGCGAGCTTTGTATTCTGGGCTCGTAGCAGTGCCGTCTCTTCTGTAGTGGTGCGGCCCAAAAGCACCTGAGCACTTTCTAGAATGGAGGTCGTGGCCTCTTTCAGCGCCTTTTGGCTGCACCCGCTAAGGCCCTTCGATATCTTGCTGACCCTTTTTATTGCTGCCACCGCGTCGGCCACTCTCTTATTTAGATCGGAGGCAGGTAACTCCTCTGCCTCGACCTCCATGTCTGAGACGGCAGACGACGACTCCGACAGGCGGGTGACTCTCCCTTCCGTCACCCTTTTCGTCAGAGCCGCAATCTGCCGCTCGTCCTCTTCCAATTTTTCGGCGGCCGCTGCAGCCTTCATGGCAGCCGCAGCCTCGCGCCTGGATAGGCCGATACCAGCATATTTGCCGGTAGTAACGGGCCTACCTCGCCCTCCTTTTTTGGTACCGACTTTGGGGGCCGGCACCGCTGTGTCGCTCAGGGCCGAATCCGACCCTGAGTCTGCGACCTCTCTCTGGCGTTTGCGCAAACGTTTCGAGTTCGCGCTCACACCGCTCACCACACTCATCACGCTGGACGCGCTGTCGGAGTCCGATAGCACGCCCATTCGCTCAATAAGTACCAAAGGTACTTTGTCTCCCACTACGTCATTTTCATTTTTGGGTTTATTAAAAAGATCCATATTTAGTCCCACGAGTATGGGGGAAAAGAAGGTCCACCCAGGCAGTGCCCCCTGTACCTGGGTAAGCCTAGCGTAACCCGTCAGAGGGTCGGCTGGTACTCTGACGGGGGTCGCACTAGAGACTGAACTTCCCATCAGCCATGCATCCCCTCGCGGTGCGCCGCCGCTTGGGATTCGGGGTACTTTTTATAGAGGCATCCTCCCTCGCGGTCCGGGCGTTTAAGCCAGGACCCTCGGTCCGGTGAGAATGCGAGACATGACCACAAACTTCACAACCGGATTACGATATGCGACGGTGACCGTGAGAGGGACACTCCCACAGCCCGCCCGGCGGCGGGGTAAGCGCACACCGGGCCCGCCGAAACCTCCGGGACAGAACCGGAGGGTGGCCCAGAGATGGGCCCCACCTAGAATAAACGACAGATAGAGGCGGCCGCCACAAAAGACAGCGACCGCCAAACCTGCCCTCCCCGTCGGATATTTGCCGTCGGCCATTGAAGTTGCAAAATCGCAACTACGATGACCCACGTTGCCCAGGGTGCACCACGTGGAGGTTCCCGACATAGCACCCCATAGCACCCCAACCTAACCTAACCTAACCTAACCTAACCTAACCTAACCTAACCTAACCTAACCTAACCTAACCTAACCTAACCTTTTTTTTTTTTTTTTTTTTTTTTGGTATCGGGTTGGAAAATCCTCATGGACATCCTCCGCCCGGGGGAGGCGCGGAGGGGACTGTCAGACTCTTACTGACTAAAAACCAACCCGTGTTCCTCTCGTACCCGTGTGTCGGAGGGTCGGGTATCGCCGAAGCATTCGTCGCAACCCCCCGACGGGTATTGGCCCGCCATAGTCAGGCGGGCCCCGTCACCCACTGCGGCCGTCACCCCGGCCGCAGGACTCCACTACGAGGCGCGCGCGGAACACGACGCCGCCGCCTCAAGGCCTGCTGCTGGTCGGACGACAAGACGCCCCGAGTCTGTCGTCCACAGGCCGCGCCCTACGGTGGCCGGAAGTCGGCCACCCTACGACGCCCAGTGCGTCTGCTGCGGGAGGGGAGAGAGGAGGCAGCCTCTCTCTCCCTTTCCGCCACCTCCTTTGCGAGCATTACGGCCTCGCAGAAGGTGGCGACAACTCTCCACCCTGACTTGCTCCCGACCATTGTAGCCACAACAGCCGGAAGCGAGAGGTTTCCCGCAGCACCTACGGCCGCGACCAAGTCACGGCGCTGCTCAGCCCAAGCTGGGCACTCCGCCAACGTATGCAACGCCGTGTCGTCGCGGCGATCACCACAATGGTGGCACTGGGACGTCGGCTCCCGGCCTAGTCGACACAGGTACTTCCCGAAACACCCATGTCCGGTAAGCACCTGCGTCAGCCGGAAGCTTAGGGCGCCGTGGCTCCTATTGAGCCACTCCTCTAGTATGGGCCTTACCGCCGCTACAGCGGCGTGCCCCGCCGTGGGTAGCGCTAGGCGCGTCTGCCACTCCGCCACTAAGACCTGGCGGAGTGCTGCCCTGCGTGCCTCTATCTGTCGAGGCACCAGGCGCTCGCCCCTCTCGACCGCCTCCACACGCCACCAATAGAGCGACGTGAGGAGCTTTGCGTCGAGGTCCCAGGGCGAGGATCCGGCTAGAAGGCTCGCTGCCTCAAAGGAGATCGTACGGTATCCCCTTATGACCCTGACGGCCATCGCGCGCTGCGGCCTTCGCAGCGCGGCGATGTTGCGGGCCGTCAGGGAGTCCGCCCACACTGGCGCGGCGTATAATGCCATCGACCGTACGACCCCCATGTAGAGCCTCCGGCAGGAGGAGTTGGGCCCCCCCAGGTTGGGCAGCAAGCGCGAGAGCGCAGAAGCGGCGCCCATCAACCGGGGGGCGAGCCGTGTAAAGTGCGGCCCGAATGTCCACCGACTGTCGAGGACGAGTCCAAGGTACTTCATCGTCGACTCGACAGCGATGGAGACCCCTCCTACAATGATGCTGGACCCCGGAGGCGGCTTCGTCCTCGGCCCGTGAAAACACAGGGCCTCAGACTTGTGCAATGCCACCTCTAAGCCCAGCCGCCGGATCCTACCCACGACGTGCGCGACACCAGCAGTCGCGCGTATGGCCGCCTGCCGGTACGACTTTCCACGCGCTGTTACTAGCGTATCGTCGGCGTAACAAATGACGCCGACGCCGTGGATAAGCGCACCGCGCAGAGCCCAGTCGTACCCCACGTTCCACAGGAGCGGCCCCAACACCGATCCCTGTGGAACGCCGCACGACGTCTCTCGCCGACACCATTCCTCTCGACCCGGGTACACCACCGATCTTTCGGACAAATAGGCCCCGACAATGCGTTGGAGGTAGTGCGGCACCCCGTGGTACCGGAGTGCCTCTCGGATGATATTCCAGGGCAAGGTGTTGAAGGCGTTGGCGATGTCGAGCGACACCGCCAAGACCACCTCACCCCGGGCGACTGCCTCCTCCGCGAGGACCCTCACGCGCATGATTGCGTCCACCGTAGAGCGCCCCTGGCGGAAACCAAATTGGTTGTCCGCCAAATCCGGGCCCACCATGGTCATGTGCTGGACGAGGCGGCTAGCGATGATTCGCTCGAAAATCTTACACACCTCGTCCAGCAACACGATGGGCCTGTACGCAGATGGTGAGTCTGCGGGGCGCCCCTCCTTCTTGAGCAGGACCAGCTTTCCGGTCTTCCACCGGCTTGGAAACTGGCCCCGCTCCAAACATGCGCTCAAGAGCCCCGCTAGTCGGGGCCAGAGAGCCTCCATGGCCAGGACCCATGCACGGCCTGGAATGCCGTCGGGCCCTGGGGCGGTGTTCTTGATGCGAGCCACCGCCACTCTCAAATCTACCCGGGTCACTTCGGGCACGTCGTCGTCAATGTCGTCTTCCGCGTCGGGCACATTGCGAGGCGGAACCATAGCCGGTGGTGTGTGCTCCGGTCTCGACGGAAACAACGCACACACCACCTCCTCCAGCAGCTGTGGCTGAAGACTCCGGGACAGTGGGGGAGCCCGTTGGCGCAGTTTGCCCCGCACCATAAGGTAGGGGCGTCCCCACGGCTCTCGGTCCAGAGTCTCCAGCAGCTCTTGGTTGGCCTGGGCCTTTGCCCGGACAATGGCCAGCTGGAGGGCGCTCTTCGCCTCTCTGTAGCGATTGTACAGTTCCGCCTCTTCCTGTTCGGCCGCCGCTGTAAAGGGGCGGCGGCGTCTTCTTCGGCACCTAGCGTACTGGCGTCGCACCTGCACACAAGCGATGCGCAGCTGCGCGATCGACTGCGACCACCAGTACACTTGGCGCCTGGAAGGTAACGGCCGGACTCGGGGCATGCCAGCGTCGCAGATGTGCGACATGCTCTCCCGGAACCACTCCGCCTCCTCGTCGATGTTGGTAGGCCTGTCTGGAGAGTCCAGCCAGGCCTTGACGATTGAGGCATCCAGGAGAGCCTCCCTGTCCAGCCGCTTCAGTGCCCAACGCGGGCCGTCTCCAACGCCCACCGGGGCCGCTTGGACCGGCCCAACCGAGGTCTGGGCGGAGACGCTAAATCGAATATATCGATGATCAGACAGCGTCTCCACCCCCTCCAGGACGTGCCAGTCCTGGACGGTGCGCGCGAGAACGGGGCAAGCAAACGACAGGTCCACTATGGAACCACCCCGCATCCGCACGCACGTCTGCACAGAACCCCGGTTCAGGAGAAGCAGGCCCTGCTCGACCGCCCACTCCTCCACTAACTCGCCCCGCGCGTCCGTAGCCGGGGAACCCCAAGCCGTAGATTGGGCATTGAAGTCCCCCAGGACGATCACGGGACGAGGACGGCTACGACTGACGACCGTGCCCAACTCCAAAATAATATCCTCCATGTCGGCGAGAGAAAGGCTGGGGGCGAAATACACCCCCGCGACCATAATATTTCCCCAAACTGCCGCGACATAGCCCCGCCCTCGGGTGACGGCCTCGAAGGGAAGGGTGTCGGCGGCAGACCTCATGAGCAGTGCCACCGAGCGGTTGGTGTCGCACACCCAGTCATCCCTGGGTGGCACAAAATACGGCTCGGCGACAACTGCCACATCAATCGACCACTGCGCCATGCTCTGGAGCAAGAGATCCTGAGCCCTGGCGCAGTGGTTTATGTTGGCTTGGAGGAGACGACGTAGGGCCATTATTGTATTTCCATGGCAGTTGTCTCCTCCCCAGTCCTCGGCGGATGTTCTGCCGCAACCGGCGGGTGAACCGGCTGCGAGGAGCTGGTTGCCTTCTTCGACGCATCAGCCGGTGGATGACCCGGCTGTCTCTTGGCGTTTTTCTTCTTGGGCCTGACGCAGGCCTTTGACCCGGTCCGATGGTCGGCTGGCTTGCCAGATGCCGCACAGATGACGCAGTGCGGCGTGGCAGTACAAGTGCCAGCCTTGTGACCGGGCTGACCGCAGCGGAAACACAATTGGCTGCGGTCTACCCCAGCGGTGCACCGTGCCCCCGCGTGTCCCTCTTCAAGACAGCGGTAGCACCGGTAGGGCTTGGGCGCCAGAAGCGTGACCTGCGCCGAGACCCATCCAACCAGCAGCCGTTTGTCTTTTATAGTTTTGGCCGCCGCTACGGGACACCTGACAAAAATTGTCCCAAGACCGGAGACAGCCCGGCGTATTGTGCCCGCCTTGACTTGATCCGGCGGGCATCCTCCGGCCTTGGAGATGGCAGCGGCGACCTCATCCTCCGTGACGGAGTCGTCCAGGCCCGAAATGCGCAGATCTGCGCACTTGGTTGGCCTGGACACTCTAACATCATCTGGTCCTAGAGACGCCCTGAGTTTATCGGCCAGGGCGTCTGCTTTGGGACCGCTAGTGGCTCCCGATACTTCGAGTAGGCGACCTCCGGTAGCAGTTGTTTTGCACCGGATCCCCGTTATGCCGAGATCGCTAAGGGAAATCTCGGCTTTCGCCTTTGCGAGGATCCGGGCATATGTGAGGCCCCGCTCCTCCGCCCCCGGCTGCAGGGTGAGAGCCACTGCTGTAGAGCGGGGGGTACTGAGCCTCGCGTTCTGGCGTTTGGCCGCCGCTTGTTCTTTTTGGGCCTTCTTTTTGGCCTGCTGGCGTACCTTCTTGGATGTTTTGGCGGCGCCCACAACCGTCCACTCCGCCTCAGGTCTGGCAGTTTGTTCTGGCGGAGCAGCCGTGGCACCTGCCTTTTTGGCCAGTTTGGTCGCCTTTTTTGACTGCCTATTGGATTTAGGCCCCGCTGTTTTCTTTTGCGGGGCGGCAGTTGGAACAGCCTTCTTTTGTATGGCAGCAGCCACTTGTGCCGGTTGGGCGGCACGGGGCGCTGCGGTTTGGGCCGCGTATGTCGGCGCCGGTGTGCTGCGTTGATCTGCAGCTAGAGGGGGACGCAGGATCCTCCCCTCAAGCACCGAGAAGCGCGCGTTGAAGCTCGCCATCTCCTGACGGATCAGGCGAGTCAATTCCGTCTCTTGCGACGACATCTGCGGTTGCGCTTGCGGCGTTGCGTGTGGAAGGCCCACCTCCCGCCTGAGGTGTTCGCGGCGGAAGTTTGCCATCTCCGCCTTGAGCTCCTCGTGCTCCTTGCGGAGCTCCGCCATTTGCGCTGCGAGCTTTATGTTCTGGGCTCGCAGCAGTGCCGTCTCTTCGGTAGTGGTGCGGGTCAGAAGCACCTCCGCACTTTCGAGTATGGAGGTCGTGGCCTCTTTGAGTGCTTTTTGGCTGCAGCCGCTAAGGCCCTTCGAGACCTTGCTCACCCTTCTAATGGCTGCAACCGCGTCGGCCACTCTCTTATTTAGATCGGAGGCAGGTAACTCCTCTGCCTCGACCTCCATGTCTGAGACGGCAGACGACGACTCTGACAGGCGGGTGACTCTCCCTTCCGTCACCCTTTTCGTCAGAGCCGCAATCTGCCGCTCGTCCTCTTCTAGTTTTGCGGCGGCCGCTGCAGCCTTCATGGCAGCCGCAGCCTCGCGCCTGGATAGGCCGATACCAGCATATTTGCCGGTAGTGGCGGGCCTACCTCTTCCGCCTTTTTTGGCACCGACCTTGCGGGCCGGCACCGTTGTGTCGCTCAGAGCCGAGTCCGACCCTGAGTCTATACCCTCTCTCCGGCGTTTGCGTAAGCGCTTTGAGTTTTCACTCACCGCGCTCGCCACACTCATAAGGCTGGATGCGCTGTCAGAATCTGACAGCACTCCCATTCGCTCGATAAGTACCCGAGGTACTTTTTCACCCACTTCGTCAAATTTGGTTTTATTTAAAAGAGATTCCATTTTTAGTCCCACGAATATGGGGGAACAGAAGGTCCACCCAGGCAGTGCCCCCTGTACCTGGGTAAGCCTAGCGTAACCCGTCAGAGGGTCGGCTGGTACTCTGACGGGGGTCGCACTAGAGACTGAACTTCCCATCAGCCATGCATCCCCTCGCGGTGCGCCGCCGCTTGGGATTCGGGGTACTTTTTATAGAGGCATCCTCCCTCGCGGTCCGGGCGTTTAAGCCAGGACCCTCGGTCCGGTGAGAATGCGAGACATGACCACAAACTTCACAACCGGATTACGATATGCGACGGCGACTGTGGGAGGGACACTCCCACAGCCCGCCCGGCGGCGGGGTAAGCGCACACCGAGCCCGCCGAAACCTCCGGGACAGAACCGGAGGGTGGCCCAGAGATGGGCCCCACCTAAAGGAAACGACAGATGGAGGCGGCCGCCACAAAAGACAACGACCGCCAAACCCCCTGCCCTCCCCGTCGGATATTTGCCGTCGGCCATTGAAGTTGCAAAATCGCAACTACGATGACCCACGTTGCCCAGGGTGCACCACGTGGAGGTTCCCGACATTGCACCCCAACCTAACCTAACCTAACCTAACCTAACCTAACCTAACCTAACCTAACCTTTTTTTTTTTTTTTTTTTTTTTTTGGTATCGGGTTGGAAAATCCTCATGGACATCCTCCGCCCGGGGGAGGCGCGGAGGGGACTGTCAGACTCTTACTGACTAAAAACCAACCCGTGTTCCTCTCGTACCCGTGTGTCGGAGGGTCGGGTATCGCCGAAGCATTCGTCGCAACCCCCCGACGGGTATTGGCCCGCCATAGTCGGGCGGGCCCCGTCACCCACTGCGGCCGTCACCCCGGCCGCAGGACTCCACTACGAGGCGCGCGCGGAACACGACGCCGCCGCCTCAAGGCCTGCTGCTGGTCGGACGACAAGACGCCCCGAGTCTGTCGTCCACAGGCCGCGCCCTACGGTGGCCGGAAGTCGGCCACCCTGCGACGCCCAGTGCGTCTGCTGCGGGAGGGGAGAGAGGAGGCAGCCTCTCTCTCCCTTTCCGCCACCTCCTTTGCGAGCATAACGGCCTCGCAGAAGGTGGCGACAGCTCTCCACCCTGACTTGCTCCCGACCATTGTAGACACAACGGCCGGAAGCGAGAGGTTTCCCGCAGCACCTACGGCCGCGACCAAGTCACGGCGCTGCTCGGCCCAAGCTGGGCACTCCGCCAACGTATGCAACGCCGTATCGTCGCGGCAATCACCACAATGGTGGCACTGGGACGTCGGCTCCCGGCCTAGTCGACACAGGTACTTCCCGAAACACCCATGTCCGGTAAGCACCTGCGTCAGCCGGAAGCTTAGGGCGCCGTGGCTCCTATTGAGCCACTCCTCAAGAACGGGCCTTACCGCCGCTACAGCGGCGTGCCCTGCCGTGGGTAGCGCTAGGCGCGTCTGCCACTCCGCCACTAAGACCTGGCGGAGCGCTGCCCTGCGTGCCTCTATCTGTCGAGGCACCAGGCGCTCGCCCCTCTCGACCGCCTCCACACGCCACCAATAGAGCGACGTGAGGAGCTTTGCGTCGAGGTCCCAGGGCGAGGATCCGGCTAGGAGGCTCGCTGCCTCAAAGGAGATCGTACGGTATCCCCTTATGATCCTGACGGCCATCGCGCGTTGCGGCCTTCGCAGCGCGGCGATGTTACGGGCCGTCAGGGAGTCCGCCCATACTGGCGCGGCGTATAACGCCATCGACCGTACGACCCCCATGTAGAGCCTCCGGCAGGAGGAGTTGGGCCCCCCCAGGTTGGGCAGCAAGCGCGAGAGCGCAGAAGCGGCGCCCATCAACCGGGGGGCGAGCCGTGTAAAATGCGGCCCGAAGTTCCACCGACTGTCGAGGACGAGTCCAAGGTACTTCATCGTCGACTCGACAGTGATGGAGACCCCTCCTACAATGATGCTGGACCCCGGAGGCGGCTTCGTCCTCGGCCCGTGAAAACACAGGGCTTCAGACTTGTGCAATGCCACCTCTAAGCCCAGCCGCCGGATCCTACCCACGACGTGCGCGACACCAGCAGTCGCGCGTATGGCCGCCTGCCGGTACGACTTTCCACGCGCTGTGACAAGCGTATCGTCGGCGTAACAAATGACGCCGACGCCGTGGATAAGCGCACCGCGCAGAGCCCAGTCGTACCCCACGTTCCACAGGAGCGGCCCCAACACCGATCCCTGCGGAACGCCGCACGACGTCTCTCGCCGACACCACTCTTCTCGACCCGGGTACACCACCGATCTTTCCGACAAATAGGCCCCGACAATGCGTTGGAGGTAGCGCGGCACCCCGTGGTACCGGAGTGCCTCACGAATGACACTCCAGGGCAAGGTGTTGAAAGCGTTGGCGATGTCGAGCGACACCGCCAAGACCACCTCACCCCGGGCGACTGCCTCCTCCGCTAGGACCCTCACGCGCATGATTGCGTCCACCGTGGAGCGCCCCTGGCGGAAACCAAATTGGTTGTCCGCCAAATCCGGGCCCACCATGGTCATGTGCTGGACGAGGCGGCTAGCGATGATTCGCTCGAAAATCTTGCACACCTCGTCCAGCAACACGATGGGCCTGTACGCAGATGGTGAGTCTGCGGGGCGCCCCTCCTTCTTGAGCAGGACCAGCTTTCCGGTCTTCCACCGGCTTGGAAACTGGCCCCGCTCCAAACATGCGCTCAAGAGCCCCGCTAGTCGGGGCCAGAGAGCCTCCATGGCCAGGACCCATGCACGGCCTGGAATGCCGTCGGGCCCTGGGGCGGTGTTCTTGATGCGAGCCACCGCCACTCTCAAATCTACCCGGGTCACTTCGGGCACGTCGTCGTCAATGTCGTCTTCCGCGTCGGGCACATTGCGAGGCGGAACCATAGCCGGTGGTGTGTGCTCCGGTCTCGTCGGAAACAACGCACACACCACCTCCTCCAGCAGCTGTGGCTGGAGACTCCGGGACAGTGGGGGAGCCCGTTGGCGCAACTTGCCCCGCACCATAAGGTAGGGGCGTCCCCACGGCTCTCGGTCCAGAGTCTCCAGCAGCTCTTCATTGGCCTGGGCCTTTGTCCGGACGATGGCCAGCTGGAGGGCGCTCTTCGCTTCTCTGTAGCGGTTGTACAGTTCCGCCTCTTCCTGTTCGGCCGCCGCTGTAAAGGGGCGGCGGCGTCTTCTTCGGCACCTAGCGTACCGGCGTCGCTCCTGCACACAAGCGATGCGCAGCTGCGCGATCGACTGCGACCACCAGTACACTTGGCGCCTGGATGGTAGCGGCCGGACTCGGGGCATGCCAGCGTCGCAAATGTGCGACATGCTCTCCCGGAACCACTCCGCCTCCTCGTCGATGTTATTGGGCCTGTCTGGAGAGTCCAGCCAGGCCTTGACGATTGAGGCATCCAGGAGAGCCTCCCTGTCCAGCCGCTTCAGTGCCCAACGCGGGCCGTCTCCAACGCCCACCGGGGCCGCTTGGACCGGCCCAACCGAGGTCTGGGCGGAGACGCTAAATCGAATATACCGATGATCGGACAGCGTCTCCACCCCCTCCAGGACGTGCCAGTCCTGGACGGTGCGCGCGAGAGCGGGGCTAGCAAACGACAGGTCCACTATGGAACCACCCCGCATCCGCACGCACGTCTGCACGGAACCCCGGTTCAGGAGAAGCAGGCCCTGCTCGACCGCCCACTCCTCCACTAACTCGCCCCGTGCGTCCGTAGCCGGGGAACCCCAAGCCGTAGATTGGGCATTGAAGTCCCCCAGGACGATCACGGGACGAGGACGGCTACGACTGACGACCGTGCCCAACTCCAAAATGATGTCCTCCATGTCGGCGAGAGAAAGGCTGGGGGCGAAATACACCCCCGCGACCATGACATTCCCCCAAACTGCCGCGACATAGCCCCGCCCTCGGGTGACGGCCTCGAAGGGAAGGGTGTCGGCGGCAGACCTCATGAGCAGTGCCACCGAGCGGTTCGTGTCGCACACCCAGTCATCCCTGGGTGGCACAAAGTACGGCTCGGCGACAACTGCCACATCGATCGACCACTGCGCCATGCTCTGGAGCAAGAGATCCTGGGCCCTGGCGCAGTGGTTTATGTTGGCTTGGAGGAGACGACGTAGGGCCATTATTGTATTTCCATGGCAGTTGTCTCCTCCCCAGTCCTCGGCGGATGTTCTGCCGCAACCGGCGGGTGAACCGGCTGCGAGGAGCTGGTTGCCTTCTTTGTCATTTCCGTGACACTAACCGGTGGATGAGCCGGCTGTCTCCTGGCGTTTTTCCTCTTAGGCTTGGGCCTGGCGCAGGCCTTTGACCCGGTCTGATGGTCGGCTGGCTTGCCAGATGCCGCACAGATGACGCAGTGCGGCGTGGCAGTACAAGTGCCAGCCTTGTGACCGGGCTGACCGCAGCGGAAACACAATTGGCTGCGGTCTACCCCAGCGGTGCACCGTGCCCCCGCATGTCCCTCTTCAAGACAGCGGTAGCACCGGTAGGGCTTGGGCGCCAGGAGCGTGACCTGCGCCGAGACCCATCCAACCAGCAGCCGTTTGTCCTTGACTTTTTTGGCCGCCGCTACGGGACAGCTAACTAAGATTGTCCCGAGACCGGAGACACCCCGGCGAATCGTGCCCGCCTTGACTTGATCCGGCGGGCATCCTCCGGCCTTGGAGATGGCAGCGGCGACCTCTTCCACAGTGACGGAGTCGTCCAGGCCCGAAATGCGCAGATCTGCGCACTTGGTGGGCCTGGACACTCTAACGTCATCCGAGCCTAGAGACGCCCTGAGTTTATCGGCCAGGGCGTCTGCTTTTGGACCACTGGTTGTTCCCGGTATTTCTAGCAGGCGACCGCCGGTGGCAGTGGTCTTGCACCGGAGGCCCGTTATGCCGAGATCGCTGAGAGAGATCTCGGCTTTCGCTTTTGCCAATATCTTGGCATACGTCAGGCCCCGCTCCTCCGCCCCCGGCTGCAGGGTAAGAGCCACTGCTGTAGAGCGGGGGGTACTGAGCCTCGCATTCTGTCGTTTGGCCGCCGCTTGTTCTTTTTGGGCCTGCTTCTTGGCCCGCTGGCGCGTCTTTTTTGAGGTTTTGGCGGCGCCCGCCACCGTCCACTCCGCCTCAGGTCTAGTGGCGGGTTCGCGCGTTACTGGCCTAGTTGTTTGTGCTGGCGGAGCAGCCGAAGCACCTGTCTTTTTGGCCAGTTTGGTCTTCATTTTTAACTGCCTATTTGGTTTAGGCCCCGCAGTTTCCTTTTGCGGGGCGGCAGTTGGCACAGTCTTTTCCTGTGTAGCAGCAGCCACTTGTGCCGGTTGGGCGGCACGGGGCGTTGCGGTTTGGGCCGCATATGTTGGTGTGCTGCGTTGGTCTGCAGCAAGAGGGGGACGTAATATCCTCCCCTCAAGCACCGAGAACCGCGCGTTGAAGCTCGCCATCTCCTGTCGGATCAGGCGAGTCAACTCCGTCTCCTGCGACGGCAGCTGCGGTTGCGGTTGCGGCGTTGGCTGTGGAAGGCCCACCTCCCGCCTGAGGTGCTCGCGGCGGAAGTTGGCCACCTCCGCCTTTAGCTCCTCGTGCTCCTTGCGGAGCTCCGCCATTTGCGCCGCGAGCCTTAACTTCTGGGCTCGCAGCAGCGCCGTCTCTTCGGTAGTGGTGCGGGTCAGAAGCACCTCCGCACTTTCGAGGATGGAGGTCGTGGCCTCTTTCAGCGCTTTTTGGCTGCAGCCGCTAAGGCCCTTCGAAACCTTGCTGACCCTTTTAATGGCTGCAACCGCGTCAGCCACCCTCTGGTTTAGGTCAGAGGCAGGTAAATTCTCTGCCTCGACCTCCATGTCTGAGACGGCAGACGACGACTCCGACAGGCGAGTGACTCTCCCTACCGTCACTCTTTTTGTCAGAGCCGCAATCTGCCGCTCGTCCTCCTCCAATTTTTCAGCGGCAACTGCGGCCTTCATGGCAGCCGCGGCCTCGCGCCTGGATAGGCCGATACCGGCATATTTGCCGGTAGTAGGAGGCCTACCTCTCCCTCCTTTTTTGGCACCGACCTTGGGGGCCGGCACCGCTGTGTCGCTCAGGGCCGAGTCCGACCCTGAGTCTCCACACTCTCTTGGGCGTTTGCGTATACGTTTTGCGCCCACGCTACTTCCGCTCGCCACACTCATGACGCTAGACGCGCTGTCGGAGTCCGACAGCACGCCCATCCGCTCAATTAGTACCAGAGGTACTTTATCTCCCACTACTTCATTTTCGTTTTTAGGTTTAATAAAAAGGTTATCCATTATGAATCCCACGAGTATGGGGGAAAAGAAGGTCCACCCAGGCAGTGCCCCCTGTACCTGGGTAAGCCTAGCGTAACCCGTCAGAGGGTCGGCTGGTACTCTGACGGGGGTCGCACTAGAGACTGAACTTCCCATCAGCCATGCATCCCCTCGCGGTGCGCCGCCGCTTGGGATTCGGGGTACTTTTTATAGAGGCATCCTCCCTCGCGGTCCGGGCGTTTAAGCCAGGACCCTCGGTCCGGTGGGAATGCGAGACATGACCACAAACTTCACAACCGGATTACGATATGCGACGGTGACCGTGAGAGGGACACTCCCACAGCCCGCCCGGCGGCGGGGTAAGCGCACACCGAGCCCGCCGAGACCTCCGGGACAGAACCGGAGGGTGGCCCAGAGATGGACCCCACCTAAAATAACGACAGATGGAGGCGGCCGCCACAAAAGACAGCGACCGCCAAACCCCCTGCCCTCCCCGTCGGATATTTGCCGTCGGCCATTGAAGTTGCAAAATCGCAACTACGATGACCCACGTTGCCCAGGGTGCACCACGTGGAGGTTCCCGACATAGCACCCCAACCTAACCTAACCTAACCTTTTTTTTTTTTTTTTTTTTTTTTTTTTTTTTTTTTTTTTTTTTTTTTTGGTATCGGGTTGGAAAATCCTCATGGACATCCTCCGCCCGGGGGAGGCGCGGAGGGGACTGTCAGACTCTTACTGACTAAAAACCAACCCGTGTTCCTCTCGTACCCGTGTGTCGGAGGGTCGGGTATCGCCGAAGCATTCGTCGCAACCCCCCGACGGGTATTGGCCCGCCATAGTCAGGCGGGCCCCGTCACCCACTGCGGCCGTCACCCCGGCCGCAGGACTCCACTACGAGGCGCGCGCGGAACACGACGCCGCCGCCTCAAGGCCTGCTGCTGGTCGGACGACAAGACGCCCCGAGTCTGTCGTCCACAGGCCGCGCCCTACGGTGGCCGAAAATCTGCCACCCTACGACGCCCAGTGCGTCTGCTGCGGGAGGGGAGAGAGGAGGCAGCCTCTCTCTCCCTTTCTGCCACCTCCTTTGCGAGCATCACGAGCTCGCAGAAGGTGGCGACAGCTTTCCATCCTGACCTGCTCCCGACCATTGTAGACACAACGGCCGGAAGCGAGAGGTTTCCCGCAGCACCTACGGCCGCGACTAAGTCACGGCGCTGCTCGGCCCAAGCTGGGCACTCCGCCAACGTATGCAACGCCGTATCGTCGCGGCGATCACCACAATGGTGGCACTGGGACGTCGGCTCCCGGCCTAGTCGACACAGGTACTTCCCGAAACACCCATGTCCGGTAAGCACCTGCGTCAGCCGGAAGCTTAGGGCGCCGTGGCTCCTATTGAGCCACTCCTCAAGTATGGGCCTTACCGCCGCTACAGCGGCGTGCCCCGCCGTGGGTTGCGCTAGGCGCGTCTGCCACTCCGCCACTAAGACCTGGCGGAGCGCTGCCCTGCGTGCCTCTACCTGTCGAGGCACCAGGCGCTCGCCCCTCTCGACCGCCTCCACACGCCACCAATAGAGCGACGTGAGGAGCTTTGCGTCGAGGTCCCAGGGCGAGGATCCGGCTAGGAGGCTCGCTGCCTCAAAGGAGATCGTACGGTATCCCCTTATGATCCTGACGGCCATCGCGCGTTGCGGCCTTCGCAGCGCGGCGACGTTACGGGCCGTCAGGGAGTCCGCCCACACTGGCGCGGCGTATAGCGCCATCGACCGTACGACCCCCATGTAGAGCCTCCGGCAGGAGGAGTTGGGCCCCCCCAGGTTGGGCAGCAAGCGCGAGAGCGCAGAAGCGGCGCCCATCAACCGGGGGGCGAGCCGTGTAAAATGCGGCCCGAAGTTCCACCGACTGTCGAGGACGAGTCCAAGGTACTTCATCGTCGACTCGACAGCGATGGAGACCCCTCCTACTATTATGCTGGACCCCGGAGGCGGCTTCGTCCTCGGCCCATGAAAACATAGGGCCTCAGACTTGTGCAATGCCACCTCTAAGCCCAGCCGCCGGATCCTACCCACGACGTGCGCGACACCAGCAGTCGCGCGTATGGCCGCCTGCCGGTACGTCTTTCCACGCGCTGTCACTAGCGTATCGTCGGCGTAACAAATGACGCCGACGCCGTGGATAAGCGCACCGCGCAGAGCCCAGTCGTACCCCACGTTCCACAGGAGCGGCCCCAACACCGATCCCTGCGGAACGCCGCACGACGTCTCTCGCCGACACCACTCTTCTCGACCCGGGTACACCACCGATCTTTCCGACAAATAGGCCCCGACAATGCGTTGGAGGTAGCGCGGCACCCCGTGGTACCGGAGTGCCTCTCGAATGATGCTCCAGGGCAAGGTGTTGAAGGCGTTGGCGATGTCGAGCGACACCGCCAAGACCACCTCACCCCGGGCGACTGCCTCCTCCGCGAGGACCCTTACGCGCATGATTGCGTCCACCGTAGAGCGCCCCTGGCGGAAACCAAACTGGTTGTCCGCCAAATCCGGGCCCACCATGGTCATGTGCTGGACGAGGCGGCTAGCGATGATTCGCTCGAAAATCTTGCACACCTCGTCCAGCAACACGATGGGCCTGTACGCAGATGGTGAGTCTGCGGGGCGCCCCTCCTTCTTGAGCAGGACCAGCTTTCCGGTCTTCCACCGGCTTGGAAACTGGCCCCGCTCCAAACATGCGCTCAAGAGCCCCGCTAGTCGGGGCCAGAGAGCCTCCATGGCCAGGACCCATGCACGGCCTGGAATGCCGTCGGGCCCTGGGGCGGTGTTCCTGATGCGAGCCACCGCCACTCTCAAATCTACCCGGGTCACTTCGGGCACGTCGTCGTCAATGTCGTCTTCCGCGTCGGGCACATTGCGAGGCGGAACCATAGCCGGTGGTGTGTGCTCCGGTCTCGTCGGAAACAACGCACACACCACCTCCTCCAGCAGCTGCGGCTGGAGACTCCGGGACAGTGGGGGAGCCCGTTGGCGCAACTTGCCCCGCACCATAAGGTAGGGGCGTCCCCACGGCTCTCGGTCCAGAGTCTCCAGCAGCTCCTCGTTGGCCTGGGCCTTTGCCCGGACGATGGCCAGCTGGAGGGCGCTCTTCGCTTCTCTGTAGCGGTTGTACAGTTCCGCCTCTTCCTGTTCGGCCGCCGCTGTAAAGGGGCGGCGGCGTCTTCTTCGGCACCTAGCGTACCGGCGTCGCTCCTGCACACAAGCGATGCGCAGCTGCGCGATCGACTGCGACCACCAGTACACTTGGCGCCTGGATGGTAGCGGCCGGACTCGGGGCATGCCAGCGTCGCAAATGTGCGACATGCTCTCCCGGAACCACTCCGCCTCCTCGTCGATGTTATTGGGCCTGTCTGGAGAGTCCAGCCAGGCCTTGACGATTGAGGCATCCAGGAGAGCCTCCCTGTCCAGCCGCTTCAGTGCCCAACGCGGGCCGTCTCCAACGCCCACCGGGGCCGCTTGGACCGGCCCAACCGAGGTCTGGGCGGAGACGCTAAATCGAATATACCGATGATCGGACAGCGTCTCCACCCCCTCCAGGACGTGCCAGTCCTGGACGGTGCGCGCGAGAGCGGGGCTAGCAAACGACAGGTCCACTATGGAACCACCCCGCATCCGCACGCACGTCTGCACGGAACCCCGGTTCAGGAGAAGCAGGCCCTGCTCGACCGCCCACTCCTCCACTAACTCGCCCCGTGCGTCCGTAGCCGGGGAACCCCAAGCCGTAGATTGGGCATTGAAGTCCCCCAGGACGATCACGGGACGAGGACGGCTACGACTGACGACCGTGCCCAACTCCAAAATGATGTCCTCCATGTCGGCGAGAGAAAGGCTGGGGGCGAAATACACCCCCGCGACCATGACATTCCCCCAAACTGCCGCGACATAGCCCCGCCCTCGGGTGACGGCCTCGAAGGGAAGGGTGTCGGCGGCAGACCTCATGAGCAGTGCCACCGAGCGGTTCATGTCGCACACCCAGTCATCCCTGGGTGGCACAAAGTACGGCTCGGCGACAACTGCCACATCAATCGACCACTGCGCCATGCTCTGGAGCAAGAGATCCTGGGCCCTGGCGCAGTGGTTTATGTTGGCTTGGAGGAGACGACGTAGGGCCATTATTGTATTTCCATGGCAGTTGTCTCCTCCCCAGTCCTCGGCGGATGTTCTGCCGCAACCGGCGGGTGAACCGGCTGCGAGGAGCTGGTTGCCTTCTTTGTCATTTCCGTGACACTAACCGGTGGATGAGCCGGCTGTCTCCTGGCGTTTTTCCTCTTAGGCTTGGGCCTGGCGCAGGCCTTTGACCCGGTCTGATGGTCGGCTGGCTTGCCAGATGCCGCACAGATGACGCAGTGCGGCGTGGCAGTACAAGTGCCAGCCTTGTGACCGGGCTGACCGCAGCGGAAACACAATTGGCTGCGGTCTACCCCAGCGGTGCACCGTGCCCCCGCATGTCCCTCTTCAAGACAGCGGTAGCACCGGTAGGGCTTGGGCGCCAGGAGCGTGACCTGCGCCGAGACCCATCCAACCAGCAGCCGTTTGTCCTTGACTTTTTTGGCCGCCGCTACGGGACAGCTAACTAAGATTGTCCCGAGACCGGAGACACCCCGGCGAATCGTGCCCGCCTTGACTTGATCCGGCGGGCATCCTCCGGCCTTGGAGATGGCAGCGGCGACCTCTTCCACAGTGACGGAGTCGTCCAGGCCCGAAATGCGCAGATCTGCGCACTTGGTGGGCCTGGACACTCTAACGTCATCCGAGCCTAGAGACGCCCTGAGTTTATCGGCCAGGGCGTCTGCTTTTGGACCACTGGTTGTTCCCGGTATTTCTAGCAGGCGACCGCCGGTGGCAGTGGTCTTGCACCGGAGGCCCGTTATGCCGAGATCGCTGAGAGAGATCTCGGCTTTCGCTTTTGCCAATATCTTGGCATACGTCAGGCCCCGCTCCTCCGCCCCCGGCTGCAGGGTAAGAGCCACTGCTGTAGAGCGGGGGGTACTGAGCCTCGCATTCTGTCGTTTGGCCGCCGCTTGTTCTTTTTGGGCCTGCTTCTTGGCCCGCTGGCGCGTCTTTTTTGAGGTTTTGGCGGCGCCCGCCACCGTCCACTCCGCCTCAGGTCTAGTGGCGGGTTCGCGCGTTACTGGCCTAGTTGTTTGTGCTGGCGGAGCAGCCGAAGCACCTGTCTTTTTGGCCAGTTTGGTCTTCATTTTTAACTGCCTATTTGGTTTAGGCCCCGCAGTTTCCTTTTGCGGGGCGGCAGTTGGCACAGTCTTTTCCTGTGTAGCAGCAGCCACTTGTGCCGGTTGGGCGGCACGGGGCGTTGCGGTTTGGGCCGCATATGTTGGTGTGCTGCGTTGGTCTGCAGCAAGAGGGGGACGTAATATCCTCCCCTCAAGCACCGAGAACCGCGCGTTGAAGCTCGCCATCTCCTGTCGGATCAGGCGAGTCAACTCCGTCTCCTGCGACGGCAGCTGCGGTTGCGGTTGCGGCGTTGGCTGTGGAAGGCCCACCTCCCGCCTGAGGTGCTCGCGGCGGAAGTTGGCCACCTCCGCCTTTAGCTCCTCGTGCTCCTTGCGGAGCTCCGCCATTTGCGCCGTGAGCCTTAAGTTCTGGGCTCGCAGCAGCGCCGTCTCTTCGGTAGTGGTGCGGGTCAGAAGCACCTCCGCACTTTCGAGGATGGAGGTCGTGGCCTCTTTCAGCGCTTTTTGGCTGCAGCCGCTAAGGCCCTTCGAAACCTTGCTGACCCTTTTAATGGCTGCAACCGCGTCAGCCACCCTCTGGTTTAGGTCAGAGGCAGGTAAATTCTCTGCCTCGACCTCCATGTCTGAGACGGCAGACGACGACTCCGACAGGCGAGTGACTCTCCCTACCGTCACTCTTTTTGTCAGAGCCGCAATCTGCCGCTCGTCCTCCTCCAATTTTTCAGCGGCAACTGCGGCCTTCATGGCAGCCGCGGCCTCGCGCCTGGATAGGCCGATACCGGCATATTTGCCGGTAGTAGGAGGCCTACCTCTCCCTCCTTTTTTGGCACCGACCTTGGGGGCCGGCACCGCTGTGTCGCTCAGGGCCGAGTCCGACCCTGAGTCTCCACACTCTCTTGGGCGTTTGCGTATACGTTTTGCGCCCACGCTACTTCCGCTCGCCACACTCATGACGCTAGACGCGCTGTCGGAGTCCGACAGCACGCCCATCCGCTCAATTAGTACCAGAGGTACTTTATCTCCCACTACTTCATTTTCGTTTTTAGGTTTAATAAAAAGGTTATCCATTATGAATCCCACGAGTATGGGGGAAAAGAAGGTCCACCCAGGCAGTGCCCCCTGTACCTGGGTAAGCCTAGCGTAACCCGTCAGAGGGTCGGCTGGTACTCTGACGGGGGTCGCACTAGAGACTGAACTTCCCATCAGCCATGCATCCCCTCGCGGTGCGCCGCCGCTTGGGATTCGGGGTACTTTTTATAGAGGCATCCTCCCTCGCGGTCCGGGCGTTTAAGCCAGGACCCTCGGTCCGGTGGGAATGCGAGACATGACCACAAACTTCACAACCGGATTACGATATGCGACGGTGACCGTGAGAGGGACACTCCCACAGCCCGCCCGGCGGCGGGGTAAGCGCACACCGAGCCCGCCGAGACCTCCGGGACAGAACCGGAGGGTGGCCCAGAGATGGACCCCACCTAAAATAACGACAGATGGAGGCGGCCGCCACAAAAGACAGCGACCGCCAAACCCCCTGCCCTCCCCGTCGGATATTTGCCGTCGGCCATTGAAGTTGCAAAATCGCAACTACGATGACCCACGTTGCCCAGGGTGCACCACGTGGAGGTTCCCGACATAGCACCCCAACCTAACCTAACCTTTTTTTTTTTTTTTTTTTTTTGGTATCGGGTTGGAAAATCCTCATGGACATCCTCCGCCCGGGGGAGGCGCGGAGGGGACTGTCAGACTCTTACTGACTAAAAACCAACCCGTGTTCCTCTCGTACCCGTGTGTCGGAGGGTCGGGTATCGCCGAAGCATTCGTCGCAACCCCCCGACGGGTATTGGCCCGCCATAGTCAGGCGGGCCCCGTCACCCACTGCGGCCGTCACCCCGGCCGCAGGACTCCACTACGAGGCGCGCGCGGAACACGACGCCGCCGCCTCAAGGCCTGCTGCTGGTCGGACGACAAGACGCCCCGAGTCTGTCGTCCGCAGGCCGCGCCCTACGGTGGCCGGAAGTCGGCCACCCTACGACGCCCAGTGCGTCTGCTGCGGGAGGGGAGAGAGGAGGCAGCCTCTCTCTCCCTTTCCGCCACCTCCTTTGCGAGCATAACGGCCTCGCAGAAGGTGGCGACAACTCTCCACCCTGACTGGCTCCCGACCATTGTAGCCACAACAGCCGGAAGCGAGAGGTTTCCCGCAGCACCTACGGCCGCGACCAAGTCACGGCGCTGCTCAGCCCAAGCTGGGCACTCCGCCAACGTGTGCAACGCCGTGTCGTCGCGGCAATCACCACAATGGTGGCACTGGGACGTCGGCTCCCGGCCTAGTCGACACAGGTACTTCCCGAAACACCCATGTCCGGTAAGCACCTGCGTCAGCCGGAAGCTTAGGGCGCCGTGGCTCCTGTTGAGCCACTCCTCAAGAACGGGCCTTACCGCCGCTACAGCGGCGTGCCCCGCCGTGGGTAGCGCTAGGCGCGTCTGCCACTCCGCCACTAAGACCTGGCGGAGCGCTGCCCTGCGTGCCTCTATCTGTCGAGGCACCAGGCGCTCGCCCCTCTCGACCGCCTCCACACGCCACCAATAGAGCGACGTGAGGAGCTTTGCGTCGAGGTCCCAGGGCGAGGATCCGGCTAGGAGGCTCGCTGCCTCAAAGGAGATCGTACGGTATCCCCTTATGACCCTGACGGCCATCGCGCGTTGCGGCCTTCGCAGCGCGGCGACGTTACGGGCCGTCAGGGAGTCCGCCCACACTGGCGCGGCGTACAGCGCCATCGACCGTACGACCCCCATGTAGAGCCTCCGGCAGGAGGAGTTGGGCCCCCCCAGGTTGGGCAGCAAGCGCGAGAGCGCAGAAGCGGCGCCCATCAACCGGGGGGCGAGCCGTGTAAAGTGCGGCCCGAATGTCCACCGACTGTCGAGGACGAGTCCAAGGTACTTCATCGTCGACTCGACAGCGATGGAGACCCCTCCTACAATGATGCTGGACCCCGGAGGCGGCTTCGTCCTCGGCCCGTGAAAACACAGGGCCTCAGACTTGTGCAATGCCACCTCTAAGCCCAGCCGCCGGATCCTACCCACGACGTGCGCGACACCAGCAGTCGCGCGTATGGCCGCCTGCCGGTACGACTTTCCACGCGCTGTGACTAGCGTATCGTCGGCGTAACAAATGACGCCGACGCCGTGGATAAGCGCACCGCGCAGAGCCCAGTCGTACCCCACGTTCCACAGGAGCGGCCCCAACACCGATCCCTGTGGAACGCCGCACGACGTCTCTCGCCGACACCATTCCTCTCGACCCGGGTACACCACCGATCTTTCGGACAAATAGGCCCCGACAATGCGTTGGAGGTAGCGCGGCACCCCGTGGTACCGGAGTGCCTCTCGGATGATATTCCAGGGCAAGGTGTTGAAGGCGTTGGCGATGTCGAGCGACACCGCCAAGACCACCTCACCCCGGGCGACTGCCTCCTCCGCGAGGACCCTCACGCGCATGATTGCGTCCACCGTAGAGCGCCCCTGGCGGAAACCAAATTGGTTGTCCGCCAAATCCGGGCCCACCATGGTCATGTGCTGGACGAGGCGGCTAGCGATGATTCGCTCGAAAATCTTACACACCTCGTCCAGCAGCACGATGGGCCTGTACGCAGATGGTGAGTCTGCGGGGCGCCCCTCCTTCTTGAGCAGGACCAGCTTTCCGGTCTTCCACCGGCTCGGAAACTGGCCCCGCTCCAAACATGCGCTCAAGAGCCCCGCTAGTCGGGGCCAGAGAGCCTCCATGGCCAGGACCCATGCACGGCCTGGAATGCCGTCGGGCCCTGGGGCGGTGTTCTTGATGCGAGCCACCGCCACTCTCAAATCTACCCGGGTCACTTCGGGCACGTCGTCGTCAATGTCGTCTTCCGCGTCGGGCACATTGCGAGGCGGAACCATAGCCGGTGGTGTGTGCTCCGGTCTCGACGGAAACAACGCACACACCACCTCCTCCAGCAGCTGTGGCTGGAGACTCCGGGACAGTGGGGGAGCCCGTTGGCGCAACTTGCCCCGCACCATAAGGTAGGGGCGTCCCCACGGCTCTCGGTCCAGAGTCTCCAGCAGCTCCTCGTTGGCCTGGGCCTTTGCCCGGACAATGGCCAGCTGGAGGGCGCTTTTCGCCTCCCTGTAGCGATTGTACAGTTCCGCCTCTTCCTGTTCGGCCGCCGCTGTAAAGGGGCGGCGGCGTCTTCTCCTTCGGCACCTAGCGTACCGGCGTCGCACCTGCACACAAGCGATGCGCAGCTGCGCGATCGACTGCGACCACCAGTACACTTGGCGCCTGGAAGGTAACGGCCGGACTCGGGGCATGCCAGCGTCGCAAATGTGCGACATGCTCTCCCGGAACCACTCCGCCTCCTCGTCGATGTTATTGGGCCTGTCTGGAGAGTCCAGCCAGGCCTTGACGATAGAGGCATCCAGGAGAGCCTCCCTGTCCAGCCGCTTCAGTGCCCAACGCGGGCCGTCTCCAACGCCCACCGGGGCCGCTTGGACCGGCCCAACCGAGGTCTGGGCGGAGACGCTAAATCGAATATATCGATGATCAGACAGCGTCTCCACCCCCTCCAGGACGTGCCAGTCCTGGACGGTGCGCGCGAGAGCAGGGCTAGCGAATGACAGGTCCACTATCGACCCACCCCGCATCCGCACGCACGTCTGCACGGAACCCCGGTTCAGGAGAAGCAGGCCCTGCTCGACCGCCCACTCCTCCACTAACTCGCCCCGCGCGTCCGTAGCCGGGGAACCCCAAGCCGTAGATTGGGCATTGAAGTCCCCCAGGACGATCACGGGACGAGGACGGCTACGACTGACGACCGTGCCCAACTCCAAAATAATATCCTCCATGTCGGCGAGAGAAAGGCTGGGGGCGAAATACACCCCCGCGACCATAATATTCCCCCAAACTGCCGCGACATAGCCCCTCCCTCGGGTGACGGCCTCGAAGGGAAGGGTGTCGGCGGCAGACCTCACAAGCAGTGCCACCGAGCGGTTCGTGTCGCACACCCAGTCATCCCTGGGTGGAACAAAGTACGGCTCGGCGACAACCGCCACATCGATCGACCACTGCGCCATGCTCTGGAGCAAGAGATCCTGAGCCCTGGCGCAGTGGTTTATGTTGGCTTGGAGGAGACGACGTAGGGCCATTATTGAATTTCCATGGCCGTTGTCTCCTCCCCAGCCCTCGGCGGATGTTCTGCCGCAACCGGCGGGTGAACCGGCTGCGAGGAGCTGGTTGCCTTCTTTGTCATATTCCTGACACTAGCCGGTGGATGAACCGGCTGTCTCCTGGCATTGTTTTTCTTGGGCCTGACGCAGGCCTTTGACCCGGTCCTATGGTCGGCTGGCTTGCCAGATGCCGCACAGATGACGCAGTGCGGCGTGGCAGTGCAAGTGCCAGCCTTGTGACCGGGCTGACCGCAGCGGAAGCACAATTGGCTGCGGTCTACCCCAGCGGTGCACCGTGCCCCCGCATGTCCCTCTTCCAGACAGCGGTAGCACCGATAGGGCTTGGGCGCCAGGAGCGTGACCTGCGCCGAGACCCAACCCACCAGAAGCCGTTTATCTTTTATCTTCTTGGCCGCCGCTACGGGACAGCTGACAAGAATTGTCCCGAGACCGGAGACACCCCGGCGTATCGTGCCTGCCTTTATTTGGTCCGGCGGGCAACCTCCGGCCTCGGAGACTGCAGCGGCGACCTCCTCCTGACTGACGGAGTCGTCCAGGCCCGAAATGCGCAGATCTGCGCACTTGGTTGGCCTGGACACTTTGACGTCATCCGGGCCTAGAGACGCCCTTAGTTTCTCGGCGAGGGCGTCTGCCTTGGGACCACTAGTTGCTCCCGACACCTCTAACAGGCGACCGCCGGTAGCAGTGGTTTTGCACCGGAGGCCCGTTATGCCGAGATCGCCAAGAGAGATCTCGGCTTTCGCCCTCGCCAGGATCTTGGCGTATGTAAGGCCCCGCTCCTCTGCCCCCGGCTGCAGGGTAAGAACCACTGCTGTTGAGCGGGGGGTACTGAGCCTCGCTGTCTGGCGCTTGGCCGCCGCTTGTTCCTTTTGGGCCTGCTTCTTGGCCCGCTGGCGCGCCTTTTTGGAGTGTTTGGCGGCGCCCGCCACAGTCCACTCCGCCTCAGGTCTAGTGGCGGGTTCGTGTGTTCCTGGCTTAACTGATTGTGCTGGCGGAACAGCCGTGGGACCTGCCTTTTTGGCCAGTTTAGCCTCCTTTTTTGACTTGGACCCCGTAGTTTGCGGGGCGGCAGCCACTTGTGCCGGTTGGGCGGCACGGGGCGCTGCGGTTTGAGCCGCATACGTCGGCGACGGTTTGCTGCGTTGGTCAGCAGCTAGAGGGGGCCGTAAAATCCTCCCCTCAAGCACTGAGAAGCGCGCATTAAAACTCGCCATCTCCTTACGGATCAGGCGAGTCAATTCCGTCTCTTGTGACGGCAACTGCGGTTGCGGTTGCGGCGTTGCGTGCGGAAGGCCCACCTCACGCCTGAGGTGCTCGCGGCGGAAGTTGGCCATCTCCGCCTTGAGCTCCTCGTGCTCCTTGCGGAGCTCCGCCATTTGCGCTGCGAGCCTTGCGTTCTGGGCTCGCAGCAGCGCCGTCTCTTCGGTAGTGGTGCGGGTCAGAAGCACCTCCGCACTTTCGAGGATGGAGGTCGTGGCCTCTTTAAGAGCTTTTTGGCTGCAGCCGCTAAGGCCCTTCGAAACCTTGCTGACCCTTTTAATGGCTGCAACCGCGTCAGCCACCCTCTGGTTTAGGTCAGAGGCAGGTAGATTCTCTGCCTCGACCTCCATCTCAGAGACGGCAGACGACGACTCCGACAGGCGAGTGACTCTCCCTTCCGTCACCCTTTTTGTCAGAGCCGCAATCTGCCGCTCGTCCTCCTCCTGTTTTTTGGCGGCCGCTGCGGCCTTTATCGCTGCCGCAGCCTCGCGCCTGGCTAGGCCGATACCGGCATATTTGCCGGTAGTAGTGGGCCTGCCTCTTCCACCTTTTTTGGTACCGACCTTGGGGGCCGGCACCGCTGTGTCACTCAGGGCCGAGTCCGACCCTGAGTCTGCAACCTCTCTCTGGCGTTTCCGTATGCGTTTTGCGCCCACACTACTTCCGCTCGCCACACTCATGACGCTAGACGCACTGTCGGAGTCCGACAGCACGCCCATCCGCTCAATTAGTACCAGAGGTACTTTATCTCCCACTACTTCATTTTCGTTTTTAGGTTTAAAAAGGTTATCCATTATGAATCCCACGAGTATGGGGGAAAAGAAGGTCCACCCAGGCAGTGCCCCCTGTACCTGGGTAAGCCTAGCGTAACCCGTCAGAGGGTCGGCTGGTACTCTGACGGGGGTCGCACTAGAGACTGAACTTCCCATCAGCCATGCATCCCCTCGCGGTGCGCCGCCGCTTGGGATTCGGGGTACTTTTTATAGAGGCATCCTCCCTCGCGGTCCGGGCGTTTAAGCCAGGACCCTCGGTCCGGTGGGAATGCGAGACATGACCACAAACTTCACAACCGGATTACGATATGCGACGGCGACCATGAGAGGGACACTCCCACAGCCCGCCCGGCGGCGGGGTAAGCGCACACCGAGCCCGTCGAAACCTCCGGGACAGAACCGGAGGGTGGCCCAGAGATGGGCCCCACCTAAAAGAAACGACAGATGGAGGCGGCCGCCACAAAAGACAGCGACCGCCAAACCCCCTGCCCTCCCCGTCGGATATTCGCCGTCGGCCATGGTAGTTGCAAATCGCAACTACGATGACCCACGTTGCCCAGGGTGCACCACTTGGAGGTTCCCGACATAGCACCCCAACCTAACCTAACCTTTTTTTTTTTTTTTTTGGTATCGGGTTGGAAAATCCTCATGGACATCCTCCGCCCGGGGGAGGCGCGGAGGGGACTGTCAGACTCTTACTGACTAAAAACCAACCCGTGTTCCTCTCGTACCCGTGTGTCGGAGGGTCGGGTATCGCCGAAGCATTCGTCGCAACCCCCCGAGCAAGCAAGCCGTCACCCCGGCCGCAGGACTCCACTACGAGGCGCGCGCGGAACACGACGCCGCCGCCTCAAGGCCTGCTGCTGGTCGGACGACAAGACGCCCCGAGTCTGTCGTCCACAGGCCGCGCCCTACGGTGGCCGGAAGTCGGCCACCCTACGACGCCCAGTGCGTCTGCTGCGGGAGGGGAGAGAGGAGGCAGCCTCTCTCTCCCTTTCCGCCACCTCCTTTGCGAGCATAACGGCCTCGCAGAAGGTGGCGACAACTCTCCACCCTGACTGGCTCCCGACCATTGTAGCCACAACAGCCGGAAGCGAGAGGTTTCCCGCAGCACCTACGGCCGCGACCAAGTCACGGCGCTGCTCAGCCCAAGCTGGGCACTCCGCCAACGTGTGCAACGCCGTGTCGTCGCGGCAATCACCACAATGGTGGCACTGGGACGTCGGCTCCCGGCCTAGTCGACACAGGTACTTCCCGAAACACCCATGTCCGGTAAGCACCTGCGTCAGCCGGAAGCTTAGGGCGCCGTGGCTCCTGTTGAGCCACTCCTCAAGAACGGGCCTTACCGCCGCTACAGCGGCGTGCCCCGCCGTGGGTAGCGCTAGGCGCGTCTGCCACTCCGCCACTAAGACCTGGCGGAGCGCTGCCCTGCGTGCCTCTATCTGTCGAGGCACCAGGCGCTCGCCCCTCTCGACCGCCTCCACACGCCACCAATAGAGCGACGTGAGGAGCTTTGCGTCGAGGTCCCAGGGCGAGGATCCGGCTAGGAGGCTCGCTGCCTCAAAGGAGATCGTACGGTATCCCCTTATGACCCTGACGGCCATCGCGCGTTGCGGCCTTCGCAGCGCGGCGACGTTACGGGCCGTCAGGGAGTCCGCCCACACTGGCGCGGCGTACAGCGCCATCGACCGTACGACCCCCATGTAGAGCCTCCGGCAGGAGGAGTTGGGTCCCCCCAGGTTGGGCAGCAAGCGCGAGAGCGCAGAAGCGGCGCCCATCAACCGGGGGACGAGCCGTGTAAAGTGCGGCCCGAATGTCCACCGACTGTCGAGGACGAGTCCAAGGTACTTCATCGTCGACTCGACAGCGATGGAGACCCCTCCTACAATGATGCTGGACCCCGGAGGCGGCTTCGTCCTCGGCCCATGAAAACATAGGGCCTCGGACTTGTGCAATGCCACCTCTAAGCCCAGCCGCCGGATCCTTCCCACGACGTGCGCGACACCAGCAGTCGCGCGTATGGCCGCCTGCCGGTACGTCTTTCCACGCGCTGTCACTAGCGTATCGTCGGCGTAACAAATGACGCCGACGCCGTGGATAAGCGCACCGCGCAGAGCCCAGTCGTACCCCACGTTCCACAGGAGCGGCCCCAACACCGATCCCTGCGGAACGCCGCACGACGTCTCTCGCCGACACCACTCTTCTCGACCCGGGTACACCACCGATCTTTCCGACAAATAGGCCCCGACAATGCGTTGGAGGTAGCGCGGCACCCCGTGGTACCGGAGTGCCTCTCGAATGATGCTCCAGGGCAATGTGTTGAAGGCGTTGGCGATGTCGAGCGACACCGCCAAGACCACCTCACCCCGGGCGACTGCCTCCTCCGCGAGGACCCTTACGCGCATGATTGCGTCTACCGTAGAGCGCCCCTGGCGGAAACCAAATTGGTTGTCCGCCAAATCCGGGCCCACCATGGTCATGTGCTGGACGAGGCGGCTAGCGATGATTCGCTCGAAAATCTTGCACACCTCGTCCAGCAACACGATGGGCCTGTACGCAGATGGTGAGTCTGCGGGGCGCCCCTCCTTCTTGAGCAGGACCAGCTTTCCGGTCTTCCACCGGCTTGGAAACTGGCCCCGCTCCAAACATGCGCTCAAGAGCCCCGCTAGTCGGGGCCAGAGAGCCTCCATGGCCAGGACCCATGCACGGCCTGGAATGCCGTCGGGCCCTGGGGCGGTGTTCCTGATGCGAGCCACCGCCACTCTCAAATCTACCCGGGTCACTTCGGGCACGTCGTCGTCAATGTCGTCTTCCGCGTCGGGCACATTGCGAGGCGGAACCATAGCCGGTGGTGTGTGCTCCGGTCTCGTCGGAAACAACGCACACACCACCTCCTCCAGCAGCTGCGGCTGGAGACTCCGGGACAGTGGGGGAGCCCGTTGGCGCAACTTGCCCCGCACCATAAGGTAGGGGCGTCCCCACGGCTCTCGGTCCAGAGTCTCCAGCAGCTCCTCGTTGGCCTGGGCCTTTGCCCGGACGATGGCCAGCTGGAGGGCGCTCTTTGCCTCTCTATAGCGATTGTATAGTTCCGCCTCTTCCTGTTCGGCCGCCGCTGTAAAGGGGCGGCGGCGTCTACTCCTTCGGCACCTAGCGTACCGGCGTCGCACCTGCACGCAAGCGATGCGCAGCTGCGCGATCGACTGCGACCACCAGTACACTTGGCGCCTGGAAGGTAACGGCCGGACTCGGGGCATGCCAGCGTCGCAAATGTGCGACATGCTCTCCCGGAACCACTCCGCCTCCTCGTCGATGTTATTGGGCCTGTCTGGAGAGTCCAGCCAGGCCTTGACGATTGAGGCATCCAGGAGAGCCTCCCTGTCCAGCCGCTTCAGTGCCCAACGCGGGCCGTCTCCAACGCCCACCGGGGCCGCTTGGACCGGCCCAACCGAGGTCTGGGCGGAGACGCTGAATCGAATATACCGATGATCAGACAGCGTCTCCACCTCCTCCAGGACGTGCCAGTCCTGGACAGTGCGCGCGAGAACGGGGCAAGCGAACGACAGGTCCACTATAGACCCACCCCGCATCCGCACGCACGTCTGCACGGAACCCCGGTTCAGGAGAAGCAGGCCCTGCTCGACCGCCCACTCCTCCACTAACTCGCCCCGCGCGTCCGTAGCCGGGGAACCCCAAGCCGTAGATTGGGCGTTGAAGTCCCCCAGGACGATCACGGGACGAGGACGGCTACGACTGACGACCGTGCCCAACTCCAAAATAAGATCCTCCATGTCGGCGAGAGAAAGGCTGGGGGCGAAATACACCCCCGCGACCATAACGTTTCCCCAAACTGCCGCGACATAGCCCCGCCCTCGGGTGACGGCCTCGAAGGGAAGGGTGTCGGCGGCAGACCTCACGAGCAGTGCCACCGAGCGGTTCGTGTCACACACCCAGTCATCCCTGGGTGGCACAAAATACGGCTCGGCGACAACTGCCACATCAATCGACCACTGCGCCATGCTCTGGAGCAAGAGATCCTGAGCCCTGGCGCAGTGGTTTATGTTGGCTTGGAGGAGACGACGTAGGGCCATTATTGTGTGTCCATGGCCGTTGTCTCCTCCCCAGCCCTCGGCGGATGTTCTGCCGCAACCGGCGGGTGAACCGGCTGCGAGGAGCTGGTTGCCTTCTGAGTTATGTCCTTGACGCTAGCCGGTGGATGAGCCGGCTGTCTCCTGGTATTCTTCTTCTTGGGTCTGGCGCAGGCCTTTGACCCGGTCCTATGGTCGGCTGGCTTGCCAGATGCCGCACAAATGACGCAGTGCGGCGTGGCAGTGCAAGTGCCAGCCTTGTGACCGGGCTGACCGCAGCGGAAGCAGAGTTGGCTGCGGTCTACCCCAGCGGTGCACCGAGCCCCCGCATGTCCTTCTTCAAGGCAGCGGTAACACCGATAGGGCTTGGGCGCCAGGAGCGTGACCTGCGCCGAGACCCAACCCACCAGAAGCCGCTTGTCCGCGATCTTCTTGGCCGCCGCCACGGGACAGCTGACGAAAATTGTCCCGAGACCGGAGACAGCCCGGCGTATAGTACCCGCCTTGACTTGATCCGGCGGGCATCCTCCGGCCCCGGAGACGGCAGCGGCGACCTCCTCCTGAGTGACGGAGTCGTCCAGGCCCGAAATGCGCAGATCTGCGCACTTGGTTGGCCTGGACACTCTAACCTCCTCCGGGCCTAGAGACGCCCGGAGTTTATCGGCGAGGGCGTCTGCCTTGGGACCACTAGTGGTTCCCGATACCTCTAGCAGGCGACCTCCGGTTGCAGTTGTTTTGCACCGGAGGCCCGTTATGCCGAGATCACTAAGAGAGATCTCGGCTTTCGCCCTCGCCAGGATCTTGGCGTATGTAAGGCCCCGCTCCTCCGCCCCCGGCTGCAGGGTAAGAACCACTGCTGTAGAGCGGGGGGTACTGAGCCTCGCTGTCTGGCGCTTGGCCGCCGCTTGCTCTTTCTGGGCCTGTTTCTTGGCCCGTTGGCGCGCCTTTTTGGAGCTTTTGGCGGCGCCCGCCACCGTCCACTCCGTCTCAGGTCTGACAGTTTGTGCTGGCGGAGCAGCCGGAGCAGCTGTCTTTTTCGCCAGTTTTGCGTCATTCTTCAACTGCCTATTTGATTTAGGCCTCGCAATTTCCTTTTGCGAGGCGGCAGTTGGAACAGCCCTCTTTTGCGAGGCGGCAGCCGCTTGTGCCGGTTGGGCGGCACGAGGCGTCGCGGTTTGGGCCGCATACGTCGGCGCCGGTGTGCTTCGTTGGTCCGCAGCTAGAGGGGGACGCAAAATCCTCCCCTCAAGCACCGAGAAGCGCGCATTAAAACTCGCCATCTCCTTACGGATCAGGCGAGTCAATTCCGTCTCTTGTGACGGCAACTGCGGTTGCGGTTGCGGCGTTGTTGCGTGCGGAAGGCCCACCTCACGCCTGAGGTGCTCGCGGCGGAAGTTGGCCATCTCCGCCTTGAGCTCCTCGTGCTCCTTGCGGAGCTCCGCCATTTGCGCTGCGAGCTTTATGTTCTGGGCTCGCAGCAGTGCCGTCTCTTCGGTAGTGGTGCGGGTCAGAAGCACCTCCGCGCTTTCGAGGATGGAGGTCGTGGCCTTTTTCAGCGCCTTTTGGCTGCAGCCGCTAAGGCCCTTCGAAACCTTGCTGACCCTTTTAATGGCTGCAACCGCGTCAGCCACCCTTTGGTTTAGGTCAGAGGCAGGTAAATTCTCTGCCTCGACCTCCATGTCAGAGACGGCAGACGACGACTCCGACAGGCGGGTGACTCTCCCTTCCGTCACCCTTTTAGTCAGAGCCGCAATCTGCCGCTCGTCCTCCTGCAGTTTTTCGGCGGCCGCTGCGGCCTTCATCGCAGCCGCAGCCTCGCGCCTGGATAGGCCGATACCGGCATATTTGCCGGTAGTGGCGGGCCTACCTCTTCCGCCTTTTTTGGCACCGACCTTGTGGGCCGGCACCGTTGTGTCGCTCAGAGCCGAGTCCGACCCTGAGTCTATGCCCTCTCTCCGGCGTTTGCGTAAACGATTTGAGTTTACGCTCACCGCGCTCGCCACACTCATAACGCTGGACGCACTGTCGGAATCCGACAGCACGCCCATTCGCTCAACGAGTACCAGAGGTACTTTTGCTCCCACTCCGTCATCATTGGTTTTTGGTTGTGTAAAAAATTCCATATTTAGACCCACGAGTATGGGGGAAAAGAAGGTCCACCCAGGCAGTGCCCCCTGTACCTGGGTAAGCCTAGCGTAACCCGTCAGAGGGTCGGCCGGTACTCTGACGGGGGTCGCACTAGAGACTGAACTTCCCATCAGCCATGCATCCCCTCGCGGTGCGCCGCCGCTTGGGATTCGGGGTACTTTTTATAGAGGCATCCTCCCTCGCGGTCCGGGCGTTTAAGCCAGGACCCTCGGTCCGGTGAGAATGCGAGACATGACCACAAACTTCACAACCGGATTACGATATGCGACGGTGACCGTGAGAGGGACACTCCCACAGCCCGCCCGGCGGCGGGGTAAGCGCACACCGGGCCCGCCGGAACCTCCGGGACAGAACCGGAGGGTGGCCCAGAGATGGGCCCCACCTAGAATAAACGACAGATAGAGGCGGCCGCCACAAAAGACAGCGACCGCCAAACCTGCCCTCCCCGTCGGATATTTGCCGTCGGCCATTGAAGTTGCAAAATCGCAACTACGATGACCCACGTTGCCCAGGGTGCACCACGTGGAGGTTCCCGACATAGCACCCCAACCTAACCTAACCTTTTTTTTTTTTTTTTTTTTTTGGTATCGGGTTGGAAAATCCTCATGGACATCCTCCGCCCGGGGGAGGCGCGGAGGGGACTGTCAGACTCTTACTGACTAAAAACCAACCCGTGTTCCTCTCGTACCCGTGTGTCGGAGGGTCGGGTATCGCCGAAGCATTCGTCGCAACCCCCCGACGGGTATTGGCCCGCCATAGTCAGGCGGGCCCCGTCACCCACTGCGGCCGTCACCCCGGCCGCAGGACTCCACTACGAGGCGCGCGCGGAACACGACGCCGCCGCCTCAAGGCCTGCTGCTGGTCGGACGACAAGACGCCCCGAGTCTGTCGTCCGCAGGCCGCGCCCTACGGTGGCCGGAAGTCGGCCACCCTACGACGCCCAGTGCGTCTGCTGCGGGAGGGGAGAGAGGAGGCAGCCTCTCTCTCCCTTTCCGCCACCTCCTTTGCGAGCATAACGGCCTCGCAGAAGGTGGCGACAACTCTCCACCCTGACTGGCTCCCGACCATTGTAGCCACAACAGCCGGAAGCGAGAGGTTTCCCGCAGCACCTACGGCCGCGACCAAGTCACGGCGCTGCTCAGCCCAAGCTGGGCACTCCGCCAACGTGTGCAACGCCGTGTCGTCGCGGCAATCACCACAATGGTGGCACTGGGACGTCGGCTCCCGGCCTAGTCGACACAGGTACTTCCCGAAACACCCATGTCCGGTAAGCACCTGCGTCAGCCGGAAGCTTAGGGCGCCGTGGCTCCTGTTGAGCCACTCCTCAAGAACGGGCCTTACCGCCGCTACAGCGGCGTGCCCCGCCGTGGGTAGCGCTAGGCGCGTCTGCCACTCCGCCACTAAGACCTGGCGGAGCGCTGCCCTGCGTGCCTCTATCTGTCGAGGCACCAGGCGCTCGCCCCTCTCGACCGCCTCCACACGCCACCAATAGAGCGACGTGAGGAGCTTTGCGTCGAGGTCCCAGGGCGAGGATCCGGCTAGGAGGCTCGCTGCCTCAAAGGAGATCGTACGGTATCCCCTTATGACCCTGACGGCCATCGCGCGTTGCGGCCTTCGCAGCGCGGCGACGTTACGGGCCGTCAGGGAGTCCGCCCACACTGGCGCGGCGTACAGCGCCATCGACCGTACGACCCCCATGTAGAGCCTCCGGCAGGAGGAGTTGGGCCCCCCCAGGTTGGGCAGCAAGCGCGAGAGCGCAGAAGCGGCGCCCATCAACCGGGGGGCGAGCCGTGTAAAGTGCGGCCCGAATGTCCACCGACTGTCGAGGACGAGTCCAAGGTACTTCATCGTCGACTCGACAGCGATGGAGACCCCTCCTACAATGATGCTGGACCCCGGAGGCGGCTTCGTCCTCGGCCCGTGAAAACACAGGGCCTCAGACTTGTGCAATGCCACCTCTAAGCCCAGCCGCCGGATCCTACCCACGACGTGCGCGACACCAGCAGTCGCGCGTATGGCCGCCTGCCGGTACGACTTTCCACGCGCTGTGACTAGCGTATCGTCGGCGTAACAAATGACGCCGACGCCGTGGATAAGCGCACCGCGCAGAGCCCAGTCGTACCCCACGTTCCACAGGAGCGGCCCCAACACCGATCCCTGTGGAACGCCGCACGACGTCTCTCGCCGACACCATTCCTCTCGACCCGGGTACACCACCGATCTTTCGGACAAATAGGCCCCGACAATGCGTTGGAGGTAGCGCGGCACCCCGTGGTACCGGAGTGCCTCTCGGATGATATTCCAGGGCAAGGTGTTGAAGGCGTTGGCGATGTCGAGCGACACCGCCAAGACCACCTCACCCCGGGCGACTGCCTCCTCCGCGAGGACCCTCACGCGCATGATTGCGTCCACCGTAGAGCGCCCCTGGCGGAAACCAAATTGGTTGTCCGCCAAATCCGGGCCCACCATGGTCATGTGCTGGACGAGGCGGCTAGCGATGATTCGCTCGAAAATCTTACACACCTCGTCCAGCAGCACGATGGGCCTGTACGCAGATGGTGAGTCTGCGGGGCGCCCCTCCTTCTTGAGCAGGACCAGCTTTCCGGTCTTCCACCGGCTCGGAAACTGGCCCCGCTCCAAACATGCGCTCAAGAGCCCCGCTAGTCGGGGCCAGAGAGCCTCCATGGCCAGGACCCATGCACGGCCTGGAATGCCGTCGGGCCCTGGGGCGGTGTTCTTGATGCGAGCCACCGCCACTCTCAAATCTACCCGGGTCACTTCGGGCACGTCGTCGTCAATGTCGTCTTCCGCGTCGGGCACATTGCGAGGCGGAACCATAGCCGGTGGTGTGTGCTCCGGTCTCGACGGAAACAACGCACACACCACCTCCTCCAGCAGCTGTGGCTGGAGACTCCGGGACAGTGGGGGAGCCCGTTGGCGCAACTTGCCCCGCACCATAAGGTAGGGGCGTCCCCACGGCTCTCGGTCCAGAGTCTCCAGCAGCTCCTCGTTGGCCTGGGCCTTTGCCCGGACAATGGCCAGCTGGAGGGCGCTTTTCGCCTCCCTGTAGCGATTGTACAGTTCCGCCTCTTCCTGTTCGGCCGCCGCTGTAAAGGGGCGGCGGCGTCTTCTCCTTCGGCACCTAGCGTACCGGCGTCGCACCTGCACACAAGCGATGCGCAGCTGCGCGATCGACTGCGACCACCAGTACACTTGGCGCCTGGAAGGTAACGGCCGGACTCGGGGCATGCCAGCGTCGCAAATGTGCGACATGCTCTCCCGGAACCACTCCGCCTCCTCGTCGATGTTATTGGGCCTGTCTGGAGAGTCCAGCCAGGCCTTGACGATAGAGGCATCCAGGAGAGCCTCCCTGTCCAGCCGCTTCAGTGCCCAACGCGGGCCGTCTCCAACGCCCACCGGGGCCGCTTGGACCGGCCCAACCGAGGTCTGGGCGGAGACGCTAAATCGAATATATCGATGATCAGACAGCGTCTCCACCCCCTCCAGGACGTGCCAGTCCTGGACGGTGCGCGCGAGAGCAGGGCTAGCGAATGACAGGTCCACTATCGACCCACCCCGCATCCGCACGCACGTCTGCACGGAACCCCGGTTCAGGAGAAGCAGGCCCTGCTCGACCGCCCACTCCTCCACTAACTCGCCCCGCGCGTCCGTAGCCGGGGAACCCCAAGCCGTAGATTGGGCATTGAAGTCCCCCAGGACGATCACGGGACGAGGACGGCTACGACTGACGACCGTGCCCAACTCCAAAATAATATCCTCCATGTCGGCGAGAGAAAGGCTGGGGGCGAAATACACCCCCGCGACCATAATATTCCCCCAAACTGCCGCGACATAGCCCCTCCCTCGGGTGACGGCCTCGAAGGGAAGGGTGTCGGCGGCAGACCTCACAAGCAGTGCCACCGAGCGGTTCGTGTCGCACACCCAGTCATCCCTGGGTGGAACAAAGTACGGCTCGGCGACAACCGCCACATCGATCGACCACTGCGCCATGCTCTGGAGCAAGAGATCCTGAGCCCTGGCGCAGTGGTTTATGTTGGCTTGGAGGAGACGACGTAGGGCCATTATTGAATTTCCATGGCCGTTGTCTCCTCCCCAGCCCTCGGCGGATGTTCTGCCGCAACCGGCGGGTGAACCGGCTGCGAGGAGCTGGTTGCCTTCTTTGTCATATTCCTGACACTAGCCGGTGGATGAACCGGCTGTCTCCTGGCATTGTTTTTCTTGGGCCTGACGCAGGCCTTTGACCCGGTCCTATGGTCGGCTGGCTTGCCAGATGCCGCACAGATGACGCAGTGCGGCGTGGCAGTGCAAGTGCCAGCCTTGTGACCGGGCTGACCGCAGCGGAAGCACAATTGGCTGCGGTCTACCCCAGCGGTGCACCGTGCCCCCGCATGTCCCTCTTCCAGACAGCGGTAGCACCGATAGGGCTTGGGCGCCAGGAGCGTGACCTGCGCCGAGACCCAACCCACCAGAAGCCGTTTATCTTTTATCTTCTTGGCCGCCGCTACGGGACAGCTGACAAGAATTGTCCCGAGACCGGAGACACCCCGGCGTATCGTGCCTGCCTTTATTTGGTCCGGCGGGCAACCTCCGGCCTCGGAGACTGCAGCGGCGACCTCCTCCTGACTGACGGAGTCGTCCAGGCCCGAAATGCGCAGATCTGCGCACTTGGTTGGCCTGGACACTTTGACGTCATCCGGGCCTAGAGACGCCCTTAGTTTCTCGGCGAGGGCGTCTGCCTTGGGACCACTAGTTGCTCCCGACACCTCTAACAGGCGACCGCCGGTAGCAGTGGTTTTGCACCGGAGGCCCGTTATGCCGAGATCGCCAAGAGAGATCTCGGCTTTCGCCCTCGCCAGGATCTTGGCGTATGTAAGGCCCCGCTCCTCTGCCCCCGGCTGCAGGGTAAGAACCACTGCTGTTGAGCGGGGGGTACTGAGCCTCGCTGTCTGGCGCTTGGCCGCCGCTTGTTCCTTTTGGGCCTGCTTCTTGGCCCGCTGGCGCGCCTTTTTGGAGTGTTTGGCGGCGCCCGCCACAGTCCACTCCGCCTCAGGTCTAGTGGCGGGTTCGTGTGTTCCTGGCTTAACTGATTGTGCTGGCGGAACAGCCGTGGGACCTGCCTTTTTGGCCAGTTTAGCCTCCTTTTTTGACTTGGACCCCGTAGTTTGCGGGGCGGCAGCCACTTGTGCCGGTTGGGCGGCACGGGGCGCTGCGGTTTGAGCCGCATACGTCGGCGACGGTTTGCTGCGTTGGTCAGCAGCTAGAGGGGGCCGTAAAATCCTCCCCTCAAGCACTGAGAAGCGCGCATTAAAACTCGCCATCTCCTTACGGATCAGGCGAGTCAATTCCGTCTCTTGTGACGGCAACTGCGGTTGCGGTTGCGGCGTTGCGTGCGGAAGGCCCACCTCACGCCTGAGGTGCTCGCGGCGGAAGTTGGCCATCTCCGCCTTGAGCTCCTCGTGCTCCTTGCGGAGCTCCGCCATTTGCGCTGCGAGCCTTGCGTTCTGGGCTCGCAGCAGCGCCGTCTCTTCGGTAGTGGTGCGGGTCAGAAGCACCTCCGCACTTTCGAGGATGGAGGTCGTGGCCTCTTTAAGAGCTTTTTGGCTGCAGCCGCTAAGGCCCTTCGAAACCTTGCTGACCCTTTTAATGGCTGCAACCGCGTCAGCCACCCTCTGGTTTAGGTCAGAGGCAGGTAGATTCTCTGCCTCGACCTCCATCTCAGAGACGGCAGACGACGACTCCGACAGGCGAGTGACTCTCCCTTCCGTCACCCTTTTTGTCAGAGCCGCAATCTGCCGCTCGTCCTCCTCCTGTTTTTTGGCGGCCGCTGCGGCCTTTATCGCTGCCGCAGCCTCGCGCCTGGCTAGGCCGATACCGGCATATTTGCCGGTAGTAGTGGGCCTGCCTCTTCCACCTTTTTTGGTACCGACCTTGGGGGCCGGCACCGCTGTGTCACTCAGGGCCGAGTCCGACCCTGAGTCTGCAACCTCTCTCTGGCGTTTCCGTATGCGTTTTGCGCCCACACTACTTCCGCTCGCCACACTCATGACGCTAGACGCACTGTCGGAGTCCGACAGCACGCCCATCCGCTCAATTAGTACCAGAGGTACTTTATCTCCCACTACTTCATTTTCGTTTTTAGGTTTAAAAAGGTTATCCATTATGAATCCCACGAGTATGGGGGAAAAGAAGGTCCACCCAGGCAGTGCCCCCTGTACCTGGGTAAGCCTAGCGTAACCCGTCAGAGGGTCGGCTGGTACTCTGACGGGGGTCGCACTAGAGACTGAACTTCCCATCAGCCATGCATCCCCTCGCGGTGCGCCGCCGCTTGGGATTCGGGGTACTTTTTATAGAGGCATCCTCCCTCGCGGTCCGGGCGTTTAAGCCAGGACCCTCGGTCCGGTGGGAATGCGAGACATGACCACAAACTTCACAACCGGATTACGATATGCGACGGCGACCATGAGAGGGACACTCCCACAGCCCGCCCGGCGGCGGGGTAAGCGCACACCGAGCCCGTCGAAACCTCCGGGACAGAACCGGAGGGTGGCCCAGAGATGGGCCCCACCTAAAAGAAACGACAGATGGAGGCGGCCGCCACAAAAGACAGCGACCGCCAAACCCCCTGCCCTCCCCGTCGGATATTCGCCGTCGGCCATGGTAGTTGCAAATCGCAACTACGATGACCCACGTTGCCCAGGGTGCACCACTTGGAGGTTCCCGACATAGCACCCCAACCTTTTTTTTTTTTTTTTTTTTTGGTATCGGGTTGGAAAATCCTCATGGACATCCTCCGCCCGGGGGAGGCGCGGAGGGGACTGTCAGACTCTTACTGACTAAAAACCAACCCGTGTTCCTCTCGTACCCGTGTGTCGGAGGGTCGGGTATCGCCGAAGCATTCGTCGCAACCCCCCGACGGGTATTGGCCCGCCATAGTCAGGCGGGCCCCGTCACCCACTGCGGCCGTCACCCCGGCCGCAGGACTCCACTACGAGGCGCGCGCGGAACACGACGCCGCCGCCTCAAGGCCTGCTGCTGGTCGGACGGCAAGACGCCCCGAGTCTGCCGTCCACAGGCCGCGCCCTACGGTGGCCGGAAGTCGGCCACCCTACGACGCCCAGTGCGTCTGCTGCGGGAGGGGAGAGAGGAGGCAGCCTCTCTCTCCCTTTCCGCCACCTCCTTTGCGAGCATTACGGCCTCGCAGAAGGTAGCGACAACTCTCCACCCTGACTTGCTCCCGACCATTGTAGACACAACGGCCGGAAGCGAGAGGTTTCCCGCAGCACCTACGGCCGCGACCAAGTCACGGCGCTGCTCGGCCCAAGCTGGGCACTCCGCCAACGTATGCAACGCCGTATCGTCGCGGCAATCACCACAATGGTGGCACTGGGACGTCGGCTCCCGGCCTAGTCGACACAGGTACTTCCCGAAACACCCATGTCCGGTAAGCACCTGCGTCAGCCGGAAGCTTAGGGCGCCGTGGCTCCTATTGAGCCACTCCTCTAGTATGGGCCTTACCGCCGCTACAGCGGCGTGCCCCGCCGTGGGTAGCGCTAGGCGCGTCTGCCACTCCGCCACTAAGACCTGGCGGAGTGCTGCCCTGCGTGCCTCTATCTGTCGAGGCACCAGGCGCTCGCCCCTCTCGACCGCCTCCACACGCCACCAATAGAGCGACGTGAGGAGCTTTGCGTCGAGGTCCCAGGGCGAGGATCCGGCTAGAAGGCTCGCTGCCTCAAAGGAGATCGTACGGTATCCCCTTATGACCCTGACGGCCATCGCGCGCTGCGGCCTTCGCAGCGCGGCGATGTTGCGGGCCGTCAGGGAGTCCGCCCACACTGGCGCGGCGTATAATGCCATCGACCGTACGACCCCCATGTAGAGCCTCCGGCAGGAGGAGTTGGGCCCCCCCAGGTTGGGCAGCAAGCGCGAGAGCGCAGAAGCGGCGCCCATCAACCGGGGGGCGAGCCGTGTAAAGTGCGGCCCGAATGTCCACCGACTGTCGAGGACGAGTCCAAGGTACTTCATCGTCGACTCGACAGCGATGGAGACCCCTCCTACAATGATGCTGGACCCCGGAGGCGGCTTCGTCCTCGGCCCGTGAAAACACAGGGCCTCAGACTTGTGCAATGCCACCTCTAAGCCCAGCCGCCGGATCCTACCCACGACGTGCGCGACACCAGCAGTCGCGCGTATGGCCGCCTGCCGGTACGACTTTCCACGCGCTGTGACTAGCGTATCGTCGGCGTAACAAATAACGCCGACGCCGTGGATAAGCGCACCGCGCAGAGCCCAGTCGTACCCCACGTTCCACAGGAGCGGCCCCAACACCGATCCCTGTGGAACGCCGCACGACGTCTCTCGCCGACACCATTCCTCTCGACCCGGGTACACCACCGATCTTTCGGACAAATAGGCCCCGACAATGCGTTGGAGGTAGTGCGGCACCCCGTGGTACCGGAGTGCCTCTCGGATGATATTCCAGGGCAAGGTGTTGAAGGCGTTGGCGATGTCGAGCGACACCGCCAAGACCACCTCACCCCGGGCGACTGCCTCCTCCGCGAGGACCCTCACGCGCATGATTGCGTCCACCGTAGAGCGCCCCTGGCGGAAACCAAATTGGTTGTCCGCCAAATCCGGGCCCACCATGGTCATGTGCTGGACGAGGCGGCTAGCGATGATTCGCTCGAAAATCTTACACACCTCGTCCAGCAACACGATGGGCCTGTACGCAGATGGTGAGTCTGCGGGGCGCCCCTCCTTCTTGAGCAGGACCAGCTTTCCGGTCTTCCACCGGCTTGGAAACTGGCCCCGCTCCAAACATGCGCTCAAGAGCCCCGCTAGTCGGGGCCAGAGAGCCTCCATGGCCAGGACCCATGCACGGCCTGGAATGCCGTCGGGCCCTGGGGCGGTGTTCTTGATGCGAGCCACCGCCACTCTCAAATCTACCCGGGTCACTTCGGGCACGTCGTCGTCAATGTCGTCTTCCGCGTCGGGCACATTGCGAGGCGGAACCATAGCCGGTGGTGTGTGCTCCGGTCTCGACGGAAACAACGCACACACCACCTCCTCCAGCAGCTGTGGCTGGAGACTCCGGGACAGTGGGGGAGCCCGTTGGCGCAGTTTGCCCCGCACCATAAGGTAGGGGCGTCCCCACGGTTCTCGGTCCAGAGTCTCCAGCAGCTCTTCGTTGGCCTGGGCCTTTGCCCGGACGATGGCCAGCTGGAGGGCGCTCTTCGCTTCTCTGTAGCGGTTGTACAGTTCCGCCTCTTCCTGTTCGGCCGCCGCTGTAAAGGGGCGGCGGCGTCTTCTTCGGCACCTAGCGTACCGGCGTCGCTCCTGTACACAAGCGATGCGCAGCTGCGCGATCGACTGCGACCACCAGTACACTTGGCGCCTGGATGGTAGCGGCCGGACTCGGGGCATGCCAGCGTCGCAAATGTGCGACATGCTCTCCCGGAACCACTCCGCCTCCTCGTCGATGTTATTGGGCCTGTCTGGAGAGTCCAGCCAGGCCTTGACGATTGAGGCATCCAGGAGAGCCTCCCTGTCCAGCCGCTTCAGTGCCCAACGCGGGCCGTCTCCAACGCCCACCGGGGCCGCTTGGACCGGCCCAACCGAGGTCTGGGCGGAGACGCTAAATCGAATATACCGATGATCAGATAGCGTCTCCACCCCCTCCAGGACGTGCCAGTCCTGGACGGTGCGCGCGAGAGCGGGGCTAGCGAAAGACAGGTCCACTATCGACCCACCCCGCATCCGCACGCACGTCTGCACGGAACCCCGGTTCAGGAGAAGCAGGCCCTGCTCGACCGCCCACTCCTCCACTAACTCGCCCCGCGCGTCCGTAGCCGGGGAACCCCAAGCCGTAGATTGGGCGTTGAAGTCTCCCAGGACGATCACGGGACGAGGACGGCTACGACTGACGACCGTGCCCAACTCCAAAATAATATCCTCCATGTCGGCGAGAGAAAGGCTGGGGGCGAAATACACCCCCGCGACCATAATATTTCCCCAAACTGCCGCGACATAGCCCCGCCCTCGGGTGACGGCCTCGAAGGGAAGGGTGTCGGCGGCAGACCTCATGAGCAGTGCCACCGAGCGGTTCGTGTCGCACACCCAGTCATCCCTGGGTGGCACAAAGTACGGCTCGGCGACAACTGCCACATCGATCGACCACTGCGCCATGCTCTGGAGCAAGAGATCCTGAGCCCTGGCGCAGTGGTTTATGTTGGCTTGGAGGAGACGACGTAGGGCCATTATTGTATGTCCATGGCCGTTGTCTCCTCCCCAGCCCTCGGCGGATGTTCTGCCGCAACCGGCGGGTGAACCGGCTGCGAGGAGCTGGTTGCCTTCTTTGTAGTATCCTTGATACTAGCCGGTGGATGAACCGGCTGTCTCCTGCCATTTTTCTGTTTGGGCCTAGCGCAGGCCTTTGACCCGGTCCTATGGTCGGCTGGCTTGCCAGATGCCGCACAGATGACGCAGTGCGGCGTGGCAGTGCAGGTGCCAGCCTTGTGACCGGGCTGACCGCAGCGGAAACACAATTGGCTGCGGTCTACCCCAGCGGTGCACCGTGCCCCCGCATGTCCTTCTTCAAGACAGCGGTAGCACCGGTAGGGCTTGGGCGCCAGAAGCGTGACCTGCGCCGAGACCCATCCAACCAGCAGCCGTTTGTCCTTGACTTTTTTGGCCGCCGCTACGGGACAGCTAACTAAGATTGTCCCGAGACCGGAGACACCCCGGCGAATCGTGCCCGCCTTGATTTGATCCGGCGGGCATCCTCCGGCCTTGGAGATGGCAGCGGCGACCTCTTCCACAGTGACGGAGTCGTCCAGGCCCGAAATGCGCAGATCTGCGCACTTGGTGGGCCTGGACACTCTAACGTCATCCGAGCCTAGAGACGCCCTGAGTTTATCGGCCAGGGCGTCTGCTTTTGGACCACTCGTTGTTCCCGACACCTCTAGTAGGCGGCCGCCGGTTGCAGTGGTCTTACACCGGATGCCCGTTATGCCGAGATCGCCAAGAGAAATCTCGGCTTTCGCCTTTGCCAGGATTCTGGCATATGTGAGGCCCCGTTCCTCCGCCCCTGGCTGCAGTGTAAGGACCACTGCTGTAGAGCGGGGCGTACTGAGCCTCGCTGTCTGGCGCTTGGCCGCCGCTTGTTCCCTCTGGGCCTGTTTCTTGGCCCGCTGGCGCGCCTTCTTCGAGGTTTTGGCGGCGCCCGCCACCGTCCACTCCGCCTTAGTTCTAGTGGCGGGTTCGCGTGTTACTGGCCTGCCAGTTAGTGCAGGCGGAGCAGCCTTGACACCTGCCTTTTTTGCCAGTTTGGCCTCTTTCTTTGACTGCCTATTTGATTTAGGCCCCGCAGTTTCTTTTTGCGGGGCGGCAGTTGGAACAGCCCTCTTTTGCGGTGCGGCAGTCGCTTGTGCCGGTTGGGCGGCACGGGGCGCTGCAGTTTGGGCCGCATACGTTGGCGCCGGGGTGCTGCGTTGGTTTGCAGCTAGAGGGGGCCGTAAAATCCTCCCCTCAAGCACTGAGAAGCGCGCATTAAAACTCGCCATCTCCTTACGGATCAGGCGAGTCAATTCCGTCTCCTGCGACGGCAGCTGCGGTTGCGGCGTTTCGTGCGGAAGGCCCACTTCCCGCCTGAGGTGTTCGCGGCGGAAGTTGGCCACCTCCGCCTTCAGCTCCTCGTGCTCCTTGCGGAGCTCCGCCATTTGCGCTGCGAGCTTTATGTTCTGGGCTCGCAGCAGTGCCGTCTCCTCGGTTGTGGTGCGGGTCAGAAGCACCTGAGCACTCTCCAGAATAGAGGTCGTGGCCTCTTTCAGCGCCTTTTGGCTGCAGCCGCTAAGGCCCTTCGAAACCTTGCTGACCCTTTTAATGGCTGCAACCGCGTCAGCCACCCTCTGGTTTAGGTCAGAGGCAGGTAAATTCTCTGCCTCGACCTCCATGTCAGAGACGGCAGACGACGACTCCGACAGGCGGGTGACTCTCCCTTCCGTCACCCTTTTAGTCAGAGCCGCAATCTGCCGCTCGTCCTCCTGCAGTTTTTCGGCGGCCGCTGCGGCCTTCATCGCAGCCGCAGCTTCACGCCTGGATAGGCCGATACCGGCATATTTGCCGGTAGTAGCGGGCCTCCCTCTTCCGCCTTTTTTGGTACCGACCTTGGGGGCCGGCACCGCTGTGTCGCTCAAGGCCGAGTCCGACCCTGATTCTGCGACCTCCCTCGGGCGTTTGCGTAAGCGCTTTGAGTTCACGCTCACACTACTTGCCACACTCATTATGCTGGACGCACTGTCGGAATCCGACAGAACGCCCATCCGCTCAACTAGTACCAATGGCACTTTTTCGCCCACTATGTCATCATTTGGTTTGGTGTTTTTAAAAAGGTCATCCATTTTGAATCCCACGAGTATGGGGGAAAAGACGGTCCACCCAGGCAGTGCCCCCTGTACCTGGGTAAGCCTAGCGTAACCCGTCAGAGGGTCGGCTGGTACTCTGACGGGGGTCGCACTAGAGACTGAACTTCCCATCAGCCATGCATCCCCTCGCGGTGCGCCGCCGCTTGGGATTCGGGGTACTTTTTATAGAGGCATCCTCCCTCGCGGTCCGGGCGTTTAAGCCAGGACCCTCGGTCCGGTGAGAATGCGAGACATGACCACAAACTTCACAACCGGATTACGATATGCGACGGCGACCATGAGAGGGACACTCCCACAGCCCGCCCGGCGGCGGGGTAAGCGCACACCGGGCCCGCCGAAACCTCCGGGACAGAACCGGAGGGTGGCCCAGAGATGGGCCCCACCTAGAATAAACGACAGATAGAGGCGGCCGCCACAAAAGACAGCGACCGCCAAACCTGCCCTCCCCGTCGGATATTTGCCGTCGGCCATTGAAGTTGCAAAATCGCAACTACGATGACCCACGTTGCCCAGGGTGCACCACGTGGAGGTTCCCGACATAGCACCCCTTCCCGACATAGCACCCCTATAGCACCCCAACCTAACCTTTTTTTTTTTTTTTTTTTTTTTTTTTTTTTTTTTTTTTTTTTCTCGCGGGGAAAATCCCTTTACGGACCATCCCACCCCCGAAGGGGCGAGGGTGTGTCGGACTCACCGGCGCCTTCCGAGCCCAGCGAAGATGTTGTGCCGCCCGTGGATGTGGACGGGCGGCCGCTGGGTCGGGTCCCTACCGTAAATCTACGCGCCGAAATACCGACTAAAAACCCCGCGTCGGCCACCATCGGTGCACTTCAGAGACGGCCCCGGGATACCGTTGATACAGAGCGCGCCGGGACCGCCTCTGTGCACTGCCGCTCAAACGGCGCGGCAACAGACGCGTGTTGCGTCACGTCTCGGGGGCCGCCAAGGTAGGGACGGCGACCCCATGTGGCCTCTCCGGCGCCGGGTTAGGTGACATCCCGGCGCCTCCTTCGTCTTCTGTGGCGACGAGCGGGATCGGTCTGCTCCCGATCCCGCTCGGCGCTCTCCTTCTGCGACATGACGCGTTCGCAGAAGGAGAGCATGGCTCGCCACGACCTCTTACTGCCGACCATGGCGGCGACCACGGCCGGCAGCGAGAGGTCTCTTCCTACGACCGCGTAGAGAGCGCTGCGCTCCTCGTCCCAGGCTGGGCACTCCTCCAGCGTGTGCTGGGCCGTGTCCTCACGGCAGTTGCCACAATGGTGGCACACGGCGGACTCCTCAGCTCCGGCTATGCGACACAGGTACGCACCGAAGCAGCCGTGCCCGGTGAGCACCTGCGTCAGCCGGAATGTCGGCGCACCGTGGCGCCTGTCCAGCCACTGCTCGAGGACAGGTCGCACTGCCGCGACGGTCCTCACGCCAGCACTCGGGCTCTCCAGCCTGGAACGCCACTCCTCCACGGCGGTCCTGCGGAGGGAGGCCAACATGGCCTCAACCTCTCTGGGGACCAGCCTCTGCCCACGCCCGGACGCCTCCTCTCGTCGGAAGAAAGCCGACGAGAGGGTCTTTGCGTACCCCAACCTAACCTAACCTAACCTAACCTAACCTAACCTAACCTAACCTTTTTTTTTTTTTTTTTTTTTTTTTTTTGGTATCGGGTTGGAAAATCCTCATGGACATCCTCCGCCCGGGGGAGGCGCGGAGGGGACTGTCAGACTCTTACTGACTAAAAACCAACCCGTGTTCCTCTCGTACCCGTGTGTCGGAGGGTCGGGTATCGCCGAAGCATTCGTCGCAACCCCCCGACGGGTATTGGCCCGCCATAGTCAGGCGGGCCCCGTCACCCACTGCGGCCGTCACCCCGGCCGCAGGACTCCACTACGAGGCGCGCGCGGAACACGACGCCGCCGCCTCAAGGCCTGCTGCTGGTCGGACGACAAGACGCCCCGAGTCTGTCGTCCACAGGCCGCGCCCTACGGTGGCCGAAAATCTGCCACCCTACGACGCCCAGTGCGTCTGCTGCGGGAGGGGAGAGAGGAGGCAGCCTCTCTCTCCCTTTCTGCCACCTCCTTTGCGAGCATCACGAGCTCGCAGAAGGTGGCGACAGCTTTCCATCCTGACCTGCTCCCGACCATTGTAGACACAACGGCCGGAAGCGAGAGGTTTCCCGCAGCACCTACGGCCGCGACTAAGTCACGGCGCTGCTCGGCCCAAGCTGGGCACTCCGCCAACGTATGCAACGCCGTATCGTCGCGGCGATCACCACAATGGTGGCACTGGGACGTCGGCTCCCGGCCTAGTCGACACAGGTACTTCCCGAAACACCCATGTCCGGTAAGCACCTGCGTCAGCCGGAAGCTTAGGGCGCCGTGGCTCCTATTGAGCCACTCCTCAAGTATGGGCCTTACCGCCGCTACAGCGGCGTGCCCCGCCGTGGGTTGCGCTAGGCGCGTCTGCCACTCCGCCACTAAGACCTGGCGGAGCGCTGCCCTGCGTGCCTCTACCTGTCGAGGCACCAGGCGCTCGCCCCTCTCGACCGCCTCCACACGCCACCAATAGAGCGACGTGAGGAGCTTTGCGTCGAGGTCCCAGGGCGAGGATCCGGCTAGGAGGCTCGCTGCCTCAAAGGAGATCGTACGGTATCCCCTTATGATCCTGACGGCCATCGCGCGTTGCGGCCTTCGCAGCGCGGCGACGTTACGGGCCGTCAGGGAGTCCGCCCACACTGGCGCGGCGTATAGCGCCATCGACCGTACGACCCCCATGTAGAGCCTCCGGCAGGAGGAGTTGGGCCCCCCCAGGTTGGGCAGCAAGCGCGAGAGCGCAGAAGCGGCGCCCATCAACCGGGGGGCGAGCCGTGTAAAATGCGGCCCGAAGTTCCACCGACTGTCGAGGACGAGTCCAAGGTACTTCATCGTCGACTCGACAGCGATGGAGACCCCTCCTACTATTATGCTGGACCCCGGAGGCGGCTTCGTCCTCGGCCCATGAAAACATAGGGCCTCAGACTTGTGCAATGCCACCTCTAAGCCCAGCCGCCGGATCCTACCCACGACGTGCGCGACACCAGCAGTCGCGCGTATGGCCGCCTGCCGGTACGTCTTTCCACGCGCTGTCACTAGCGTATCGTCGGCGTAACAAATGACGCCGACGCCGTGGATAAGCGCACCGCGCAGAGCCCAGTCGTACCCCACGTTCCACAGGAGCGGCCCCAACACCGATCCCTGCGGAACGCCGCACGACGTCTCTCGCCGACACCACTCTTCTCGACCCGGGTACACCACCGATCTTTCCGACAAATAGGCCCCGACAATGCGTTGGAGGTAGCGCGGCACCCCGTGGTACCGGAGTGCCTCTCGAATGATGCTCCAGGGCAAGGTGTTGAAGGCGTTGGCGATGTCGAGCGACACCGCCAAGACCACCTCACCCCGGGCGACTGCCTCCTCCGCGAGGACCCTTACGCGCATGATTGCGTCCACCGTAGAGCGCCCCTGGCGGAAACCAAACTGGTTGTCCGCCAAATCCGGGCCCACCATGGTCATGTGCTGGACGAGGCGGCTAGCGATGATTCGCTCGAAAATCTTGCACACCTCGTCCAGCAACACGATGGGCCTGTACGCAGATGGTGAGTCTGCGGGGCGCCCCTCCTTCTTGAGCAGGACCAGCTTTCCGGTCTTCCACCGGCTTGGAAACTGGCCCCGCTCCAAACATGCGCTCAAGAGCCCCGCTAGTCGGGGCCAGAGAGCCTCCATGGCCAGGACCCATGCACGGCCTGGAATGCCGTCGGGCCCTGGGGCGGTGTTCCTGATGCGAGCCACCGCCACTCTCAAATCTACCCGGGTCACTTCGGGCACGTCGTCGTCAATGTCGTCTTCCGCGTCGGGCACATTGCGAGGCGGAACCATAGCCGGTGGTGTGTGCTCCGGTCTCGTCGGAAACAACGCACACACCACCTCCTCCAGCAGCTGCGGCTGGAGACTCCGGGACAGTGGGGGAGCCCGTTGGCGCAACTTGCCCCGCACCATAAGGTAGGGGCGTCCCCACGGCTCTCGGTCCAGAGTCTCCAGCAGCTCCTCGTTGGCCTGGGCCTTTGCCCGGACGATGGCCAGCTGGAGGGCGCTCTTCGCTTCTCTGTAGCGGTTGTACAGTTCCGCCTCTTCCTGTTCGGCCGCCGCTGTAAAGGGGCGGCGGCGTCTTCTTCGGCACCTAGCGTACCGGCGTCGCTCCTGCACACAAGCGATGCGCAGCTGCGCGATCGACTGCGACCACCAGTACACTTGGCGCCTGGATGGTAGCGGCCGGACTCGGGGCATGCCAGCGTCGCAAATGTGCGACATGCTCTCCCGGAACCACTCCGCCTCCTCGTCGATGTTATTGGGCCTGTCTGGAGAGTCCAGCCAGGCCTTGACGATTGAGGCATCCAGGAGAGCCTCCCTGTCCAGCCGCTTCAGTGCCCAACGCGGGCCGTCTCCAACGCCCACCGGGGCCGCTTGGACCGGCCCAACCGAGGTCTGGGCGGAGACGCTAAATCGAATATACCGATGATCGGACAGCGTCTCCACCCCCTCCAGGACGTGCCAGTCCTGGACGGTGCGCGCGAGAGCGGGGCTAGCAAACGACAGGTCCACTATGGAACCACCCCGCATCCGCACGCACGTCTGCACGGAACCCCGGTTCAGGAGAAGCAGGCCCTGCTCGACCGCCCACTCCTCCACTAACTCGCCCCGTGCGTCCGTAGCCGGGGAACCCCAAGCCGTAGATTGGGCATTGAAGTCCCCCAGGACGATCACGGGACGAGGACGGCTACGACTGACGACCGTGCCCAACTCCAAAATGATGTCCTCCATGTCGGCGAGAGAAAGGCTGGGGGCGAAATACACCCCCGCGACCATGACATTCCCCCAAACTGCCGCGACATAGCCCCGCCCTCGGGTGACGGCCTCGAAGGGAAGGGTGTCGGCGGCAGACCTCATGAGCAGTGCCACCGAGCGGTTCATGTCGCACACCCAGTCATCCCTGGGTGGCACAAAGTACGGCTCGGCGACAACTGCCACATCAATCGACCACTGCGCCATGCTCTGGAGCAAGAGATCCTGGGCCCTGGCGCAGTGGTTTATGTTGGCTTGGAGGAGACGACGTAGGGCCATTATTGTATTTCCATGGCAGTTGTCTCCTCCCCAGTCCTCGGCGGATGTTCTGCCGCAACCGGCGGGTGAACCGGCTGCGAGGAGCTGGTTGCCTTCTTTGTCATTTCCGTGACACTAACCGGTGGATGAGCCGGCTGTCTCCTGGCGTTTTTCCTCTTAGGCTTGGGCCTGGCGCAGGCCTTTGACCCGGTCTGATGGTCGGCTGGCTTGCCAGATGCCGCACAGATGACGCAGTGCGGCGTGGCAGTACAAGTGCCAGCCTTGTGACCGGGCTGACCGCAGCGGAAACACAATTGGCTGCGGTCTACCCCAGCGGTGCACCGTGCCCCCGCATGTCCCTCTTCAAGACAGCGGTAGCACCGGTAGGGCTTGGGCGCCAGGAGCGTGACCTGCGCCGAGACCCATCCAACCAGCAGCCGTTTGTCCTTGACTTTTTTGGCCGCCGCTACGGGACAGCTAACTAAGATTGTCCCGAGACCGGAGACACCCCGGCGAATCGTGCCCGCCTTGACTTGATCCGGCGGGCATCCTCCGGCCTTGGAGATGGCAGCGGCGACCTCTTCCACAGTGACGGAGTCGTCCAGGCCCGAAATGCGCAGATCTGCGCACTTGGTGGGCCTGGACACTCTAACGTCATCCGAGCCTAGAGACGCCCTGAGTTTATCGGCCAGGGCGTCTGCTTTTGGACCACTGGTTGTTCCCGGTATTTCTAGCAGGCGACCGCCGGTGGCAGTGGTCTTGCACCGGAGGCCCGTTATGCCGAGATCGCTGAGAGAGATCTCGGCTTTCGCTTTTGCCAATATCTTGGCATACGTCAGGCCCCGCTCCTCCGCCCCCGGCTGCAGGGTAAGAGCCACTGCTGTAGAGCGGGGGGTACTGAGCCTCGCATTCTGTCGTTTGGCCGCCGCTTGTTCTTTTTGGGCCTGCTTCTTGGCCCGCTGGCGCGTCTTTTTTGAGGTTTTGGCGGCGCCCGCCACCGTCCACTCCGCCTCAGGTCTAGTGGCGGGTTCGCGCGTTACTGGCCTAGTTGTTTGTGCTGGCGGAGCAGCCGAAGCACCTGTCTTTTTGGCCAGTTTGGTCTTCATTTTTAACTGCCTATTTGGTTTAGGCCCCGCAGTTTCCTTTTGCGGGGCGGCAGTTGGCACAGTCTTTTCCTGTGTAGCAGCAGCCACTTGTGCCGGTTGGGCGGCACGGGGCGTTGCGGTTTGGGCCGCATATGTTGGTGTGCTGCGTTGGTCTGCAGCAAGAGGGGGACGTAATATCCTCCCCTCAAGCACCGAGAACCGCGCGTTGAAGCTCGCCATCTCCTGTCGGATCAGGCGAGTCAACTCCGTCTCCTGCGACGGCAGCTGCGGTTGCGGTTGCGGCGTTGGCTGTGGAAGGCCCACCTCCCGCCTGAGGTGCTCGCGGCGGAAGTTGGCCACCTCCGCCTTTAGCTCCTCGTGCTCCTTGCGGAGCTCCGCCATTTGCGCCGTGAGCCTTAAGTTCTGGGCTCGCAGCAGCGCCGTCTCTTCGGTAGTGGTGCGGGTCAGAAGCACCTCCGCACTTTCGAGGATGGAGGTCGTGGCCTCTTTCAGCGCTTTTTGGCTGCAGCCGCTAAGGCCCTTCGAAACCTTGCTGACCCTTTTAATGGCTGCAACCGCGTCAGCCACCCTCTGGTTTAGGTCAGAGGCAGGTAAATTCTCTGCCTCGACCTCCATGTCTGAGACGGCAGACGACGACTCCGACAGGCGAGTGACTCTCCCTACCGTCACTCTTTTTGTCAGAGCCGCAATCTGCCGCTCGTCCTCCTCCAATTTTTCAGCGGCAACTGCGGCCTTCATGGCAGCCGCGGCCTCGCGCCTGGATAGGCCGATACCGGCATATTTGCCGGTAGTAGGAGGCCTACCTCTCCCTCCTTTTTTGGCACCGACCTTGGGGGCCGGCACCGCTGTGTCGCTCAGGGCCGAGTCCGACCCTGAGTCTCCACACTCTCTTGGGCGTTTGCGTATACGTTTTGCGCCCACGCTACTTCCGCTCGCCACACTCATGACGCTAGACGCGCTGTCGGAGTCCGACAGCACGCCCATCCGCTCAATTAGTACCAGAGGTACTTTATCTCCCACTACTTCATTTTCGTTTTTAGGTTTAATAAAAAGGTTATCCATTATGAATCCCACGAGTATGGGGGAAAAGAAGGTCCACCCAGGCAGTGCCCCCTGTACCTGGGTAAGCCTAGCGTAACCCGTCAGAGGGTCGGCTGGTACTCTGACGGGGGTCGCACTAGAGACTGAACTTCCCATCAGCCATGCATCCCCTCGCGGTGCGCCGCCGCTTGGGATTCGGGGTACTTTTTATAGAGGCATCCTCCCTCGCGGTCCGGGCGTTTAAGCCAGGACCCTCGGTCCGGTGGGAATGCGAGACATGACCACAAACTTCACAACCGGATTACGATATGCGACGGTGACCGTGAGAGGGACACTCCCACAGCCCGCCCGGCGGCGGGGTAAGCGCACACCGAGCCCGCCGAGACCTCCGGGACAGAACCGGAGGGTGGCCCAGAGATGGACCCCACCTAAAATAACGACAGATGGAGGCGGCCGCCACAAAAGACAGCGACCGCCAAACCCCCTGCCCTCCCCGTCGGATATTTGCCGTCGGCCATTGAAGTTGCAAAATCGCAACTACGATGACCCACGTTGCCCAGGGTGCACCACGTGGAGGTTCCCGACATAGCACCCCAACCTAACCTAACCTTTTTTTTTTTTTTTGGTATCGGGTTGGAAAATCCTCATGGACATCCTCCGCCCGGGGGAGGCGCGGAGGGGACTGTCAGACTCTTACTGACTAAAAACCAACCCGTGTTCCTCTCGTACCCGTGTGTCGGAGGGTCGGGTATCGCCGAAGCATTCGTCGCAACCCCCCGACGGGTATTGGCCCGCCATAGTCAGGCGGGCCCCGTCACCCACTGCGGCCGTCACCCCGGCCGCAGGACTCCACTACGAGGCGCGCGCGGAACACGACGCCGCCGCCTCAAGGCCTGCTGCTGGTCGGACGACAAGACGCCCCGAGTCTGTCGTCCGCAGGCCGCGCCCTACGGTGGCCGGAAGTCGGCCACCCTACGACGCCCAGTGCGTCTGCTGCGGGAGGGGAGAGAGGAGGCAGCCTCTCTCTCCCTTTCCGCCACCTCCTTTGCGAGCATTACGGCCTCGCAGAAGGTGGCGACAACTCTCCAACCTGACTTGCTCCCGACCATTGTAGCCACAACAGCCGGAAGCGAGAGGTTTCCCGCAGCACCTACGGCCGCGACCAAGTCACGGCGCTGCTCAGCCCAAGCTGGGCACTCCGCCAACGTATGCAACGCCGTGTCGTCGCGGCGATCACCACAATGGTGGCACTGGGACGTCGGCTCCCGGCCTAGTCGACACAGGTACTTCCCGAAACACCCATGTCCGGTAAGCACCTGCGTCAGCCGGAAGCTTAGGGCGCCGTGGCTCCTATTGAGCCACTCCTCTAGTATGGGCCTTACCGCCGCTACAGCGGCGTGCCCCGCCGTGGGTAGCGCTAGGCGCGTCTGCCACTCCGCCACTAAGACCTGGCGGAGTGCTGCCCTGCGTGCCTCTATCTGTCGAGGCACCAGGCGCTCGCCCCTCTCGACCGCCTCCACACGCCACCAATAGAGCGACGTGAGGAGCTTTGCGTCGAGGTCCCAGGGCGAGGATCCGGCTAGAAGGCTCGCTGCCTCAAAGGAGATCGTACGGTATCCCCTTATGACCCTGACGGCCATCGCGCGCTGCGGCCTTCGCAGCGCGGCGATGTTGCGGGCCGTAACCTAACCTAACCTTTTTTTTTTTTTTTTTTTTTTTTTTTTTGGTATCGGGTTGGAAAATCCTCATGGACATCCTCCGCCCGGGGGAGGCGCGGAGGGGACTGTCAGACTCTTACTGACTAAAAACCAACCCGTGTTCCTCTCGTACCCGTGTGTCGGAGGGTCGGGTATCGCCGAAGCATTCGTCGCAACCCCCCGACGGGAACCTAACCTAACCTTTTTTTTTTTTTTTTTTTTTTTTTGGTATCGGGTTGGAAAATCCTCATGGACATCCTCCGCCCGGGGGAGGCGCGGAGGGGACTGTCAGACTCTTACTGACTAAAAACCAACCCGTGTTCCTCTCGTACCCGTGTGTCGGAGGGTCGGGTATCGCCGAAGCATTCGTCGCAACCCCCCGACGGGTATTGGCCCGCCATAGTCAGGCGGGCCCCGTCACCCACTGCGGCCGTCACCCCGGCCGCAGGACTCCACTACGAGGCGCGCGCGGAACACGACGCCGCCGCCTCAAGGCCTGCTGCTGGTCGGACGACAAGACGCCCCGAGTCTGTCGTCCACAGGCCGCGCCCTACGGTGGCCGAAAATCTGCCACCCTACGACGCCCAGTGCGTCTGCTGCGGGAGGGGAGAGAGGAGGCAGCCTCTCTCTCCCTTTCTGCCACCTCCTTTGCGAGCATCACGAGCTCGCAGAAGGTGGCGACAGCTTTCCATCCTGACCTGCTCCCGACCATTGTAGACACAACGGCCGGAAGCGAGAGGTTTCCCGCAGCACCTACGGCCGCGACTAAGTCACGGCGCTGCTCGGCCCAAGCTGGGCACTCCGCCAACGTATGCAACGCCGTATCGTCGCGGCGATCACCACAATGGTGGCACTGGGACGTCGGCTCCCGGCCTAGTCGACACAGGTACTTCCCGAAACACCCATGTCCGGTAAGCACCTGCGTCAGCCGGAAGCTTAGGGCGCCGTGGCTCCTATTGAGCCACTCCTCAAGTATGGGCCTTACCGCCGCTACAGCGGCGTGCCCCGCCGTGGGTTGCGCTAGGCGCGTCTGCCACTCCGCCACTAAGACCTGGCGGAGCGCTGCCCTGCGTGCCTCTACCTGTCGAGGCACCAGGCGCTCGCCCCTCTCGACCGCCTCCACACGCCACCAATAGAGCGACGTGAGGAGCTTTGCGTCGAGGTCCCAGGGCGAGGATCCGGCTAGGAGGCTCGCTGCCTCAAAGGAGATCGTACGGTATCCCCTTATGATCCTGACGGCCATCGCGCGTTGCGGCCTTCGCAGCGCGGCGACGTTACGGGCCGTCAGGGAGTCCGCCCACACTGGCGCGGCGTATAGCGCCATCGACCGTACGACCCCCATGTAGAGCCTCCGGCAGGAGGAGTTGGGCCCCCCCAGGTTGGGCAGCAAGCGCGAGAGCGCAGAAGCGGCGCCCATCAACCGGGGGGCGAGCCGTGTAAAATGCGGCCCGAAGTTCCACCGACTGTCGAGGACGAGTCCAAGGTACTTCATCGTCGACTCGACAGCGATGGAGACCCCTCCTACTATTATGCTGGACCCCGGAGGCGGCTTCGTCCTCGGCCCATGAAAACATAGGGCCTCAGACTTGTGCAATGCCACCTCTAAGCCCAGCCGCCGGATCCTACCCACGACGTGCGCGACACCAGCAGTCGCGCGTATGGCCGCCTGCCGGTACGTCTTTCCACGCGCTGTCACTAGCGTATCGTCGGCGTAACAAATGACGCCGACGCCGTGGATAAGCGCACCGCGCAGAGCCCAGTCGTACCCCACGTTCCACAGGAGCGGCCCCAACACCGATCCCTGCGGAACGCCGCACGACGTCTCTCGCCGACACCACTCTTCTCGACCCGGGTACACCACCGATCTTTCCGACAAATAGGCCCCGACAATGCGTTGGAGGTAGCGCGGCACCCCGTGGTACCGGAGTGCCTCTCGAATGATGCTCCAGGGCAAGGTGTTGAAGGCGTTGGCGATGTCGAGCGACACCGCCAAGACCACCTCACCCCGGGCGACTGCCTCCTCCGCGAGGACCCTTACGCGCATGATTGCGTCCACCGTAGAGCGCCCCTGGCGGAAACCAAACTGGTTGTCCGCCAAATCCGGGCCCACCATGGTCATGTGCTGGACGAGGCGGCTAGCGATGATTCGCTCGAAAATCTTGCACACCTCGTCCAGCAACACGATGGGCCTGTACGCAGATGGTGAGTCTGCGGGGCGCCCCTCCTTCTTGAGCAGGACCAGCTTTCCGGTCTTCCACCGGCTTGGAAACTGGCCCCGCTCCAAACATGCGCTCAAGAGCCCCGCTAGTCGGGGCCAGAGAGCCTCCATGGCCAGGACCCATGCACGGCCTGGAATGCCGTCGGGCCCTGGGGCGGTGTTCCTGATGCGAGCCACCGCCACTCTCAAATCTACCCGGGTCACTTCGGGCACGTCGTCGTCAATGTCGTCTTCCGCGTCGGGCACATTGCGAGGCGGAACCATAGCCGGTGGTGTGTGCTCCGGTCTCGTCGGAAACAACGCACACACCACCTCCTCCAGCAGCTGCGGCTGGAGACTCCGGGACAGTGGGGGAGCCCGTTGGCGCAACTTGCCCCGCACCATAAGGTAGGGGCGTCCCCACGGCTCTCGGTCCAGAGTCTCCAGCAGCTCCTCGTTGGCCTGGGCCTTTGCCCGGACGATGGCCAGCTGGAGGGCGCTCTTCGCTTCTCTGTAGCGGTTGTACAGTTCCGCCTCTTCCTGTTCGGCCGCCGCTGTAAAGGGGCGGCGGCGTCTTCTTCGGCACCTAGCGTACCGGCGTCGCTCCTGCACACAAGCGATGCGCAGCTGCGCGATCGACTGCGACCACCAGTACACTTGGCGCCTGGATGGTAGCGGCCGGACTCGGGGCATGCCAGCGTCGCAAATGTGCGACATGCTCTCCCGGAACCACTCCGCCTCCTCGTCGATGTTATTGGGCCTGTCTGGAGAGTCCAGCCAGGCCTTGACGATTGAGGCATCCAGGAGAGCCTCCCTGTCCAGCCGCTTCAGTGCCCAACGCGGGCCGTCTCCAACGCCCACCGGGGCCGCTTGGACCGGCCCAACCGAGGTCTGGGCGGAGACGCTAAATCGAATATACCGATGATCGGACAGCGTCTCCACCCCCTCCAGGACGTGCCAGTCCTGGACGGTGCGCGCGAGAGCGGGGCTAGCAAACGACAGGTCCACTATGGAACCACCCCGCATCCGCACGCACGTCTGCACGGAACCCCGGTTCAGGAGAAGCAGGCCCTGCTCGACCGCCCACTCCTCCACTAACTCGCCCCGTGCGTCCGTAGCCGGGGAACCCCAAGCCGTAGATTGGGCATTGAAGTCCCCCAGGACGATCACGGGACGAGGACGGCTACGACTGACGACCGTGCCCAACTCCAAAATGATGTCCTCCATGTCGGCGAGAGAAAGGCTGGGGGCGAAATACACCCCCGCGACCATGACATTCCCCCAAACTGCCGCGACATAGCCCCGCCCTCGGGTGACGGCCTCGAAGGGAAGGGTGTCGGCGGCAGACCTCATGAGCAGTGCCACCGAGCGGTTCATGTCGCACACCCAGTCATCCCTGGGTGGCACAAAGTACGGCTCGGCGACAACTGCCACATCAATCGACCACTGCGCCATGCTCTGGAGCAAGAGATCCTGGGCCCTGGCGCAGTGGTTTATGTTGGCTTGGAGGAGACGACGTAGGGCCATTATTGTATTTCCATGGCAGTTGTCTCCTCCCCAGTCCTCGGCGGATGTTCTGCCGCAACCGGCGGGTGAACCGGCTGCGAGGAGCTGGTTGCCTTCTTTGTCATTTCCGTGACACTAACCGGTGGATGAGCCGGCTGTCTCCTGGCGTTTTTCCTCTTAGGCTTGGGCCTGGCGCAGGCCTTTGACCCGGTCTGATGGTCGGCTGGCTTGCCAGATGCCGCACAGATGACGCAGTGCGGCGTGGCAGTACAAGTGCCAGCCTTGTGACCGGGCTGACCGCAGCGGAAACACAATTGGCTGCGGTCTACCCCAGCGGTGCACCGTGCCCCCGCATGTCCCTCTTCAAGACAGCGGTAGCACCGGTAGGGCTTGGGCGCCAGGAGCGTGACCTGCGCCGAGACCCATCCAACCAGCAGCCGTTTGTCCTTGACTTTTTTGGCCGCCGCTACGGGACAGCTAACTAAGATTGTCCCGAGACCGGAGACACCCCGGCGAATCGTGCCCGCCTTGACTTGATCCGGCGGGCATCCTCCGGCCTTGGAGATGGCAGCGGCGACCTCTTCCACAGTGACGGAGTCGTCCAGGCCCGAAATGCGCAGATCTGCGCACTTGGTGGGCCTGGACACTCTAACGTCATCCGAGCCTAGAGACGCCCTGAGTTTATCGGCCAGGGCGTCTGCTTTTGGACCACTGGTTGTTCCCGGTATTTCTAGCAGGCGACCGCCGGTGGCAGTGGTCTTGCACCGGAGGCCCGTTATGCCGAGATCGCTGAGAGAGATCTCGGCTTTCGCTTTTGCCAATATCTTGGCATACGTCAGGCCCCGCTCCTCCGCCCCCGGCTGCAGGGTAAGAGCCACTGCTGTAGAGCGGGGGGTACTGAGCCTCGCATTCTGTCGTTTGGCCGCCGCTTGTTCTTTTTGGGCCTGCTTCTTGGCCCGCTGGCGCGTCTTTTTTGAGGTTTTGGCGGCGCCCGCCACCGTCCACTCCGCCTCAGGTCTAGTGGCGGGTTCGCGCGTTACTGGCCTAGTTGTTTGTGCTGGCGGAGCAGCCGAAGCACCTGTCTTTTTGGCCAGTTTGGTCTTCATTTTTAACTGCCTATTTGGTTTAGGCCCCGCAGTTTCCTTTTGCGGGGCGGCAGTTGGCACAGTCTTTTCCTGTGTAGCAGCAGCCACTTGTGCCGGTTGGGCGGCACGGGGCGTTGCGGTTTGGGCCGCATATGTTGGTGTGCTGCGTTGGTCTGCAGCAAGAGGGGGACGTAATATCCTCCCCTCAAGCACCGAGAACCGCGCGTTGAAGCTCGCCATCTCCTGTCGGATCAGGCGAGTCAACTCCGTCTCCTGCGACGGCAGCTGCGGTTGCGGTTGCGGCGTTGGCTGTGGAAGGCCCACCTCCCGCCTGAGGTGCTCGCGGCGGAAGTTGGCCACCTCCGCCTTTAGCTCCTCGTGCTCCTTGCGGAGCTCCGCCATTTGCGCCGTGAGCCTTAAGTTCTGGGCTCGCAGCAGCGCCGTCTCTTCGGTAGTGGTGCGGGTCAGAAGCACCTCCGCACTTTCGAGGATGGAGGTCGTGGCCTCTTTCAGCGCTTTTTGGCTGCAGCCGCTAAGGCCCTTCGAAACCTTGCTGACCCTTTTAATGGCTGCAACCGCGTCAGCCACCCTCTGGTTTAGGTCAGAGGCAGGTAAATTCTCTGCCTCGACCTCCATGTCTGAGACGGCAGACGACGACTCCGACAGGCGAGTGACTCTCCCTACCGTCACTCTTTTTGTCAGAGCCGCAATCTGCCGCTCGTCCTCCTCCAATTTTTCAGCGGCAACTGCGGCCTTCATGGCAGCCGCGGCCTCGCGCCTGGATAGGCCGATACCGGCATATTTGCCGGTAGTAGGAGGCCTACCTCTCCCTCCTTTTTTGGCACCGACCTTGGGGGCCGGCACCGCTGTGTCGCTCAGGGCCGAGTCCGACCCTGAGTCTCCACACTCTCTTGGGCGTTTGCGTATACGTTTTGCGCCCACGCTACTTCCGCTCGCCACACTCATGACGCTAGACGCGCTGTCGGAGTCCGACAGCACGCCCATCCGCTCAATTAGTACCAGAGGTACTTTATCTCCCACTACTTCATTTTCGTTTTTAGGTTTAATAAAAAGGTTATCCATTATGAATCCCACGAGTATGGGGGAAAAGAAGGTCCACCCAGGCAGTGCCCCCTGTACCTGGGTAAGCCTAGCGTAACCCGTCAGAGGGTCGGCTGGTACTCTGACGGGGGTCGCACTAGAGACTGAACTTCCCATCAGCCATGCATCCCCTCGCGGTGCGCCGCCGCTTGGGATTCGGGGTACTTTTTATAGAGGCATCCTCCCTCGCGGTCCGGGCGTTTAAGCCAGGACCCTCGGTCCGGTGGGAATGCGAGACATGACCACAAACTTCACAACCGGATTACGATATGCGACGGTGACCGTGAGAGGGACACTCCCACAGCCCGCCCGGCGGCGGGGTAAGCGCACACCGAGCCCGCCGAGACCTCCGGGACAGAACCGGAGGGTGGCCCAGAGATGGACCCCACCTAAAATAACGACAGATGGAGGCGGCCGCCACAAAAGACAGCGACCGCCAAACCCCCTGCCCTCCCCGTCGGATATTTGCCGTCGGCCATTGAAGTTGCAAAATCGCAACTACGATGACCCACGTTGCCCAGGGTGCACCACGTGGAGGTTCCCGACATAGCACCCCAACCTAACCTAACCTAACCTAACCTAACCTAACCTTTGCTAAGTTAGCGGCACTCAACCTAACATTTTGCTAAGTTAGCGGCACTCAACCTATTTTTTGTTTTTTTTTTTTTTTTTTTTTTTTTTTTTTTTTTTTTTTTTTTTTTTTTAGAATTTTTTTTTTTTTTTTGAGAAATTTTTAATTGCATTGTGTCTGAAGTCACTAATACTATCACACGGCTTCGTTTTCGGTCGCGGTCGTGATATAACCTGTATTTTCTTGTTCGGAATTTTTTTTTTTTTGTATGCTTGCTTTTTTGGAATTTTCAAGTTTCCTTTTTTGTAATTTCCATAATAAGCTTATTTCGCAATTTTTAATATGCAATTTTAATTATGATATGCCCGAATTTTAATAAGTTTCAGTTTTATGCAATTGTGGTGTCACCTTTTCGAGGTTCGATAATTTTTTAACCGACTTCAAAAAAAAAAAGGAGGAGGTTCTCAATTCGACTGTATGTTGCTTTTTTTTTTTTTTTTTTATGTTTGTTACCTCATTTCTCTGTACTGGGTAAACCGATTTCGATAATTCTTTCTTTAATTGAAAGCTGGTGCTTGTCGTTTGGTCCCATAAAAATATAGTGACGATCTGATTAATATCTTCGGACCTGGAGAGGGGAACTCCTTAAAATTAAGTAGGATTCGAATGGTTCTGCAAGCATTGAATTAAGTATAAAAGCAAAATTACAGTGGTGGAGGAAAGTAGGGGTAGGGGCAAAGGGGCGAGGGGGGGGGTTGAGAAAATTAAGAAACATGTAAATAGTCAATATCTTCGGCGGCTTTTAACCGATTTTAGTGATTTATTTTGCTCAGAAAGAACGTATTAACACTTTGATCTCACCAATAAATCATGAAAATCTGATGAATATTTTCGGTCCTGGAGAGTAGAACTCCTCAAAATTGAGTACGATTCCAATTGTTTCTTTTTGCATTGGATTCAGTATAAAAGCAAAGTTACAGTGGTGGATGAAAGTAGGGGTCGGGGCGAGGGGGGCAGTTGATAAAATGAACAAACATGTAAATAGTCAATATCTTCGGCGCCTATACCAATAAATCATGAAGATCTTATGTAATAGTGACAAAGAATCATATTATAACAGTTTAATAGTATGCCATATACCTTTCCGTAATGAAACCGATATCGGCAATTGGGGGCATTGCCGAATGTTATGTGTTGGCGAACAAATTGTACATGACGATGATAACTTTTGTGAAAACATGGAAGAACGAACCGTCATGTCGGATGAATTGTTCCTAAGAAGCATTCGAGGATTAAATATCCAACAAAAGAATGTGTTTCAGAAAGTCTCAACGGCAATCAAAATCAATTTGCAAGGACGATTCAAAACTTTATTCATGTAAGCCCGCATTTTTGAAAGCCTATTATTATTGCGTTCTTTACAAGTCTCTTTTGAAATTACTCTGGAGATAGATTCCCTTATTTGAGACAGGCGTTGCTCCCTTTCTCCGTTTGTCTCATTTAAACGGCACTCTCTCATACGAGCAGCGCGTTTACTAGATCTACCCATATTCAGGCTATCGAACTTTTAAGTCACTAAAAATAAAAAAATAAACCAAAATTTTAACAAAAAAAATAACCGACTTCAAAAAACTGACAAAAAATCATACTTAAAATAAAAATCTAAAAAAAGACAAAAAATGTGACTTTATTAAAACAAACTAAAAATGCACTAAAAAGTAAAAAAAAAATTGCGTATTCTAACGTCAATAATTTACAATCTATTCAATGTACATATAGGTACGATCTATGTGTTTTCCACGCAAGATTGTGTTTATATATTTTGTATCCAGTTAAACTTTACATCTAACTCAACACATACCTATGAGTAACAAATAATTATAAAAACATTCATTTACAGTTCACCTAAGCTAAAATTTGAAATATACATGTATGCACTACTTAAAAGACATTCAAATTATTATAATAATGTACAATTATTGTTATTTTTGGAGTCGGTGTCAGCCAAAGAAACACGACATTATACCTGACAATATTAAATGACAACAACTTTATGAAATATATTTTATACGAATATCCTCTTAAACTATTATGTGGTTTATTAACCTTAATTCAATAAAATATAATATCTGACATTTATGTAGTTACTAACTTATAAAACTTGGCTGACACCGACTCTAAAAATAACAATAATTGTACATTATTATAATAATTTGAATGTCTTTTAAGTAGTGCATACATGTATATTTCAAATTTTAGCTTAGGTGAACTGTAAATGAATGTTTTTATAATTATTTGTTACTCATAGGTATGTGTTGAGTTAGATGTAAAGTTTAACTGGATACAAAATATATAAACACAATCTTGCGTGGAAAACACATAGATCGTACCTATATGTACATTGAATAGATTGTAAATTATTGACGTTAGAATACGCAATTATTTTTTTACTTTTTAGTGCATTTTTAGTTTGTTTTAATAAAGTCACATTTTTTGTCTTTTTTTAGATTTTTATTTTAAGTATGATTTTTTGTCAGTTTTTTGAAGTCGGTTATTTTTGCTTAGTTTGGTATGTTCATTGGCATCCTTATTTGGAATATTTATATTTTTCCCTCTTTGGAATTCATAATTTTGCTTATTTTGGAATTTTAACAAGTTTTCTTATCCGGAAGTGTAATAAGTTTGCTTATTTTGGATTTTTTATAAGTTTCTTTATATTGAATTTTAATAGGATTCCTAATTTTGGAATTGTAATAAGTTTTCTTGTGTCGGAATCTTGTTAGGATTGTTCTTTTTGAATTTTGATGTTTCCCAGTTTTTTAATTATTATAATTTTGCTTATTTTAGAATTTACATAGGTTTCCTTATTTTGGAAATTTTATAAGATTTCTAGTGTTGGAATTTTGATAAGTTTAATTATTATGGTTTTATTTTTATTTTATGTAATTCTATTTTATTATTATCTTTATTTTATTTGTCATATTTTTTATTTTTACATAAATACTAAATAAATAAATACACCCAAAAGTCACATACATAGTCCTGACCCCACACTTAGATCGAGTCTTGTGTCGTGGGTATCAGGAGCTACGAGAGACTTTTCGGTCTCACAGACCCGAAACAAATACTTATGGTTCACACAAACATTTGTCTCGGACAAACATTTGTAACATATATATGTTATAAAAAATATACACATAACAAAACAATAACAATAAAATACAAAAAAAAAAAAAAAAAGATATACCCACTGGTGGTAAAACTCAAGACCCAAGCCACCGGTGGTTAGGGAGACAAAATAAGGAACATCCTGACATTGCGTGCCGTGTCCAGTAATACTGCATTCTGTATCCGACTCTTTGATTTGCTTATATTGGAATTTTAAAGAGTTGGCTTATTTTGAAATTTTGATAAGTTTAATTGAACCTGAAAAAGCATTAGACGAAAAATAATTGTGTGTGCTCATTCACGTCTACTAGAAGTAGAACTGACTAGATTCTATGTATATTTATAGAACTGACTAGAGTATAAGCAAAAATTCACGACCTCATTTTTTTATTGTCCGTTTGATGAGACAAATTTAAACATTATAATATAAAATTATTTATAATTTGAAAAAGAAAAATATAACTTGTACATAGTTATATTATACCACAATGACGTAAGCTGTTAAGATTGCTTTGTCGTAAAATATATAATATGGTTTTTTTTAGTACACAAATATTAATTTAATGATTTTGTACTAAACACTTCTTCCTTAGCAATCTGACCTAGCTTAATCTGATTTTCAACAGCTCTTATTATAAATAGGGGAGACCAGGGACGAAAGTAACTAGTGAATTTGTGAAATAATATATATGTTATCTGCACTGATATTCTGTATGACGGTTTTGTCTGTAGCGAGTCGATGCGGTTAAAATACCCCTATGGTAACTTTTTGCCATTTTTGTAACTGCATTTATTTTTATTATGGTTTGTTCAATCTTACGTGTAATGTATCAGTAAAATAACACAACTATTCTTCTTTCTATTGCGGAGTAAATAATAATAACTATCTAACGCTTTTTTACATCTGGTTATATGTTTGACAGAATCTGGTAAATTAAAATGTAAAGGCGATAGTAAAAACTTGTTACTTTCAACCCTTATGTTCGTGAAATCTCAAAGGATTCTTTTTGTTTTATATTTTGAAGTATTAATAGGCAAATCAAGGAAGAAAAATGTAATGGTAAGTTATGGCAGAAATTAAGAGTGACTAAATAAACATAATATTTTCATTAACACAACCCTTTACACCGTAACAACCAACTCTAGGGGTTGGGATGACTGTATCAAATTCCACTGTTTTTATTTGGATATTTTTCTCGAAATCCGCAATATGTAGCTGTTGCAAACAAATTGATGTTATTAGATAGTCGAAAGACCAATATTCCATGTGTAGTAATTAGTATGTTGTGATGTAATAAGTTTTGTGAGATATTACAAGAAGAAAAGGCGGGTGTGTGCAATTCACACACGGCAAGTAAAAATCCCGAAAAGTAGCCTGCGAGAGAATGAAATAAATATAGATTTGTGTCTAAATGTTCAATTCTGACTATCGAAATCGAATTTGCTACTAATCAGATTGATAACTAGAAAGTTTAAAATGGCGGTTCACAATTTAGAATAACGGAACAAAGGTTTTCCCAGATATCGAATTTGAGACCAATCGGACAAAATATTACTGTGTGATTTAAAATTGTTTTTTCGGAACAAATATAAATAACGTAACCCTCTCTCTTTCTATCTCCACTAACTTATCTCCTTCTTAAATTCCGTTCGTCTCGCCCGATCACATTTTTCGTAAATCTCTGGTCACGTATTTTAACACGTTTTTGTGAGCTTTCGTCAGCATAATGTAAAATGTGAATTAATATGTAACCAATTTTATTGTAATGTTCACTAAGCACTTTACAATTATATTTTTGAAGTGAAACTTCTTTATCGACGTATGGGAGAAATTTGCTATAAATGTTAAAAAATTGTAACGTTTTTGTGTTACGCGCCATCTTTATTTCTAAGTCAGATTTTTCATGCCGACACACTTTGTGGGGTGTATACTAATTTAATCCTTAATTTAAATTAAAGTTGGTTGTGTTCGTGTGTTCGTTGGTTGTGTGTCAGTATTAGTCTATATTGTGAGACGTTGGTTGTGATGAGTCACGCAACTAGTAGCAAATAATACTGCAAGAGTAAGTATGTACAAGTTTATTACAATAGTCAACAGTGGCGGCTTCTGCCCAATCGCGTGGTAGATGTGCCGCCGTCCCCCGCTGTGACCACTCAAACACGTCTCCTATATAAAAAATGAGTAAAATTGACCACGTGTTTAAGTGATCACAACGTTATCTCCTCTCCTCGCATTTATAACTACTTTATAATGATAATCATTAGAGTCCGGCGTCCGCGTCGTAGCTACTCTTGTGGCTACTGTACTGATCTGAAATTGAAACAAGCTACAGTTGAAATAATATACAAGTTTGTATTCAATCTGTTATGGCAATGCGACCATACTGCTGGTAGTGATACCGGTAAGACTCAGATAAAGTATCAACTGCTGAGCGATGCAATTAATCGATGATCGAAACAGTAAAGTACATGTTTGATACTGTACTGTACAGTAAAATACATTTCTGAACTGTGGAACTTAAGAATATAGAATTTATATTTAATGGCCCACGTAAGTTTGCAGGGTACGTAATAAGTCAATATCTTTGTCATTAAATTGCCCGATAAGAGGTTGTCAGGTGACTGTTCCAGGTTTGCTGCTGGTAAGATTCGTATCCGTCCTGATCCGTTATACGGATATCCAGATAGTGACTATCGTACACGCTGATTAAGGTCACAGTGAACCATCGACCACGCATATTGGTCACGTTTCGGATTCAGCTGTATGCATACCGATACAGCTATAGAGGTAGATTGCGTCGGTGGGTGATGACTGTTCATCGGGTGCGTGGTAGTGATTCTGCTGAGGCAGTACATAGCGTACCGTGCCGCGTGTCAGTGAGCTGCAGGCTGCGCAGGATGTCGGCGGGCACGGGCGGCGCGGTGGGCAGGTGCTCGCCGACGGGGTGGTAGCCGGTCTCGTCGGCCGTGTACGTGATGGAGTAGGTCTGCCCGTCCTCGCCCACGTACGAGTACGAGCCCGCCACCTTCAGCGTCGCCTCGTCTGCCAGCGCGCCGCGCAACACTTGCCCTGCAACAGTACATCAATATTACATCAACTGTTTGAAGAAAACTGTACTTACTTTAGAATATAATAGGAATGGTTGGCGAATTTGCAAGTGGCGAAGAAGCAAACAAATTAAAACATATCTATTAATTTTGTATTTTTTAATTTAATCAGAATACGTATAGTGGGTTCAAATCCCAGGGTACACCTCTGACATTTCGGTGTCATGTGTGTATTAATAGTCAATCACCTCGCACTATAACGGTGAAGGAAAACATCGTGAGGAAACCTACATACCACAGCGATTTGTAAGAATTTCTATGGTATGGAATGTCCCCCAAACCCGCACTAGGCCAGCGTGGTGGGCAATGGCCTAACCCCTCTTAATTGTACTCTCGATTGTAGAGGAGGCCCGTGCCCTGCAGTGGAACGTATATGGGTCGATAGTGGGACGTATAGTGCGTACCTTTGCTGAAGGTCCCAGAAGGTTCTAATAAAGAATAAGTTGATACTGGGATAAGTTGCAATACAGGTCGCTGAGAATCAGAATTTGTATTTAAAGTTACGAGATGTTAAAAACTTTAAACGTTAAATCATTGTTTAGAACATTTCAAATATTTTTGGATGTATTAATCAGTAGTTTACGACGAGGGTGTGCGACTATGAATATTGAACTAAAGTTAATCTGCTCTGGAATCACTCTCAAACATATTCATGAATGATGTTCATGAAATATTTTGTAGGGAATTCCTTTGAACGTGATGCTCTTATATGCAAGAATTATTCACATAATGAGTAGTCGGTATCTAGGACGCCTGTGTGCACTGACCGTCCTGCTCGGCCTTGGTGCCGTCGCTGGTCTCGTACGCGTAGTGGTATCCGTCCTGCGAGATGTCGTTCTCGTAGCGCAGGATGTGCGCATGCGCGCTGTGGTCATGGTGCTGGTGGAGCGGCGCCTGCAGGTCGGCGTCGGCGCCGCCCGACAGACGCGCGCCCGCCGGCAGCGCCACCCCGTGGTCAAGTCGCGCGCCGCCGCACACCGTCGCTACAGCCAGGATCACCAGCTGGTGATTAAATATGGTATTAACAGCCAACTGCATTTATCACCAGCTTGTATCAGTCTATTACTATGCAGGCTGCTTCAATTACACGCCATTTGTCACGTCGTCTTTCATTCATCTCCGCTCATCCGCTCTGTGAAGACCCTCGTTCTACACAACCTAAAGGTGGTCTATATTGTCTAAGCCACTATGAAATTAAAATATACCACAATTATCTTAATAAATTAAAATGACGAGATGAGCCTTCAACGTTAATGAAGTTACATTAAAATGTGAGTAAATAAGGCGCGTAGATTTCGGTGCGGTGTCGGAGTGTGTTTCGGACGGCAACAGTGCGGTTACGCGGTGCGGCGTCGGACCGCAAGTTAGGAAACGGTTTTTGTTCAGCCACCTAGTACCGATGAATGGCGAGAAAAATTGCAGCATGCTCTATGAGACATGATCTATGTCACTGCTTACAAACACAAATACTACCAAAGAGTTCAACCCAATCACTTCATTGCATTGATATCGTGTGTTTGTGCTCTAGCCACGGATCTGCGACTCCCGTATAGTACGCTGTCATTTTTAAATACTGCAAGGAATATAACACTCAAATAATGTTCCAAAGCACAGCAAATGTAGTAATTGTATTAAATATAATACCACGGACCGGCTTATAATCGTGTGTTCACTAAATATTTGCCCGACCACATTAGTACGCAAATGAAATCGGTTTAGCAAAATAAACGTGCGCATAATTGTGGTGACCTTTCCGTGTGACGTCACTGCACTAGTGAGAGACTGCTCGGGTAACATCAGGTTGTCCTCGGTATTGTAAGGACTCACGGGTTCCTCTGAAGACGACGAACAAAGGTCTCCGCCGCGCCTTGCCACGCTTTACTACTACTCCGATCAATGTTGTGCTAAATTGATATTCGAACTTGCCGCACCTTCACATCACGCATTTAAACTATGCACTTGTCTTTTGGTTAATAATGAATTGAAAATATAAAAACATCCAATAAATAGTGCTGACCCCACACTAAGATACAATTAATGTACCGTTTGTATTAAAAACTACGACAGACTTTTGGTCTCATAGATACCCAGATCCGAAACTGCTTGTATATAATAAACATTTATCACGGTGGGGGGATTGAATCCACGACCTCTCGTTTTAAAACCGGCGACTCATCAACTGCGCCACAGAGCCTGTCCCGCCTTAGATACACAACACTTGAAGGACTAGCCCTTTGAACAAGGAGCCATTTCTGTTATTATGGTATAGTGAGATGATCCTGAGGGTATGAGATGCGCGGATGTCGTAGCAACTGGGTCACGTTGCCAAATGCGTCTGAAGCGCAACACTGAAGCACACTGTCACTCTAATTGATTACAAACACTACTAACGTATCTCATGTTGATGTCGGGTTCAATGTGCGGCGCCGTGCATCTGCCGCGGTTATATAGCTCCGCGCGCGCCAGGGCGCCGCTCCATCGAGAGATGAACTGCTGCGGACAAATTCGGCGATTGCGTAGTGTAGTGTCACAAACACTTAGTATAAATGTTATTGTGTCGTACGTAAACTAAAATTACAAAATCTCAATAGAAATGTGAATGTAACAGTGAAAAAAATGGAAGGCAGTGATTCCTTATTTACAAATACATCAAAAAATATTAAAGTACAGAAACACTATTTTCTTATATTTTTTATTTCATGCAAACATTGTAACAGATGATTATTATAATTATGTTTGAATATCCCGGTAATCCTACTTTATAGCTGTATAGAGTATCAGGGATGCATAAACCCATCAGCTGTTTGTTACCTCTCTAGTAGTGGGCACTCGTCCTAAATACCATTGTAAACACGGCATCGTATGATCCAATATTCAGGTCTGAAAATATACTGTTGATGCTTGACTTATAAGACAACTGCCTATCACAAAATTGTTCAAAATAAACGAACAACAAAGAAAAAATATTATGGATAGAGTACTAATAAGAAGATTGAAGAAATAACAATGTGCAGTGATAAAAACGACGGCGTTTAAGCGTGCGATGGATCGATGGCTTTATACAAATCGCGCATCGCAATGTAAATGTTGGGGAAGGAATTCACAGTGCATATTCGAATGTTGGCTGAATTATTATACTATATTTAATTGGAGGTTTAATTCAGGTTTACATTATGCGCGACCTTGGATCTGCTTGGTCACATCTACGCAGATAATTGCCCAAAGGATGTGTGTATAGATGAATATTAATCTCGACGTGCGTCGTTCGTTTGTTGCATGCTCGTGTCTGAGCGTTCGTTTTGATTTGGGTCGTGAAGGTTTGTTTGCGTAATTGATTAAGTAGATTGCATTAGATTCCTCATTCATTACTGGTGCTATTTGTCGCTATCATTTAGATCATCAGCTTACCAACCGAGGAGGTGTATAGCGTGCCTGCTGTACAGTTGACACGAGCCTCCTTGATTGTCGCGCTTCAGTGCCAACTTGAAGCTCGTTGATGTTTTTCATACTACGTGTTTGTAAGAGTTTGTGCGATGTCTCGTAGGTGATATTTCCTTCTATAGTAGCGAAAAAAAACCGTTTATAATGAAATAATGTGTTTGTATATTGATCCACAAAATTTAGCAAATTTTAAAAGAGAAAACTTTCCTAAATCACGGCACCTACATCAAGTAAATTTTTTCTTATTTCCTACGTCAAAATCTTCTGTAATGGAAGCATTTGTAATTATAAGTGATCTTGATGGTCTCATCGCAACTCTTATTTGTGTGTTAACTTTATTGTGGACATTTCACCATTCCAGTGAAATGTAACACCTAGTAATATTAGGGGCAAAGTGAATATGTAAATAAACACGCAATGAAATTAGGCAGTTTATATTGTAATAAGAACTTAAGCAATAGATGCATCGAGATGTGGTTTCTTACATGACAATAATAAACATATATTATGTAACTTTGTGAAACAACATGAACAAACCGATTTCAGCAGTTTGTGGTGAGTTGGCGCGACGCGGGCATCGACAGAGAAGTGACGCCCCTAGATTTATTGTGCATCTGCAGCCAAGTATTTTGCAAGCTCAATAAGGGTTGAATACGAAGATACTAAATTAATAAAACTGTAACATAATAAGGGTGTAACTTTTATTCGATAAATAAATTAAATCGTATTTGGGACGACTCAGCTTATGACCGGAGGAGCTTATAACAACCACCTTGATAAAAAATTGGGTCATCTAGACAAGAAGGATGGCATTCATCTTATATATTGATGTAGGTCTACATGTCGCCTGTGCTGGTACGGAGATGTAGATTTGGCATTATTGATCAGTTAAGAAATACCTCTGCCTAATTTCTGGTACTTACGGTATAATATTTATCCTTATCTGATCGGTTCTGTATATTATTTGAATATGGGTATTTACTATTAGTAATAATGAGTACTAATTAGTGCGTTATTATCTTTGCAAAAGTGCTCTCTACGCGAAGTCATTCCTTGCGTCTCCAGATACAGATCAGCAGCAAGGATAACGATGTCGTGTGCTGTCTCGTGGTGGTTCTGGTTGCGCCACGCTCTCTACGTGCTGTTCAAACACTACACTACGCATCAAGGACGCAGGTACATGTAAGTTTTATTCCAATTTGTGTTGCGCCACCGCGTCAAGCATCGCGTGCTGAAATATATTTTATCAAAGCACTCGCCCACGCGCTCGGCGCCTCGGGCGAGGAAGCAATGTAGCAGCAATCAAGTACAAGGTGTCGAGATGTGCAAATTGTATTGGACTCGGTGTCGAAGGTTGTGCGGAAACTCTTCCGCGCAATAAAACTAATGTTCCTGTACTTGTAACTCTTCTTGATTATACCGCGACCAATACTATGACTACTATACTACAATGTTACAGTGGGTTCTCACTTTAACAAGTGCATGGGAGCAATCAATCATGCTGTGGAAGCGGCGAATACGGATCAGGCAACGCTGTCAAACGCACGAGTCATTAGGCCAAGTGTAAGTGCGTGCCCTTCACATAATGTGATGGAATCTACGCCTGCAGTAGTATCATTACAGATCATTACGCTATGTTAATAATGTATTGTGCAAGTTTTAGCTCTTATATTTTAACAGTGACTAGTTGGCAGCTATGGATGTGTAGTTGTAATATGATGTAGATACATTCGTAGTCACTACTTGTAGTTATTCACTAATTGTGTGAGAGACGCAGAAATAGAATTGAGGCGGCATTAGGCAACGCATCTAGTAAATCATATTGTGCGTGTAAATTGTAAGAACTGGTATTAGGTGCGCGGCACGGCGGCTGATATCTAATAAATTACTACAAATAACACACATTTCGCAATGTTTATTTTAACTATATTTTACTAAATACTTGACTTCAAATCAAGAGTCACGTGACAATACTCGTCTGGCTGCTCTTAAACTTATAAAGATCATTTCAAACTACATATAAATATCAACTTTAACTCGTAAGAATAAGTTTTGATCTTCTGTTTTTGGTGTGGCTCTCCACAAAACTAAGTTGTAAATGAAAATAATCTTAATAACACGCAAATAAGATGTATTTTTAAACAGCGATATGCGTGCATAAGTAAAGTGCTTATTGAAGGCACTAGTAAAATTCACTAAACAAGAAACCTTTAGACGAAAACTGAAAGGTTTGCAGCGAGCCTCGAACCTACTCGTGTATGTAGACCAAAATATCATTATTTAAGATATCATCGATTGGTATGACGACTTCCTTGGAATGATTGCTTTACTGTTAATAAGTTCGCTTCTGTCATTATGTTCGTACGGAAATAAGCTCTGCGTTTTGTAAGCAGTATTAGCACTACCTCTGCCTACACTTTCAGGGATGCAGGTATAAATAAGATAGTCCACTTTTGAACATGTATCCTTTGAATTAATGCGTTCTTGGCTTACCGCCATTTTATATTCCTTGCCAGTCAATCCGAGATAAACTTCGCTCTATCTAGCTCTGTTTGCAAACGTCCTACAGCTCCACACTATGTTTCCGGCCGCCTAGTTGTTAGAACTATCCGATCACCGGAAGTGCATAAACCTCCACTAAACAACATAGTACGCAGAAGAAAAGACCAACGGCTGTAAAATTGAAAGCAAAACTTGGTAAGTAGATTTTTGACAGAACTCACTCGTCGTACAACAGAATAAAAGATCGACCAACATCCACTCCTAATAATTGATCAAACATGACGAATTATAGAGATGAAAAATGAAGTAATTCAAATAATGAAATATTAGAGAAAATAATTATATGGACATCCCGGTAACGTAATAGTAGATCATGTGTAAACTTCATAGGGTAACGATAGGGCTGTCAAAACACTATGTTACCTACTTATGTAAATGGCGCAATATGATGATTGATAATAATTATTAATGAGTATTTGTAACTGCAGGCTAAGTAATGACTTCGCCAGCCTCTCGACTAGGCTGCGGTGCCGTGTTGCTGTTGTTTTGATTGCATTGTATCGACGTCAATCTCAACCGCTCTGTAGTGCTGGAATAATTGCAAGTGGTCAGAAGATTGCTTTTGAAAGGTACGTCGGTAACCAGTAGGCTAATTAATTAAATCTTAACGAGGTGACCTTTACGTCACCTGTTGTAGAGGATTATTACGCAGTGGATGAGCATTAGCGAAGTGAAGTGGAAGAGACGGGGCGGGGGGCGGTGTACGCTTCGCAATTTACCAACTGATATGCAATCAATTATTTCGTACACCATGTCGGATTAAGTACTAGCTGCAGATATTTGTGATAAGTGATGACACATGAACTGTGCTCAATTGGACATTTTCTACAAAGCCTAGTTCGCGTTTTGGGGTTCAACAACAGTAGCCGTTTGAGAATTTTTATGTGGGTAGTGGGTGACATAGATAGTAGGATATTTATAGTCCCAATAATTTCACACAAGAAACCTTTTGGCCTGCGATGCTTGGACAGTCGCTCTTAATCGTCCTTATACATAATATAGAGTCGCCTCTGTTCGGCCACAGAATAGTTTGATTGATTTGATTTCACAGATCATATTAAACGCAGCAAATCCGTCGATTCACGATTATTTTGATAGTATAAAACGATGATTAGGCAGACCTATTTCTTAAGTAGTCCGACGTAATTTTAGTGTAGCTCTATATATTTTCAGAGATAAATACTATCGTGAGGAAACCTGTATACCGAAGCGATTTGTGAGAATTTCTACAGTATGTCAAGTCCGCCAACCCGCACTAATTCAGATACTTGTCCTTTACAAAGGGCATATTAGATCAAATCCAATAAAAATAAAATCAAACAAGCACCCATAATATGATTAGCGTCGGTTGTGAGCTGAAACTGTGTCGGTCGGAACAAACAAAGAGCGAGCGACATTCGGCACGAGGAAACGGCCTCAGCGCGCTCGTGAGGTCTCGGTAACAATAAACACAAATACTACAAAAACTAACAAATGCATATGTAGCGGGTGATTGATAACGCGGGCATGAGCGCGCCGGCGCTGCCGAGGTCGCCGCTCGACCCGCGGCGCGGCGCAGGCGCACACCACACACGTCACACGGAGCACTTCCATCTGTATCACACGCTAATGAACTGGTGAAGAACTCTTACTGTGTTGAGCCTACCTTACATCACCCAAAGTTAAAAAAAGAGTGGCGCTGTTGTGTCTACCGGCTGACCAGTGATGACATTAGGTATAGTGCGTTGCATCAAACTCCAGTGTTTTAAGCATTTTTCATTGTTATTACTTACTAGCTCTGCCCCGGTGGCGCAGTTGTACTACGATATTATTGCAAAGCTGACATCTCGGGTTCAAATCCCGGGACGGACAAAGTGATATTGGATTATATGGACATATTAAAATATTAGACGCCCTTAGCCTCACAGTCTGTCCTATATGAACTCAAAAAATATTTGTGCATGATACAAACATTTGTATCGGTTCGGCTATCGAACTCGCGGCCTCTCGTTTCACAGCTGGATTCACAAACTGCGGCACGCCTTTTATAATAAGAATAAACCTAAGCAATATCGTTTTAACTGCGAGCTTATGAAATCATGCGAGAGTGCACTCGACATGTGCTTCAGTAGTGCGTGTAAGTATACTATGAAGTAATTGTGATGTAGTGAGTATGGACGGCGGGATCGAGAACAGTTAGGTGTGACCTAGCGACGTGTGAATCGGTCGGCAGGTGCCGCCGATTACTGATAATAAGGTGTTGATGATATTCAACCTTTTTTGGAGAATGTTAAATGGACGCAAATAAATCAATAACAATTCTAGTGCAGTATGATTGGGGCCTTGTCCTTGTGACTGCTACTACTAAAAAATAAATACACCCAACAGTCACGTACATAGTCCTGACCCCACACTAAGATCGAGTCTAAGATCGAGTTCACTGGTGGTAGGTCTCTCATATGTGAGAGGCCGCCTGGGTGGGTACCACCGCAATGTTTATTTCTCCCGCCAAACAGCAGTGTAAATGCGCTGTTGTGTTCCGGTTTGAAGGACATTGTAGCCAGAGTAACTACTGGACATATTGAGACTTAACATCTTATGTCTCAGGATGGCGAGCGCAGTGGAATTCCAAGCATTGCCTTGTAATTCATGGTGTTGTTTGGTTTTGCTACTGTCCATGAGCGGTCGTATCGCTTACCATCAGGCGAATGGCATGCTCGTCTCGCCATTGAAAGCAATAAAAAAAAAAGAGTCTTTATTGCCATATGCTGATGTAATATCATACTTTATTATTGTTTTATTGCTAGTTAAATACACATTGTTATAATGAATACTAATTTATTGCAAATAAGCAATAGACTTATTTCCTTAAAGTAAATTATAACATCAGAAAGATCATCCACACACGATCGTGATGGCTATGTTTAGTGATAATTCGATATTACGGATCATTCCGGCATTACAACGGATCCATAACCGCTGTGATCTCTATCCGATACTTATCCTATCACCAAAATAAAAGGTGATTATAATGTGCTTGATATCTAAAGGATAGTAGAATGTTCGTAGTCGTCCAGATCGCAACCATGCGCGCATAATTGTGTGGACTGGTGGATGATCGTCGCTGGATACTCTATTTAGGTTGCAATAACTCGCGATCGGATGTAGCATCATATTATGTGGATCTACAGTTGACATACTACAACAATTAAACTGGACGAGTCAAAAAGCAAAAAGAAACATACAATCTATCAGTGTCTCACACAAAATCGCGGACTAAAGTTAGTCTATTCATACATATAATTATGTATACAATTTGGTGCGTAAATACCATATCAATTTAAATAAGTAATAAAACAAATTGAGCTAGTGCTGGCGGCGCGGCCTCTGCACAGGGTGTTAATAAAATATATTCAACTTTATAATAAATATACACTCCTTGACGCACTTCATCTAGACTTCAGTAATATTATAAATCAGCTCCTAATAATATTCAATATAGGTTTTGCAAACAATAAAAAAAATGCACGCCTCGTTTTCCTGACAAGGCATCACACTTGCTTATAAAAAGAAGTAACTCCACTTATAGTACTCGACAGCGTCCGTGGCACAGTTGGTTAGACGCCGGCTGTGAAACGAGTGGCCGTGGGTGCGATCCCCGCACCGAGACAAATGTTTGTGTAAATCACAGATATTTGTTTCGGGTCTTGGTGTTTCTGAGACTGAAAAGTCTCTCGTAGTTCCTGATACCCACGACACAAGACTCGATCTGTGTAAGTGAATGTTGGGTGCATTTATTTATTTATAATTTTACTGCATTTAACTGCACTGCTCTCGTCACCCCAACACGTAAGGAGTCAGATCTCCTAATAAATAGTAGACAACGGTAGATGGGATCTCGAACACGAGAGTTATATCTATAGTATTATTGCTATACTAAGGTACTTAGAGAACAATGTGACTTTTATAGTTAATAACCGCCAAATTCCTTTTGAATCGTGCTCATATCGGCCGAGAGCGGAACTCGCGACATTCAAGCGGGTGACATTTGTATAGCGCACGCCGCCTCCGACACCGACTGATAACATTTAAGTGTCATCGAGCTCCCTGCACGTAAGCACCAAGCAATAAATGCTTGTGTCATCAATATTACTTATTGGACATCTTTGTTGATACAGACCTGCACATAGTGAGGTGTTAAGGGCTCTAATTTGACGCTTTCTGGGGCTTAAGCTAAATTAATTGGTTCACGGTGCGCCTGCTGGCTAACAGACGAGGTTCTGGCGACTGTCAATTTGGAGAATATTCATTACGCCGGTGATATGGCTAAATTACAGGTCGATGATGAGCAGCAGCATCATAATTGCGAGCAGCTACGTCCTGTGTTTGTAAGCCCACCTGAAAAGCGAGTATTGCTAGATTAATGGGATGTCAGAAGTTTTTGAGATGAGCTTATATCCTGAGGCCCAGCAACATATATCCTGTGGCTGAAGATGAGGACATAACCTCATACCTATTACCTACATATATCGCAGAGACAATTGGTTGAGTTTCCATTATTATCGCCTACAGTTAGAGAAATCATAAATTACAATAGGAGTTACATCTGTCATAAATGATCGGAACAAATTCCAGAACCGCGTGGTTTTGGAATTTTGGCTCTGGAATCTTTGATCTCAAATTATGAATCGATAATCCCACAGAGGTAGAATTGCTTGCCTTGGAAATCGAATCACATCGATTAATTATTCACAGCACATACATGTTACCATTAGGCCGAAAAGGCGACTATTTATTAATCTAATATATTCCATTGTCGTTTCCACAAATCAGTGTTTGTAGGCACAGCGGAGGCGCCGCTCCGCGTGCGTCGCAGCATCTTGCTCATGCCGCTTGCGGGATGACTGGCAATATACCTATTATGCATACCAGCTATTTGCATGACAAAGGAATCGCACAAAATATAGTTATACAAATGTTTGTAAATATATTTGGATACATTACGAAAACATTTGGGATGTTAGCTGCATTCATAATTAGACGAATTGTACTTCTTACGAGCGGCATAATAATTAGTATTACATTTCCTGTCCAGATAGAGCAGCGGTCCACATTTTTTTGTCTCGTATATCTCGTACTAGTTTTCCCGTTTTTGTTATGTCCTATGATTTTGGATAGACCTTTCATAATACATAATATTAAGTATTTGCATATTCATTGACTGTTAGTGGTTATAAAATTGAAAGCGTTAAGAAGAAAAATAAAAATTATGGTTTGCTTAAAGTAGCTCGTCCATCGTGGACCTACATTTATATTCGCTGAGATGTACCTTTGCAGGAAGCCGTGAGTATATTATACATAGTTTAGCTGGCTAGCTTTGAGCATTGGCTGTGAAATCTGTTACATAGTCAGCAGTTGATAGTCTATTCGGTCTCGCTCACTCCCAGCATCTGACTGTTATCTATATCTGTGCCTGTGACCCGAGCGCCACTGGTGTGAAGGTTGAGCTCACAGCCGCGTGAACTTTCCGGTCGTGCCGTGACGCACGCCTCGCTGTGACTACGAGTATTCCGAGTGAAGAGATTCCGTTGACAACACTCAACACTTCGTCGGGCGGTAATTTCGACACGTGTTGCTCACACTGTACACATTGCCGCATGTTAGGTTTATAAACAATTTAAAAGTTGTTTTGGCATAAGTCACATAATTTGTAGACGCAACTTTTAAATTACATTGGATCCTCACTCAGAATGGCGCTAACCATACAATCAGGTTCAACTGGTAACGACTAGCAGGTATTTTCAACTATAAATCGATGGCTCCAATGAACACTCCTCTAACTCAAAATTTTGTAATTTTCGTTTTTCACGTAAATTGCTTTATAATTTAGTAAGTATTACGCCCACCAAAATTTAGAAAAATATTGTGAAAAATAAAGAAGTTTTCAGGTGTACATAACGCTAACTATATGTACTTTTGGCAATCGTGCGATAAACATACCGCCATGTTAATATAGCGGAGTTTTTACGGCGCGCGCGGCGGGCAGCCTGCGTGGAACATGCCGCCATCTAGAATTGGCGGAGAGTCATTTGTTAATATTTACTCTTTTTGACAGTTGGCGGTGTATTGCCCGTTTGCGATCACTTTTTAACCGACTTCAAGAGGAGGTTATCAATTCGTTGGGTTTTTTTATGTATGTACAGCGATTACGCTGAGATTTATGATCCGATTTACGTAATTCTTCTTTAGTTGGATGCAAAATAGCTGTCATTTGGTCCCATAAAAATGGTTCTTTTTGCAATAGGTTCAGTATTAAAGTCAAGTTTAAGTGAGGTAGAGAAAAAGGAGTAGGGGTTAAGAGGGGGGTGAGAAAATGTAAATACTTAATATCCTCCGTAGCATTGAACCGATTTTAGTGATTTTTTTGTCATCTGTAAGAACATTTTTTTTAATGTACATATTTGTTTACGTGGACGATATAATTTTAGTTTGTGTACGGTTTTAAGTTATTGTAGACGTTATGCTCTTATGTGCGTTGCTAACGGAAATTAAGTTTAGCTTACAGACACTAAAAAGTAAAAAAAAAACAAGAAAACTACGTATAAAAAAAAACCGACTTCAAGTACTGAAAAGTATAAAACAACTTAATAAAGATTTAATTTAATACACCTCTTATGCAAACCTATAGCTTTCATATCAATAAAATACAATTATTTGTATGTGCTACCTATTCATAGGTTCAAAGTCGGTGCCAAGTCCTAAACAAAATAAAACTTAATATTATAAACAGCTTAGTTACTGTAAAGAAATTCCTACGCTAAAGATTAACCTGCATAAATAAACCTATAAGCAGTGTGAATTAATATGAAACAGATGAAAACTTTACGATAATAAATAATATATACATATTATATATATAAATGTACACGGAAAGCCTTGCACTGTTATAGAGATAAACAAGATGTAATTCTCAACTTCAAAAACGCCATTGTCGTAAACAAATTCAATGCTTCAAAAAATTGGGTACTAGACAGCCTCGTGTGGAGGCTTTGCCACAAAAGACATATGAAAACGTTTTGGCAATTAGCAGAGCTAAGTACAAGGAGTTAGTTTATTTTTGTATTAATAGTGCATAGTCCTTCAAAAATATCACAATTTTTATAAGAATTTTTCAGTGACAGGAGAACCCGAAACGAATAATAATTATGAAGAAAATTGTTTAGCAAAATTCAAATCATTTTTGTTTTCTTAAATTTTGATAATATTACATTATCTTTTGTTTATGATTATAATTTTTGAAAAAATATTATAAACATTAATATTTCAAAATATTGTCAATACATGCCATTGCTTGATCTCACCATCTCTTTAAAAATTCCTGCGAACATATTACTGTGATTTATTATGTAAGAATATTATTTACTACAAGTTTTTAAGTTAAAATTATAGTTTTATTCGTACCACGAGAGTGCTGTGTTATTAAGGCATTTTGAAGATTTATAATAAAAATAAATAAATATTCTGTTTAAATCTAAACTTTGTTCCGAATTATACTTCCCTCCTACATAAAATAAAATTTTAACAACGTTTTTGGCTATATTATACCAAATAGATACTCCTTAATGGTTTCTTAGATTTACACGAATGTTACACATTGAAATAAAACTATTTTATACGTTATATTTAAAAAAAATTTGAGTCCGTCCGTGACCACGAAAGCTGTAAAGTAATAGAAACGTCGGGAAGTCAAAAAATTAAAAAAATTAAACCAAATCGCGATAAAATCCGTATAAAATAGTTTTATTTCAATAGATACTCCTTATTATTTAAAAAGCTTAAACCAACTAGGGTGCAATCCTACGATTTTCTTGAATATTTACTAATACAAACCGCCAAGTCCATACACATTTTGAGTAACATTACGCTATATTATTGATAGCGGTTTGTATCACGGCCGAAGATTTTCTTATTATTATAACTATACAACGCCAACTTTTATAAGTTGATAGAATAGGTCTTATTATAAGAAAATAATGGTTATGATACTGTAAAATACTTACATAATTGATTTTTAACGTAAGTAATATGTGTTTTAGTTCTGACACGGATTTAATTTAAAGTTGTGTATTCTTGAGTGTTCCCTCATATACTCCACTAACTGTGAGTTAGCGGAGTGTATCCTAATTTTGAATAAGAGTTTTTTCTGTTACATTCCGCTAAGTAGAGCTAACATTAAAACCAGAAAGATGTACAAAATATTATTAATGGGGTTTAAAGCAACAGTAAATCAGCTATTCACACAAAAAAACTCATAATTATATCTGCAATAGTAAAGATTTTATCAACTTTTTTCTGTCAAATGCTCCTCCTGTAAACCTATGAATTTTGAGTTAGAGGAGTGTTCATTGGAGCCATCGAAATACATATCAGTACAGAGTTAAAGAGTGTAGTTTCAGTGTGGGTTCCACTCAATCTAGCAATTATAATACGTTTCACATAACGTAAAAATATGTAAACTAGAAGCCTTTATCGTGTCTAGTAAGCTCGTTGTTATTTAGCGCAGCCTGTGCAGCGCGGTGCGTGTGGCGCCTGTTGTTGCTGACCTTACCGACTCGCTCCCAATGAGTTCTTTAATTGATCCATTAAACGTTTTGATTATAATGTAGGTACTCGCGTACACCAATCAGATCCACCGCTGCGAGATGATCCCTTCGTGATCGTATTATTTTATTACCTCCAAAAATGTTAAAATCCGCTTCATAGCAGCACGGTAGTTTAGCTAATTGATTTTATTTATAGCTCGTACGATCATTGCGGTCGAGGAGAATCATTTTCAAGTACAGACATTTAGAGACACTTTGGACTTCCACGTTTAGCTCAGCGACCTAGAACGTTAAATCACAGGTTACGGTTTAGATTAATAACCGACCGTAACCGTTATAGAAGGATCCATTCCGAAAATAAACAAATCAAGGAGAGTCAAAACGGGGCGTGTCTGTAAATCTTTCACACCATTGGTCTATTTTGATTGGTTATGTTGATCCTCAGAGAGAGCAAGGTCGTTTATTGATTTCATTCTTTAGAAACTATTAAGGCAACCTACAACAGTAATGTACCTACATACATGCACTTTGATACTGAGAGTATCGTCGGAAATGATAAGCGCATGAACACCTCAATGTGAACTATTTATACAAAGGCTTTACAAATGGGCCATCCATTCGCTGATCACGCGATATTCGATAGTAACACGTGGCGGGCGTGATGCAACCCTGTGTAGGTTCAAGGTTCGACGCAGCGCCTATTTCCTCAAGCATGGAGAGCACTCAACAAACGCACTAATCACCCCGCATTGCCTCATACAATTAATACGTTTTGTGTGGAGCGACGACGCAGGTGCCAGACTTTTACTCGCGTTGTTTGCGCCAGTTAGTGGTGTAATCGTAAATATTTTCCTGCAAATGTATGTCGCTGTCAAATGTTATGGCATAATAAATTATTAAGACCTTTATTTCCTTGTATGAGTAATAGGTTGTATTCATCTCTTTTATGAATATGATCGCAGGTAACAGCCAGACAGCCTCCGATGTGCAGTTGGTTAAAGAGTTAGCTGTGAAATGAGACAAATGTTTGTGTGACCCACAATTATTTATTTGGGTCTAGGTGTTGCGAGACCGAAAACAATCTCGTTGGTTTTGACACCCACAAAACAAAACTTGTCCCTTAATGTTTGAAAAATATTAAACGCCATTGTCAATAATTGCTGCCGCTAAGACTCAAGAGCATTGGCATTGGGCCCTACATATGTACATAATATTATGTTAACACACGTTTAAATAATAACGACAGATGTCAATACACTGATGAAAATATCTTTCGAAACACGTAAATATTGGTGTGAGGCGCCATTTATACCATTGCATCTACAGGGTGACCACATCGACACCATGCGTACTTGTTACACGTCTGCAATGAATTATGCTATTGCAGACATCGGTGACAACTTAATATCCATAATAATAACATAAATACAAAAGTAACTTCATCTGTCTGCTCCCCATTCACGGTGGAACCTAGGACCCTGTCTTAATGTTTAGTAGAGCGGTATTATATGTTTGGACTTCAGGAAAGTTTGAAAGCGGAGCGGAGTGAGGTCAATAAATAAGTAAGTATAAGATGTAGTCGAGAGTTTTTCGTCCACAGCGCTAGATTTTTTTTAATAAATGGTTAAATACTAATCATATCACCAAGAAGTACAATTACAAATAAGATATGCAAACATTATTTGGTAGACTTGTAGATATGAAGCTGTATTAACCATTTAAAGCTAGAGACTCTAAGCAGATCCAAATTACACATACCTATAATAATGCAGGAGTTTCTTTAGTTGTGAAATAATAGGATATTTGACTCCATTTTTTTGATTGTGTAGGTATATCAAAAGGTATCCATACTCAAAATCTAGCAAACAAAGAATTTTGTAAATCTATTCAGAATTAAACAAGTTAGAAATATTTTAAATCTTGTAGTGGGAGTAAATTGAAAGGGATGCAAAACAAAACTAGTGACGTCACTAGTCTCAGTATGCATTACAGTGTGCGCGTGTGAAAGAGACAGTATGATGACAGACACTACACTTCCACTCTTTTTTTTAAATAGTAATATTTGCCTCATGTTACAAGCTACTTTAATACTGTTTTGAAATGAATACTGAAATGTTTTATTTTAATGTTATTTGTGTTTGGACGCAAAATAATACAAAATATCGATTATAGTCAAATACCCTATTTCCTCAACGACTGTTGTGATTAGCCTCACATCTAGGATCAACTACGCGAGTTTGTTACTCAGTCGACTTTCAAATTAGTCGTTTGCTTTGTTACTTTGATCGCGGTCTTATTGATTTGAACGTGAAGCGGTAGATGGCGGTACATTCTACACGAAATGATTTTGTGTAGTGCAAACAAATACATGAAATAGCGAAGAAAAATACAAATAAGATCACAATAAGAAAATTACTTTTTTTACTTATAAGGAGATGTACTAATGGGTCGGCGGCGTTGGTGATATCCCTGGTTTGATTAATGCAGGTAACGCGTTAGACTTTTCCAAATTTGTATGTATTTTAGTGAAATATTTCACGAGGAGATCTATAAGTACAGCTTTGGAATTTTTACATGATTTTAAAAACAGGTATAAAAAGTAGAATAAACCGACGTAAAACCAACCACTATTACGATGAAGGAAAACATCGTGAGGAAACCTGCATACCGATTTTAAAGAATTTCAACGGTATGTAAAGTCCGCCAACCTGCACTAGGCCAGCGTGGCGGACTATATGGCCTAACCCCTCTCAATCGTACTTTCGATGGTAGAGGAGGCATGTGACCTGCAGTGGGACGTATATGGGCTGATACAGATACAGACAGATACAGAAAACAACGCAGTGCTATATTTATATAGGCAGTTAAATTATAACTAATCGCGCCTGTTGCATCTTTTTATCGTGCATCAGTTCTACATTTTGCTTATGTTATTAGTGCAGGCGTTTATTGACAGTGGCAGAAGTAAAATAGTGCAAAGATTTTTTTTGAATCTAGTCTAAAAAGTTAATTGGGGAATATTTTAATGGGCAAAGTAACTTGCTAGTGGTGATTTTCATTGCGACTTAGTACAAGTAGAGAACACCAGCCGGAATAGTGCCTTTATAGCCGAATATAGTGTGCGCTGTTAAACAGGTCCGAGTGGAAATTCTTGAGAGAAGCGTATATTCAACAGTAGACTTTCTATGACTGAAGACAGAGTGAGGGTGACACTCAGGGTTCATTAAAGATTTTAGTTTCAAAGCAAAATAAAACTGTGATGTAAATGCTGTTAATTTTGTAACAGGCGTTTGCTAACTATAAACATATTAAACTCACGCCTTTTTCCGAGAAGGGGTTGGTAGAGCTGCTTCCAGTACACCCGCGTTTCGCCTTGTGTGTTCCGTCCCACGATGTGGTAGGGGGCGAGCCTAGCGCTATATTAGGCAAAACTTCTAAAAAATAAAATATCACTGCCCGACCTGGTATTCGAACCCGAGACCTCAGCTTATAATCGTACAGTAGTACAAGTGCGCCACCAAGGCTGAGCACTAAGGCTACAGAAATATAAGTGATGGTATTAGTTTAATTAAACAGCAGACACTTTGTATTGTGTATCTATAATTAAATCACATTATACAAGGAGCTTACAATATACTACCTATTTAAATGACATCTAAGGGCTATAGACATTGTTTGCACGTGGCACAACATATTGCATTAATGACAATGTGTCCGATTTTCAGTTGCTAATATGACAACGTAGTATTTTGTGAGCATTAACAATTTTAACTTCATAAAACTGGCTGTCGAAATGATTAGACTTCACCAATTGATGGCAAAAGCAATCTAGTAATTAGGTTTTTCCCTAATCTGCTTAGATCGTATCTTTCTGTACGAACATAAATGCCTTTTTTTAAATGTCTATCGAGTACCGGGTTCATTAAGCCACTAATGATTATTCCGTTCCCTTTAAACAATCACACCACGTCAAAAGTTACAGGTGCATTGATACCTATCAGAATTTGAGTATTTTGTTCGAAGACTATTTTGTAGGAGGAGTGGGTAAGACGCCGGCAGTACCATTAGAAACTGTGGATTTGACCCCCCGGAAGTAGATTTTTTTTTGTGAAACACAAATATTGTTTAAGATGTACCTAGATATTGTCCTTCGGAAACACGAGTGTTAGTTCATGATACAATTACACTCAGTAGATGTCATAAGTGCGGACTGTATCGATCGAACGCTTGTAGATGTTGAAACAGGATTCAATGGTTTATGAGAATGTAGCGTAAACAATATGTTCACATGAATAGGAGTCGACAGTCCGCCACACGCATGAGTAGGTACATGACTGTCGATGCGAAGTATATTAATATTAACTATTAGTTTGCAAGCGATTTATGAGACTTATATACTTTAGATTATCAAGGACTATTTGTGAGCACGATATCCTAATATTAATCCCAACAGTATCACAAAGTCATAACGTGGCAAAGTTTATTAGAAGTGTAAAGTACAAGTACGCAGAGACAACTCTCAACAAATTAACATCGGTAAAAGCTGTCAATAAAATAAATAATTTAAGTCCATATAAGTTGCCAGCCTCATATGTCAGCTCATTAAAACTCAGCACAACCATCTCGAACAACCCACGTGTCAGTTGAAAATTGCCAACAGACTGACAGCAAGCAGTGCTTGTGAAAGCAAACCTCAATATTTCTATAACATATTGATATGGAATAAAATTGAAGGTGTTATGAGTGGTATTTGGCATTATATCCCTCCCGCTCGGTTGGTGAGGCAACAAGCTGTCGCCTCGTGGACTGGATGTGACGCGGACGAGCTCCGAGCAGGGAGCGCGCGCAACGCGAAATTCTATTAAGTGTTGCGAAACTGAAAGTTCATGGGTATTATATTGTGTAGGGTGGCACATACAGCATTGAAACGTGGCTTCACCTGCGTATTGTTTAGGTGCTTTAGTTTTGCGCCGAATTATTGGTAGGTTTTCTTGTAGGAATTGCAATGCCGGTACCTAGTGGTATTATAGATGTTAATGACTTTAACGTAGAGGAACTACGGATTATTGAATGTTAGTTACAATATGATTTTGTACTTACTTCACTCATCGATAGTGGACTAGTACCTCTACCTGCCCCTAGAGGTATGGGCGTGTATTGATGTGCATATGTGACGTAGATAAAAGAGTAGCGACAATTTTGCCTGTAAGGGAAGTTTCACTCGTTTTTGACGTCGACCCCTGAAGTCTAGCGAGTGTCCGTTAATATTCAACTTTTATTTTTTTTAACCTATTAATGCAAACGTACAGACATTACACGTTCCGTACGCTAGGTGCTATCCCCAAGCTTTACTTTGATATCTAATTCGTTGTAGAAACGAGTTGGTCGTCGGCTTGGTGAGGCGGTATATTGTAATATGTTGGAGCTGGCGGTTCACACGGATGTAATTATCCACCTGCTAAACTCGTTCAGAACCGCGATTTATTACAATCCGATTACATTAATTAACTCATCTTTAATTTTCAATTATATTATAATTGAATGTAGGGAAATTGAAATATTCGACCACCAATGTGATGCTATGAGTTATTGCATATTTGTTCTGCATTCCGTACCAACAGGATGAAATTTTAAACTGGTAAAAAGATAAGATGACTATGCATATGTTGGTTAGTGCACTGATCTGGGTACGAATAACATTTTAGAGTTTTTGTGTGCACATACATGGCCGGGCAATTTACTTCGTATCATTTGAATTCTCATTCAAACCCAAAATCTAGCAGTTCACAAATCACAAATACGACCTCTAGAATATCCAAATAAAGTCGTCGAGCTACATATTATACGTATCTTATCAGGTGTTACTTTTATTTTAATATATTTTGTTTGTTATTAGTGTAAGTAAAATTTGTAAACACCATTGGTGGTCCTAGTAAATACTGGCAGTATTAAATAAAGACGATTCTGAGAAATATGTAAAAGATAGTGCGAGATTATCCTTGTTTTCGTAAGTCTCAGTTATACATATTATCATAAAATAAAATTCAATAGTGGAAGCCGTAACATATTGATTGGTTAACAGGAAATACCATGGCTTTGTCCAATCTTAGTATCAGATGCAATAGTTCAAGGGTGTATGTATGGCATTAGCAGATTTCCTCTACACTGTGTTATGTAACGTAACCCAATAGAACGCAACACAGTAGGTATACACTGTGGCGCAACCTGAGCTGTAACAAAAAGCCGTCGCTCTAACGCCAACAACCCCTATACAAGAACCCACGAATACCAGTACGTTATAGTTCTAGCTTTGTATACTCACCTGTAACCAACAACACCGGGGTGGTTGGTCCCTCTGCTCTTGCGATTAGGGTCAGTCGTGTATTGCTATGTGATTTTATCTAGCATTTAATACAATTAATTGGTAAAGCATTTGAATTTATTGTAATGTGTAGTTCATGCTCACTGCTTACTGTTTACATCGCACGCGCCGCCGGTATGGTGGTAGCATTTAGTTCCATGACGATTTCATCGCCAACACTTAATTAAACAGATCGTACAGGACTATAATTAAAGGATATTTATAGGCACATTAAGGTGATAGTATCGAGCGTTGAACATTACTGCAACACGTACTGGCGGCCAACATTAAACACGCGCTATAATCACCATCACAAAAACGAAATGGTGAAATTTTCGTGCAGATTGAAAATATTGCCGATAATTACTTGCAAAGTTTGACAATCAATCAATGTGATAATTTCGCTTTGCCCAATGTGCTGGTGCCATTTAATGCGGCGATTATTTAGTCGTTAGGGCGAGTTGCGTCCGTGCGGCGAGCGCGCCCCACACGCGCACGGCCCGCGGGACACCGCGCACTAGCCGCAGGGTGTTGTAGAGCAATGGCGCCGCAAAGAAAAAAATTGTATGATATTATAGTAAATGGTTTAAACTATCAGCTCTATATTCCCAGATATATACCTATGGTTATCTCTCACCAGTGCATATGATTTTTGGATTACCTTGTATTGGGTGGATTGTAGATTCACTGTAGTTCCAGTATAAAAAAGTCATCGATAAACAGAGAGTTAATCTCTATCTCGAAAAGAACATGTACATATTGTGTACTCGAAGAGGTAGCCCCTTTAGGAAGCTGACAGTCGGCTGGAAAGAGAGGGGAATAGACGTCGGCGGTGTAAAGTTAACAAAGTTACGCTTCGCTGATGATATTGTCCTCTTTTCTTCTTCGGCTTCGGAGCTACAGGCAATGCTTCAAGACCTACCAAGCATTGCAAGCCTTGGGATTGGATTGAGAATGAATAGAGCAAAGACCAAGCTCATGACTAATAGCAAAACGATCAAAATAACGGTGGATGGTGAAGATCTCGCATACGTCCAAGAGTATATCTATTTGGGCCAAATTGTCTCCTTCCATTCTAGGCAAGATAAGGAAATAGCCCGTCGAACTGAGAATGCCTGGAGGAGCTACTGGTCCATGGGGGACATAATGAAAGGCGATCTCCCATTATCTCTCAAACGTAAACCAATGGACGTATGCATCCTCCGCGTTTTGAAATATGGTTCGCAAACTTGGTCTTTGACGAACATTCAAAAGTCCAAGCTCAGGGTTTGTCAGCGTGCTATGGAGCGCAGTATACTAAGAGTAAAATTAATTGACAAAATCCGCAACACCGATTTGCGCTCGCGAACTCAAATCGTGGATGTAGCTTCGAGAGCCGCCAAGCTGAAGTGGCAGTGGGCCGGCCACGTCTGCCGCATGCACCCAGAGCAGTGGGCAAGAATCTCCACTGAATGGCATCCTGACCATCTGAAAAGACGACGCGGCAGACCTAGGCGTAGATGGAGAGATGAAATAGAGAGGTTTCTTCAGGATTGGTCCCAAGTCGCACAAAATCGAAAGATCTGGAAGGAAAAGGAGGAGGCCTTTGCCCAGCAGTGGGACACTAATGGCTGAAATAAATAAATAAATAAACATATTTGCCACTAGTTGTATTACAAGAGTCACAAACCAATCCACAGGAAAATCAGTATTACAAAAAAAAAAGAGGAATTATCCAACCTGAGGAGAGAAACAATTTTTAACAAAATAATAATTATTAGTGTTAATTTATATTAAACTAGAGACTTCATTAGAAATTGTTTAGATATTAATTAGAGTAAAGTATTACAGGAGAGAGTGTAGTGTCTGGCGGCACGCCGCAATCCGATAGTGCTTCGTGTTGTCCTGGCATCACCTTCGCAACCGCGCTGTTACCGCATCCTAATAGCATATAATTAGCTTTGGGAAAACAATTGAAGCTGAAAGCTAACCGCCGACAACTTGTAGCACCACCCGCCTCAGTCCGCAATTGATAGATCTTCCTTGTTTATTTTGTAGTTCATTCTTTGATGTCTTAAAAATAAACAGAAGTCAGTATAGGTCATGGAAATTGTAGCCTATTAAAAAGCTGTTTCTTACTGCAATTTGACCACGTCTATTCCAATAGACTCGGTGTAGCAAAAGGCACGTCCCTTATCACTTTGCTTCCCCATCGGGGAAACAGGGCTGGAATGCATATGCATATATTATGTATCACGGATGAGTTTTGTTTGTCCGACTTATAATATTATTCTATTTACATATTAACAGTAATTCTCATCTCAGATACGATGCTCTATTATTTGAACGATGCTGCCGGAAGATTAATTTTAATTAAATTAATAAATGTACTGAGCTTTGTCCGTCGGAGCAATATTTCCTGAATAATATTATGTGGACACTATGAAGCGCGGGCTTGTGAAACGGCCGGCGTGGCGTCGCGACGAGATGTTCTGTCTCTTGGCCGACGTTAATTACATAGTTTACTCGTAGATGTCGAGTGGATTGTGATCGTAAACTGCACACCACTTTATATACATAACAGAAAATTAGGATTATCGATTTTGCGGAATATGCACGTATCGGAGTCTGCGTGTAGCTACCTTTAAAAATAACGTTTGTATTTACAACAAAGAATCGTTTAAACAATTTCGGATATGTTGTTATAGCTGCTATGAATTCTCATTCATACTTTTGAATTTATTCATGTAATTATTATTACCAGTTATACAGCGAAAATGTTTACTAATTTTAGTGAAAAATAAGACATGCAATATCTTATTGGCTGTTACTCTAACGTGTCAGAACAATTTTAAGTTAGCATAAAAGTTAAACAAGTAAATGCACCGTATGTCGTATTAGATAATAAAAACAAACAGTGTTCAAAATTTGCATTTTGCCTCAGCATCGTTCTGATGATGTAATGGGAGCTGACATTATACATAATGTACCCGCGCGTCAGTGCATCCATCGACTCAAAAATAAACACAATGTAGACCGAATACTAGACGCAAAAGTTTGGAAGATGAAATATCCTAAGCGTTGCGTCGTCCTTGCTTCCACATGACTTGATTAGATGATGTTAATTGAAGTGGCGGAGTATGGCGGGCGGCGAGCGTCGGCACAAATCATCAATATTAGAAGCTACGTAAATGTCAACGAACAAAAACTAGCCCCGATACTATAGCGATACCGATCAGAACATCGGCGTCCTTCACAACACACAGCTCGGGGAACCTACAATATGCAACAAAATAAGTAGATGCCATCCGGGTCAAAGATTGATCTAAATATTGGCAAATTATTTTTAGGTTTGTCCATTATATTTTCGATTACGTGGGTGGTAGTTTTGGGTATAGAATAATATCGTTTTTGGAAGCCCTTTACTGGATGTATGTGGCACAAATCAATAAGTTGACTGATAAACAATTGAATAACCAAATTGACAGCATTATTAAATAACACAGTCAAGTAGACGATGGTGTTGCTAGCGTAAACTCTGTTCCGTGCGCCGATAATACAATTAAGTTCTTAAATCCCAGTGGCCAGTGGCCCGGAAAGAAATGCACTTGATGAGTAGTTATGATTCGGTAACGCATTGACCGAGCCCGCGGGACGGATATCCACGTCTAGCTCAGTTTCTGCATTTTCAGGTAAAATTAATCATTATACCGGAGACTAACGCGCTTTTTATGTCTGCGCTTTTTCCAAAACAATCGATCCTATTTAACTGAGCGAAAGCTTTATAGACTTAAAGTCGGTCTTAGACAAAATCAGTGAGCGCCTAAGAACAAAGTTAATTATTCAACGTATAATCAGATTTTTAACAATGGAATCAACACCAAAAACTCGACCTAAACGGTGAACACAGTCTGCATGGACCGAAACAAAACGTCCAAAGCATGAGAGATTCAGTGCCCGCGACTGCAAACACTTGGATGAAGAAAAGCAACAATTTGTATTTGGACAACGCACCGAATACGGCCAATTTTTTCATGCTAAAATACCGACTAATGAAATGAGTTAAATGGCGTACGGACGGCTACATTGATGTGTGGCCAGCTACAGAAAAATAATCTGTGGCATATATGATTCAAGCATTTAGTTTGTGTGTAACTTTATTATATAAATAATATGAATATGTGTCAAAAGAATACAAATTCTGAAAACAATTATTATATTAAAAACCTAATAATCTATTAAATAAGTTTTTGTTTGTTATTTGTGTGCAATATAATATAGGTGTCTCGTTTTAATTGGTTATCCTTTCAATTAGCGTCGGGTGAAGATAATTATGCAAGGCGCACAAAAACTGTTTCTGTAGTTCACAGATGTTAATTGAAGTTAAACAATTAATTAATGTCGTGGAGGGAAACGACGATGACAGACGTAGTGCATCTAGGATGTCTTTAGACTACATTAAGTGAGGATCTTGGTAAAATTATTGGTAGAGTTTATTAAGTTAATTCGGTTAATGCCGGAGGCCCAATACTTCTTCCTCCCCCCGTCTTTTTTATCCTCTTTTTCCCCTCATTCTAAGAGATCGGCGATGCATCTAAATGTAAGAGTTCACGCTCGTGTACCTGAGCGATCTATCTATCTATTCAGCCACAGGAATCTGTTGGAAGCGGCCTGCAACCAGCTACTTGAAAATATTAATTAAAAAATATTATTATAATAAATAATAAAATATATTAATGAAGTTAGAACTTAATTAATAAACTTAAACTATGTATGTGACTGTTGGGTGTATTTATTATTTATTTAATTAAAAGATACCGCCAGTCATCACTTATCATAGTGCAGCACCACAAACACTTGCTTATTATGTCAGTTACACAGAAGCAAGCAGATATCGAAGAAAATATCCAATAGCGTCACATTTGAGTGCCCTATTTGTTCAAGGATATTGTACTATAAAGATATAGTATAATTTTGATCTATACTCTAAACACAATGTTTCCGTTGCACTTGCTACTATGGTAGTGAAGAGATGAGCCCGCGAGCTCGTCCATACTGGATGTAATATTCGCGCCTGCACATAAAGAGTAACATACGGCGTCCGAGGCAGACTTGCCACACCGATGCTTATCGCCGGATTAGCATGAAACGCGCGCATTACCCACTGTTAACAACATCAATGTTGATTTGCAAATGAGTTGCAGAAATGGTTCGAAATGCGCCGCTGTTTTATACAGTTTTAGTGCAGATTCGCTCATACACAGTTTATATTATTGGGTCATTTTGAGCCAAAGGTGCAGTAACACATATCATGTTTCAGTCTTTGATCTTTAGTTGTTGGCGTTCATCGTCTGATATATGAAACACAGTAATTGATGGAACACGACAGATAATGAAACTAATAATGCCGCAAGTGTGTGGTATGAGGAAGGCACTGTTCGGAGCTATAAAGTGTCAAGATCTTATTTGGAGATACTGCGCGTTATGTAGTGTAATTTGTAAGGCGGATGCGGCGCGGGCGGGAGCATTAATGTACTTATCGCTGCGATCTGCGTAAAGTTCACCGGAGCGACGTGTTACTGACGCATTTTATATACTCGCCAATACAACAGCATACTCTACATGCACTCGGGTTTATTTCACTATCAAAATATAATTATTAATTATCTACTTGTGTATTGTATACCCCAACTTATCTTTCCTGCAACATTTCTACCGTAAGACCTGAGTGACTTAGCCGTTTACCTATTAAAGTACCAATCTTGTTAATAAAAACAGACAAATATTACTTTCTGATATTCATTGATTTTGTGAAACACACATACAACGATACAACGATGAGGTATGTTATTATTTCATCACACAATTAATATTTACACTCATGTTACGTGTCGCCCCTAACGAAACTCCCAAAAAGTTCCCACGAATATGCACAATCGGCAGATTCCATACTAATAAGTCACGCCTATGACCCACCTGCATCGTCGGACCACAGTGCTTTTCTTCTTCGATCTCCGTCGAGGGAAGTCGTGACAACCAAATTTATTAGTGCTTATAATTAGTTTTAGTCCAATTTGTAATAATTTATTATATTAAACGTTGTCCTAATTAAATTTGTGTTTTTAAAAACCTCCTTCCGAAGGCGACTAACGTAACTCTCAGGTAAAGAAGTTGTTTGGTGAATCGGTCATTGTGGCAATGTGCAGAGTAATGATGTTAAAATGCGCTCGTTTGTTCATATTTGCTGTTTATATATTACTATGTTATCACATCATACTATATTATCTAGTATCTCGCCGCACCTCTACACACTAACGTCAAATGCGTCTATTAATCTAAAGATTATTTGACTTCATACTTAATCCGACGTTAAAATAAATCACCTCACAAAACATATCGTTATGAAAATCATATCAATGACTCAGTCATATAAATGTTACTTACAATTACTCTATTAGGTTTGTTTTGAACTGTGAACTATATAAAGCATTTGCTTCAGTTAATGTGAAACTCGATAGAAACACTAGATTTAACACGATCGCGCTATCGACTCGCAGGACTTTCTTCCGATAAAATCAATTAATTCATGTTCTGATTTATTGATTAATAATAGTGGTAAATTTGGGACATAGCGTTGGTCCGTCAAGGTAAAAGTCTACCATCATCCATTGACATAAAAATAGTACGTTTCCTACCGAGTGCTATTTTCTTTACACTTCTATTGAAGAAAGTTAGTATTATCTTTATAAGACTAGGAATTCTGGTGCTAGTGATGTACTTTAAATTAATGGTTCCAGGAAAGTTGAAAATATTACATCGGGTATGCTCAAGGCACAGCATTTCCCATCAATATTAATGTAATATAGAGCCTGGTCGGTACATCGATGAGTCAGTGGTCACGGGTAACCTTTCCCAGCCACCGCCCATGTCGACCTCACCTCACATCTCATACATACAGGTTTAATGAGCGCAGCCGCGGGCGGGGACTAGTATAAATCAACGCGAGGACGCTTCCACTCGTTAGCGCAATTACCATTAGGAAATAATCTGTATATTACACGCATTTATTGCCATCAAATATCTGGTTGTATTAATTGCGTTGGAGTTGGTCAAAATATACATTTTAACAAGTAGTGAGCAGAAATGTAGCATACATAACAGTGGAAATAAATAACTCCTGTATAGTTCTGAGACGTGTCTTGCCTGTAGGGACATGTGCTGGAGGTCCAAGTCGCACAAATAAAGATGCTGCTTAGGATGTGCAACGTTATGCGTTTAGACAGAATCCATAACGAACACATCCGCGGCAGCCTTGGGGTCTGCGATGTGGCAGATAATGTCCAGCAATGTCGCTTGAATTGGTATGGTCGTGTCCTAAGAAAGCCGCAAGAGCACGTCGGCAATGTCTGCCGGAGCCTTAACTTTCCAGGACTTCGACCGAGGAGTAGACCGAAGAAGCGCTGGCTTGATGTCGTCAAGGAACATAATATGAGGTAATGGCCTTACTACTGAGGATGCTGAAAACCGGAACGAGACTCAGTCGGAAGGCGGACCCTAGCACCGGCCGGGATAGCGCCTAAGCTGAATGAATGAATGAATTTACCTATTTAATTAACAAAAGAGGCAATTAAACAAGTCTCTCAATATCATGTGATCACTGCTATCCATTAAGTCCCGTCATATTAGAGGAATCTTAGGTGTGTTACTGTACTATGCAAATTCAGCTAATGACAGTCTCTATGCTAACTATTCCCACAGCTAGATTAGATTAGTTTTGTACGAATGTAATTATATGCATTCAAATACAAAGGAACCATTTTCAGCAAAGAATTCCGTTGGCCATCGATATTATTTGTTCGTTTATGCTACTAGAACATATTGTTTATTTTAAAATGTATTGGTTGCAGAATTTATAAATTTCATACAAGGATTTTCGTTAGATAGGAGGCGGGTTTTGAAATGACTTGTAGTAATGGTTTTCAGAAAAAATAAAACAATTTCCCACAGTATACCTATTACCTTTACAAAAGGTATTTAAAATACTCAGAAGAAGTTGTAGGTACTTATCTTTAAATGTTAAAATATTTATTGGCAATCTAAGTAGCTAATGTACTCAATTATATTTGGCACGATGTAGCAGCAATATGTTATGAGCAAGGTCGCGGCGCAGAACTAGTTTCCGCGATGTTCGGGAGTCGTGAGACCGCTACCGAGCGCCGCCTACCAATTAACTCCTTAACTCTCAATAGTTTTTTATATGTTTTAATTCTTTAAGCGATGTGAAAGTGTTAATCTGATAACTTTATGTATGTTATCTCTCATTATCATTCTCAGCCACTGGATGGTCACTGCTGAACCTACGCCTGATCCGAGGATTTCCACAACAGCTTTGTTAGAAGCGGCTTGTTTCTAGCGACTATGTGCAAACTAAATTAGATCATCCGACCACCAAATGTGCGGAATACGTATAAACGAATGAAATATTTCCTGACTGAATTACACACTAAATCTTTGTGTACATAGATACATAGGTTTACCCCTGGGTCCTCCAAGGAGTGAGCGGAGGTACGACTAGTCCCACAGCCGCAAGGCTTTATTCCGATCTAAGATATTATAATAGTGTTTATCGCGACACTGAGCACAAACACCAGGTTAAAAAACTTTACAAAGTAGATTGTCAATTATTGTAGAGATCTTATGCAGAATGATGTTTAACAGTGGACTTCCTGTGACTGAGGATAGTGACGATTAAAATTCAAGTCTAACTATAGGATGTTATGATAAATTACATCCTTTACGTCTTCAATAAATCAAGATTATAAAAGTGAAAAACAATAAATAAATATTACACAGCATTGTGTATGATGTTATCTGATTATGCGCGTGGGTGTATTGTAATAAATCTCATTAATAGAAAATAATTAAATAACTAACAGTTGCTCATGACAGAACATGGTCACGCCTATATTTCTTAAGAGGTAGGCAGCAAAACTAATGCACCTACACTTTACCTGTGCTGTAATGCTGTGAAGTGTTCGCAATATTAGGATATAGCCAAACCGTAAGTAGCCCATCCTAGGAACATTATGGTTCATAATTAAATTATAATTTATTTGGAACAACAACAAATGCTTAATCAGGGTGTGTCACCTAAAATGCCCTCTAGTTTGAAAAACGACTGGTTCTTATTTTTTTCCTTAATATCATTGGGCGCGCTGTAACTATGACCATTTGCGACTATTTAGCCCTCGCATTGGCAACTGCAACTCCTATAAGGTAAGACCGACAGCGACAGGCCTTGAAATGACACTAAGCATTGAAGCTATGCGAGTCCCTGAGAATTTCCAACATGTTTGAAATAGTAATAGGAGTTGGAAACACATTATTGTCGAATTCTCTCAGTAACAACACAGGACACAAAATAGTGAACAACACTTTAAAGTGTAGGATGATAAGACTTATAATTAGGCTCTATAAAGAACCACGGGTTAAATGCATTGGTACTCTGCCGCAACCGGTGTAATAAACTAAATCGATCCAACCCTCTTTGGACTAGCACCCTGAATCAAGATCTAAAAGTTTTACATTCATTTAGGAAACTTGCATTGCTATTAATATATCACGTGGTACGTACTCCATACAGGCGACCCGAGCGCCTTAAACATCCATCGCCACCTTGGTTTACTTGTAAACACATTTTTGTATGTCCTGTGGGCGATATGTGCGACCTCAAAGCATTCTTCTAACGAGCCTATTGTAGTCGCTAGGTATGACGCTAGCGTTTGTAACTCACTATAATTACTAAGTATCTGTTGTTACTGCTCTTATATTTATATAACTGTTATGATACAATTCACATGCGGCTGTAGACTTGGTTGGTTGAGGTGTGTGTTGAACAGAGGACTGCTTACTATGTCTTTTATTGAAAATTTCAAACGGTTCATCTGATGGTTAGCGTTTATCGCTGTTCATAAAAATCGGTAACACTGGTATTATACAGACGTTATCAGACTATTAAACTAAGAAGGGAAAGAAAAGAGAAAATATGGGAGCGGCCAGGGGGAACGGGCTACAGGGCCTCAGGCGATTTCATTAAACTCAAACAATACGACAGTAACATCGCAATTATTTTATAATAGTTAATATAGTATGTTTCAGGTACGTTATTGTGTGGGTACACGCAGCTCGAGTCAATCTGACACTAACTAATTATATTAATAATATGTTTACATATTCATTAGGCATCGCTTACCGCGCTTTAATTACTCACTGTCTCGAGATGTTCACGAGGATGGGTTACACACACAATAGACATGCATTTGACTGAAAGATATGCTGAGTTATTATAGTGTAGTAGATAGAACACAGTGCGGAAACCAGCCATAGTGACCCACACAAGCGAGTTGCGTTCCGGGATTATCCTGTGTATATCCGACGTTGGACATGCTGGTATAATGGTGGAGTGGCGAAAAATACTCTTAGTTTCTTGCCGCTTACTCTAATTGGACCACGCTAAAGTATTTATAATGCGTTGGTGTGGTTAGTCTGCCATGCCAGTATAAAATAACAATATTTTCAGGTTTATCTTAGTAAGTGGAACTACTATGCACTACTGTTAATATAAATTATGTTTGATTCTTAGCAATCAATCACTCGCAGATGAATTTACCTGAGACAAATCTCCAGTGATATAGCTGTATAATGGATGTGCTCGCGGGACCGCGTCACGACTCGGTTGATACGGAGCGGTCACCTCGGCGTTATAGATCATCTAACCTTTACACCGCCGCGCCTAATAAAACGCGCCACATATCTTACCAGGTACTAGCAGCCAATTGTTCTTGTATCTCTTTTGTTTTATGTGTTGAAGTAAGTAATTCTGTTTTCCTTTGTTTTTTTTTGTATTCTTTTTTCAAATAATATACTGGTATCCCTATTGGCCTAGTAACAGCGGGAACTTTGAACCTTAAGGTCTTAGTTTCAATTCCTATAGACAGACATTCTGGGAGAGTTTTCGGTTCCATATATCTCATATGACTTGCTTAGGCTTGGAATCCAGCTTGGTGATAAGTTCCCTATCATATCTGGGACGGAAATATGGTCGGCGAATCAATGTGCGCCACTAGTGTTATCTCTGCTTACCTGTTTAATAAACTCTAATTGTATTTGATATGAACATAGTCCGCCTCGTGACCACGAAAGCTGAAAAATAATCGACACGTCGGGAAGTTAAAAAATGTAAGAAATTAAACCTAATCCGCGATAAATCCGTGAAAAACATTTTAATTCAATGTGTAACATTTGCCTTAATCTAACAAAACCATTATGCTTTTTCATAGTATTTTTAATTTTAAGGCTTCAGTTCAGTAGTAGATTACCTAAAGTAGATTTACAGTTAATGTGTAACTCGATCTGTTGAAGTAACCTATCCGCAGATAATTCTCGTGGTTCCCACACTACAGAATGTGCACAAGCGATCATAATCAAGCCATCAATCACCTGCAAGCAGATGCGCGGCGGAGGAGTGATCCCATGCCCTACGATGTACCTACTCATGTTACGTTACACGAGCTCGGTGTAGTGACAGACTTGATGCCCGCCCACGCGTGCCTGTTAGCTTATCGCATCATGTATCGCTTGATTTTCATATTTCCTTTATATTGTTTTATTGAGGATTAAAATTGATAATAAGGATGTTTGGCTGTTTGTGATATATTTTTCTTTGATTTTATCCATAGTCAAAATATAGTTTTTTTTCTTATATTTGTAATGCTGATGTGATGTCAGTTTTATATTTGAATAAAAAAAAAAACAAAGAAAGACATCCGTCGTGTATAACAATATTAAACAAAAAGTAATTATAACATGACACAGATCGGTAAAATAAAAGAAAACACAATTAACCTTTTTTAATTCATAAAATGCCGCTATATACAGGGTATATCAAGACCGCGACCGAAAACGAAGCCAGGTGGTAGTTTTAGCGGCTACAGATACAATGCAACTAATAATTTTGCAAAATAAGCGACGGATTTTTTTTTACAATTTTTTAAAAACCATCGTTTTTGAGGGGTAATTACCTAGTTATTGCAAAAATAGTAATTTAAACCCTTACGTACCATTGCCTGTTGAAAAATTAAGCGATGAACGTCATTATTTTAGAAAAACTATGTTTAGTCACTCAAATACGACGATATGTAAAAAATAACAAAAAAAAAATTACGATTTTTTTTGTAAACTTTTTACTCGCAATGTGTTTGATATCACTAATACTACCTCCTGGCTTCGTTTTCGGTCGCAGTCTTGATATACCCTGTATATTAAGTAATATGCATCTTATACATACTTCTGCCTGATGTCTTGTGTCTGTTTCAGAGCGGGCTATCACTATACTAGTTTAAATCTGGACTCCTTCTACACTTCAAGGAGCACATAGGATTAAAGCTGCCAATGCCAGTGACCATAATTTTGCAGGTGAAAATTCATGCAAGTATGCGAGTCATCGAAGAACAGGGTATAAATATGAAACTTACACCAATCGACGCAACATTATTCATACATATATTTTATATGGTACATGCAGCTTACTCTGTGTGTTAAGCTGTTTAAGATTGCGGAACACAAATAAGGAAGGGAACCTACAACAACACCGAGGAATTGTATTGATCCATCCGAAATGGCTGTATTATGCATACAATTACATACAAAAAGTGCGATAATGATTCACTACACGATCCTTGACACCCGCGTGGGAGGAACAATGCTTTAGTAATATTAGACGATCCACGGTATACTACGCTTACGATGATTGATATTGGATAAACGAAGAACTTCGGATCATTGTTTGTTTTTTAAATTAGGTAATATAATTTTAAAAAAATGATTTTTGTTTTGGTTCGTCTTTTTTGTGCTTTAGATTTACGTATATATATTTTTTATTTTTGGACGACCACTGCCTCGGTGGCGTAGTACTTCGGTATGGTTACAAAGCTGAGGTCTCGGGTTCGAATCCCGGGTCGGGCAAAGTGGTACTGGATTTTTCTATTCATTATCAGCCCGGAGTCAGGAATTTGTGCCCGATATGGCGATAGGCTCGCCCTCTATCACATCGTGGGACGGAACATAAACGGCGAAATGTGGGTGTCCTGGTGGCGCCTCTGCCTACCCCTTCTGGGATAAAGGCGTGAGTTTATGTATGTATGTAATTTTTGGAATATATTCTTTGGCAACTCTGTTTTTGAGATTATCAGTTATAAAACGTTTATGAAATTAGTATAACTCAACGTTTATGGTATTCATTTGAGAGAATTAAAATAAAAAATATGAAAAAAAACCTGCTTTTTTTTCAATTAACAGCATCATGTCATGTCTTTTTTTAATTTCTGAGTAATGAAATGTGATAACATCATAAGCATGGCTCTTATTATATAAAGAAGCTTTTGAAATGGGATGAAGCAACGACGATTTGCCCCTTAATTACACGTCATATGAAATATGTAATCTATTGTTAGAGTATGATTGCTTTTGATAACTTGGATTCAAGTGCAAAGTAAACCAAACGAGTCCCATATTGGGTGAATTCTAATTACAATACAAATTGATTTTCCATTGAATAGCAACAGAGCGGGATTCCATTACCAACACAAATCATTTGATTGTATGAGATAACTGTCGATCAAAACTCTTAATGTGCACACAATCCTGCAAATACAGAGGCATTTCTGCGTGATTATTGTAACTGATAATTTAAAATTTTCACTAAATTCTTTCTTCATTAAAAACTATTTATGATATTTTTCTAAAAATGGTATGAATTAATATATTTATAAAAGTTGTTTTTTAAGTCTAAAGAATACTCCTGAGTGGGTGTGAGCAAGAGAGACACCATATTATGAGTAGATTATTAACAACAAAAAAAAACACTTTTTTGATAGTTTTTTTGATGGATTCAATCAGATTGAATCCTAATAAGGCTTGATATTTGTATGTAGATAGTCAATAACGATATTTGAACAATCACTACGTTTCCATCAAAGCGTTATAGAAAAGCGTTTTGAAGACACATTTAGTGATATCAGTCGTATTGAGTCTCCGATGCATTTTATTGAATAAAGACACGACCCGGTGTGTCATTTTGAAAATTCTTGGTAAGGGTATTTTGTTTATTTTTTTGGATACATCGAATCATACTTCTAATTAAATTATCCAAAGTGAAAATATTACATCGTTTTGAATGCAATAAATAAAGTTATAACAAAAAAACCACAATATATTTTCCTTTTACTCCATCACGATTACAAAAACACAGATCTCAGATCAAACACAACAAAAAATGCAATCAAATATAAATCAATAAATCGATGCACTAATGGCGCGCAAAATACTAACATCGAATTTAAAATTATGTTCATTAGTGTCTAATGAGTGACTTTAGCGAGAGCCTTGCGGCGCGGGGGTGGGAACACGTGTTGCGGGGGGAGGCGGGGTGTTAAAAAACAACTGCCGCGTATAATAATGAATTCGATTTGCTTATAATTATTCACATAATTGCTGGAGATGTTCAGTAATTGCGGCTCGCGCATGAATTATGACTTTTTCGTCATCACATTACGATTATTACGCCGAGGCCTTGGTGTCAGCTGTTTAGATGCTAATTCTGATTTACTTACTGTTACAGAAACATGCTTAGGAATGTTTTATCTCCGTTATACTCGTATGCTACGTACCTGAAGAGCGTGTAATGTTGCAAATAATATAGATGTTAGCGATTCTATACAAATGTTCAGCACTGCCTGTTATAAGCATATAGTCGCTGATTTAGGTACTACTAATTGTCAATGTTGAAATAGAATGAAAAAAGAAATGTTGAATATGAAATTAAAAGCTGGTTTTGATATTAATTGTTATTTTATTATGGAGTCGAGTCGAAGTAAATAGTGAGTAGTTTAAGCATTGCAAAGTTTGATTTTATTGTGGTAATCATGGCATTATCTGACCCGTGTCATAAAGGCGACACAGCGAAAGCTCGCGGTGCTGTGAAACTGCAAAAGCTTGCGGACGCCGGTAAATATATAAATAATATCTAATCCAAGTGATGCATACTAATATCAAACAATGTTATTAAAATATTTATGACACATACACAACATAAAAAAGTATATTTGTTATTTATGAACTCTTTTTGAAAACTCTTTTTCTTTCTTCAGTTATTATTTAAGCAGATTAATTTATATTTCTGGTATTCCAAATTTATCGCTTTAGTAATTGTCAAGGTCCAACTATTTATTTTGATTATATAAAATGATGTACATACACAACGATAAGCTTACACCGACAAAAAATATTTGGCATATAATTACAGCGGCGACCTCAAGAGGCGCGAAGTTATTATCTGTCATTATTTGTATCGATCGATATAAAAACTCCGCGGTGGTTTTTGTCCGTACAAAGCGTGATTTATATTTCTCACGGTGTCATCTTGTTAATGTTAGGACTTGAAAAGTATAGTATTTTTGGTGTGGAACATGACTAGGTTCTAATCTTGCAATTTTTACTTTTTTATACCAGATTTCTACAAAATGAGTAGAAGAGCAAAGTTCAGCTGTCAGAAAGTGATAATCTTCACCCATTAAGACTCAAAATACATTATGGTGCTTAAAGGTTAAGAATGTGAAGGGCACCAGGGGTTACATGGGTACTTGGAATTTCCTTAACCGAATAAAGTGCGACGCCAAAAGGACCTGTCAGTGTTTTGTACAAATTAACAATAATTTATTTCCGGCTCCTCTCATTCCTGTTACTATTTTATTATGTATTTATTTTATTAATGTTAATTTCATTGCGGGTTAAGACAAGTTAGATAGTCAGAAGACTCGCTGGGCTTCAGTGTTTAGAGTGAACGCGTGCCATTGTAGATTCTGGCTCACAGGGGTAACAGTGGCGGATGTGGGGACGGAACATTCTCCGCCTAACTCTAATAAATATATTGATGCTCATAAATATTGTTTCGGGGCAGGCCGCGGGCGCATGTTATAGTAGAGAGTGAAGTAGTTATCAAATTATCTCTGCAAAGGTTGTACACATATTCTAAAACTATTTAATAGAATTTTCCGTATACGGCAACGATAGCCTTCGACGGCTCGATTAGTCAAATTAGTAATTAGAGGATATTGGAACTGAGTGTAACTTCATGAACACATACATTCCCGCGGAGACAAGCATAGGTGCCACTAATGGTATACGCATTTAACTGTTCAGTCCCAAAATGTCCCCCTATCACATTTGGGTCTTAATATCACACTGAAGACATTATTCGGTCCTGGGACTCACATAACATCTCTGATACTAAAAAGGATGCGGAGTATACTTCTGCATGATACTGGGACCTTAATACACTTTATAAAACTTGTCATGAGTAAGGCATATGTAGATGCATTACATAAAGTGAGTTTGTTACTATGTAATCATACGTTTGTATTAATTGTTTACTTAAATATGTATGATGTCAATTTACTTTTAATGAAGAAGGTGCAAACCCGCTTATGAGAAATTGTATATCTATAAACTTAACTTAAGCTGTAAATACGGCATTTTTGGTTCTAACATACTAGATATCAGAAATTGACGATAGGGGTTATGTTACATTGTGTGACGTCGTAGGTTAAATGCAAAGGAACCTCATCAGACAATAATGTTTTTAAAATATGACTTTAAAAACTGTCCGTGATTTAAAACATAAAGATTTGTAACAACATAATAATGTATTACCTATACAAAAGCTCTTCCGTATTCGATTCTTTTTGAGAATGCATTCATATTTTTTCATGCTATTTATTTAATATCTGAAACAAATTGATTGTTATATTTCAATGTCGGGCAGAATTATCTCTGCAGTTACAAAAGCTTCGGATTAATTCATTTGTTATTCGGCGAATTAAACTTATTCTTCAAATATCAGAAATTTATTGGCGGTACGATTTGGTATCCGATTTTCACTTGGCCAACATGATTATGTCCATCAGCGAGAGATTCCCTACCCGTAGCCCGTTCATACTTCATTTGAATTGTTCTGAAATTATCAAAATTTTCCACAAAAAGAATAATCGTTATATACTATAATATGTATGTAACGATTATGATATGTATATACTCGAAACCTGCATACTGTAGGAAACCTGCATACCGTAGCGATTTCTACCGTATGTAAGTCCGCCAGTCCGCACTAGGCCAGCGTGGTGGACTATGTGGCCTAACCACTCTCAATTGATTCTCTCGATTGTAGAGTAGGCCCGTGCCCTGCAGTGGGACGTATATGGGCTGATATACATATAGATAGACTATAATATAATTGGCAATATCTGCGAGGCACATACACCTGAGCCACTGCGCGCAGACCTGGCGCTCCTGGTTACATAACCGCGAGCTCATCAATCTTCCGCCGGCAGCGCGCTGAGCGCCGATCCTTATCAAGTCGTCCACTGTCCACCGATCACACGTTAATTACTATTTTTTACATATAATCGATATACAGGGTATATCAAGACCGCGACCGAAAACGAAGCCAGGTGGTAGTTTTAGCGGCTACAGACACAATGCAACTAAAATTTTTGCAAAATAAGCGACGGATTTGTTTTTACAATTTTTTAAAAATTATCGTTTTGGAGGGGTAAATACCTAGTTTTTGCAAAAATAGTAATTTAAACCCTTACGTACCATTGCGTGTTTAAAAATTAAGCGATGTACGTCATTATTTTAGAAAAACTATGTTTAATCACTCAAATACGACGATATGTAACTAATAACAAAAAAAAAATTGACGATTTTTTTTGTAAAATTTTTACTTGCATTGTGTTTGATATCACTAATACTACCTCCTGGCTTCGTTTTCGGTCGCGGTCTTGATATACCCTGTATATTTAGTTTTTTACAACATCGCAGGGTCCGGTACAGTGAAGAAATAAATTCTTTGAGGTGCGGATGTAGGCTTGATTCTTGTGTAATGTGTATCATCGTAATCTAAATACTTTATGAATTGAATTCGCTTATAGTCGCTAATCTAAGTTATTCGTGGTCTGTCGAATATTATGGAAAACGTATTTAGTTCTGATATCCTATTGCCTCGATATTATAGTAATGGTTACAACTGTTCTATATGATATTAAACAATTCACAGGCGCCTATGCCAATAGCATACATATTACGATCTATCATATCTAAATTTTCACTTTTTCAATATAATGTATGGGAGCTTAGAGGAGACATTGTTTAAAATGAGATGTTATAATTCTTGCGTCTATAATATAAGTTAAACTCCGAGGACTTCAATAATTTATCAAGATAAGGGCGGTTTGTCAAAGTATAGGCTTCTAAGACGACTTGACTGAACTAGATGATTTTGCAAGATGAGCTAACGAACTTATTGAGCTATTAGTTCAATGCTCATGCGTGAATTGTTATACAGTGTAAGTTTATCCGTTTGAAAAATGTCATATAAGTTACTCGAGATAAAAATGTATTGTGCGCATGGAATGGTGACTCCTGTCACATCTGGGCTCGGATATGTGTTCGACAAACTGCGCTCGAAACCCGTGACTCCACTGTCTATGCCTTCAGTGATACAGAAGTAACCTGCGTAGTGGTCAGCTAGTACCTACTCTGAATATACTGTTTTGTATTAATTTGCTTAAAAAATACAACTTATTTATACAAATAAAAAAAGAAAAGAGCTTTAATCAAAATTAGCAATATTTTCTGCGGGTTTCACTTCAACCCTAAAGTATGTTTTTTATCGTTTAGAATACCAAAATAGACTAAACGCCCGTGAATTTGTAAGTTCTTCATTTGTCAAATGTGGTTCTAAAACAATAGAGTAATTCGGATTTGCGATAAACATTTAATGATAACGCGTGCAAAGGTTTTCCGAAGCACGCGACTCTGATCTTTGGTTTAATCAATCGATCTTTACCTCGTCCCATATAGTTACTATGCACAACTGCTAACTTATGTTCGTGAATATTTAGATAATATTTCATTTGAATATTCATAGTCTGAAACACAAGTGAAATATAGATGCATATCACTTCCTGAAAATAAATTATCTAAAAAAATATTTATCAATATGCAACTCAAAAGATAGATAAACCAGGAAATGTAAACTCCATTACCAAATTAAAAATAGGTTATCTACAAACAGCATCAGTAACATAAAAAGTGAACGTCCGAAACTAGACCTCATAAAACAAAAAATGTTCTCAAGTTCCTCGCTCACGTGGAGATCCTAGCTCCGCTGTTGGCGGTGCTGTAGTTTGGTGCGCCATCCTCCGGCCTTGACACTGAGGGTCCGCAGACACGTATATAAGCGCGGCGCGGCACACTGATCGACATTCCTCCCTCGCCATTACCCGCAGCAACATGAAATTGGTACGTCTCTTTGTGTTCCGAGCTCCCGCACTCGTGTCGTGACGCTTCTTGCGATACCCATTCCGATTTTGTACATTTTTCTCGTTTCATCAATTCTTCCTGGTTTTTATGTAATTCATGTTTGTTGAGGTATCGAAGTCCCATTACTATTCACTAAAGTAATAATAATTGTTCACTTCGCATTTTTAAAACTTCCTCAATTTCGTCTGCTATTCATGTATCAAGTCTCTAATTTAAATAGATAATATTAAAAATTTCTGTTCCAAAATTTCCCAATTTTCTTAATATTTCATACAGTTATTAATTGAAATCCTTTTCCTATGAGTTAGGCACTAGAATTCCTTTATATTTTACACGCGTCAAAATAACGCGCGCGCGGCGTCAATATAATTTCTTAATTCAATAATTGTTTCATATTTACAAAATCCACTGTGAATTAGCTTCGTAATATTAATAACAATTAATAAATAATTATCCACCACGTTCCACTCGAGGTTGTCTTAACAAAGCTTTATGTCCAATTAATTGTTCCATTAAATATCAAAGCGTACTTTTAGCATTGTGATCGATATTTTCCATGCGTTTGATCGCGTACGTCGTAATTATAGCCAATTGTGATACATATTCAACGGCGCAATATTTGTTAAGATTACTATTGAATTCGATGTCGTTTTAGTTTTCGATCAATGTTTTTGGTAAATTCCTATCGCTAGTTTTAATATGAAGTGTTACAATATTTTACGCACACAATACATTCATTAACTTTCTCTAATAATTCTGTGAAATATTCGTCAATGTTTACCTGCTTAACCAACAATCATTGCGCATAAATATATTGGCCGATAATAATAATATCATTATAAGTGAAGCCCCGGTCTTTCTCAATTTAGCTCAGCAACAATTCCTCATGATGGGTTCTGTGGAGCGATTACATTAAATTGGAATCCTAAGCATCACCCTATCGTCCTCGCCAAGGATATTTGAAGCTTTAAAATCTTATTTTTGCTAAACATTTACATAATATGTAGTTTTATTGTTAACACTATCTTTCGGAAAACTAAGCAAGACGCAAGCCACTTTTAAAAACTCACTATATAATCTTCTAGTATTCAATTCAGCAGTGAAGTTCATGTGGCTGAATTTAATTATAGTGTTTTGTTTTGTTCAGCTGAGATTTAGTATCATGGAAATCCCTGCGAAATTATGTTCAGCATTGGACTTCTTGTGAGGACGACAGCATTTAGTGCATTATCCTACAATATACCTTCGTTTTCAGATGGTATTCCTCGCGTTGGTAGGCGCGTGTGCGGCGGGCGCGCTGCCGCCGTTCGCGCCGGCGCAGTACCGCGTGGCGCCCGGGTACTACGACCCCCGGCCGCGCGCCTCGCTGGAGAGGAACGCCGCCATCCTGCGCTCCGACTCGGAGGTCTCCGAGAACGGATTCCGCTACGCTTATGACACAGAGAATGGTGAGTAGAATATATTTTGTATATGTTATCAACTGTAACTATGGTCGGTTTTACCTGTGAACACCATCAATTATGTCGAATGTAGACACGGTAAAAATTTGATGTGAAGGTGACAATAAGGTTTAGTGCGGTGGTGCACGTTCACAGGTTGGAATATATAAAATGTTCCGCAAAACTCGCCAAATGTTTACAAGTCAAAGGCGATACATAAAAGCCGATCCGTATTGCACTACGATTTCTTCGTCAAAACTAACATCTTTGTGCCCTACAAAACCTCGTTCCTCCAGGTATCTCAGCGGACGCGGCGGGAGTGGAAGCGGACGGCATCCAGTCTCAAGGCGGGTACTCGTACACGGGCGACGACGGGCAGGTGTACGCGGTGCGCTACACGGCCGACGCCAACGGGTTCCAGCCGCAGGGCGCGCACCTGCCCACGCCGCCGCCCATCCCCGAGGCCATCGCCAAGTCACTCGCCGAGAACGCACGAGACGAGGCCGCGGGCATCTACGACGACGGTGAGACTTCATAATAGGCTGCAACTGAGAGGAGTTAGACCTCAGACCACCAAAAGAACAATGTAGTGATGATAAGTAATTCAACATCTGCTGATTATGGAATATTCGTTTTCTTATAGCGATCACATAACGATTAAGAATCCCTAATAGTGATCCTCATAAGTGTTTCGCGATTCATCCTGTGTACATCATCCATGTCGCGTTGTGGATAAACTGGTTTGCACTGCACGTACCCCAGGGTGCATTGTAGATATTTTGTCACTTTGTGTCAAAATTCGACCCAACGAACGTGACTACCGCATTGTTTTGTTTTGCAGTAGGTACTTGAAAATAAAAAGCTCTGAGTGGTTATGGGCAATCGTGATGATTGTTATGTGGCGAGCATCCTGCTCGTCTCCTCATTCTTGGTGATAAAAAATAATGGGCTTGAATTACATTTACCTAAAGCGGATTGGCGCAAATCTACATAGCTTACCAATTCTTGTAGAAAATTAGTAAATATGCAGGTCTCTTCGCAATATTTTCAGTCTGTAAAAGTGGACAATATTTTACTAGGAATACTTACGTAACTTAAAACTTAAAAGTGCTTTGGGTTCGAACTTATGATCCCAGTTTTATTAATCCTATTCGCTCCCAACGAGACTCTCTCTCACGTACGCCGGAGAGACCTTAATATAATGGCTATTATGTTGGTAATTTGTGAAGTATTAAGAGTAACATTTATCGGAAATCTCGCGATTGGCGATTAAGGCCACATGCAATAGAGTATGTTGCTATACTTAAATGTCAAAATTATTTAAAGAATCAAAATATTTGGCGCCTTCATCCATATAGTTTGTGCAAGCTAATGCCATAGTCGTGATAAAAATGTAACGTAAATTACAGAGGTTGCGCGCAATTCAGTCGCATTCATTGAAATTAACGAGATGAATAGGGACTGAAATGATAGGCCGAGTGTAACTAGCACATAATAATTTTCAGAGTAGTCAATTTTCTAGTGTGACGATTATGTTAAAGTAAATTTTGTGGCGATATCCATTATTCCGTGTATTTTAGAAATGAAATGAATAATAAGTTTGGGTATAGGCTGAAATTATTTACTAAAAGGTATTTTGAGACGCTTAAAGTTTAAGTTTCGTTATTCTTTATGATTTGCTTTACTGATGACTTTTAAACGTAAATGTCACACTAAACTTTGCTGTTAACAAATTGACTCAATTTGCCCAAATTAGTGAGCATAACTATAAACCTTCGAACATTCCAGTCCTTAATGTTGATCATCTCATCAGATAAATATCAGTGTTTTGAGCAACATCAAAATCGGTGTTGCAACTCATATAGGTATCCCATGTCACAGCGCGCCCCGCACATTCCTGCCCACCTCGCGGGTTCGCGGTCGTGAAGGCAGATAATTTGCCGCGCCCACCGCGGTGCACTTCGGTATTTAGGCCGCTAATCATCATACGTGCATAATGTTTGTGATCTGCTACAATATGCTAATGTAATTTATTCTACTATCGCATCATGAAAGCCTACGGATTTATTTCAACTGCAAATGTATCTCTTGTAAAGAATATCGGTTGTTGCTCACAAATAGAATTACTCGTGTAATTATGGTCCTTTTGTAAGTTTCTTAACTACATTTTTATGTATATCTCTGTTTCTTTTAAATACATGAAAATCTTTACTTAAGCTAATTAAAATTAGGATCTCATAATTTCCTCGTGGATGAAAATAATTTACTTTATAACTGCCGTAAAGATTATTCCCCAAATTGTATGTTAGTCGTAAATAGTTTGTTTTGTTGTGCAGAAGTTAATTTTATGGAATGGCTGTCATTAACCTTTCAATTTAATAATGTTGATATAAAATCTGCTATTAATCTTGTATCGTTTTGTAAGCTCCGGTTTAGGCATCGCGATGGACTGTAGCCCAATTATCTACACAAGAGGTCAGCTGGGTGCAATAGAAATACTCAACGTACATTAGACCAAGAACTCGTAACTATTTTCTTTGCTAATATGTAGGTACACTCCTGCATCCCTAAAGGGTTAGGCAGAGGTTCCACTTATGCTACCAACAGTTTGCCGAATCCATTTTCATTCAAAAATATTTTATAATAGGGTGCACGGATGCCCGGTGATAATTAAAGTAAACCATGTGAGGATTTTGGAAATAAATAACTTACACAAATTCTTTTGAACTAAGAATCAATATTAGAAATCCACGGTTCACACCTCATACATTTGGCCACCAGAACTCTGCGACGATCAAAGACGTCCAAAAGATATAAAATACGCAAAATTAATAATAAAGTGCAGACTATAAGGTCGTATCGATCGAGTTGCAACTCAATATACTACAGTCTATACAATAAGACGGACATTGCGAAGCTATATTTTCACTGATTCTTTATGGATGGGTCATTCTTATTTCGCTTCCGCATTCTTATTTATTTTCGCCGTTGGACAGTTATTTATATGCTTTTATTATCCGATGATGGCGACGCATTGAAAGGGATCTTTTCTGAAATATATCAAGCAATAACAATTAATGAACGGATAAGCTTTACGAGGCATTGTTAAAGTTCCTATAAAATTATACATTAATACCATGTTTTATAAAGACGAAGTTGAACAGTTATTGTACATATTATTTCTTCGGTATAACATATTTTATGCCTACTAAAAAGGAGTTTCATGTACATGAATATTTGTTTACTGATGTCTGTATCCTTGGTTTCACAGGCAGCTACCGCGACGCCAAGTACAGCCCGGCGCCGTACGCGTTCCAGCCCGGCCGGCCGTACGTGGCGCCCGCCTTCCGCCGCTTCTACAACAAGTACTGAACCCAAACTCTCGCCATAAGTGCCATCCACACTAGTACCTAATATATACACTCTCAATAAACGAATACTTTTGTTACACATACTTTCATTTATTACTTACTTTCGTACTCCTTGACGCTTTACTTATCGTTTCAGAAATGTCTTCTTTCGTTTTTCTTTCGGTAGCTTCGTTGTACGGCCAGTATAATCTTAACTCGTGATATAAAATAACTTAAGTATTTTGGATATGTTACTTAGTTACGTTTATAAGTAAAGAACATTTAATAACGACATAAATTATTAATTATTTTATTGACCTTAATAACGTCGTTCAAACGATGTATTAGTATTTGATTGGAATTATTCATTAAAAATACTAAAAAGTAATCGATTTGAGATCATTAGCGTAATTAATATTGGTTAATTTATCAACAATTAGATTTGATATTAAAGATAACATTTCAAGCGCTGGAATTTCAACTTTGACATTCGCAAATATTTTTGATAAAGATATTTTTGAAAACCACGTTGAGAACCGATTTTTGAAAAGTAATAGAGGCTTTGTTTTCGTTTGCTGATGATGAGCTCAGCTGTGTTGAAAACCCTGTGGGTGAGTTGACACTGATTTTAAATAATCCGTCACGTTCCTAACAAGTTTGTTGGGGCAGTATATCACAGGAAATATCGCGTCATATTATTGTTTGGCTGTTTATTTTTATTCGATCAATGTGATTGTTGGAAGCCTCGTAACGTAATTTCCCATACCTCACCGGCTATTGTGTATTAAACCCCACGACGACGACTAAGAAAGCTTTATGGGTATTGATGAGCGGCAATTTCTGTCAGTTGAGACATTTGCTCGGTTGCTATTAAAAACTTAATTTATAGACAGGTTTTTCTCCATGTTGAAACAGATACCAATTTGAATGAACTTTGCAATAACTAAAATTCAATTAATTCGATCGATTAAATTCAATCTTCGGAGACACCGACTATATCACAAGAAAGTTCTTTCGAAAGGTTATTGCACCGTACCAGTGAGATGAGCTTCTGCAATGTAATGATGAAGGATGTCGCGGCCGCCCCCGGACCCGCGCCACCGATCCACCAGGCGCAAGTAATTGTTTATTAAAGACTAGCTTCTGCCCGCTAACTTCGTCTGCGTGATTAACTTTGTTTAAAAAAATATACATGTATAGATTATTTGGTATTTCTCATCCCGTCCCGTCCCGTCCCGTTATATCCCGCTCGTCCTATCTCATTCTCACTCAAGGTTCACGCCCATCGCATCCCTTTGAGTATAAAAAGTAACAAATATATCGGATTTCCGTCCTCATCCCACGGGAACACTTAATTTATCTGGATAAAATGTAGCCTAAGTGTTAATATGGGGAATATTCCTTTTTCTCATTTATCTTCCATAATACAAAAAAACACCCTGTATGTAAATAAGACATTTACCAGGTTTTAAGTTGGACTTGTACCTATATAACTGTGAAAACTGCATCTCATTTTGTGCGGTAGTTTTTGAATAATGTGCAAGCAAACAAATATAAACATCCTGTATGTAAATGAAATATATACCAGTTTTTAAGTTGGACCTGCACCATTGTAATTGTGAAAACTGCATCTCATTTGGTGCGATAGTTTATGAGTAATGTGCAAGCAAACAAAAAGAAACATCCTGTATGCAAATGCAACATATACCAGTTTTTAAGTTGAACCTGCAGCAATATAACTGTGAAAACCGCATCTCATTTGGTGCGGTAGTTTATGAGTAATGTGCAAGCAAACAAAAAGAAACATCCTGTATGCAAATGCAACATATACCAGTTTTTAAGTTGAACCTGCAGCAATTTAACTGTGAAAACCGCATCTCATTTGGTGCGGTAGTTTATGAGTAATGTGCAAGCAAACAAAAAGAAACACCCTGTATGCAAATGCAACATATACCAGTTTTTAAGTTGAACCTGCAGCAATACAACTGTGAAAACCGCATCTCATTTGGTGCAGTAGTTTTTGCGTGATGCGCAAGCAAACATACAGACAGACAGACAGACAGACTGACAGACAGACAGACAGACAGACAGACAAAAATTCTAAAAAAATTGTTTTGGATTCTGTTGCTGTTATAAAGACCCCCCGCGTTGAAATTTCTTAAATATCTTCCATGTACAGACATCGACCATTTACATTTTTATTATATGTATAGATTGTCCACACTCGACAACAGCCCATTAATCATCGGGGCAGGCTTCATTACGCTTATTTGTAAATGAGTTGTAAAGGTCGCGGCTTTGACTTCCTATAATGTAATTCGCGTCGTTATATTATATTGAGGCGGATTATTGGTTTTTGATTGCTAAAGGTATAAAGGCTTGGTTACACTCGGCGACGAAACTTGTTTTACTTGTCTTTTCTGCTCGCTCGTAAATGTTAGTTACTTAAATAATCATTTAAAAAAGGGAACGCATAGCATTGTTGTTTATAAATCGACGTTAATATTTTTTTATGTTATGTGGTTTAGCTTGTTATTTAAATGGACTTCTGTATTTGGAGACACAGCAAGGAAATTATTAATAATAAATACCAAGTCAATGATTATTATTATGTTATGTTCTCTTTAAAGTTATTGTTAGCATTGGTGTAATTAAATTGGCTTATGGTGTAAGTGGGATGAGGGCCACAAATAATGTACATATATGGTTCGTGCATTATAGGAAAGTTAATTGTTCTTCCAAAGGCTGCGACAATGAACGTTGCGTGTCCTTTCTCATTGTTTTCTACAGTTGTATTATTTTTATAATTGAAAGTGTTAAAAAAGGTCAAAGTGGATAATTAGACGTAGGTCTTTATGATCTGACACCCTTCCCTCTTGAACAATAATAGTCATTATAGGTTTCCAGAGTGACCCGTTGGAAGCAGCCTGCATCCAGGGACCTCCAGTAACCATTGCCCGACTACACTCCGAAAACTTGCAATCCAAATATGAGTCAGTTTGAAAAAATGTAAGAAACCAGAGGCGCGACCTTTAAACTAGTCTCAGACTAATTTGTGCAGATTTGTAAGCGCGTTGGTGGCGCCGCGTGGTGGTAGGCCGTGATTGATGGCCACCAGTTGGGAGTCGCCTCTTGTAGACCGACTTAATAACTCCACGCAATTACCACGATGTAAATTCATGTAGTCCGTGACAACATGAAATTGGCCAAGACGTGTAATTAAGTACCCATCCAGTTTAGTGAAAACTTAGCATTCGAATCTATTGTCGCAGAATAACATCGGTCACTCGCTCCGCTGAATACTGATATTGCATGACGCAGAAATAAAGGGCAAGGAAGCAACGTAAGTAGGTTTCTACTAAAAATGAATTCGAGGAGGAAAGTCACGACTATTAAATCATGTAATATTGAATCACGGCGCCTCGGATCGAGTCACGCCTCCGTCTTGTGAAACAGCAGCTATAAATATCTGCGTAACATCAATTATGTTAATGTGCGTAATCGGAACCATTTGTCTACGTTCTCCTTCAACCACATGAGGCAACATAATGCTGCATTGTCTCAAAACAATCTAATTAATTGCTTCATCTGCAGCATTATAGCATCTGCCCACGCGCTTCACTCAAAGATTCTGTATAGGTAATTACTGCATCCTGTAGCTTCATATTACATGCACAATGTAATTCACACAACTTTGAAATTCTCACAGTCAGGTATAATATTGATGCCATATTAGAATTTTCATGACATGCGCGCGTTGATGTCTAATGTATGGAAATATATTAATGAGTTATGAGTCGAATAGGGTGATATTAATATATGACTAAATTTTACATATATATATAGTAACTGGATAAAAAATTCTGGGTTTTATGTTGCATTTAATGTAAACAATATAATCGGTGTAAGTTGTTATTTTTAGTTGAGCGATCTCTATAGCCACTTTCGATAGTAAGTGGCTGTAAGTGGCGCCTGATAATGCAAAGCAAGCTTGTTAATTACTGCTTACTTGTTTGCTTTCAATTATTTAAGTAATAAACAACAAACCGCAATGGACATCCTTTTGTAAGGCCTATTTCTAGCAATGGACTTACTGTGGTTAAAGAACAAGAAATAGAGATATAACCAATAAAACTATAGTATGCCGCATTTATAATATTTAAAATAAATAGCAATCATTTAATGATGATGACAAGCATGTGTTCTCATATGAATATACTATTCATTGAACTTAGACTCAATGTCTAGCCGTAAAGTAAAGTATCTGCTGGAAATGTTCTCTGTTGCGTTCGTTCGGTGCATTCGTTGTAAGATTTGCATCAGGCGCTTTGCGTTCCCAATTACTAATGCTGTCATATTACAAACCGCACATTTGAATACACAGCCATATGATATTCACTCAAAAATAAATAACTTTGCTCGAGTGGTGCATTAAATATTTGCTCCTTTATAAGAAAATAAATAACCCATTTAGTCACATACATACATAGTAAGTCCTGCCCTACACGAAAATATTAGTCTTGCGCCCTGGGTGCTAGAAAGTAGAAACTAGGAGAGATTTTTCGATGACACTATCACCCAGACTCTAAACAAATATTTGTAGATCAAACAATTATTTGTCTCGGTACTGGAATCGAACTCGTGCCACTCGTTTTACACGTCACGCGTCTTAACCAACCGTGTCACGGAGGTTGTCAATTAGAACGTCCTGTTGTACGATGGACCGACGATCCGAAAAATGAACATGCTTTTGTATACAAGTGTTAAGAATATTAAAAACTTCGTGACTCTTGATGCAAACGAATAGGACACTTCGGATAATAACTGTAGAATACTAAACACATTTTTATCTTTTAAGCGAAATCAGCAAAATCGTGAATCCCGCAAATGGGCCAAAATATAAATCTTATAAGAGTTATGTTTATATTGTAATCTCTATCGGGGATAATACGTAATAGATCAACTGTTTTTTTGTATAATCACTCAATACATGATAGGTGTGTTAATAAGTTTAAATCGGCAAAAAGTGGTACTAAATCGAATAATAATATAAAATTGATTTTAAGTTACTTTTTGTTGCCTTTTTGTTTTCGTGAGCTACATTTTTTTGTGCTTGTTCGTGGGGTTTTTCTTTCAACATTGAATAAGAGTATAACTTGGAACAAATTCCGCAGTTCCTTTTTTTTGTTGGTTGAGGTCAATGACCTCTGCTTCATATTGTTTACTCTTATCATACATATTTAGCACAGGTTTTATGATCCTTCAAAGCATTCGTTTGTAGGGGTCTTTCGAGGGGACATAGTATGTACATAGGTCGAGTAATAGTACACAAAGACGGTAAACAAATATGTTCTGTCTTCGATACCCAGGTCGGGAAGTCACTTAGTCATTAGTGTTCAATTTCAAATTTTCAAATTTATTTCGGTGATGATACAAAGTGTGAGTTTTTATTGCATTCCTTATATTTTATTTTTTGGTGTTAAAATTAAATGATTGCGTTGCTTGCTGTTATATTATTCAAAGATGGAGCATCTTGCCTCACCGCTATAATCTCTCAGTTGAAGATATTCATTATAGTAAAATTAAAATAAATTTGGTACAACTAAAAAATGCCTTAATTAATAAATTACTTAAATGAAACTTTCCATTTAAGAATGCGCAAATACGCAAAACGCGTAATTAAGATGCGTGCAGATAACTGGCGATTAACAAACCGGCGTAATACTCGGCTACTCGTTATTACCTGCCTCTACTGCTTACACCTCATAGATCTTTAGAAACTTTGCTGATTTTTTATTGTTTTGAATATTTATGCTATTTAATATTACTTTTCTTTATGCAATTAAAAAACGACTTATAGCAGAATTGTGGAGTCTCAAAAACGACAAAAAATATTCAATTAAATCTACCAGAACACAAAAGGAGGTTCTCATTTTACGTAACAACTGAGTTCTATAGTATGTCCTATATTTAAGTTAGTAGAATCTTAAGGACAGAGAAGTAAAATTGCAATTAATAAATTAGTATTGTTGACTAAGATTTAAATCAGGCTTTACATCATTTTAAAGTTTCACATGGTCAGCACTAGGCCTCAAAGCTGCTCATATTATATATATACCAAACGGTTAAAAACTATTAAGACGTCGAAAGAATCATCTTAATATTAGTCAATACCTTAATGTTGATCCCTGACCTGTCTCACATCAGTATTGCGTGAACGATGGATATCGAAAGTATACAATTTGTTGATAGTGTTACAGTACACACCACACAATGTACTGCGGGAAATTAACTTCATTAGGACTTGTAGACTTGAGAAACAACAGACGTAGCATAGGTAAAAATGCAGCTATTGAACATCTTAAATACAAATTACCACTTATTTCCTGTCTTAGAATAGAATTTTGAAAGAATTAATTACTTCCAAAATACTTGTGAGAGACATAACCCGGCTTCGCTTGGGTTAGGTCGATAAATTAAAGTCTACATGAAATTCTGTTGTTTGATAATCTACAATACCTATATTAAATTACCAATTTTTTCTGCCAAAGAAATACGACATACATTAATCCATACATTTTGTAACTAACGGAGTTACCGTCAGTTGCCAAAGATCTTTGTTTCGTATTTCGTACGTTTACTTTTATTGCAATAATGTTTGTAAAAGTACTATAATTACGTGGTAATACAACATTATTATCACGACACAGCGATCAAGTCATAATGCTAGATGAGCAGTGTGCTCATACATTGATGAATTGACAGCTTCCTTCAGATATATGAACGAGCAGAATAGAAAAGTATTTAAGACTACATTCATTCGCGTATGTTACATCGGTCTTTATATGTGATATTTTTATGCTCATCACGTCATTTCAAACATCGTCTATGTTTTAAACGTAAAATATAATTTAGTTATGTCATAATTTATTTTAAACCTTTCTATAGCCTATAAAAATAAAAATTTGTAATTTCATTAAACTTTTCGACCCGAAAATAATCCATTTTATGTTGTAAAAAAACCTTTAGTGTCCTGTACTAACTTCGCAAACCGCAATTTCCACATAGCGGCAATAATTGTAAAACGAACGATATGGTGAGAGAATAGAATATGGGTTAACTAACATATACTGAGCCAGCAGTCACAAAATCTATTAGATTTTATTTTAATACCTGATACCCATTTAATATGAGATACGCAGTTAGTAAAGTCTAATTACCCTTATTGAGGCAAAGAATTACACTTTTTAATATACGATCTAAGGTGCCGTGTCTACAAGTAGTTAGGTGTGTCCAAAACTCGCTCCAAATGTGCACCGAGCGGACGCATCTCGTTACCGCACCGCCTCCTCCCCCTCCTCCCCCGTGACCCGCCCTGCGCACACCCGCGCACGTTACGTCACAATACTCTCGCACCTGTAACTTCATCACATGTTCTTATCTACTACTGCGGAGCACGAATTATGGGAACTTGATACACAATTATAATTCAATTAATAAATAATTATATTTTTATAATGCTATAGTGAATAATGCTGTTGTTAATAATGTTTAATTATACTAACCACCTCTGACGTCGTCTTATAGTTTGAAGTAAAAAGTTGCTTAAGAAAACCTCTTCAAGCATATACTATATTGACCTTATAAGCATTTTATCGTAGTTAAATTCTGTAGATTTATATCGGCTATTCCGAGAAAAGACTGATTATAATTTGTGGTTTTCTTAATGAAGTTTTTCATGTATTATCATCATCGACATCAGTGTTTTAAAATATATAAGTAAAAAATGTCTTAAGTTCATAGCTCATGTGGCTCAGTCATAGTAATTCGGTTTCACAGCATGTGCAGTTTTGGCGATACCCGTATAAACCGTATATAAAGGTAGCAGAGAAAATGAACATCACTAGTCCAGTTGTCCCTCGTCAGTTCCGAGCTGTCAGTGTCTCTGTGTCAACATGAAGTTTGTACGTCATTGTTAATAAACAGTAAAAATATAAACAGTATAAACAGTAAAGTTTTAGCGAAAGATTGATGACATAAAATATGTTTTTATGGATCTTTCTACAAAATATGTTATGCAACTTGCAAATACTTTGATATAATACTTTAAAGGCTAGTTAGGAGTGATGAATAAAAATTAACTTAAATAGGTTTAATTAAAAAGCTAGCCGTACTTTTTGATTATTGTTATGTTTCATTATGCCTAATTATTGCTTTATTTATTTTCTTTACACTATGAAAGAATAGTTAGTTATGTTCCTTGGAATTCTTTGTTAAAATAATAAATGAAATTTTTCAGTATCTACAATATTCTCATTTCAGATCACACCTCTCACTGCCATAATAGCAGCGGCATCAGCCGGACACATTTACTCCAATCAGCCGGCAGATAACTACGCCAAGACAGCTGAAATCTACCAATCAGCACTGCAGCATCAACAACAAGGACTATATTCCGACCAAACACCAATCTACGTTCCCGACGCGACGCATCAGAGCCAACCATCTGCCGAGGCAGCCGCGAGGATCTTAAGCTTTATTTCTGAAAGCAATGGACACAATTACCAGTACTCTTACGAGACTGAAAATGGTAAGATATGATTATTTTGCACCACTTTTCTGTAGTCAGAGAAGGTATATTAATTCTACAATGTAAATATCCATTTCAACTATATTCAGGTTTTTTCATTAAAGCTAATTTATGTGTCACTCAAAATCGATAACTATGGTTTGTAGTCTCTGTTAACTCTACTTTGTAATCACAACAAAATTATGCCCGCTTTTTTAATTTTGTTCCACTGATGCAACAGTTTTTATTATAACCATATAGAAACCATAGAAAATATACATTATTTATTTTGCCTCATTCTGTCTAAACTCTCACACGTAAATATTCAATACAATTCATATCATGTTTATATCCCCAGGTATAAAAGCCCAGGAAGTAGGTCAGGACCAGGGCAAGGGCATGGAGATGCAGGGCGCGTACTCCTACACGGGCGCCGACGGGCAGCTGTACACCGTGACGTACACGGCCGACGAGCACGGGTTCCGAGCGCAGGGCGCGCACCTGCCCACCCCGCCGCCTGTGCCTGAAGCTATTGCACAGGCGCTCGAGCAGAATGCCAGGGATGAGGCTAATGGGATCTTTGACGACGGTAAGAGCTTAATATATATGATTCAATTCAATGAGAGTGAAAGTAAGTCTGTTAAATCACCTTAGTTTTTAGTGAGGTAAAATAAGTGGGATTGAAATCCATTCCACTTCTTTATTTTAGAAAAAATCCTACAGCCTACCTACCAGTCAGCCTTATGAGTCATCAATAAAAATAAGAGTGAACTATTTATTATTTTCATCATTTACAATTACAAAAATTCTACGGCTTCCCGCTTGTCCCAAGAGTGTCTATTCGCACGGCACCACAGCAGGTCGCACTTCATCAATTGGCCGCGAGTTCGTTATTTTTTTATTGCATAAGTCCAGCGAGCAAGCAGGTCACCTGGTGGCAAGTGATCACTACCGCCCGTGAACATCTACAACGGTGAATCAGGGATGTGTTGCCGGACCATCAAATTAGGAGGAGAGAGGAAGGGAAAAAGGATGGCAAGAGGGAAGGGGTTCGATTCTCGCACGCAGGCAATGTTTCGGTATTGCCCAGGCAATTTTTTCAGATCTGGGTATTTGTGAGATCAAATAGTTTTTCTTAATCTGATAGTAATTTTCCAGGTCACTACCAACCCCCGGAGTACTCCAGTGCAGGCTACGACCACACCGCCCACCAGCAACAACCAGCTCATCCGGCGCCGACTGCCGCCTACCATCATCATAAGTGAAGGCTGTTCTACAATTAATACTGTTACCGACATCTAGTGTGTTGCGATGGAAATTATACGAAGTGGGAAAGTATTAGTCTCGAATTTTTAATATTTTTGTAAGTAATATTTGGTATGTATTATTTGTAATTGTATTGTGTGTAATGAAAATGAATTTTAAATTATTACTAAAGTTGTGTTGCGGTGTTAGAAGTCTAATGTACTTATCACTGTTATCGATCACTTGTTGACACGACACATAAAAACAACAACAAAAAACAAAATGTCAAATGTTGTTAATTATTTCTTGACAGGTACCATGTCAAGAGGATTCAATGTAAATATTTATACTAAACAAGTATTTAAATATGATTCATTTATTAATATTTTTTCGGAAGACATTATTAGGCGTTGTTAATGAGTAGATATTTTTCAAGTCAAAAAAGTCACAATTTATTATTAGAATAAAATACTTTTAAGATTTGTTAATTAGTTGTAATGTGCGATTCCGGTATACATTTTTTATGATTGATTTATTCATTATTTATCAGTATTGTCTTCATCGAGACCAGTCTGAAACAATTCTGGTCGCTTGCGGTGCTTTTATACCAGCTGTACATGTGCTCTTAAACCACGACTAACACGTGTGTCCAATGTTACGACGCAGCTTGTAATCCCAAATTGTTTTAGTGTTTTATTGTTGTTAATGTTTCATAAAATAAACCTTTATTTTGTTGTACTTTTGATTTTTATTTAAGGTCATATTACATATTGAACTTTCGCGTTCAAACTGTGACCTTTCAATATGAATAGATTAGGTGTATGTTTTCAACTTGATCAATTAAATGAAATAAAATTTCTGTTTGAAATTGCATAAAAAAATAATGACGATTCTTCGTTAAAATTGAGGCATTTAAACCTAGGATTTCTTATACCATCTAAGTAGTCAGCGTAAGAAAAGTGCAAACATGACTCAATAGATGTCGTTGTTACAAGATTTCAACTGCTGACGAAAAGTTTGATTGTTCAACATCCTTAAAATCAGCGTTAAGTAATCGTAATTTCCAAATAATATTCCACAATTTTTAATGTTACATGAACTCTTTAATAAGGAAAATGTCGACATTCCCCAAAGATTACGAGTAACATCCTACAACGCGATCTATTGTGATAGATGATTATCCGAGCATTCCTCGTGCTAGTGACGCAACAGCTCTGTTCCACTGTGATCTGCACTGTACAGCGACCCAGTGACATTTGCACCGGCGCCCCCTGGCGGTCATTACCAACACTTATTGGCACACAGAAACACTTTTCATTGGTTACGTTTAATTTATGGACTATTGATGTGATTACTTTTAAAGTACTCGGTAATTGTGTAATTTATGTTTATGTGGATTACGGTATCGAAATAGTGATGAATGATATTGTACTATATTCAATTACGTGTATGTAATATGATTATTTTAATTGGTAGGGGATATTACAGCGACTACACAACACAAATATACTAAACCTTTAACGCTGACAATACACAAAATATATTGGAGTAATACTTGTTTGCCTAAAAAATAAAATCAGGTAAATTTTGATTATAGTCTGAAAACCTATTCCCGGGAGAAATTATCACTGTCTCAAAAAATACTGATGTTATTGTGGAGTGACTTGTAAAGATGATAACAATCAATCTAGCCCATATCAAGTTCCACTGCAGGGCACCGGCTCTCCTATGAGAGGACTTAAGCCATAGTCGATCACACTGACCTGGTGTATCCAGTGAAATAAAAAACTGTTATGCAAATGCTGATAAATGATAGGACCAAGAAAGATTTTCATGACATGAAATTTCAATTTAGACATGCAGTAAATATGCTATATTGAACGAGAAAATTCTAGTGACGCAATATATTCAATGTCGCGTGACCTTCACAGCTGATCTTGACACACGTTCAATCAAGTACCGAGGCTCAAAAGTTATAAATCGATTATAAAATTATACGTTAGCCAACACACTTATTTTGTTGGCAACTCTCGTAGTATTGTTCTATTGTTTATACTTTAACACGTTAAATTTATTTGTTTTTTTTGTAAAGTCAAGAGCGGTCTTTTAAGTCTCACAACACCAGAACAGAAAAATACTAGTAGACAAATGTTTGTCTGTGCAATGAAATCGATCCCTCGACCTCACGTTTCACAGCCGGCGTCTCAACAACGCGACGGAGACTGTCGAAACCATTTCTACGATAACATTCATTTGAAAAATGTGAACGCCAAATCCCCATTAAAATAGGATATGCTAATAAATCTATAATATATTTGATATATTAGCTCAAAGATTTGCGTGTCTTTAATTCGAAGCCTATAGCGCCGTCTAACGATGCCCCCAAGCTTTTTAGATTGGTTTACAATTATGCTTGTCCAGCCTACATGTAATTTGAACGAATGTGTTGCGTCATTTAGCTTCAGGATCAAGTGTATCGCAACCTAGTTGTGAACGAGTTCGCTAAATAACTGCACCAAATTGGATGGCGATCATTAGTATTTTTTTCTGACAGTTGTCGCAATTCTAAAGTTGGCCTAATACATTAAAAAAGACACTTAGGTACTGTCTTTAAACTGTTGTATTTGTTCAAATATTTATAGCCTCATTTTACTATACTTATAATCTGTGAATGATTAAGCCCTAAAATATTAGAGTATAATGTTTAGTTACCATTTTTATTTATTTCTTTATATTTCAGAAATAAGTTTATTAATATGGTCGTTCCCTTAAACGCAGATAAATTAATTTCAATTTAAAATAAATTGCACAATAATGTATGTTTTTATAATAATAACGCTTCAATTGAGTAAATCTAATGGAGTTTATTAATGTTAATATTTATTCGCTGAGCGCGCAAAGGATCATGCCTTCATCTGGCGATACTCAAAGAATGACGCTTATTATAATCCTTAATGATAAGGTTATTACTATCCTGGTGAATTTGTGAATTGATCGTATTAAAATATATAAATAATACAAAAAGCTGTGTAGAGTCACAGCTGAAAGTATCAAAATACATTAATCATATCAACAAACGCAATAATATGGTAAGCTTAAGGGCGGAACTAAACGAGGCTACCTAGCATATTTGTATTATTTCTTCAATAACGGTCCCAAAAGCCAGCGTGAAGAAAGTTGTGTAAAGAAGTGAAGGTAAACCGATTTCTAAATTGATTCGTCTCGCAGTGTGTATGACAGATGTTTCATTTTATGCAGCTATGTATCGAAGTGGAGGGCTCACGTGAATTAATTTTTATTCGCAAGGACGTCCCGAATAGGGCTAGATATTTCGAAGTGAGGCAAGAACGTCGGCGCATCCTTGTATGTGCAATATGTTGTATGGTGCGGTGCTGCGAGCGACGCCGGCGATCCTTCTGCGGACGACGCCGTGTTCTTGACCTGGGGACTTTGCATTTGGGTTTATGTTTTCGGAGTATAGGTTTGACCTACGGCTTATAAGTTTTAAATAATTAGCGGGCACGCACAGTCTACTGGCACACCGATGTGATTGCAGGGCATTCGATGGTACACAGTGCAATCTTACTATAGTATACAGGTACTCGCCGGTTGATACAATTGTGTCGGCCTAATCGCACCGGTTAAACACAGACTGAATCCGAAATGTGACGTACTTAGGTGTCACCAGCTGTAGGATTTCTGGCAGTCGCACTCACCTTTGAGGCAAATTTTGAAGAAGTATCTGTATGGGAATATAGGTTAAAGCCACACTATATTGAGATTTAAATTAACAGTGACTACTAGCCAATAACGACCATTCGGGAGTACTACAGTATATCATACACACAATACCAAGTTATACTTTATTCTTAACTAGTTGAAATCGGTCAAGGCTAAAAGTGATGTTATTACCGGTGCGAATCGACGTCACGTAAATGTTCACTATCCCTTTTCTTTCAGTCAGTGGCTAAGAATAAACACAGGTTCTAGCTGTTCCATCTCCCATCCTTTACAACCTACTTTAATGCTTAAAAATAGGCGACGGGTTTGCGATTCTTAACATTGAGACGGCCCTATTTGACAGAAATCACTTTTCATCAATTGAGTCACTTTCATTCAGTACTTTTATAGTATAAAGTTCAGATAGTACAATATAACTGTTTCAAGGTGTCGGGGCGGGTAGGTCGCCGTGAAATGTTTCATCCGAGTGCTACACGCAACAATGCGTTCCCACGGCCGACTGCACGAGGAATTAGTTTCCGACAGTTGTCTTTTTGCACCACAATATCCTATCTTGTACTCCTATATCGCTTGCGTGTTCGTAGACTTTTCTCGAAACGGTAGCTGCTATGAAATGAATACGTTTGATATCTATCTAGTTGACTGATTTATACTAACATTCCGATCTAACCATTCAGAACAGCTTACAAAACACTCAATGAATGAAATTAGTTTGATTTTACTGTTGATAATGTGTGTAGCTACACTGATCATATAAATCGGGAATAAGAGTTTATCTAGATATAATATTATGTGACTCTTGGTGATGAATCTGTGACTTGGAAATGTACTGTAGCATAACGCGGATTTTACACATCCAAGTTTGAAACGTAAAATATATATAATTAAACGAAGTAACACACGTAGCTACTCTACGCGTAAATAAGTAGCTTGAACATTAACTTGAGTGATTTGGTTTGTTAACCAAATTATATTTCAGTTCTTTCACGTCCTAGCACAAGAAACTAATTTACTTAAATCGTCAAAAAAGCGTTAGATGAGTGATTCTCACGGCGGACTCGTATCGTAACTACTGCAGACTACATGTCGAAAATGAAACATAATGCAACGGCTCATTAATCATGCTCTCCAATTATCGGTGGTATTTCACACGCTGCAACCTTGTTTAATGACTTATTAGATCAATTGTAATGAGATACGCGCGCTCGTTGGTCCATCGCGCGGAGTTCGTGCGTGGGTGGGCGCTAAGTGCTGTCAGTCTTCTTTAGGTCGCTGTTATGGATCAAGAAGTCATCCTCCTTGTTCCACGAGCCATTAAATAATTGATTAATATATAATACACCATAGATATAGCTTTCGGCGGATTTCACATTTAATAAATTGATTGTAAAAGTCTCTTTGATATTTGATATAATATGAACGAAACGCGTCAGCAAAGCTGTCGTTTCACGTCAATTTCTCGTGCAACAGTAGTAACGGCCCGGACGAGCCTTCCCATTCATACTGGGCCATAGCTGACAGCAGCGTGGCTCTACCGCTTCTATAATGATTGTCTTCAGTTGCCTATACATTATATATCATTGGCTATATCAACTACTGTTGGTAGTAATCATCACCAAAGTGTACTGAATATAAGCTACCAATAGACCAGACGAAATCTTTTAAAAAAAATAGTTTTTAGCGACGTTCGAACTTTATTACTTATATTAGTTTTTTTTGATAGAATTACTCAACCAAGTTTATTCAATAGAAAACATCTACATATTATGTCACAGACGTTACGCGTAATGCGTGACTCTGACCATGAAGTATATACAGGTGGATCGAATATGGAAAGATTCGTTTATTGTTTGGGCGAAATTAGCATGTTCTAACAGATGAGCTGAGAATAGAAAGGAACGAGGAACAATGGCGCTCCTCCGCGCTGTGTTGGTGATCAAGGCCCTGTGAGCCATCGCCTCGCATATCTGCCCAGTTACTCATCAAATATGTAGGAAGAAATTATATCAGCTTGTACATTTTATAAACAATTAACATTTAAATTTTATTTGAGGTGTAAAAATACTGTTAGTTACTGTTAATTATTTTTGTGTGACTCAGAAAAAGTGTCAATTCGGGCTATTCATTTGTTCTACTTGAAAACTGAAAATTGCATTGTTTTTGTAGCGCGAATTAACTAGACTGTCTTTTTTTACTTTAAGTTTTGTAGTACATTACGTTAAAAAACTTGAGGGTTCCTCTTCCCTAGGCTAAGTACATACATACATAAACTCACGCCTTTATCCCAGAAGGGGTAGGCAGAGGCGCCACTAGGACACCCACATTTCGCCTTGTATGTTCCGTCCCATGATGTGATAGGGGGCGAGCCTATCGCCATATCGGGCACAAATTCCTGACTCCGGGCTGATAATGAATAGAAAAATCCAATATCACTGCCCGACCCGGGATTCGAACCCGAGACCTCAGCTTTGTTGCCATACCGTAGTACAACTATGCCACCAAGGCAGTCAAGGCTAAGAATAGAAATTAAGTTGTAAATAAGAATATAAGGACCGACTGATATTGATTGACATCGTCGAAAAATAAAATTAATATTAATACAATCATGCGGAATAACTTCGTCATGCTTGTATTAAAATTTAAAACCAAAAACAAACATTAGCCTTGCCCATCTAGCTTAGGGCAGGATGTATTTAAAGTAATAACAGGGATATAAAAATAAGAATCGTGTGTTGTTTAATGGCATTACTAGTGATATTTTTGGTGCGCTTCCCTGTACTGCCCGTTCTAGGTATCATTAATAGTACTGCAATAGCGCACAATGTACGCGGCTAAATGTCAACGATACACAAGTACGTCGCAAACGCATACATTAGTAATTAAACTTGTAGGGAGATATTTATGGGATGTTTACTACGCAGGCGGTGTACTTTTAACAAAGAAAACAATGCAGTTTAAAATCCATTAAGCTGCCCTTCCTGGTTTACAGAAAACGAAACGTTTTAAATTGATATTCAAGTAAGGATATCTCTTTTGGAACAAAGTTACTTATTAACCGACTTCAAAAGAGGTTATCAATTCGTTGGGTTTTTTATTATTTATGTATAGTCTTTGTATTTTTTTCAAATTATGGAAAATAGTATTAATTTGTTACAAATTGTTCTATTTCTCATTATTTCTGCTACCCCTCTCATACATATTTAACAAATTGTCATAATTACTTGCCTATCTTTTTAAAAAGGCATAAAATACATTTTGTTTTATTTGGTATATTATTCACATGGTTTTTTTTTAGGTAAAATTCTGTGGTGGCCGGTGGGATCGGAGTTCGGACTTAGAGGATGTTGCTTCAGACTCATTGAATTAAAAATAAATTGATTTTGTGGGATATTCGAAGCCTGAATGTTCATTTAGCTGGTTTATCGACGAATCTATTTGTTGTTGTGAGAGGACGCACGCTTCACGATCAAGCAGTTATTTTAAACGCAGTGATTGCGCTTGATGGAAACATCTTATCTTTGGTTGGTTAGGTACATTGATCTAAACAATAGAATTTAGAGATGAATTCATTACAGTAGCTGCGTAGATTAACTGTAATACGAAGGCCGTTTGTTCAATTTACGCAGACGATCTACTTTACGTTAACTATTTTTTTCTCAGTTTATTCGCATTTAATTTAAAATATCGAAAGTCATATATTAAATAGATTAATAAATATATTTCTATAATTAATAATAGTTTATTTTTATGTGAGAAATAATTTAATTTGTTTTCTTATTCCAGTCACAGAAGAAGACATTGATATAATTCGCCAACGCAGAATGTAATGTGTTGTTATTGAAAACTCTATTCAATAGTATGAACACATCATGAATCACATTAATAAGCAGCCGCATACATTACCCTGGCGTCTGATTTATTGTTTCATTTGAATATCAGCGTGTTCCATCGACGTTTATACAAATACGCGGGTGACTGGCGGGAGTTCGACACGATGACACATCCATTTTAATATCAACTTAAGACTATGTTATTCCGATACGCACATTGCAATACGTATATTATGGAGGGTGTTTAAGCGGAGAAATATTACTTTTGTCGAAAAATAAAATCATTCCACTATGGGGGCAACGTCATATTTAAAATTTGCCTTTACTCTTTCTATTTACTCTGCCCCTTTTTATCCATTCTATGGTTGTCTGTAAGAGATATCGTATAGCGATAAGACCGACATTTCTACTTTTATTTCATGTAATTTCTGTGTATTGCTGTATCTTTAATGTATTTTAAAAAAATACATAAATATGATTATGTCTAGACATCGGCGTAGCGGGGCGAACATCTCGTCAAACCATAGAGCTCTAGCTTTAAATTGTCAAAAGAGATAGCAAATGATTTCACGACTCAAGTAGAGATGTTGAACCAGAAAGCGAACTCTATCACTTGTAAGAATAACAATCAGTACAAAATAACTATTTCAAAACAGGATCGGTATTGTCTTGCAATCTTCGATCAAATCTTGCAATACTTAAGTTTTTAAAACCTCTTAAAATTTTCTATTATGAATAAGTATACAGTCGGCAGTTATTTTTAGCGGCTTGTGAAATAAATACCCGGAGCAAATTAATGCAGACCGCTTTCAAAAGTCGCCATCGAAATCCTTGAGTAGGGTCTATTTTTAGCATTGGCTTCCCGTGGCTGAAGGAGATCAAGAAACAATGTAATGAAGTTTTACGATCAGTAGTTCGTAATTCAGATTTGATGTTTATAGCAGATATAAAGATGGTAATACACACAAATTCTTCCATAAATAAGACATTTACTGAAATTTGTCACAACTACACACTTTACGTCAAATAGCGTATTAGGGCCGTTCATTTCGCGGCGCATTGCGATTGTGCTCGCGCCGACAACTCAAACAGATGGAGCTTGTTGTAGATTGTTCGACCTCTACTCTCCACAAATTGTATAGCAATTACTGCACAAAAGTATTAAACGTAAACACACAATTTAACATTTTATTGTGTTCATATAATTATAAGTTATTAAGGTAATTTTTGTTACAGCAAATCATTCTTAGAATTAAAATTATGAATGAGAAAGATCGGAAAATAAAATCGCACATTATGTTTATATTGATTTTTAATTACTTTAATCGGTGTATGCTGTTGTAATTAAATAAATAAATAAAATATTGCTCAACATGAATAGCATACATTACCCTTTGCGCATTCGAGAAATGCGAGTATAACTTGACACGAGAAGTGGTTAGTTAGTTCATCGCGCGATGTATTTTATTTAAATCGACTAGAAGAATGAGGAAGCGCTCAATTTGCACCGCGAAATATTTGTAATTAAAATCAATTTGCATCAATGAATAAAACTGCAGCAATAACCGTAGTATTTACGTTTGACTTTACAATTTTAATTAGTGTGAATATGTATACAAGTATTTTTGTTGTCTACTTTCTTGGGAGTACTTTCGTAAATACTTAATCCTTGGCTCTCTTTATACGAGTGCGATGGAGTAATCACAATGCATTTATAGTAAATGTGTCAGGAATCTTTCGTCAATCCACACAATTATGCTGGCTCGATTGTGCCACGATACACAGGATAATCTCAAAACGCGTCTGTTTTTTAGTTTATTTGTGTTGTGTTATAGGACGCAAACAAGCATACGGTTAACGTGATGGTAAGTGAGCACCGCCGTCCATGAACATCTGCAACACCACAGGGCATAGAGATACGTAGCTGGCGTTTCAGGGGAATTTGCACATTTTTGAAGCTCGCCAGGTCGTATCTGGCCGAAAATGTTGCAGTTGAAAATTGGTTCCAAAGATTCGAAGTACTTCGAATCTGCGTTAGTACTCCCAAGAAAGTAGAAAACAAAAATACTTGCTGTACATGGAAGAAAATATCGGGAGAAACGTACCATAGTGGATTGCCAACCTCCGAGATGATGTGAATGGAATTTTGAAGCTAAATTATAATATGAATTTGGAAACTGTTTTTCAGTCGCATGTCCTTGTGGTCTCTATAGATCTTCTGTATGCAAAAAATATTTTGCAATCAATGTGTTTAGAGTTATGTTCTGGAAAATTGCGATGGCTCAAAATCTAATTCTTATTCAAAATACGCTTGAGAATATTTGTGCATTCTCTTGTGAGAAACTTAAAAATTGTTGCAAAATGTCTGACGACTCACATTTTACAATATTTGGAATTGGAAACGCTTACAACGTGTTGTGCACAGTATTGTAATAGATATTCATTGTTAGAAACTTAATGCATGTTAAAAAGAATTGTTTGTACATTTTTCTATTATTTAAATTTCATCATCATCTTCGGCCACGAAACATTTACTATGCCTTCTTCAAGGATCTCCACGGCGTTTTCTTTGATTTATTTATTTCTAATTTAATTCATAATATAAGAAAATAATTAACAATAGTCTGAGGCCTATGTTCAGCAGTGGATTTTCTAGGGCTGAGGAGAGAGAGAGAGAGAGAGTCTGAAAGAAATACTGCAGTATTCCATAGACACGTATGAGATAAAAAAAATTTTTTTTTTACTTTACTCCACAAACTAAACCAAGATTCAAATAAATGTTAATAATATACGAAACAACTGCAACATAGAGCCCTCACCAACATAACAATTTCAATAAATTACAGTTTTATTGACAGTAAAAGATATAGTCTATTACACGGCTGTAGGAGGTTTATGTAAACTTTTCTCAATGGAACAGTGTTGGGCAACATCCGCGCAATCTATGCACTTGTGGCGCCGGCGATGCTCCATTGTTTCAGACAACTTCACGCATCACTAATTTGCCATTAGAAATGCACAATAAAAGTAATCGCTTACAATTCAACCTTCGTGCCAAACAAAAGATGAATTATGTGTTAGCACATACTAGTTCTGGTATGCGACTTTTTTGTAATAGTCTTCACGTAGAACGTTTCTTTTCTTTTAATAATTTTAATTTTTGACCAAATACATAATCATTATACTTCACACATAATGCTTCATGAGCCTTCAAATAAAAATAATTTTCTTTATATTCGATACACAACTTTTTTTATTCCGTTTCTTTTGTTATAAACCCTTTACATAAAGACTACTCCAGTATCATGAGCGCTGATTAGAGACACAAAGGAGATCGGTCGTTTTCCTATGAATATTGGGCCTAGTAGTGGAAACACGGTGGAGACAAATGAGACATAGAATTAAATAATAAGGATTTTTTATCCTTCAAATATAACATAGTCTTCTTGAGCTAGGATACGGGGTTTTTAAGATTTATCCTCTTAAAGTTTTACAAAATCTACCATTTTCTGCTATCTGAATACGTAATGTCATAGTTGGCTTATATTTTAAGTTTGGGATGAGTATGAATATACATTATTATAAAGTACGTAAGCTTATCAAGGAAGACAGAAAAACACATTTGAATATTTAAAAGTATATTATTTTGATATCAGGTTTATTGTATGTAGTTAGTCACTTTGTCATGCGCTAGTTTAAAAAATATCTAAAGCTACCGTACACAATAATGAAAAAATATAACAATGATTGAGGATGAATCCATTCAGACATTACAGATCATGTAAGCCTTTGCGCCTTTACGATCGGTGTCTCGTAGTTGTTGGCTTCAGGCGCGCATCAATGATTTCCAGTAGTTTTTGTTTACATGACGATTATAAACATTTTAACTTATTTATATGCTATAGTATTGTTGAATCGAGGTAAGCAATTGACTGCAAGGGACGCCGTAGAGAATAAACACAACACCCAGCCACAAAACGAAATTATATGATTTTCAAATTAATTCAATTTTAAATACACATTAGTACACGACGAAATAAACAATGCAATTTGACAGATAAAAGTCTCGTGACAGATGTCAACTCTATTAATGTTGCTGACAAATACAAAAATGCCGCAAAAGCCAAATAGGAAGAACTGAACTGAAATACAAAAATGGTAGAAATATTTCATGATATCCTCATTTTTTTGTAAATCTAATTCCAATGGTGTAGGATAAAAGTAAATAGAGAAATAAATCTAAAAAAATACGCCAAATTTTTTGGTAGTAATGAATTTCTTGTCCACAGTTGGACCAAATCGACCGATCTCCTTCCATGTATGCTCACCTAGGTGGTTGGTAGGCAGGGATGACAACCGGTTTAGTGCATGATTTCCTGTTCTATAAAAAAAAAGGTTTTTTAAGCGTGTGAACTGAGATGTCATTAATTATCCTTATCTACATACATACATGTACATAAACTCACGCCTTTCCCGGAAAGGGTAGGCAGAGGTGATACCGGGACACACACATTTCGCCTTGTATGTTTCGTACCACGATATGATAGGGGGCGGGCCTAACGCCACTTCGGGCATAAATTCCTGACTTTGGGCTGATATTCATAGAAAAGTCATAGAAAATATCACTTTTGTCCGACCAGGGATTCCAACCCGAGACATCAGCTTTGAAATCATACCGTAGTACAACTTCGCCACCGGGGCAGTAACCCTTCCTTATCGATTCTTAATGTATCTTAACTTGGCATTGTGAACTTTTATGGTCTTTTGAAGAGTAACCAAATTAATTCAAAAGGCTAAACATACCTGATACTAACAGTCCTATGTAATGATATTATTTAGTAAATGTCTATTCAAAAATGACGAAAACCTCTTTGGACGATCGCAATCCATATGTCGGAATTATTCATCCGTCTATTTGAACTCATCTACCAATCTAAATATCAACCCAAATAACGCAACGTCAAATCATTGATCACAATCAGAGTTGATGAATAAAAAAGCTGTCATTACCGAAACTACATCCGAATATGGCGAGCAGTTGCGACGCAATGAAGACACGCCGGGACGTACTATGCGAATTACTATTAATAACATTTGTATGGATTCTTACTAATATTATAAGTCGGAAAGTGAGTTTCTTTGTGCGTTTCTTACGGTTTAGTTTCTCAAGTCATAATTTTAAATTTTGCAGACACGGTGTCACGGGTGTGAAAAATTACATAAGCTGTTTTTCATCGAGAAAACAATAAAGAGTTTTGAGGCATAGAAAAACAGGTAATGTTAGTCGGTGGCTTGAGAAAAGGAAATGTCTATTCACATTATATAAGTTTAAACTTTATTGACTTATGTATTTTAAGTTATGTTATCTAGTTTATAAGAGTAAAGATATTGTATGTTTCCCAAATAAAAAAAACAAAAATAAAAAAATAAAAATAATGATCAATTTGCAACTTAATACCTGAATGGTGAAAATATGGACATAAAATCTTTATTTTTGACATATAGAAAAAAAATCTGTTCTCCAGTTATCTCGCGAAGTCGTAAACCTAGTAAATAATATTAATATGAATGTAGATATAACAGTGATTCTGTAAAAAGGTCACATGCCAGTGTAATAGGCCCCGCTGCATAATTCAAGGGCGCCATCATCCTCAAAGGTCGCAGGCACAAAGATCAAGGACTCGGGGTGGGCGCCACTGATGATCCGATCCCCTCACTTTTTGATACGCTGTGGTATGTGATATTATTGAGTAATAACTGATGTAATTCAGGAATAATAGGCTACTGAACATGCTGTGGCTGTAGACAGAGAGAGAGATTATTCAGGAGTAGAAAGAACTAGAATATAAATGAATACTGTATCTGTAGCACCCCATATACGTCCCGCTGCAGGGCACATGCTTCCTCTACAATCAAGAGTACGATTGAGAGGGATTAGGCCGTATAGAAATGAATACTACATATATTAAAACGAAATACTAATGAATATGCAACTTTTGCCACCTATTGTTGGTAGAGATGATTTCTGTCCAAATATGAGCTTATCGGCATGCCGGAACAAATTCCAATCCTAAGCAACTAGCATAAGCTAAGCATAATAAACCTTAAAAATCATACACACCAGACTTCTCAACGTGGGATTCAAATCCAGGACCTCGCTTTTGACAACCGATGCACAATGTCAGAAGACGAAGGAGGCTCATTGATTCTAAAAGAATATAAATAATATTTTGACATGTAACTTATGAAACATTGAATCCGGCAAAATCTCAACAATGATTAAATGACACGAAACCTTCTGCCTATCATGTTACGTATTGAGATCATGTTACGTGCAATAATACCGAGGAACCTTGGACTCGTCGGCATGAGGTTTTTACTGCCAAGAAGCTATGTGCGATGATGCATTCCGCGAGACACAGTAAAGTGGTCAAGTAATATAATCACTGACTCACGAGGATTTACTATGCCAAATATTTTTATAGCGTCTGCGATATAAGCATAGAACAGATCTTGACAGAGATATAACTCATCCGTTTTTTTAGATTTCTCATCGGTCTAGTTACTAGTAGTAATGAATGTAGTAGTTTTGTGTAATTTGGGGTCCTATCCACTAACTTAACCACCTATAACGGGATAACTTAACCACCGACTCAGTTGATATTAAATGAAGATATCCCTCCATGAACTGCTATTATATTTTAGAATATTAGGTGCATGGGTGACCTACGTAACAATAAAAAATAATTATTATTTAATGTTTTATTATTAATGATCGAAGCAAGATGCCAATTGAGTCACCGCAGATTTTACGGCCTGGAAATACTATCGCATCGTGGGCGTTTTAGCATATCTGCCTACCTGTTTGAGGATACAGGTGTGTCGGTTAATAAAACAATATGACTGTAGTTAAATATAGAGCTGCTCTATATCGAGCAGGATGTGCTCAAGTACATCGCGACGAGGATATTTTTAACTTATGTTTATTTAAACAAGCTCATTGAAATTCTGCTACACTTTATGTGCCATGAGAAAGGAAGAACTCGTATAATATGACTAATTGGTGGTGTAGTATTTATGAATATCAGTTGTTTATGACATCTACTTGAAACACTGTACGTAATGCCTATGCCACTTTACCTATGCCCAAAATGGAGTCGTATGTACGTAAGTAAAGGGAAATAAAAAGAAATAAACTCGGGGTAAATGATGAGGACGTTAAAATTTTAAAACACTTATATTTCAAAAATATTATTTGCTACTTATTTCCTGCTGTACCCAAGATATTATAAATGATAATTTAAAAGCTATTTTACATTAGAATTACTATTACATTATATTGCATACACAAATTACATAGGCACAAGAACTCATAAAAAATGTGTTACATTGTGAGGAAAGATTAGTCTTGTTTCGATATCAGCAGCACTTAGTAATTAGTGTGAAAGGTTAAGCACCGGAGATGGTAACAAATAAATATTGATTGCAAACAGTGCTTGCTTACCTGCCAATAACGTGTTAATTACATGTTTGATGTTAAGGAATCTATTTCTTTAATTTTTTAAAACGTGTTTAAGCTATATCTATATTGGCCCATAGCATTTTTTTTTCGGATAATCATTGCTGACGAACGCTGGTGCGCCGTTTTTCGGGTTCAGTCCGTGACCCATGTACGTAATCATATATAATCCAGTTTAATTGGGTCGATTGCCAAAATATGGGTGACCGGCGGATACTTTATCTAGATTGCTCTGCCCTTACCAATAGGTGCAGTGCCGTCACTTTGTGGTGCCATTAATAAAAAAGGGAGTCCATTAACCGGCATCGAGGTTTCTAATTAGTTTAAACTCTTCTGAAATCTGTAGATGTCAGACAGTCAAATCATCGTTAAATTACAAGACCAATCGTTCTGCAAGCACGCATAAAATTTATATAAACGAACACCGCAAAATACCGCTTAAAAGGAAGCAGAGATTTATTTTATTTATTCACACTTACACCATCTTTACTGGATAACTCCAAATACAGCGGCATCAATATTCCATATTGAACTCCTATACTTAAATCGCATTGCATTGGCAAGACAGAGTGAAAACAATGCATCTGATGACGAATACAATTAAGTCCAAGTATCGTGCTCACCAGCTAGATGGTATGCCTCGCCAGTCGACACAATTAAACTAGCTTATTCAATATTAAAAATCTATGCCAGATGTCCTCAAGCTTAACCCGAAACTCGATATACTTCGGTCACTACGACAGTTATTTACATGTTCAGAATATATGCTCGTCTGTGAGACCACCATGACTTTTAAATGTTTTCAGAAAACAATAGGATAAATATAAATAATAATATTTGAATGTTGCCGCACTGCGCATCTGTACGTGATGTGTGAGAAGGTCAGTTCTCTGCATACCATAATGTTATTTTTGATTGTGTTATAATTAACTTTGAATTGTTGCTTTGTGTCTATTTTTGTGCGTACAACTTACTTATATACGCATTATAGTAAATGGTTATTAAGTATAAGCCTAATGTATTATTTTGGTACAGTTAAAAATAATATTATTTTCTAATGGCAGGGCCAACAACGAACTGCGATTTTCTGGTTGCAATCCCTACGTGAGACTATATTTGTGAGATCTGCAAATATTTATTACAAGTCTGGGTGTTGTTGACAGGAAAGTGCCGCGTAGTATTTGGTACCCACGACGCGAGATTTGATTGACCTTAATGTGGGACCGCGGCTATATGTCCGGAATTAGTGATACATTTCACCCCTGCAAATGATGTGACGAAATTCCGACACAGAAAATACAAATAATTATAGGTCTGATTCTTTTGACTCTTGATTTATAAAACACAATTATTGTTTCATTTAATTTTATTCATGAATGTACTCGTACATAAACAGATTAAAGTGGCTTAATATGAGTATGATTAAATTCATTAGTCTCGTTAATGAATTTTGTAAGAGATGACCGGGCTGTACCCTAATGTCGCAGGTACGTTGGTTCGTTGCCACACCACTTCAAGGCAAAAACCCTATGCTTAAAAACTTCACCTTACATTAGTGACATGAAATTGTTATAATCGATTTCGGATGTTGGCATAGTTAGGCTAATTACTGTGTCACTTAATTTCAATATTATAATCCTTTCAATTTAATCACTTGATTTAATAAACGAACTACATTTACATAAAAATAATTATGAAAGAAATATTTTTATTTTCTTAAGGAAAATAGTTTTCTATTTTGACGCACAAGTTTTCATTAATGTATCTTAATAATTAGTAGTTAGTAGTAATAAGGAAGTAATCGTTAATTTATTTATCAAATAATCAATAACTACATATTATCAATCTCAGAAATGATAATTCCTCAATTCCACCTAAAAAATCTGCATTTATGTTGCATCCTCAACTACGCCAAAGTTCCCAGCGTAACATATTACGATGATCCCGTCAAGTTAGCCAAATCTGTCCGTAACATTACGTAAAAAAACATTTGAACTTAACAAAAATTTATAGGAAAAAGTATGTTCATTCATTCCCATTAGATATATTTTGTAACGCGTGTCGGCCGAGTACTGAGATGTATATAAACGGGGGGACGCCGTCTGTCGGTACATTCGCGGATTCACCTCTGAACTAAGCACAACAAACATGCAACTGGTGAGTCCATTTTTATACAATCGATTGTAAACACTTGCCATTATCAATATTATAATTCAATAATCTATTAGGGTTTAATCGGTGTTTTTGTATAATCGAACAGTTTAAGTTTTTGCGATGGTCGGGGACGATTAATGGTTTATTAATTGATTATTTATCGATTGGTTTTGTAATCGATGTTTTTTGTGTGATATAAGTGACGGTTATTATATTTTCAAAGTCATTAATTATAAACTATTGACATTTTTAGTTATCCGGTCTTTTTCATACAACGCTTTGAAAATGATACCTTATATTATAAATTGACTACAATTTATTAATTGGAAGTAATATAATTGGAATAAAATTATTAATTAGGTTTTAATTTATAATTTTTAATGATGATAATACTTTACGTTTTAAAAATAATAGTATTTATTATTTCAAAATTCAAAAAATTGCTACTGTAACTGTATCGGGTGTGCGTTGAAAACAGTTTTTCTTTTTTTCATACAACTATATTTACCCTAAGGAAAAATATGTGACATTAAAATACATATATTTGAATATTCAATTTAATAGATACTTAAAACATGTAAAAAGTCAATAAATATCTAACAAATTGGTAGAAAATTATAGCATGAAAATTTGGCTGGTTACGAACTATTTCAGTGTGCAATATTTAATAGCCGATATGTCACTGAAGCTTTTACTAAAATCATAGCTAAATTTAAAAAAAAAGACGGTACAACTATTTAAAACGAATGCAAAATAACTGTCCAGTCGCATTAACAATAAAACAATGTCTGACCACGAGACATCTCCGATTAAAGGTCGCTTATTGCACTGCAAGAGTTGCCAAACAATAGTCGCGGGAACTCTACGCTCTACGTACGTAGCGCGGTAGAGTTCTTGCCGCTTCTTGCGTAGTGTTGCGTAAAGCTTAGGAGCTTGCGGCGGGTTCCGTAGCGAAACTATTAGCTTTAGGGTTATCGTTTTATTTGACGTGTGTATGTGATTTATAGATAATTTGAATTAACGTGGCTAAATAATATGTGCTTTTATTGAGTTTTTAAGTATTTTCATGTGGATAAATATTTTTTTCCAATAATATTGTTACTGTTGTTTTGTATATATTGATCTTATCACATTCCATAGGTTTAGGGTTTGCCCCTTAAGTCAGAAAATCCAAAATGTGATGTAAAAATGACATGACAAAATACCATGTAAAAATCACAATCCAATCTGAATGGTCTAATTGGTCTAATATTTAGTGAAAATTATTACCCAAATAACTTTATGTAAAATACTAAGTTATTTTTTTTGTACCATAAAAATATTGAATAACTCAACCTTCTTCAAGCTTCTTACTAAACGCGATGGTATGGCAATGGCACCGACGATGCAGGAAGACGCACAGATATGATCGCATAACTCATTGTGTCAAGTTTTGTAGGGCATCGCACTAGCTGTTGTAACGTCTCATGTACTACAAAACTAATGCGGTAATTAGTAATTAACGAAACACTATTATGTTATGAATGAGAGTAACGGGAAAGTGTTTTAACTATTGTATGATTTGGGTCCATTGCATAATGAGGCAGTTCGTCTCTGTAGAACGCATTAATTAAAGAAGTCATTTCAGAGCAGCGAAATGCTCTTTAAACAAACAAAATAATGCCTAATAATAAAATAATGCTGTGTGTCGTGTTGTATGTATTAGATATTGCCAATAAAATACTCAATACCATTTCGGATAGAAATATTTGGTCTTCTTAGTACTGAAAATTCACATACATGATCAAGGATTTGATCAGTTATAATTTGTAAGAATCCTTCTAAATTTTAGAATAGGCATTGCTAATTTATACATTCATTGATTTCTCGGAATGTCTAGACTTTGTTGCGCAAGTGATTAGTGGGCTTGTGTGTAGGCTTGCAAAACGAGGTCACAGGTTCGATTCCCGGACATAACGCAATAGTAGGCGCGCCTTCAGCGAGATGAAATTGGAAATATTGATTACATGCACACATTGTGCACGCAACATTAAACATAATTGCATATATTAAAATACAAGCCAAAGTGTCGAAAGGTACAGCATGCTCTGTTATTAGAGTCAGAGCTATGTTAATGCGCTTGATTTTGACATTTTGAGTTCACGGTTACTCTAGACCCAGGTCAGGCAATGCACGGTATAACAACAGAAAATAATAGCTATTCCCGCTCACACACTTGCGCCAACTCCTTTATGTAGGGATCAATAGTGGCACGCATATTAATAAAACTGAGCTTTCAAGCTCACCAAGTCTGGAAAAAATAACTTATTTTGAACCCGCTAGGAAATAAAGCAAAGAGTGAAATTTTCTCACTCTTCAGCCCCAGAAAGGCCACAGACCTCCTTCTAGGATTTCCATCGACACTTTTTAGAAGTGGCCTGCATTAAACGAGTCATTGCAACCTTTAGTACGAACAGAAGGAACTAACACGCTCATATCTCCCCAGCTCGTAATCTCCGCTCTCCTCGGCGTGGCGGCGGCTGCGCTCGGCCCGGCTTACCCCGAGCAGTCCAACCGACCGCAGGCGCAGTACGAGCGCAACGCCAGGATCATCGCGCTCGACGCCGACGTCAAGGAGGACTCCTTCAGATACAACTACGAGACTGAGAACGGAATCAAGGCTGAGGAGCAGGGCCGTGAGGTAAGCTGTTGGAGAATAGTGACGTCATTTGTTAGAGTGAGAAATAATCAGTAAAGAACAAAGTGTGAGAATAGCGAGTCAAAAATATATTCTAATCCTCGGATATATAAATTACTTGTTTAACGTAAAAGTAGGTTATAAAAATACAATTACACGTAAAAATATTTGAAATTTCCTTTTAAAATAACTTGAATTGTTAGTATGTAATTCAAGAAAAATCGTGGAATATAATACAGGAATCGAGTTCAAGAAGACGATGACGAATAGTTTTATTGTCAAGGTTAAATTCACCACTATAAAAACCAAATGTCACTGGCGATATAACATCGTCAACGATATTATATAGTATGGTATAAACGACATTTCCAAGTAAAAGGAGATGACCCACTAACTTAGTACATAAGTGACCTGCGCGACCCTAACGCGGCGTAAAGGGCGCCGGACAAAGGTCGCAGCTTAGATTCACATTATAAATCAGACACTATGGTGCGTGCGCCGGATCCGCAGTTAATGCCGGAGTCACGCCTTTGTTAAATTGTTAATCAGATGGATTTATTCATTAGGATATGACTCTTTGAAATGTCACTAAGGTTCTAAAGACTGTCTCGCCCTCATACCCGCCACTGAAAGTTCTGTAAACGAGGATCGACAATGGCACACATTTTGATCACGCCGAGTACTGAAGTTAGATTAGCTTCTGAGACTGTCAAGTTTATTTTCAACAAAATTAATCAAATAGTGTAACATAATTTATTTCTCACTCCTCTTGACACTAAAGTTGTCTTGATTGGGCGCCCATGAGCATCCAGATCTGTGCTCATCGGCATTAATGACCAGTGTTAGGTGAAGCTTGATGTTTCCTTTTGAATATATTTTTACATTTAATTATCAAGATGAATTTAAACAAATATAAATAAATTTTATACAATTCAGCCTCCGTGGCACAATTGGTTAGACGCCGCCTGTGAAACGAGAGGCCGCGGGTTCGATCCCCGCACCGAGACAAATGTTTGTGAGAACCACAAGTATTTGTTTCCAGTCTGGGTGTTTGTGAGACCGAAAAGGCTCTGTGGGGGGTCAGGACTATATACTCGTATATGACTGTTGGGTGTATTTATTTATTTAATTAAATTTGTAAAACAATTGTATGACCTTTTAAAAATACATTCGTAGGCTTTTCATTCTTGTAATGCCCTCTATCGGGCAAGTACTGCATTTTCTACAGTAGCATAAGTAAGTTACAATTTCATTACTCGTATTGTACAATTAGAATGTCTAGTAAGTGCACCAGTTTACTACGTCTCTCAACAGGTGGCATTACTGTCAAAACAAAATACAAGTGTGACTTGCTCTATACCACAATTCAAACGGATGGCTAGTAACATTAACTAGGATAATAATATATTTGTAAAAGTGTAACTAATATATAAGCTTTCAAGTTTCGCAGTAACGAATACGTCAAAATATGAAAAGGTAATAAATGATTTCCGACAGTCGAATGAAAAGGTTGAACATTTGTATTGAAATGAAATTACTCATAAACATTATAACCTTTTAAGCTTTGTGTCTAATATATTTGCAGAGCTTTTGTTGTGAAATGTTATCTTGGTGGAGCTTATTTAAAGAGCTTATGTAGTTAGTAGAACATTTTGTCATACTATGTCTGTATTGACGTGACTTCGATTTCGACAGCGACATCGTTTGATGAACTACGATCAATTTATATCCATTAATCACCTTAAAGGGCAGTGTGAGGACACATGCGGACAATTTATCAATGAGACTATTTTCCTATATAAAGGAATACTATCTCGCAATTTTTAAATTAAATCTTACGTACATGATCAATCAATGATCATGCCAGGGATACTGAAGAGGTACAAATTATCGGTAGTTATGAGTTCATCTCGTTAGGCGGTGCGACCTCGCTCCGAGTGATTGCATGCATTCATAACGATCCCTGTCGTGCTTAATGACACCGAATGCCAATACATATCATCTTGCCTCGCTACTTTATATCCATTTTAATGAATGTTCTAGTCAACACTAATCTAAGTAATCATGCAAAGTTAGAAGCTGAATCTTTACTAATTATCCAATTCATGCAATGTTATAAAAATATTTATGGAATAGCAACCTTTAAAAAAACATACATTTCTTTTTTTTTTCGAATCGAGTAGCCGATTCTTTTGAAACTCTTATTTTATTGTCTAATTCCCCACGTACCTGGTTCCAGGCGGACGGCATCGAGGCGCAGGGCGGGTTCCAGTACACCGGCGACGACGGCCAGGTGTACGCCGTCAGCTACGCGGCGGGCCAGGGCGGCTTCCAACCCCAGGGCGCGCACTTCCCCACCCCTCCCCCCACCCCCGAAGCCATCCTCAAGGCGCTCGAGCAGAACGCCAGGGACGAGGCCGCCGGAATCATTGATGATGGTATGTTGAGCGTCACTGTTTGGAAAGAAAGAAAGAGGATTTTAGTTTTTGTCACAGACACTTAAGTAAAACAATGAAGATAAGAAAATAAAATAATATAAGCCTAATAATTTTAAGTGGGAAATAAGTAACCGGTATGCCAACTATACATTGCTAAGTGTGAGTAGTTACACTAAAACGTTGTAAGAAATCTACCGTTGATCTTTACGGTAAGAAGAAAAGAAGGTGAATATAAAATGTATTCAATATCACATTGACCATCATAAAATTCAAGACCGTATTAGAAATAAATCATGAACCCTATTCTTGCAAACATTTAAATCTATTACCAAGGTCTTAGATGAAGAGCCAAGGACGATACACTTAATAGATAAATCAGAATTCTCAAACAATGGTACAAACGCACAAATTGTTTGTTACACAAGTGGTTTCCCAGCAAACGTACAGCAAATAAATCATTGTGAGTATGCAATAGAGACACAATGACGGTGCAAAGCAAGACAAAATTTGCAAGAACTTCTTAGATTTAACTTTTACAAAATATAGTAAAATTAGCCTTTTTTCTCTTGCATCCATCTCATTGTTGTCTGTTTTACATAGCTTTGGGCGATAAGATCGTCGTTTGTCCTTTAACTTTGTATGTTGTTTTTAATGTATACATATCATTGAAATGCAATGAAAAGTTACCTACCTAATATTGCACCAATTTTGCATGCCGGTGACAATTATCAAAATCATTGATCATAGAAAGTTCCATATATTTAAGGAGCGCAAAGCCTAAAGAGTGCCATGTTGCCTACACCTAGCTTTGTGACTGACTAAACTACAGTCTCATGAAGGAGCCCCGCCTAAGGCATTAGCTAGGCGTGGGACCCCACTAATGCCTGCTAGTTGTGTAAATGCTAGCAATTTGCGAGCGTTCAGCTGTTACAATACCGCAGGTTTATACAAACTTTACGCATTTAGGACGCGAACATCAAGCTAATTGAGATGATTGCTAATAATTTGTCGGGAATGGAGTATTTTTTTGTTCTGGTGTAGTTAGTTAGATTATTTGACAATATTACTATTATATCGAGCTAGGTTTGGAATCATTTTCTTTTTTTTTAAAAGCCAAGTCCAAACTAGTTTACAAGTTACTTTGTCCTAACTCCGGTACAGATGTAAATATTCATTGAATATTTTTATATTTTTACATGTTTCTATCAATAAAATATAATTATATTTTATATAGAGAAGCATCTTTAAATAGTGCCATAATCATATTTACCATTAAATTGCTTTGCTATTTCCATCTCGCTGCGGTTAGTACGCTGAACATATTGAAGTGATGAGTAAACTGCAGCGTTTAATATATCGAATATAACTTGTAATTACTGGTTGTGAAAGTTAACAGCTTCACTAGTAATTATGTTTTGCGTAACCGTGCTAATACTCAATTTCATAATAAATATCTGTTTTGGTCTATCTAGATATAATGATACAGTAGGTAGATTTATTTTTGATACATGTTATGCGACGCGACGTATCTAATTTAACATTAATTTATTAGAAGTTACGATAAACACAATATATTTAATTAAATCTCATAAATCGGGTAATTTATTTCTCCTAATTTGGCCTCTTTTCACATAGAGTGTTTACATATTTATTGTCTTCTTTGTTTATTTGTAATTAAAAATTGGATATTTATTTTTTTTGTTTCCAGAAAAAGTGAGTAAAAACACTGTTTCAACTGTACTAAAAAATAATTCGAGCATTCCATTTTATCGCAGTACCTGGTACTGAGGCTATTGAGCCTCATACCTCATTTGAATACTATACAAATAAATTTTCTTAAATTCAGTTTGATATTTAAAAGTCGTTTACGTGTTCAAATTAGTATTTTCCACTAATCATAGTAAAGTACGGTAATTTATCATAATCGCGACCTAGCACCGGCGGGACAGAAGCATGCCCTGACCTTTCTTACGTTTCATCAAAACCTCTCACTTGACACTCCTGCTCTACCACTTTCAACCTTAACTTGTAGTTTGAAAGTTCAAGATTGCTCAACACAGTGTATTTCATAAAGCTTCTTCATTAGGCCTTTTGAGAATAGTTGGGGGAAAGTAGATTGTATTATGTAGTTAGTAAAGTAGGAATTTGAATGTACATGTGTTAACGTGTAATCAGTGAAAATTGGGTAGAGTCACTGTTTGTTGGACAGTAGGTCAATTTATTTTGTAATAACTATAATAAATAGATATTTACTATAACTATAACAGATAGATGTTACGAAAATTACTTAATTTCTCACAGATACTTAGTAATACGTGTTTACTGTTTTCCTTAACTACTGGAGTAGTTTTTGGTTACATATCTGATTTTTATTGTACTAAAATAGATTTATGGAAATTCTATCTTTAAGTTTCCTAGTGATAAGCCGCCAGGGGTAGGTACCACCGCAATGTGTATTTCTTCCGCTAAATAGCACTGTTGTGTTCCGGTTTGAAGGACATTGTAGCTAGAGTAACTACTGGAACTACTGAGACTTAAAATCTTGTGTCTTAGGATGGTGAGCGCTGTGTGATGCCAATCATTGCCTTGTAATTCATGTTGTTGTTTTAATAACAGTAATCTAATTATATCATTAACTAATTCCAGGTCAATATAATCCTGGCAAGTACGGCGACGCGCAGCACTTCGCGCGGGCGCAGGCCACCACCGGCTTCAGACAGACCTACAAGTACTAAGTACCTAGACTACACCTTAGCATACGAACCCGCCATAGAAACCTGGAGATATAGAACAATACTCCTAGCGTAGCCTTGCACTATATACATACTTCCAATGATATACGATGACAAGTTGGTGCAGTACCGACTAGCGGGGTTTGAGACGCGAGAGTTGAAAGGGAAGGAGGGGATTACACGTCTTTATCAGTGATAAGTGATGCACAATTTCCTGAGTTTTCCTTCCTTCCTATGTAATTCTCCCCTACTTATGTCTAAAGTATATTTTTTCTCTCGTATCTCTGTTCTAAGGAAGGTATCGCATTAAAATGTTAGTCTATAGAGATGGTTTGAATAATGCTCTTCTATATTTCTATGGTTTTAAATGTTTTGTAATATTATTTAATGTTATGAGTTAATATTAATATTGAATAATAATGCGGAATATAAGTACAATTCGTGAACGGCTATAGTTATTATATATGTAAGTGTAACATTATCGGATACTGTCATAGTCACATTGATTGCCAATAAATGACGAGATTTTATACTATTTATTCTAAGAATAAACATATAATTTGTATAAAACACTTTTTTTATTACAATATTCCTAAGAACATACATAGTGTGTACTGCTAGTACACACTACACTGTCCAACTCACATTCAAAACAATACAGACAAACAAAATTAAAGACACGTAATATCAAGATGCGAGCGAAACAGTACCTAAAAATAATCTTTTAGACATAGTAAAAATTAAAGCTTCCTATCAATTAAGTATCTAATATCACATAGATACATTTCACACCGCAGAAGAATTCGTAAACACAGACGTGTGTAAATATTTACACATCGACATTTATAATATGGATTTGACACAATTATCCACACAAGTACCAAAGTGTTACAAAATTAATCGTTCAAAAACTGTAAAGCAGAGGCTGAGTCAATTTCACTAAATGCCATGGCGATTACAGTCACGCTATGAATTTATACATCTCTTCATGCGTTTCATCATAATGCTCATAATCCTTATAATGGATGGTTGGACGACTCATGATTTAGATTACAATAGTGATCTCTATAGAGGCTTTGTTTAAAATATCAAGGCTGAGCAGACCGCATCAAATGATAATAATGATTTTGTTTTCTTACCGTAATCTTCACAATGTATCATTATATTAAAGAGTTTGATAAAGAAGGGTCAAAAACTACAGCGTGGCGCTTTACAAGTGTATTACTAGGAGTAAATAGATGCAAAAATGTTATATAACACATTAACTATTATGGAACAATAAGATAATTATTTTCTAAAAATAATCAAATGAATAACCAGTCGCATTTTCAAGATTTTCAGCACTTACTTGAAGTTTTAAATGCTACTGTGCAACTAATATTATAAAGGCTAAAACTTGTGTGTGTTTTAGTACTTCACGCTCAAACGACTGGAAAAATGTTGATGAAATTTGGTATGGAGGTAGCTACTACCCTGGATTAAGACATAGGCACTATTATGCCAATAAAATTGATTATTTCCGTAGGATGAGCAAGGAATTCAAATATTATAGTTTTCTCATCCATTAAACATAAAAAGCTAGATTGGAATATAGTTGAGGACGGGATTGAACGGGACGGGACGTTTCAATATAAAACAATTAGTACGCGAAGTGATGTTAGGTAACTTAAATGTTTCTAATGTCAACTGGACTCAAAAATTGTCTGCATCGAGTCGACGCCAGGCGAGGTCGCTAGTGAAACATAAAATAACTGTGATCTCCATTTATTTACAAAACGACTATAACTAAGATATCAACAGTACAACGAAACAATTCACAAGCGAGAGTATATACAGGCGTAACTTAATTATAAACTTACTGTTGATATTAAAAACGATTTCTTGTTATGTTTTTATTTTGTCGCCAACACAGAACTCTAAAACAATTGTAGAATAACTATTGTGTGTGTATTAAACTAGATAGTACGAAAAGACAAGAAGAATAGATAATAGTATACAGTATTATGTAGTATGAATAAGGTGGAATTTATTTGCAAGCTTCTAAGTTTGTAATGAAAATTGGCGTAACTAAGACTTAAAACTAATAATTAATTTGTTTGCCTAAATCATTGGTGACTAAACAAAGACGTGGCATTTAGTAATGGTAGCCGCCGCCGCTGGCGCCACCAGCGCCTCCCGCACCATTTTCATTGGCTTCTGGGTGGTACAAACCTGATAAATAAGATCAATAAACATCAATTTATAATAATTGTAACTGGATGTATATTTGTATTACTTTTATTTAATCAAATTTAAAAGGTAATATTTTTTGAACAAACTTTCATGCATGATCTCTTACTTGATGATAATCCCAATCGATATCAATTTTTTATCCTCTGTTATCTATTTTAATAAACTTTTCAGTTTTAATTCAAAATGGATATTATAAAACGTCATCAAGTGCGCATCATTACATCATCATCGCATCATCTTTTAGGTATTTCTACTTTAACAGTTCAGTAAATATTTAACATTACCTACAAGATATGCACTGCTGACAATAGACCTTTTACAAGCAGTTTTATCTTATATCATATTTATATATCTTATATAATATTTTTTACCATCATCAAAGATCCCAGCTGCCTCGTCCCGTTCGTTCTGCTGCAAGGCTTGTAGAATGGCATCGGGTGTAGGGGGAGCTACTGGCAGATGTTCTCCCTGGGGCTGGAACCCGTCCGCTCCCGCCGTGTAGATGAGCGTGTAGGTCTGTCCGTCGTCGCCCTTGTATGAGTACCCGCCTTGAGATTGCTCAGAACCACCAGCCTCCTCAGCTCTGATGCCGTTTGATGTTTCGAAACCGAAGTGATAGTCTGCAAAATGAGGTGCATTTTTGGATAGAAAACTTTTTATTCTACTAATTTCTTATCACTAGAATTTTTAAAAAGCTATCACTATTATTGTTTTTTAAACATAGTTATTTTTATGTATTTCTGCCAATAGTAGGTAATTGATAACGACCAGCAACAATTAGATTGATAATTTGTCAACGCTGCAAATGTTTACCACTAGTGCATTCTATATTAGGAGATTGATGCTATGCCACTCTGGCTTAGTATTTGCCAGTACTAATTGGACAAACATATTTAGCCATCTTTTCCTAAGCATAACTGTCCCATAAAGTTTTCTATCATTTGATAGCAACTTGCATGTATTTGTTCCTTACTTCCAGTGTCACTGATCTCTTGTTCCTGTTTGACAACCTGAGAGTTTTTCTCCGCGTCCTGCTGCGGTCTCCTGTTGCCGGTGCCTCCTCCACTGATGCCAGATGTCTGGTACGAGTCGGAACCTTGCTCCTGTGGGATGTATGTCCTTGGGAGCTCGGCTGCTGACGTCAGAGCGAGGATCGTGGTGAAAATTATCTGTGAATTTAGTATTTCATAATGAAACAGCTAAGGGTCTTTCTTCCTTCTGCGCCTATACGGAGAAGAAAGCGTTAGTAAATTGTGAAATATTTATCTAATATCCCTATTTCTTTTAAAAAGCCGCAATATTAATAATGCATCAATAATGTATGGGTAAATAACTTAACAACTGAAAAACAAAATTGTTTACGTACATAAACATTATCTGACATCCGTATACCCAAAGTGGTAGGTGTACTAGCCAGTCTTATCACTCACATATCGACTATAATTTTTCCATCAAAAAATGTAACAGAGGTCAAGCTAGTATCGATGACGGGTACACATGTTAGTCCATTCGGGTATTGGTTAAAATCTTATACTAAAGCTTTTACATACCAGATTCATTTTTATATTTTGTGTGTGGTCAACTTAAGACAATGTTAATAAACACGAAACTGTTGCCAAATATTCAGTTTCTTCTACTTTTATACTGAAATGAGGCGCGTTAATGTTTTTGGATCGGATGACACCGTTATTGGAAACCTTGAACGGAAAATTATCGAATTTGGTGCATTACTTTCTATTTGACACCGAAATTTGTAAAAATCATAACATTGTAGCTTATTTCTTACTTACGGAGTAAGTGTCCCAAGTACATATAAATAACACAGTACATATAAATAAAAAGCATGGCAATGATTTGCCATCATAAGTAATGTTAAATCGAAGATATTTGAATGATTTAAGTTCCCCTTTTCGTATCTTTCTAAAAAGTACATGATCGGGATTGTTTATCTAGGAATCACAAGGCTTGCATGTTTCTTATTCATAAAATCACGCCTGTGTCCTCGATCGGATAGGCAGATATGATGCTGGTACCATTATAATATCCCAGGCTAGTCTTATGTCCCAACATATTATATGGGTCGAATCTGTCGTCATGCGGGGTATACATTCATGTCTTTCAATCTCATAAAAATCATACCTTCTGCTATTAAATCACAATTAAACCGATAAGACGACCATATTAAACCAATATTTATCGTAAATATTGATCACGGTTACATTTTAAATACCTATTCATTGACGCCGTACCGCGGCACGCATTGAGGATGATGTTGCGTGCGTCGAGAACGAAAGTGCCCTCAATAGCAAGGTCGCGCCGGGTCACGGTCAAGTGCACGCGAGAATGTACTACATACGGACGCGAGAATGCACATGTGAGCCTTAAAATACGAAGTTTACTAGAGGGTGGACACGATGTAAATGGGTGATTTTTCTTCCTCTATAACGGCATTCCTAGCTCTCACTGTTGGGCTCCATATCCATTTTCGTCTTTTCTTTTTCTTGTTTTTATATATGAGTTTTATATTTTCCTACTTTACGAGTGGAATTCGTTTTCAGTCCACCCAATAAGTTTTTTAAATTCGAGTTGATTTCTATCCGTGATTTGAACCAACGGGGCTTTTTTGTCTTAGTAAAAATGGTACAGACTAGCCGCCGAGCCCTTCTTTAAATTAATTTTAGTTAATTTTAAAAGCAGTTTTGATGGTGAACATTTGTAAATCAAAACCAATGTTAAAGTAAATTAATAATCGTAGCTAAGCGTAGCTTTATCCTGTGATCCTTCTTCACCGAGTTTGAGTTGTATCTTTTGCACTTGAAAAATAAAATATTTATTGTTTTGTTTTATTGTAGTATAATACGAACATAAGAAGGATACATTTTTTTATTGAGTTTAACCAGTTTTTGTAAATGATTATTAATTATTAATCGCGATAAAATCCGTAAAAAATCGTTTTATTTCGACGTGTAACATTCGCATAAATCTAAGAAACCACCATTATTTCTCTTTTTTCGGTATTCTGTTAGTGGGTTGTTATGCATCGCCAGCGCATTCATTACTCAGATTGCAATTTGCTAACCAGGACAAAATATTTGCACGACCTAGGATGATATCAGAAAAAAGTGTAATACGGTTGTTGATGATTTTTTCAAATGACAACAATGAGATATAGTAGAAAAGTACACACAAATATTAATGTAAATGTATCGGTGACTACAGCTGTACGACATAGAACATATGTCGCAAGTACGCAATCAATTCAGCTTGCAGTGAATACATTAAAAATAAAAAATAAACCAAAAAACATATTTGTGTGATCCACAGGTATTTGTTTCGGGTCTGGGTGTTTGTGAGACCGAAAAGTCTCTCGTAGCTTCTGATACCCACGACACAAGACTCGATCTTAGTGTGGGGTCAGGACTATGTATGTGACTGTTGGGTGTATTTATTTATTGGGTGTATTTTACATTTTGCAATTATAATAAATCAATTATAATATAATTTGCATGTTTTGCAATTCTTCTTTTATACATACCGGATCTTAGCATGTTAAGTGAAAAATTCCACTAAAACGCATATGTTAAATTTATATATGCAAATTAAGAAAAATAAAGTAAACAAAATGTTTTATTCGGTGTAACTGAAAGATCGGTATGAAATATTTATCTCAAAACGTAATTCAAGATTGATTTCGGAATTTGTCTCCATTTTTTTTTCATATCTTGGATATTATGGTATTGTGGCTTGTTAGCACAAAGGCATGCGCTCTGAATAGTCACGTATTTCGTCTACGAGACATTTTGTGCAACGTTCTTATTATACTCGTGCATGCAATCATTGCATCTTGATGCATTTAATATTACCCACTAAATTTGATTGTGTTCATCTAATTTATTAAAGATTTTTAATTAGGAGAGCAATTTTTTTCTGAGCTTATCAGCTAAAAGCTTCGGATTTAAGCTGCTAATTACCTTATGTAATTAAAAGCTATTAAACATTTTGGCAATTTTTACTAATTGACTTGCTCTTATAATCTTATTGTTTTAGTACGCCAAAAAATATGTTACAGCAAGAATGTAGACTTTTAATTGAACCAAATATAGAAAATGAAATTGAATAAAAAAAAATAAAGTTAAAGATTTGTCCCGAAAAGAAAGCAACTTGAATAGTGTATGGACTGCGCCCAAATTAGATGTTCAACGAAAGTAAACAAAATTAAAGTAAATGTGCGTAGTAAAATAAATAAGGGTAAGATGTTTTACCATTTGGTGTAAAGAGTGTAACTTCACACACCACAATAATTAGTTAAATAGAAATAAAACCCAAACATAATAATTCACATAATATACATATTATAATCTAGTAAAGTAAACAATACATATGAACACAAAAATGAGCTATCAGCATTCTGCTCTCAGTAGTGGTAGCCGGTCTCTTCGTCGAAGCTCTGCTGGGAGCCCTGGGAAGACACATTGGGAGCCAGGTACTGGCGGCTGGCAGCACTGGTCTGGCTGTTGAACCCGTTGGAGCGACCCTGGCTACCAGACTGAGCGCTGAACCCGTTGGAGCCGAAGGTCGACCGGCCGAACTGAGGGGATCCGTACAGAGAGCTAGGGGCAGAGTATTGGGAACCGCCGTGAGCAGTCAGGTACTGGTTGCTAGGGCCAGAGGAGCCGTGAGATTGAGGAGCGAGGTATTGGTTGCTAGGACCAGAGGAACCGTGAGTTTGAGGAGCGAGGTATTGGTTGCTAGGACCAGAGGAGCCCTGAGATTGAGGAGCGAGGTATTGGTTGCTAGGACCAGAGGAGCCGTGAGATTGAGGAGCGAGGTATTGGTTGCTAGGACCAGAGGAGCCGTGAGTTTGAGGAGCAAGGTATTGGTTGCTGGGACCAGCGCCGTTGGCTTGAGGAGTGAGGTACTGGTTGCTGGGAGCGAGGTACTGGTTGCTCGGGGACTGAGAGCCGAATCCTGTTAACAACAATAAGTGTAAGATAACATTGAGGTTTGAATTGAAAATCCGTAGTTGTGTTAAAACCAGCTGATATTAAAGACATTATTTACAATATGATAATCTTATGCTAAACATTATTATTATAATTTATTTCTGTACGAGTATTACAAATTGATTAGTCTTACCATTAGAGCTTCCGAATCTGGAGTGGCCGTTAGAGCCAGCAGATCCACCGCGGTTGGGGGGAAGGTATTGGTTGGAGGTGGCGCCGTTGAATCCGTTGGAAGCCGAGTGTCCATTAGCACCATTTTGGCCAAACCCAGCGGAGCCATGAGATCCAAAGCCGTTGGAAGCTGAACCGAAGCCATTGCTGTGGGAACCGAAGCCGTTGCCATTGGCCTGGCCGGGCGGGAGGTAGGAGCGTTCGAGGTGCTCCAGACGGCCGGCGGCGGCCACGGCGATCAGGGCGGCGACTACGAACTGGGAAGTGGCAATATGGTTATCAAATGGGAAAGGTATATTTTTGAGAATGGTGTCCATAGAGGCTGCAATATTTTAAAGGATTTAAAAATCAATGGATGGAAGTTATGAAAATGTTTATGATTTATTTTCAAAATTAATTTCTAATGAATTGAATCAAAAATGTTGTAAGATTATATTGAATAGGTAACATTCAAAGTTGGGTCGTGAGCGACTGATCAATTTTGATTCTAAAAAAAATTTTAGTACTCATTTGTTTACTTTTAAAATTAATTTAATTTAATAGAATTTAGATAAATTGAAAATATTAGAAAAAGCTAATATAATTATTTTTATGCGGAAAAAAGTTGGTAAATAAAATATTTAAATTACCAGTTTCATATTGTTAAAAAGGTTTGCGAAATCGAATGAAACGAGCGAACTTGAAGCTCGAGTTGAACTGTGATGTGCTGAGACGGATTGACCTATTATATACCGGCTGACCTGATCTTAATCCTGAGGCTCACGCACCAGTGACGTCATTTTATATCATTACTCGACGTAATTAGCTTCCACGTTTTTTCGGCGGTAGTTTTTGGAGCATCGATTCAAGGATGGCTTTAATTAAACTGGTTATTGATTGGTGATCGACAGATGAAAGCGCTTTATTGTCTGGATCGTGATGTTGCCGTCGTGTTTCTAATTATTTGGACGAGTTATGTGATTTCGCAATCGGTTTCTGTTACATTTATAAATTGGGCCCGGGGTTCATTGAGGGTCTAATGTCCGACATCGTTAGTTGCTATTGCAATTGATGCGGTGATTTCAACTAGACCTTGTAAGTTATGGTATATAGAGTCGAGTGTATTTTCAGCGCATTAAATACTATGGAAATTTGTGTTGCAATTTAAGGTCATTTAAATTAATGTTTTTAAATATTTAGAGCGATGAATGTAAATTATTGTCCTTAATAGCATTGTAAATTAGTATTCTACCGTGTGTTAAGTGTATGCGTTTATATGAAGCAGAAAATTATCAATTGCGTGAGAGCAAAACGCGTGAATCCTCTCGTCATCATCATCCTCGGCCACAAGAAGTGCACAGCTGAACATAGGCCATCCTAAACAATCATGACAATTTGCTTAATAATAATGATTTATTAGTTCAATCAATGGTCCTGAACCAAAACGAATAGATAATTAATTTACATACATACATACATAAACTCACGCCTTTATCCCCGAAGGGGGTAGGCAGAGGCGCCGCTAGTACACCCACATTTCGCCTAGTATGTTCCGTATTCCTGACTTCGGGCTGTTAATGAATAGAAAAATCCAAGATCACTTTGCCCGACCCGGGACTCGAACCCGAGACCTCAGCTTTGTAACCGTACCGTAATATAACTACGCCACCGAGGCAACTTTGGTGTTATGGGTATTTGAGGGCAACGGTGGCTAATTTCCGATCCTATCCTATCTAATATATAATTAATTTAATATCTAAAACAAACATGTTCGTAATTCTCATGTCATGTTTAAAAGTTTCCCAAGCTCTAGATATTCTGGTCAGGTGTGCGGCGTGTTGTAAAAAACAGTTAAATCTGTGCATCTACGTGACATTCGCACTTGACACCATTCTGCTTACGTAATTATTATTTTTTTTCCATTTCTAACTCCGGCTAGGCTAGTATGGTGGAATTCCTTCCCCCATTCATTGTGGAGGTAGCTCTGCAGGACTTACATGCTTAAATGTTTCTACTTCTCTTAATGAATATAAATGTAGATCAAACTTGGAGAGAAGCTCGTCATTTGCTTAGTTATTGTCTAAAGATTATTGGGAGCAACATACTTGTCATTAAATTCGGTTGATAGTGTTGGTGATGCAGTTGTTTGAGATCGGCTTAACCGAGTACACCAGGGAGATTGTTTATTACAAATGAAGCCTATTGACAGCTTCAGCATGATATGTCATAATATCGAATTACGACCAGCGCATACCGGGACGTCAAGGCAAGGGATTAAATTCCGTCCGGGAGTCCGCCCCGTGACCACGAAAGCTGTAAAGTAATCGAAACGTCGCGTCGGGAAGTTAAAAAATGTAAAAATTAAACCAAATCGCGATAAAATCCGTATAAAACAGTTTTATTTCAATGTGTAACATTCGCGTTAATCTAAGAAACCATTAAGGGATTATTTTTTTTATTAGATACCATTAGATGAGTCTGTCTTACTCACTGAGAATTGACATCCGCGATGAGCTTTATTAGTTAAACATTTTTTTTCACTTACACGACAAAGTAACTACAAGCCACGATATGGTAAGTACAGCGGAATTCAGACGGAAAGTGATGAAAGGTGGTTATCTCTCTTCAGTCGACTCGATTATGGCAGTCTGCTCCTACCCGGGTATGCACAGGCTGACCACAAAACGCAACATATTGATGGAAATTAATCTGATGGAAATTATTCACCGTCGCCCATAAATAACACCAAAGTTGTCGTTAAACCTTATTGTAATGGATTTTCGACAATAATATACGGTGCTTAATATCCTGGCACATATAAATATTATAGCAGTAGCATCAAGCTTTACATTATCTTAAAAAATAAATATCTTGTATATATAAATAAGTTTGCGGCACTTAAGTGATTATCTAATAATGACAGCTGAGATTACAAAAAATCCTCCTCGTTTTAACTGAAATATTTTTTATACTTATTCCTTGAGTGTGTAATTATATTCTATTTATAATAATATATCAATATTATTAAGCAATCAAACACAATTTGTCTATCATTTTATTCATTGACCCAAACGAGAATCACTGAAGTACGGAAGATGTTTTTATCTTTGTTTCATTAAGTTACTTCTGTAACCTGGGTTTGTCTCAAACACAAACCATATGCACAAAGCGTAGATCCACATAAGTGTTTTTAAACTAGAAGATTAATTTAAGATTAAGATATTAGATTTTTTTCACGTTTATGTTACGATACTTGTTATCACGAAGCAACGAAAATAAATAAAAATTTATAAGAAATGTAAAGCGGATCTTCTATCCCTTGGGAACAGTTTTATTTTTTCTTTTCCTGTTCCTTTCCTTTTCCTGTTCTGTGCCCCTGACAATGTATATGGAAACTTTATAGCATATCACGATTAATATATGACTACGTCGGTGGTGCAGTTATACTACGGTACGATTACGATGCTGAGGTCTCGGGTTCGAATCCTGGGTCAGTCAAAATGGATTTTTTTATTCTTTGTCAGTCCGGCGTCACTAAAGTGTGCCCGGTATGTCGATAGGCTCACCCCTGTCACATAGTGGGACGGAATACACCAAGCGAAACATGCGTGTCCTGGTAGCACCTCAGCCTACCCCTTATGGGAAAAAGGCTTTATATATGCATGAATTAGTAAATCAATCACAGGAAAAGAAAAAATAAAACTGTGAGCCTATCGACATACCGGGCACACTTTAGTGACGCCGGACTGACAAAGAATAAAAAAATCCATTTTGACTGACCCAGGATTCGAACCCGAGACCTCAGCATCGTAATCGTACCGTAGTATAACTGCACCACCGACGTAGTCATATATTAATCGTGATATGCTATAAAGGTGTAAGTTAAAAAAGGCATAAAAAAATTAAGTTATTCGTGTTGTCAAGGGAGTTTCTTGCTTAGTTTCTGCGTCGCGCCTGCTAACCGCTCCACAGCGATGGTACAGATACCATTAAAATAGCTACCATTAGTTGAATAAACAATAGTTTTATTTTTCGTAACGGGTATACCACGCCAATCCATACTTCAAGGCCTTATTATATTCACGGCCTTGTCTTTGCCAATTTTAAGTCGTTATGATTATGTCGTTATTAATAATTCGGAAGCAAAATTAAAACAGCTGCAATTAATTTTTGTTTATCAATTACCAAAATGCATTATAAGAATAGTTAAGAAGGTCAAAATTATCAAATTACTTATCGAATTGTACTAAGTGACGAAAACAGTTCTATATCCGCGTAAAAACACAGCCATTATGGGAAATTTAAATTCGTTCACTAACTTAAAAACAAAAACCTTATTGCATCCAGCGTTTATCTTAATCGTTTATCGGCATCGCTACCTAATTATGTAAATCCAAAAAATTAAGTCAAAAATATACATTTTAAATAATTTTAGCATTTAACTAAATATTATTTTGCCTATTAAGATCACATTCTAAGTAATATTATAGGGTAAATTACAAAAGACTAAATGTTTTGTGAATTAAAACAACGACAGCTTATTTGCAAATTTTAATAAACCTTAGTCAAATGAGTATCCGTAACCGGAATTATTGCTGTTAGCTATGAATACATTACATAATTATTTAATATTAGTGTATTTCTGATATTTTATAATATGAGTGGAGAGCTTCCTCTTTCTTCTCTGCCTGAAAGAGATAATGTAACTATTACACCTATTTTTCTATGTGGTTTTTACTCTATTCTTACATCAAAGAGGTTTTATTATTACTTTTAAAAATTCCACTTGAAAGGATCAATTATATTACTTAAGATTAGATTATTAAAATTGAATAGTTTCACTTTAACAATATTATTATTGTTTTCAAAAGAGAACAACGATCATTGCAAGAAATATCTTTAGTAAAAATATTTAAATTTTTGAGGCCTAGATTGTGAGCAGACTTTGTCACATTATTTAATTACTGAAAGAATGGAACGATATGCCATCTGTCTTCTATTGACGAGTCGCTAATTTGGAACTATAAATTATTGTTTATATGCGCAGATATGTTTTCATAATATGCACCTACATTTATACTCGTAATCTAATAGTAAAAACATGTCTAATATAATAAAATGTGAAGAGATAAATACTGATCCTAATATTTTGACAAGAGCGTCATGCTCTTGTCAAAATCAACGCATTCGGACGCCAGGACATTGTAGACGATCTACACATTGTATTTTTTTGCAAGCGCCTGCCGCGCGCACCTCGTCTATATCCTAGAAGTTACACGTTACAACTTTGCGAGCTTTAGGCGCTAAGATAACATCACCAACGAACAGCGACTGATGATTACAATTATACAGATTATTGCAATATTAATTGATTTATTCGTCAATAGAAGTATAAGTAGTTGGAATATATACCTACGCGGTTAGAGACGTGAGATCAAATATGTTACATATTAAAGCTTCTTTAATAGCTACTTGTGATTTATAGGTATCTTATCTTGAAATAATAAATAATAAATAAATAAATAAATACACCCAACAGTCACATACATAGTCCTGACCCCACACTAAGATCGAGTCTTGTGTCGTGGGTATCAGAAGCTACGAGAGACTTGAGAGAAATGTCCGACGATTAAGATTAAATTATTAGAAAATTCACTTTGTAGCAGGTTTTTCGGACTGCATGTTAACTAAAATAGTGACATAACAACATTGCATATATCTTGCATTAAAAATTAAGTGTATACCATTACCAACCCTTACACATGTAATTTTATATGTTTCCTTTCGTATTAGTAAATAATATGAAATATAGTATTTTAGTTATGTAGTGTATGTATATTTACGAAATAACATTATTAAACTGATTATTTAGTTATTTAACTACTGTAACTACTTTCTTTGTTTATTTTATTGTGACCACACCATTTTTTTCATATTTATAGACGATCCATCTAAAGGTTGTTTGGAAGACATCGCTGTTTTGCGATAAGACTGCCGATTATTACACTTACTTTTATGTTTTAGTTCCAATAAAAAAAAAAATCTGTATGAAGTATTAATAAATAAATATATAAAGAAATAATTTGTTACACAGACATCTGATCGCCTGGCTTCGCAACAGTTGCAACCAGCATCCGCCTTCAATGTCAAAATTGTAAGTTTTTGCAACACGTATTCATGGAGTTTTTTCACCGACATGACATCATATTACGAGCAGTCGTCGACATCCCGCTTTAATTAAAACGTGATGGGAATTAATTAAGCAGTTTTTTCATGATAATCGATAGGTTTACCAGATTATCGTGATTAGGTGTTTCGCGTGAGACGGAACTTCGTTTCGTGTACGTAATTAGGCTTTTTGCCAATACGCATTTCCACGTATCAATGATACGACGAAATCGGTAAGCTTTTATTACGTATTGTTTGTTACGAAGAGGTACAGAAATATATTACTGAATATTATGATTGGTCCTCCTACCCTCTGCAATGGTTGTTCCCCCATCGGTTAGTCACCAAAGCTTCGTCCAAAATTATCCTTGCAGGAGGCTGATGTTAAAATGTAGATTTCTTGTAGCTAAATATGATGATGATGATTCAATAATCAATGTTTCATCAGCCTTTTTACGTCTTAATAAAATTATATTGGTTGTAAGTCTTACAAAATCAATTCTATATATCTATATCTATATCAGCCCATATACGTCCCACTGCAGGGCACGGGCCTACTCTACAATCGAGAGAATCGATTGAGAGTGGTTAGGCCATATAGTCCACCACGCTGGCCTAGTGCGGGTTGGCGGACTTACATACCGTAGAAATTGTTTAAAATCGCTACGGTATGCAGGTTTCCTCACGATGTTTTCCTTCACCGTTAAAGTGCGTGGTGATTGACTATCAATACACACATAACTCCGAAAAGTCAGAGGTGTGCCCTGGGATTTGAACCCGCGACCACCGTGAACATGTAGGCCGCCGCGTCTGGTCCGTTACCAACAGGCCACCACGCACTTACAAAATCAATCACTATTGGCAAATTATTTTCATTAATAACTTTAAAAACTATCAATATGGTTGTTCAAATTGCTATTTAAATGCAGAGCCGTATATTTTACAGATTGTATTTACTGCTAGACTAATGAAGATATCAATAAATAATATAAATTGCTTTGTGGCATTACCGGTAACTCATCAATTACTTACTAAATTATACGTTTAGGTAATAATTATAATATTGGGTTGTCTTGTTAATGACTAGGTTTGACGACATGCAATATTAAGGCAGGTAAATTGGCGTCCTATAGAAATAGTGAAACAAACCACTGGCACGAATTATTTCGGAATGTGGATTCGGTCGCATCAAGTTATTTTGACGATAATGTAACATTTCATAATATGTATTACATGCATTTACTTATTAAGCATATCTACTTCATGTATATGAACAATTTGTTATTAATTAACATACATAATTATTGTAAATGAATCTTATATATGACACTTAAGTAGAGCATCACTTTACACTAATAGTGCACTAAAACAAAAGGAAGTTGCATATTAAAAAAAATCAAAGTAATTGTCAAAGTTTGATGCAAATGAACTTAAGAATATACAAAGTGTAGTTTTCTATTTTCTGCTCATAGTTTAAAAAATCTCATATGCTTTGTACGTTATTCGGAATGGAAACTGTTGCAATAAACTTGCACCTGTTAAATAAATTTATACATTTATAATTTATCGTTATGTAGTAAGTAGTAGCTGATCTCGTCATTTAATACATATACAATTGGCTTAATGTCCTTCTCATGACAATGATGTCAATCAGCAGCGCGTAACTAATGTCAATAAAAAACATTAAAGCATTTATTCCAATTGCATGAAAGCATGTGAGACGAGCTTACATGCTTTACTATGGATTATTTGAAATAAAAACTAATAAGCAATTATGTAATTGTTTCAAGGTCAGGCATATTTAATTCGAGTCCAATGTCACTTGCTCAATGTGCAGTTTTTGCGAGCTCTGATTGCTTCCCAGCAGACTCGATCACGTAGCGATGCCGTCACAACAAATATGTATAGTATTACCCCGTCTTACGGTACCCCGGTATATGCGAATTAGATTTAGACGTTATATGAGGGTTTTCCAATCGTCAAATAAAATTTATTCATGATTAGAATACGTCATGTGCAAATTAAAGTGACGGGGAATTGTCTTAATAAAAAGGGTTTTAAGTAGTTCAACATCTTTTATCTGATGATTGGAAAATCAGTTATTGCGCGAATTTGGACTTTTGTATTTCTAAGTACTAGGCATTGATATAAAATAATATTTCAATGGTACTGGTTGATTGTGTACGGATTGAACGGCTGAGGCGAAATTGAACGATGTCGAGATCTTCCGGAGATCGGATCCCAGTATACGTATCTGCAACTTATCGAAATTCTATATACAGATAGCAACTGTCGGTTGCTTCAGAAGACTTTGTTACATTTTATAGACTTATACGTCAAATAACTACAATTTATCTACATATTTGCAATACTCAATTACGATTACAATAACGACATATATATACAATGATTGGGCAGACGTGTAACAATGTGGTTTAGATATTATTATTATTTTCCATATAAAATATGTATGTAGTAAAATACAAAAAAATATATTATGGAAAATCGAGTGTCATTTTTTTTTGTGTGAGAGGAAATCTGTTAAGATCTATTTCCAGTACATCGGAGGAGGCTGAAAAAAAGATGTGTCAGTGTCACTGGCCTAGCCTAGCACTCTGCGGATGGTGTGGCCCCACCGGGTTCCTAACAAGTTCTACGCCAGCATACCCACTAAAACCCCTCGGTAGCCTTCACGTGAATTATTGGTGGCAATGGATATCCCAGGACGAGATGCGCCCAGATTCCATTCCAGCGACCACCAGATGTAGAATTATTGCTGGTTCCTCTAATTGGGGAACAAGGTTACCCCTAACTTTCAACTCAGTTTGGACGCTCAAGCTCGCTTATCGTACATTATGAGAGCATGCACTAAGGGCATTCGTACAATTAGGCTTCGAACGAGATCACAATACGAGGCGAATCGTTCCATAAACTCTGCATTACAACATCGTGCATCTGCAAGCGATCTATCTGTACCATGGCGGGACGGAGTGAGGCGGCTGGTGATAGGCACTATATTATTATATTAAGTTTCTGAAATTCTGATGTTTAGACTCTGTAAAAAATTAAGAAAAAGTTTATGACGCTCTCAAACGTCTTGAAACCGAACATCACTATACTCTTTTTTAAATATTTTTTTTCACCGTCCTCTAGATGTTAGCAGGTTTAAAATAATAAGATATTTAAATAAAGAATAATATTTTATCCGTTCAATATTTGAAGAAGAAGTATATGTTCAGCCTACCACTTCAAGTATGCAGACTTAAGCTTACGTGATTACATCTACTCGTATCTAAACAAAACCCTCATCCAAGAACTACAATAATATTACACTAAACATAGTAATTCCGATCTGCTATTTACTCAGCAGATTATTTTAATAGTAAACAACTTGAGGCTACAATAGTGTTGACACTAAGGACGAGGCGCGCCGCTCAACGACTTCTATTCAATGCGAGGTCTTTGTATGTGTTGCCACTTTGAGAGTTGTTCGAATACAAGTGACAGGACGAGCCTATGAGTACAGTCGAGTGGTCGAGGATTGTTATTACACGACTGTATTTAAAACTATTGTTTATCTACTAAATGTTGCAGGATTTACATAAGTGGAGTTGGTTGTAATATAAATATATAATTTTCTGTATATTATATTCAATGCTGCAATATTACTATTAGTGCACCATAGATAAGTGTGCTATCGCCTTGTTTGTGAATTCGATTACCTATTCTAGGAGGCCACTTTATAAAGATAATATGTGTATGCTTCGCGTCACATTGGATAATAAAGCGATACTTTGAAAAATTTTAGATGAACAAATAATAAATTAAAGTCACTGCCTGCTAGTATCAGAGCGATAATTATGGTGCCCTAATTACATTATAATTCTCCCTCTCTCCTAGGCCACAGAATTATATAGGTAATAATTTTATAATCCAATGAAATGGAACCCTCACATGTAAACCTTATGGGAGTCCATATTAAACACTTTGGGTATCAATAATTTTGAAGAGCATTACAATGATAATAAACTGGATTATTTTAATAAAATGAAACAAATCACGAATAAGATGACTTTGATGATGCCCCCAACGCCATTCCCTGCATCCGTCCCCCACAAAGATTTAATCAGCAAATGCATGCTTATTCGTAAGTGGATTTGCGAAATTGATAGTCGTGTACGGAGTGTGTGGCGATGCCGCGCGCCCTACATGGCGCATCCAGTGTGCAGTAATACGCTTCTAATCGGAGCATCTCGATGACATGCTTCTATTCCGCAAGGACGATTATCAACCAGATATATGGGTAATTGTGTGGACACGTGATGTGTAGCTTGGAGACTAAGGTTGATAGGGTAAACGGGAGGTTATCAAATTGTTTGTCTTATCAGACCCGTTTCTTTTTATGAAATTATTTTACTTCTAATGTATATTTGATATCAAATGCACTTTAAAGTACTTTTAAAAGGAAAAAATAAACAAAAAATGTCATAGGCAAAAAAATGTACCTGTTATTTTGGACGTTCAATTAACATAATATTTTTACAGATAGATCGCTTATAGCAATCACCCACTTTCGGCATCAAAGGTATAACCAATCAACTCAGCAAATTCTGAACCGATATGAACCCAAGAATATCCTACGAAACCGGCGTCGTGGTATCTACCTGTGCTTACTTTATTTGTATTACGTAGCACTAACTATCAGATATTTAACAGCCGCCCCGACACAGTTAGTTAGACGATGGCTGTGAAACGAGAGGCTGCGGGTTCGATCTCCGCAGCGAAACAAATGCTTGTGTAATCCACAGGTATTTGTTTTGTGTCAGGATGTTTGTGAGACTGAAAAGTCTCTCGTAGTTTCTGATACCCACGACACTACACTCGATTTTAATGTGGAGTCTGTGATGTGACTGTATTGTAATAATTTATTTATTTATTAGATGTAAATAGCACCTTATTTACAAATAAATGACTGCATTCACTATTACATTTCATTTTCCAATGTAAGCCAATTTCCCTCACAATTTCTGCTTGAACATGAAATATGTAAAGCCTGCTAGGACATCTCCGTACACGGCGTAACATTGTAAATGTGTTGCGGCAACCGTGCATAATGAGGAGGCATCGCTTCTAACTGGGACGGGAGCAAAAAGCCGCCATATGCGTCGCTCCATGCTTCATACGGACACTCTGCTCGGATGTTGGGCCATCCACCGCATTAATTGTTCACCGCTTTGGCAGTAATTGGGAGTAATTCGATTAACGTCGCGTTGCCGTTTGATCGAGGCGAGGAATAGTTTCTGGTGTTTAGTTCTTTTTTAAAAAGTTTTTATCGTGTAGTAAGCTGACCGCCTTTAAATTGGAAAATCACGGTTTTAAAACAAGTAAAGGCATTAACAGCTGATAGTTTATTTATGTACGCCATAATTATCGGAATGTAAGCAGGTTTAATTAAGTCGAAATAACAGACAACAAGAAGTTTGAATTTATTTCTTAGAAACTTGTTTGCACTTCAAGTAAACTCGTAGAGAAATCATTGTTCGCACTGCTACAGTTTTAACAAAATATCCTTATATTTGCTATTACACATATTTTGTTTGTTTTACGTAGAAAACAAAATAATAATTATATAAGTTGTGTAGTGATAAAGTTCACTTGTCAACAAAACCCGTGTATGCTATTGGTAGACAGTAAACTTTCTTCACATTAGTGCAGAAAGCTTGGGATAATTTTAACTCGCAACGGCATTCGGATTTCGTCGCGGGTTAAATACAAGTCAGACATTCCCGGAGACCCGCTGAGCTTCAATGCTCGGTGTTATTAAAATGCGTGCTACTGGTGATCCTGGCCTACAGGAGTTACTGTGGTGAGTGTGAGGGCGGAATAGTCACCAAATTCATTGCGATTAAAAGTCATGGTCTATTGGTAACAATTATAATAGTACCCAGTATTTTTTATGTTGGCATGACAAAGGGACTTTGATGCACCTGATGGTAAATACAGAGCAATGCAAATACACAGTGTTTTAACTCTCGCCGTTGACACTATTATGTTTTTGAGGAGCTGTTTAATAAATACAAACACTATCAAGTCAACAACGAAGACGAATATCTTATTAATTATGAGTACGGTATGTGCTTTGAAGTATGGAGAGACTATGGCATTGTGTAATTACATTTTATAGATTTTTTTTTGTTTTAATATTGTATTTGAAGGTTATAAGTAAGAAACTTTTGGGATCACAGGAATAAAATACATACGTCTAGTGTTAACCACGTCTTATAAATGTTCTAACTTTGTTCTTAACTGTAATAGTCTATCAATGTTTTATTTTTAACTATTTATTTTCCTTGTTTTATGAGAGTCTGTAAGAAGCCGATAGACATAAATGGTTCCAACAGGTTGGTTGGAAATTCTTACGGAGGCCTATATTAAGTAAGTAATAGAATAAATGTAGATAACGATGATTTTTATTTCAAAAAGCAGAATTATAAGAGTCATCGTAAAAGAATGCCTCGGTAACGTAGTTGTACTACGGTACGATTACAAAGCTGAGGTCTCGGGTTCGAATTCAGGGATGGGTTATATTGGATTTTTCTATTCATTACCAGCCCGGAGTCAGGAATTGTGCCCGATAATTCGATAGGCTCAGCCCCTATCACATCGTGGGTCGGAACACATAAGGCGAAATGTGGGCGTCCTAGTAGCACCTGCCTGCCCCTTCAGGGAAAAAGGTGTGCGTTTATGTATGAACCTGTGTATGTCGTTTAAAAATATCTATATTTAAGGAGGCATTGCGGAATGCCATATTCGTGTTGGTACAGGCACCGTGTGAGTTTTCGTTCGTTTATTTTTTAAATAAAAAATAGCATTCTCATAAAATTGCTTTACCGAAAGCTTGTAAAGATGTTCGTTTTAAAATAAAACTAAAATGGTAGAATAAACATTCAGATTAATGTTCTCTTGGTACAAAAATAATTGGATTTTGAGGGGTTATAATTAAGATATATTTATTTAATCAATTTAGAAACAAACATTTTTGAAGTGGAAAGTCCTCGATATCCCCAGATTTAAAAAGGCACATGTATTACAGGGTTCCAAATTGTAAGAGTAAATATTAATTATATTTCCTGATACATTTGTGAAGGATAATCGTCAAATATTTTAAAATAATAATAATATGGGTGTAGAATAAAATTTTGTTGTTTTGCATTAAGTCGTATATTCGTTGAGTCATTTCGTATTTACAATCCTTAAAACTAATCATACATTTTTTTATACATTTTTCATTAACTTTCTTACATCACTACTACTGTCCATTTGTATTGCTGTATACAAGAACTTAATAACTATTTTTTATTAACACGAAGAAAGGTGAAATTTTAGAAATAAGTTTTACAGTGTTTGAGATCACATACGAATGAAATGTGAAGGGATCTATACAAAACAAGTTGCGAGAAGAAAATACGGTGCAGAAACAGTGCGGGATCCAATGGCGAGCCTACCGATGATGAGAGAGAAGACCAGGTGCGAAGGGAAACGAGAAATACAAAGGTCGCAATAAATAATGATTTTGAAGAAACAAAACATCACAATGTCGATACAACACTGCGAGAACCATCTACATTTCCAAACAATAACGCTAATCAATTTGTGTGACGTCCGAACGATGAGTTAATTTATCACAAAGTTACAATTGCCCAGTGATCACACGCCCATCATCTCGGTGCGGTCACTTAGTACCGGTAGCCGGTCTGCGCGTTGAAGTTGCCCGAGCCGGAGCCGCGGCCGCCGGCGTTGGGGGTGAGGTACTGGCGCGAGGTGGCACCTCCGAATCCGCCGGAGCCGCGTCCACCGGCTCCACCGGCGCCGAAACCTCCGGAACCGCCGGCACCGAAGCCTCCGGCACCACCGGCTCCTCCAGCACCGGAGTAGCCACCCGCTCCGCCGCTGCCGCCGGAACCGAAGCCTCCAGCTCCACCGGCGCCGGAGTATCCACCAGCACTGCCACCGTAGCCGCCAGCGCCGCCGGCACCAGCGCCCTCGCCGCGGTAAGTACCTGGACATATAACAAGGAAGACATTGTTGAGAGAGTTTTTATTATTGATTTCACCTTGCAATTTGTGCCCAAACTGTCAAAGATGTCAAGTGATGACAAAAGACCGTAAAACTATAAACCAAATCATACTGCACCACGGATGCATGGTCGTGTTGCGCATAACCCATACTAGGATAGAATAATGTTTTAAAGTTAACACAGCAAAAACCCCGATCGCTTTCTTTGCTAATTCACCCATAAATAAACCGTATTCAGAAAGTTACCGATGAACCATTTATAGAGAACTCCGCATGTGCCAATATGTGGTAGTAAACCTGGTTAGTGATAGTTTCGAATACTGAATGAGGTCGTCCTTCGTTAGAACTTTCAATTAATGTTATAGGGCATCGAATGTACTAGCAAAGGTCGGTAAATGTCGATGACCACACGATCTAGTAATATTGTACTGATCTTATTACTTAAAAACCAATACTGCATATCAAATATCTAAAATACTATCGGAATACATAGAGATTGTTGAGTAAGATATGAACGGTAATAATGCAAAAATGTGTAACAATCATTTCTGCTATTGTTCGATTGGGCAATACACACACAAAAACATTTTACATACGCAATGTAAGCTATTTCCATGTTATTATTTTCGAATCTTGTCCGCTAGGCCATGAGATTAGCGTTTATGACAGATAAGTTTTTAAGCACCGCGTGGTGAATTTAAATATTATGGCAGCAAAAACACTGATTGGTACTTTACATTTCGAAATATTGTTATAAGAAATTGTTGTTTATTAATTCATAGCAGAAAAAGGTTATCGTTTTTCATCGAGTGAAAAACTAATGTTTTTAATAAACTTCGAGTAGTTGTTGTAGTATGAATAAAAGGTGGTCTAAATTGTCCTTAATTGATCGGATATGCAAGTAAATATTGTTAATAACTGAACCAGCACAACCTCATACGAAATGGAGAAGACAAAATACAAAAATATTCCCAAACATCTACTAGGATACCATAACTAAAAGGAATTATAATTACGATTAAAAAATAAATGCCGATTACATCGCTGTACTCGCGAGCCTACATCTTCTTCATCGGAAAGAGTCCGAGGCCGGCGGGCCGACCTACCGCACCGTCATTAACATCCGCTCTCGAAAGGAAATACTTGCCCCTACTTGGACAATTGAATTGTATCGACACATCATTATTACAAAGATGACCTGACAGATATCACCACCTGCGTTTCTTATGGTACAAGACTAACTGGGAATTTTAATGCTATAATAAGGTCTACTAATGGAGTCGTGAGAATAGATTTAATAATTGATGATATAGATATTAATGACAATAGGAAAGATCGAAAGATTATGGATATTGTGTTATATGGAAAATAAGTGATTTATATCGATAGTCGATACAAATATGTAAGAGAAATATTTCGATAAAAAAAGCTGTTAAATTTGAAGTAGTTATTAAGGTTGTCTTTAAAAGCTACAAGATTATATAATGAGTATTCGTATGTAAGAATATTTCTAAGTTATAAATGCAAATTATTTAATACAATCCTTTCTAGTTCGAGTCAAAGTTCAGGTGCTGATGTAAAGTGTGTTGTTATTCTAAACGTATAATTATACATGGAGCTAACGATGATGGATTAGGATAACGACTACAGATCATAAGGAAACTGTCTATCATTATTAATATCATAATTTTTTACTACTATCTTCATTTTAGATAAGATAGGTCGATGACATCTAATTTTGTTAGGAAGGAAATGTCTATATAAATATGTTTACACGATCTCTTTTGATCACTTTTGAATCTGTGGAGGATTTTGGAATAATAAAAAATCTACAACAAATGTTTGCCTTATCTGGAACGAAAAATACTGCCATGAAATCACCATCTATTCTGAATCTTCTCCAAGTCAGCATAATCATTTCGCAATACCAAGTTACTATTTCGGCAGTGGTTTTGTTTTATCTAGGCATTGCTCAAATGTTACATTATCGGATGAGACCAGTTATTTGCTTTTGACCTGAATGTAATGCTGAAGCAATACATAATTAGTACCAACGAGACGTGCGTCAAACTACATCAGACATGCGGCGACTCCAGGCAAGTCGCTTCCGGTTTCTTCTACTTTTAGTGTTATAATCTATTGATCTGATATCAATATACTATTATTAACTATCAATATGATATTGGCAATTGTTCAGATCAATTGAATATCATTCATGTTTGATAAATCACGCCAAAAATAATATTTTGAAAAGTTATGGTTTTTCTGCAATTGATCAAATTAATTAAAAAGTAAATTTAATTAATTCATTGTACCGCCGTAGATATTTATTTTGATACTTGTTACTTAAACTAGAATGAATTAATTATGCAGTTATTTAAACGGCGTTTTTGTTCACCACTTTAACAGATTAAGATCTCACTTCCAAACTACTTTAATCATTAGAGGCGATCAAAAGATCAAATCTTGTTAAGTTGGTTGAACACACTTGTACCCATTTTAATTACTTTATTACGGGTCTGAAAATAGAGATATAATGTCATATAGTTTATTATAAAATTTTCAATTTACTGAATGAATGTCATAAAAGTAGACATAAAAAATAACAAAGGTAAAGGGAGAAGACATCTAGATGTAAACCTAAGTAGTATCTTAAGATGAAGGAATTCTCACATTTCAAAACATATTATGATCCTCAAAAACAAATGAGTAACACATGGTCAAGAAATTCTATAAGGTTGGCAAACGTACATATCTGGGTCTGGTTATGCCAAGGGAAAGTCCATGAATTTAAAGGTGACTCATATCCTTATATCCCAAACAAGGATATGACCCCGACTGAAGGTGTGGAAGAACATTGATCTTAAATATTGAAATGTCAATGCAGTGCAAAATAATTTATATACATAGGTGTTTAAAGTAATGCTGTAAATGCAATACGAATTGAATTTGTGTGTTCGCCGCCTTAAAAGTCTATGTAATTATCTTTAGAGTGTTTTGTTCTTGTTCCCATAAGAAATTACAAAACGTGAGAAAATTATTGTGCTTTGCAATTTCCTACTCTACCGTGGTAAGTGTTAGGTAGCTTTTTGAAATTGGCACATATTATGAAACTAGACTGCCTTTGCAGTTAGGTCTTAATTATTTTGAACTTAGTTTTGCACGCGGCGTGGACTGTGCTTTGGATATATTGGGATCAACGCTTTAGACGCATAATATTTTAAAATAATTATTTTTTTACAATAATTTCCGCGGCTTTTAGCAATTATCCTGTGTAGTGTTGTTATTGCAAACTTAAGATCAAGAATTAAGAACAAGGACTATTTATTTTTTCCTACTTGTTTACTGTACAAAGTTATTTAGATTAGGGTCAACTATATGCAACCGTTTTAAATAAAATACTTAAACGTATGCAAATTTCATACTACTATAAAATTGTGGAGCGTTTTATTACCAAAATGTAATGGATTTAGTCCTTTTAATACAAGCTGAGGCAACTCGAGCCATTTCTTACAAACGGACGCAAATGACGTGACCTTTGACTCCCGGCTATTAGATCTACATTACCGCATCAGGGAACATTTGCGAATCTACTTTCGCTCGTGAATTTTAAGAGCACGACGTACATTGCTTGCGACATTCATCATTATCAAGATAAACTCCGCATGAACCACGCAGTAGTCATTAAGATGTACAAAATTACCGCCTGTACGGGTTCATTAAGACCATTACAGGCGGTGTGAGGTGGTGCAATTTAATGATCCTAATTCACTATTTGTAACGGCGGAAGGTAAAAAGTAAATTAATATATTGAGGTGGAGATTTGTTAAGATTCTCATATGAATTAAAATATTAAGCAAGAAATATAACTAAATAACTTGAAGGCAATATTTTCTAATCTATTGGAGATATAACTTCGCACAAATACATACAACATTCAAATTGAAAATGAATTTAATAAGTCGAAACTATTCATAAACTTGTTCTATTCTCAGTTCTGTACAAAAGAGCCGATAGACAAATATGCGGTAAAACAAACAATAGTGGAAGACATTTAAAAGTGACCTTTGTATTGATACACGTCGCCACGCCTTCACAGTCACTCCGCGCACGACGCTAAAGCTCCCCTTGTAATGAAAGCTAACTGTTGCTTGGATATTAACACTAAGTTACCAAGGAAAGGAATAAACTCTTTTCGAAATAAATATGAAAGTAACCCAGTAGTAGTGTGTATCAGGGGGAGAACAATGATTGAAGAAAATTATAAATAAAAAGATGAAGAACATTTACGAGCTTGAAAAAGAAAATACAAAACTTTGGATTGCTCTAGAGAACAACAAACGTTGAGTAAACATTCTGATAACTCATTTAATTCTTATTTGAATAAAATGGACACTGGCTCGTGATTCTAAGCCGTATTATCCAGAATTGAGAGCATGTAAATACCACACATGACGCTGAGCTCCGATGGTGCGTGATGAGCTTCAAGCCGACATTACCACATTTGAACCGTTTGCATCAGTTTCTATGCATTAAATTCCCAAGTGTTTCGCAACCTAACGAAGATATGCCTCATTTAAATGCCCCAATACGTTCTAAACATGGCGAACTGCGAACTACGGCGAACCTACTTATTGATATCTTTTACACTTTAAAGTCTTATGTTCGCCTGCTCTGGTGCGGCCAGTTTTTGTTTGAAACCTTATAGGGATTGCGTTGTGAATATAATGCAGCTGGTCGTTGGTATAAGAATAGTTAATGCCTGTCCAAACAATAATTATGAACCATTATTTAATTATCGAACTATCCGTCCCGACTAAACTAGGCAATTGAAGTTTGAATTATCTTGTCGGTGCTGTTTAAACAAAACATATTTCAAACGCAGTGTGTGGACACGCGGACAAATTATGCGCGGATGATTTATCGGCAGATGCGTTTTGACATGTGTATTTATCAGTGAGAATCAATTAGCCGATTGACCTGTGCTCTAGAGCGAGCCTACATGCCTGCGTTGCGGCTGTACTCGCGGCTTCCAGGTACGGTCACGACGCGTGACGCAACCACTGATCTCACATCATTTTGTAACTCATCAGATGCTCAGTACTGGGCCGTGTGTATATTATTATTAGAGCAATAGCCCGTACCTTCCATTAAGGTCAAATGTCAAAGAGTTGGAACAAAAAGTGATGAGACGCCGGTAATGAGATGATTACTCATTTAGAAATTAATGCAATTGCGTTGCTGTTACGCGCGCTTGATTAGCATCGCGTCGGCAGAAGCTATTGCAGGTGGTGGTGGATGGATTTTGCCAAATAAAGTGCAGTATATGGCTGTAATTATTGAGTTTTGAAATGCATATTTCCTAATTTTTAGCGTGTCTGTTGGGATAATGGCAGATGTGTCCTACTTACGACCAAAATTATAGCGAATCATCAAATCACTAAGTACAGGCAATAGTCTAGGCAAGGTTAAATTGTGGTTAGCCGCATATTAAGCATCCTACCTTACAAGAAATGAATTATAGACCATTTTTTGTTCTATTTTGGAGTTAAGTTATTTGTACATTTATATCTGCGGTGATTACCACGGACAATGATTTTTTGCCTGATTAAGCTGAATGAAGTGAGGGCTATTAGTGGTCATTAGGACTTATAATTTTATGATGGCTACAATCTACATTTTTTATGAATAAAAAAACACGATGATAAGATTAGCTGTCTGGAGTAATTCTTGTGTTAGACCTATTGATGTAATTAATAAGTAAGTGGCATTTTATGTCATTTTTGATGGATTGCGTTAGTAATTATGCGTTTACCTAGTAATATTTTCTGAACATCTTAATGATTTTCTTTATGTATTAATATAGAGAAGCTTATGTTTAGCAAAGGTTTTACCTGTAGTCACATTTTGTTTGTTTGCGTCTTAGTGAAATGAATAGATAGAAGATATGAAAGAAAAACACTCACCATCGTCAACGATACCGGCGGCTTCATCGCGCGCGTTCTGTTCCAGAGACTTGAGGATCTCCTCGGGGATGGGGGGTGGGGTGGGGAGGTGCGCGCCCTGCGGCTGGAATCCGTTCTCGTCGGCGGTGTAGGTGATGCTGTAGTCCTGGCCGTCGTCGCCCTTGTAGGCGAAGCTACCCTGGGACTGCACGCCGTTGGTGGCCACACCCGAGGCGTCGGCGCGGATGCCGTTTGAGGTCTCGAAGTCGTAGGAGAAGCCCTCGGCGGTCACTTCATTGTTCAGTCTGAGGATCTGCGCGTTGGCGTCGGCGGAAGCGCCTGCGCGGCCGCCCGCTCCGCTGTAGCCGCCGGCACCGCCGGCACCGCCACCGCTGTAGCCTCCAGCGCCGCCACCGCTGTAGCCTCCAGCGCCGCCTCCGAAACCGCCAGCTCCACCAGCGCCGCCTCCGAAACCTCCAGCGCCTCCAGCACCGCCTCCGTGGCCGAATCCTGCCGCTCCACCGGCACCGCCGCCGCGGCCGAAACCTCCTGATCCACCGGCGCCTCCGAAGCCTCCTGATCCACCCGCACCTCCGAAGCCCCCGGCTCCACCGGCGCCTCCAAAGCCGCCGCCGCCCTTAGGACCGGCTCCTCCAAAGCCGGGTCCGAAGCCCGCGCCCGCATTGCCTCTGGGGGGGAGGTATTTGTTGTCGAGGCGGTCTGCTAGGCAGACACCGATAACAGCGGCTACAATGAACTGCGGGAAAAAAACTCGTTTAGTTTAGTTTATAGAATTGATACAAAATAGGTAGGTGTAGACTAATTACAAGTGCATAACTAGCTATTGTTTTTTTTCTCCTATAAGAGCTTTGTTATACATTGACGTGGTTGTTTGCATGATATGCCTAGTGTTATTTAGTTTAATGCCGTTTTTGCACGTTATCATTTCAATATATTTTCCTCTACAATGTTGGTGCGTGGAATGTTTAATGGCGTGCCAATCTCCGATGTAAAGGCACCGAGCTTCGCATCCAAACCTATAGTTGGTTGGTGTGACCTACATTTTTTCTCGAGTGAATGGGCGATTGAATTTCAAATGAAGGATGGCTCCGAGCTAATTGCGGAGATGTGCCTTACTTGATCCGCGCACGGTTTTAAATCTAACGAAATTGCACATCGAAATGCGGTTAATACGATTTTGCAAGTTAGTTTAATTAACGCGGTATTTATTGGAGGCATTGCTCAACACCAACACCGAAGGGTGGATCCTTGGGATTCTTTACAATTTGTGAAATAAGAGAAGCATTTGTAATCTACCCTAGATGGAGTAATAAGCTCAAAAGTTCCTTTGAACTTATGAAGCGCAACTTTTATTTATATATAGAAATGCAATATTTAATATTATTAACTGGGAGTAAATAACAAAGATATAGAGCACTTGTAAAACCCTTAGTAAAGCAATTATAAGTACCTATTGTGGTACAAGTATATGCACTTTTAACCCCATTATAAAATATATAAAAAATAACAATGCCTGCAGACTGGGATGGCATTATATGGAGCAGTACCCTTAGCAACTTTAAGCTCTATGGATCTAGCCTCAATGATATAAAATGGCATTTCGTCGCCCTGATCCCACCCCTGAGTAAACAATGGAGCACTCACCAACTTCATGTTGATGGGATGTGTGTCTGCGCTAGGTTTGCGATGAACTGTGATGCTTCGGAGACGCTCCGGTGGTTTTATATGCGGAGTCGGGTTAGAACGCTCGGCTGAAAACCGTATCACGGTCACGGCGCTGCGGGCGGGACGCGCTCGGCGCCTCTTCCTGAGAATGCAACGCGCTGAGGTCGTTTTTTCAATTTCGACATCCGGAATTCGGAAAAAAAATTTTTTGGATGATATAGGGGGTCCATTGCGGTCGATGGTGCATAATGCTATCTAATCAGAGTATCTACAAAAGAAAAATATATTATCGGTCGACACAATTATGCCGGCATCTTCGGAGTCAGATATACAGGAGCTTTTATTACAAATCCTAGTTTATGGCATTTTATCAAATTTTCTTCTTTCTCTCGTCTTAACATCAGGTGTAAGGTGCATTACAAAGAACTAGATCGATTAGTTTCTTAATGGAAACAATGTAATTTTTTTTCGATATGAATGGAACTTGGGAATAGTTAATGGATGACCTTTGTACACTTGACCCAGATTGACAATATTGTCCCAATGTCATCTCGTGCACATATTTCGATGCAAAATGAAAGTTGCAAGATGAGACCAATATTGTCTTATAATTGTGCCATAGTTGTAGTTTAGTAAGATACACGTTTTTTTTTTCAGATACTTGCTATATTGTTTAAAGTTATATTAAGTGATATTTTTATTTAAAATCCAGTCTAAATATTTTTTTTATTGTTACAATAATAATATTACATAGCGAAGTAAATATTTCAATGATTAATGCGTTTATGAGTAACTTCAGATTGCCGAGAGATGTGATTATCCTTATTGGATGGCATTATGCTGCCTGGGTACTAGAAATAGGATCTCTCTCTGTTCGGTCGGTCCCTCGTGTCAGAGGATCGTGGTCAGCATGAGGGTTGCATCTGGAGCGGATGATCTGGAAATAGGATACATACTGGGCTGTAGTGGAATGCGATACGTTTGGGCATTATGGCAGGTTTTACACTTGAAAAACACCGGTTGCATTCTGTAATAAAAAAACTGATTACTATCACCATCATCTTAGGCCATAGGAAGACCACTGCTGTACCTAGGCCTTCCCGAAGGATTTTCCACGGTAACCTGTTGGAAGTGGTCTGCATTCCATGATTTTGTTCTACTATTGTCAGGTTGACTTGATATGACGAAATCTTCATTCCATATTACATAATCGCATGAAAATGACTTAAGTTTCAATTGTTTTTTCTAAATATGACCGTAGATTTTTTTATTGGTATAGTGTCACCGTGTAGAAGCTTCTGGAGTCCTGGGTTCGCATTCCAGGTTGGGCACTCTTTTTCAGTTTTTCGGTATATGAAATTTCAAGGTCGGAGTCATACCCGTGACGTCACCTATAAAATTTTTGCACAAAAATAAGCTCCTAGAAATGAGATTCCGACTAGTGGCACCTCTACCAATCCCATCTGGTATAAAGACATAATATGTATATTATATTGCAGGTTTCAAAATAACCCTGATTCAATTGTCATTAAGCTTACTTAGTAAAGGATTTATGGAGCGCAATTACACCCGAGTACGTAGAATATAGTAATTGCGAATACTGTAGGCATATGAGGATTTACGATCATCGTCCATTCACAAAATGTTTGTCATTCTCCTCGGCTTAACCATTCATTGATGATGCTTTACACTCAGTAATTTGTTTTTAATTTTCTGTTCCATTGGTGCTTTGATATCTTAGTTGTTATGGGTAATTTCATTAACAAAAGCAGTGTAAATGTGACAATAGAATTATGTTACTTTTTATTTACTTAACTATATCATACTGTGTAGCGAGTACAACTCCGCTCTTTTCGCCCATCCACATAGCTTGCAGCCCGAAATACGGGAGTAAAGTAAAGGTTTTTTGTCGGCATGCAGGCATAGGATATTGGTTAGGGACTCAACCTGGTTCAAACATCTGTACGATGCTGGAAGGTCAGAGAGCCCGACATGACCCTTCCGACCTCCTAGGACTCACGAAGGACCTCAATATGCATTCTTCTCGATTTTGACACACTTTTCAAAATCGTAATTTAAAATAGAATTAATCTGAGGACCAGAAGAACATTTTTAATATCTTGAAGAAACAGCTCTGTACGCCTCATCTTGGGTTCATATGACAAATATAGACACGGAATTACATAAAGACGCAACTAAATTAGGTAGTTATTGCCAGTATTACATTCCTGTTTCTGAACCTTTATAGATTCAAAAATGAATACGTAACGACAGGTTTTTAGTTCAGGGTGACCATTTATGGTCAAGGAGATCGAAATTTACGAAAAGGTAATTTTCATGACAACATTTCTGGCGAATTTTAATCATTACTTGAGAGATAATAAATAAGTGCATCCAACAGTCAAGTACATAGTCCTGACCCCACACTAAGATCGAGTCTTGTGTCGTGGGTATTAGGAACTACGAGAGACTCTTCGGTCTCACAAACACCCAAACCCAAAACAAATATCTGTGGCCCTCACAAACATTTGTGTCCGTGCGGGTATCGAGCCTGCGGCCTCTTGTTTCACAGCCGGCGTCTAAGCTGCGCCACGGAGGCTGTCAAATAATTATATGATGAAGATGTATGTTGTGTCATGTACTTAACAAATTCGCCACGTCCATCACAAATAAGCTTATTCATTAGCTTTGAGCGGATAAAAGTGAAGCGACGACTCACTTTCATAAATATTATTAGGTAATAATCAAGTTCGTTTATAAAATAGCGCTTGTGATCCTAGTGATGTGCACTACACACTTGAGCGGAAATTATCTAAATAAATGACTTATTACTATAGACAAGCATAAATATATAAATACAAAACGTACACTTCGCCAGCCGGTTGCAAAATAATAAGCCAATACATTCTATAACATATGACAAAGCATGGTCATGGAATGTTGCGACGACCACGTGTAAGCATGGGATAAGGGGTTGGGATAAGAAGAGTCTACACATGTTGTTACGATCCACATATTTACTGCTATCAATCTCGTCTTCGATTGAAATGGGTGAGACTTTAGATCTCTCTGAGATTTAGGCTAGAGCCGGTGTTATTGTTTTGTTATTTGTTTAGTTTCCCATTTTATTGAGAATGCTATACATATATAGGTTGGCGAAAGCATAGGTTCGAATCTCAGGTTGGGGCAGCCCATTTGTGTGAATTTTGTGAACGCCAAGACCGGACCTAGAGATGTACTTAATAAGGTAATATGCATGTAGTAAGTTTCATCTGTTATAGCCCCTACACACTATCGCGCGGATGGTGAAGACTTGCCATTAGCATGTTGCAGTTTGTATGCTATGTGACAAGTGTCACGTGTATGGTAGGTTCGAGAGAACAATCTATAGGCACGATTGGTAAAAGCAATTATTAAATCATTTACCAAAAGTTTAAGGTGACTTCTTATTGATGTCACCATACATTGTCGATATTGCTTTAGTAATAGATATTAACTCTCAGTCTTATCCCAGTAGGGATGAAATAGGTTGCACTAACGCTTAAATAATTTAGTTTTAAAAAAAAATGTTCGTAATTTTATTAAACCACAGTAAAATAGAGAATATGTGAGATTTAACAAACTGTCAATGAACATAATTTAGATTTTTGAAGTAGCGGAATGGACAAATTAGACAGTTTTTGTTGCTGAGACTGATTTTGCTAAGTTTATAAACCCAATACAGCAGCTATTTTTTTGCGATTGCCAAATTTCGAACCATCACTAGAATCAGGAGTCATAGGTCGCGTAATTTATACAAAACAGCAAATGTAAGAAGTGGCAGGACCGAGCGCCGCCGGCGACCGCCGCATTACGAGCATCATTTATATCTGCAATGCAGGTGATAAACAGACAATACCTGATAATGTACTGCTATTTATCTTTCACGAAGTTCCAAAACATTGTGAAACAGCAGGATATTCACAACTTGACAGGAGTGGCAACGTACGAATATACTGATTGAATAGGAGTGGAGAATAATTTATATCCAATTTCCTGTTCATTTACCTATTCAACTAAATTAGTTGCGCATAAAAATAAACTTTGAATTTCCATAAATTATATTCTTAGGAATTAAAAGTCTCTGGGGCTCACTGACCTCAGTGCTCGGTTTCATAGAAATGCGTGTTTTCGATCCTGGCATACAGAATTCGCAATTGCCGGTGTGAAGGTAAACCATTGTAAAATCTCTTCTTCTTCTTCTTCTTCTTCTTTAAGTACCTCATCAGTGTTGAAAGTAAAATTCAGTGTAAAATCTCAGTAAATTAAAACTGTCAAATATCTCAAGTCAAATATTACAATCACTCAACTTAATTTACTAATACTATTTTTTAGGAATTAAATTACTGTACAGGTTTTTTTTTTTTTGTATATTCCTAAGGAGTGAAACAATAATCAAAATATTATTGTCCCATGTAAAAAAAAACCATCTATCATTCATAAATTTCGATGGTAAATCTAATAAATTAATGTGAATCGAATTGAATTGATCAAAAGTAGCAAGTCGGAGCGCCTTGACTAATGAATCAGATATGTTTGCTTATTTGCGAGCCACTGTGGCTAATTAATTGCTTGTAAATCAAATGCTAATAAATTAATTACTATTTATAATATTGGAAGGATCGGTAGCAATTCATTTGAAAATTGCATATGTAAATATAAGTGGAAATGTGAGAATACACTTTTAAAGCGTCATCTCACTGGTCCTGGGTACGTTTCCTAAAACAGACATTCTGCTCTGGTTCAGTTTTTCATTTTGAATAATAATTTCATTTTCCCCATGCTGGAATTTATACCTGGCGAGGTAGTGAGTTCTGTCTCCATCATAATTATACATGATAATAAGCTCGGAACTGCCGGACGGACTGCCTCGGTGGCGTAGTTGTATTACGGTACGGTTACAAAGCTGAGGTCTCGGGTTCGAGTCCCGGGTCGGGCAAAGTGATATTGGATTTTTCTATTCATTATCAGTCCGGAGTCAGGAATTTGTGCCCGATATGGCGATAGGCTCGCCACCTATCACATCGTGGGACGGAATATACAAGGCGAAATGTGGGTGTCCTGGTGGCGCCTCTGCCTACCCCTTCAGGGATAAATGCGTGAGTTTATGTATGTATGTATGTATAAGCTCGGAATGCTGTGGGTGAAATTAGTGGCGCTTTTGCCTATTTCCTTGAGTATGCGGGCGTAAGGCTATTTAATTATTCTAATTCTTTTTTTATGAGAGTGATCATAGCCATTCTTTAATTCTGAAAGTCTTTAGGTTACCAATATTCATTAATTATTAAGTTAAGTCTATTTTATTAATATTTCGTACGTAAAATTTGAATTATAAGATGTGTATAATAGATATAATAAATATAATAAATGTGTATAATAGAGAGGCGTCGGGATCCAAATTCGAAGGAGGAGAAACTGAAGTTTAATGCCGCCTCTAGATCCAACAAAAGAGCCTTAGCTAAGGCCAAGGCGGAGCACATCCGCAGAATTGGCGAGCGGCTCCAAAGATATCCCTCTGGGAGCCGTGCTTTTTGGTCGCTCGCTAAGGCTGTGGAGGGCAATTTCTGCCTATCCAGTCTCCCACCACTGCGTAAACCTGATAACAGTTTGGCCCATAGTGCAAAGGAGAAGGCCGATCTCTTGGCCCAATTCTTTGCCTCGAACTCGACTTTGGATGACGGGGGAGCCACACCGCCGAACATCCCTTGGTGTGAGAGTCTCCTGTCTGATATTAAAATCACCCAGCGTGCTGTCAGACGGGAGCTCATGGCTCTCGACATCCATAAGTCGAGTGGGCCAGACTGTATCCCCGCAGTGGTTCTTAAGACGTGCGCCCCTGAGTTGACCCCCGTGCTAACGCGCCTTTACCGTCTTTCCTACAAAACCAACCGGGTTCCGGCTTCGTGGAAGGTCGCCCATGTCCACCCAGTACCCAAAAAGGGTGACCGATCGGACCCTTTGTGCTACAGGCCGATTGCTGTCACATCCTTACTCTCCAAGGTCTTGGAGCGAGTTATAAACACTCAGCTCCTGAGGTATCTTGAGGACCGCCAGCTGATTAGTGACCGCCAGTACGGTTTCCGTCACGGTCGTTCAGCTGGTGACCTCCTCGTGTACCTCACGCACCGTTGGGCGGAGGCTTTGGAGAGTGGGGGTGAGGCGATTGCGGTCGGCCTTGACATAGCGAAGGCGTTCGATCGAGTGTGGCATGGCGCTCTTCTAGCGAAGCTACCTGCGTATGGTATCCCTGAGGGACTCTGCAAGTGGATCGCCAGCTTTTTGGATGGTCGGAGCATAAAAGTCGTAGTGGACGGCTGTTGCTCCGAGACCAAGACCATTAACGCTGGTGTTCCACAAGGATCGGTGCTATCGCCTACACTCTTCATCCTGCATATCAATGACATGTTGTCTACCGACAGCATGCATTGTTATGCGGATGATAGTACGTGTGACGCGCGATACATCGGCCATCAGAGTCTCTCTCGAGATTCCATTGAGGAAAGACGGTCTCAACTTGTGTCTGAAGTCGAGAGATCTCTGGGGCGGGTCTCCGAATGGGGTGAATTGAACTTAGTTCAATTTAACCCCTCGAAGACACAAGTTTGCGCATTCACTGCGAAGAAGGACCCTTTTGTCATGGCGCCGCAATTCCAAGGAGTTACTCTCCAAAGATCCGAAAGTATTGGGATCCTCGGCGTCGAAATATCAAGCAATGTCGACTTTAGGAGTCATTTGGAGGACAAAGCCAAACTGGCGAGCAGAAAGTTGGGTATCCTGAACAGAGCCAAGCGGTACTTCACGTCGGGTCACAGATTGACGCTCTACAAAGCACAAATCCGGCCCCACGTGGAGTACTGCTCTCACCTCTGGGCAGGATCCCCAAAATACCAGCTCAACCCACTTGACTCCTTACAGCGACGAGCTTGTCGAATAGTCGATGATCCCAATCTTACGGACAAATTGGAACCGTTAGGACTGCGGAGAGACTTCGGGTCTCTCTGTGTGTTCTATCGTCTGTTCCATGGGGAGTGCTCCGAGGAATTGTTTGAGATGGTACCAACGTCGCCCTTCTACCATCGCACCACCCGTCACCGCAGCAGAGTTCATTCCTACCACCTGGAAGCGTACCGCTCCCGAACGGTACGTTTTCAGCGTTCTTTCTTACCACGTACGTGCAAGCTCTGGAATGAACTCCCTGCATCGGTGTTCCCTGAGCGCTATGACCTGTCCTTCTTCAAAAGAGGCTTAAAGAGAGTACTCTCCTTAAGGTAGGCAGCGATTTTGTTGTGCTGGACCCCTGGCACTGCGAAGTTCTCTGGGCAGCGGTAGCCGCTTACCATCAGGCGGGCCGCTAGCTCGTCTGCCTATAACGGCAATAAAAAAAAAAAAAAAAAAAAATATATAAAATAATATGATGACATCTGAGCAGTAATGCATTTAGTCATTGTTCCGGGTGCAATCGCAAGCAATCTCCGGCGATGGGAAAAATCCTTTTCAACGTAACCTTTTCACAGATCCGTGATACCGCGCTCTACCGCTGTCGCTATGTGACCACACACCACTCTACCGACTCTACCTGCGCACGCACTGTCAACATAACTACATCGGACGCTGGGATTGTGTGTAAATTTTTACTATATTGATATTATTATGTTACTTGTACAGTCATTTAAAAGGATACAGTTGTAAATCGTTATGTTGAAAAATGATAGCTTTATTTATTTTTTATACACATATATTTAGGTGAATGTTTACGTAAATAATTAATGTAAAGTACATATTAAATATTGGGTTATATGCATTACAATAAATAAAACTCTGGAATACACCGCCCAATTAAAAAGCTTTTCTCCACCTAGACAAGACAGAACACCTCACAACTCTTTCTAGGCGTAAATTTATGTAACTACGTCATAACTTAGTGACCTCTGCGCGGCGAGCGAGACTCTACTCTGGGAAACGGAGGGTTCCCGTGGGAAACAGCGGCCGTACATATTCGTTTCAAGGCCGGTTGTAGTAAATAAAATCTCAGCGCACCCTGGTAATTTGTTACTGTACTCTGTGCAAATATTATAATTAATGATTTATTTGCTATGTGCTTATAAGGTGAATTGGTTTTTGAGTGGTCAAAATAGGGAAGGAAACGTTAAATAACTTTGAAGTGGCAGGTTATTTGTTTCTTGTTGCAGGATGCATTACTTTAAAAGCACTTTATGCTGCCGTTGTCTGCAGTGGTCTCGATTTTTTCTATATGACGATGCTCGCAATAGTTGTTAATATTGATTATCTTTGTTGCATTTATTCATCCAACTATCGCTACAAGCAATGGAGTCGTGTTATCAAAAGAAAATACTATCAATAGCGGAAAACGCACCTTACTTGTTAAATGCAAGAGCGTCTAGTTTTGGTCTAAGTTTATATCTATAAAGTTTAGACCAACTCGGCATAATTGCTTCAATTGGCGACGTATATTCATTAGTCATGTATAAAAAATCATAAATTGATATAATATTTACATAGCTGGAGAGAATTTACCCCACGCCTTCAACAGCCATCTTTCGCTTATAGAAACGCCATACACGGCACATAAATGACAAATCCCAACAGCTTGTGTTCGGCAAAGAGATCGGCGTGAACAAAAGGTCGCATTCTCAGAACATTGGTAGTTCCTGAGCGGTTCGCAAATGTGGTTTGATTTAAAATGACCGCGCTGGGCTTGTGTAATGTAAGCCGATACTGGCATCACACGCTATCTCCGCGCTTAGTTTAAGTGTACATACACACAAGTGGCTAAACGCCTAATGTATCTATATCCCGCAAAAACGTTGGATAGTAGTATCCTCCCGGATTGCGACCACCGTTCACAGCGCATTGTATTGTAGATGCATTTTAGTGTCTTAGTCCTGCCAGTATAAAAAAGTCTTAGTGTCACTGTTGGGAAAGGCTGCGTATCGACCAGAGATAATCAGTTGTGATGAGCAATGTACAAGAAAACAACTCACGATTAATATAGATAATTTTACTTTCTATGGAAAAAGCTTATGAGTAGCTATAATTACGTGCGAGGGGTGTGAGCAAGTAATATTCGCGAGGTGGTGAAGCGAGCGAGAGGTAGTTAGTTGCTAGATTTTTTTCTTAAAAAAGTTAATTCTGAGTCTTCTTTCATTGTTCGCCATCCTCTCACATTTACGATGAATATGCAGCCTTAGAAGTTTACTTATAAATAAATAGACTACAGGTTTCCTACAACAAGACAAATATTTGTAGGATTCATAAATACATTATTACATTATTTTTATTTGCCTTTAGATGTAGTCAGGCCGAAGAGTATCGTATAAAATATCGATATGTATAATATGTTATGATTGTTGGGTATATTTATTTATATAAAAAATGTAAAACAGAAGACAGCTGGTGTTGCTGAGGGAGTTTCTTCTTCACAACTACCAAACAATCCAGAACGGTGGTAGAATAAAATAAAATACAAATACAAATACTATAACAAATATCTTGTAAATAGAAAATAAGTACTATGTGTATTGACTTGTCATAAGCTATTTAATTGCCTACGTGACCAATAAACGAATTTCATTTTATTTCATTTCAAATTACTGTATAAAAGATCTTGTAAGACTACTTGAATAAAGGATATTTTGGTACACCGAGACAGGTTCGTATTCAACTCGTTGCGGTGTGAACGCGCACCAAGAGTTCGCGTCTAATGTGCGTCTACATTGTACATTAGCGCGCTTCGGAGAACATTTCGTGTTGAAATATGATTTATTCGGGCTATTCGTGTTTGTAATATTAGCAGCTTCTTCGATGGCCCGGGGCTATCGCTACTTATTTATAGGGTTTGTGCAGCGTAAGGTAGCTGGTTGGAATTCCCAGGTTAAAATTCTAAAAATTGTATTAAATGAGGTCATACGATCTTATAAAAGTTGCAGGTAGTCGCTAGTCGCGAGCCGTTTAAAGGGTTAATCTAGTGTTTTTTGTAATGTTTTATATTTAACAACAAACTGCTGATAATTAAGACTTATGATGGCCTAAATACAGACAAAACACCATTATCATTTATTTGTGCATACATACATAAACTCGCCTTTTCCCCAGAAGGGCTAGGCAGAGGCGCCACCAGGACATCCACATTTCGCCTTGTATGTTCCGTTCCATAATGTGATAGGGGGCGAGCCTATCGCCATATCAGGCACGTAATGAATAGAAAAACCCAATATCACTTTGCCCGACCTGGGATTAGAACCCGAGACCTCAGCTTTGTAGTCGTACCGTAGTACAATTACGCCACCGAGGCGAAATAAATTTAAATACTCGTAGTATGAAGTATGGCGAAAGCTCCGACAGCCAAAACGGTAATAATATACTTCCTTAATATAGATATTGCCCCTATCTTAGTAACATAAAGTAACCTTGATAAAAAATCAAGAGTTGCTGCCTGACTACAGCACGGGCTGCTATGAAACTTTATATGTTTCACATTGCCGGTTCTCAAAATATTAAGTTACTAAAATAATAAATTTAAAGCAAATGGATATTATTTTCCATTAATATTAAGTGAATCAACATTGTATTATTGTATCCAACTATATCTTTGTGTAAATAATGCGAAATAATGGGCATCGTTTATTGTTAGAATTTTAGGAGAGTAATCTCCGTAGGGCCTATCATTGACACGTGTTATAATTATTTGATACACCTTGTCCTAATTACCTAAAAAAATGCAGAAAAAATGTTTTGTCAAAAAGTATCTAAATTGGAACCTACCATTACTTATCAATGGGAAAAACTTATAACACAATGTTGAAATCAACCAAGTATTCCATAATTTCTCAGTTAATCCGCTGCGATTAGGAATTGTTAGTTCTCGATTGGCAATAAAATTTCTATGGCTAATCTTTTTACTGTACTTGCGCTGGTCCCACACTCACATTAGGTCTACGCAACAAAATTTATACGCATTTTGTAACATTAAGTGGTTCTGATTTTATCTCCGGTCTACTTCCAGGCAACAACCCTTTAAAGTAAATTTAAAGTAAAACAAGCTGAAAATCTAACCCAGTTATTCACGTTTTACAACTCACATAAATCTCTAAATTACAAAGGTAATAAAAACCAGCCTTAACCGATAAAAAAATTTTGAAACCAATAGCCCGAAATTCTTCATGTAAAAGACATCAACGTGCGCTGAAAGAATCTTAAAATGCTTTACATAATATTGTAGCGCTCTCTAGCAAAAAATAGTCATAAATAAGTATCCTATATTTGTTAGTCAAATATTACTCAGCCCGCTGAGTCAATAGCGTCACAGATTTGATTTCTCGTGGGAGAGGTGAGGGTTCAATTCGGTCGCGCTAATGAGAGGTTTCAATTTCATGTACACTTTGTAATATTAAGATGTAAAATATAGTACGTGTGACTCATATAATAAAAGTAAATAGATGTCTTAGTATTAAAATTACAGACAAATCTAAGATATTGATAAAAGTGGATACCGGGAAAGTGACAATATATCCAGAAAAGTGGAGATTTACAGCCTTCATTCCACGAATTTTACTATTGTGAAATTATTGTTATAATAAAGTATGGACGTTCACGTATTATAGCTATTGTAATCGACGGTATAGGTCAGTATAATTATATTAACCAATAGGAGACAGCTATCTCCTCTCACGGAATACCTTATTTGGACTGCACAACATACCGTGAGGTTCACTGTAGTCTGTACTGAAATAGTATTGTAGAAATTGCTCCAACTACACATCAAGTGCAAAGGTGAGGGGAGGCCGGGGCTCGCCCACGCACCACTTATAACTAAATTACAGTAATTTGACGCGTAATGAATTGTAATTCCCTATTAGCATCACAATGGCGCTACCAACAAATAACCACTTTGAAGATGTGTAAAAATATTACAAAATGTTGGTGTTGCCCACACCAAAGTGTATTTCGTCAAGCAAGATATATATTTTTTTCACGTACGTTTCTCAACTGAGAAAATGACTCACCTGAAAATCTATAACACTAGGATCGTAAATCTGTTGTTAGACTCTTAACACGGGAGAGAAAAAGGAAAGAAGGAGAAAACGGTTATTGGGTATTCTGCATTCTCACTTACCGAACGAAACCTAGCAAAGTCGTCGCTTCATGTTGGTTTTCTGTAAGACAGTGGTACGATGGCAGAGCCAATTCATTCCTACAGTAATCCAAAACAATTACAAAATAGATTTTCCAATGATGTAGTAGCATATAATTTGAACCCAGAACTTCCATAAGTTATGGTTCTTATATTTCGAAAACGCGCTGCCAATACCATGAAGTAACCAACAAATTGTACATTAAACAAAATGTAATAGCCATTAATTGCAATATACCTAACATGACCTGACGCTGTCGAGCAAAAAATTTAGGTTATTTAATTTAGAAGTTGATTTACCAAGATTATGTTACAATATATCACAGCGGGTTATCAAATTTTAATTAATTCACGTTTTCGTGTTGATAGATCACCGGAGATATTAATAAGGGCGACAGCTTTTAGAGAATGCCTTGCGTATTCGATTCTTCTAATTAAGTTATGTTCACTTACATATACCTGGGGGTATGGCAATGGGTTTCTTAATGTGTGATATGTGGTGGTACGTGATGTGGGCACTTATTAGTAAATTGTGAATAAAAAAATCAATAATATATTCAACAGATTAAGTTGTAAGTAAATGTAAAAATGCTAACATTCTTATATTATAATTTATTACTGAAGTTTAATTGTATGCTGTGATGAGGTTTTATTTGGAATAAATGTTTGAATGTTTTAAAATCAACATACCGTTGAAACCATTGATCTTATGAATATGTTTTACTTTTCTATGAACGCACCTGATGATTAGGCGAAGCGAATCACTTTTTTTTACCAACACTTCTATCAAAAAACTATTATTTGCTACCCTATGCCCGATCCGAAAAAAAATGATAATGACTTTTCTTTGACCTTTAAATAGAAAATACAAAAAACTGACATAACTGTGCTCTGAAAAATAGGCATTAAAAAACAAAAGCATCGTCTTAATAGACTGCTTTTTGTTCTATATAATGAAGAAGTATTTGGTGTTTTATAATGAGAGTTTTTGTGTGAATTTTTGTTGATGTTGATTAATCGACAATAAACACTTTATGAAATGGCAGTTTTTGTCGGGTTTTCTTAATATGCTCGTAATATGCCCACACGCAACTCTAGCACTGATAAATGGTGGTAAATTCCTAACACAAAAGCTAAAAGGAATTGTCTTTTTTTTATTTGGGACCAGTGAAAAAAGTTCATTAATTGTATTTTTTGTTAGTAGATTTACTTCGTTAATAACATTTTGATGTTTGTACTCATATATTACTTATATATATACAGATATTTTAAATAAATATTTTCTAAAATCCTGAGCGGTCAAATTAAACAATAAACATCATATCTTTAACAGAGTATCGATTTATAACAAGAATGATCTTGTATCGGAGATCAAACGACATAAAAGGAATTATTGCAATAAATGATCTAATAAATAGAAAGGATTGTGTAACAGGATAATAGCCTCCTAACATAACAGATGTCGAGAGGATGGCTGGGCGGTGTGTCATCGCATCGATTATGAGCTATGGCACGTGACATCATGTGGTAATCACTATGAGATCATGAATCAAGCCTCTGAGGACATGACTATTATGAAAATGTAGGGACATCTGTACATTGCCAATTTGATATGGATACCTTGTAAATTATTATTTTATGAGTAATGTGAGGCTCTTCATATTTTTTATTGCGTCGGTAGACACATAAATCACATCATTAGTCTCGTAGTAGCGTACGTAGTCGGTAAATTGTGAGGCACTCTGTTCGAACGTCGATTCGTATGTAAGATACTTTTCTTTGTGATACGCGAAAACTCTTGCATGAGATGTCTGGGATTAGAATCGCCGTCGAATCTTGAGACAGAAATAAGCCACACGAAATATAAAAAGTCCTACTGGCATTATTAAACCGACTAAACCTACCGGTTCAACAACAGGCCACTACACACTATTTTTAAGTATTACTATCGTATGTAAAGTCCGCCAACCCAGGCCAGCGTGGTCGACTTTATGGCCTAACCCCTGTAAATTGAAGAGGAGGCCCGTGCCCTGCAGTGGGACGTATGTATGTGGGCTGGTACAAAAAATTAATGCTCAAATGCTCGCAAAGCCAGGGCTAAAAGTTAGTGTTGCAAAATGTAAATAAACGCGGAAGCTAGAAAGAAATATATGTTCACGCTACTACACAAGGCCATGGGCAGGGATGTACGCTGGCGATCACGTATTCGCTAGGTTTTACTTCCTAGGCGTGACTAGCGTATGGGTGTATGGGGATTTTCAAGAAAACTCGGGTTTGTCGTGCCTTAATATTTTAATAGGTGTCATTGTTTTTCCATGATTTCAAATAAACTTTGATGTTAGAAAACACAGATGTCTTTGTATAGTGAGTCCCTACTAAAAATAAAAACTAATTGCTCAAATAATGAGCTGCGTCTGTCACCTGTGGTTAGACGTTTAGTACTTTTGCCGATTTCTTAAATAAAAAAAATATCATCATCATTTTAAGGAAACTGGAAATACATAAGCATAGCAAAAGTATAAAGCGGCCTGAATTCAGGCACTTTCTGAATTTTTAGGTTGTTTTCCAAACTTTCTTGTATATGATTATAATTGATATCGGTCAATTTCGTACTGCAAAAATATTTAAATTTATACCACATTATTTAAAATGCATTTATACTCGCAATAAGTGCTGCTTCATGGTAGGATTAAACCTTCATGATTTTATTTAAAATCTATTAGATTATCCCAGCCAGGCCACGCCTCGGTTCGGAGAGGTCAACGCGTGATGAAAACTGCCTACTGCAGCGGCCGCGCCGGCGCGTCACGCAGCGCTAAGTATTCATTAATGTGAGATAATCGACGCGTCGGAGGGCACCGGGTTTCCGCACCGTATGGGTGTGGAAGTGATTTCATTTTCATATTGAGAGGTTTTGGACAGATTTTATTAGTAAAGGTGGCCTTTGTTCCACACTTACGAGGTGTCAGCCCAATATGATTTTTATTAAAGCTGTTAAATAGCTTATAATTTTACATTCAAATTAGTGACATCACAGGAAATGGTCCTATTCAGTGGTTGTGTGTATACCAAGTGTCCAATCCATGTTCATTCTAATCAGAAAAATTAAATAAGGTAATCTTAGACTGGAAAGACTCGAATTTAGAACCTTACCTTAATATCCTGCATGACAGTCTCTTGCATGAATGATTCATTATCAAATTTCGTATTGATAACGGCACATTGTCAAATACAAACCAATAATTATAATTTTATGTTGGTTAATAAATCAGTGATGTTGGTTCTTTCAGTTGGTTAGAATCTTATTGCGTGTGTATACAAAAATAAGAGCGCCATACTTATCATTCTCACAATCACATAATAGATAACGAGTCATATTTCCGTTGTTTCATAACTTTCAGTTATTAAAATCGTGCATAAACTTACTCATTTACATGGAGAAAGCTAAATATTTCTCTTCCCGCGGACCCTGCGGGACGGGACAGGAAGGTGAGTCGGGGTGTCCGACCTTCCAGCCAGGCGCGCGGGGACTGCGTCCGCTAAGCTGGGTCCCTAACGCAAAAACCTACGCCGGAACACTGTCCAGAATCGCTTGATGGCCCTTTTTGTTGCATAACAGGATGACAGCATGCACATGCATGCACAGCGCACAAACCCTCAAGTGCACCTATTGATCACAAATGCCCCACTAAAATACTTTCTACGATAGGCAGGGATACTGTGGTGGAATTCATACGCTCCCTTGCCATAGAGCAGATGCCTACATAACTAATGGTGTCAGCTACCCTCAGTTTATAGAACTTATTTCATTCCAAATATGATAGAGAGTGAGCCTGTAACGCCGGACAATATTTCCTATACCGAGCAACTCATGTCAGATTTTTTTATCTAAAACACCATACACAATTAACCGGCTAACCTGAAATTTAACCTCGGAACTCACAGCTCACCCATATTACGCTGCCACTAAGCCAATAAGGCGGATGCATAGTTATTACAATCATCATCCTTTCGGTATCATTTACATCCACATCACTTTGACCTTTACCCCGCAATGTACCAACGTGGGACCCCGCGAGATTTTATTAAATTTGTGTAATAGCCATCCATTAGTTCGGTTCCCGTGCTTATGTTTTTGCCGGCCCGCCTCACGCGCCGGATGTGCCAACATCACGTAATTTTACATGAGCGGTAATTGATTTTTTTGCAGCTCTCTGCTGCTGCTCCATGGGTCGGGCGTGATGTTTTTATCCGTTGCAGTAATTCTTAATGTATGGTTTGAATGGATGATTTGTCTGACGTTTATATGACGTCAATATCTATGGCAATATTAGATCAAACGCATACGCCTTTACTTACAAACCGCAGACTCACACAAAGTAGAGTACCGGACTGAGAAAAGAACCCAGAATATTACAGCTGGTAGCCGATATACATAAATTCCCACAATTCAATAGCGTTTATTCATTAGTAAAATTTGAGTTGTATTGAGATATGAATGAAAGCCTTTACCAAAAAGGCAAGCGATAATTTTTATTTATTTATTTATTTATTTAATATTGAATCATTTAGCACATTGAGTACAATGTATATGTCACGCATAAAGAGTTGTTCGGCGTATGACACGCACATCATCCCATTCATTCTCGAGGCCCGTTCTAAATAGCTGAGCGTCGTGTTTAGGCGCAGACCTCCACATTCTTCTAAACGGTCGTGTGTTATAAATCTGAAAGTTTAATAAAGATGGTCGTGGAGTTTGTCAGGGCATCGAACTTTATATTTAACATTGTGATAGTAAAAGACTTTTAGACGCATTCCATCACGTAGATGACTACAATCTAGATCCCACTATCACATTGAGCTACTGGTAACAACAGTCTCTGGAATGTGACTCACGTGCATCCTTATGACAGGTATTATACTATTGTGTGGTGTTCGCTGTCAAAGAAAGCGAATACCCTTCTAGCCTTAGTCCACCAGACTCGTCATGTGCAGGTTAGGAGATTTTACATTCCCTTAATAATCTTTGAGAACTTCTAGGTGTGGAGCTTTATGCTTAATGTCTTTCTTCAACCTTATAGTGAGCGATAGTTGATGAATACACACTATCAAGTTGTCCAAGAGATCGGATATAGCTCGTGCTTTTGACACTAGGATAGGCGGTCTCGTGGAGATTTCATTCAGATGTCAGGCGACGTGTCAAATGAAACTTCACGTATTACCTGACTCGAGCATGAAGTATACACGATACTTGACGTATACACATGTTTTCAACAAATATTATCTCAGTAGTGCACGGCAGTGCTAATGATTTATTAGTTGTGCCCTAGATATTGAAATCGCGGTCACAAGTTATGGAATACCCTTATTTTTACTACATCGATCTTGAAAAATTATTATTGCCCCAACTATTGAATGAAAACTTAGAGTATCTCAAAGAGGAATATACCTTGCTATCTATTTATAAATATTCTATGACATCAAACAAAAGCACCCCCACAAAAGGTATGCTGACGAAACGCAGCGTCAAAACGCTCTTGTATGTTGACCCCAGTTTATACAAGTTATTACTTTAAACGTCAAGACATCAGACGCCGCGACTGCTGGCCATTTTAGACGAAATGCTGATGATATCTGGGCAGGAGGTCAGCTGCGTATGGTCAGCGATATGCATTCGCTTATGGCGTGCACTTTGTTGAGGGCTCTGTAGTTGGTTGTGCAATGTTGGGCGGAGTGAGTGACTGACCCCTGGGAATCTGGTTGATTCGATCAATGATTTAATTCGTTTAGACTTTATGTAGCTATTTACTGATTTGACAGCGAGTTTCCGAGACTCAATTTTGCTGAAATTTAGTAAGCCACATTAAACCATTTTCAAAGGCCCACAATGCCCCTGCAATCCTTAGTTAGGTGTTGTTTAGTGGCAGTGATAACTGAGTTACCGCTTGTCTTCTTCGTATTTTAAAACAAAAAAAGTAATACAAATATGAATTTAGCATTTTATGAAATTCATAAAATATAAATTTTTATAACACCAACTCTTATATTCAGTCTGTAAAATAAATAAAACATTACTAACTGTATCAACATTACAGTAGCTGTTGAACACACTGACGTCATACACCGTGGCGAACATTAATTGATTTTATTTTATAACAAAAAAGTAATCTGCGAGTCTGACCTTACCGCGGTTTTTATTACAGATGGACATTGAACATGAATGAGGTCGCCTCAGTATGGGCAATTGGACAAGCGCCCTTACCACGAGGCATTATTTTAAATTGTAATTATTGTGTATCAATATTTATGTTCCTTTAATATGTACATTTTATCGCTTTATTAGTCTATTGCTTGTATGGTTCGTCATTCGCGAAGACATTGGTTACAAGATTAGGTCCGGGAATCAACAGTATAGCAATAAAACTTATTTTCTCACTATTTTAATTTTACAAAGGAGTACTGAGTGGTTAGAGGTTGGTCATGGATTATATACTTAATGTGATTAAAATTATAACGAAAGATAATATGTTCTACAAAATATTTTTAGAATAAATTTCATTGACAAAATACTGCGTAAATCTTAGGCAGCGTCAAACTACTTAAGTTTAGGATTATGCCGGAGGCAAAAATTACATAATGTGTTATTTTTTATTAAAAGAAATGCTTGGTAGCCTGTTGTTAACGGACCAGACGCGGCTGCCTACATGTTCACGGCGGCCGCGGGTCCAAATCCCAGGGAACACTTCCGACTTTTCGCAGTCATGTTTGTGTTGCTATTCAATCTACACACACTATAACGGTTAAGGAAAACATCGTGAGGAAACCTGGGTACCATAGCGATTTTTAAGGAATTGTATGGTATGTAAATCTTTTTTTCTGTGTGGGTAGTTGTGTAGGCCAGTGGAAAAATTTTTGCTCTGCAATTTTTATTGATTTTAAAATACATACAATAGTTTATTATTTATTTTTAATGCACTAAATTATTATTTAAATTGTCTACCTGCCGGTGTTAGTGTTCTAAATCCTTGACTTTTCTCCTTCTTCTGTCACACCACTTCACCTGTTTGCAACACAACACTTGTTTGCTTCTTCATTGCACAACTACACTATGGAGTCAGGACTTAAAGCATCCATCGAAGAATTGAAGACCGAATTCCACCAAAGGATGGCAGCTTTTGAATCAGACCTCAATAAATCTTCTGGAAATGCATCTCCAACAAGCTCTACAGATTTGGCTGCTGAGTTCACTACCTTTCGAGCTTTCATCACTCAGGCTCTCAGTCTCATCCAGCAGCAAGTAGAAACTTTGTCATATACCGTGGATACAATTGAAATGCAGAGGCGCCGAAAAATCTTACTGTTTCACGGTGTAGCTGAAGTGGCAAATGAAGATACTTCACAGATTGTGGTGGATGTTGTGAGGCAACGCTTGGGTGTAACCGAGTTCTCTATTGGCGACATACAACGAAGCCACAGAATGGGCCGACCATCCTCTAAAAAGACTCGCCCCATGCTTGTCAAACTACAGGATGCAGCAATGCGAGACAAGCTTTGGTTTGGCAAGACGAAGTTGAAGGGCTCTGGTATTACCCTATCCGAGTTCCTCACTAAGTCCAGGCACGACATATTTATGGCGGCGCGAGAGAAATTCGGTGTGGCTAATTCGTGGACCCGGGATGGTAATGTGTTCGTCATCAGTTCGGGCGTCCGGCATCGCGTGGTGTCGCTCACTCTGCTTGGCCAGATTGCTGTGGACACCCCTGCAAAGCCGAGCCCAGCGAAAAAAGCCATAGCAGTGCCCAAAACTCGGCGGGCTGTTGCTACAAAGAAGTGAAGTGTGTCCTTCATATTGTTTCCTTATCGCTTGACCAGTCCAGGTAACACGTCGTTTTAGTTAGAACTTTTTGTTTGTGATGTTACTGTTTATACTAAAAACCATGTTAAAGTCACCCTCATAACTATTTAACATTAACAAGTTTGTTGTGGTTTGTTGATGATTGTCACATAACCTAATTTGACATATGTCACTTCTTGACAACGTTTAGTTATTCCTCATTAAAAAGTCTTTTTGTCTCATTCACTTGCGGTAACTTTGTAGTTAGTTGCCTGGACTGGCAGCGTTTTTAATATTGATATATTTGTCTTATTTCAACTTTTTAACTTAAATCCTGTTTTTGTTTTTTTTTTTTTTTTTTTCTCTTTTAGATTATTTTGTATCTTTTACTTGCTTTTAGTTATATTTATTTAATATTCATGTTTACTTACATCTTAATAAGACAGTCTTTGTTAACACAACCGGCAGATTGATGATTTGTATTATTCTATTGTTATTATATTTTGTGTCATTTCGTCAGATTTTACTTTTACAACTTTTCAAATTTATTATATTACAGCTATAACTTTATTTTTAGTTTAGGATTTTACTTATACATATTATTATTATATATATATTTATATTTTTAGTTACTTAATGAGATGTCTTTGCAATTTGATAGTAGTGACAGTGAGTACTACTCAGTGTGCAGTGATGATAGTTTCGTCAGTGTTCCATCACTTACTGATAATCTTACGTCTCAGTTCTCCGATGTCCCCAGGAACTTTAATGTAGTACATCTCAATGCCCAGAGTATTCCGGCTCATTTCCCAGATATGCTGGCTAGTTTTGACTGTACTCATATCCATGCTATCTTAGTGTCTGAATCTTGGTTGAAACCATGCCTCTCCTCTTCCGCTTACTCACTTCCGGGGTTCCACCTCATCAGAAACGATCGTACATCGCGTGGTGGAGGCGGAGTTGCTATCTATTTACGAACTCAATTCCGTTATACGATAGTTAGCGTATCTCCGCAACCCCCACCATCCGATGCTGGTGAGCATCTTTTTCTAGAGGTGGAATTCTCCCTAAAAAAAGTTCTACTCGGTGTATATTATTGTCCCTCGCTTCACATTAACTTCTTCTCTTCTATTGAAATTATCCTTGAAAATCTTGTTCCTATGTACAGTCAAACCATAATCATGGGTGATTTTAATACCTGTCTCCTTAAAAATGACCGTCGTTCAAGTTCCCTTATTAATACTATTAAATCCTGTAATCTTTCCATTCTTCCACTCTCAGCGACCCACCACGCTGCTAACTGTTCTCCTTCTCTCCTAGACCTTATCTTTGTTTCCTCCTTAAACCATGTGTCTAAGCATGGACAATATCCTGCTGATGCTTTTTCTTCCCATGACCTGCTATTCCTGTCTTATCGTCTCCGTCCTCCTAAAGCCCTACCCAAAATCCTCCTGCAAAGAAATTTTCGGGGTATGAATATTGTTGATCTTCGCAAAGATGCCGGCAACATTGACTGGAGTTCGCTTCTTCTTGCTAGCAATGTCGATGACAAAGTTGATATTTTTAACAGTAAAATTATTGACCTTTATAACAAGCATGCACCAATCCGGCCTGTAAAACTGAAACACCTACCGGCTCCTTGGCTAACACCTGAAATAAAAGAACTGCTTTCTAAAAAAGCGTTGGCCAAGTCCCGGTACAACCGAAGACCTAATGAGTTGAATTGGCAGAAGTACGTCTCGATCCGAAATCATTGCAGTAAGGTGTGTAGGAATGCTCAACGCCGACATATTCACAACTCTGTTGAAAACGGAGATCCAGCTACGGTTTGGAAATTTCTGAAAACACTGGGAGTGGGGAAGTCTCGACAAGAGTCCTTTTGTAAGTCTATTAACTTAAATTCCTTAAATAATCATTTTTGTACATCGCCTTTCTTTGATAAGGCGATGAAAGATAACACTATTAAGTTCCTTTCGACCCTCAATACTCCTGAATGTTCTGCTTTCGTCATTAAACAATTTGCTGCTTGTGATGTTAGAAAGACCATTATGCTCATTTCATCCAATGCGACGGGAAGCGACTGTGTCAGCCGCAATATGATTCTCCCTATCCTAGACGAAATCCTTCCTATTATCTCCCATATCCTTAATGATTCTATTTCCTCCGGCATCTTTCCTGCTGCTTGGAAGAAAGCACATATTATCCCAACTCCTAAGAAATCCAATGCATCAAATCTCACAGATTTCCGCCCTATATCCATTCTTCCCTTTCTATCCAAAGTCCTTGAACGTCTAATCCATATCCAGCTGAATGAATTCCTCTCGAAACACAATCTCCTTAATCCTCTCCAATCGGGGTTTCGTCCTGGGCATAGCACGGTTACCACTCTAACTCATGTTGCGGATGGCATTCGGTCGGGCATGGAGGAAGGCAAGCTGACTGTCTTAGCATTGCTGGACTTCAGTAATGCCTTCAACACCGTCGATTTTGATGTCTTACTTGGCATAATGCGTTCTCTTAACATATCTCCAACAGCAGTTGATTGGTTTCGTAGTTACCTGTATGGTCGCCAGCAACGCATCTGCTTTGAGGAATGCTTTTCCTCTTGGTGCTCTGTATCTGCTGGTGTACCTCAGGGCGGCGTTTTATCTCCTTTGCTCTTCGCTGTCTTTATTAATTCTATTACCAATAATCTTCGCTCCTCCTACCACCTTTACGCTGACGATCTGCAAATTTATACTCGGGCATCCTTGGACAAGATGACTGATGCGATTGGAGCTATCAATTCTGACATCCAACATATTTGTTCATGGAGTAAAGATTATGGACTGAAGGTCAATCCATCTAAGACTCAAGTCATTGTTGTCGGCAGCCCCAGGATGATATCGAAACTTGATCAGGACCAACTTCCATCTGTTTCCTGTGATGGTATCACTGTTCCATACAGTGATACAGTAAAAAATCTTGGCTTATATATGGACAAGTGTTTCACCTGGGGTCCTCAGCTCCGGGAAGTTAGCCGTAAGGTTTTTGCCTCAGCTAGGTCTTTGTGGAGGTTACACAGTTTTCTCCCCATTGCCACGAAAATTTCCCTTGCACAAACTCTCCTACTCCCCATCCTTGATTATGCCGACGTCAGCTATCTCGATCTCACCGAGGACCAACTTAATAAACTTGAGCGTCTTCAAAATTTCTGTATTAGATTTATATTTGGTCTGCGCAAATATGATCATGTCTCTGAGTTTCGTGCTAAGCTCAAGTGGTTACCCATACGACTTCGTCGGAATGCTCATATTCTTAATCTTCTTTACAATATCTTGTTCAATCCTCTCACTCCATCTTATCTTAAAGAACGTTTTCTATTTCTCCATGAGTCTCATTCAAGGTCCTTGAGGTCGTCGGAGAATCTGAAATTGAGAATGCCTATGCATGCCACGACTTTCATGGATAAGTCATATACAGTTCAAGCCGTTCGACTGTGGAATGCGCTACCAGTTGTCATAAGACAAGCTCAAACACTGACATCTTTCAAAAAAATGGTTAAAGACTATTACCTTTCTCTATAAGCAGCTGCATAAAGAAGTTTTTATTTCCTCTTTTCGTCTCAATAAGTAATTTATATTTAGCATGTATATTTGTATGTATATTTATTTATATAAATATTTATATATGTATGTATATTAAGTGTATTATTGAATTATGTATCATATATTGTGTATATATTCACTATAAATAATTTGTTTATCTATTCCCTTAAAAGAGCTTGTTTTTTCTTTAAATTCTATACTGCCCTCTATTCTTATCCTTTTCTTATATCCATCCAAAGGTTGTCTGTAAGAAATCGCCTAGGGCGATAAGACCGCCAACTGTACTCTTTATTTATATCTGTGAAATGTTGTATGCCTTTTGTTTTTTCTGTGTGTGCAGTAAAGAATAAAATAAATAAATAAATAAATAAATAAAGACGGCAAGCCCGCACTAGGCCAGCGTGGTGGACTATATGGCCTTACCACTCTCATACCCTCGATTGTAGAGTAGACCCGTGACCTGCAGTGGGAGAGATATGGGCTGATACAATACAATACAAAAAAAAGTTCCAGAATTATTTTATACGATTAAGTTTTGAAATTTAAGGCAGCAGAGACAATATTATTATTTGTACCAAAATATGCAGTAATTAGGTTTATCTCTTAAACTGCAATGGAACGGTCAATCTATATTTGCTCGTAATTGGCACGCGTATCATTTCTGTGACAGAAATTGCTGAACAACACAAAATGCGAATAATTTTGATTCGCATGAATAATCTAAAACTTGGTCGACCAAAACTTGTCACATTATTTCATGCAATGTTATATACTTTGTTATAAAATTTAGATTCATATAAATGTTACATCCAAATCGCACTTGATCAAGAAAGGTTCTCAGTCAAGAGGCTATTAATGCTAGTTTCGACCAAAACTGTTGTTTCGTGGGTGGTATGAGGCCAAAAGCTTCTTATATTTACTGATACCCACGATACAAGATTCATAAAATATAATATGGTCTATTTATTCTTACCTGCTACATGATTAGAGGAAATGAAAAATTACCAAACATACATCATACTCAGCTTCTAATTTGAGTTATTAATTTACAACTACTAAGCCTACATCATTCGTCTCACAGCTAATTCACCTGCCCTTGTACTGATTACGTTTAATAAAGCTACATAACTGCTGTAAATTAAACATTTATTTTACAAAAAAGCCGCGAATCATTATAAATGGCGGCAATCAGTTGTCAGTGTCGATGAACACGGCCGCGTCATTATTTCACTACGAAATGATTACAAGATCATCCGTCAAACGAGATCTCATTCTGCGATAGAGATGTGCTACCGAATAGACGGTGTCCGGACAATCGATGGTTTTGGAAAATATTTATTAATTTATGCATTCTTGGTTGAATTTACTTAATTTTTTTAAGAATAGATCTACTCTGTAGATGTTTATTGTAGGAACAAGTAAACTCGACAGGGGCTGTGATGGTCTTACCGAAAATCGACGAGAAGCGACAGTTTCCTGTCGTAATGTGTCCAGTGAGCGAGATTGCGGAAGGCCCAATACCGTTTTCTCTTTCGGGCTTTATTAATTTCTTTTCCATTCATGTATTGTAGTTGCTCACATTCATTCGCCTGTTTGCAGCTTTTTTTCCATGAAAAAGTATTTATGAACCGATTGCGGTGCCATCACCTTATGCAACATCAGTATATTATTTAAATATAATTTTAAACCGATTTGTGTGAAAAAGATCAAATAACAATAGTACGTACTTATTTACAAAAATAATTTAACATTTATCCGGCTAATCGATTGGATTTTATTCGGCTAACCGGTCCCATTCTACATCACTAGCCAATATTCTATTAATATTTGAGGCTTAGTTTTCGAGCTCATAATGCGTGGGTCGGTCGCCCGGGGCGCGTACGTTACTCGTCATAGCCCAGATGCTGCATGTTGTGACGGCTCCTTGTCATACCAATCAAGACTGCTCTGGTTTGATGAGTAAGGCTGGACTTACATTTATCCTTGAAATAAAACTATTTTATACGGATTTTATCGCGATTTGGTTTAATTTTTACATTTTTTAACTTCCCGACGCGACGTTTCGATTACCTTACAGCTTTCGTGGTCACGGGGCGGACACACCACGAAAGGACCACGAAAGCTGTAAAGTAATCGAAACGTCGGGAAGTTAAAAAATGTAAAAATTAAACCAAATCGCGATAAAATCCGTATAAAATAGTTTTATTTCAATGTGTAACATTCGCGTAAATCTAAGAAACCATTTACATTTATCCTGTCCAGAACTATTAAAATCTTCGACGAGTTTTGTTGCGCAGTGGGACAGACTCACTAATAGGGGTTAGATAGTGGATACATGCCCAAAATATAGATATTTTATTTTCTACAAAATTATTGAGTTTGATATTTTGTTTGTATTTTTTTTCTTAAGCTTTTGTAGTTCAGTTGGTTAATAAATACCGTTTGAAATATAGCTAGAAAGGGAAAGTCCTTTTATCTAAGTTCAAGATATTATTGGTTCTGTTTTTTTGCTGGCAAGACAAAGTATAGTCAAGATGATACATTTATGTGGGTCAGCAGGCCTTCCATCATCTTATACGGAGACTATCCGGCGGATACAAATATCTAATAATAGATCTTATAAATAAACAATTATAGTAGCACTGTGTCATGGCTCGATCTTAGGCATAAAATCGCATTCTTTTTATTGTAAGTCAGTAGAACCACCCAAGAAGAATCCGTAAACTGTCTGATGGAACAAATATGAAACAATTCAGAACAAAATTTTATTACTTAAATATAAAGTAATGGATGCAGTGCGTGTACGATCTGGCACGTAAAATCAGACAAATATGTGTAAATGCATTGAAATGGATATAATAACATCGCCCTAAACAGCCGAGTGAGGCGAGCCGGCGAAGAAGGGACGGCTCCAAGGCCATTGACCGCAAATGATTTCAATTCAAACTAATTATTGACATTTTATGTTTAATGTATGTATATCGTCCCGACTCGCAGATAGACGCGCCATTAACATTTAATGCGGCCGTTTTGAATTTTACATATTCTAAAGGATCGCCCGAGGCGAATCTGATCATATTTATTTAATAATTCGAGACAAATAAATATGCATCTTTGGCATTTATGTTAGAAATTTATTTGGGTACCACTCGACTGGCCTATGAAGAGATGTTTAGGCTAGGAATCTTGTAAGGTTTGCAGAGCATTCACTTTCAACTAATTTAGTAATAGGTATTTAGCTAAATATTTTATACATCATAACGGAGAGAGGATATAGATATATTTTCGAAGAAAGGCTTTGACCAGCAGTGGGACATAAATTGTTAATAACAATAATCATAAAATGATAAAAGTTTACAGGAAATATTTATAGTCACAAAGACATAATACAAGATAAAGAATAATATACTGCCTCGGTGGCGTAGTTGTACTATGGTAAGATTACACAGCTGAGGTCTCGGGTTCGAATACCAGGTCGGGCAAAGTGATATTGGATTTTTCTATACATTATCAGCCCGGAGTCCTGACTGAATTTGTGCCCGGTATGGCGATAAGCTCGCCCCCTATCACTTCATGGGACGGAACATACAAGACGAAATGTGGGTGCCCTGGTGGCACCTTCGCCCACCCCTTCTGGGAAAAAGGCGTGAGTTTATGTATATATGTATGTCTAAGAATAATATAATATCTAAAAAAACATGTTAATTTTTATTATAACAGTAAGAAAATATGAAAAAACACAAACAAATTAAGACGCAAATTGTTTCGTTATCGCTAATAGCGATCTCTTGCAAAAACCATTAAAGACAAATATAATAGCTATAAAAAACGTTTACTAAACCAACAGTAACTGAAAAAGCTGAAACACAACAATCATTTAAATGAAGCATGGAAATGCCAACCATGAAAAGCGTAGGTACCCTAACATCCGCTCCACATAATATTAAGTTATTCTAGCAGAGTTATGATCTAGTATTCGTATTTAGGGCATGTAGGACGGTCATTACCCGTAATTCTAACTTACAGCGTCATTTGAATATTCAATACAAAAAGACCTAAAGTGGAATCTATTAAGTGAGTATAACGATGTTCTGTAAAAGAGCTAGAATGGTGTGATTTACAGCGCTGCCTGTTATTAGTGGCTCCTCACATTATGTGATACGAAACGTGATGAATGAGATAAGATTATCTACTCGAATATTGGTAGGCTTAAATTATTAGCTAAATTTAATTTTTAGATGTATACCATACTTATCAGATGATTACTCAATTCATTTGTCTTGTAACGATTAATTTTATTCGTCTGTAAAGCAAGGATTTTGACTGTGCTTTCATTTGGGAGCAAATAACAAAGTTACGGACGGCTATCATGATAATCGTCTTCAGGCACAGTTAGTCAACTGAACACAGGTCTTCTCTAAATATTTTCATAGCCACTTCCTGCAACCTCCACTAGGCCTTCTGTTCATCTTTTGGGCGGACTATTAACGTTATGCCTGTCAGTACGTGGCTCTCGATACGTGATAGGTAATATGGAAATCCTAAGAAAAGCTCCCGATATTTCTATTCAAACGGCTTGTCATTCTGGATGCGAATATACAACTTAAATATACAAGTGTTAATATCGTCAATCCGAAAAGCGTCATTAAATAAGACAACAACAACAGAAAACTGTTTTCCGTTCTTTGTATAGTACACCTATTTCGGACTTTTAAAATAGATTCACTTTTCCAAACAAAACGGTTGCCTAACTGCACACCGTGAGATTTAAAGGTCAGAGAGAACTTTGGCAGCGGCCGGGAGGCGCTCGCGTCGGGGAGCGGCAAACACTATAATTATCACAAATGGACCAGCATTAAAATTTTAATTACTTCGCTAATTACTCGCACTATAATATGGCACCGAATCAATTAATGGACAAGGAAGATTTCGGCTCGTAACGAGACCAAATATTAAACAAGTCAAGGATGCGACGGAATGTCTGTGAATATTTTTTATATGTTTGTAATTGATGCAATTATAATTATACACCGTTGGCCTTCATTAACAAACAAGTTCACACTGTAGTGAAAAAGTACATCCTTTTTGTATCTTCACGACGGTCGTATCGTACGAGGATAGATAGTTATTGAGCAGAATTAAAATTACACCTATTTTATAATGGTCAATAATTAGAAAAAAAAAGAGATCAGAATTTATACTATTTTAGTAACATACCAGACATAAATAACAAGGCGTTCGCTTGTATTTCCAAAAGGTTAGGTATGTGGTGCTTACCACTGTGTACTTACATAATATATGCATCCCAATATATGGTAGAGAGTGAGTTTACCAAAATTCTAGGATTTCCTGCCCTCAGTATCGGATCCAGGATTGTGGTGCTACTAGGCCAAAAATAATACTTTCGGCTTTTCTTTGGTATACTCACTTATAAATAAAGTTACTGAGGACTTTCAATTTATAAACGTAACTACATAATATGCTATGTAAACAATATAGATAGACCACTCATCAACAGCGTGACAATTACCTGTGTAGCAGTGAAGGTGCAGTGTGGGCCGACATCCGCGAGTGCAATCTGCCCTTGAAAGGACACGCGACGGAACTAATTGTTACACTCGAGGACTCGGGGTCATGTGGCGTTCAAGGGTTTTATTTCAAAATATGATGATGAAGAACTTCTTGAAGCAGGTTTTATAAGTACCTTTATAGTTCCAATTATTTGTCTAGATTTTGAATTGTACCAACATTTTGTGTTCGATCTGTGTGTCTGATTTCTACTCGGAATGGTAATTAGTGGATACTCTATTTGAATAAATAAACACATCCGACAGTCCTAATCCTACACTAAGACCGAGTCTTCTGTCGGGAGTATCGGAATCTACGAGAGACTTTTCAGTCTCACAAACACCCAGATCCGAAATCACGAAAAAAATTGTCTCGGTGCGGGGATTGAACCCGTGGCCTTACGTTTCACACCCGGCATCTGCCCAACTAAGGCACGGAGGCTATCGTACTGAATAGCTGGGCACTAACCATCAGGCACACTGAGCAGTCACTTCAACGTAGCAATACAATAAAAAGCTACAATAAAAAAAACGATTTAACATTCACAGCAAACAAAACCGTCCTCTCCTATCATACTAAATAAACTTAAGCAACTAAACCAAACATATCCATAAACGATTTTATTTACCCAAGCTGACCTTTGATCTAATTTCCCACAATACAATACCCTGTCAACAAGATCGATACGGCGACAGTGATTGATCGGTCATCGCTGACGTAACGCTGACCGGAGCTTCAATATTTCATCAGATCGAGCGATATCATCATTCACATCTATTCTGTATTTCATCAGTAGATCGATAGCATCAGATTGGTATCGTTTCAAAACCCTGTCGCTTTAGGGCCCAGACCTCCTAGATTTAGACGTGACACGCTGTTATTACTGTAAATGTGAGGAATGATAGTGATGAGCCATTTTAATTGTATTTTAGTATGGTGGATTTTGTCCTATATGAAGGGGAAGGTGCAGAAAAAGTAGTATCATTTCACAGCCTTTGCGGCGCAGTTGGTTAAACGCCGGCTATGAAACGAGAGGCCGCGGGTTCCATCCCCGCACCGACAGAAATGTTTGTGCGGCCCACAAATATTTCTTTCGAGTCTGGGTGTTTGTGAGACCGAAAAGTCTCTCGTAGTTCTGATACCTGCGACACAAGACTTAATTGGTCTTACTATGGGGTCCGGACTGTGTATGTGACTGTTGTGTGTATTTATTTATTTATTTATTGTGGCACGACAACGTGAATACAATGTACTTGAAGTTAAAGACAGTGCAGTCCAAAAGGATAGTGTAAACTGGAAAGAGATAATTATCTCTCACTGATCGAAACAAAGATGCTAGAGTAGGCTGATAAAATATTGATATACACAATTATCCGAAACACATTTGTGCATGTCCTTAAGACGAGAATTCCACCATCGTGTATCTGTCGTTAATCGCGTTATAGGCTTTCCTTCCTTCCTAGAGTTTACACAAAGAGAGCCATAATTATTAGCTTTCCAATTGGTGAACAACCAAGATAAGGTGTGGTTTGGCAGTTAACAACATTCAAATTCTTCCACAAATAAAATACTTCCTGTACAAGGACCAATGAGGCGATATGTTCTCATTCGTCAAGTTGGCTAACCACCACCATGCTAACTGATACTAAAGCCTAATTCTTCACCCCAATATAGAAACCCCGTGGCCAACAGAGCCAATTTTATGATAATTCCTTACGTCTAGACACTAGAGGCTAATACGATCTACCCTGATCTTCCCACATAATGAATTCTTTAAGTAGAATTCCATAGTTTTTTACAATTACGTGTTGAAACGGTATGCAATTTATTTATTGCTCAACGGCGTGCAGTAATCGGCCGAACGTCCCACGACCCACCATGTCCGTGTGCCGCGAGGTGCGTGTGCTACTCACTGCCCAGCCACATTAACATGTCAGCACGTTTGTTTGTACAGGTCTATTGCTACTTCACTTTACAAGTTAGTTTTGTTCTTTTGGAAGTCACTCATTTAGGGAGGGTTTAAGTGAGTGGTTGAGATCACTGTGGTTGTCCAGATGATCCAAAATGAAAGGAGTTGTTAAGCCCCCCTCTTGATGTCTGGGTGAATTGGAAAGCAGAATGCCGGGTCACGTGCGTTCTCTCTCAGCGCACTTGTAGATGACACGGTAGGGATAGATCCGTTGAAAAATCAACGCCAGTAAATGTCTTGGCGGTTCTGAATATCTCGGAAGCATTCTAATTTTCTCCGTGACTACCCGGAACAGTATCAAAATTGATGATTCGCGTGAGTCCTAACATAATACTTTGGGCGCTCAGTTAAGCAGTTTTGGATTTCCACGACAATAACAACAGTACGCGTTTTAACTTCAATTTCGGAGTCGCTATGAGTGAGGGTACACCGCACCTGCGCCCCAACCAACCCCAAAGTACTCTTAAGGTCATGTTTTAAGAGCAGGGGAAACTGTTGCGCGTTTCTTATACCCCCAATCAATATACCAGAATTTATGGTTAACAAAGTCACACTCTAGAAGTACTTATACTAAAAATAATTATATTTTCTTAATCTACCTTTTCAACGAAATATGTCTAATAATATATCTAAGTAAAACCGGGTGTCAAGTACTAGTGTATTATAATTATAGAAAATTATAACATATCTTTTGTAATGGAAAATAGGCGCTTAACAAACCATGCATTCATGTCATTTTTGTTTTTTATAATACTTTTATTGCTCTAGTTTGAAATGTCACAGTGATACACGCTTGGATTTACCCAACAGATCTGCCAGTCACACCAGCAAAACCAATATGACAGTAAAACAGGTATAATGCTAATATATGGTGTAAGTAGGCATGCCTGCTTACCGCCCGTGCTCCTAACTGTAATGTATGAATGACGTTTATGTCAGTTTTTAAAATAAAATCTTTAATGTCAGTCTAAATTATTTTAATAAATATTTATTCCTGATATTCCTGGGGTTCTAGACCTGGAATATCACACTAACAAACAGATTATAATAAAACCAGAAACCATAGATAAATTGACGCGTCTAATAGGTAAATATATGTACGGCTAACTGATAAATAAAGCTACCTTTACCAGTTATTTATCAGGAGAAATTACTGATGAAGTATCCAAGCTTACATAGTCCATAATTGTGAGACAGTCCCACATATTTGTGAGACATTATTGCTTCTGCATACCTTAATAAACCACTCAATGTCTAAACATTCCCATGTCATCGCAACTAGCGAGAAATGAACTCGCAATAAATCTTGTTGTACGCCGTGGAGACAAATTGTATAAGATTTAGTATTAGTTGTCTAAATAAATACGCCCACACACCTGACCCCACAAAGATACAGGTCTTGTTACTGAAATGAAATTGGACATTTCGGTACTTAGCAGTATTTATTTATCTACATAATTAGGTTCATTCCTGTATCCTCTAGAGTTAAGTAGAGTCCACTGCTGAATATAGGTTTCCTCCAAGGATTTCAACAGCAACCTGTGGAAGCGGGCCCAAAGCTAGCGAATTCCTGTCACCTTATAGACCTTCTTATAGCTGTACATCTGCCGCAATTCCAAGATAAGCGGCTTCCATCTGAGAACCTTTGAAACCCCTTCAGCCAACAGTTTCCGCGCAATGCACATGCCCACCACCTTGAAAATTTTCTAACCCGGTTGATTATGTCGGTAACTTTACTCTCCTACAAATCTTCTGACTATAGACTTATGGACTTTGAACAATAACACTAGGTACTAGAATAATCGTAGATCACAGAATGTCTCGAAAATATAATTTACAGACTTTCGGTTTTAGACTGGAATTTCGTCCACTATACCACGCAGACTGTGAACCCACTCCTCTTTGCTACTTATGACGCAATGAACACTTTCGAACATTACGATTAGGTAATTAAATACAGACGTGATGCTCTGAGGTCATCCAATTTGCAATTATTTTTATGTACCCGAATTTTAATATATTTTTTTCTTTCGATCAATTTGGGTATGTTTGATCGGATGGTGTAATATTTAAACGTTTATTAAGCGTTCTTGAATATAAATTATTTTATTAGTTTATTATAGGTAATACATACTATATTCTCACTCTTTTATCCTTGAAGGGGCGGGCAGAGTCCACTATTCGTCTACCTAACTTCCGACCTAGGTTATGATGGGCCGAACACAAACTTATTCTTGAGCAATTAACGTGATAATCTGCAACCCAAAACCCAGAGAAGACAAGGTAACATCCGCCATTGTGACCTATGTAAGTGTGTTCACTTCCGAGCCCAGTCTGTGGACATCCGGTTTCGGACGGACTCACATAATTGTACCCGATAAGAAATAAGGCGCAGTGCAGTCGCTTGCCAAGATGAAAATTTATTTCTTCCTAATATATAAGAATATTATTTACATTTCTATGATTATAATAATTGTAAACATAAACTATGGCGAGCGCTATAATATCTTCTATGACAGATGAATTGAACCACCAATTGGAAGAAGGGAATAAATCCAAAAAATAGGAACGGAGATAATAAAAAAAAACTTCATAACTTTTTGCTTTCAACTTATAAACTTATAGGACATCAATGATTATTAAGAAAATATCAATCCTGATTTATTCACCGACAGACCTGCCTTAAATGTATAATATTTATTTATGTGTGTTCATCGAAATGTGTTGGATTTATTCCCTTCTTCCAATTTATCATATAATTCTAAAGATAAACCATTTATTACATGTTTTTATATAATATATTAATAGTATACAATAATTGTATACTGGTCCAGGTCCAAAATATTTTGAAATAATAGACAATATAATGACAAAAACTATTTATTTATTACAAACTTGTAAAGACACTCTGTTATCCTTCTATTCTTCATTTTCGGATCTTGTAGTTGGCCAGGTCAGAATTATATCGTAGAAATCTTTGAATTCGTCAGGAATATATTGGATTATTTTTTGTATGTCATTCATTTTTTTCTCATTTAAGGGTATTTTAGTGACATATGCCAGAGTTTCAGGTATTTTCGGGTTTGTAGAAGGTTTTTGGAGCGTCAAATACAACTACAATGGCGGGTATTAGATCGCTAGTATGACGCCCCCTACCACTATGTGATGCGATTTTGTTTATCGAATAAAAAAAGAGGCAAAAAGAAATATTATTTCTATACACGTAAAGTTGATAGTTGGAAGAAGGGAATAAAGGAAGGATTTGTTTCCTCCTTCCAACTAACAATTTTTTTAGCCCCATGAATCTATATGAAATGAATGGACTTTTTTTCTTTTTTCGAACTCACAACTTAGCCCTACGTCTAAAGAATGTAAAACTGTATAAAAGTGAATATGTCGAAAAGTGGCGTTTATTCCCTTCTTCCAATTGGTGGTTCAATTCATAAACAGACAACATATTTTCTCTTCTCTATTTATGTGTTACTGCAGGCTCTAATATTTAAGTCATTATAATGTTTCAGTGTTACAAAATCTTCAAAATTATTTATTTTTTACACTGTCCTCTCTCTTCTTCTTTTAAATCCATCCCATGGTTGTCTGTAATACATTGCTGTAGAGCGATAAGACCGCCTTTTTTATTGTTTCTGTATCGTGTTATTTGTTTATATTTGTGTACAATAAAGATTTAAACAAATAAATAAATATTTGTACATTTTAATTACTCTATTCATCGTAGCAATCATTATGTAGAAGTAGTTATTTTATTCGTTAATTTTATAAATTTGTAACTCTGCTTTAGAATAATGTAATACTGCATTATGTTCGTGGAACATAATTCTATATACTTTTGCTTTCGAACCCGATGTGTACATTAAAGTTCGAGTGTCAGATTGACGGATTAGCACATCGGAATTAATACAAGCAATCGAAAGTAACGTAAAAAGAAGACACAAGGCGCTCATCGCGGTCTTACTCAACAGATTACTATCTTGGATGTAGAAATAACTTTTAATCAAAAGAGTACAGCTCAACATGGATTTTAGCCTAAACCAAATTAACCTCTGCCACTCTTCGGACCATAAATTATTGCTATGAAAAGAAATTAGCGTTGCGTTGCATAGTAATAGAAATATCAATAAGGTAACACATTTTTCAGGCCTATATCGTGTTTAGACAGCCATGCAACTAGGTTCACATACAGGTTATTAAACCAATTAATATCACAGGTTTTAATAGAAGACAAACCGATCGCCATTGGGAATTATTCGTATGTGGTTCATACATGCTTTCGTTTTGCAGTAAGAATCGAATCCGCGGCTCTTTTCATAGCCGGCTTCTGAACTTACTAGTCCACGGAAGCCATAAAATATTGTATCTACACAAAAATACTTACGCAAGATGTCGAATTGATATATTAAGATCAGAATATAGATATTATAAATAGCCTAATAATCATTGCTCCATCCTGCATTGTTCCTAAATACAATTGACATGAAGTAAATATTGCAATATTATTGTAACTGGAATACCAAAGATCATTTGTATAAATTGCGCCAATATACCACGAAATTAGTATCATGTAGATAGATTACCTACTGTTCAAGGTTTCTTATTAATCAATCGAAAAACGGAGTAAGTACATCCGAATACTTTCTAAATCGGTAAAGGTTAGAAAACCAGTATTGGAGGATCTCAATTAGTCTGGTATTCAAATGTATTGCATGCATTTAAACTCATCTGTGGCGCAGTTGGTTGGACGCTGGCTGTAAAACAACAGGCCGCGGATTCGAACCCTATACCGAGATAAAATAAAATAGTACTTTGTGGAGACGAATACGTGTGGGATCCACAGGTATTTGTTTTGGGTCTGGGCGTTTGTGAGACCGAAAAGTCACTCGTAGTTTCACAGTACAAGACTTTATTGATCTTTATGCGAGGTCGGGACTATACATATGTGACCGTATGTATTTATTTATTATTTATTTTATATTCGAATGTATTACTTGTATTTATAGAGCCAGTATCATTATCTACAGTTATAAATGTTATTTAATCATCTAGGCGACTGCAGCGTAGGACGTCCACCCACGAGGTGGACGGACGAACAATGAAGGTTGCAAGAAGCCGCAGGATGCGGACCGCTGCCAACGAGTAGACGAGGAAATCTCTAAAGGATATGTTGAGCAGTAGACTGTGGCGGTTAGGTACTCGTAAGCAACAAATACAGGGTATATCAAGACTGCGACCGAAAACGAAGCGAGGTGGTAGTATTACTGACTTCAGACACAATGAAAGGAAAAATTTCGCAAAAAAAATCGCAAATTCTTTTTTGTATTTATTTTACTTATCGTCGTATTTGGATGATAAATAGATTTCCTAAAAAAATGATGTAGGCCTCTTTGTTTTTAAACACTCAATGGTACGTAAGGGTTTAAATTATTATTTTCGCTAAACCTAGGTGTTTACCATCCAAACTAGATAATTTTTAAAAAATTCTAAAAATATATCTGTCGCTGTTTTGGTGAAATTTTTATTTGCAGCGTATCTGTAACCACTAAAACTACCACCTGGCTTCGTTTTCGGTCGCAGTCTTGATATACCCGGTATATCACAGCTTTCCGAGAAGTCGGAGAAGAATGTTATTGACGTCCAACTCTGACCAAAACTCTTTGCACATGGTACTCCTAATTTTGACCACTAAAACAGTATACATTAAAGTACTACATGTAAATCTTTGTACAGACAACTATATTACACTTCGAATGATGTTGAAAAATACAAATATGATAAAAAAAAATCGTGTTGATCAATACTTAGTCACAAAATAACTTATCCTACAATATTATAATGTTTGAGCCACACATAATACCTAATGCATGCATGTCTCTATAGAACCCACATTAAAGTAATGTTCGAACATTAAACAGATCCACGAAGGCCGCCAGATCTCGTTCTAGCCAATAACATCCTACGTGTACCGCGGGTCATTTTCGGACCATTTATTTCTTTAAATTGAGGCAAAATATTATGAAGGTTCTTGTACGGCAGAGGCTTGTGATGGATTCATTTTGTAAATTGTGATTATACCTTGTAAAGGTGTGATGAAATCTGTTTACGGCGCAGTCTAATTGTTGGTTAAGTTGCGTACTGTTCGGTGGTTTATGTTCCTCGGATATTATGTTCATCGCTCGAATATCCTCTGCTATTAAACTGAATAATCCCGTAAACAATCTTGATATTAGTTATTTGCATCGAGATTATGTGAAGCTACAGAGAAGCTAGTGCTTATTTTAGACTTAAATATTAATTTACGATCACTGAGAAAACTATTGCATTGAAGACCAATGTCTCATTATTTATTTAGTATAATTATGCACCTTTCTGAATATGTATGAAATCACTCACGTCTAGAGTTAATTTAAAAATTGTAGGCTCCTTCGTTGCGAATTGATGCATACTAAGGTATATGTGACGATGAAACCTGCTCCTTATACCTCCGAACTAGTAATATAAAATATAAATACACCCAACAACATACGTAGTCCTGACCTACATTAAGATCAATTAAGTCTTGTGTCGTGGGTATCATTCGTTGCAAAAAAAAAAAACAGGAAGCGTTGCAAACAAACCACATAATAATAATAGGTGAATTATACCTTTCATTTCAATTTAAAAGTGAGCGAAATGATGCGAGTTCTGTCCATCTTACAAAACGAGAGGGCGTGAAGATCTGCAATCCTCAATAAAGAGCAACAATTTTAATACATATAAATTATGTTTCATAAAAGCTGATTCCGTAATAAGTTTGCAATGAGTCCGCGGTAGACGCTCCCAACACGTTTTCGAGGCACGTTTGATGGCGGAAGCAGGGTTGGCAGTGAAGTCACTCCTATTTATAACACGGATAAGTGGAAACTGAAATAGTGTTTGAATTTCTTATTGCTAGCTAACGAGCAAATGGCTCATCATGATAAATGTTTACAGCAATTAATGAACATATCCATATTGGGATCATAGGTTAATTGCTAGTTCATTCAATGGGAGGAGAAAGAGAAGGAAAAAGGACCTGGGGGGAAGGCGTATTAGGGTTCTGAAACTCACACTCACCAAATTGGAACTTGACAGGTAACTCGTCGCTACACGCCGGTTTCCTGTCAAACTTTTGTTTTACCCCAGCCGAGTTGGCATTCCTACAGTAGTCCAAGGTGACTGCAGCGTGGCTCTGCAAGTTTTTCTATTTCATTTGTATTTATCATATATTTTTGTATAAATATGTAGTTTGAGGAAATGAACGAAGCGCCGCTTTTCCAAAAGCTGTTTGACCTCTAAAGTGCAAGTATCTAACTGACGATTCAGGCCTCGTAAAATGCTACGCATGATAATACTGTGAATTCATTTTAAGCATTCCATATGTAAACCTCCCTAATCAATTCTGAGAAGTCATAGAAAGCATTCTACCAAGCAAAGATATTTGCTTCGTAAAGCCCACAAAAGATGATTGTGCTCTGGCAGTCGTCAGCTAGTTAGCTTCTCAAGCTGACATTCAGTCACGTCAGCAGTGAGCTGACAACCCTGCACGAAATCTAATTATTTAGTTTGCGTCTCGAAGGTGGCATTTGTTTGAACATTCTACATTTTATTAAGTGTTCACTTGCACTGATTTACGACGAGACGCGACATATGAATTTATTTGACTACATTTAAAATATTGTTGTTTGAAATAAGCGTAAAATGCGTGTATTGAGCCAGTCACTACATATTTTAACGGTGAAATAAAATATCATGAGAAAGAGAGTGCTACTAGCGTGGTAGACAATGACTTCTTGCACTATAATCCTGTAACCAGCAGTATGTGATTGTTGGCCGATACAATATAGAAATGACAATTCTAAAACCTTGAACCTGCGTATATAAACTCGGGACATTTTTCGAACATATGGATTAGATAAAATTCCACGCATTATTCAGCTTTCATTGGAAACGTAAATTTTATAAACTTTGTGTAACCATAGTAAAAACTCAATAGGCCCCCCTCCAAGGATATCTAAAGCTAACTGATGGCTCATGTAAGCGGCTAGCATCCAGGGACATCCAGCCAACTTGATAGTTCGTCAGTCAACGTTATGCAATATGTATGCAAAAATGTCATGCCATAATTACTTCAATAAGAAATGATAGCTTACATCCTAATAACTTCTAAAATAATGATCTAACCTAACTCCTCTAAAATCTAAGAAGGGTAAAACATTAGTATAAGATATCCTTGTGACAAAATGTCGAAATTGCGAGTGTTATTGTTTCTATTGGAGCGTGTTACCTTCGAGGAGCGTCGCGAGTATGGGCGACCGTTAAATCACTCAAACGAGGCGTTTAACTCAACACAACACCGCTGTTTACGATCACTTTATACACGCATTATTAACTCCAATTATATTTCATCATCATTATGAGCTTAAATGTTCCAAAATTGGGTCCTTCGTTTTGTTACTGTTAAGGGTTTTAGACTCTAAACGTTGTAATCAATTAGAGTAATCAGTAATGATCTATCATTCTCTAAAGTGATGTTAGCTATGTTTAAAAGCGACAGCAATTTTAATTACTTCATGTCAGGAAAAGATGTGATGAAGGTGGTAAAGAAACGGGTAGTCAAACAAATCACTCGAATTTCGCGATAAACAATTGCTTAGCTGCAAGGAAGATCTTCTAATTATTCTTGTAAGGCAGGCGATTTTGTGAATTAGCACGTATTCAGGTAAGCTGAACACATGTAACATTTCAAATTGGTTAAATGTCGGAGACAAGTCTCTGAGCTCTGCTGAGCCTCAATAAGATTGTGCCAGCATCATAAGACTATCAGGGATTTTATTTGATTTTTCTACAGACCAATTCCAAACATGAGTACATTTACTACGCCGGAGTTTTAAATACTAAAAAATCTACGTATCACTGAAGACTTATATAATTTAATCCATTCAACCATGATTAGCAAGATCGCAGTTATGGCTTAGGTAAGTCTAAAGGCCACGTGACAAATAGCTCAAGTAGTCTTCACGATCATTGCCATCACATAGACCTAATTCCACGCCATTGACCCTGATCTCTCGATCATCAATCAGCAGCTAGGTCGCCTCATCACATCCAGAGCACGATTTGCAAAGAATCACCTGCTCTCGTTGTATACAATTAACTTGAGCTCCTAATATAGCCCAACAATGCCCCCATTTACACCGCAAGCGTCGGCCGCGCCATATAAGCAATTACTGTATGTAGATACTAGATTCAATTAATTATGAGCTATTAATTGACTGAGGACGGTGTGTGCGGAGGACTGGTTGGTAATGAGAAAAATGTGCTGTTGATTGAAATTGCATACAAATATTAAGAGCATGTGAATTATTGCCAGCCCGCGGTTTCATGCGTGCAATGTACTTTAATTAAATAGACTGTAAGTAGGGTTAAATTCAGTCAGAGGAAAGCTCCAAATAGAATGCCAGGAGAAGAGAAAACGAAAATAAATGTAATGTAAACTAAAATATAGAAGAAGAGGAAGAAAGTTAAAGAGAATAACAAAGTAGGAGATTAAAACATATTTTTCTTAAAAAGTTTAGGAAAATATAAACAATATTTCTATTTAATCTCATCGCATTCGTTCGCATAATTGCAGTAGTGATTGGTGATTTCTGATTGCTCTCCTTGGACAAATAATCGAATAAACGAAAGTAAAAATATAAAATTCAACTGATATAATTTATTCAGTTTCAATATTTCAACAGACAGACATTTGCAACAATGTTGTAGATGTCACGGTAATTATAATAATTGAGACTCCGACCGAAGTAATTAAATCACTCTATATTATTCCATTACCATATGACGCAGACATTTAATAAAGCATCTAATGAATGTACGCGCACACGCATTCACAAAGTTTTTACTATCACTTCAACAGATGTTAAGTTCAAAGAAAATGTCAAATGATTCATGAGACATTCTCGAAGGTGCTCCGAATTTAAGGAGGGAATTAAAGGTCAATAGGTACAGCACATTTTTGAGATATATTTACTTTAGAATATACAAAAAATTCATGACGAAACAAAAGGCTAAAATTTATCCGTGTTTATACCAATTCCATTGGGTAGCATGGGAAATCCCCCACTTTTTCTACTGACGTAGAGCTTTGGTGTCAAAGTTTTATCAGTCGGTATGACATTCGAAAGCTTAGTAATACGTATCAATTTGCTTTCACAGTTATTTTGTTTTACATTCCTAAAGTTTGCGATGCGAGGGCAACTTTTCAAGTAAATAATAGGCTATGCTGACTATCCACATAGGTGTAACCGCTTGCTACGCTAGTATTATTGACACTTTAGTTAATTATTATTTTAATAAGCAAGAGCCATTAATTATGGAATCATTCTACATGCATTACATTACATTATTCTTATGTATAAGGAGATGTGATTTGAAACCAATATTATGTCTCTTCGCGTGTCTTCCACCGCGTACATCAATCGTTGGCATTCTGTCGGCACAGATGTCCGCATCGTGGCGCTGTGTGCTGCATAAACGCACTTAATTATATTAATTTTCTTTTTCATATCCTTTATGTAAATATTGTTTACTGCGCGCATTCCCACGATCTAATGCCACTATTTGTTTAATGCATTTTTTCTATACATATATTATTGTGGAATTCCAACTCCGGCTACTCGTTTATTTAATTTTTCTATACCTATAATTATATTTAAACGTAGAAAAGAAACGTGGTGTTGTAGGTGTTTATTGGTGGCGGTGACCACTCCCTGCCAGGAAGCCATGTATTCTTTTCAAATCTGTTCCGTGGAAAAATCTTCTGATTGTTATTTTTGAATTAAAGTAATATAAATTCTAGATAGCCTATCTAGGTTACAATTTATAAGATTCAAAAGTGCATCACTTGATTGATCCAAACGTTATGTAGCATACTTAGGGTTTCTGGTGCAACCAACATTATTACTAACCGCATGGAACATTTTCTTTAAGACGTTATTGGAGATGTATTGTTTATAATCCATGTAAAGTATCTATATCATATCGAAGTTTTATTCAGTCATTTAGTATTTTTACTTTTGTCATCCAATACACAGATTTTACAAGGTAATACAGCTCCTATCAAGCCAGCCCTATCATTCTCAGGCAAAGCTAGTTACAGCATAATTCTAACTTTCAGTAATTCCTCAGTAATCATTTAAAGGTTACACTAGTAATGTCTTGGTGTTTTATTACTTTATTATCCATTGTTAGGCACGAACAAAGAAACGATAGACCAATTCGACACGGAGCATCGGTTCATCCACTGCTGGTTTGCTTTCGAAGTGCATAGGCATAAACCCGGTAAATTTGCAAGCAGCTTACGTGATGGTAAATAATCAGCGTTAGATACAACATTTATACATTGGCACTTATGGTGAGTTCAGGCAAATCATCCAGAGCTAGGCTTTAGTTATTACAAAAATTGGGCTTTTTGAAATCGAATACACACAAGCTGAACCCGAAATTTGACAAACTTTCACGACTAATATGACTGATTTTCCCCCATCATTTACAGTGATTTCGGGGCCCAGGCATATGCAAATTTTCGCCTACCAGTAAATTCTAGCAATCTATATTATTCCCCATCAGTTTTCTGTAAGTGGCCCTATCCCATCCAGCAAGTCTATTTATATTATAGTCTATAGTGGGTGCAGTGATCCATCACTTATAAAGCAGTTAGGTTGTTTTGTCATAACCTATGGAACCCGCTCATCATCAAATAACACAGTGAAACACGTCTAATTTGATTCCAAGAACACGTTAGATGAAAGAAGCAGGTTACTGATTATTCTGGCAACATGTTAAAGGTCGTTACTAAATTATTCCTTTACTTACAAAATTAATTCGCATTAATCTAAATGAAAAAAAGGGATTGTTCTTAAATTATTTTTGTATATTTATAGCATTTTTTGCTCACTTCTTAATTTTATAATGACAACGAATAAGTTAAAAAAGTAGTGCCTGAAGCAATGTGGACCCAAAAAGTCCTCGAAAGTTTCTAACTTGCGCGACGCAATAGCCAGCTAAGTTCTGTGTTAGATTCCCAGATTGGGCAAGCCATTCAGTTTGCCTTTTTCGATTTAAACAGTATCATATCGAATGCTTCAATAGGTACCCAGCATAGCAACAGGCATCCACCCAATATATTATTATCTTTATACGGAAATAAGCCTATAGTTACTTGCCTATAGTTTTGGGCACGTTTTCCATATATCGCTTACACAAATGAAATTTGTCTCGAAACGAGGGCTGACTGCGCGGCGACTCATTTAAAGGTTTAGCGCCTATTGCGCCATACCATTTGACAGCCTCCGTGGCGCAGTTGGTTAGACGCCGCCTGTGAAACGAGAGGCCGCGGGTTCGATCCCCGCACCGAGACAAATGTTTGTGAGAACCACAAGTATTTGTTTCGGGTCTGGGTGTTTGTGAGACCGAAAAGTCTCTCGTAGTTCTTGATACCCACGACACAAGACTCGATCTTAGTGTGGGGTCAGGACTATGTATGTGACTGTTGGGTGTATTTATTTATTTATTATTTATTTATTTATTATACAAGCTGTTAAATCGCCACATTTATCATTAAACTTACATTTGGACGGAGAACTTATATGAATAGCCCTCATTATATTGATGAAGCTAGAGCTCGTTAGAATATCAAACCTTTAACATCTATGGAAACCTTCTAACAAATTCAGCCTCATAAAAAGTTATACATCCACATAACTATAGAAAAAGAACCGTAAGGCTAGAAATGATATGTAGACTGTCCCAATTATTCGTCTTCTTCGAAGTATTTCATATTCCGTTGAGATTATTTTTCTACTTGGGTAAATCCTTTTGGGGCTGTAAAGTGCCAATCAACAACTTTGAGGTCCAAAGTAAGGTTATCCCGTGGTTTAGTGTAATATGTGAAGAATGAAGCTATGGTTACCAAATAATGATAGAATGAATAGCACATATGGTGTAGTCCAGTAGCGGGTTCAGTGACGATTATTTGTAACGTGATCCTTAGGAGAGGCCAATGATCACCAGAGAAATATATTTAGGTTAAAATGAAGTGATGAAAATAATAACAATTACCTACTATAAATCACTGAAAACTACTTATGACCGTGAAGAATCCCATGTGAGACAACAAACATACTCATTAGGGCTTTAGGACTACTTAAAACTATTCCACATGAAACTTTTGTTGAATATTATTTCATTTAAAAATTGGAAGTATATAATATAGTATTAGCCGTAACTTCAATCCAATAATTATCAAATCAAGCAAATAATTTCGTGTGGTATTTTGGATTTGTGAAACAAAGTGTTTTATAACAATTTTAATTACCTACACGGGAATAACAATTTTCCGAAAACTAGATTTACAAGAAAGCATAATCTGATATCTGAAATAATTTTATTTTACGCCTATCTAAAAATTTGCGCCAATACCGTCTCAGTGTGGACAAATATTCTGGTTCAAGAAGATATACATACGTATATTCATGTCCATTTTGACATTGTATGGAATTCAAAACAAATACAGATTATTGTCATTCCATACATCCTAATATATGGGATGGGCACTGGGCTCGTCTCACATTAAAGTTTATTCAACATAAGATTGGTCCTCTATCCGTCTCCTACAGCACATAAAATAGTGTGACGTGACGCTCAGTGAATTAATGCTAAGATGATGTGCATACGCTGTTCTGCTTTAGAGAAATATAAACGCGTTAAACTTAGTTTTGCAACGGTAATGCATCGATTCACAGGAAATTCCTTGAAGCTGCTGTTTTGTATACGAGCGTTTGGTAGTGCGTGGTGGCCTATTGGTAACGGACCAGACGCGGCCGCCTACATGTTCACGGTGGTCGCGGGTTCAAATCCCAGGGCATACCTCTGACTTTTCGGAGTTATGTGTGTATTGATAGTCAATCACCACGCACTTTAACGGTGAAGGAAAACATCGTGAGGAAACCTGCATACCGTAGCGATTTTAAAAGAATTTCTACGGTATGTAAGTCCGCCAACCCGCACTAGGCCAGCGTGGTGGACTATATGGCCTAACCACTCTCAATCGATTCTCGATTGTAGAGTAGGCCCGTGCCCTGCAGTGGGACGTATATGGGCTGATATAGATAGATAGATAGACTGGGCTCGTCTCACATTAAAGTTTATTCAACATAAGATTGGTCCTCTATCCGTCTCCTACAGCACATAAAATAGTGTGACGTGACGCTCAGTGAATTAATGCTAAGATGATGTGCATACGCTGTTCTGCTTTAGAGAAATATAAACGCGTTAAACTTAGTTTTGCAACGGTAATGCATCGATTCACAGGAAATTCCTTGAAGCTGCTGTTTTGTATACGAGCGTTTGGTTTGCGATATTTTGTCGGAGTTACAATGAAAAGCTTAATTATATTTAAATACATCAACTGTATTACAATACGATTGATGTACATATTATTGAGGTGTGAGGAGCTGCTACCAACCCTCTCCTGAACCGTCGCAGGCATGGCGTATTCAATTGCCAAGTCGATGTAATGTATGTCGGTCATAATAAATATGCGTGGATATTATAAATGTGCAACAATTATGTGTCTGTGTGTAAAATACCTCTTCACATAACCATCAAACCATTCATATTGCATCTAAGCAAAAATGTAAAATAACTTAAATATGACTTCCTTTTTTTTTAAATTAAATTCAAATGAATTATTCTGCTTTGAGTTCTAAATTCAACTTTTAATGGGTTAAAATAAGTGAATATAAGTTTAATTGTAGCCAATTAAGTTATGATTTGCCGATGGCCGATGGAGCCCAAAAGGTTTATAGCTGGAGTCCGACTTAGATAAAGTTACAGGAAGTAGCTGAATGCAGGCCGCTTCCAACAGTCTCTATAGAAATCCTTGAGAACAGCTATGATTAGCAGTTGACTGCTATAGGCCGATGATCAAGTTGGTTAATCATCTTCTCTCTAAATAATAAAACTTGCGACATAAAAATCTCCCGTCTACATCATCTAGATGCATGCTCAGAACCGCAGGCGAGAATGATCGGGCGCGCGCACGACCAGCGCGCACGGAGTTATTGTTGCGCAAGCTGCAGGCATTTTTCTATTGTTTCGCGATTATTCATACCACGTATATGGCTTTAAAGTGTAAAGCATTATCCGTTTAGCTTTACGGTGTTCTGGTTAATGAGTTGATAGCGTGAAGGGGGGTGAAGGTTTTTGTGACCGGTTTAGTTGATGAAAATAGAGTAGATAATATGTATACTCAAAACACCGGGAGTGTCTTAGATATGTTTTATTCACATTTCTTACACAATTGTATAAACAATTATAAACGTGATTTTGTGGCAAAACCTTCCATTGGGCGGCAAAGAAACAGTTTAATATATTTGTTATAAGGAGAGGGTAGGAAAAAGAGATTCCTGTGTTTTCAGCAACTAGTATTGCTCTTTAACACTTGACTTTGACCGTAGATTCAATTCCTTTATCAATATAACTAAAGGATTCAGAAAGCTAGGATTCAACTTATTTACTAATGGAATGAATTCAAAGGAGTCAAAAATAAATGAAATAATTCCCATTACCCATTACATAGCTCCCAAATACAACACTATAATCTCGAAAATCCAAACTAATTTATACTTCCCAAATTATATGAAGAGCATAGACAAATCATTTCTTAAATATGAGCTTCTAAGTTCCCTGCAGCTGACAGGCTCATTACGCATATACCACTAATAAGCCAATAATTATAATGATCATAAATTACCATGGATGTCATTACCGTTTGCAGAATAATATAATGAAGTCAATTGAGCTCGTAACAGAGAAATGACTCATAAAGGTCAAGGAAATATATCTCGAGCAGTTTACTACATCCGCTACAGTTTACTATAACGCAATACTACTTGGTTTATAAATAACATATTCGAGTGTCCGACCTTTAGTGAGATCATTCTGGGAAATATTTTAAGAGCCTATACTTCCTTAAAGGCTGGTAACGCACCCACAATACCTCTGGTATCGTGGGTATTCATAGGTAACGGTAACATCAGGTGAACCAGTTGCTCGTTTGCCCCTCATTTCATTACAAAATGTGTGAAATATCACATTTGTTACTCGCATCATGGTGGTTCGCACTGCCGAAATGAAATACGCAGGTTAGGTTATAAGTAAGGTTAATGCCGCAAAATTTCTAAGCTGTATGATGCTTTCTAACCCGCTTTAAGCCAGCATTGTGTTAAGAGGTAACTGCGCCTTAGCGTACGAAATGTTCTAGCTTATAGCTATATATAGGGAGCGTTTAACAAATATTATACAGGAAAGAAAATAACTTCATAATTAATACTTAAATACCTAAAACAGGGAACTAAAAGTGATGAATATAATGGAATATGGCTCCTTTTACAGAAGATAGGAAATATGTGATGTACCGGAAAGAGGAAGATATGTTTGTGCGCACTTGTCCGATGCTGAGAATTTCTATTCAATGAATTCCTACTTAATACTGCTGATATGACATATAAATCATTATAAGGCTAAATGGATACCAAAAAGAGTAGTTGTACTTACTTTTATGATAATGTGGTAAAAAAATATGTCAAGAAATGTTGTTAATTTAATAATATTATATTTATAAAGGTATGCTCTGACACATGAAAGACAAGGTATTAATAAAATAAGACAAAAGATTCACTCAAAGTCATATTCAGTATTAATTAAAGCAAGGCTAAACCATGAAAGAAGAACAAAGACTTTCATGAACCCGAAAATGAAGCACGCCATTCACAATACGAATCCATATCATTAATCAGTCTGCAACTGTCAAAACACTTTAATCTAAAGAAGGCACGAATCACCTGCGGTTATAAAGTCGATCGCAATCAGTTCACGATAAACAAATGTTCGGAGGTGTGGAGGTCGAGAGCTCATGAAATTTCTACGTAATAAGCACGGCTTTGTTCAATAGCCATGACATTTGTAATGCATTGGTTTGGGCATGAGTCGGTCCTACGATGCAGATCGTGATCTAGTCTCAATGGCCAGTCTGGTGATCTTTATTTTAGGTTTCTATTAATGATTGTCGATGTAACTATTGTTATGCAGAACTATATTCAATATGTTTTTATGAAGACCAACCAGGAATAACGAAATACGTACCGCGTCGTTACCGCCACTTACATCTCAATGCGTCTTTTAAGTAAACCGACCAAGATTTTTTATTGCAATGAATGGCGAGACGAGCATGCCATTCGCTTGATGGTAAGCTATACGACCGTTCATGAACAGTAGCAACGATCATGAATTACAAAGCAGTACTTGGTATTCCACTGCGCTCGCCACCCTTAGACATAAGATGTAAGTCTCATTATATCCAGTAATTATTACTCTGTCTACAATTTCCTTTAAATTGGAACACAACAGTGCATTTACACTGCTGTTTGGCGGGAGCAATAGACATTGCGGCGGTACCTACGCAGGCGGCCTCTCACATATAAAATATATTCTTTTTGCAAACAGTATTGCAATATTTTTTTAATTATTTAGCATTATTCCACCCACTGCCCCTTCTAAATGATGTGCTAGCCAAAGGATCGACATTTCAACTAATAGACACGATTATCCCTTTAAACGGTAAAGCGTCGCCTTACATCGAGCCCATCAAAGCTGTCACAAGCTTTAAGCCTTAATGGAATCGATAAATTAAATTACGTAAAGCAGTAACTTATAAATATTTTACACGTCGTTTGTAATGGCTTTGAAGTGCAGTATTTGCGCAATAGACGAAGTCATGTAACTCAGGGTACATAGTAAATTTCACATGTACAAATTCTTGTAAAAATGTGGGCAGGAGGAAGACGAAACAAGTCAAAAAAGAGTTAAATGAAATCAAATAAAAATTAATTATTTTTAACAACAAACTATTGCAAACATTTTAAAATACTTTTTATTAAAAACTGTTTAAAACCAACAAATTAATCTAGATAACATACATACCTACATAAACTCATTCCTTTTTTTCCAGAAGGGGTAGTCAGAGGTGCCACCAGGATATCCATGTTTCGCCTTGTATGTTACGTTCTACAATGTGATAGGAGGTGAGTCTATCACCATATCGGGCATTACTGACTCCTGGCTGATAAATAATGAACAGAAAATCTCAATTAACCTCATATCTCTAAATACCCGTGAAAAGTAGCCTGCATTTAAATATAGGATCCAGGTAACACCAATTTATTTAACACTTCACCCAGCCAGGGTATCGGTCAGAAAGTCAGACCGCGTTACGTAAGTTGGAGTAACATAAGTCAGAATATCATTTATCGGGGTATTACTGTGATAACAATCCTCTTTTTTACAAGTTAGTATCGCCTTATCATCGGCAGCCTTTCATCTCTATTAAACATAATAATTAGTCGTAAGACATTTTGCCATATAAACAGTGCAGTCGATCCAATATGGCAACTGGCGGCATTATATGATGGAAATGCTTTGTAAATATTATCGATGATGCGTGTCTAGAGAGGTGATCAGGAAAGTTATTTAGTATTGGTATCAGTGATTCAACATATAGTTTTTATTTCATGAGATTGGTAAGTTTATTAGTCAGATGGTATAGATGAAAGCACGTTAAGATAATAAACTTAATAATAAAAAGCATACATTCAAGATAAATGGCAGTTGGATAGTCGGCGGATGCCGTGGTGGATTCTAAGGATTCCAAGCCTTGGCGATGCAAACATAGATTCGACGAAGATCTTTAAGAGTTATGGCCGTATTTTCTTTTCTTAAATATCCCAAAATGCTCGATTAATAATACTGTAGATAGTAATTGATTTGACCATGTTTGCTAAAGACGATATTCGAAACATACCTACAGGGATATCCAAAAGACCTACATAAAACGTGAAGTGATCGTAATCTTAATCTAGTGGCCTAAAATGAGAATGTATAACAACATGTAGTTCGGCAACAAAGGTCGGCCTTCAACTTCAGGCCCGCTCCGACATCCTCAACCGGATCTTAAGTGTTTTTACGCATTCAATAATGTGTAAAATATCGAAAAAATCAATCCGCGTACTTAAATACGGTCTGACTGATATTTTGTAAGGAAAACTGTTTTAAGATCAGTGTAGTAATATAAAATCGTAATATACCAAGTTAACCATCTTTTGTTTGTCGGCGCAATTCTTCCGGCCTACCCATAATCGCATACAAATTTTGAATTCGAAACGCGGCTCAACCGGCGTGGGTCAATGTAACAGGTTTGACGTTAAAGCTAAAAGTTTTTGTATTTAATTTTTAAAATATTCACTTGAGCACGAATTCAGAGAGGGATAGCGATTAACTCACCCCCTATCTTTGGACTCGTGGCATTCCTACTACCCCTTTGATAATAAATGTGCGGACATACACGTATGTGAAGCTCTTGACCTTCTTTTATTTTTTTCTAGCAATTATCTTGCATTACAAAAGCTCATGAGTTTATTTTAATGACGATGTTTTCCTTCACTGTTAAATTAGTTCACAGCTAAATTGCTATGAATTATTATGAATGCGTAGGTGCAGCAAGCGTATTTTAGTATCTCATAGATTTGTCTCGATGCTTCTCTAAAACCAATAATTAACAATTTGGTACGATTCACAACCGGCGTATAAATAGCGGTTGGCACTCGGAATGTTTTCATTACTCGGTGACCTCGCTATGTCGGCGCTTCTAAATAATCGCCCAATATTGTAACTATTACCCGTAATTATATATTTATATTAAGAGTTTGAACAAACTTACATAACTTTGATCAAAGCATTTCATTTGATCAAAAATATTAGGATTGTGAACACTATAGACAGTAAAGATCGTCGTGGCGACTTACACGTGGATGTTGTGTTCAGGGAACCACTTGAGTATGTCTGGAAGTTATGCAATGAAGTAGGCCGCCTTAATTTGTATTGATCAATGAAAGATAGTTGTAGTCTTTGGTCGGTAAATACTCTACTTGAACCACTTACCCCCCAGTGCGATGCATCCAGTGCGCCGAGCCAGAATAAATAAAAATTGGTTGTGACCCATCAACATGTACACGTGGAATTGCACGTGTATTGCTTCTTTAAAAAAACGGAAAGGGCAGTTAGACTTAAGGAGCTTTTGAGGCTTTCAGCAAATGTTTTCCAAAGTGTTGGACAGCACATTAAAGGTTGTTATACAATCAACGATGTATTATAATTGTTGTACTGATATTTCATATAAATAATATTAAGTTAACAATTGGTCTAATATATCATTTAAGAATTTAAAAAATCGAAATTTCCCTTTACTTTTCTGAGTCGACCGCACCTCCGCGCCGCAGCAGTCGCGATATTGTAATTGCAACATACTATAATTTATGTTCACCTCTAATATTGATTATATGTTTTCATCCTATTTATTCAATATGCTTTTATTATTCAATCATGACATGAATGTAATAGATATTTAAATTAAATAAATAAGTTATTTTATACTTTTGACCTAGGGATTTTAGTGTTCAATAATTTTTAAAAACAATTTAAATTTATTTATAATTAATGTGTCGTTTTTTGAAAGATTTCAAAATCGTATGAATTAAAAAACAAGGATGTTGAATGAACGCCATCTGTCGCAAATGCTAAAAACTTCGTTAAACCACGATGCGAAGCTACAATCTCTTGCTAGACTTTTGCGAGCTTTTGAAGTTAGATGGGGCTTCAAACTAAGAACTTTGTATTAAGTTTGTTGTAGTACTTGTACATATTTAAAAATATAATTCCTAGGAAAAAATATTATTTGTGGCTCGGATTGTAGCGATACAATATTTAATTATTTCATTTTATTTTAACTGTATAAAATATCTTAAATATATTTTATTGTCATACTAGATTTAGCGTTGAAACTACGGACTAGAATAAAATTTGTTCTATGTATATTCATTTCAACGAATATATTTTGAGACTGTCATAAGTCTAAGAGAATGATTTAATTTTCACTTAAGATCACAAACATCTCTACATTTCAACAACCAAAATAGCTGCAATTTGGAGTTGTAACAGAGTATTTACCAGTCTTGTTCCACAAGAGATAATAAAAAGTTACTAAAATAAAATATATTAATTTGCACGAATAATTGAGTCCCTGACATATACATATTTTGAAAGTAGCCCTTTAAACACAATATGCTTATCAATACAAGCGACTTTTAGGGCATTTAGCATCACATAAAACTACTAGCAAGACTATTTTGACTAGATTATTTTGAGTAAAAAATTCTGTCTATGATTAGGAATCACTCGTGATTTTTTTTCTCCAAAAAATTTGGACTTTTATCCTGTATGTCCATTTATGCAATTTAAGTGCTATTACTATTAAAAATAAAACAATACAGCCTTTGCGATGGTGCAACAAACAGACCTGCCAAAAGCTATAAAGCTTTACTTCGAATACGGAACAATTTAATCAATGTGTAAGTTATACTAATAGTTGTTTCGGATATAGATGAAGTAGGATTATAAATGCTCTCGAATCTCTGGTTTCATTTCTGTACAAGATAACCTTACCTATATTGCAGTGTTAGGTCAGGATTACTTATGTGTCTAATTCTCCAAAACGTTTGAGGAAATAATGTGAGCCAAGGTTTATACAGCATGCAAAATTGCCCCGGCAGCTGAGAATAAAAAAAAGAAAAAGAAATCTTTTGGAACATCTGTCATCGACATTGACCGTTATTTTACAAAACTGCATGTTAATAAAATATAATATCCGTAAATAATTGAATGTTCGTGCTCGTTAAAGTTATCATCTATGACGAAATGATACATCTTTACATTGAAAATAACATCAGTAGTCATTTTTATGTAGCGTACCTAAACAATTAATTCTGGGTTACTAGTGGATGAGGGAGAAGAAACAAGGGCTCTTTAGTATTTTATTTATTGTTTAAGCTGTCATAAATAATCATAGCGATGATACAATTTGTCAGTAATGATATCCAGTTATGGGGTTGTAAAATTGAGGTCGTTTGGGTCCACTGAAATCTTCACTAATTATTTTCTCAGTGGTTGTTACCCGTGGAATTAAATCACTATAATTTTCCTCATCATTAATTGCTTTCAAGGGTCTAGTATTACTTTGTTGAATATCTACGTCCGCAGCATCGTTACCATTTTCAATATCCAATATACCTTTACTTGAAAAACCTAAATTATTTTATAAAAGCGGGTCTAGATTGCTATTTGCACCATAAAATTCAGAGGTAACATCTGAATAGTCAACAGAATAATCTTGATTTACTGGACCATTTTTAGATTTATTTTTGTTTTCAAATGCTCCTGATTGTTGAGGGATAGTATAAGCATATACTTCACTAAGAGTATGGCTGAACCCTGGGGTAATAGGGGACTGAAGACCTATTTCCAAAGTTTTATTGTGATCGATATTAATATTTGATGGCATTGTGGTTGAATCTACGAAGTAGAGTGGAATTTTAGAGCTATCGAGGTAATCAAATTCTCGGTTTGCATCTTTAATGTTCTTTATGATGTTTACTGTAGTATATTGATCAATAGTCGTTGGAGTTTGCAGTGTGTCTAAATTCGAAACGTTGGAAGTATTTAATGGAACGCTAATAGTAATAATATCGTCATCTCCTATAGCAAGTTCTTGATCAGAATCGAATGGAAATATCTCATTATTCATATTTTGATATGCAGTTTCTTCAAAGTCGGTAGCAGGTGTGACATTAATATATCCTATATTTTCTTGTTCGTTTAGTGGAACAATTCTCAGATTATTATTATCAGATTTTGTAATAATTTCTGGAACATTTTTATTAAAATACGCCAAGTTTTGAATTTGCTTATTTACCTGCGCTTGTTTTATAAGATTACTGCTTTGTACTATTAAGATGTCGGTCGATGTGTAGTAGTTCTGTTTTTTTATTAGAATTTATATTTCTAAAATACAATGTATTTTGAGAATGATCATGCACTATATTATTTTGTTTATTTTTATTGGAATTGTTGTCAAATTCTACAGGCTTCTTTAAATCATTATCATCTTCTTTTACTTTAGAATCAAACAATTTGCCTTGCGTAAATGTGTAAGGGTTTCGTTCATTAGGATAATAACCATTTATAATCTCTGGTCTAATGCTCACATCTTCATTTTGGAAAACAATCTCTGGTTCATCAACACTCTTAAATGTTGCTGTGCCTTGATTAGGAGCTAGTATTACAATTGAATCATCTTTAAGAAGTTCTCTAGACGGTGTTCCTGTATTAAATTCTGATCTTATGTTTTTTGAAGAAGTTAAAGGGTTTTTATGGACGCCTCTTTCCCCTATTTTCTGTTTTTGATAATCAATGTATTGATTTCCTTTAATATTGGTAAAACCTTGTAATTCTGGATGATATCGTTCCATTGCACCTTGATATTTCTCATATCCATATTTAGCTTCGTCGTAAGATCCTGTAAATGAAAAATATAAAGTGTTATTCTATTTTGCCTAAATGCCGTATTTCGTGCAAAAATGGCGAAAATCTCAAGGAAATAAAAAAAAATTAACATTTGTCTTGGCCTCCCAAACATTTATCTCGGTGCGGGGATCGAACCCGCAAATAAGATGTATACTCTGTGGGGTTCTTTAGCAACTTATTAACTCACCATCATCAGAAATACCAGTTTCTTTTTCCCTCTCTGACTTTTCAATAAGACGTTGTATAGCTACAGGGACTGGCGGAGGAGTAGGTAAATGATCACCATAAGGCTGAAAACCATTTTCATCAGCGGTATAAACAACTTTATATATTTTACCATCATCTCCTTTGTAAGAGTAACTTCCTTTAGCTCTCACTCCGTTATTCACTGTACCACTTTCACTTGCGCTTATTCCATTTGATGTCACGTAAGTATATGAAAATTCTTCAGGTGTTATAATATTGTGGTAGTTAAGGATAACTGCCTTTTTATCTGCCTCGGCTTGGGACCTTTCTGGGCGAGGTTTCGTACTAATTGAGGAAATTTTGCTACGGGCCCCTGTTGAAGAATGTGGCTTATATAGCTTAGATAGAATAATCGTATTGAAGCTAGTGGGTCTTTGTTTTTTAGGGTCGGTGCTTGAAGTTATTTCATTAAGCTTATTTCTTCCGGAGTTTCTATGTGTATTAATACTATCTTGCATAATATTGGCATTTGAAGTATATTGTCTTGGTTGGGTTTCTTTCTTAAATTCGTTATTATTTCGGTTTCCAATATTGCTCAAGTCTATGGATCCATCGGGTGCTACTCCTGATTTATGTTTTTGTGTAGAAGTTTTTGTTATGTACTCTTTTAAGTCATGAAAGTTATTTTTGATCTGTGATGTTTCTTTTATGAATTCAAACGGAACTTGTAAGTCCTCAGGATTTCCACCAGAAAATATGCCACCAGATGGTGGAAGATATCGCCTGTCTAACTTTTCTGAGGCCACCAAGACCAAGGCCAAACAAAGCTGAAAATTAAAAAATGCACTATTAGAATGAGTCAGTTGGTTCATCGATTTAGTATTTGTGCTGAAAATTTTAGGACGAAAAATATCCTTTGTTAGTGGAAACATATCAGGATATGGTTCTACATATACAGGTTTATTGCCGAGAGTAATTTTCCCCCTTCCCATCTTAATACAATTATATCGGAGAAATATGCATACCACTAGTGTTACATCTGTCTGCCGAAATAAAAATGTAAAATAAAATTTTCTTATTTAAACATTGCAATGATTTAAAAAAAAAATGGTTGGTCTAAAAATTAAAAAGAATGTCCACAAGATGACATGGGGTTAATTATTTTTGTGATAATATCCAATCGAGAAAAAACAGGCATTGCAACTAACCCAAATTACATAGACTATCATTTTAAGCGTTGTAATACTATTTTATGTGTTCAAGAACGAATGTATAAGTACTCCAGAATTTCACAGCATTTAAGACAATATTCATAACATTTGTATTCATAGGAAAATTTGCAGCACAGACCGAACCTAGCCTTTTCACGGCCAAAACAATCAAAAACTGAATTAAACTCTTCAATAAAGAAAAAACACAAACCAAAAATCTCTTCATTCTGCACGACGTTTCCAAAGCGGGAATTAATCGAGATGTGTGATGAGCCATACACGAAACAATATATATACCAATGTTAATATTAACCTCTAATGACTACACGTGCTCGTGATGGACAAACGCCGTGACAATCCCTAATTGTAGTTGTCACTAAACAAGTTATTATATTGTTACTTCATATGATAGTGCACGAAATAAAAATTATCGCGCCTTGACCTTTCAACTTGTCCCGCAGTGTACGGCGACAAATGAATGTGGGTGACGCCCTGAAAGCACCGCAGTGATTGCTCTTAATTATGGATATATTGTCTTTATGTGTTTGTGGTTATACATTTACAAATGATAATTGTCAGACCGATGTTAGAAGCATCTTCAGAATCAAGATAAAAGCTACTGATTTCCTCTAAAAGGTTTATTGCCATGTAAACCAAGATGTCGCAGGACTTCTTTGCAATTGATTTAAGTCATAATTAAGCGGTTGGCCAATGGATATGGTGGGGGTTGGTACACTTTTATATGTTAATGTAGATTATCGCATGATAATAAATAAAATAATTTCTAACATTATTAAAATAGGCAATGATTTAATTTTATTTCATAAATTTAATTTAATCTTCGAGACGCAGTTAGCTGAGGCCTACAGTAAAGTAGTTACAACTCCGCAACCCATACGTGCCAATACGAGCCAGAGGCAATATCTCAAGAATTAAACCTCGTAATAACTTCCTCAATTATGTATTAAAATCATGCTTGAATCTGAAACCATTTGTAGCCACAAGCGTGACATCTCATAAATTAAGAAAAGATCCACCCACACAATTCTATGGAGGTCGATAAGTGATTCAAATATTTCAACTGACCTGGTGTCGAGTCAAGGTCGGCAGTGACCTTCACTTCACTTGATGTTTTATGCTACAATTACATTTTACTGGTGGTAGGTCTCTCATATGTGAGAGGCCGCCTGGGTAGGTATCAACGCAATGTCTATTTCTCCCGCCTAACAGCAGTGTAAATTCACTGTTGTATTCCGGTTTTAACGGCATTGTAGCCAGAGTAAATACTGGACGTAATAAGACTTAACATCTTAGGCTTCAGGATGGCGAGCCCAGTGGAATGCCAAGCATTGCTTTGTAATTCTTAGTTATGTTTGGTTTTGCTACTGTCCATGAGCGGTCATATCGCAAACCATCAGGCGAATGCACATCTCATGTCTCGCCATTCATCGACAACAACAACTCCTCTTCTGTTTAGCTATATAGATTAAAAAAAAAACATAGTATCCTTTCATAAAAAATGCTGGTTCCTATGTCGACCAAAAACCTAATTGACTGACACAACTCACCATAACGAAAGTTCGGTCTCGAGCGAAACCTACTGTTACTATGAATGTGTTGTTATATTGAAGGTCGTTATCTCCTGATTATCTCCTTCTCCACAAGTCTTGTGTAATGGGAATCTTAAGCTACGAAAGACATTTCAATCTCCCAACAAAATCGAAAAACATATATCCAAACGATTCCGATTAGTTGTTGCGGAAAATTAAATTTCACAGAGCAATCATTCTTGTGGTGTTAAAAAATACACGTATCATCTTTGCCACAACCAAGGTCGAATTGCAAGTAATTAAAATATTGTACCGAGCAATGAATCTCAACTGGGCGGAGTCCATCCGCGATGACGTATTGATTATGAAATACTTAAATACACACACGAGGCGAGCTTTACAAAGTGGATCAGCAGAGTGCTCCAGTATAAATATTGTACTCATTTACTGCACCTTATCAGTCCGCCACGGCGCATCACTTCGGTAGCTTCTCATTACTAACCATCAACATGAAAGTGGTGAGAAAAAATCGGAGCATAAATATAATCATTTAAAAAATCGTGACCACCAAATTGATCAGTACCTATTGGGTATTAACGCTTCGGATCTGTCTTAGTACAATTAAATATCCATTGCAAGAAGAAGTCTTAATCGTAACATAATTAAATTTAAAAAAATATCAACTACAAATATACCAAAGTATATCTGAAACGCCATGTGAGAGTTTAATACGCGTCAACTACTAATATCAGGCTCTTGACCTTTCGTAATAGACTCATAAAATATTATGCGAGTTTTTTGTTCTATATTTTTTATTCATGATCTAGTTATGTCAATAAAGTTTAAACCTTTATTTTGATTACGTGTGCAATATAATAACTGCTTCTTTCCCCAGTTCGTGTTACTCGCTGCAGTGGCTATGTGCCAAAGCGCTAATCTGGACAAGACTTACCTCCCGCCGCACGCACGAACATCAGGGGGAGCTGATGGCGTCCTGCAGACTCCCGTCCTAGACGCGAGACAAGGACAGAACCCTTTCGCACCTAGTGCTTACACACAGTCTGCAAGCCTCGCTCCAACCTACAGTACTGCGCAGAACGCGTACGAGCGTCCCCGAGCTGCTGCGGAGAGGAACGTCGCCATCCTCCGCCAAGACAACTCCAACGACGGCGAGCGCTACTCGTATGCTTACGAGACCGAGAACGGTATCTATGCTGAAGAGAACGGCGTGGCGAGCAACGGAGTGCAAGCTCAGGGCGGGTTCAGCTACACCGGCGAAGACGGCAAGCAGTACTCCATCACGTACACTGCTGATGAGAACGGGTTCGTGCCGCAGGGCGAGCACCTGCCCACCCCGCACCCCGTGCCTGAAGAGATCCTGCGCGCGCTGGAGCAGAACGCCAGGGACGAGGCCGCCGGCATCTACGACGACGGTACGTACTGCTCCCAACTAGATTATACCTTCTACTCTATACACATGTACTCTATTCTCAATGTGTATATCGTTGCAGGCTCATACAGCGCCGCCAAGTACGGCGACGTGGATACGAAGAGCGCCGGCTACGCCTACCCTGCTGGCAGCGGCTCCTCCGCAGTCAACAGCGCAGACTCTGTGGTGGTCCCCGCCGCCCCCCACCACTCCTCCCCTGCATACACTCAGGCATCCTTTGGAGTACAAAAAGCCTATCTACCTCCGCTCACACAGAGACAGAGCTACAGCGCTAGGACTGGCTACAGATACTGACTTACCGCTTAGTTGTTAACGAAATAAAGTATTATCTTGAACTGATTATTACTTTTGTTTTCTTCAACGATGTTGGTGCCTTATACAGCAGGCTTCATACATTAGCCATAACTATTCCATTGCATGGCGAAATCCTCTCTTACATCCTTTCCTGCTGCACGGCCTTTATCTGACCAAGTCTCCAATAAAAAATATATAGCCCTTCCTATCAACTTATTAGGGTCTGCTGTGACTTGTTCAGATCAGATACGACAACAACTGTGAGATTATACCTACTTGCCCACAGTTCGTCCGGTATGCGGCAGAATGCAATAAAATTTTGAAAATGGTAATGGCAAAATTTCAGTATGGTAGACATAAGCAAAATTATAACAACCTGATTTAGTATGGATTAAAAATTAGCATGGTCTTTTTAAAGCTAGCAAGGGTATTAATTATTTAAATTCATAAGCACTCGAAACATACTGATATGTCTCATAGAGAGTGAGAATATTGCACGAAACCAGCTTTTTTAAGCGTCCAAGTTGTGCAGATAAAGTTAACATTGTCATCATATCATATAAAACAAGGTCATGTGGTAGAAACATTTGTATTTTTGTAATAATTGTGCATTCGGTTACAAAGAACTTGATGGTTTCAATCACACTTATGTATTGCAATAAAATATAAGCAGCCATTTTGAGGCAGGTACAGGTATTTAGGTACCGGCATTTTCTAGAGATGAGAAGAGTTACGCACCGTTTTTGGTTTGTGAATCTGTTTAAGGTCATATTTGATCCACTGCTTTATATTTCGTTCTTCTACTTGCTATGCCTACAAGGGGTCTAGCCTATATTTATTTTGTTGTTACCTTTAGTATCACTTGATCTGTAATTTTTAAAACTCGTACCTTTTAAGAATCTTCAAAAATAAATCCGTGATTACATAAAGATTTCAAAATTGAAAACGTAAACGTAATATTGTAAAAAAATACTTAAATCCAGAATGATTTTGTAGTTACCTAAAGTAAGTTACACCATACAACTCGTGAGGCAAAATTATACTATTCTAATAAAGCTCGTAAATTCGCCCAAGTAATAAAGTTTTCTAGGATAAAAATACCGCTATATATTTTCCAGGGATAGGAATCACCCTATAGCCTTCCTCGATAAATGATATTAGTAAAACAAACAATACCGGTATGCACACACTTCAACTCACAAGGAGACGGAAATATCTGCAATCAAACAAATTATTGACTCACAAGTTACAAATCATGAAAGGTAAACACACAGTTAGTACATAGAGCATAATATATCAACGGAACGCGAAGAGAACTCATTGTTCCTTGTCGGAATTTCAACTACGTTACCACTTAGTGCATGTGATTCTTCCGAAATATTAGTGAGGGCTCGAAATAAGCTTCCGATTCATAGACATTCGAATATCAAATAAGAAAGTTTTTTATGATCTGAACTTGACCTTATCAAAGAAAATCATACAATGCAATAACCACAATAGAATCAATCAAAACTCAGATCGACATTAGAATCGTAAGAATGTTCATTACAACAAAGCACCAAATATCTCCAATGCAATATTCTATTAGAATTACTCATACATAAAAGATTTAAACGCACTGATTACTACTGAACTGAAAAAACTGAAATTACTGAAAAAGTGCGTGGTGGCCTGTTGGTAACGGACCAGACGCGGCTGCCAATTTGTTCACGGTGGTCGCGGGTTAAATCCCAGGGCACACTTCTGACTTTTCGGAGTTATGGGTGTATTGACAGTCAATCACCACCCACTTTATCGGTGAAGGAAAACACTGTGAGGGAACCTGCATACCGTGGCGATTTTAAATAATTTCTACGGTATGTAAGTCCGCCAACCCGCACTAGGCCAGCGTGGTGGACTATATGGCCTAACCACTCTCAATCGATTCTCTCGATTGTAGAGTAGGCCCGTGCCCTGCAGTGGGACGTATATGGGCTGATATAGTAGATTACTACTGACTGATTTACACCCTGAATCGTGCTAAGATATTATAATTCAATAAGCAAGGTCGCTCATGGTCACAGTGCTTATGAGGTCAACTGCACCCCACATTGATGTGTCGGAATTTCACGATCAGCTCGTTTACATCCGTCTCGAGCATTCTAACACAATTTTGTTAAATAGCGAGAAATAATTGTCTGTCTACGTCTATACTAACTCTCATCATTGCAGTTAACTTATAAAAAAAAACCTATCTTCCTGCTGATTATAACATCATCCAAAGCAATGAGAGTAACAAATTCGGTGGACATAATAAATAATTACAAGATGGTAAGAAAAATCTCAAATGTGAAATTCGTGAAGAGATTCTATTATGACGAATTCATATCGTAGCTGATGACAGGATACTCGCCCACTAAGTGGCCTTTGTATACAAAGCTTACAACCATCGAAAGTGACGCAGTTAAATGTAGCCTTTCAGTAGCATTCAGTATTTTTTTAATACTATATGTCCAGCAAACGAGCAAACAGGTCACCTCATGGTAAGTGATCACTGCCGCCCGTGAACAACCACGACGCTTGGATCCTATGATCCAACAAGTGACTTGTTAACATCTATATATTGTGTTGCTGGCCCATGGTATCGGGGACGGAGCGGTAAGTAAAAAAGATGGGGAGAGGAAAGGTTTATTAGGCATGTATGCTTTCAAGCAACCTGACATTACTGTGTCGCCCCGCCAAAGTTAATTTTATCTTCTCATCTACACTCTATCTTAGCAATGCACAATTTAAGCTTTTTCTCCTGCTTATTATGATAGTTTTTTAAATCAATAAGTATTTTATTAATTAGAGCAGGAATGATTCATAATTTGTTTCAGTAATCTAATTCGAGATATAGTTCTGGAAATATAATTAAGGTCGTTGACTTTCAACATGTTTTTAATAAACACCTATGGGTTAACCGACATTTGAAAATGGGGGATATTTATTTTTCTAATAAATTCCATGCATCATCCTTTAATCGGCCACTATTGAGATCGACATTCCTATACAAGTACAAAATCGATGGAGAAGGAGTAAGGAAATCTTTTTAAGATTCCTATGGGGGTATGCAGGTTTCTAAAGGATGTTTTCTGTCACCGTTAAAATGTGTGTGTAATTAATATAGAACGCTTCTATTTACGATAACCCTAAATATTTTCGAACTACATTGTGATTTAGTTCATCTAAATCAATAACCGAAAGAGGTGTCGCTAAAACACAGGCAGGAAATAAAGTATTCAAACTGATAGTCCCTGGATATATAAAAAGTAAGCTTGCTTGAATACCTTGATATAATCTTAGGCGCGCCCACTGAAAAAATGTAAGTAATTAAATAGCGCACTGAGTCATCGATCACAATTACACGCTGTCCATCTCGGAACCTGATGTATTGATTATGAAACACTCGAACACAAGCACACACGAGGCGAGCTTCACAAAGTGGATCAGCAGAGTGCTCCAGTATAAATATTGTACTCATTTACTGCACCTTATCAGTCCGCCGCGGCGCATCACTTCGGTAGCTTCTCATTATTAAATACATCAATATGAAAGTGGTAAGAAAAAAGTGGTGCATATTATTATATTCCTTCAATGAGTGCGTATTGTATAGTAAGTCAACTCAATCGGTATAAACATAAAATAACAGTAATAGACTCACATAATATAGTAACACTGTTTTTTTGTAATACCTTTTTTATAAGTAAACTAATTAAATTAGCAATACGGTTTCACCTTCAAATAATTATTTTTAATTAAGTATCAAATCTCTTCACTATGTTATCTTCCAGTTCATCTTATTGGCGGCGGTGGTTGTGTGCCACGGCGCTAAACTGGACAAGACTTACCTCCCGCCGCACGCACAAACATCAGGGGGAGCCGATGGCGTCCTGCAGACTCCCGTCCTAGACGCGAGACAAGGACAGAACCCTTTCGCATCTAATGCTTACACACAGTCTGCTAGCCTCGCTCCCACCTACAGTACTGCGCAGAACGCGTACGAGCGTCCACGAGCTGCTGCGGAGAGGAACGCCGCCATCCTCCGCCAAGACAACTCCAACGACGGCGAGCGCTACTCGTATGCTTACGAGACCGAGAACGGTATCTATGCTGAAGAGAACGGCGTGGCGAGCAACGGAGTGCAGGCTCAGGGCGGGTTCAGCTACACCGGCGACGACGGCAAGCAGTACTCCATCACGTACACTGCTGATGAGAACGGGTTCGTGCCGCAGGGCGAGCACCTGCCCACCCCGCACCCCGTGCCTGAAGAGATCCTGCGCGCGCTGGAGCAGAACGCCAGGGACGAGGCCGCCGGCATCTACGACGACGGTACGTACTGCTCCCAACTAGATTATACCTTCTGTCTACACATGTACTCTATACTCAATGTGTTTATCGTTGCAGGCTCGTACAGCGCCGCCAAGTACGGCGACGCGGACGCGAAGAGCGCCGGCTACGCCTACCCTGCTGGCAGCGGCTCCTCCGCAGTGAACAGCGCAGACTCCGTGGTGGTCCCCGCCGCCCCCCACCACTCCTCCCCCGCACACACTCACGCTTCGTTTGGAGTACAGAAAGCCTACCTGCCTCCGCTCGCACAGAGACAGAGCTACAGCGCTAGGACTGGCTACAGATACTAACTCACCGCTTAGTTGATACTGTTATACAAATAAACTATTTATGTTGAACTGAATATTACCTTTGTGTTATTATCGGATGTTGGTGCCATATCTATAGCAGGCTAAATACATTAGCCATAACTATTCCACTGAAGGGCGAGATCCTCTCTAACATCCTTCCGTTCTCTCCTGCTCGGCCCTTATCTCGCCAAGTCTAAAATATACCGTAAATCCAGCCTAATCAATTTTGAAAGCTTTTATTTGACTTGCATTGTATCTTTGTTTGGGTCGAATCTTGCTACTCAATTATGAAGCAGATATCTTCAACCGATTGAGCTGAAATTTTGTATACAGGTTTAGTTTGGACAACAGTACACCATAAACTGTGTGACGTCATTCTAAATCCAATATGGCGAAACATCCAAGATGGCCGAGTAGTTATTTTTAACGCATTTCTACAATATGGGTATCAAATGAAAGGGTTTGTTGAGAGTAAGTCGAAAAATAATGTGACGTCACTCTTAATCCAATATGGCGGAACATCCAAGATGGCGGAATACTAACTTTTTATGCACTTCTGCAATATGGGTATCAAATGACAGGGCTTGCCGAGAATAATTAGAAAAATATACTGACATCACTTGCCATATTGCATTAAGATGCAATATGGCGGAATTTTGAAGTTTTTTAGCTCAAAATTAAGCGGCAAACGGCCTTGCAACAATGATGCGTTGAATGAAATGAATGGACTCAGAAACCTAGCCAGCGATAACCAAAAAAATTAAAATAAATGCTTTTATTGAAATGCTCTAAAAAGAAGAAAATAAAATTTTCCTTTAAAATTAACTATCTTCTTATAACCTCATTATACACAATTTACACCACCTGGCTTCGTTTTCGGTCGCAGTTTTGATATAACCCTGTATTTGTAAGGTCTCGAAGTAAGCTTCAGATTCATAGACATGAATATCAAGTAAGAAAGTATTTGATATTCAGACCTTGTCCCTCTCATGGAAAAATCAAACAATACAATAACCAAAATTGAATCAATCACTACTCAGAACGATATAAGAAATAATGAGGATGTTCACTATAACAAAGCACCAAAAATCTCGAATGCAACGTTCCGAAAAAGTTACTCATACATCAAAGATTTAAATATGACTGATTTACACCCTTAATCGTACTAAGATATTAGAATTGAATAAGCAAGGTCGCCAATGGTCAAGGTACTCAAGAGGTCAACTGCACTCCACTTTGATTAGTCGGAATTTCACGATCTGCACATCTAGTCTCAAGCAATTTATCACAGCTTAATCAACCCACGAGAGATGATTATCTGTCTCCTTGTGTACTATATATCAGCAGGACACATAACTTATGAAAACCTTCCTTCCAGCTTAGGAGTAAAATCAAACAAAGCAATGTGAGTTACAACTTCGATATGAAGTTCATTTATTACAACATAGACTCAAAACCTCAATGGCTACATTCTTCATTGTATTAAATTGTATTATATCAGCTCATATACGTCCCACTGCTGGGTACGGGCCTACTCTACAATCGATAGAATCGATTGAGAGTGGTTAGGCCATATTATAGTCCATCACGCTGGCCTAGTGTGGGTGGGCGGACTTACATACCGTAGAAATTCTTTTAAATCGCTACCGTATGCAGGTTTCCTCATGATGTTTTCCTTAACCTTTAAAGTTTGTAGTGATTGACTATAAATACACACATAGCTCCGAGAAGTCAGATGTGTGCCTTGGGATTTGAACCCGCGACCACCGTGAACATGTAGGCAGCCGCGTCTGGTCCGTTACTAACAGGCCACCACGCACATTCTTCATATGACGGATTTACAACAAAACTGATGGTACTGTAGAATATTCGTACCCATCTCGACAGTGGCCATTGTACATAACGTGTGAAACCTTCGATAATAGCACACGGAGGTGTTCTGTTTCAGTATCATTCAATATAGGTGCTTTTAACGAGCAGATACTGTTTTGTCAAACTTCAAGTGTAAATATTGATTTCTCATCTACACTCTGTTTTAGCACTGCACTTACCCATTGGAAACTTTTACTCCTCATACATATATAACATATAACATTGTTCAAAGCACTGAAAGCTTTCCGCTAAGAAACAAAATTCTATGACGTACGAGCAGGAATGGTTAATGATCTATTTCAGTCATTTCATTCGGAATATGATACTACGTGCATTATTAAGGTCATGAACTACCAACATATTTTAAGTATACACTTAACAACCTTGTTACGGATGGCATAACTGACATTTAAAATTGGTATTATTTGTTTCTCTAATAGCTGCTTCTAAGTACTGAAGAAGCCCATAATAGCCGAATGCTGTGTACAGGACTCTACTAAAACAGAGAGTTCGATTAGGAAGGCTAAGGTTATAGTGAATCACGCTGGTCTAGTGTGGATTGACGATCTTCAGATCCTATATTCAAGTTTTAAAGTTTTGGCCTATAAGAATATAGGCTGCCATTTCAGCGGCATGCACGTTTATTCAGAATGATTTTCTTCACCGTTAAAGTGTGTGGTAATTGACACTGAACACTTCTTTGTAATGTCAAGGTGAAATATTTTCTAAATATATCCAAATCATGCTACAATAAAAGCAACTCCAAAAATACTGAAAGAAAATAAAGAACTTTTTGAAACTGAAAATCTGAAAAACTTTGCATGTAGCACCGAAACATTTTGATATCGTCCATGCCACGCCCATCGCAAAAATGTAAGTAGCGCACTGAGTCATCGATCACAATTACACGCTGTCCATCTCGGAACCTGATGTATCGATTATGAAACACTCGAACACGAGCACACACGAGGCGAGCTTCACAAAGTGGATCAGCAGAGTGCTCCAGTATAAATATTGTACTCATTTACTGCACCTTATCAGTCCGCCGCGGCGCATCACTTCGGTAGCTTCTCATTATTAAATACATCAATATGAAAGTGGTAAGAAAAAAGTGGTGCATATTATTATATTCCTTCAATGAGTGCGTATTGTATAGTAAGTCAACTCAATCGGTATAAACATAAAATAACAGTAATAGACTCACATAATATAATAACACTGTATTTTTGTAATACCTTTTTTATAAGTAAACTAATTAAATTAGCAATACGGTTTCACCTTCAAATAATTATTTTTAATTAAGTATCAAATCTCTTCACTATGTTATCTTCCAGTTCATCTTATTGGCGGCGGTGGTTGTGTGCCACGGCGCTAAACTGGACAAGACTTACCTCCCGCCGCACGCACAAACATCAGGGGGAGCCGATGGCGTCCTGCAGACTCCCGTCCTAGACGCGAGACAAGGACAGAACCCTTTCGCATCTAATGCTTACACACAGTCTGCTAGCCTCGCTCCCACCTACAGTACTGCGCAGAACGCGTACGAGCGTCCACGAGCTGCTGCGGAGAGGAACGCCGCCATCCTCCGCCAAGACAACTCCAACGACGGCGAGCGCTACTCGTATGCTTACGAGACCGAGAACGGTATCTATGCTGAAGAGAACGGCGTGGCGAGCAACGGAGTGCAGGCTCAGGGCGGGTTCAGCTACACCGGCGACGACGGCAAGCAGTACTCCATCACGTACACTGCTGATGAGAACGGGTTCGTGCCGCAGGGCGAGCACCTGCCCACCCCGCACCCCGTGCCTGAAGAGATCCTGCGCGCGCTGGAGCAGAACGCCAGGGACGAGGCCGCCGGCATCTACGACGACGGTACGTACTGCTCCCAACTAGATTATACCTTCTGTCTACACATGTACTCTATACTCAATGTGTTTATCGTTGCAGGCTCGTACAGCGCCGCCAAGTACGGCGACGCGGACGCGAAGAGCCGGCCGGCCGCCGGCTACGCCTACCCTGCTGGCAGCGGCTCCTCCGCAGTGAACAGCGCAGACTCCGTGGTGGTCCCCGCCGCCCCCCACCACTCCTCCCCCGCACACACTCACGCTTCGTTTGGAGTACAGAAAGCCTACCTGCCTCCGCTCGCACAGAGACAGAGCTACAGCGCTAGGACTGGCTACAGATACTAACTCACCGCTTAGTTGATACTGTTATACAAATAAACTATTTATCTTGAACTCAACGTTTGTCTTTAAATGTGAAAAAAAATAAAAATCTGAAAGTCCCTCAATTCGAAATTCATGATAGAATTTAGATTAATTTCTAAAAGATGTCACCTTTTCAAAAAATCTTTCAGCCATCAAATGACTTGAATCATTTTACAGAACGAATTTAACTTTAAGACGTGCACATGGAAAGTGCAGAAAAAAGAGCAAAACAATTTAAATTATAATATTATTGTAACATAATTAAACAAATTCAGAAGTACCTTAGACAACACACACCCTTTTCAGGTTTATTGACATAGTCGAAAGATCTGATTCGATTCACAGGTATAACCTACGTATTCTATAGCGAAAAATCGTATTAAATCAACGAAGGTAAAAAAAGTTAAATACACCCAACAGACACATATTCTGAAAATACGAAATCTTTTCGGTTTCATATACACCCATATCCGAAACAAATACCTCTGAATCACACAAACATTTTTGCCGGTGCGAGGATGGGACCCGCGGCCTCTCATTTCACAGTCGGTGTCTAACCAACTGCGCCACGGAAGCTGTAACAGTGCATTCTGTAACAATGCTGTAACAATGTTGCGTGTATCATCAACTCCGTTTTAAGATTTTAAAAAGCACAAAATAAGTGTAAATGATTTAAAGCCGAATGATTTGCCTTGTATTATAACCTTTCGGTATTTCCTACGTTTACCTTAACAATACCTTTATTATAACCATTTGAGGGCTCTTTCACAAATCTTCGAAAAGCTCTATACTAATTGAATGATAGTGGGAAATTATAGAGCTTTATTAGACACAAATTTTACAGCCAAATTTTGACAGCCACATTCCACAGGTATTTATCTCGGGTCTTGGAGACTGAAAAGTCTCTCGTAGCTCCTGATAGCCACGACACAAAACTCGATCTTTGTGTGGGGTCTGGACTATGTGACTGTTGGGTGTATTTATTTATTCAAATTTATAATAATACGATAAATGGGACTTTAAAAGTTGATTAAACCATGTACTGTAAGACTATTTAAAGGAGATTATTTCTAACACTAATTACTAAATACTTTGGGTAGTACAAAAAAAACAACATAAAACTTTGCCTTTTAAATAAAATTATCGTATTAGATAGCACAAACTCTAAACATAAAATTTCCTTTTACAACTTTATTATACTTAGTTTTCTCAATATGAAATTTAGACGTGCCTGTAAATTGCGATCATAATGTATTGTATAGTTGCCTTATTGGGCTAGAGGCAACGTAAGAGTGATTTGTTAACCGTGAAATTTGATTTTCAGTTCGTGTTATCCTTCATTCGTGGGATTCTAGATTGCAATAGCCTTATATCAGTTGCTTAAGACTGTAGTTTCAGTTCGAAATAGCCATAGGCAAGACGTCTATGAAATCTTGGAAATAAAAAGAACCTCGGCAAACTTTGGATGGAGATGATATCATCTCTCCCTGTCCTTACTGAGATACAGGCGTGAGGGTGGTAGCGTCTACACCACATATTTACGCGATCATTAAACAACTATTCGTCATTCCATAAAATCTGCGATCTTTAAAAACTTAAAACACATTTTAGATATTCGTAATATGCAACCTTGCGTAATACTCTCTATGATGATTTACTAAAATGTTCGCTATGTAATACGCATCTGTGCTATCAATAACGGTGAAAAAAGCTTGTTTTTCTTAAAATATACGTATATTTTATAATGAAATACAGAAGTGAGCATTTGAAATACTTGATGGCAGGTACTATTGTAGATACTATCTCCTTTGTATATACCTATATATATCAACTCAACTCTGTTACATTAGAAATTAAATTACATAACATTAAGAGTAACAGTAGAACAATCAATCGTATTTGAACTCTTTTTCACAGCACTTTCTATAGGTAGATGAAATACGTACATAGAAAAGATTTAGCTATATTATAGCGGAAGTATGTTTTCACAATTTAAAAACAAAAAATCAGTTCAAGATAAATAAGTTTATTTGTATAACAGTATCAACTAAGCGGTGAGTTAGTATCTGTAGCCAGTCCTAGCGCTGTAGCTCTGTCTCTGTGCGAGCGGAGGCAGGTAGGCTTTCTGTACTCCAAACGAAGCGTGAGTGTGTGCGGGGGAGGAGTGGTGGGGGGCGGCGGGGACCACCACGGAGTCTGCGCTGTTCACTGCGGAGGAGCCGCTGCCAGCAGGGTAGGCGTAGCCGGCGCTCTTCGCGACCGCGGCGTCGTAGTTGGCGGCGCTGTACGAACCTGCAACGATAAACACATTGAGTATAGAGTACATGTGTAGACAGAAGGTATAATCTAGTTGGGAGCAGTACGTACCGTCGTCGTAGATGCCAGCGGCTTCGTCCCTGGCGTTCTGCTCCAGCGCGCGCAGGATCTCTTCAGGCACGGGGTGCGGGGTGGGCAGGTGCTCGCCCTGCGGCACGAACCCGTTCTCATCAGCAGTGTACGTGATGGAGTACTGCTTGCCGTCGTCGCCGGTGTAGCTGAACCCGCCCTGAGCCTGCACTCCGTTGCTCGCCACGCCGTTCTCTTCAGCATAGATACCGTTCTCGGTCTCGTAAGCATACGAGTAGCGCTCGCCGTCGTTGGAGTTGTCTTGGCGGAGGATGGCGGCGTTCCTCTCCGCAGCAGCTCGTGGACGCTCGTACGCGTTCTGCGCAGTACTGTACGCGGGAGCGAGGCTTGCAGACTGTGTGTAAGCATTAGGTCCAAAAGGGCTTGGTCCTTGTTTAGCGTCGAAGACGGGTGTTTCTAGAATTCCATCAGCTCCCCCTGATGTTCGTGCGTGCGGCGGGAGGTAAGTTTTGTCTAGTTTAGCGCCGTGGCAGACAGCCACCGCAGCGAGTAAGATGAACTGTTAATTAAATAATGACACGTAAATCGTAATAGAGTTGTGATACAAATTGTTTATTTCATAACTTATACGTTTGTGCAATTTTAAACGTTATTATAAAATAACATAAATAACTAGATCAGTTTTAGAATACACAAGAGTGCATTTCAGAGTTAATTAAAATAAGTTAAAAAAATTGTTTCAAATTATTAAGGACTAAATTTCTTGTCACAATTATAAGGCAAAAACTGAGTGCTTATCAAGCCATCAGAAAATAATTTAAATCAAAATAATTCATTGTCAGATATCCAAAGAGCGTATTAATATGTTTACATAGTTATAAAAGGGACAAAAACTAGGTAAACACTTGAGAAAACCAATATCTTAGGTCAACGTTTTCTCACCACTTTCATGTTGATGGTTAGTAATGAGAAGCTATCGAAGTGATGCGCCGTGGCGGACTGATAAGGTGCAGTAAATGAGTACAATATTTATACTGGAGCACTCTGCTGATCCACTTTGTGAAGCTCGCCTCGTGTGTGCTCGTGGTTTACGAGTAAGTATTTCATAATCATAATATAATATGCCGAGATGGACTGCGCCTAATTGTGATGGATGGGGTTATGTACTAAGTTCATTAATTGCATTTTTTGCTTCGGGCGTGGTTATATTAGTCAAAATTATTTGAGGTTTCGATTTTAAAATGGTAAGGTCATTCTAAATTATTTTTAGATACATAATGAATGAATTGGTTTAGAAGAAGTAATAACTGTTACAAAAAGTACTAACGTGTAAGATTTACTACGCTGTTGTGAATTAAATGGTAATTCATTATAGTATTATTCTTTAATACACTGATAAAAAAAAAATCAAAATATATCAAATTTATATAAAAAATATATTTTGTTGGAATTGAATACTCAGTTTTAACGTAGAAACTGATTTAATGTGTTTTCAGTAAACCGACGGTTTCAAGACATCTGCCACTGTAATACGGTTCAAACTAACATAGGGTGTTGGGCGAAGCAATATCACAAAGTTAAAATAATCGCTGGAAAATCAACAATCCTCGCCATTCCTTGCTTTCACTCATTTCATCCACCTTCCTCAAATACCAGCGAAGTTTATACCGTACCTCAAATATTCAAGGACGAATTTGATCACTTTCCATGTTCAATCAACTTCTGATTTGCTTTTTACAATCGCTGCATTAAAAAGAATGGTTCACTCTCGCACATCTCCGACCAACTCATACAAATCCGATTTCAATACACTGCATGCGAGTACATTTCGATATCATCAATATCGACCTTGCCCATCTTATTTCTTGTGACCTCACACTAACCAGATCAGCTTCCGATAGCCATCCACCAATTAACGCGAAGACTTCGATCACGAACACGCTTCGGGCGGTGCAAGATTCAAACTCCTAATTAGATTCAAATTGGGTCTAGACTTTTCACTTGAATAATCTCAGTTCATTAATAGTTAAAACATTTGCAAATGTCAATACGTTGATGGATCACGACGAAATTAGAAGCTTTTATTTTAATCTTAATGTGTTTTTAAATTAAGTTGTCGGTTTTAATAATGTGTAATTGCAACATGCTGATTGTAAATATTCGTTTAGTATTTTGCTATGCATACATATACAATACAGATCTGTATCTGGTACAGAGATGCAATAAGCTCGTCTTTTTTTGGCATAGATTCCCTTCCACGGAGTGATAGTTTGCAAACCATTTTGTTTCGCAATTATCTGATCATGACATAATATAAATAAAATTTTTAGTTTTTAAGAATATTAGTTTTTAAACGTGTATATTTTATGGAACACATAGATTCAACTTTTTTCCAAACATCCACGTGCTCAGGACGCGTTCGAGTTTATTTTCGTTCTAAAATGTAATAAAAACGAGCCTATTGCCATCCGGACCACAAATTCTTGTTTCGGACAATCTAAGTAAAATATAAGATATCTCAAAGAGAAATAATATTAATTCAAGAGTTTGATATAAAAATATTTGATATACATATCCGTAAAGAGCACAAGACTGCCCCGACATCGATAGCACGAAGTAATAGAGCTTACTGCAATTTATCATTAATTTGCGTGGCTTCATTTACTACCTTGATAACCTCAGGTTTAAATAACGTTAAAATATAGTTTCGTGTAATTAGATTAATTATTTTATGCATATTACATATACTTTGGTACAATAATAATTAAGACAAAATATACTATGCAAATGTAGACTACTGGATTTCCGTAAATGGTTCTACAGAAAAAATATAAGCCCCAGTTATACCGCTTAAAAATGCGTAGTGGCCTGTTGATAATGGACCAAACGCAGCCGCCAAGATGTTTACGGTGGTCGCGGGTTCAAATCCCAGGGCACACCTCTGAAATTTCGGAATCTTGTGTGTGATGATAGTCAATCACTTTGCACTATGGTGGTACACACACTGCGGCAACGGTGAAGGAAGAAATTGTGAGGAAAGGTTTTCTCACGATGTTCTCTCCGAATCACTATGGTGTGTAGGTTGTTATCAATTTCTATGGAATATAAAAGTCCGCCAACCCACACTAGGCCAGCGTGGAGCTCGATTGTAGAGGAGGGCCATGCCCTGCATTGGGACGTATATGGGTTGATACAATACATACAATACAATGTCGCTTGAGTGTTTGAAAACTGCAGGAGTATGTTCCACGCATACTTACACTTAAGTGAAACAGGAACTCAAGATTACAAAGAGCCCAAAAGGGGATACATGACATAGATCTACAAAGGGGGCAGCCGTAAAAGGATGGCAGGTCGGCATACTTGTTGTCACAGACAGATGTATTTACTATTTGGACTGCGCTGCATTTCCCATCAGGTGAATTAGTCGCACAGTAACGTCAGAATTGGTCGTGCCATAAAAATAGCTATCTTCAGATGATCACGAAATCTTTAGAGATTTCGAAGTATAAAAATAAACAAAAGATTAGATAGACTTCTCAAAAGCTTTGTTGGAAGATGATGAAGCAAAACGTAACACCTTCTACATTAAAATGTATCGTACAGGCCGCGGGTCTCACTAGGTCACTGCCGGAGGCGAAAATGTTTTTTTTATCACGAAATGTGTAAGTGGTCTTGTTATTTGTGATTTAACGTTTCTGTCCACGACAATAAGGCATTACTGTGCTATGAATTTATCAAGAAAAAAAGACGTTTTGTGTGATAGATACCTATTATTATAACTATTGAACGCTGCTTATTAAACGGTTGCGTCACTTATGTGACTTTACTGTGACTTAAGTTGACACTTCTAGTTTTTACTCTAACCATTGTATATAAAATACAAAGCCGAAATAAGCAATAATAACACTACCCAACGAAAGGCAATCAAGTCATCACCTAAAGTAAATGATCAATAGTCACGCAGTTCCACTACAATACTTGATGATTGGTCCCATTAAGATGTATTGAATCAGCGCGGATTCAATAATGTTGCGTGAAACATTGTGGTTGGATGGTATTCGTTGGAGCGCGCGCCGCGCGTCGAGTGACCGACTATCAAAGCGTGTAATGCACGTAGTAAAGGCGTCGGTACACGCTACAACATGCACATAAAGATTGTTGGTTTATGTGGTGTTTTAAATTTGAATATTGTTTTGTTACTATATTTTCTCAGCTTTAAAGGGTATTACAATATGGATTAATAATATTTAGAGTAAATTATGTAAGAGTATTATACGTTGTTTGCGTGGTGGCCTGTTGGTAACGGCGGTCGCGGGTTCAAATCCCAGGGCACACTTCTGACTTTTCGAAGTAGTGTGTGTATTGACAGTCAATAACCACGCACTTTAACGGTGAAGGAAAACATCGTGAGGAAACCTGCATATCATAACGATTTCTAATAATTTCTATGTAAAGTCCGCCAACCCGCACTAGGCCACCGTGGTGGACTATACGGCCTAACCACTCTCAATCGTACCCTCGATTATAGAGTAGGCCCGTGCCCTGCAGTGGGACGTATATATGTGTATATCGGCTGATACAATACAATACAAAAATATTAAAAGTTAGGTATAGACTTTTATTATGGCTGACTTTCACACATTTTGCATTAATCCGCTTTGACCTATCGTTTTATATTGAATTATTTTTTTAACCTAGTACATTAAGTACACGATGCAAGTAAAAAAACAGAACATATAAATAAATTGACATGCTTATCCGTTCCGTATGCCAAATATATGTGGACTGTACGTCCAATCCATAATCCTCCCGACGTTACGAAGCCCATGTGTATTCATGGTTCATTGACGTTTTCTTTATAGCTAGAAATCCACCTACGCAAATAAAAGCACGTAATGGACTTGGGCCTTAACTTGTGTCAGAAGGGTTTGAAATCGAATACGCAACATGTAGTGAGATTATACGCCACATCCCTATACAACATCCATATAAGTTATATCGCCCCGACTAAGTAATTTAGGAATAAAATCAGGTGCTAGAAAAATACTATGTATATTAAACGCTACTGTAATACTGTACTGTATAAACATATTATCAGCATTAGAATTTAATAGTACATTTTTTAATTCAGTCAAACGAATGAATTATTACCGACGCAAAAGACGAGGGAATTTTAGGTTTATTTCTAGGCCTTAACAATTCGTAGCTTTTTACCTAAAAAGCATTGTCCATGTTCATGTTTTTTTATTAAACCAACATAACATACGTAAGTTGGATCGTGAATGCGGTCTCTTAACACAAATTACCACATAATTGGTATCATAACCAAAAAGTAAATTACAAACATTAATTCGCACTAGAATATAACTAATTATTTAAACCAATTTACAAGCGTAGCTTTATGGATGATATCTGGGTCAAGAGTGAAATGATGTCTCGATACCATCGCACTTTTGTTAAATGCTCTTAACTGATCCGTATTGTTTTAACGCTATTACTTAACGTTTAGATATTGATCTTGGTAATTAAGTTTGGTTTGGGTATGTAGATAATATCTAGAGCTTAGAACAATCTGCTTGGCCAGTTGGTTATGAAGTCGGCTGTGAAACGAGAGACCGCAGTGTCGTGTCGCAGATCTTACTTGGTAGTTAGGTCGATATTTTCACAACCTCTGTGAACAGAACTATGTATGTGACTGTTAGGTAAATTTATTATTATTATTATTTATTACTAGTGCCAGTTAGATGTACCTATATTAGGATTTATTATTTTACTTTCGGGTACGGTAGTCAAAGCGAAATCATAAAAGTAACATAAAACCTACTTATTTCCAGTTTTGAAAAGCTTTTTTCGGAAATGATTATTTCGACTAGGTACTTCGTTTATTCGCTTCGTTTATTTTATATATTATCAACGTCGCGTCGCTTCGACTTAAGCATTTACGTCATTCACTTGTTCTTAACTGCAAGTGCCATCACTTAGTCAAGTAACGGTCATTAAAGTTCAATTTCGATATATGGATTTTTGCTTGACACGATTTGGTTTTGGCGCTTAATATACAGGGTATCTCAAGACCGCGACCGAAAACGAAGCCAGGTGATATTATTAGTGACTTCAGACACAATGCAAGGAAAAATTTTACAAAAAAAATCGTCAATTTTTTTTTTGTTATTTTTTACATATCGTCGTATTTGAGTGATTACACATAGTTTTTCTAAAATAATGACGTACATCGCTTAATTTTTAAACACGCAATGATACGTAAGGGTTTAAATTACTATTTTTGCAAAAACTGGGTATTTACCCCTCAAAAACGATGATTTTTAAAAATTTGTAAAAAAAATCCGTCGCTTATTTTGCAAAATTTTTAGTTGCATTGTGTCTGTAGCCGCTAAAACTACCACCTGGCTTGGTTTTCGGTCGCGGTCTTGATATACCCTGTATAATTAATGCTGAAAACTTGCATAAACAAATCTGCCTAATATTTTAAATCATAACGATTGTAATTTTTTACCATGGCTATTCGGGGACGTATTTTTATGTCATTTGAAATTATGATGATTACGATTATTTTTTAACACACATTGGGAACGGACATATCTTTTTAAAAAAGAAAGGGTTTATTACTAGTATTTCATGCCACCTACTTGGCATAACTTACACGCCAAACAAACAAACAATCACACAGCAATAAATCCCTCAAAATCAGTTTAGAGGATCGCAATGCGCGTCAACCGCTCTGTGAAATGCTAAATGACATTTCCACATAGTATAATACAAACGTGCCGTCGTGGAAGCCCTTTGGCCCGCACATCAAATGTAAGGCACCACCGACGTACAGAAACCGCAATTTGTATTTAATGTAATGATTAATTACACACGACGTAGCAGTTTATGCTAGTTCGGAAGGCTATGCAGATTTTTAAATAAATCTATTGTTTGTTTTATAGCTTTTGTGGTAGGCTGGTCGTATCAGTCTAGGTAGAGACCATTATAAATATAAGTGGAAAAGGCACTTTAGGTTCAGCCTATGAACGATTTGGATCAGGCTAGCATAATTGTGTTAACTAGTAAAATATTTGCGTCGGATACTGTATTTAGATTGCATTTCACTTAATATCATAATATGCAATGTCAGTACTACATTGCCATGCCAGTATTAAAAGGAAACTAATTAGTGGCGCCATCTGTGTTATTTTTTATAATACTTCTAATGAGTGTACAAGTGTGTGCTATGTTAATCTATTAAAATCCGGTCTCGTACGCTTACAAAAACGTGTTTGATTTATAATAATGAAGTGGATTAAGCCCCTAGATGGAGTAATGTGTAGCAACAAATATAAAAAAGTTAATGCCATGTAGAGGCAAAACCAACCAGGTCAGTGGATTAAAATGTTTAATAGCTTTCCTCCCAAGTCCCAATCAAACAAATATTTCAATACTGTTATTACTATTATTTGTGGTGACCATAAAACGTGTTACTTATTAATGAAAGCACAGTTTTCGGTGCGCCCAAAAAGCGCCTCTAGCGGCTTTACGGAGAACTAGAACTGTTCATATTTTGGTCAATTGACAGCCTTGTGGCGCAGTTGGTCACGAAGCCGGCTCTCAAACGAGAGGCCGCGGGTTTGATATTAGCATTGAATTAAACGTTTGTAGCACCCACATAATATTTGACTTATGTGTTTGTTGTTAAAGTCCAAATATTCTTTTATAGTTTTTGGTATCCACGATGCCAGACTTGGTCTCTTACCATGGGGTTGGGACTATACGTCAGCCTGTTGGATATTTTATGTCCATTGAAGACCTTCAGGTCGAAGCTTCAGACAATTTCACAATAACCCAGAACAACCATTAAACTCAGTTTTCAGTGAAAAAGTGATAGGTACTCGTACCTCCCGGCTGCGTTCCCGGCAGAGACGTTCATGCGATGATTAATACAGGGCTGTTTCATTCTGTCTACCCAGCGTGATGCCGACAGATACGCTTCAACAAGATTGGTAACCAAAAATAAAGCTGTTTTTAAATAAATATATTTTTTATACTTGGTGGTCCATTTGGACCATGCTCCTCTTACGACATTTCAGTGCGATCACCCTTGCTAGTATAAAAAAATGTAATAGTTAAACAGATTTTTCTTTTTAATATCCCCATGTCATAATACATGGGTCTACAACCCTAAAAGTTATATATTTTGTAAAAGCAATGATTTTGAAATATAAATACAAGAGCGTGTCTCATTTATTGACTCACGAGGAGCATACTTCACTTTCACACTGTGGATGGCGCATCACTTATTGATGTTTTGGGCTCTCGTCTGTCCGTGACTCACGTTTTGTATAATATAGGGATACATTCTAGCTTTTATTTACATTTGTATAGGTTTCTCTTATTCTTATATTATTTATTATGTTATAAATCGTGTTTTTTTTTTTCAATGGAATGTATTGTAAACATGAGAAAAAACAAAACAGCATATAATAAATAGCGTTAAAAAGAATTAAGTATATCTTTATAATTTTAGGTAATTTAGGAGCTAATTTATACATATTTTTTTGTAAATAACAGTTAAAAATTAAAGCTTCATTTAATTTTCAATGCCACGTCGTTTAAAAAACCCTTGGGCTCATATTGCGTTATAAGTATTGCCAATATTCAAATTGTTTTAGTCCTTCGTAATTCGAATTGTATTTTTGCAAAATGCAATTATATAAAGGTTATAATAACCATTAATTTTAAATATTTCGAAGTGTATAGTAATGGCTTTAAAAGTGATAATGATATTCTTAAATATTTAAACTAAAATTTTAATGCCTATACAATGCTCTTTATTGTAACATCATTATTTTCTGTTGTTTAGTCAAAATTTATTGGCTATTTTTATTGTTTGTGCACATTGAATAGTCAACTAACTTTATGATGCGTAGTTTTAACTCCAAAACAAAAAACGAATTATGAGTATTTTAGTTACATAACTATATTTCTACGTATTTTCAGATAATATTAAATATGTACACATATATTGAACAGGGAGCAAAGGAAAATAACTAATTAACGGTGATAAGAATTAAACACATAATTTGCTTAAAAGTTTATTTTAAATCACACAGTGATCCATATATTACAATACATTCTATACACATGTATAATACACTATGTACAAAATCTTAGTGAAGCGTCAACATATTTTTTTATCTTTTTTTAATGCCCACGTTTATCTATCTAAGTTAGGGTCGATTCCTTTGGTTCAATATTTGTATCCTTCTTCTTCAGAGAAGCTGGGAGGCTGTCGGGGAGCGCCGAAGCCCTGGCCTGGTCTTCCTGGCTCACCGGCTTGAGCACCTGGGCCTTGGGGACCAGATTGGCCAGGGCGATTGTACTGGTAGCCGTCAGCCTGGCCTGACGTAGATTGGGGACCAGCGGGACCAGAAGGGGCGGGGCCAGAGCCGAAGCTACCAGGGAACGACCCAGATCCCTGTAGTTGACCGGAGTATCCGGGACCCGAAGGAGAGCCGGAAGCACCGGGCGCAGAGCCAAAACCATTAGACCCAGAGGGACCTGAACTGGGAACAAAACCATTGCCGGCAGAAGAGGGACCGGAGCTGTACCCGTTAGAGCCCGAAGGCTTGGGAGCGGAACCAAAACCATTGGAACTAGAAGAACCGGGAGCGGAACCAAAACCGCTAGGACCGGAAGAGACCGAGGAGGGACCGAAACCGTTTGATCCGGAAGCGCCAGGAGCGGAACCAAATCCGTTAGATCCAGAGGGCCTCGCACCAAAGCTGTTTGAGCCTGCCGGGCCGAAACCTTGTCCCGAAGACCCTGATGATCCTGGGCGACCTCCTTGGGGTTGTCCTGCGGGTCCGGTACCAAAAGGCGTAGATGAAGGCTTATTATATTCGTAGCCAGAATCGTCTTGGGACACAGACCCGGCAGCACCAAAGCTTGGCCTGTCTTGTCCCGGGGATCCAGATGGAGAAGATCCAGAAGGACTTGACGATCCAGGTCCAGAGTAACCCAAAGAGCCTTGTGGAGAGCCTGAACCAAAACCATTGCCTCCAGCAGAACCGGAACCGGGACCAAACCCTGAAGATCCAGGACCGCTTGACGCGGGGCCGAAACCGCTTGAGCCAGATGGGCCAGGTGCAGGTCCGAAGCTACTAGGCCCGGAAGATGATGACCCGGAACCAAAACCTTTCGATGGAGATGCAGCTCCGTAGCCGTTGGATCCAGTAGAACTGGAGGCAGGGCCAAATCCATTAGATCGTGAAGGGCCTGATCCTGGACCAAATCCATTAGAGCTAGATGGGCCGGGAGCAGCGCCGAAGCCATTGGATCCAGACTGTCCAGAGGCAGGACCGCGTCCGTAACCGTTTTGGGGGGCACCAGATCCAGCGTTGTACTGCTGAGCTTCAACGGAGATACCTTCGTCCGGATTGTAAGCGCCTGAAAAAAATATTACATCAGAATATGGCCAACGAAATAAGTTAAAGAGCGCTTTAAGAACATATAAAATAAATGAAAAGGTTCTTTATAATTATTTTTAAAGAGATATATTTTGACCTAATTTGTATTAAATACATGTTAATTATATAAAACTAAATATTTCCTTAAAGATAACTTATAAAAATAACGTATAGTGACATACTATAAATGCACAATTGAAGCAGTGAAGGTTTATACATAGACCAAACCTACTTTTTATAGTACTTCTATAATATAATAGATTTCAAACGTAATTCTATGCAAATATGCATATTATAAAAGCAGGATATATTTTGCAACTCAATATGCAATCATTCTGAGAGCTTATTCCGTGAATCATATTTATAATATAACAAAGCCCATTTCTTCTTTAAATAAAATCCCTGCAGGACAAGATCTAATACAATAGTCTTCCATAATTTATTTTCGCATTAGTGAATGGATGAATTAACATAGGAGCAAGTCTAGTTTTAAATGTTAGTAAGGTATATTAAAGCAGTCACTTTTGTTTAAATGCGTACGCTTTGCATTTTGTGAAGGACGTTATTGACTTCTTGTAATTGGGGAAATATCATCAGAATATGGTAATGGTTGTGTTTATAACTATAATATCACCTACGTTTCATTAAGAATAAGTTACCTGTAACTGAATATGGGCATGCTGTATAAAACAAAATATAAAGTGCTAGTCTATCAGTTTTAGGAAACGCGATTGCACGGCTGCCAGTCTTTAGTATAATTAGCAAACGTCTACAACCATAAATATATACGTCCATATAATATATATGTACATACACTGTTATCCGATGTTATATGAAACCCGAAAAATATTATAAAATGTTTTATCTTTGATACCTTCTTGGGTTCCAGCGGCGGCGGCCCTGGCATTTTCTTCCAGAGACCTCAGAATCTCATCAGGGATCGGAGGTGGGGTCGGCAGGTGATCGCCTTGTGGCTGGTAACCATTTTCATCAGCAGTGTAGGTGATCTTGATGAACTGACCATCATCGTCAGTGTATGAGAACGCACCCTGAGCCTGCACACCGTTGGTGGCAACTCCTGACTCTTCAGCGGCAATGCCATTGGATGTTTCGAAGCTGTACGAGAAGGTTTCACCATCGTTTTGGTTGTCGTATCTCAGGATCTCCGCGTTCCTCTCTGCGGAAGCCTGGGCGCGCTCAGACTGGTATCCTTGGTAAGCACTCGCGTCTTGACCTTGTCCGAAAGAGCTCTGGCTATATCCTTGAGCAGATCCGGAGCCTGTAGATTTTCCGAAGCCAGAACTGCCGCTAGGGGACCCAGAACCAGGCTGGCCGTATTGGGTTGAGGGTGCTTGGTAGCCACCAGGGCCCGATGAAGAACCAGCTCCATTGCCTGATGGACTGTAGCCGGGGCTAGATTGAGCAGCTCCTGGCGCAGATGAGGGCCCAAATCCAGGACCAGAAGGACCCGCACCCGGTGCTGATGATGGTCCGAATCCAGGGCCGGAGGGCTGACCACCTCCTAGGGCAGATGAAGGGCCAAATCCAGGGCCAGAAGGCTGACCAGCTCCAGATCCTGGCTGTCCAAAGCCAGAGGTGGGTTGTCCGTAAGAAGATGATGGAGATTTCCCAAAACCAGCTTGGTCAAAGCCAGGCGAACCAGCGCCTGGGCCCGATGGAGAACCGATAGGTCCCTTCAAGGATCCAGGGCTTCCACCGGCACTTGCCGCGCTGGCAGGCGGGAGGTAAGACCTGTCGAGCTTAGCAGCATAGCCGCAAGCTACCACTGACAAAATAATGAACTGAAACAAAACAAAACATATTTAGTAACATCACTGCTTCACGAGAAACTTCGATTATAATGTCCCATTAATGGTTGAAATAAATAGCATAATTATTATTTATGATTATTTGTCTTACGTATGTTTTGCACAATCATGAAAGCTTAAACTTCACAAAAACTGTATTTGCAGCGAATGTAATTATTACGAAAAAAAACATCAAACAAAATCTAAGTATTACGATGTTAATCGAAAAAGTTTGAACTTTTTGTGAGCAAAGATTAATGAAACCATCAAACTTGACATCATTATTTTTTATAATGTTTACAATAGTCGTAATAGCACATAAGAATATAAAGCTAAAATATTAAACGCATTTAATAACTTTTCATGAGGCGACAGAAATTATTAAAAAATAATTTGAAAGAATATCAGTATAATCATATTTTATCAATCCACAGCTGAAAATAAACATATTTATGTATCTAAAAATTACTTCGTTTTAAATTTTCAAATTAAATTTATTTAAAGTTAGTTTTAATACTTTTTAAAAATAATCTTCTAATTAACCACTTCAAATAAATCGGACAATTCAAATTCCGATGAAAATATTATCGCAAGTTTTTCCAAGCATAATTCTTAAGAATAAAATCCAATTAATGCTTTGATAAAATACAATAATTAAATAAGTTACCAGCTTCATTGCAAGCTGTTGTTTCACCACGGGATGAGCACCGAATGTGTCGACTAAGTGGTAGGCACCCTATTTATATGAAGTAAATTCGTTCACATAACTATGTTACTTAAATTTGTACTCACGGAGCTAACCTTTTGACTGAGCTCGTATTAGTGTACACTCACATTGCGCCGTGGCTTCACTTGCGTAAAAAAATAATTTTCAGGCGTCTATACATAATATTTTTGGCAACATTATGAATAGCCATCAGTACAAAATTTTAATTTACTACTATAATGTCAATGGCTAGTTGAAAAATACTAAATACTTAATCAGATTAATTAATTGAACATTTAATAAAACATTTTCTACATAAAAAAAGTAAAAAAAATATGTTGTATAACATAAATTTGAATGATAAAAATATACATCAAACCTAACATTTTATAAAATACTCGTATTCTTTATTTCTCTTATTTGCTTACCTCTGTACTAATGACCTTTTTTGTTTTCTTAATTCAATTTGAGAATGATATGCCATTATGAAATATAATTATTAGGAGCATCATCAGTAACCACCTCTGACCTCACAGTTCAGTAATTCAAACTTTATGAGAACCAATAAAAAAGCTTCAGAATAGCTGATATATCACATGTCATTTCCTACAAATTACGATAACAGAATATGAAAAATTATCACGTGATAATACTAAATAAGAGACCGAAGGCTTGTTTGTTTTTATTAAAAGGTATTGTTAGATATTTTGCTGTAGCCTACACTTTTCTAGGGATTATTATCCTTTAAATTATAAATTTATTTTCTATTAGTATTTCTGCCATTTTCAAATTTTTTGAACAAGGAGAGGAGGCTGTTGAGTCTATTTCAGGTGCCCAGTGGAAGGCTTAAAAGGAAATAAACATAATTCCATAAAATCTTTGCATTTTATTAGACCATAATAATTTCTGGCGTTTTCCGAGTCTTTCAATAATGGCTGTCCTTTGTACAAAAACCGGAATAAGAGAAATAACCTGGTTTTCGATGCCTGAAAAAAAGATTGCTCTCAATTTTGGGTTATAACCTACGACAGTTTTTCTTGAAAGTACAGCTTCTATTATTTCTTGCCCTTCGACATTGTATTATAGTTATTAAAATCACCTGCAATATGTGATTTTTTTATCGCATACTTCTGCTTGCACAAAGCGGAAATCTGGAATTATTTTCAATAGGAAATGGCAAATAGTCGGTATGGCATAGTTCTTTACTTATATAACATCAACAATTGTTATATATAAAGTAATTAAATAAGCTACTTGTCTGAAAATACACTAAAAAGGCCAGCATGATCACATTACCAACTAAAAAATTAATGATTTCTAATGCTAGTTTTTGTAAAATTCAAATGGCCGTTACTAACAAAGGATATAAAAAATCGTTTAACAGACAAGACTCGGTAACAATCCTGTTATATAGAGACAAAATGAAGATCCCCTCGTGGTTTGTGTGTGTTGCTCAATGCATTGATCGATATAGATACGTTAATTATGATTGTGAGCGTGTCTTCGTGTGTGTGTGCTTGTGGGTACGCCACGAAGCTTTCGTGTTTGTTTAAATTTTAAGGGTCCTACTGGTTATATTGACATAAGGCGCAGCATACGTGTTGATGCATTCTATGTATCATTATGGGATGACTTATGACCCGTCGAGTATATGGAGTACAATGAAGATTAAATTTAATGTTTTAGTAGATCTGATGATCGACCACAAACTGTTTTTATTGTTGATGGTATTATATTGGTACTCCATTAACTACTATCGTATACATGATATAAATTCTCCTAAAATGACCAGCAAAGTGTATAGGATTTCGGCAAGCAAGTGTGCATCGAACATTGAGAAGAAAAGAAGAAGAAGAAGCAAGTCTGCATTTGGCAAAAAGTGCGATGTAGTGTTTTGGCAGTAACGACTTTAAAAAGAAATAACCTAGTGGTCCAGAATTATACTATTGTGTTAGAAAATATTGAGATCAAGTAACTATTGACTTTTAGATGTTGAGTAACATTACAAAATTTTCTGTAATTTCTGGTATGGATGTTAGTGGTCGATAGTAATCACTGACTACCTGTGTCTTTTAAAAAAGAAAAATTCTTCTCAAGTTGCTTCTCTCGTTAGATGTAGACTGAGCTTGAACTTTTGTTTTGTTTTAAGAATACTTCTTAGGGTATATACTTTTTTAACAGTAGAGAAGAACATCGGGGGAAACCAGTTTTCAAGAGAAATGTATGCAAGATTTCCTGTGGCTGAAAAACCCGCCACCCTAGCAAGGCAAGCGAGGTAGGCTGAAGCCTTAACAATGGAAGAAAATGATGTAGGTACAACAGTGAGGCATTATGTATGGGGAGCTTTATTTTAATAATATAATAGGTCGAATAAAATAGTATCTGTATCCTTTGTTCTGCTCATGACATAACTTGATTAGGATTTTATTCATGCAGTAGTGACTCACAGGGCTTCATGGCGAGTAGGTATAATACTAATGGTTGAACTACCGTGTATTGTTTCTTTAATAAATAAGCAGTGCGGGCGTCGTGAGCCTCTTTTCATATCATTAGCAAGCCATCCGGATGGTGAAAATCAATTTTATACGTGGTAATACTTTGAGAATTAAGTTTGGATAAGAGGTAATCAGTGGAAAGATATTTTCTTATTACGGATTTTTATTTTTAGGGTGGGATCAAGGTAACATAAGATCCGAAATATAAATCGGTCTGAAAATTCCTGAAATGTTTTTTAACAAGAATGGCGATTTTAAATGTTTTTATATGTAATATTTCTGTAATCAGCATAGGAGTTATTGCTTGTTCTATTCATTAACTAAGCTGTAGTTTTAGAGAACTATCACAGATGGAGTCCTTTGAGTGGTTTGATTTCTATTTCCCATTTACGTTCGAATGAGTGACAATTGGTTAATTTATTTCTCTACGCGTCAATCGATTCAGCTTAATAGTGAATTTGTACACATTTGAATTCCTCTCACCATATACGTGCTACTGGGTTCCTTGATTTAGTGTTTTAAGAGGCTATAACTTCTGACTGAACACTGAATACTTGCATGCAATAGAACTATTGTCAGTATTAATGGGTAACTTTGATCAATCTTCTTTAATTCAAAGGATTGTATATACTGGCGCGGAATACTGACTATAATACTCCTGTTGGTTGTAGCGTAGTCCAGATACAGAATCTATAGGCTTTAAATATTTTTCTATCGATAGAAATAATCGTCTTCTTGTAACCAGATGTACACAGGCTGAATTCAGAACGCGACATACTTGGTTCACTAAGACAGGTTTCCACCATCGTGTACAGTAGTTGCACAAGCGCATTGGACGTCTGCCTACAAGATGGTGGACCACCCACGGTCAAAAAGAATGCAGGAAGTCACTGGATTCTGGCCGCTTCCAACAGGTTGCAGTGGAAATATTAGGGGGAAGCCTATGTCCAGCAGTGGATTTTCTGTGGCTGAACAAAAAGTAAAGTAGTCCCTGTTTGAACAGATAGAATTTTCTTACCAAGTTAAAAGTACGTTTAGAAATAGATCTGTGATATTTTCTTAGGAGGTAGATTTCGTGTTACTCAATAATAATAATAATAAATACACCCAACAGTCACATACATAGTCCTGAACTCACACTAAGATCGAATCTTGTGTCGTGGGTATCAGAAGCTACGAGAGACTTTTCAGTTTCACAAACACCCTGACCCGAAACAAATACCTGTGGTTCACACAATTATTTGCTTCGGTGCGGGGATCGAAGTCATTGCATTAACAGTTGCTTTGTAGGCCGGCGCGGTGATTACGACTGATGACTGCTATCACACATCGTTTTGTCAGTCGGTGAAGCAACGATTAAACAATAGGCATTCGTTTATGAGCGGTATTATCTGCAAACGAGAAAGGAGACAATAAGTATTGTAGACAATATTTTTTTGCCGCCTTCATGGCATAATAGTTGAAATATTGGCTGCGAAACGAGAGGCTATGGGGTCAAACCCGATAGGCACGATAAAGTGATAGTAAGCAACTGATGAAATTACAGTGCTATTTAAATAGACTACCCACAACACAGCTATGCCGGCCTGATTTAAGCTGGATAAAAACAGGTTTTAGGTCGGGTTTCTATCATCCCATGGTAGTCCAGAAACGGTCGCTTTTCGGAGGAATAAGTTGCGTCGTGAATTCCCTCGAATTTATTATATTCGCAAAATAAGACACAATTATTGTGTTTTATGACTATGATTATTGGCTCTATTTATTTATTGGTCGTGTTTATTTAGTACGTATAAATGTACAGAACCCAGCAATTAATATGAAATAGGTAGTTGCAGCTACATCTGTGTGAGTGCTGATATAGATCGCCGACAAAAATCAATAAGCATCGGGTCATGCACACGACCGAGTGTCGTGAGAGCATTTTTTCTTTCGCAAACTGTTGCCTTGACAAATTACCGAAGGTCCTTAGATCACATCAGCCGCCTGAGCTTCGCAGGTCATCCTATACTAGATTGGTATAGCTCGCGGCTTGCCTTTATTTAGACCTAGACTTTATTTGTCGTAAGGTTTCCTTTCCCTTCGTCTCCCAGTCGGATCCGGATGACGTCATCAAGGCTGCTGTCAATGCAGTGACTCGGATGCACAGCGCTCACTCACACCATCATGCGAGTCTTGTTTCCGTTTTAGGGCTTTCTAAGACCTATTAGGAATGGCGACAGCCCTTAAAAATACTTATTTTTATGGGACAGGGTTTAGTTCAAAGTCTTCACTTGTCGATGTAAATACGAGATAACTGCATTATAAAATAGCGATTGTAAAAAGATATGCTGTGAGATAAAACATGAATTAAAATGAACCAATGTTCTTATAGAGAGAATAGTGGGATCGTATGTTTTATTAATACTGTGTTCAAATATGGACCACGTTTTATATAAAAGTATTGAACAAAACAGGATACTCCATAATAATGTTTTTATTTTACTTTTTTAGGTCTAAGCTTATTAGTTTTCCAGCAGCCTTAATAAAAAGTAGGCATTTGAAATAACTAAGTAGACTTGTTAATCGAACAATTACTGATGAATTTTAATCAATACATATTTAAAAGGTGCTTGAAATCGTGAACCAAAAAGCTGTGTACCTAATATATTACTTGTATAATTAACAAGTAATTTTGAAACGGATTCCGCGTTGTTCTGAACATGCACGGCGTCATCTACAGATATAATATTAATTTTACATTTTTAGAATTTTTTAATTGAATCTGGCAATACACGTGGCCTCGTCGAAACTACTCAGCCGATACAATTACACGAAAATAATTAGAATACCACTATAATTGTAGCAAAATAAATATTAATTAATTCACTTGGCATTTTACGTATCCTATTTGATTGCACTAGGCTGTGTATATGGCTTTGGTCACGCTACCTGATCTTCTATCGCCTGCTACGTAGTGTAGAAGCGAAAGTGTGTTTGTTAATTCTTTCACCGAATCGCGGTTCAGCTAATCATCACGTTTTTAACTAAGAGTTGGGCTAGTGAGTAACATAGGCTACTTTTGCACCTCAGAAATATATTACTTATATTTTTATAGTGTTATTCTACGTTACCTAACAACGTTTTATAAAACAATTTAATATTATAAACCTTACGGTTTTCTTCGTCTTGTATGTGTTTGCGCATTGTTCATACGATGGATTTGAAACTTAATGCAATTCTTGGGTGGATACTGCCAATGTATCTACTATAGCACCATCAATAGATAGAAGGCGGGCAATAGGTTAATGTTACTAACATTACAAGAAAATATTATATTATGTATTCTTTATACGGATTAAATTGATACTCAGTAACGTGAGTCAAAACTTTCGTAGCGCAGCGAGTAAGAATCGGGCTTTGAAAATAAAGGTCGTCGCTTCAATTTTCGCACCGAGAAAAATGTTTGTGTGATCAATAAAAGTCCCACATATTTTTTGATACCAACGCCGAAAAGGCACATCTGTGGGGGTGGGACTACGTGCGTGACTATTATAGGTTACTTAGAGAAGTCGCTCCATGGATCTAGTGACAGTAACTTTGGGCGCTGAATCGTGATGCGCCAAAATCTATTCCCGTGTAGAGCACTGCTTAATAAGTTTTTTTATTAGAAAATATATGACTTGCCGATCACTACATATCTCAAGTAAGTCTCAAATAAGGCATGTATACATTTTTCCAATTTTAATTTACGAAGTTATGGATTATTTTTGTTCCCGAAATATATTATTCTGGTGGTTCGTAGTCTAGGCATTTGATATTTCAAAATCCGTACATAATAATATGATAAGAAACCACTTTTAACGCCTCCGTGGTGTAGTTGTATTACGGTACGGTTACAAAGCTGAGGTCTCGGGTTCGAGTCCCGGGTCGGGCAAAGTGATATTGGATTTTTCTATTCATTATCATCCCGGAGTCAGGAATTTGTGCCCGATATGGCGATAGGCTCGCCCCCTATCACGTCGTGGGACGGAACCATGCAAGGCGAAATGTGGGTGTCCTGTTGGTGCTTCTGCCTACCCCTTCGGGGATAAAGGCGTGAGTTTATGTATGTACATGTACTTTTGACACAGGGACACTTTATAATACAGTGACTCAAGCAAGCGATAGTTCGATTGGGGTAAAATCGAGTTCTTATTTAATTATTGCTTGCTTTAACGGTGAAGGAAAACGTGGTAGGTCTCTCATATGTGAGAGGCCATCTGGGTAGGTACCACCGCAATGTCTATTTCTCCCGTGAAACAACACTGCGTAAATGCACTGTTGTGTTTCGGATTGAAGGACATTGTAGCCAGAGTAACTACTGGACATATTGAGACTTAACATCTTATGTCTCAGGATTGCGAGCGCAGTGGAATGTTGCTACTGTTTATGAGCGGTCGTATCGCTTACCATCAGGCGAACGGCTTGCTCGTCTCGTCATTCATTGCAATAAAAAAAAAAAAAAAAAACGTGGTGAGGTATATAAATAAGAGTTTTACAAATATTTCGATGGTGTACGGAGCCAACCGCATTATTTAGACTAGCCTGGTAATTGAAAAGATCTTTGACCTAAAAAGGCAGAGAGGCAACCTAGTATTATAAATAACAAAACGAACAACTCTGCAAAATGTTGAAAAAATAAGTGGCGCCAATCCTAGGTAAGTAAGAAAGGACAGGCAAATTAAGTAAGCACAGGCGCATAGTTACAAATACTGGCAAATGTATACAAATCGTCGTGGTTCAAGGTCACAAATATCTAGAACTTTCAGGCTTCTCTGTGTCTGACCACAGACTTGCAATAGTGACCAAAACGAACAAGAGACATCAGACACGATTGAAGGTAATGACAGCATTACCTTCTATCATTACGAAGTGTTTCAATACACTCTGTTTCTATTTTTTGTATAAACTTCACAAATTGTGCAAGCTCGGCGAGCGTTACGCGTGAGCAATTAGTCTGATATTTACGTTTCTATAACCTATCACCTCCGAGACAGGTGTTTGGAAACTGTTAAACAAACCTCTCACTTTGTTTTTATTTTTTAAACATTAGCCTAATAGTTAATAAATGCATCCAACTATTTATTTATTTATTTATTTATTTATGTATATTAGGGAAACATACAGAACTATTACAATTAATCATAGATATATAAATATGTATGGGCCTGATCTAACAGTACGGTACAAGTCCTGGTCGTGGGTATTGCACACTAAGAGAGACTTTTTAGTCTCACGATACTCAAACCTGATGCAATTATTTAAGGACCCAACAAATTATATTTTTATCGGTGCGGGAATCAAACCCGCGGCTTTGTGTTTCCTAGATGGCTCTAAACCACATGCACGTATCCCGTATTCTCTAAACAGATTGCCCGAGGCCATAAGACAAGAAGGCCAGAACCCAATAAAATAATATTTAAGTCGAATCTTAAAAAGCACTACATAACCAATTTGCCCTAATGTAAAATTAATTAAATGCATAAATTGATCCTGCAGTCAAACTGTTTGTATAGTTTTGCAGGACACTTGTGTAGATTATAAGTTTATTCTTTTGTTATTAATAAATAAAATTAAAAAAATAATGCGCCACGAAACCTGGCAAACAAGACTATGTCTTAAGTTTTATTTAAACTATTTTAAGTTCTGTTACGTGCTTATTAAAACTGAAAACGAACAAGACATATCTAAATGTAAATGATTACCGACGTCTATAAACGCCCACAATGTAGTAAAACAAGGCGGGCAATCCTGAACTTTGAAAATGAATGAGCAAATGCTAATGGACGGAAAAAGATGGAAATAGTAAGAATATAAATGTATATGGTAATTTGAATAAACTTATTATTCAAATCGACTTTAATATTTTGTTCCACAATGTTTGCTAGCACTAGTAAAATATTTTGTTACATAGTTGATTTAAGATATTCATCTTTGTGTTTATGTTATTTCTACATTTTCTTATTTCATAAATCTACTCGTATATACTAACATTGACCCAAGAGAATAACAATAAATTATATTGAAAATGCCGCAATGTTTGAATTACATATTCGTCAATTATCTATGTTATTTCAGCTTAGCTTTATGAAATTAATTCGCTGAGTAACATATTACATAAAGCTGAAGCTATCAAGGCCAATGATAAAAATGAATAAAAACGTTTATTACCTACAGCAGAAATGAGCGAATCAGATTGGTAACATCGCATCTGTCAGTATTTCATCTGCGTAGATTTTTATACTGTTGCAGAAATCGTGTTGCTGAGGCTTCTAAAAAAGCGGATTAAATAAATGGCCTAGATTATTTTTTTCGCGCTCTTCCGTCTGGTTTATACGCAACATGGATATCATTATATTATGATCTGGTATAATTTTACAAGATAGTAACAAAATAATGTCACATATAGTAAGATAAATAATCATGTTATCGAAAATAAGTATGGATATAATATGGCCAGTCGTTGGTTATTGCGAAGGGAATTGGAAGGACAGTATATAAAATATTCGATAACTACACATTAGCGAAAGACTTGTCACGATCTCTGTAACAAACGATAACATGTTTAACTGCACATAAACCTGGTCACCGATGATGCAAAATAAATTGTATATATACAACCAACTAAAATGGTGTGCATGTAAACTGCCATCAAGAATGCATATAATATTATAAAACTATGATTAGGTGCCCACATACATTTTAGATGAATGAAGTGACGAATAAGTAATAATCTCGAAGAAACTGTTAATAAATCATAATAATGGTCGACAAATTGATAAACACAATGTGCTTAACATGATCAATCTTCTTACAAGTTTATTTAAGACACTATAATTTTCTATGTGATATCGGTTCCATTATACAGTTTATGTATTGTATTTAACAAATTGTATACCATATTTGAAATTGTATAAAAATATTTATATCAATACTATTTGTCATAGAGTTTATTATATTTTATTATATGTAATTTAAAAATATTCAATAAAATAATTCGTCAATTACGCATGTTCTTTATAATAGCGGCTTTACTTGTTATTTTTTATTAGTTATCAGTGGACCTAGATTTTAGAGTACATTCGGAAGTATACGCAGAGGTACCTATAGTGTCCCACAGTTCACAGATCATACTTCTACTATTCGCTAAAGCGTGAGTCTCTAGTGGTAGGTTCGCCTTTATAATGTATAGTGATGGCAGATAGTAATTCCAGTCCCACGACGAAAGTGAAAACATAAATTAGATTGCGCGACCTTTGGAATCGAAGCTACTTACCCATACTTGTTAAATAAGATATCATTATATCTTCTGATCAAATCGCCTATTTCAGAGCCGCTTACCGAAACTTCACGAAATATTTTGACGAGTCTATCAAACAGAACCATTTCTTATTGAAATGAAAATCGTGCAGCACAAGATATGCTTCGTGAATCATAAGATACCTAAAAATACACCAATATTTAGTTCCATCTATTTGGTATAGATGGCAGCACGGGTATAAAAATAACGCCGAGCTCTACAATAAATAAACTTATTGTAAGGCGAGCGGTCTATTGGAACAGAACTCGTGGGTTCTTAGTAAAGAGCGACAATAAATATTCATCAGATAAGCCTTGTTTCTTAATGTTCTCTTTGTTTCTTTTTCAGAAGACAGCCATAATTCAGCATTCCTTTATAATGCATTAGTTTGTTTCTTTAAAGAGCCGAGCCGACCTTCGTGTCACCACTATACGACGAAGCGATGGCTTTGCCGACATATTTCATTCAGTAAGTAAGATAGCTTGAAGCCAAATACATCTTGCATCCCGCCTCCTCCTGTCCTTTATTCCTTCCCATATTGAAAGACCGTTAATGCAGTTTTGATCCAATTTGTTTAGATGTTTATGGGTGTCGGTTTTTTTTTTTTTTTTAACCTGGCACGGCATAGTGACTGCATTGCACCTGATGGTAAGTGCTAATGCCGTCCAGATAGAGTATCGAATGGTATCAAACGGTACTCTCATACCATTCGATACAATCATGCCGGCCCGCTGAGATGCCACTTCACGCTACGGCGGAAGGACCCAGGATTATAGGAAGGAGGGAACACGTGCGATGGCAAACCGTTCCACAGCTTGACTGTACGGCAGAAAAAAGAATTAGAGAACCTTTTGGTTCGCGCCGAAATGGATTGAACAGTCAAGCTATGGCTCCGCAAGTCTGTCGGTCGGGTATTCACATACCATTAGATAAGTCCTATGGTTGTTTTGCCGTAAAATATGTAAGTATATGATATTATGTAGGTAATAGCCATTTACAATAATAGCCATAAAGTCGATTTCTAGTTTTGTATCTTTTCTGATATTTTTTATAGGAGCTATCCATCATAATATTATTATCCTTATTGTACGCAAATTATAGAGCCGATTGAAAATTTGGGCATAACGACCTTTGACACCTGTGTCGATCCGCGGGCCATTGAACCGTTGACATTCTTTATCAAGATCGTATTGAATTTAATCATATTTATAATATAACGTCTGGCAGTTCACGCTATAGTGTTGTTGAAACGAAGAATTTGTTTGGGCAGTGCTCGGAACATATTGAAAATAAATAAAATAAAATCTAGGACCATCTGTCTAATACACTTTTTTAATGCATGCAATGAGCTCAAGCCATTCTATCCCAAGGGGGAGGTAAATATGGGATGTGTGTCATTCACAGTTTTAAAACTTATTAGAAAGGTAATAAAATAGTATTAAATAGATAAAATACCTTTGCTATGTCATATCTCTCACAAAAACCTGAATAATCAATCAATAACAACACAGTCAAACTTTTAGAAAAATCATAGCCGAATTGGGACAAGTATAGAAAGACCAGTAATTATACATTAATATGAACTTTTTATTTAACACCTCAACAACTAACTATAACGAAAAAAGCTACCATGCCGTTACGTATTATCAAGCCGAAATGTTCAGTTTCGTTTAAAATATTAACGTATATTCACAAACCAGTCCTTTATCATGACAGACAATCGTTAAAGATGTTATTTTATATTATAAAAACCATAATACTGGCTAATACGAGTCGTAAAGTCGTTGACCTGTCTACAATATAACAAAAGTAATATTATTCATTCCATGTGTTATATTTAAAATATTTATAATATTTTAAACCAACGCTTACACAGGGTATATCAAGACCGCGACCGAAAACGAAGCCAGGTGGTAGTTTTAGTGGTTACAGACACAATGCAACTAAAAATTTTGCAAAATAAGCGACGGATTTTGTTTTACATTTTTTTTAAAATCAACTTTTTTGAGGGGTAAATACCTAGTTCTTGCAAAATTAGTAATTTAAACCCTTACGTACCATTGCGTGTTTAAAAATTAAGCGATGTAAGTCATTATTTTAGAGAAACTATATTTAATCACTCAAATACGATGATATGTAAAAAATAACAAAAAAACAAATTACGATTTTTTTTTGTAAAATTTTTACTTGCATTGTGTTTGATATCACTAATACTACCTCCTGGCTTCGTTTTCGGTCGCGGTCTTGATATACCCTGTATTTAAACTTCGAGTATTTAACCCTTTTTTTTTGTCAAACAATGAAAAGGCGATAAGTTCAGCGGAATGCACGTCATACTAAAGCCCCATTTACACGGGGAGAGTTTCGCGCCTCGAAGATACGATTATCCTAAGGATATAAATAAGGTGCATCGTGTAAACATGTTTCAGTATACGATAATCTATGGCGGTTCTGTCATGCGATAATCGCATACTATTCTCGCTGCAAGAAACTTTCCCCATGTAAATGGCATTTAATGGTATTTCTGGTTACCTCTACAGCTTGCATATTCGTATGCGGGGTAATAAACACATATTAGCATTAACACCACATGTCTCTCGTCACCCTAGATAACAATGTACAAAATTTGATAGATATCCGACTGGGTTTGCCCAACATCGCGGATTAACGTTTCAAGGCTTTGTAATCACCTCGTATAGGTACGAGTCTTTTTATCGCGAATTGAACCGCAGTTCAGCTAACTGGTATAAGTACTTGTACCTACGCGGGGTGGCCAAATATCTTGAAAACGAAAATTGCGTTTTTTGACAAAAAGTTGACTTGGATTTTTTTCTTCATATTTTGTTCAGTGTCAGTCCACCAAACCGCACTAGGCCAGCATTGTGGACTGAATTGCCTAACCTCTCTCAATCGTACTCTCGATTGTAGAGGAGGCCCGGACATAATATATGGGCTGATGCGATAAAGCGGGGTTGGACCATATAGTCCATAAACCCCCGAGACGTGACGCAACACGCGTCTGTTGCCGCGCCGTTTAAGCGGCAGTGCGCATGGAGGCGGTCCCGGCGCGTTCTGTATTAACTGTATCCCGGGGCCGTCTCTGAAGTGCACCGATGGTGGCCGACGCGGGGTTTTTAGTCGGTATTTCGGCGCGTAGGTTACGGTAGGGACCCGACCCAGCGGCCGCCCGTCCACATCCACGGGCGGCACAACATCTCGCTGGGCTCGGAAGGCGCCGGTGAGTCCGACACACCCCCGCCCCTTCGGGGGTGGGATGGTCCGTAAAGGGACTTTCCCGCGAGAAAAAAAATATATATATATAGTCCATAAAGCTGGAAGATAGCGAAGCGTATTATCACATTGTCAATAAAATTTTAAATAGTTTTTTGGCAGTGAGGTGGAAGAACAGTCTCGATCATCGTGCGCTACAGCAAAGAAATTGACATGCTCTTATTTATTACGGAATAGTTTAAATGAGATGTAAAATATATTTCACAGTTTTTGATACTTAGTACACAAAACTTTTATATTTAAATTTTACTGTGGACGGATGACTAATGTAGTAATTGATTATTTCAAATACTCAAGTTTACAACTTTGTTTAAACCATTAATCAATATCGAATTTTAATTTTTTGAAGTGAAACTTCTTTATCGGGGTTGGAAAAAATTTTTCGTTACGCGTCACATTCTTCCGTTACGCGCCATCTTTTTTTATTTAGTAAATTAGTACCCACTTCAGTAAGCCACACCCCCAACCGTTTCCAAGCCCCACCCAAAATTTTAAGTCCCACCCACTTTATTGTAATTTGATCCTTACCCCCCCTCTGGCCTTCCCCCACCCTAAATCCAAAACAGTGCCCAATAGCCCCCCCACGAAACCTAACCCCCCCCCGCCCCTACCCCCACCTAAAATTTTTACCTCACCCCCCCTAAACCTATCTCGGCCAATAAAGGTCGTGGACCCACCGAGCTTGGTATCCTCGGAACCGTCTCGGTGAGGGCTACAAATTGGCCCCGATAGAAATCCCAAATTCCCTCAAAAATTTCCCCCCTCCTAAACTTAAACTTTATTTAATTTAGCTTTATTTTACCAATTCTGTAAATTTGTAAATAGTAGATCATTTATCGAAAAATTATGTCATAAAGAAGTTTCACTTCTTACGTGTGTACACTAATACACACACACATTTTTTTTTTATTACCTACTAGTCTTTTTATTACCTATTAATCGAAGTCGATGACAATACAAAATATAAATTGACCAAAGAATTTTACTTTATATAATTTATTACAAGGAGTCGAATTTATAGAAACAGTTTTTGCTCAATCAGGAACTCCAAAAATGTATTAACCGTTTGTACCTAAGATCTTTTTATAAGGAAAACTTACCTTAAGAATTGTTTTACAATTATTTAACGTTACATACAGATTAGGTACATACTTGATTTATTATTTGCCTTTTTGATAGATGATAATAGTTTAATGACATGATTATAAAAGTATCCCTACGAAGTCTACCAACCCGTATTAAGTGAGCGTAATGAATAGCTATATATCTAAAAGGGTTGATGTTGGGGAAGCAATCAGAAAATTATAACCCAGTTCCGAACCTTCATTTATAAAACACCATATTGGCCGAAAATTGAAGTATGGAAATATGAGATTAAAAGTACGGAAAATAATAGAAAAGAGCAATCAATTCTTCTTTATAATAATATCCTGTTTCTAAGTTAACATTTCTTGTAAACACACAGATTGTCGACATGACAAACCGGTCCTCAAAGTCGGCTATAAATTATAATCGAGAATGTTTTACAAACTTGTATAGAAGGTGGAATATAAATTTTGTGATATATTTATTTACATTTCTTTTCAATTAATATTAAAGACTTTTTAGCAGACTATATTAAGACATTGTACCTAAACATATTGCGAAACGAATTCCCATGTAATGTGCATTCTCGCCTCAGTGTATGGATTGTGAACCGCGAAGTTCTGAGTTCGATTGATAAATTGAACACTTCAATATGTGTAAGATTTTCGGTTTAAGAAATCTTATACGAGTGGGCCAGAATGGCGGTAAGGTTGCCCCCTATATTATGTTAAATCCAACTGTTTTAAATTTAACAATAAACTTGCGTAAAACATCTGCCTTTTATGAAAGTGAATACAAAATTAGTTTGTGTGCTGATATCTTATTCTTTTAGCGCTATTATCTCAATGAATTCCAAGCTCTGCCTTTATGCACAATCTCTTCTAATTGACTCGATATTTTTATTCTTATTTATTTTTTTTATTGCGCAGTTGCAGTATAAATATTTTGTAGAAATATTAATTAAACTAGCGGTCCGGCTCGGCTTCGCCCGGGTGCAAATATTTTTGAGTCCCGTACACATCAAAATAATGTTATGACGCGAACTAACTTTATTTATATTTTAACTCAACATGACTGTCGTTCTTTATCTGACTTTACTCGTCACGTCTCCTTAAACCCCATCCTGTCCTGTACCATCGTGTCCCATGATCCAAGGTATGCAAGCCTGTCCTCTTCTGTCCTATTTCATTCGCCCTATACTATATCCTATCGCATCCCTTTAAGTTTAAAACAGTAGCAAATATACATATTCGAATTCCTTGGCCATCCCACGGGAACATATTTTGAAGAATAAAAAGTAGCCCATGCCATTAATCACGGGTAACAGCTACTTCCATTCCCAATTTCAAATTGTTGATCCAGCTGTTTGAGAGGGAATAATCTATACTCATCTCACGGGTGTTTCCGTTACTTTTTCGTGATAAAAAGTAGCCTATGTGTTAATCCAGGGTAACAGCTACCACCATACCAAATTTCAACAAAATTGATCAAGTCCTTTGACCGTGAAGAAGTAACAAACACACAAACTTTCACCTTTATAATATTAGTATAATAGCTTAATGTAAGTACACCGAGAAATACCGCGCACAACATTGGTATTACATATGATGGGATTTATGTCGTTATGTGGTAGGGGAAAATATTTCCGCGATTGTAAATTTTTTTTTTCGACGTTCTTAAATGTAAACTGGCCCCCGTATATTCCCTGACGACATCAAACCAACGCGTGTTTACCTACCAGGATATTGTGGAAAGATGTAAATCTCTACATTATTTAACATGGTTATAAAATTCTCTAATTTTACGCACAAAAACGCCCATGCCTAAGTACATTATTTCCATATCTGTCACGATTACTTTTGATGAAACGACTTAGTTCAACAAAGTATGTGCTTTGAGCACGACATCACATCGTAAGCGGCTTTATACGATCTAAATGTCAAATTTGTTTATGAATACATCAAGCCATATACGTCGCCTTAGCAATACGGATCCTTTAATAAGTGAGCTTTAGGTATGTCTTCTTCTGTAAAGCTCAATGCTAGTTGGTGATGAATGGATTTTATTAAACTAAAGGTTGGTCTATATAAATTGATCAAAATTTTGTCGGTAGATACGACTTTAAAATATCGTGTATAATATTGACCGTCGTGGGATAGTCATCTCGAGTCCGGTGGATACTCCAGCTGAACTGCACTGCACCCACCACCAGAAAATTGTAGTCATATTGGTGGTAACAAATGTCTGTATTATGGGACCAATAAGTTATTTCACTAAAGTTGGCGTAAAGTATGTGTGTGAACACCTATTACATTCTAAAAGTCCTTTTATTAATTTTGAGCTTTGTATTGATTAAATAAACGATAATTTCGCCCACATATTTATCACTGCAAGAAAGGGACAAACATAAAAATAAAATATCTATGGTCAAAACTTAGAGACAACTACTGTCTGATAACTTTGTCTTTCTACTATTTGCGTGATATTTCTATAAGAATAATATAATAGGTAAGCACTGTTTATTCTGTTAGTATATGATCGCAAAACAATCATTTCATAATCTCAAGAGTTCAATAAAAAAAAAACAAAACATCACAATTGGCAGCATCGTTTATTTTCAAAACAATAATTTATTTTGCTCGAAGCGTTTTATTAATTCTTGACATTTAGGTCGGAATAGGTGACAGACATCGTAATTCATCAATCTTGAGATAAAAGTATTGTTTTTAGTTTTTGCTGGAGACATTAAAATGTGATATAATAAAATTATGCAAAATCTATTAGAAACACTTCGACATAATTATTCCTAAGTTACAAATAGTCAACATTAATAATACGCTTAGCAAAAAACATGTAAATCAAACTACTTCTTACGAAAAACATGTGTATTCGGGTTTGTCATTTGTCCATTCATTTTTTCTTGGAGCTTCATGATTAACATAATATACGTTACTTAAAATTACATAACCACTTAAAGATTTATTCTTCGCATCTATTCTTAACCAGTCTAATGCGTCAACTAGTAATAGTACCCAGTTTTCTCGTCAAACCTCTGAGGCTGCTTTGGTCCCTTGAATTCGTCTGTTTTCTGGCCGCTGCCCTGCACCGTGTGCAAGTCGTGGGCGCTCTGAGAACTAGGAGATTCGTGGGAGCTGGGGGTAGTTGATGAGACTTGATATGATGGAGGCGCCTGGGTAGTGCTTTGACCAAATTGAGATTGGCAGCAAGGTTTCGAGAAGCCAAAGCTTGGCTTAAAGCCTAAAGGTTGGAGGGCGGGAACCTTAACTCCTCCGTTTAACGGCTTTGAGACACTAACTTCGGAACCTTGTGCAGAAGTTACACTAGTTGACTGTGTGCCAGAGACTTCCTGGCCTAAGGTGGGTATAGTAGGCTGGCCGAAACCAGGTTGTGCTGTTGGTAGCACTGTGGAAGGCGTGGCATAAGGCTGTACGGTGAATTTAGTTCCAGGGACGTATTCTGGAAGTCCCGAGGAACTTGAGGCGAAAGCGCTGGCGAATGACGGTTGGCCAAATTGACTCTTAATAGGGTGGGTAAGAGTTGAACCAACAGGTCTGCCAAAGAGCGTGCCTCTGAACGGCTGCTGCGACGTGGTGGCTGAGGCAGAAGCTTGCGCTGTACCAAAACCTGAGAATCCTGTGTATCCTGTCTGACCGAATTGGGGTTTGGGCTGATATTTACCGAAAGCGCTTACTGGCGAGCTTCCAAAAGGTTTGTATTGGGAGCCAAATTGAGTCTGCGAATGTTGGGTGTTTGTAAATGGTGTGTAAGTGGTAGAACTTTGTCCAAACACAGGCTTAGTCGGTGCGCCGAATTGGGGTTTGGCTTCTTGGTGGTGGGATGTGGAAAAAGGTTTGCCAGATTGAGAACCAAACTGCGTTGATCCGTGGGTGGTTGATTGTCCAAATTGAGATACAGTCGAGCCAGTGGTAGTGGTACTGCTTTGTGTATTTTGCGATGTCGAGCCGAACTGAGTTTTGACAGGCTGTGTACCGAAAGCTGTAGTGAACGGAGCTGGCGAGGAACTAATAAAAGGTTTCTGTTGATTGGCTTTATTATAAGAAGATTGCTGAGTAAATTGCGATTGGGTGAAAGTGTTTTGCTGACTGGTCTGTGTTACTTGACCAAATTGAGATTTGGTACCTTGAGAGCTGATTTGAGTACTTCCAAATGGCTTGTACGTCTGCGAACCAAAGTGAGTGTGGGAGCCCTGGTGTTGTTGTGTTATAGGTATACTACCTACAATTTGTTGAGTCGTTTGGGTTTGACCGAGAGAGCTACCTTGGGAAGTTTGTGAAACCTGTCCAAATTGAGGTTTTGTGTCTGTAACACCAAATTGTGATGTGGTTTCAAAAGGTTTAGATATTTGAGATTGAGAACCAAAGGTTGAGGAACCTTGGCCTGATACCTGCTGGGTTACAGTATCCTTGCTCTGTTCAACTGTCTGTGTCTGAGAGGAAGTTTCTTGAGGCTTTGTTGCTTGAACACCCAATTGGGTCGAAATACTAATCGGTAATAGGGACTGAGAACCAAGTAATCCTTGAGAGACTGGCAGACTCTGTGTAGTAGTTGTACTGTCTACAGTTTGTTGAGTGGTCTGAGAAGATTGTTGGATTTTACTCCCTTGCGATGAAGGTGCTTGACCTAATATGGGTTTAATGGCTTGGATGCCGATTTGGATAGTAGGGTTTAATAGTTTCGGAGGAAGATAACCGTTCTGAGGTTGGGCTGTCTGTTGATTCACAGAGCCAGTTGTCTGCTGGGTGGTTTGAGTCTGAGTGACTGAGGTTTCTTGCAAAGTTTGTGATACTTGGCCAAACTGAGGCTTACTTCCCTGGGTACCGAACTGAGATTGAGAGCCAAAAGGCTTGTATGTCTGGGTGCCGACTTGGCTTTGAGATCCAAAGGTAGATTGCTTTTGTGTATCTGCGCCAATAGTTTGTTGTGTAGCCTGGGATGGCGTGAAGGAACTTCCTTGTGTAGTGTGTGGTACTTGACCTACTTGGGGCTTAGTTCCTTGAACGCCAAACTGAGTGCCAAAAGGTTTTGATGTCTGAGAACCAAACTTAGTGAAAGATCCTTGCGTTGACTGGATATTGCTTACAGAGCCAGTTTGCGAAGTAACTGGAGTTTGCTGGAAAAAAAATCCCTGTGCCTTTTGCGGTGCTTGCCCAAATTGAGGCTTATTTCCCTGGGAGCCGAATTGGAAGGTTGAACCAAAAGGTTTGGAAGTCTGAGACTCAAACTTTGATTGAGAGGTTTGTCCTTGTGCAGCGGATCCAAATGTTTGTTGTGAAGACTGCTGGAATGTGCTTCCATAAGTAGTTTGGGACGTTTGACCAAAAGGCTTGTATCCTTGAGTACCAAACTGGGATACAGTCCCGAAAGGTTTCTGGGGTTGTACACCAAACTGGCTTTGGGTGGTTTGGCCCTTTATTCCAGAAACTAAGGTCTGTTGAGTAGTACTGCCTTGAGAAGTTTGAGTTCCTTGACTAAATTGGGATGTGGTACTGAAAGGTTTCTGAGATTGTACACCAAACTGGCTTTGAGAGGTTTGACCCTTTATCCCGGAACCAAAACTCTGTTGAGTAGTAGTGCCTTGAGAAGTTTGAGTTCCTTGACCAAATTGGGATGTGGTACCGAAAGGTTTCTGGGTTTGTACACCAAACTGGCTTTGAGAGGTTTGACCTTTTATCCCGGAACCAAAACTCTGTTGAGTACTACTGCCTTGAGAAGTTTGACTTCCTTGACCGAATTGGGATGTGGTACCGAAAGGTTTTTGGGTTTGTATACCAAGCTGACTCTGGGAAGTTAGGCCTTGTGTTGTCGAGCCTACGGTCTGCTGTGAGGATTCTTGAAAGCTGCTGCCTTGAGAAGACTGAGTTCCTTGGCCAAATTGAAACTTTGAGCCTTGTGTGCCGAACTGGGATACTGTTCCAAAAGGTTTCTGTGTTTGTACACCAAACTGGCTCTGAGAGGTTTGACCTTTTATTCCAGAGCTGAAGGTCTGTTGAGTATTATGCGTAGACTGTTGGAAACCACTTTCCTGAGAAGTTTGAGTTCCTTGACCGAATTGAGGCTTGGTGCTTTGACTACCAAACAGGGATACAGTACCGAAAGGTTTCTGGGGTTGAACTCCAAACTGACTCTGGGAGGTTTGGCCTTGTGTTGTCGAGCCTACAGTCAGCTGTGTAGACTGTTGGAAGCTGTTACCTTGAGATGTTTGAGTTCCTTGACTAAACTGTAGTTTGGAACCCTGGGTACCGAACTGGGATACACTTCCAAAAGGTTTCTGGGGTTGTACACCAAACTGACTCTGGGAGTTTTGACCCTTTATCCCGGAGCCAAAACTCTGTTGATTACTACTGCCTTGAGAAGTTTGAGTTCCTTGACTAAATTGGGATGTGGTACTGAAAGGTTTCTGAGTTTGTACACCAAACTGGCTTTGAGAGGTTTGACCCTTTATCCCAGAACCAAAACTCTGTTGAGTAGTACTGCCTTGAGAAGTTTGAGTTCCTTGACCGAATTGGGATGTGGTACCGAAAGGTTTCTGGGTTTGTACACCAAACTGGCTTTGAGAGGTTTGACCCTTTATCCCAGAACCAAAACTCTGTTGAGTAGTACTGCCTTGAGAAGTTTGAGTTCCTTGACCAAATTGGGATGTGGTACCGAAAGGTTTCTGGGTTTGTACACCAAACTGGCTTTGAGAGGTTTGACCCTTTATCCCAGAACCAAAACTCTGTTGAGTAGTACTGCCTTGAGAAGTTTGAGTTCCTTGACCAAATTGGGATGTGGTACCGAAAGGTTTCTGGGTTTGTACACCAAACTGGCTTTGAGAGGTTTGACCCTTTATCTCGGAACCAAAACTCTGTTGAGTACTACTGCCTTGAGAAGTTTGAGTTCCTTGACCAAATTGGGATGTGGTACCGAAAGGTTTCTGGGTTTGTACACCAAACTGGCTTTGAGAGGTTTGACCCTTTATCCCGGAGCCAAAACTCTGTTGAGTAGTACTGCCTTGAGAAGTTTGAGTTCCTTGACCAAATTGGGATGTGGTACCGAAAGGTTTCTGGGTTTGTATACCAAGCTGACTCTGGGAAGTTAGGCCTTGTGTTGTCGAGCCTACAGTCTGCTGTGATGATTCTTGAAAGCTGCTGCCTTGAGAAGACTGAGTTCCTTGGCCAAATTGAAGCTTTGAGCCTTGTATGCCGAACTGGGACGCTGTTCCAAAAGGTTTCTGTGTTTGTACACCAAACTGGCTCTGAGAGGTTTGACCTTTTATTCCAGAGCTGAAGGTCGGTTGAGTATTCTGCGTAGACTGTTGGAAACCACTACCCTGAGAAGTTTGAGTTCCTTGACCGAATTGAGGCTTGGTGGTTTGGCTACCAAACAGGGATACAGTACCGAAAGGTTTCTGGGGTTGAACTCCAAACTGACTCTGGGAGGTTTGGCCTTGTGTTGTCGAGCCTACAGTCTGCTGTGTAGACTGTTGGAAGCTGTTACCTTGAGATGATTGAGATCCTTCACCAAATTGAGGCTTGGTGCTTTGGGTACCGAACTGGGAAGTGGCACCAAAAGGTTTCTGAGTCTGTACACCAAGCTGGCTTTGGGAAGTTTTATCTTGGGTTGTCAGGCCTACAGTCTGTTGAGTTGTTTGTTGGAAGCTAGTACCTTGAGAAGTTTGAGTTCCCTGACCAAATTGTGGCTTAGTTTCTTGGACTCCTAATGTAGAAGTGATGCTTAAGGGTGCAGGAGGTAAGTAACCAGTTTGAACTGGGCTTCCCTGTGTTGTCTGTTTGTGAATGTCTGTTACAGAAAGAACAATTTGCTCATTGGATTGTAATACGCTACCGCCCTCGGATGTTTGGGACTCCTGTCCAAAATGAGGCTTAGTTTCGGAGATACTTAATTGGGAACCGCCAAATGGTTTTTGCGGTTGTTCTAATTGTTGAGTGCTTTGTGTCTGTGTGAAAGAGCTGCCTTGGGTTTGAGTAGTTTGACCAAATTGTGGCTTAGATCCCTGTGAAACAAACAAAGTTCCGACAGGCTTGACACCAAACTGAGTTTCAGTAGTTGGAAAACCATGTGGTTTAACACCAAACTGTGTTGTCTGTTTTTGAGCTTCTGTCACAGAACCACTGAATGGTTTTTGGTGTTGAGTTTGACTTAATTGTTGAGTATTAGTTACTACTGTCTGCTGAGTACTTTGAGACTGTGTAAAAGAGCTGACTTGTGGTTTAATACCGACCGGCGTTGTTTGCTTTTGAGTTTCTGTCACAGAACCCACAGTTTGCTGATTAGATTGCAATAAACTACTACCTTCCGAAACCTGAGATCCCTGAGGCTTATTACCGGAGACACCAAACTGGAAACCACCAAACGGCTTCTGCGGCTGAGTTTGTCCTACCTGTTGCGTGCCTATTACATTACCAACAGTCTGCTGTGTGCTTTGGGTCTGTGTGAAAGAGCTGCCTTGGGTTTGTGTAGTTTGACCAAATTGAGGCTTAGTTCCTTGTGTACTAAATTGGGATCCGAAAGGCTTGTAACCAAATGGGGTTTGTGTAGTTTGGAAACCTTGAGGCTTAACGCCAAACTGTGTTGTTACTTGCTGGGTCTTTTGAGCTCCAAACTGGGCGCTTGTCTGACTACCTTGAGTGAAACCAAATTGGGGCTTACCGAAAGGTTTGTTTCCATATGCAGATCCTTGACCAAACTGAGATGATGTCAATGAACCCTGAGAGAAGGTACTTTGAGTAGGTTGGCCAAATGCATTTAAGGAGCTGGGAGTAACAGCTGGTGACACTGGCTCTGGCTTATTATATTGGTACAATTCTCCCGTATACTGTTGTGTGGGTACTGATGGTGTATTTTCCGACGCCACTGTAGTTTTTTCACTGTCTATAGTAGAAACAGAAGATTCTTGTCCAAACTGGGTTTGTTCTTTTTCAGCTGGAGGCTTCTGACCAAATACGGTGCTGGAGCTCTGCGAGAAAGGTTTCTGGGGGAACACAGTTACAGGTGTGGGGGATGGGGAAGGGAATGGAGATGTCGCTGCTTGAGTAACTCCACTGAATGATGGTTGGTACGAACCAGATCCTTGGCTTGTTGTAGACGATGCTGAATTGTATTGACCAGAAGAAACACCAGAGAAGGTAGATCCCTGAGGCTTGATTGATGGCGTACCGAATGGTTTAGTTGGCTGGTTGTATTTGTATCCCTGATTAACTTCCTGCGATTGCTGTCCAAATGTTGGTTTCTGAGCGTTTACTAGGAATCCTGTGAGCTGTGGCTGCTTATCGGCTTCAGCGGAACTAAAACCTTGGGATTGGGAAGTGAATGTAGATGACGTTTCAGAAAGAGTGGTCAGAGCTACTGGCTTGCTTCCAGGTTTTGGTGCTAAAGGTTCAGTTTTACTTGGTTTAATACTAGAGGTGACAGAACTAGATACCGTGTCTTTATTAATAGTACCGCCACTGCTGAAAGTTCCTTCTTGTGTCTCTTGTGTAGAAGTTAATTCAGATACGGTCTGTTGAACACTTGAAAGTGTGGGTTTAGGTGAGATTTTTTCTTCGCTTGTGTACTGACCAGATGGCACAGTTGATGGCCGCTTAAGGCCACCCAAGACTTGGGGTGAAAGACCACCGAAGCTAGTCTGAGATCCAGACACAGTAGCTGTGGCTGTAGCACTTGATTCCTGAGGAGACGCTGTGCTACCGAAGAAAGGTGTAATGCTACTAAAAGCGGGTACTCGACCACCAAATGCTGGTGTAGAGCTCACTCCAAATTGCGGTGCCTGGTACTGTGTATTTTGAGGTTGTGGTGTACTTAGAGGAGGCGAGTATGCTCCATTAACCACATCAGAAATTTCTGCTTGACCGAAGTTGGTAGATGAAGAACCGAAAGAACTAGTCACAGGTTTTCCAAATAATGTTCCTTGAGCTGGGAAATCTGGCTTGCTACCGCTAATCGTGCTGAATGTCGTTGTAGGAACGACTGATCCACTTACTTTCTGCTTTCCAGTTTGACTTCCAAACTGCGTGAAGGTCTGAGTAGATGGAGTACTGGAAATACCACCGAAGCCTTGCGAAGATTCTTGAGTAAATCCAAACTGTGTAGTAACTGGTTGAGAACTGAATGTAGGCTTAGATCCCTGGGCGAATTGAGATCCGAATTGGTTGGCGGTGTACTGGGATCCGAAGCTTGTCTGACCGAATTGAGGCTTTGAAGATGCGCCGCTATGGATACCTTGTGCGTTTTGATCAAAACTGGAAGATCCAAGAGCGCCATATGCCCCGGTACTGCCAGTTGAAAATATCTGACCGTGTCCAGTCTGGGTAGATTCTTGGCCGGGTTTGTAGTCATTCAGTATTTGGGGCTTAGCTGTAGATCCAGATACCGAACCAAAGATAGAGCCGGTTTGGCTGTTCTGATTTATGATCACACCATTAGGCTGGGATTCAGGTCGCTTCTCAAATTGGCCCTGTTTGTCATCGTACTTGCTTGTGTCAACGTAATCGCCTTCCGCATTGTACTTCTGCGAGTTGTATGAGCCTGTAAATAAAAATGAAAGTTGTGGATCATTAGTCACGGGCGTAGCGCGAGGACGTTGGATCACTTGACAATCATTTATCAAATCATACAATAGGTTAAGCCATTGCGTGTCGCCATGCGAAAGTTTTTTTGGATCACTCAATTTCAAAATGAACGGTTCTTTTGATCTTGAAACCGCAAATTATATCACCATTTCAAAATACATACAAGAGTATGTATTTCTAAGCTCATCAAATGTCTTCTTATTTTTTCATTAGGTATTCCTTGTTGTTTTAGGTATTCTTTACTTGGAATCGATTTGATTAAATCTTTTAATATGATCTTCAGACTAACATGCTATTTTTTAAACAATTTATTACATTAACATTGAATTACATGACTTAATAGATGTTCTGTAAAACACGAACCAAAAATAAACTCAATAAATAACTTTCCTATGTTTTGCAAAAAAATAAAATTCAACCAACTACAATGCAGGATAGAACAGAACCGGTATAGAAATTTAATGTTGGCCTTGAATCGATGTATCGTTTATGCAAATCGGAATTTATTATTCGATAAATTACATCATAACCTTATAAACGGTCAGTTTTAAACATAAAAATGATCTAAGAGAAATTGTACGGTCTAAAGATTACGTTCATGAAGCAATCGAAATAGTTACAATTAGGGAAACGGCTTATACACAGACCGACATTGATGTGTTAACAAACTAGATAAAAATTAATGAATTGATGTTAATGGCTTTTCTTAATGGTTAATTTAGAATTGTGAATTGTTTTGTTTCTGCAATGAAGCAAGTAACATCTGTTTTACAACTTTGCATTATTATGAAACTTTTTATTGTTATGAACGTTTCTGTTTCTATACAATTCGGCGATAGCTTTTGTGACTTGCCCATATAAAATACCAATTTCTTTTATACAATAAAACTTACTTAATTTCTTAAATTTCCTTAAACTACAACATAAAATTTATTACAGCGTTAATACAAAAATATGTGCAAAGCAATTATCACTTATACTTTAAACATGATCGTTAAAACGCAAAATAATAAACAAATAAATGAATAAACAAGGTTTCCTTAGCCAGTGACTAAAACTTGAGAAACTTGTTTATTTTTAACTGTTTGTTTTTAGTAAACAATAAAGTGATTTGAATTCATGCGAAACCCACTGCCTTTTGTAGATTGTACCGCAACAATCATATTTTAGACGCATCGCATTCGCAGAAAAACTAGTTTATATCTTAGCGACATCTTCACTCTGCATACCTTTTTAGACTTTAAAGATGTGATAAAATTGTCTGCTTAGAATATGTTTATTTCACACCATTAGAAACCACGGAAATTTTGAATTTGAAATCCTTTTTTATTTTTAAGTCATATGTAATGCACAAAACGCCGAGCAAGCTTTATTTAAATTTTAATAAAATTTATAATTTTGCGTATACTCAACAGTCACACGTCTGAGATAATAATGGTTGTTTCGTTAACACAATTTGGGTCTCAAAACATACAGTCCTCAAATAAATATTTGTGGGTCACACAAACTTTTCGCTCAGCGCGGAGATCAAAACCGCGACGTCTCGTTTTACAGGCGGCTTATTAGCAACATGTACAATGAAGTCTGTCAACATTTAACTGAATCAAGAGTAAACTTGTAACTTGAGTGATTTAATTTAGTAATTATAATTTTACAACCACAACTTTAAATGGGTTCTGATTGAGACTAGTTCCCTTTGTACGTAACACACGCAATCAGGTGTGGCAGAATATTTATGTATAAAACGGAAAAACCTTTAAACTTGTTCACTTAAACATTACGATCTCTCGTAAATATCATAATTCCAATAATGTATAGAGTTCATTTTTAGTCTTGACATGACAAAACGATGGATGAGAGTGTAATTTCATGCCTAGGCATTCAATGAAATATAATTTATTGCTATCTTTACTCATTACTGCTAAAAGTTAAAACAAGTGAACACGTAATTTTGTGTCATTATATTGACAGTATATATTCCGTGGCGCAGTTGGTTAAACGTCGGCTGTTAAACGAGAGGCCGCGGGTTTGATCCCCGCACCGAGACAATTTTTTGTGAGGCCCACAAATATTCAGATCTGGGTTTTTGTGAGACCGAAAAGTCTCTTGTAGTTTCTGATACCCACGACACAAGACTTAATTGATCTTAATGCGGGGCCAGGACTATGTATGTGACTTTTGTCAGGCATGACTATACGAGTAGGTTCGCCACTATGACATATTGGGAGAGAAATATATTCAACGAACTTTAGGTGACACTTGTGACACTGCTGCCTACAACGGACAACTTCAGATACTTAGGCGTGCGTTTATGTATGAAGTACTATATCCCGGTGTTCTAGGTAATTTAATACAAGAAATTATAACTTACCATCATCGTAATGGCCGGTGGCTTCATCCTTAGCATTCTGCTCAATGGATTTCACTATATCGTCTGGGATAGGGTGCGGTGTAGGCAAATGGCTTCCTTGAGGCTGGTAGCCTCCTTTATCAGCAGAGTACGTCACTTTGTAGGTCTGACCATCATTGCCTTTGTATGAATATCCACCCTGAGCGTGTATCCCGTCTTTGGATACTCCATTTTCTCCCACAGCAATCCCATTGTCTGTTTGAAAGCCAAAGTTGTATTTATGACTTTCAACGTTATTTTCGTACGACAACGTGTTGGAGTTGTAGTCCTTTGAGTCGTGAGGAAGCAGAGTTTTGGACTGGAACACTTTGTCTCCATATACTGGACCCACAACAGTCTCATGCTCAGGGATGGGAGCTATCCTAGCAAAAGTGTTAGGGATTTCATCGGTGAATGCAGCTTCGCCAACTTTGGATACTGTAGATCCGTACGATGTCCTTGATCCTCCAAGACCAGATTCTTGGGAGCCTGACGCAGCCCTGGTGCCTGCTGCCGCGGCGTCTACTACCACACCCTGAGCTTCATTGACAAAGCTACCGGCGGGGAGTTCGTCGCTGATCCCCAGTGGAGTTTTCAAGGAAGCTTCACTCCCGCCAGCGGTTTTAGCGGAAACTGGTGGTAGGTAGGTGTTGTCTAGCTTTGCAGCGCTGCATAGCGCCGTCAAAGCAGCTAATATTATCTGGAAATAGGACATAATAGTTTAAGTGAAATAGTTTAATGCATAATGTTCAGAGACGTGCCGTTCAAGAAACCTTTGTACATGAAACTACATACTACTATAATATGCTGGCGGTTATGATTATAATAGAACATTAGAAACTCAGTAATAATTTTTCTGTTCTGTTTAATTGGGAGTTAGATGTTAGGCTGGTTCTTAACGTATTCCCATAAATTAAGTAATAAATTCAGCTATAAAATAGAGATTTAAAGTCTATTACAACGTATCGAATTTGTAAATGTGCGATGTTTTTTAACAATCCACAGACAGCTTCCAATTATTTATCGCTAGAACTCTAAGGTTTTTTAACGTTCATTAGCAAGTCTATGCGTGATCGATGTGGCTTTAGCTAATTTTTAATTGGGAATACATGAGTGATGACATTAAAAAAAAATTGTTAAAAAACTTTGATTAATTAACAAGACAGAAATCTGAAATCTAGGTTCAGAAGAAAAAAAAAACAGGAACGTTATATTTTTCAACAAATTATATAATTGATTAAATCCTGTTCGACCAGACGTTGATGAGTATGTTTTGATAATAATTTATTTGTCTTGTGAGGTTCCCAAAAGTTTATCTTTGCTCATTAATATTATACCAATACCTATTTTCAAAATAAGTATTGTACATTTTGAAGGTCATCTATATAAACCAATTAAGATTAGATTTTTTTTATTTTATGCATGTCTATAAGAAATTATACTTATTATTTTTTTTGTATATTAGGGAGTAATTTCAGATTAGAAAACCGAAAAAAAAAGTCAACATATCACCAAACGTATCATAGAATAAGGGAATCATAGACTTGATACTACTCAAAAAGAAATTTCAAAAGTTCCACGAAATTTTTAAGCTCCAAAACAGTCGAAGTATTATTTAGTAATTAACGTGTCAAAATCCACACAAATCACTCCACTACACTAAAACATTAAAATAATTACCAATTTCATCGTAACCCCAAACCCCAGAGCTGGGATGCGTCCTCACAGGTAAACGAAGATCCACTGCTCGCATACACACCACTACTTTTGCTTTTTATACTATTTCAAATGTCATCCGAAAACGTGCTTAATGCTCCCACAAATATATTTTTACCTCCACATGTCCTCATCCATCAAATTTTAGACGCTACCTCTCTTAAATAGAGTTTATAATTGCTTAATAGCGTACATTTCGGTGGTAATATATTGGCCTGCGTAAGTTCCAAGTTCAAGAATATGAAAATTCATTTAAGATGTTCGTTATTGATGAACGCGTTTTTTGTTTAAGTAAGCTTTAGTAATTAATATCGTATTATTGCAATTATTTTCACATATAATCAAGGATACATTCAGTTACAGGATACAGTTTTTTGAAGACGTTCGTTTTTAATAGGTTAATGGGGCGAAGAGTTAATACACATTTGGATTTTCCTTAAGTATACTGGTGGCAGGTCTCTCATATGTGAGAGGTCGCCTGGGTAGGTACCACCGCAATGTCTATTTCTCCCACCAAATAACAGTGTAAATGCACTGTTGTATTCCTGTTTGAAGGACATTATAGCTAGAGTAACTATTCGACATATTGAGACTTAACATCTTATGTCTCAGGCTGGCGAGCGCAGTGGAATGCCAAGCATTGCCTTGTAATTCATGGTGTTGTTTGATTTTACTACTGTCCATGAGCGGTCTTATCGCTTATCACCAGGCGAATAGCATTATCGTCTCGCCATTAATTGCAATAAAAAAAGCATATATAGGCTTAGTGCAAGTATTGACTTTGAGGGTTTGATGTCGAGTAGTAATCTTTTATTTGCTAATGTTGATGATGAAGCTGAAAAATGAGATGGTAGGGCTCAATTCATCAAGAGATTGAACATAACATTTTCGTGTAAATCAATAGAGACAGCATGTATGTGTTGTGAATGGCGAGGTTTTAAGTTTGATTCCCAAGTGGGACACTCAACATTGTATCAGTTTTTTATTTTGAGAAATATCATACGCGTTACCCAAAACTAGAATTAGTGGCCTAAGCCTTAGGGGTCTTAGGGTTCTCCTATCATATTTTGGGATGGAAATAAACTCGGTGAAATGTTTATGTCACTAGTGGCACCTCAGCCTAATCTTCTAGGCTATGGGAATACTTGAAAAAGGCATGTACTAAGCAGTGGACTTCCTGTGACTGAAGAGAGTGAGTATGATATCGCAAACATTAATTAAATAAAAAATCTTAATGCTACCGTGGACATTTTAACTTTGTTTTTATTACAAGCCCAATTTATTCCATTGTAAGGTCTTCTGGCCAGCATCGAGATGGCCAAAGCGTCTTACAATGACTCACACTTTGCCTTTCGGAATCTTGCCGAAAGTATGTGCAATTACTTTATGAATGGACGCTGCGATCGCGACCGATAAGAATTTGTCACCATCGCCGGTTACTATTGAACTTAGCGGTACAACCTGGGATTTTAAGTTTATTATCCGCATCGTTCTTTGGTGGTTTTATGGTACAATAGATAATAAGTCAGCTTTGAAACGACGCAATGTAGCCTGGACCCTAAAACTAAAATAAATGCTGGGGTAATATATTTTTACAGGATAAAATATTTATGTCGCAAAACATTCGTGTTAAATTTTCACGTTGTAAAATAACACATATCAGATATTTAAGAGTAACCGTTTAGTATATTCACTGTAAATATAAAAAACCTTGTTAACAATACTAAATCGTTTTAAATTATACCTTATTCACATTAAAGATTATTCTTACGAGTACATTGCAAAATCGCTGATTACGCCTTGTATGAAAATAAATCGCGTCAGGAAGTCAGTCGATCGAAATTCCACCCATCCATTCCCTTTCAAGGCGACGTATTAAATATCAACGTAAAAAAGTGTCATACTCTACAATTATGCGACTCTACCTTCTGACGTTATGAGGGAGTCATAAATATGAGTTGTATCCGTGACCGGCGGATGTGGGAGAGTCGAGGCCACATAGGGGCACGTAGAGCTGAGTTTAGTTCGTAGTTCAGGAGCGGACTCTATTATTGATGGTAATATATAGGTTAAACTAGTAATTACATAAGCAGCTGTATTCGATTATTCGCAAACTGAAGTTTGAGACGAGAGTTCCACAAAAGACATTATTAAAGCAAAACGCTGAGCTCGAGACCAATCCAATGGCGATAGATCTAATATACCAGCAGTCTGATAAACAATAGCCTCGTTATGAAAACGGCGCCGATATGGGCAAATCTATCATAAGTTCTACGTCATGCACTAGATAGACACAGCTCATTAGATGATAATAGCGGTGATAGATATGTGGAAATCTTCTTTAAACGAAATTTTAAATGAGTACTTGCTCTACGGTTGACAGCGTCTTAACTGTGCCCCTTTTCTGTGTCAAGAGGAAATCTTTTAGGTTTCCCTACCGGTACCCCAGGGGAAGCCAGAACAGGTGTCACTGGCCTTTCAGGCTAACTCTTTTGCGAATATTACGGCTAGGCCGTGCCATGCAAAAGCCCATGAGTGGCGGTGACTGCTTCCCGCAAGCTTGTCTGCCTACACAGGTGCCTACAAAATAAAAAAAAAACAGACAGGTCTTAGTTTTTGATACATGTGATTTAGTTGTTTGTAAAACACAACTACAATACAAATTGACATATATTTTGGTTTTTTTTTTCTTGAAATAAAACTATTTTTACGGATTTTATCGCGATTTGGTTTAATTTTTACATTTTTTAACTTCCCGACGTTTCGATTACTTTACAGCTTTCGTGGTCACGGGGCGGACTTTTTTTTTTCTTTAAAAAAAGGAGTAGTCGGCTAACGACAGTAGTGCAATGTTAGCGGATACAAAACGAGTGGGCGTGGGTGTTATCTATACGTGATTGTGGTCGCAATAAAAATATTATTCTTTTTATATTTTATAATACCTAAATGATCCAAAATGGAACCTGAATTATAGATATTGTAGCCATATTACATTAATTCAAGCTAAGTTTGAACGAAGCTTAATTATTTAATTGCAGGTTATTTTGTTCTCGACCAGCTTTTTTTGCCTAATGTTTGTTTAGATAGCCATCTAGGCAAACAAGCCGCTATGGAAATACTTGTGGGGGTCTTAGATTCAGCAATAGACTTCCTGCAGCTGAGTATTATCATGATGAACATTGCACTTTACAATTTTCGTATATGTTTTATACTTTACAACCACACAGATATGTAACCACTTTATCACGGAATACCTACTTCAAATACTAGCTTTGCACGTATCGTTCAGTCACTCGTCTCACTAAACGAACAAAGGTCTAAGAATGCGTACATTCACATCTCTTTTCTTTCATTATCCCTCTCTCTCTGTGTGTGTATTAACCTATCAATTTTCAAAGGACACCAACGTATATACGATATCCATGGACCGTGAATGATAACAGGCGGATCTTCCACCAGGCAAGCCATTTGCGAGTTTTTGGTAAGTATAAAAGAAATAAAATATGTTAACAAGCCACTTTGGTGTGAAATAGGTCCTTAATAAGGTGGTTGACTTTCACGCGACCTTACGACGCCTCTTCATTAAACCTATACAATGGCTATAAATGTTGTGAGTACAAAGTTTGTATGTATGTCTGGAATATTCATTTAAACTACCAAGTGTTTCACGCAAAGGAATGTATGACTATTTTTGCTTCCAATTATTAGCTGGAATTGGAAATAATTATTAAATACCACTATATGTATGCTAAACGTCGTCATAAAGTTATTAAATTGATACAAAATTTATAACTTTATTAAAAGCACAGTATTAAACATTCCCTTCCTTATAATTAGTTAAAGTAGCTTGTAACTTTACTGGTAATATGATATCATAGCTATAAAATTTTAGAGGCACGACTAGTACTAAAAATAGGAAACCTTTGTTAAAGTATACAACTATTAAAATCTCTAATGGATTAAGTTTTGTAGGTCGTTAAGTACTACCGATTATAATAAAAGGCGCAATTAAGATTATAGTACAATTAACAAGAATGTAACATTATCACGACTATAACGATGAAGGAAAACATCGTGCGGTAACCTGCATACTATAGCGATTTGTAAGAATATCTGTGGTATGTAAAGTTCGCCAACCCGCACTAGTCCAGCGTGGGGGACTATAATGAAAAAGTTATTAGCCTGTATTTTCCTCCCGAGATTTATTTTATAGCGGAACCTTGCCTCGCTTTAATAGCAATTATTATAGTACGTCTTTTGACATCTTGAATAGGGATGAAATAAGTAGCCAGCACATTTGGTATTTAAATCTATATACAACACCATAAACATAATTTTCAGCTACAGAATGTCCAAACATAAAAACATTCCACTGCGCACAATCCTCGTAATGTCGTATCCATACACAGTCAACCAACTTTAAGAAAATCGTCGCTCCACATTTACCCAATACTCTCTACACTATAATTATATACCATTGGAACTCTTTAAGCAAAATCGCGCCAAATTTCTAGTATAGGTTTCCATGTTTATTTCATTTTTAGTAACAATAAGTTTTTTGTTTATCGTGGTGTTATAAAAATTACATCATAGCCAAATCCTGGTTCGGACGAGCGTCTCATTTGCATATTTTTAGTTTTTGCTGTCAAGATTCGATTTTGTGGATATTTTACCGATTATTTTCGGTTTGAGGTTTGATTTTTGACCTGTTATAGGTAACGCGAATGACCGTAACCGACCAGTCTTGACGGTTTTAATTATGATTTTCTACAATTTATTTATTATAGAAACCAGATAAAAGATATGCTATACGATATATACCCTAAACAATTAACATAATATACAATAAGGCATGCTGAAGGGAGTGAAAACTATTTAACGTTATTGAACTACAATAAAAAAAAATAAGTTTCACGTAAAAATATAAAAATAAATATTTTCATACAAACTAAGTAAAAAAACAAAATTGTGAGCCGTCACAGGACGCATAGCAGATGTGAAACATCGAGGTTATTTAGTACAATTCCTACTCCTGCATACTAACTAAAACCCCTCGGAGACCGTCACACGCTTTATGTGAGGCACCGTACATCTCAAGACAAGAAGCGAAACGATATTTAACCGCGCACTTGTTCATTCATCATCCATTTAAATCCTAATTATCGCAGTTTATTAACTTTCATTTTCTACAGAATATAAGATCACGGATGTTTATAGTAAGTTCGGAAAGTCCTTCTGCTTACGAATCCGGTTCATCAATTTTATCTGAGTATCAGCATGCACTTTATGCGTTCTCGATGTTGTAAAATGATAGCCATAAAACATTTTCGTTGGAATGACATTTATTTATATTATTAGTTCAAACCAATGTCACAATCCAGAGTAAATAAAGGAGTATTTGTTATTATAAATTATATGGTTTCGATAAAATGCTATCAATGGAGGATTGTAACCCTTTTTTTAAAATCAAGCCACTAAATTGATATTAATTGCCCCATTTGAAGAACAAACGTCAAAGACTTAAACCATGCAATATTAACATACAGGCTTAATTTTGCAAAAAATTACCTGTTTCCTTTAGTTTGCCATACATCATGACTTCCCAGAATGTTATCCTTATAAGCATTAATATCGAATGATAATATAATAATACAGGGTGTGTTAAATTTATCAAATCATTGGGTTAGATTCCTAGTTAAGAATATTGATTTATTAAAAATCCAAGTATGCAGTTTCAGCTTTCATCAAAATCGGGCTCGTGACTCCTTTTAGTATTTTTCACTATTCTTCATAGTTTGAAATTCGGCCATCCACGCCGACTAGACTTGAAAATTTCACCACGTATATTAAAAAATGTCCCGAACAACTGTTAAGATTTTTCAAATAGAAATCTGAGACAATATGAACTACTGGATCTCAGAATTGAACCCAAGATCTCACAGTTGATACCTGAGTCACAAAACCAATGAGATCACTGCATGCAAGTTAGGAAACCAAACCGGAAATGAAGTATGTTATGAAAACATCTAATGTTTTCATAAATTTTAATTAATTATGCATACATTATACATAGCTAATGATACTTGAACGAATACGGGCGTTGGTAGAGTTCAAGGACAGGCGTATCATGTAGAGTCTTGGTAGAGTCGGAAACTATGAATTCCACAGAGTTCAAGTTTTATATCTCTAGCCCTGAACTATTTGAATTAAGGAATTATATTATGGGACAACTATGTAGGCCGGTTCCAATAGGTATCTATAGAAATCTTTGGGAAAGGTATATGTTCACCAGTAGAATTCTTGTGGCTGAAAAGAGAGGGGAGAAAGAGAGCAAGACAGAGAGAGTGTGATTCGTTTTAATGGATGTAATGGGCTCAAATCAACGACGTTTAGAACTTACCGCAATTCCTCCTTCTAGCCACCGAATGTAGCTCTGGCGACAGACAGCAGAATAATCATTACAAAAATAGCGTATTCAAATAAGAGGCTGGTAGCGGGCTGCAGCCTCATCAGCGCAAGTAACTATAAGTTTACAAATTTCTAACAATAATAGCATATTCTAGCAAATTATTCTAACTCTCAAGTAGGCATAGGTACCTCAAGTTTCTTAAAATAAATAAGCCCGTTTTGCCTACATGTTTTGTAACCCGTAGTGCTGAGTATAAGGAAACAAATGGAAGGCTAAGATCTTCCACTCAAAAATGATGTCTATAACAATATGATACCATACATGGGCTAACTATAATATTTTTTATTTTGTTCCTATCAAATGTCAATTTTTATGTGTTTCCAATTCGTTGATAATCTAGTCATAATACACAAAAATAAAATAAATATCCAAAAACGATAATTACATGCATCTATAAGCAGATTCACAACTCATAATTTGGCATTTGTTTATTTATATACTTATCTCTGCTCTGACCTCTGTAGGGTCATGGCCTTCAAGCTGGTCACATCTTTCTAAATACCTATTTATTGACTGTCTCGGTGGCGTAGTTGTATTACGGTACGATTACAACACTGAGTCCTCGGGTTTGAATCACGGGTCGGGTAAAGTGAAAATGGATTTTTCTATTTTATATCAGCCTAGAGTCAGAAATTTGTGCCCGACTTGGTCGCCCCCTATCACATTGCATGACGGATTACAAGGCGATTCGCGGGTGTCTTGGTCGCACCTCTGCCTACTCCTTCTGGTAAAGAGGCGTGATGTTTATGTATGTTTTTATTGTAATCTCAATCATTTTTTCGCCCAGCAGTGATGAGGACCCGTGTCAGTGATCCAAGTACGTATCCGGATAGAATCAGGTCGGTGTGTGGACCAGCGAGAAATAATCTTACGTCGACGGATAATGTGTCTGGACTTACATTGATTTTTTGGCTTCACAATCGTTTTGAATCGGGTTAGGCCGCTCTTTTCTACGCAAACAAAAATTGCCAATATAACACATTTTAATGGGACAACTATAACATCAAGAATATGAATTTCATATTTCTCTTTCCCTAATAACTCGTAAAGCCTTAGCTTGATTCTAAGTTATAACGTAATTAATTTTATTATGGTAATAATTTAACATTTTATTGTGGTTATAGGTGTATAGGCTGTAAACTGCCAGTCAGAGAGATTGGGGCCTATAATACTGCCATAGTTATTATAACGTGAAAACATTCATAATAACATCTCCATAATTAAATGGAATTTTATTGATCCCAGATTTTTATTAATAACATGTCAAAATCTTTGAAGAGATCATAAGTTGTGATAGCCTTATGAGCACTATCGAAAAGCAGGGACAGAGTAATTATTTTACTAACCATTACTTAAATAAAATAAATACACTCAACAGTCACATACACAGTCCTAACTCCAGATTAAGATCAATTAAGTTTTGTGTCGTGGGTATCAGAAACTACGGCAGAGTTTTCCGTCTCACAAACACCCAAACCCGAGACAAATACTTGTAAGCATCACAAACATTGTTTTCAGTAAGGGGTTCGAATCCGCAGCCCCTCGTTTCACAGCCGGCGTTCAACCAACTACGCCACGGAGGATGTAAAATTAAATTTTGGCTTAATCTAAATAAAAAAATAAATAAAAAAAACTTTTAAAGCACTATTACAAGCTATCCATCCGTCATCCATCCATCAGGCAAAGGAAGTCCACTGCTGAACATAGGCCTCTCCCAATGATTGCCACAGTGTTGGAGGCAGCCTGCATCCATGTTAGTTCTCATTAGACTCTTTGCGGGTTATAGTCATACCTCCAAAATTCTAGATCTCCCTCTTAACATTTTTTCTTTGTCGTTTATGAATAGCAAACGAATTCAACGCTCGTTTATCTTCAACAAGACGCATGCCCACAATAGTAATAGGTCAAGTGATGCAACAGTACCAATGGATGAACTCTCATTGAAAACTCTCGCATGACATAAGTATTAGATCATAAACGTGTTGGTAATGAAACTAACTCGTGTTTAACACATTATTACAATTTTCCGCCAATCATTATTCGTTTACGGAGGTTTATGGGAGTAAATTTATTACAATTATAATTAATAACTACTGAGAGTCATATTATACACGCCTGACTTAGATAAGTTAGATTTTCCCGGACATTCGATGAGCTTCAGAGCTCTGGGTCATTAAAATTGCGTGCTAGTATTGATCCTGGCTTACAGGAGTTGCAATAGCGGGTGTGAGGGCGGGACAGTCTCCAGAGTCCTGACATCCTCAATGCTAAGGCTCTCATATCTTCCTTGACATCAAGCTAGCGCTTTTTTCTTCTATCCCTGTCGAGTATTAAGTAGTGCTACTCAATAATTGTACCTTCAGGCGAAAGACAACCTCGCGCTAGTAGATATTCTGTTAGGATTGCTATGCTTAGTATTCTTTTTGCTATACAAAAATACAAAATCCTTCAGAGATATCGCCTTTTGAAAAATAACTTAAGTTCAACGAACATAATGCAGGATTGTTGAAGAAAAAAATAGAAATGTATCAAAACTACTTTCGATTTCCAAGTCTATTTCGGTTGCAGTGGTTTACAACGTAGTTGTTGTTATGGACGCGGTCACCGCCGCTCATAAGCTTCTACTCGTACAATGCCAAGGGAAAAACCAATTTATTATGTGAAAAAATGATATTAATTAATTGTAATTTAAACATTTTGTTTTACCTAAGTATAGAACTGTTTGTTTTCTTAATATAATAAAAATTAAATACAATCAACATTATTACATCAGAAAGCTAAGACCATAACCTCCTATATAATTTGGCTCCTTTCTTAATTTCACAATAAATATAGCAAAATATAAAATAATACAGGTGTGGTCTGTGTTGCCATGCCATCATCCATATATCACGAGCGTTGGGTTTATGACAATAAGTTTTTATGTCGGCCCGGGTCGACAGCCCAGCTCCACTCCGACCGGTTCCACAATCTCGTTTCACATTATATCTATTTATGTTCGTTTTTATTAATTGATGGGAATAATTTAATATCTAAATTATAGGGAGAAAGATATATTTTACAATTCTTTGGTGGGCAGGACAAATAGCGCGAGATTAGATGGTAATTGGGATCTTATAGTTTCGGGTGCACGTCACGTACTAGCAAGTGCACACGCTGAAAAGACCTTACGCCATTTGCAAGAAGCCACTTGCATGAATTCGTTGTGGATTTTTGACACTGGCGATGTAAAGTAACTGCAAAAAAAAACTATTAATAATATATACACCCAAAAGTCACATACTAATGGTAAGTGCAGTTTAACCAAAAGTACCCCTCAAAATACACAATTATGCCACCAGGTCTTCCACGGTTTGCTGCTCAACAATATTTCAGTGGCACTATCGCTGAACAGTAAAAACCTTCCAAGATAATCAAAGCGTTTTATTAAAATTATATACAACGCATAAAGAACGAAAATAATTGAACTTACACATATCAACTATTGAAAATTATTTATAATTCTACAGGTCTTCCGTAAACATCGAGTGATCGAAAACAAAACAACTTGCACTAACTGCCGTACTCAGTGACATTTAATAAATTAATTAGTTCCTTAGTATAGATTTTCTTTATTTTTAATGTAAGTAATAATTTAATTCACATAATTTGACAGCCTCCGTGGCGCAGTTGGTTGGACGCCGCCCTTGAAGCGAGAGGCCGTGGGTTCGATCCCCGCACCAAGACAAATATTTGTGTGATCCACAGATGTTTGTTCCGGGTCTGGGTGTTTGTGAGACCGAAAAGCCTCTCGTCGTTTCTGATACTCACGACACAAGACTCGATCTTAGTGTGGGGTATGTAAAACTATGTAAGTAACTATTGGGTGTATTTATTATTTATAACATTAAAACTGTAGTCACAATGTAATGAGGCTAACAATGGTAAGACACTGGTAGAGGCGACCCATTAGTATTAATACCTAAGAATGAAACTGGGGTAGCTTCACTGTCTCACAGAAAAGCCACATCAAAAGAGTTCATGGGCGGTGATAATGGTAAGTGATCATGATGGCGTTTGTACATTTACAAGCGAATGTAATAAAAAATATATATTTCGCCTTGTATGTTGATACGGACAGGGGTCATGTCATGTCTACCGTTTCGACCACCGTTTATTACTGCCCACACACCATCCATTAATTCATAATCGTGATTATTTTGGCATCTTATGTTACGTTCTCGATTGTCTTTTAATTTGCCATATGTACCCTTGTCTATCAAAACAATGACAGTTGAAAATAAACTCTATAAGATTATAATAAAGTTTAAATTAAATAGACAGCAGTTTTCTTGATCGATCATTACTTACTTCAACAATAATTAGAAATGACAGCTCATGCTTTGGATATCAAAATACATCAATGTCCATTATATCTTGTTCTCTGATCAAGGATGAAATATTCGTAACAGGAGTTCTTTGTTCAATAACTAAATCATTGGAGACTTGCGGTTTGTTACATTAGACAAATCTTTGTGGGCGTGGAATTTGTCGAAAATTATAATCATGTGATTTACTATTTAAAATAAGTCTTATTTATATTTAGATGAGGTTATAGAGATGTAGTAAAGAAAGTACTCATTGGAAGACTGATTCTTAGTGTTGTGAACGTCTATAGGTGCAGTTTATATTTTTTGTTTTATCTTATTTTTCTATATTTGTTACTTACATAATAATTTTTATCAATAAAGCGCCTAGCGGGCCTGGAGTTAAACCCACGATCCTACGATTCTCAATATTTTGTCTGCAAATTTTGTAACAAGTATGTCATCGAAGAAAATGGATTGATTCAGAATCATTTTTTACACTGGATAATTGACAATGTAGCCACTTATTACGGGGTATTAAGAACCTTAACATCATATAATATCTGTGGTGCCTAGTATTTTTAGGAGTCCTTAGTGGGTATGATCTGTTCTTTATTTAGAATGAATATTGTATTTGGTATTATTTGAGGGCAGGCGTGACGCTTTCCATCACGCAAGCGACCTATACGTCTCATATTTTGTGAACCAGTATCCATATTATTTGTAGCCCCAAAGCAGCAATTAGTAACCTATAAAACCCGAAATTATTATCCCCATAAATCTGCATAGAGCACAAAGCCTACAATTACTCATGTAAATAAACAAAATTGCATTAATTAATTTTCAATGTTACATGTCTGTTAAATTGCAAAGCTCGATTGATATTTCGCACGAAGAATTGATTGTTCGTATCATATTACATGACAAATAATCGTAGATAAGAAATATTAACATTTCATTCGTAATATAGCGGTTACTGTATTTTTAACCGACTTCAAAAAAAGGAGGAGGTTCTCAATTCGACTGTATGTTGCTTTTTTTTTTTTATGTTTGTTACCTCATTTCTCTGTACTGGGTAAACCGATTTCGATAATTCTTTCTTTAATTGAAAGCTGGTGCTTGTCATTTGGTCCCATAAAAATATGGTGACGATCTGATGAATATCTTCGGACCTGGAGAGGGGAACTCCTTAAAATAAAGTAGGATTCCAATGGTTCTTCTTGCATTGAATTAAGTATAAAACCAAAATTACAGTGGTGGAGGAAAGTAGGGGTATGGGCAAGGGGGGGGTGAGAAAATTAAGAAATATGTAAATAGTCAATATCTTCGGCAGCTTTTGACCGATTTTAGTAATTTTTTTTGCATCAGAAAGAACGTATTAATACTTTGATCTCACCAATAAGTTATGAAAATCTGATGAATATCTTCAGATCTGGAGAGTAGAACTCCTCAAAATTGAGTACGATTCCAATGGTTCTTTTTGCATTGGATTCAGTATAAAAGTAAAGTTACAGTGGTGGATGAAAGTAGGGGTAGGGGCGAGGGGGGCGGTTGATAAAAAGAACAAACATGTAAATAGTCAATATCTTCGGCGACTATACCAATAAATCATGAAGATCTGTTGTAAATTGTAATAGTGACAAAGAATCATATTATTACAGTTTAATAGTATGCCATATACCATTCCGTAATGAAACAGATATCGGCAATTGGGGGCATTGCCGATTGTTATGTGTTGGTGAATAAATTGTACATGACGATGATAACTTTTGTGAAAACATGGAAGAACGAGCCGTCATGTCGGATGAATTGTTCCTAAGAAGCATTCGAGGATTAAATATCCAACAAAAGAATGTGTTTCAGAAAGTCTTAACGGCAATCAAACTCAATTTGAAAGGACGAGAAAGTCAGCTGTTAGTTTGTCACGGGTGGTGCAGGTAATGGTAAATCATTTCTGCTAAAATTAATCGCGGAGCATATCAAACGTTGTTACGCACCAACAATAGATATACCTAACGAAGCCTAAATTTGTGGAAGTCCAGTCGCTAACCGGGGTTGCTGCTCGTCAAACTTTTGGCAAAACGCTACACAGTATTTTCTTGCTGCCGATTGAGAAAAAAAGTACCATGATGTAAAAAAAAAATACGGTCTATTGTTTCTTATGAGAACCTAAGATTAATTTATTTAAGCTACCAAAAGCTGTGTACGTAAAAATTTGACTATCGAACATTTAAGTCACTAAAAATGAAAAAATAAACCAAAATTTTAACAAAAAAAAATAACCGACTTCAAAAAACTGACAAAAAATCATATTAAAAATAAAATTCTAAAAAAAGAAAAAAAATCTGACTTATGACAAACTAAAAATGCACTAAAAAGTAAAAAAATAATTGCGTGTTTTTCACACAAGATTGTATTTATACACATACCTATATTATGTATCCAGTTAAACTTTACATCTAACTCAACACATATCTATGAGTAACAAATAATTATAATAAAAAAAATTAATTACAGTTCACCTAAGCTAAAATTTGAAATATATGTATGCACTACTTAAAAGACGATCAAATTATTAGAATAATGTACAATTATAGTTATTTTTGGAGTCGGTGTCAGCCAAAGATACCTGACAATATTAAATGACAACAACTTTATGAAATCTATTTTATACGAATATCCTCTTGTACTATTATGTGGGCCGCGTAGAGGCGCGGTTAGTTTTGATTTATTGTTTATTAACCTTAATTCAATAAAATATAATATCTGACGTTTATGTAGTTACTAACTCATAAAACTTGGCTGACACCGACTCCAAAAATAACTATAATTGTACATTATTCTAATAATTTGATCGTCTTTTAAGTAGTGCATACATATATTTCAAATTTTAGCTTAGGTGAACTGTAATTAATTTTTTTTATTATAATTATTTGTTACTCATAGATATGTGTTGAGTTAGATGTAAAGTTTAACTGGATACATAATATAGGTATGTGTATAAATACAATCTTGTGTGAAAAACACGCAATTATTTTTTTACTTTTTAGTGCATTTTTAGTTTGTCATAAGTCAGATTTTTTTTCTTTTTTTAGAATTTTATTTTTAATATGATTTTTTGTCAGTTTTTTGAAGTCGGTTATTTTTTTTTGTTAAAATTTTGGTTTTTAATGTCAGGTTTTATCTATGATCTTACAGACAAATACTATAAATTAACCTGAGGTTCGTATGGGTGTAAAGCTGATGTGATAATGATATAATGTATTTGTTTAGTATTATGTATCAAACAATTATTGCTGATAACAGGACCTAATAAGTGAGACTTTAATTGACGGAATGAGCCATAGTCCAGAACGCTAACGTATTGGAGGTGGGCGGAATTTACATGCATACAAAATACTATAAACTTCTCTATAGTATGTTGATTTTACCACGATGTTTTGCTTCACCGATAACCTGCCACATTATAGAGTAGAATAATTGAAAATGATTATTATTTCTCTGAAACGTTAGAGGTGTGCCCTAGGTTTTGTACCAGCAACAACCGGTTCAATCGAAAACCTCCGTGGCGCAGTTTGTTGCACGCCAGCTGTGAAACTAGTGTACGCGACTTCAGTATTTGGAACGAGACAAATGTACAATCCACAAGTAAAGAAAGAAAGAAAGTTTCTTTTCTTTCTTTCTTTCTTTCTTTCTTACAAGTATTTGTCCTTATTTTTTTGTTTACTTTTTATTGTACGCACAGAAAAAAAGGAGGTATCAACATACAGAATCTCCTTAGTTTGTGTGCTAGTAAACAATGTCTAGTCGTTCCTGATATTCACGACACAAGACTTGCATCTCAGCGAAGGATCAGGACTATGTATACTACTGTTGGTAGTATTTATTTATTACAAGTATGTGGAAGGTAAGTAAGCCGGCACTAGTTGCTCAACAGTGCAGCGTCGGCGGGCCCTGCGCGTGCAATCTGCTTCACAGTTCACACACAGTAAGTGGGTCAGCGACTCAGCCGCGCATGCAGCTACCGGGTCACTGGCACTGCCTTGAACCAGCTTCCGACACACTATCGCTCTTCCATCTTCGAGTATTATTAAAGATATCTAATCTCCCTTGTTAACAACTTATGAAGACTATGGAATAACACTTCTCAATGAACCCCTCGATTGTAGAGACGGCCTATGCCCTGCAATCGGATCTACGTGAGTTGAATTCATTTTATTTTAAATAATACTGTGTCAGTTCTAATTAGGATTTTGATACAAATTTTCCGTAAGAAGTATTCGCATTTTCTGTTAGATATAAGTAGTCTTATAAGCCGCCCTTATTTTGTTTACATAATTCTGAACATATCAACACCACATCGACGATTTATAATCATCCCTAAATGGTCGAGCCTTAAAGTAATCTTGTTTTTTGTCAACATAAAATAAAACTTTTTCCAAAACTTTATTACCTATTTTACTTATATTTAACAAAAAATATAGGTATTACTAAACCAAAAGAATTCTAATAAAACGCTAGACACAAATCGAAATTTCACAATATATATTTAAGTGCTTTTTTAATCATCTTGTTTAGGCGAGACGGTCGAAGGATTGTTGTGGTCCATTTTTAATGCCAATGATGACCGAGGTCATAATGATCACTTCTAATGATTTCATCATTACAAATGTCAAAACTGAAATGAGCATTATGCGTTAATAGGCTTTTACTGCAAATTTTAACTGGTACCTAGGATATTCGTCGTCACCCGGATAGCAACAACCGTACAGGATGGGGGAAAACTCATAATAGTAATTGATACGCTCGCGTCGCGTTTTGAGCTTCTGCATGTATGTATACGGTATTGATCAGGCCTGAATAATTAGACCGCCTGGTGAGAGATGATGATCTCAATTTTGATTACACTGCACATGCCGTCAAGTGCGTTGTAGACACTTCGTTATGCAAGTATAAAAACTCACTTGAATACGAATTTTCACAAATTCTAAAAAACTTGAATTCTGCGTCAAAAGTTGCGCGTTTCAAAATTCCCGCACGAATGAAACGCATTCAATATCCATAACAAACCAACCAATATGTTAGCGTAAAATTAAACATCACTTCTTGATGTTATAAATTAGTTAATATCTGTATAAACTTTTTAATGCAAAATAAATATTTTTAATATACTAATACAGCTAATTAGTAATTTCTAACAAAAAAACCGAAACCTATCTCAGCTGATTGCTTGTAAAATTATTAATTTTTAAGACTCCATCACTATCACAGAGCTGCTCGTAAACTTGACTTATGATGTATTAATGTTTGCCTAATTGGATTCTCTGATAGGAAACTCTAAATGGTCCTGTCCACCTTGAACCTGCTCTTAACAGAAACCATATGAATATGATATGATTGATGTTGTAGTTTTTTGATGATATTCTGCTTAACAAAGCGTGACTTCGAAAATATTTTTAAAAGTTTGCTTATCTTTGCCTCGGGTCTGGATGTGAAATTTATTTTTAAAAAGGGACCCACTGTTCAAAAGTAACTCGTAATTCACAAACCAAAACTTATGTCACAAAATGCTAGATTAAGATTGACTTGAACGGAGCAATACCATTACCTTAGTGTCAATCCTACAACGAAATAACTGATATACGGTTACATGTTTTTCAGGTAAATAATGTCAGATATTCTTAGACAACTTGATATGTATCTCAGGTAATAAAGAACCTAAACGTTTTAGATTTCCAATATTTACAGTTTTTAAAATATTGTTTAGCAATATTAAGCAATAACCACATAGAGGTAACAAACAGATAATTCACGGGGCGTTTGATATTCGTCAGGATAATATATTATTGAGCGATATTCTGATATCAATGAATTTAATTACGATCGTATATTAAAAACTAACATTTACGACTTCATTATTAAACCATTCTAAACTTACACCTAAAAGCATTTTTATATTGTGATCTATCGAGCTGCCACATAGGTCACTTAATTTTATTGCCTTCGTCTCTAGGTGACCCGATGTCGATAGACATTTTCTTGCCATATATTTCTGTGGTCATGCCCTTTTTGGCAATAACATAGAAATTAAATTTAGGATTAACTCCTAATTAAAAAAACGACGTTTGTATGACTAAAATGTCTATTTTTTATAGAAGACAACAAAACAATTACAAGTCTAACGCCCAAATACTCAAACGCAACTTAAATATTATTATGTTGCACTTAACTACGCAAGTCCCGCTTAAATGCATTGTGTAAGTGGAACGTGCTCAGTCAAATATTAAGTACAACTTAATATTTAACTTGCCTAAATCTCATTGGGGTAGGCAGGTACTATAAATCTCTACTAATGTATGTTCGACGATGAACCAATACCTATGCCCTATACAAAGTTTATCCCTAGACTCTCCACATGACATGTTTCAAACCGTAAAAATCGGAGTGGACCATACAACTGAAGAGTTGAATTCGAAAGAGCAGACATCACAAACCAAATCTTGCTCCACTATGCATGTACCTACTCACCAGTCCGCGGGAACCTACTGGAGCCACAGGCAAAATAGCGTGACTGTGTAAAAGTTACAAAGACAAGAACAGGAACAATGGTTCTTGTACAATGTTTTGTCAGGTACAGTAGGTATATTATCTCCGGGAGGTAACGCGGACGTGAATCGGGACGCCTCTCCCCCTGGGATGTTCGGTGCCACCCATAATACGTGTGACGGTAACCGAAGGGATTTCAGTCAGTATGCTAGCATAGGTTTTGCTAGGGACCCAGCCCGGCCTCAAACCGCAACGTGCCAGGCTGGAAGGCCAGATACACTTACGTACCCCTTTCGACCTCCCTGGGGGTACCGAAAGGGGAGCCTAACTAGGAGTCTAGCTTTTCCCCTTGGACAAAAAAGTAGGTATATTATAGTCAGCGATGTCCCCTCTAATAGGTAGTCTCAATGATTGCATATAATATAGTAATGAGGTAAGACGAACATGATATTCAATGTATTACAATATTGCGTCTGCGAAAGTGGCCTAATGCCTGATATTGCTTTTATTCACTGTTCTTAAAAAAGTGCAGCAATTTAGTTTTGATAAAAAAGCTTAGCCTGCTACTATAATGGAATGCAAATTAGTGAGATGTTCAGGTGACGTGTAGCGCACTAATGATATGCAAATGCACCATGAATAAATACTAATAAAAAGAATATAGGCTACACATTATGTCTTAATACTTAGCAGCCTCCATGGCCCAGAATATTCCTTTATTCCAAAAATATTTATTTCGGATTTGCTTAGTTGTGAGACCAAAAAGTCTGTTATGGTTTTTGATACCCGAGATACAAGACTTGCATCTTTCTATTCAACTGTGTATGTGACTAATGGGTGTTGACTGTAGGTATATACCCAAAGTAATAATTATTATCACAAAACGTGTTCTCACTAAAATATAGAATTTTACTAATATCATTTTCGACAATTTTTTATCTCGATATCCTGTTGAGCGGCAAATAGTTAAATACTATTGTACTGAAGGCGACATAAATCTTCATTTAAGCGTACAATCGTAAATATTACGGTTCCCAAGCCAATTAGGCGCAGGATGTGACTGTTTACGATTCTTCGAAACATTCATACATCAGCGTTCCGATTGTATAAACTTCAGCATCTCATTGTCTGCAGCCCACATCCCTTTTAAACGTCATGTTATGATTTGTATCGATTATAGATAAAGCGATTATCGATCCATCAATTAATTGATATTAACTAATCGTTGTGGATTTATCGCTTATTGTGTTTTAATGGAAATCGTGCGCTTTGAGTACGATCGAAAATATTCATAAAATTTCCATTGTTGATGATAAAATGTGCTATTAAGTTCATAATCCAGCTCCTACTTATATATTATGTAATAAGATTTCCACATCGCTCTCTTAAAAGCGGCCGGCATCCAACGGCTATATTTATTGTTATTATAAATATCTACAAATATTGTGTTAAATAAGTTACATAGTTTTAAATCCACGAGAGGTATATAAAAAAGCCTTCATAGTAAATAAACGTATGCAAAACAAGGATACTATACAAATCATAGCATTTACTATAGGATAATTTATTCCTAATACCAATAGGAAACTGAAGGAACTCATAAAAATATAGTTTAAAGATTATGCTATAATATTTCTTAGTGCATTTGAACCAACTGTTGATTTGAACGACTACATCACAATATTTATTTGTTGCCCTAAGATTTGTTACACTAAGATTTGTCTAGTTGCGGGATTTGAACCCGCAACCTATAATTTCACAGCCGGCTCTCGATCAACTGTCTTCAAATGAAAATATATAGAAGCTTTTTTTTCAGATGTCCCTTATTTCATATTTCGCGATGATCCAACAAGCGTACAAGTGACGTAACAGCAATGAAATGCAAATTACTTCAATACAGATCACATCACCGTATAATTTGCGCGGTACAAACGTGTTATTAAAACTTAAAGTTGCTAATGATACGGACGGGTGTCATTATTTTGTTTATTATTCATCATTTGTTGTTAAAATATGCCGTGTGAAAACTGATTTTTATATGAAAGTATCGAAAGTAAATATTTTTCAGTATTTTCGTACTAAAGAGTTAAAGAGATGGAACGTATAATTTTTCGCTCAAACTACATTTTAATACTTTATACCAACACCACGAAGATACTTTATTGCAATTGAAGTTAAATGCTTTACAAACCTCAGCATTAATAGAGTATGAGAATACAATTATAAATAAGTACGGTAATAAAAATTAAATAAAAACTTACAAAATACTTTTTTTTTAACAAAAAAAGTTATTTCATAGTTAAAGAAATTATTATTTCGTTTGTGTTCAAAATAAAATATTATGTACATGACTTCAATCCCGACTTAGGTATAATAACATTTCAAATTACTCGAATATTGATAAATGTGGCAACATCGACCGGCTATTTAGTTTCAATCAACAATTTATTAAAATAACATAATAATTTCATAATTCAAGTCGTGACCGCCCATCCTCGCGCGATGACGTGCCAAACCTCGTTTCGATACAAAATATTGCAAGGTTGAACCTATTTACTGCAATATTTATATTAACTCATGGAAGAGTAATTGAATGCTTCGTCTGTGCGTTGAAAGAATTGATAAAACGCACCCAAAAGTTCATTGTTGTCCTGAATATATTAAAGGGAATTAAGTTATCGTAGACTGTAGATATGTAAACTAGGAGCCCGCTTTCGATTGTAATGTTCTCGAACCGAAAAAAAAATGTCTCTGTAATTTGACCAATTATGGAAAACTTATCTCTAGTAGTCATATTTTCTTTTTAATAATATTTTTGTAGAAAAACAAGATAAAAATAAACAAGTCCCGAAATATGCGATCCTAGATATTGAAATTATTAAATAAATACACGCGACAATCACTTACATACCCACACTATGATCGAGTCTTGTATCGTGGGTATCAATCAGAAACTACGAGAGACTTTAAGATCTCACAAACAACCAGACCTGAAAAAAATACTTGTGGATCGCACAAACATTTGTCTCGGTGCGAGGATCGAACCTGCAGCCTCTTGTTATACTGGCTGGCTGACTGTCAAAATTGGGGTTCATAATTACTCTATTGTTTGACGGCAGAAAACGACCTTACGGTGGTACCTACCCAGTCGGCCTCTCACATATGAGACCTACCACCAGTAAACCACCACCATTCGAAACTGTGCCATCAATCAAGGGTTTAAAAACATATTCTTGAATATGCATTATCAATGCCATAATATATATCGTGAACGCACTCGCGATTGCCCACTAGTTGTTCAATAATTCGATTAAACTATTAGAGATCACGGCCCGGCATTATGCGAGGTCATTCTCATTAATGCATGGAATATTTCACATGACTACAAACACGGAGATTTCGACAACACACGTCTGCTAATAAATACATTTTTCACGGTTTTTAAATAAAGAGTAGGTAGGTAATTGCAGTTCATGCATGGTTAATAAGACAAACCAACAATCCAATGTGTGTGGTGGCCTGTTGGTAACAGACCAAACGCGGTTGCCAACACGATGCTTACGGGTTCAAATCTCAGATAAGACAAGTCATAGTGACCCACGAACGTAAGTTTGTGGAGTTACGACTTACGGAGTCACCTGTGTATATATTATCCAGATACAATCAGATCGGCACATCGCTTATTACCCCTATTCATTCCTTTCAGATCACATTTTGAAATGCCAGCAATCGAACCTACAGTCTACGTGATGTAGACGGCAGGCTTTCCTTGCCATTCGGTAAGCCATTGGTCAAAAATTACTTTATTAATTTAATTTTCTTCATCAAACCCTTTTTATAGCTTTGAGCGAGCTTAACGGTGACCTAGTAACGCTATTATTACACGTGTCTACTAGTGCGGAAATCCCGATTCTTAAAGCAAAATGCTCTAATCTATTTAATTTAAATCATTTAACCATTCGTTCCAAAACGCCTTAAAAATAGCAAACGCAATTTTAAATTTAGACCAATTGCAATATTCAAGGCGCTTTTGTAACATGCGTTATAGAGTGATTAGAATATAAAAATTATCATAGGCATTTCATCTTGTTCAAGTATAGCATACGAAGCCAATTGTTTTAACATAGATCTCAACAAAGAATTATCACAGTGCCCTGCTGGAACTCGGAGACGCCCTACATTATATTGCCACCAATTACTTAGTAGGTATAGGAGCTTTTTCTACGAATATGTTTTTTTTTAAATATATGATTCATATATTATCATACAGACTCATAATAATAGAATCCATCAACAATTTTACTATCCATGCGGAAATGGAACCCGCAGCTTTTGGTGTATTGTTTTGGAACTTAACTTATGACAACAGCGTTTGTATTAGCCAAACTTCTATGCCGTTTAATGTCACTAGCACAATATATCCGGATTTAAAATTAGATTCAAGTTATATAGTTCCACAAAACCATAAATGCCTAGCATGGCCAAGGAATATACATAGGGAAATCAGGGCAAGTTTAATAATCTTTATTCCATGCAAAATAGGTACTTAATTTTTGTCAGTGTTTCCGAACGAAAAGCTTACAACAATATTTATTCCTGTGATTTATTACAACAGCTTATTATAAATAATATTCGTATTATTTACACAACTAATAAATTCTTTTATGTTGTTGTTTTTTATTATTTCCAAACACGTCCAACATTTATATATTTTTTTAAGTTTACAGCACTGGTAGCCCTACAATGACAGTCGAAATTGTTTGACACATTGTAGCAGCTGAATTTTGTTAGCGAGGCAGCCAAGCAATTGATCATATTGATCAAACAGCAACAAAATAAGGTAGTTAGCTTCAGGTTATCAGTGTTCGATTATGGATAAAGTGGTTGGCATTCAAAGACAGATCCGCGATAATGCCAAAACTGTCAACAACTATTTGACTGACTTGCAAAATTGGGAACTCGAGATGAAGAGAAAAGAAGCAGCGCTCAACGGCCAATTCGAACAGGTTCAAAGCAATTGAACTTTGTAGTAGTATTGATTGTTGCCTCTTACATTTATACCGTAATTGTAGCTAGAAAATCATTAATTTTTAATATACTATGGCTGTATAACACAACAGTCTTAGCACAGTGTGTAGTGAGTATGTAGCTGATTGAACAAGGTTATTAAAAAATAAACAAATCATATTTTGAATATAGAATCTTGCAAGTCATATTTTTGGTTCAAAATTTCTTATTGAGAAAGCAACAGGTTGTACCTACTTAGTATTTTGGTATTGTGTTTTCTAGTAAAAGAATTGGGTATACTATCCAGTTGTAAATTAAGTAAGACAATATATATTTAGGATGAGGTTGAAAGCTTACTAACTAAAACTTAATAAAACATTATTCTGCCCTAACACCCCTACTAAACTCCTGTTAAGCCAAGGTAGGCAATGATTTCCATTTTATCGACTCTGCACTTAAACTCTGCAAGTCTCTGGAAACATATGAGTTGTATTTCATTGGGATTTAAGTTATTTGAATAGGAAGAAAAATAAATAATACTGAGTATTACAATGACCTTATTGTTCTGGTGGTAGAATGTATAACGGTTGTCTATAACTAAACCCTCAGGTCTAGTATTTTATTCAATGTAAGTTTGTCAGTTTGAAAGATGTATGAGTTTCCCGGATCTGAAACTTATAAACCATTCGGCAATAGCCACATACACAATAATATCTATAAGATGGGGGTAAGCTTATGAAACTGGGTATCTTCAGAGGCTCTCTTACATACAATTGGGGTATGTTTTATAGGCAAGGACAAAAGTAAAAATGCACCTATTGTGTTTACTTTAACTTCTTTGTTCATATCCTAGGACCTTCCGCCAATACGCAGCAAGGCAAGTAAAGAAAAACCAGTTGTACCGGTAAAGAAGAAAGAAGCGAAGAGGATAAAATCTTCTGACTACCGGGCTTGGGAGAAATTTGATGTTGTAAGTTTGTGAAATTAATTTAAAATTTATCTTGGGTTAAAACAATAATGAATTGAAGTTGTCAAGTTAATGCCTAATAAAATCAAGTTTTAATGGCCTATAATAAAGTTGATACTAGAAGGACTGGCCAGCACTGAAACACAGTCAAAGCCTTACTGCCTCTTACTATTATTTTTCCTTAACAAACATCAGAATATCCTAACTGCACATACATTAGTAATGGAATGTGACCTTAGCCCCTTTAATTGGTCTCCTGGTTATAGAAAGTCCCATGTTCAGCAGTGGGCGATTATGGGCAGTTACAAGTTACAACACAGAAACATTTATATTATATTTATTATAAGTGTTATGTATGTATCTAATGTATCTAAATTATTAATGAGCCTACACCATTACAGGACAAAGCATGTGAAGAGGTAGACATGGAGGACAAAGGCCCCGCCTCGCTGGACGGCAAGAACAGCCAGGCAGCTAAGCAGGAAAAACTCCGTGAGGAAGCACAGTATGAGAAAGAGAGGGTAAACATTATAATAATTTAAGTATTTACTGTTTATGATTTTATAATTATTGTAAACAATATATTGTCGATGTTAAAAGTCAATTCCAAGCTTTCACAGTATGGTAGGTAAAATAAGTAAAAAAAAATTATAATTTTGGAGTCTGTGTAGGAAACTTTGGGCTTCTATTGCTTTTAAGCATAATACACCCATAAATATTGTGTACCTTTATAATTCTACCAGTACAATTGATTGCTTCTGTAATAATACATACTTAGTTTAAATCTGTGTAGTATAAAGTAAGATGTGTAATATATACAATATTGTGATATAATATTATGTAAATATACTTTATAGCACCATGGTTGTTTCCAGGGCAACGCATTTGTGAAACAGAAGAAATGGAAAGAAGCGATACCGTGCTACAACCGCGCCATTGAGCTCTACAAAGATGACGCCATATTCTGGGCAAATAGAGGACTCTGCTACTTGAAGCTGGACAGGTAAGGTGTTAGTAGATTGTAGGGAATGTTGAGTACTTTGTGGAGAATATTCTGGGGATTTCACTTTCAAGTACCTGTGTGGGTTCGGAGCATCATTATTATTAAGCGGCTAGTAGTAAAAAGATTGAATAATTTAATATAATTAATTGCAGATTGACTGTCTGTTCAATATAACTCATAGTTTTTAACCAACTTCAAAAAAAGGAGGAGGTTCTCAATTCGACTGCATGTTTTTTTAAAAATGGCAAATCACGTTATAGCTTATTTCTGGAAACGATTAAGTTTCCAGCCTGGTAGGGAAATAAACGTATCGCGAATATCAATCGCTATACACGATGATGGTAACTAATTTAATATTCCTAGGGTAATGGAATGTATATAACTTTATTGTTTGACATTCTCCGTGGCACAGCTGGTAAGACGCCGGTCGTAAAACGTGAGGCCGTGGGTTCGATCCCTGAGTACCGAGATAAATACTCTTATTTGAATAATCGACGTAAGACCAGCATCAAAACCACAACACTATAACGAATTACAGTTTTATTATTAACTAATATGTATTAAATCATATATGCTTATGTATATGTGTAATTATGACAGCCTCCGTGGCGCAGTTGGTTAGACGCCGGCTGTGAAACGAAAGGCCGCGGGTTCGATACCCGAACCGAGACAAATGTTTATGAGACCAGTAATTGTCTCAAATCTGGGTGAGAGCATAAAGTCTTTCGTAGTGTCTAATACCCACGATACAAAACTTAATTGATCTTAACGTGGGGTCAGGACTGTATGTGACTGTTGGTTGTATTTAATTATTTCAGCCTACAGCAAGCAGAGCGGGACTGTGACGAGGCCCTACGCCTGGACCCTACATACGTGAAGGCTCTGCAGCGCCGCAGCGCCGCGCGCAGTGCGCTGGGCTCGCTGCGAGGAGCTGCCAATGACCTGGTCACGTTGCTGCAGATAGAACCACATAATAGAGAGGCGCAGAAACTACTGGAAGGACTTAAAGTGCGCATGGGGACTAAGGGGGTTAGTATCTTATATATTTTATATAATTATTGAGTATGAGTAGTGACAGCTTGGTAGAGAATTGGTTATGAATCAGGAGGATGTTTGACTTATATTTAAACATTGGTCTAGTGATAGCGCATGGAAACTAGGGACCGTGAGGTTTTGAGTTTGTTTCCCAGATAAGGCAATTATTTTCCTATCTTTTTATTGTAAAATTCCAGCAAACATGCAAGCAGATCACCTGATGGTAAGTGATCACTACCGTCCATAAACATCTAAAAGCCTCGGTCATGGATGTGTTGCCCGACCCGCGAATCGGGAGGAGAGCGAGAAGGATAAAGTATGGGAAGGGGATTTGGGTATTGAGCATCAGACAATCTCACTCACCTAACTAAACTATCGCTTCACGTTGATCTCCTATGAGACAGTGGTACCGCCCCGGACGAGCCTGCCCATTCATGCCGAGTCATGACTGACAGAGCGGCTCTATGACTACCACTTAGTGTGAGTTTTGTAAGTGATAAGGCCAATAAAAATAAGTTCTGTGTACTTAAATTGGTGGTTTTAAAACCGACTTTGCCTTCCTTAGGGATATAGGCATGAGCATACGTAAAATCAAAACCTATAGATTTTAACATAGAAAAAAATATTGGTATTAATCAGATAACAAATTTATTCATCCTACATACAGTCGAAATCCAAGTCATCCCCTGCATCAACCCCCGCATCAACCCCTACATCAGACAACAGCGAGAAGTCAGTGGAAGCGAGCATATCGCAGGACGAGCTCCAGAAACGCATGGTACGGGACGAGTGGATTCAAGGGGGTCCGGAGAAACACACCATAATCAAACCGACCAAGAAACCACCACACCTGCGGTCTAAGGTATTAGTCATAAATAAATACAGGCCACAAGCCGGATACATAGTCCTGACAAACACTAAGATACAAGTCTTGGATCAGGGGTATCAGAAACTATTAGAGAATTTTCAGGCGCGAATCATACATACCAGCAATAAATATTTATGAATCCAATCAACATATTTTGTCTTGTAGTAGGGTATAAATATACGGCCTCATGATTCATAGCAATGTAGTGCCTGAGTCCTCTTTATTACGAATCCACGACAATCCACGTGGTCATATTATTATTTCAAAACCATTATTCATCTTTGGTATTAAACATTCATATTCTCAAAATTTCCAGAGGCCATTAAAATCCATCCCGATCAAAGAGATATTGCTCGGAGAGACACCATCAACTGAGGTGCCCACCAAAATCATAGAGATCTGGGACGAAGACATTCCCAATGGATGCACTGATAGCCCACCTCGAGACAGGCTGGTTCAGGGTCCCGGAGACATAGACTCTCCCCCAGAATCCAAGAAGCTGACCGCAGAGACAGTGTCAGAGAAGTACATCAACAGTCTGGTGGCTCCGACCAACAGTGTGCAGTTTATGGCTGAGTGGAAGTATTTGAAGGGGAATGATGTGGCCCGAAGCCATTATTTGAGCGTGAGTTTTATTTTTGTTTAATTTGGGAACTAAATTATGAGAAATGTTGCCGACAGTATAAAATGTAATGGAACTCATGGAAGCTGCGCGGCGCTACCCAGTTTTGAATACAATTAATGAATTTAAACGTTTTGTTAAATATTGATTTGTCAAAAGTGATTGCCATATACATTGCAGGTTTTACATCTTTGTGTACAGAGGTCAGTGGCCAGGTGAAAACATACTTCCAAGTTAAAATTGAATATAAAGTTGACGGGTATTTATCCCGAAATTAGAATAAATTCCTTAAAACAAATAGCTTTGATATCACCTAATATAATTCAATGCAACTTTTAAGTGACATTTTAATCAGAAATTATTAGTTTCCATAAAATGTGTGTACAATCATAAGATGTTATGTTATATGTAATATAGTTCCTGTACATTTTGCTTTATTATGGCATGCAAAAATGTATTTTTTAACAGAAGCGCCTTAAAATAATATTGTTGTATAAAATCAATATAGAATTTTCAGTTTAGTATGAAGTAAAGAAGAAAAAAAGCACTACTATTATGACAATTTAACTAAAATGAACTACAATAAAAAATTCAAAAAAATATTTAAAATTATTTTCCAGTTGATAGATCCGTCGAAGCTTCCCACAATATTCGCGAACGCTCTGGAGAGCTCGGTGGTGTCGGACGTGCTGCGCGTGCTGCGCGACCGCACGCACCAGCTCAGCGCCGTGGCGCCGCTGCTGCGCGGCCTCGCCCGCGTCAAGAGATTCTCCGCACTCGCCATGTTCCTGTCCACCCCCGATAAACTCAGTGAGATATCATGGTTTCTTATATGTACTCGAATGTTACACTGTCCTATACCGTATCAGCGCATACGTTCCACTGCAGGACCCGAGCCTTCTCTACAATCGTGAGTACGTTTGGGAGGGGTTAGGCCATATAGTCCACCACGCTCGCCTAGTGCGGCTTGGCGGACTTTACACACTAAAGAGTTTTTACAAATCGCTACAGTATGCAGGTTTTCCTCACGATGTTTTCCTTCACTGTTATAGTGTGAGGCGATTGACTATCAATACACACATGACTGAATAATCAGAAGTGTGTCCTGGTATTTGAACCCGCTACCATCGTGATCTAAAGTAGCCGCGTCTGTCGTGCAAAGCCTATCGGCATTTGTGTAGCATCTGTCAAAAGTCTATTGTCTATACATGGACACCTGAAGGGATAAATTGCAAGCGACTTTTAGAAGCCAAGTTTTGCAAGTTTTATTGCTAGGAAACAATTTTTATTAGGCAGGGCTACGACTCGCTAGAATACCAATATCGAAATGTTGTTAGAATATGATTTTTTCTTCAAAAATTTTCTGCACTATTTCTATTCTAGCATGTTATGTTTTCTTGAAGTCTATGTTCAAAACAATTCTGCCATTTCACTAATTCCATTATACCTAACAACAGTGTAAAATAATGTATCAATATATCATTTCAAAAATACAAAAATAAATATATATATTTTTCCCAGTTCTAGTGAAACTGCTGGACCACTGCAGGAAAGTGGAGAAATGCTCTGAAGAGGAGATAGATGAACTCAAGAGGAAATATGAACTTTAAGAACGGAGTTATAGGGTTTAGTTTTAATTGAATTGTATATCATAATGTATTGTATAATGGAGGCGGTCTCATAATATTATGGCGGTGCATATTTCAACATATATTATATTAAAATATACTAATATTAATTCTATAGATTTCATGTGAATGTTAAAGAAGAGGTATAGTTATCCATCTCATGAATTCCGTTGTTTATTGTTTTAGACTTGAGACAAGAAGTCGTACGTACATTTTCGTGCGTGAATTGTCAAATTCCACTGCATAATACATTTTTATATTATGAACCCTGCTGCACAAACACGCATCTACGAGCTCCATAAATAATATAAAAAAAGGACTTCGTAAATGGAACATGAATAGATAATTCTATGTAACGTCTTTACTACAAATATTAATGTTAGTAATCGAACAAAGACATGTATTTTGCGCCGCCATCCTACGCCTTTGTAATTACAATGTAATGAATTATGTCTGTTTTACTTTCGGTAACACTTTCTATCCGAAATACACCTATTATTTGCATTTTTAGACATCACAATATGGTAACATATCACTGGTTTTGGTAATTCTTGAATTTATTTTATTGTCCTCTTCGCACCAAAGATTTGATATGAAAAGCAGTTATATCTCAGATTCGTACCGTAGTACAACTACGCCACCGAGGCAGTGTTTCAATTTTCCCATTATTTTTAATGTGTTTAGGGATGTTTTTAATAACATCGTATGACACACTCCATCCATTACTGTTTTATTACGTCGAATTTATCCTCTAGTATTTTGTAATTGCAGCAATTATTTTCTCGTGGCTTTTGAATTGTGAATACCCACATACAAAGTGTTACTGAAATGTTTTTCATGTAATTAGACGAACATGAGTTTACTAAATGTCTGATTATTGGAACCCAAGAATACTGTTTAGTGTTAATTTTATTTTTACACTGGTGCAATGAAAGCGATTTGTGTTTTGTGATTGCTTTTTGGGCTCCAAATAAATATATTGAATTTATTGTTGTGTTTTGTTTCATGGACATGCCTTCCTGCTATCCTTTGTCCCACAACTATTGGTGTTATGGTGACGTGAACATAGACTTTATAACAGGAAATATGACGTAAATTAATGTAGCCAAATTATTTGGCATGCGTTTACGACCAACCTCCTGTCTAGCAAATATTTTTAATAGAAGTCGAAAGAATAAGGTCGGAAAACCTGGTAATTAAATCTCGAACTTTGCGTTTTATAGCCCATACAAGCTGCCACTAAAATCCGTATTTCTCTAGTTATTAACTAACAACGACGACAATTGGGTTCTTATGAAAGTTGTTTTTTATTAGCGCCTGCGAAATCAAATATAATCACCGCGTCTCCACTCCTATTCTCACCTCACTTATAACCGCCGCGCCATACCATTGATTTATAATAAAACTGTATACATACATAACATAAACTTACGCCTTTTTCCCAGTAGGCAGAGGTACTAACAGGACACCCACATTTCGCGTTGTACGTTCTATCCCATAATGTGATAGGGGCAAGCCTATCGCCATATCGAACACAAATTCCTGACTCCGGCCTGATAATAGAAACATCCAATATCACTTTGTCCGACCCTGGATTCGAACACAAGACCTCAGGTTCGTAATGGTACCGTAGTACAACTACGCAGCATAAGACAGTATCTATGCATCAAACCTGATGCAGCAGAGCAGGAGCCGTGTTACAAAACAATAACATTACTGTTCGAATTGTTTCACATAAAAATACAATGAAGAAAAAATAATCTATAATCCGGCCGCTCAGAGAATGCGTTCCTGAAAGGTTGTAATCGAACGGACGACGTAACTTTGAAGTGTCGTTGCAAATGCAACGACAGCAAATGTAAATACATTATCGAACAATTTTATTTATTTACCCTACTTACGAAATAAACCATCATAAAAAATTAAATAATATGTAAATATAAGTTAAATTTTATCACTTTGGACTAAATTTGACGGTTAATAAAAATAAAAATATTATATTTATAAGTTCATACCACGCCGTTACAAGGTTATGTCAACTGTTCATTTCTGGAGTGATGTGGCCACAAAATATCAGATTATTGTAACGTTATTTTCCGTTATAATATAAAATAATACATTTGTGTTTTTAATTATGTATAACGTAATAATTAAACGGATCTAACTCTTTATTTCACCTGGCAGCAATATAATATCTTTCACATTTGTGAATTTTATTTAAATTTGGCATTGAAGTTTACGTTTTTATTAAAATATTTTAAATAAGAACATTTAATATTAACTTATATTATATTTATTTACATTTATATAAATTGTAAATATTATAATGATCTGAAAGAAGTTTGTGAGTTTTTATTTATTGATTAAATGTAACAAAACAGGATAGGCTGTCCTTGTGCAGCACGTGACGTCACAATGTACAATTTTATTAATTTCTGCCACTAAGATCATTCACCAATTGTAAAGTGTGCCGTAAATTTTAAAAAGTCACGTGACCAACCGTTTTGGTGACAATATTTTTAGTAATAAAGAAAAACATGTTTATTCGTTATAAAGATCTCTTTAAAAATATATTAACGGTTGGAAGATTTAAAGAATGATTATACCTAGATTTTAAAACACTTTATAGAAAATAGTCAAGTATCCAATTATTCTAACTTGCTACTTTTACTGGGAATAATTCAAAAGTTGAGCAAAATGATAATTATTTCCCATCACTACTCATGATCAACTGACATGTGTCAGGAACGCATTCTCTGAGCGGCCGGATTATAGCAAGATCTTTACTAACTTTTTAAATGGTTGAGAACGTGACCTTTGAAGTAACGTAATTCTTTTAAGGCCCAGATGTTAAAGAATACTAGCTACAATTCCCACAACAGAACTTGCGAGGGTTTTACATTGCTGCTTGGCGGCAAAATTAGACAGCCCCTTTCATACCAGGGGTTTACCAAAACCATATCTCTTCCTCTTTAACGGTCTCTCCCTCCTTTGCTCTCTCTCACTCTCTATCCCTTTCATGACATAGGCCTGCCCCAACGAAGCCACTGGATTCTTGCGTCCTTAGCTACATAAGTTCACAATCTTGTATAAGGTAATGTATGTATTCTGGAAGTGCATATAAACTAGTTGCATTGAAATTTAAATTTTATTCTGGCTCTTTGCCAAACCTTTCTGCGGGGTCGGAAAGTAATCAGGGGCGAGTTGGAGCCAATTTATAAACAGGCACAGAGCAAAAGAGTTGTTTACAAAAAGACGTATACCCGCTAGAGAATTTCATCGGTTTTCTTATTAAAATAAATAAGTAAGTTGCGCTTTTGAACATCTTTTGTGGCGCTACGGGCATGCAAGTGCAGAGAGATAATAATATTGTAAGAATGACTACGAATGAGTTGGTATGTATGTTTTATTTATTTATTTATTTATTTACTACATTATTTATTTATTTACAAACTACATCTAGCTTGTCTTCTCTTTGGAGTGTTGAAGCAAAAATCACCCGGCTATCTTCATAGCAAATTATCCTGGGCATCTAGCTACACACCTTATGGGCCTCGGCGATGTGCTAAGCAACTTTCCACACGCTGTCATAGCTCTGCTGCTTTTAGAGGAAGTTTCAGTTATGTTGCCACGAAGTGTTGGAACAACATACCTCCACCAATAAGGGACCTAAATAATGTTATTGGTTTTAGAAAAAATATAATAAAATTTATTCTTGCTCATCAAATAACTGATGAAACTTTACGCCATGAAACCAGTGCCTTTTAAATAACTTTTTATGCACCTTTCAAAATAATACTCTAACTATTTTATTTTATTTAAATTATTAATTCACATATATTTTTGCTGTGTAATTTTATTATTATTGTTGTTATTTTTATTTGTTATTGTTTTACTTTTATTTTAAGATTGTTTTCTTCAAATAATTATGTCATTTTCAATTTCTGCAAGTTTTGTTTCCTACGGGTCTGGATGCCCACACATTGCAACGCCAACGTGTACCCCTAGCTAGACGCTTGTGTTGTCCCTATGGATAACATACCTATTGTATATCCAAAGTGTTAAATTATTATTATTAACCGACTTCAAAAAAGGAGGAGGTTCTCAATTCGACTGTATGTTGCTTTTTTCCTTTTACATTTTTTGTTTATTTGTCAGCAGTTTCAAATTGTTTGTTTGACGCCCGTGACATCACGTCACGGCCACACGGAAGACCAGCGCTGGTAAACCAGCACATGCTGAGTGTGGTCCGTTTTTGTAACAAGCACTGTTTGTACCTATGTATAAAATTGTTTTAGTTAGTTATTGCTACTTGTTACAAATAAATATTTTTTCTTTCTTTCTTTCTATTTATGTTTTAATGTAATGCAAAAACATTATACATTCAAGCCAACAGGATTACCCACTTGAATTCGGTAATTAGAATCTCCGCTCCAGTAGCGATTAAGATGTGGATTAAAATTAATTAAAGACACTGAAAAAGTGTTACGTATTTAGTCGAGCAATTAATTAAAATAATTCGTGAAAAATATAATGGTTCGCGCCAGCGGTAATTCTGTAATGCGTTGCAGTATTTTATTGCGTGGTGGCCTGTTGGTAACGAACCAGACGCGGCTGCCTACATGTTCACGGTGGTCGCGGGTTCAAATCTCAGGGCACAACTCTGACTTTTCGGAGTTATATGTGTATTGATAGTCAATCACCACGCACTTTAACGGTAAAGGAAAACATCGTGAGGAAACCTGCATACCGTAGCGATTTTAAAGAATTTCTACGGTATGTAAGTCCGCCAACCCGCACTAGGCCAGGGTGGTGGACTATGTGGCCTAACCACTCTCAATCGATTCTCTCGATTGCAGAGTAGGCCTATGCCCAGCAGTGGGACGTATATGGGCTGATACAAATACTGACACAAACACAGCAATGACGCTTAACTCGAAGCCGGATAGCACAGGCCGTAACACTTGCGAGGTTACTAATTATGGTAATTAAGAACTTTTCACTATCTTATATACAGTGGTCGTTCGAACGGATCGTAATATCCTCCTACGAATAGCCTCAACAAGAATAACAATTGGTCTCCAGCAATAATACTCACTGAAAGAAATGAAAGAGCTCATACAAATATTTATCCAGGGATCTAATAAATACACGAACAGTACAGAAAGCCTCCCTCATAAAGGTCCTTTGACATCCTTCTAAATTGTTGTGTATCTGATAAATCACAACAATATTTAACATCACAAAGAAGCTGTATTACAGTGCCGAAATGAATCATTACTAAGCAGTTAATATCAAGGACGGAGCGGACAGGAGCTCCGGCGTTGCGCTTTATTGTATAAATTTACCATAAATAATTACGTGGATTTATGTACAGGACATTACAGCGTGTCGCGGTCATTATCACAATTTGTGGCCGTCGTCACCCATTGTTTTCTGCTGTTGACTTTATAAAAACATTTTATGGCGTAGTGATATACTCGCACCACATCACATTGGGGCATCATCTCGTATGTAGCATGCAGTCACCATTATTGGTAGGTACCAATAAGTACCTAGATACGTACATCTACCGAGATACATTGGTTGAAGTTTTGAGGTTTTGTTTCATTTGGTGTGGGGAATTGTGTAAGGCCTAGTTATCCCTTACCTTTTCCCGCCAGCAACGGCAGCAATATACATACATACCTACTTGTAATTTCGCTTAGCGGCTAGCGCTCAATTCAATTAAATTTCACGGATTTCGCGTTTTTCAAAGTAGGTAATACATTTCGAGAATTCAAAATATTATTCTGATGCTACTATGTGTATAGAGATATAATAAATATATACAGGGTATATCAAGACTGCGACCGAAAACGAAGCCAGGTGGTAGTATTAGTGACTTCAGACACAATGCAACAAAAAATTCCGCAAAATAAATCGTCATTTTTTTTTGGTAATTTTTTTACTTATCGTCGTATTTGGGTAATAAATACATATTTTTTCCAAAATAATGATGTACACATTTTTATTTTTAAAGACGCAATGATACGTAAGGGTTTAAATAACTATTTTCGCAAAAACTAAAGATTTACCACCTAAAAACTATGATTTTTTTAATATTGTAAAAAATAATCTATCGCTTATTTTGCGATTTTTTTTCTTGCATTGTGTCTATAGCCACTAAAACTATTACCCGGCTTCGTTTTCGGTCGCCGTCTTGATATACCCGGTATATTACATTGCAAAATTAACTTTAATAAAGTTGTAATTTTGTTAGAAATATCGAAGTACGTAATTCAACTTTCGTACATTCCTGAAACGCAGTAGTTTTCATGAAAATTGTAAGTACATACGTATTTTTCCACCACGACTGCAACAAACTCGATTCAATTACATTAGCAGAACTAGGCAACTCGGAATTTTAATTGGAACGCAGTTCTCATCTACAAAATGAATTCGGAAAATGTATTATGATTGTTCGAAATTATTTAATGAACGAGCCGGCAAAAAGTTAGCGCGCCGGTTTGCAATTAATCTAACTGCGGTGGGACGAGCGATCCTTAGGGAACTTTTCAGTGCGGCGGGATGCGTGCCCACGTTTCGTATTTATGTGTAAACTTCGCTCCTTAGCTATTGTTCATTTCATTTCTTCCATTGTTTGGTTGAAGTCAACTTGGTTTCTTTATTAATCATTTAAGTTTTTATTATGTATGTTCAGATGGGAATGCCGAGTGCATAATTATGTTATGATGCCGTGAATACACTATTTGCACTGTATTCTAATAGATGTGATTCTGTCATGATGTCATAATTGCAAGTGCGTAACCATTTTATCGCTCTTTTAAATTAGACAGTAGGCCTTCCTTAAGGTTTTCCACTGCGACTTGCGAGCCATTTTATGAGCATGAATAAAAACGAGCATTACCACCCACATTCCCTTTTTTATGCTCAATTGTAAATCAAATAAAAACTATTAAAAGGTGCCAGCGTAAATCTTTTTAACGTACTAAAATATTATCTAATAAATTACAATCTTTTATATTTTAAAACAAATTTAATCCCCAAGTTAGGAATAATAACTACTATTTTCACAGCGTAGCCGCTAAGTTTTTATAGTTACAATGAGATTGGGAACAAAAACTTACAAGGTCCGCAGCCGGCTTAGGGAATTACCTACTAGTAAATGTAAAAGAGATAAAAATGAATTTAAAATACATTAAATTAAAGCCAGACTCTTTAGATATGTAATGTTTCATTGTTTGCAATACCTATTACACAAGACGCGCAACTTACTGTATTGTCAGAATTATATTGTGTATAATTGGTACCTAAAAACGCAGTTCATCAGTGTCAACAGCCTCACACCTGGGACTTGACTCACTGTCCATAACATCAGCCACTAGTCAAATGATCCGCTTTATTTCAATTCTCGGAGTTGCTTTGCTGCCAGCCCCTGCACTACAATCATCCGCGCCGTACTTTATGCGTGATGTTTTCATTACTTTTATGGTCTCGAGCGTGTAATAAAGCACGCGTTTGTCGGTACACCCGCCGCCGAGATTTAATGCCATATTTTCCGTCGTTTATTTTGATAACTTGGAATTTTCAGACGGCTCCGAACAGATTAGGAACGTGTCCTCTGAGGATTCCTTGTTGCCAAGTCATTTGCTCTTCAATGTATATTTATGTTTGGTTGATTGTTTGTTTGTTTATATCAACATAGGGAAGTCCTGCATATTTAGTTTCTAATTTCACACCTATCATTCTCTGCTAGAGTATGGGTAGAGTTACGTTCCTATTTTGCAAAAGCTCGTACTCCTGATGGTATTATAATATGCATGATGTAACACGATAGTAGAAAATCTGCAATAGTGACCCTCGTTTGCCATTTTTCATCGGAGTTGTGTATTTTGGGTTTGTACCACACCTGCATAATAATGGTGGTGTACTGAATTAGCTGCATACTCTATTTGGATTGTAATACATTTATGCATTGTTGTTAGTATAAGTTGATGTTAGCGAATATACTTATTATAATATCTTTTAATACATTGTTAGTGTTGGCACCACAAATGTTGAAAAACATGCCCATTAACACATATTGTATGCACTACGCAGTACGTCCATAGAATAGCGAAATCAACATTTAAAACTTTACAGGATATAATATTCATGAGGATCAAGTTTTATTTTGTAAAATTATGCATGTTGTGACACCTGCAGGCAATGCTTTAAGCATGATGCCGAATCAATTATGTATTAGATTTAAAAACATTGTAATTGCCGTTGGATGTCCTCGAATAAATAAAATAAAATAAAAAATAAAAAAATACTCGCAATACAAATGAAGCGAACTCGTGTTTCACTCGTAAACATTAAACTGTTCAACATTTTAAAGGCATTAGCATTCAGTTAGCCTTTAGTACAAGAGTATGGATCAGTTCGATCGGGGTGGTTTCATAGTCTTACAGAAAAATTAACCAAATTGATAATTGACTGTAGTAATTTTTTAATGCCGGGATAAGACCTCTGACGCAACAATTCAGTTTTCTTCCAAGTAGGCTATTCACAAAAATATTTTGTGAGTAAACAGATGACCCTTATTACCAATTTCTGTATTTAGAAATTGAACAATTCTTGGTGGAGAACAAACAGGAAAATACACATTAATTGGACCGTCGCCACTCAATCAATCTCCACTTCTATTTGCTTAAGATTTCTGAACAATCTTTGAAATGAAAATAATAATTATTGGGGTATTTTTCTTTCTGATTTACATTATTGGTAAATGACTGTTTGTTTCCTTTTTAGAACCAAACTCCTGAAATATTTGTATCGAAAGATATCGAAAGAGCCTGCAGAATGATTCGACTTTAAATTATTAATTGAACTTATACATACATAAACTCACGCCTTTATCTCCGAAGTGGTAGGCAGAGGTGTCACCAGGCCACCCACATTTCGCCTTGTATGTTCCGTCCCACGATGTGATAGGGAGCGAGCCTATCTCCATATCGGGCACAAATTCCTGACTCCGGGCTGATAATGAATAGAAAAATCCAATATCACTTTGCCCGACCCAGGACTTGAACTCGAGACTTCAGCTTTACAACCGTACCGTAATACAATTACGCCACCGAGGCAGTCCAGAAATTGAACTTTTAAGTAAATAAATAGGACGACAGAATTCCTACGAGATGTAATTGTGTTTGTTTTATTAAATTTCAATTAAACTCTATGTAATAAGAAAAAGACAATTAAATATTGTAACAACAAATGTTGTAATTGGGTCCATGTTTACTCTTACTGAACTGGTATGTAATTAATGTTGGGACATATCACATAAGTAGAAATGTAACGTTAATATTTCCTGTTCCTAACGACATTGTTTGGGAGAAGAAATAATAACATTTTACCAAATTATAATTGCCACATTTTTCAACAAGATAAATCGTAATACTTATTTTTAAGCGTCGTTATCATCAGCTAATGACAATCTAATGCCGATTTTATATATTGGCCATTAGTTTTATCTTCCTTGCAAAGATTCAGAAAATTTAAAGCAATAAAATATTGCAAAGTAAAAGTAATAAGCTAAACTCAAATACATACAAATACTAACACCACACAAGCGTTCAGGTAGAAGACGGTAGAACACATAAAACGGTAATGCCAACATTCAGAGATTATATTCGACGCGGCAACATCAGCTCTGCTTTATGACAGCGGCAAACATGTTGTCGAAAATAAATTTATTCATGAGTCAATCTAACTGCAAATATTAAGGTCTGGCAATCGGATCGCAGCGCTTTATGTACCTACCTCGTACCTGCAGTGTACACGGGCTTAGGGCGGGGTCGCACTGGTAACTCGATTTGTACCACAAATTGTACAATCAGCTGCGTGTAATTTAAATTGTGCAGGGATGTAATAAATATTTACCTAATTTTATTGTTTATGTACTGGATTGGCAAGGCGCATCTGATAAGAAATGCAATGGCATCTAAATAAACCATCATATGGAGATAAAGCTCTCTCGGCGTTAGGAGATGCAGTGGTGGGTGAGTGGGATGCATAGTCTCACTGCTCCTTCACGTTTCACTATAAGGACAAAATAACTAAAGAATAACCAAGTCATGGACTTACCTCAGATCATGTTTTTAAAAGTGGGTAGAAGTCCGTATCCATCAATAAGACGTAAAGTTGCCGTGTTAGTATATCAAACAAATCATTAACCTCGTCTGTTCGCATGTTTCCGTCTACAAAATTGAATCTTTACAAGGGTGAAAAAGCTATTAGACAGGTGTACAGTCGTGGCCGTATGTTTTACCGTTTGATTACTATAATTAGCGTTTATAAATGCGCCTCATTTCTGTATAGACTGCGGCACCGATGGTACCTGTACGACAATATTCCCACACTTCTTTATTGCTTTGAAGTTTGATGTCTTTCTTACAATACTGTTTCTTTTTATACTAGAAAGACAAAGGGAATATGTAATATGAACCCCCTAAGTGCAGTGCAATCCAAAAACAAACACCGGTGGGATATGTTTATTGATTGACATAATTAAACCTACCTGTCGATAACTAATATACAAACGCTGTACTCGAAACGCGGCACACTGGTATATGACTGGTTTTCTATTAATGTGTATGGACTATGGTGACCGCTATGCAGTATTTAATTTTCAGATATTTGTGAGAGTTTTAAATACTTTTTTTACTGAAAAGTACAACGACAATTGAGTTTGGAAGAACCTTTTACCCCGCTCAACCGAAACCATTATGTGAACAGTTAAATGAACGTCTGAGCCTGATAATGCGCGCACCGCAGGAACTACAGCATTAGTTTTGATAGTCGTCATTTACATTTTAGCAAAACCAATTCCTAAATCCGTACAAAGCGAAGCGACAGTCCAACTTGGTGGACATCTAGTTACGTTCCAGTTATACAATTGGATTTTAGTTTCAATATTTGCCGCGCATTCGTTTAGTTACCGAATTGTTGTTTAATTATTGCGTTCCGCGCGCCGCACCAACTAATAAGGCTAATGATTGTGCATTTTGCTAATTTATTAACAGTTTAATTGAAAATAGATTCGCTGATTTTCCATGGAATTAAACACGTGGTGATCCAGTTACAGTTATAGGTATTCGTTTCGATCGAATTACTTGTTTTTATTTATTTATATGAATATTCTTTTCTATTTTATGCTTTTATAATTCCTCTTGCTGAGTTATGTAGATTAGGATTTTGCTATCACATGTAATCGATATTCGTATGTTATGCAAAATAATATTATAAAGCTGATATTAAATTAATTGAAAAAAGAAAATAATGAAAGGCAACAGACTGTCGTAATATTTAGCTGATTGCTCGGTATTCGCAGCTGTCTCTATACTCCCTTAAAATATACCCGGAGATAGTGTTTCAGGTTGTCATCCCACACCACTCTCACCAGTGTTTGTTTTTATCTATGCGTCGTATTTTATTTATCATCGAATATCCGTTTGCAACGTGAAAGCGTTCGTATTTTACCACGACAAACAAACTGCACGAGCCTTTTATGGTTCTTTGATTGGAGTTGAAACCCATCCAACGTCTGATTGGTTTTTGCACTAATACAAAATTTATAAGAGAATTGGAATTTATTTGTATAGTGTTCCGCCAGACATTTTGAATATTTGCGTATCTTAGGTTTGACTGGCATAGAATGTTTTAAGCATAAGGTCCACTTACACATTGCATAAAGTTTAAATAAATAAATGACTACACTATTTCAAATCAAGGTTTATCTCCGCTGTCTTGTTATTTTCAGGTAGTCCACAGGTGAAGTTAAGCACATTACTGGCGAAATAGACATAGCACCGGTAAATAAACATAGCCTCTAATTACTAATCGATGCAATTACCGAAAATACTTGCGTGCGTCAGTAGTCAGTGCTTTTGTAGGCAAATAAAAACATTCTACCATTAGTAAATAAGCTATGATTGTGCCATTAATACTCTAAATATGGCATAATATTTCAGATATTAATTAAATTCTAGTGACCTACATTAAACTAAAGAAAATATAAACTTACCTCGTTCAATTTAGGATTAATTACAATTACAACAATATTTAGGTCATTCAGAACAGATTGCAATCTGTGTTCTAATTTGGATTCGGCATTTAACAGTTATCGAGTAATGAACATCACATCCAGATTATGAACGACTAATGCGGTCCTGCGGGATTATATTCTCTATACGTTGAGCATTTAGTTTACAAAATACCGTATGGACTTTATGTAATCACAACGTATTACTCAATAGAGACGTTTGATCGAATATCTATGAAATATTTACAATGAAATTTGTTATTAGCGTCCGTCTTCTTGAATCTCGTCTTTTCTGTATTCTACGTCTTTTGGTGTTGCACTTTTTATTATGAAATGGGAATTGGTTCTTTTATTACCATGGTCAGTGAAAGGACGTCCTCCACTGAACATATTTTTTTTCATATTGAACCTTTTCGCAATATGGCATGTACATTCCGAAAAGACGGAGGTTCTGTATTCCAGCCGAAATCACACATCTCAAATTTTTCTAAGTGTTATGTATATCCAGAGGTGATACCGCTTGTTTGTAACTTGAAAAGAAACATGAGGAATACTCCGAGAGTTCTCGACACAAGGACATACGAAGTTTGCCAAACCTACCAGGTATATCCAGAATGCAACCGAAAACAAAGCCAGGTGATAGTTGTTGTAATTACAGACATAATGCAACTAAAAATTTCGAAAGACACAGTGACCATTTTTTTAACATTATTTTAAGTACCATCGTATTTGGGCGGTAAATACATAGTTTTTGCTAAACAATCATTTTAAACCTTTACATTTTTAATAAAAAAAGGTTGAACATATTTTAATAGGAAAAACTACGCATTTTCCACCCAAACACGACGATGGGTAAAAAATTACAAAAAATAACGTATTTTTTTGCGATTTTTTTAGTTTCACTGTGTCTGAAGTCGCTGAAACTACCACCTGGCTTCGTTTTTGGTCGCAGTCTGGATATACCCCGTATATTGACATGCGTAAGTCTATTCTAGGAAACGCTAACGCCATGCAGGTGGTGTGCAGTGAAATCCTAACCATTCCACCTAAATAAATATAAATAAATTCATATATTGTGTTTCGGTCGTTTGCAATATATTATTAAAATAATTTGTTAATTATATTAAATGACATAAAGCGGCTTTGTGATAATGACAGCGCTGGTAAAACATAATACGGAACTCGTGCCAATGAGTAACTGAATAGATTGCCGACAATTCATAAATAATTAATTTATCAAACGAAATTCTAAATTACAGAGTTTTTTTTACCTTCACTGAATTTAATTGAGTAGGTACCTATTGATAAATGAGATTAGTGACTCATTTAAAGTGGTCGCGGGATTCAACTCCAACCACACCTATAACTCTTTAGAGTCATGTGTGTAACGGTGAAGGAAAACATCGTGAGGAAACTTACTGTATACCAAATATTTTCATGAATTTATATAACATATGAATATTAATGCGTGGTTATTAATTACACCCAATAAAACTCCCGACCATAAGGTCAGTGCATCGCGACGTGGGCTGGATTATACATAATCTGAAATTGATTTATAGAACTGTTAAATATGTACAATTATGTTGTATAATATGCAATCAGGCATGTATCAGGCCATCACCGCAGATTGCTGAACAGAGGACTACTTTACAATGGAGAGTTCGATGTAATTACGTATTTACATAACAAACTCATGAGGCTCTATTCCCCCGTCGATATAATGGGGCAGGGGGTGGATAGCACGTGGTTCCGTGTGGGCGTTTAATAAGTGGTAGTCGCGCACTCGCTCGCAACTTCCCGCGCCACTAATCCACAACTTTCAAGACTGCACGCTCCGTCTCGGAGGTTTGTTCCGCTCTGCGCCGATGTGTTGTGCGTGTTTAGTTTTACACTGAAACTTCGAAAATTAGTTTTTTAAACTGGCTCGACCGAGACACTGCAATGTATACTCTCGTTAGTGCTGTTCAATATAAATGGAGCATCCATCAGTGAAATATAGCTGCATCGCACCCAATCCTATTATGCCTAATCGAAACTGAAGTTGACTACATTTAGGTACCTTTAAGTGTATTATAGTTGCATTGTCGTGCTATTATTGAATAACTATATATCTATACATCGTATAGACTGTAGAGCGATCGCTGTTTGGACCCATCGATTCTAGAACCATCTATAGTGTCTGTAATAGTCTTATTCACCGAATGAAACACCATAGCTAAGTTGTTTGGTTGGTTTTATATCGGACAGTGATTCGACCTCAGACGAGGTGACCAATCAATAACATAGCTTTAGGGACCTAAAACAGAACTATAATTTGAAGCAAATTCATAAATTTACCAACCTCAATACAGAAATTAATAACTAAAAATCAACCTAGTTAGTACGTTGAAAGCCACAAGCGGAATGAGCGCTTATTCACGAGCGCGGTGGAAGTTGGCACAATTATTCGGAGCGAGGTGCCGGCGACGCTCAACTTGCGAGTCGCCCTCGCGATACATTATTAATTAATTTCATGGATTCCGACACTCACACGGGACTTATACTTGGGTTCACTTGGTTAGTGCTGAGTTTTAAAGTCGTGAAGGCTTATTCATACATACAAACATAGGTTGTCGCTTAGTCAATAGAGCTGCAACTTATGCCATCTTTAATATTGATGTTTAGCCAAAGTAGTTATAAGGTTCTCATGTGAAATGTAGTTTCATTGAAAAATACAATCTAATTGATGACAAACAACGTACCCTGTCAGTAGCTCAATATCTCAAACCAAAACATATCCCACAAACATGATATAATCAGTAAATAACTGCTCTGTGCCTCATAATCCATGGCATAGATCAAAGCGATGTAAACAGTTCTGTGTACAAACTGAGTCAACACCAAGTTGAACCCCAATCAGAGCGCAATGGACTGATACAGCGCAAACATACTCGGCTAAATTAATCATTTTGGAACTTTGAAGGCGCTTTATAAATACGAGATTATTCTGCCTAAATAGTATATACACATACCCATCATTGCAACTCTGGCAGCAAGGACCAAAACTAGGCAAAGAATTGAGCTCTGATCTTAAGGGGTATCTCTTAAGAGTACTAGTTTGTTGTAGTAACACTTTTAAACATGTAGAAATGCAGCCTTTTTAATCCACGCAATTTAGATGGCTAACAATATGTAAATGACTCCGAATATTCACACGTGTGGCATGAAACTAACCTTTCAACCACCGACAATCCTCGATAGTATGCTTCCGGTGTTTTAACAACAAGCCGCCACAACAGTTGTTTCATATTATGACGAGCGCACATGGCTAGCATGTGAACGGGAACAATAAAATCAGCATGCGTAGAGAGCCCTCACGCAAGTACGCATTTGTATTAGCCATGAGCTCATCCGGGCATAGTCAATATTGCCGAAAAAATCACACAAGCCACCATTGCGAGATTAAAACAACAGGCATTGTTTACTACAGGGCAAAATTTACTTGGGTTTTGATTGGTGTTTCTGCTGAGCTAAGAATTATCATCTTCATTATCATCTGTCTTTTTAGCGAAGGTGCGTGGTAATTTACAATCAATACCCACATAACTGAAAAGTCAGACTCTTCCCTGCAACCACCATCTCCTTCGCGTCTCATTCCTTTCTAACAGGCATTATACCAAGTAAATGTGTTACCGACCAATCAAGAAGCTCTTTCTATGTATCAGTATCTGAACATAAATTATGACGTGCTGGAGGCGCGTTTTAGACGTTCATAATCAATATGGCTCGATGAGGCTGCGCTAATTGGATACCCGATACTGCATGCAGTTTTATCGAGGGTAAGAGGTGATACAGTGCTGCCGGTGTATTTGTTTTTAAGTGCTAAATTAAAGGAAAACTTCGGCTTTTTCTTCACAAATTAATTTGTGTATCTATTAATATGAGAAAGATCAGTAACAGACAGTCTCCGTGTCGATATTGGATAAGACGCCGGCTATGAATCTGAAGGCCACGAGTCCCAAATCTATACCAGACAATATTTATTTCGGGTGTGCGTGCTGTCCCCGAAAAATCTATCCAATTTTCTGATTCCTTTGACACAAGACTTGCATTTTAATGTGCGGCAGGACTGTGTTGACTGTTGCGTTAATTTGTTTTTATTACATCAGTTGCAAATTGGAGCGCTGTAGCACAAAAAGATAAAAGAAAACAACCCATTCCAGCATACTTCTCGGTTAGTGCATTCCATTATACAATTACATGCAAATGAAATTGAACCTCAACGATAAATCCGTAAGATTTAGTTTCACATGAGGGGGTTGAATTAACGCGTGGCGATAAAACGCCCAAGATGTACTGCTGAAGCGCTGTGTGGTGAAATGGAGTAGGATTGTTATGCGGTGTGTACTCTTATGATTTAAAATGTACATTCTTGGATAGTTCAATGTTGTCAGCTAAAAATCGCGATAGCATTATATGGTATTAAGCCTAAGCTTAATTTGGGTGTTGCGTCTATGAAAGGGCAGAAAGAATCACTTTGCTACAATTTCCTTTAAACTCAAATACAGAGTTCTTTTATTTTTACTATTCTTAAGATTTGCGTAGTAAGCCAACACTATTCTTTTGTTCAACAGCTCCAGGCGATTCTGTAATAATACAACCATTTTTTAACTTGTATTTACACCTCGATAATGTTTCAATAGGCGTAGGACGCCTTCATCTCTGGGCTGGCTTGGGTCAAAATAAGAATTTATTATTGGGTTCGGGTCGCGACCTCCGATATTCAATGTCAATCTTGGGATTTTACATAAAGTTGCAATCACATTCTGTTCGTTTAGAAATTTATGAACATTTTATTTGATGAAGAAAAATAACATTTACAAGTAAATATGTTTGGCATTGTTTTATACAGTTCCTTGCAAATATGAATTCATAATGACGTTTCAACTGATTTTATCTTATACTTACTGTATTTGTAAAGGATATGTGTAAGACTATTTATATTTGATAAGGAAACTATCTAGTGCTTTATCTAATAGTAAGGTTTTGTTGTCCACCATAAACATTTTTAACATCACGCGCTATTTATTTCAGCGTTGTCTTATTGATACCACATATTATTTTACTCATTTATAGCCAACATCTTGTAAAACAAGACATACCATTGTCTTATTTTTTGCACAGCTTAATAAAGAAAATAAACATAATAAATCTAGAGTCTTTCATAAAAAATAACCTTGTACATTATCTAAGTCTTTATTTCAGTCTCGGTGCGGATTCCCAACTAAATTTCGATTGTATTTTTAAAGATACACATTTTTATGACTTCTGACTTATATCGTTATTAGAACTCGATATATACCTCTACAGACCATATGTATTGCAAACAGAAATTGCTATCTGCTAAATCAGCCCGGCCAGTCTCGTAGTTTCTGGTACCCAAGACACAATCATGGATATTGAATCAAGACAAATGGCTTGGATCTTGGTGTGGCGTAAGGAGTCTGTACCTGATGGGAGTCTACATTTATTTCTATCTATAATATTACACATTTGGAAACCGGAATGTAAGGACCATAATTAAGGAAGTTCGTGTTTCACTTCTCCCCGCTTGCTGTCGCGTAGATTCTCCAACATCACTGGCGTCGGTAACCGCAAACAGTAAATTTCCATCGCGGCTGTGAATATTAAATGTTCCAGTCAGACTGATTAAGTCGAGCCTACGCGGTGTAGTGCCGCTTTTAGTACACATTAACTGATTGCTTGGCTAACTATTGGTTTTTCCCTGCGGTTTACTTGAGTTCGTCTGTTAGGCGTAGAAGCTGCATGCAGAATGAGAATCGTGAGTGGATCTTAACCACCTTTGTGCTTTTTAAATTTAGGAACATCAATTAACTGGGCAGTATAATGGCGTTGATTAGTGAAAGATAACAATCGACTGTTGTCAATCGCTGGTTTCTTAGGATGACGCTGTAATCACTATCAGGTGCAGTGCAGTCCTTACGTATGTATGTCGAGTCACAATAAAAAAGTTGCTGGTAAAATGTTATTGCCATTTTTAGACGTAAAATTTTGTGCATTAGTGACATGTTTTCCTTCACCTTAAGCAAATTGCAATAATTAAAAAAAAAACAATATAACTTCAAAAACTTACAATTGTCCACGTTGCAATCAAATTCGAACTTTCCGAATTCGTAACTTGCTTCTCGATATCGTTAAATCGTTATATCGTTAAACTACTAGATATATTTAATCAACAAATTCCATTTAAAACGATACGAAATTCCAACAACAAAATAAGTTTAAAAAAGATTTATAGCTTATTTTATTGGGCGCTCGAAAAAGCGCTCATTACATTCTCTGCAATGGACACAATAAATAAATAATAAGCTACAATTTATCAAATACTTTTATGACAGCAAAATATGTTGAATATCGTGCCCGGGACGACCGCGGATGCCCTTGGGCTCGCGTAGAATGTAGCTTCACAACCCTGAGTTTACCCGGACTAAAATAACCAGAACGCTTCTTTATTACCCACTCATTTTTTACACCAGACATATGAAAAACTTTTTACTAACATGGTATGAATTCAATGTTATATGCTTTAAAGGTGAATAATAATATTGAGGGTAGGTACCCGAATAGAACCATCATTTATCCATAATAATTGTGAAAAAATTTGAAACTATCGTCCTTATCAGCGTCAGTTCTCTGCGCTGCGTCCACTGCTGCCTACTTGAATGCGCTAATTAATGCGACAATACGTAAATAGAATTTTATTAATAAAAACAAGTGGATGGTACAAAGAGAACACATGATAAACAAAAGAATCTAGAATAAGACTTTTCTATAGAGAATAGGATAGTTGTATGTGGTAACCGGAAAAAAACATATATCACTTATGAATACATCCAACAGTCGTACACATACACGTAGTTCTGACTCCGGATTATGTAACAAATTTTGTGTCATGGGCAACAGAAACTACGAAAGACTTTTCGGTGCTATTGCTTATAAAACCCGAAACAAATATTTGAAGGTCATACAAACATTAGTCTCGGCGCGGAGATCACCCACACGGCTTCCGCACACACCCAGTGTTCTTATTGCATCTATGCTCTCGACTAAAGCACTTAATCCTGCTCGTGGGATGTGAATCCCGTAAAACAAAACATCTTGGCAAAATGTTTTCCGCACTTAATGCGATCCCGCCGGGTTATGGTTTAATTCCGCCCCGACGTATGTTCGGAAGTTGCGAAGTTTAAACCAGTTCTAGTGTAATAGGTGCTTTAATCCACAACTTCTTGTTTTGTGAACATAGAATAATCGCTGGCTTGAGGTCCTGATTGTTGTAAGGCTGGCTGTGTAGTGGGCCCTGGGCGGTGTTTATATTTCTTGCATCAGTAATAGCGGAGCTAGCGTCAAGCTGATTACATGGCTTCCAATACGGCTTAGTGGAGGAGAAAATTTTATTCGATGCAGCTTAAAGTACATAATATTTTTATTTATAAAGTAAGTTAATTTGTTTCAAACTTCATACAAACTGGATTTTAATACAGATTTTTGTTGATATCTATTTTCAAGCCTACGGATCGGATTCTATAGAACAGTATTATAGGTACATACTAACCATGACTCGTGATTATTTTGACTTTAGTACCACACTGATATCTTTTTTTATTTTTACGGTTTGGCAACTGAACAGGCGATTATTTTGATTGTTCTTGATTATCGTAGGTGCGTAACCTCTCAAAATGAGAGGAAATGGAAAGAAAAAGGGCGGGAGAAGGAAAGGGACATGAGGCCACCAGTTTCACTCACCGAACAAAACAATAAAATTGGCGGTTCAGGTCAGTTTTGTGCAAGAAATTATTACGACCTCTACATACTCATTTTCTATTGACTGTTATGAAATTAATTTCCATACTACATTTTCTAGCAACAACAACCAATATCAAAAAAGTTCCCTCTATTCTCGGGCTCGCTGTGCCCCGGCCCGGAACACTGCCGCCGACCGACTAGTGCAAAGACAAAATTGAATATTAAATCCCGTAATCTCCACCAACTTACCCAATAAGTTTGCATCTCCCACCTATTTTAAGCTTAAATAATGAAATTACCGAGCAGTTTTCGCGCTCGATTTGCCTTCACTTATCGGGTTATCGCCTTATTCATTGGGGATGGAATGGCGCATATTTCTAGTCTTTTTATTTACGAATCGTCGGCTTTTTGTTTGTGTTTAATGGATTTTGTTCAATTCACTCGATTAATATTCATTTCAGCGATTGCTGGTGAATTAAAATACCGTTTGAGGATTTATAGAGGAATATAATTTAGTTTTTATGCGGGGTAGATAGAATTACTCTGCAGCTGATTGAAAGTGCAATGTCAAGACGGGTTATCTATTTGCGACAGCCGATTATGTTTCGCAATGCGACACAATGAAGACCGTTCAATTTTAAAAGTCTTAAATTATAAATATAGCTGGAAAACACACCTATTGAATAATTTCGTTGTATTTATTCGTCATCGTGGAGTTTTCGCTTCGCTTCGATGAGGTGATTAAACATGGTCCAAAATTTCCTTATATCTGCGGCTTGGATTCTATGCGTCGGTACTTATACCCCGGTTATTTCGAATCTCAGCTACTCATTAATTATGAAACGAATGATTGACGAAGTAGTTATGATAGTATAAGACTATCTCAAATAGTATTATGTCTCAACACAATAATGAAATCTACAAAAATCCGCTGAAAAATATTTAAATCATATTATTAATAAGTTTGCGAATTATTAAAATTAAATATAACTAAATTGTTGTACTGTTAACTGAGTTTAATACGTAGCATTGAGGAGTTCGACTAAAACTTAAATACTTGCTTGTAAGTTTTATAATTAAACTCGATATTAATTAATATAAATTTAAGTTTTAAATTTAAATTTAACAATAGAAGGGCGATGGCCCGTATAGGTTGTTCTGAAAGTCATTAACCTGACCTAATCGTAAAATTATGACAAAAAAAAATATTCATTAGTTATTTAATCTTATACATTCATGATAATATAGTGGTGTTATGTTAGGTTTTTTATTACGTTCATAATTTTTATAATAATATTATAAAATATTTACAAAGACACTCGACTCCCAAAAATGACGGTCCTACAAAATAAAGAATCATTTAGAACGAGTAAGTTAGTATAATCTAGTGTTTTTGAATCAAACAGGACAATAAGTAATCAGTAAAATAAATTCATCTCAAATATATTTGACGAGTTAATAAATATTGTTTCCTTATTTTTCGGTTCTCTTTTGTTAACCATTTTCTTACTTCAGTCCTACTTCTTGTCTTGTTCTTGTGACTGAGATATAGCAATTATTCCCCCAGATTACATTTCCCTACACACATTGGCCCAGGTACTAGTTTGTACATCAGTGATTTGATCAACCAAATCTCCGAAGGCCCGTATACAAGCCCCAATAACAATCGTGTCTTCACGTCCCCGGGGCAGGAAGGGCGTATCTGCCTTGTATGTCTCAGTAAGATATGTCGTTTCGTCTGTGAGGTGGTTTACAGTAGGGATGTCATGAATACGATGTTTCGGATCTGAATACGGATATAGGTTTATCATAGTTTATAACGTACTCGGCTAGGGTTACGGATGTGGAATAATTGTTGATTATCCAATAGTTTTAGATTCTTTTAGTTATGGATTTCGGATTTTTTAACTGTTATATCTTCAGGAAGTCGCTGGATGCAGACTTCTTCGAATAGGCCTCTATGGAAATATTTGGCCTATGTCCAGCAGAGGATTTCCCATGACTGACGGATTATTTTGTTAAATAGATTTTTATACTGGACATCCGATTGTTTCATGTCTCATACCTCCCTGTCATAAATTCCTCGGCCGAAGACAGAGAGAGATTAAATCCAATATTAAATTCAATTATAGTTTTGGATAGATTTTCGGATATTCTCTAGTTTAAGCGCACAGCATCCCTGTTCGTCTGTAGAGCATGTTCCAGGCTGAGAGGCATGGCGCATCGTGTGCAATTAGCTGTGTAATCCACGACGCTGCTGCGGACTGCCGTGTTGGAATATAATCAAATGTAATTAATATTACGCAGTGTTGCCGAGGGTGGAGGCCAACACCTGGCCGTGTTCTACAATTTCTTTATGTGTACTGCAGTAAAAATAATCTTACCTCGTCTTACTTTTGTAGCTAGCTTTGAATCACGAAATCCTTTGTATGTATGTCTGTATGTGGCACAGCATTGATTACAATGCAATTGTTGTAGTGCTGTCCAGAGAGTGTTTGCTGACGCGATATTTAGTAATAGGCTTTTTAAGTTGACAGGAAAATGTCTCGAGAGAGACCCGAAGGAATTTGGTTGTCTCTGATAATAAATTGCGTAAATAAAGTAATAACTTATTACATTTACGAACATCTATCTATACATATAATAAAAATGTAAATGGTCGATGTCTGTACATAGAAGATATTTAAGAAATTTCAACGCGGGGGGTCTTTATAACAGCAACAGTATCCAAAACAATTTTTTTTAGAATTTTTGTCTGTCTGTCTGTCTGTCTGTCTGTATGTTTGCTTGCGCATCACACAAAAACTACTGCACCAAATGAGATGTAGTTTTCACAGTTGTATTGCTGCAGGTTCAACTTAAAAACTGGTATATGTTGCATTTGCATACAGGATGTTTCTTTTTGTTTGCTTGCACATTACTCATAAACTACCGCACCAAATGAGATGCGGTTTCACAGTTATATTGCTGCAGGTTCAACTTAAAAACTGGTATATGTTGCATTGACATACAGAGTGTTTCTTTTTGTTTGCTTGCACATTACTCATAAACTACCGCACCAAATGAGATGCAGTTTTCACAATTACATTGGTGCAGGTCCAACTCAAAAACTGGTATATATTTCATTTACATACAGCATGTTTCTTTTTGTTTGCTTGCACATTACTCAAAAACTACCATACGAAATGAGATGCAGTTTTCACAGTAATATTGGTGCACGTCCAATTTGAAAACTGGTATATATTTTATTTATAGACAGTGTGTTTATTTTTATTTACTTGCGCATAATGCAAAAACTACAAGACGAAATGAGATGCGGTTTCACAGTTATATAGGTACAAGTCCAACTTAAAAACTGGTAAATGTCTTATTTACATACAGGGCGTTTCTTTGTATTATGGAAGATAAATAAGTAAAACTAATATTCCCCATATTAACACTGGATTAACACTTAGGCTACATTTTATCCAGATAAATTAAGTGTTCCCGTGGGATGAGGACGGAAATCCGATATATAGCATTTGTTACTTTTTATACTCAAAGGGATGCGATGGGCGTGGATTATATACCTTGAGTGAGAATGAGATAGGACGGGCGGGATATAACGGGACGGGACGGGACGGGATGAGATATACCAAATAATCTATACATGTATATTTTTTTAAACAAAGTTAATCACGCAGACGAAGTTAGCGGGCAGAAGCTAGTTTTAAATAATTGAAGACTAAAATATGCAATCTTTGAAAACAATAACACAATTTCCATCTTATTTTTACAAATAAAAAATTCATTAGAATTAATACATAATAAACGTAAAATGAAGATTTATAAACAAGTCATAAAATCATACATAAACTAAAATTAACATAAAATCAACTCATTAAATGCAAAGAATGTAAAAATATTTTATCACTAAAAAGTAATGAATTTATTGTTAAAGGAAATTAAATGTTTGTAATTGCCTCAAATAATATAATAATCAAGCCCCAGAATAATGAGTTCGGTTGAGAGGGGTTAGGTCATACTAGGCTAGCCTAATGCATCTTGTCATTTACATTTAAATATGCCTCTAGCAGATACATCATATTCCTCTTCTTTTTCTTCTTCTACTTCACCCACAGGAAGTCAACAACTCAGCCTAGGCTTTCCCTAGGTTTCACACAGTGACCTGACGGAAGCGGTAATACTGAACTCATAACATCATCATCTCAAGGGACGCGAATTTTGTGTGGAAACAATAAAGAATCCATTTAGCTTATTGCATTTATTGAATTTCTCTGGAAATGAAAATAATAACATGAAAAAGTGTACGCCCTATATAATCAAAACTGGGCAATGATGCGAATGAAGATAAATATACTTACGACTAATAATACAATTTTGGTTTCAGCATTCGCCTAACATTCAAAACTTTCTCGTGCGGAGCACCTACGCAAAATATTTACCCAAATAAAACGGAAGGCGCGTCTAGTTATAACTTATGACAACTGGCGCACTCGTATGTCAGCCTCTATCCTCGTTGGTTAAAACTTTTAACGAGTATTCGCATAGGTAGTATCAGTAAAATCTAGTTAATTTGCCCCGGGGCGCAGGACAACTTATTTCCTCCGATATGGTTTTTTTCGGAGCTTAAGCAGTGTTTTCGGTCTTTGACGACCTAATGCAATTTTTCTGCCGAAATGTTCCTGTCAACGTTTTTAACATTAACTAAATAAATCTAATATTTTTAAGTGGCAGATAGTGAGATGTTTGTGATTTTCGCCAAGAACAGTTCGTAGGTATTTGCGATTTTGTGAGGATTTGTAGTTTAACGGATTTCTGGGTATGACTTGTGTTCAGTCGAGTTGAGACATGAACTGTGCCGATTATTATTATCGGCACCGACCCAATCAATATAAAAAATTTAAAGAGAGTAATAAAATTACAGGTCGCTGGATGCAGGCTGTATCCAACAGGTCACTGTGGAAATCATTGGGAGAGGCCTATTTTCAGCAGTGGACGTCCTTTGGCTGATGGATGGATGATGGATGAATAAAATTAATTGAAGAAGTGCTTGAAGTTTGCTCGGGCATAATATACTACACAGAGAAGAGAAATAAACTAAGCTATACTTTTGTATTCAACGGTGTTTTATTTATTTGTCCCTCTTTTGCTTCGCAATGGAGATAGCAATCAACGTGAATTTTTACCTAGGAATAGTTGTAGCGCCGGAGAGTGACATAGGTTTCATTTTACTCCGGGAAAAATATCACATTCCTACAGGAAATCGAAATACCCGATCTATTTCTCCATTGCAAAAACATTTACATTTCGACACAACTTTTATATTTATTTGAAAGTGTATTGTACGGCCGAACGCAGTCGATGGCTATAATATTACATGAATGAATTTCGTGATCACATAAACGCATTTAATTGGATTTTTTTATTTTGTATCTGCAATGAACCTGTATGTGCAGTGCCTTTCGGATTGATTACCAAGTGGCTGCAGTAAATAATGTATATTCGACTCAATTATGTCGGTTTATTAAGTTGCTGTTCCAGGCGCCACTCAAAGTCCGCCGTATTTCACGAAGCAAGTAACACGTAAGTTGGCAAACTGTCCACAGCCTAATTTATTTATGTCCACAGCCTGTTTTTTTGCATTTCATTGTAATGGCATTTATAAAGACTTAAATAAATAAATAAATACACCCAACAGTCACATACATAGTCCTGACCCCACACTAAGATCGAGTCTTGTGTCGTGGGTATCAGGAACTACGAGCAACTTTTCGGTCTCACAAACACCCAGACCAGAAACAAATACTTGTGGTTCACACAAACATTTGTCTCTCCGCGGCTTCTCGTTTCACAGCCGGCGTCTAACCAACTGCGCCACGGAGGCTGTCAAAATAATACTTAAATCGATATTATGTGTTTAGTTCCGGTAATTTCATACAACGAGACAAAACTCTTAATAATTCATGCAGGCGTAGCTGCAAGCAAAATTGTCCGGAATTCTTATTAGTTTTAGCATGATATTACCTATGTTTAAGCAGAAACGTTGTAAAAAAACGCGTTACAATTTTTAACGACTACAAAAAGAGATTTAAATTATCCCTGCTTTGCATTTTTGATTGCAGCATAATTTTTACTTATTCTAGTTTCAAGTCGCTTGAAATACATTAGTACGGAAGAGTTAATGTGTTAGTTTTGTCTGAACGGTTTTTTTTACACTATAGCCTTCCTGACGCAGTTTGTTGAATCGCTGGTTTAACAGCAGGATGCAGGATTAATTCCTATACAAAGACAAATCTTTTTGAGGTCCATCAATGTGAATTTGTCGGTCAACATTCATTAGCGATTCTAATTGCATTGTTTATGAATCAAACCCAAAAATAAATCGAAACAAATCGAATAGTGTGGATGTGTCCATAAATCTTTCACTCCATAGGTGTATTTTCATTTTCAACTCTTTGATTAATTTTAGACGTGCGACAGGACCGACCAAAAGACCTATATTCCATGCAGGGAAGATAGCAATAACATTTGTATCAGGACACGGTCCTGCTCTACAATCGAGAGTACGGTTGAGGGTGTTCAGCAATCTTATTCCAAAGAAAACACAAAACATTGCTTTATGTTGGTTTTCTATGAGACAGTGGTAGGTACCACCCACCAAGCCGACTCATTCGTACTACAGTCCTACCTGCAGCATGGCTCTTCCTTCTCTTCAACCACAGGAAATCCCCTGGTGAACCTATTTTGAAAAACCACCCCTAAGAATCTCCACAGCTATCTGTCGGGAGCGGCCTGCATCCAGCGTTGGCTACTACTTTACTAGCAATATTTAGACAATCTTGACTATAAAGTTCCTCCCGCCTTCGGTATGTGCTGGTGACCTTCGCCAGGAGCCGGGACTTAGTTCCATCTCGCGATATTGAGCCGGCCGCGTGCCGGACGCTCGGCGACGTAAAATGTGTGGCGTGCAAATTTTCTGAATTCCGCTCCGGAACTGTAGAGGTGTGCTTGTGAAAATATCCAGTTTATCGATGCGTCTTAGTTGTAATATTTCGACTTTCGACATAGCTCAACATTTTAATTGCTAAAAATAGCGCGTGTTATCAAAAAACGCTATTTACATTTTTAGTCTCGCGATATTTAATAGTAAGTTTTGATAAATTTCCCTATATTGAAAAGGTCAAAAGAACTGACAAATGATATTTAAGGGGGAAAAATGATTTGTGGAGGCGGTCGATGACGCCTCAGGTGGTCCTACAAAAACCATATAAAAGATTTGTCAAAGAAAGGTTTAAAAAGGATTTCTTCATATAATTAGTATCGATGGTAACGAGATTAATGACAGTTGAAGAAGCGAAAGAGGTATAATATGTGAACCGTTGCATTTGGCGCTCTATAGTTTCAGTCTACCCGAATCAGACACAGGCCTTAGTTGGTATATGTATGAGTTCTGAAAATATGTTTGTATTATTAACTAACATTACAAGCTCATAGCTTGGTTGGCAACAAATTAACTTAGAAACTAATACACTGGATTTGGAAATTCGGTTGGGATTACATAAGATAGCCTTATGGTTTAGATTGCGCCGTAAATTGTAAGTTAAACGTAACTTCTTGGTTTATATAATGAAACTATCTGTAACTTATAAGTCGGTCTGAAATCGTTTTAATTCGATTAAATATTTGTAGTACCTAATAGTAATTTGCAGATGATTATAATGATCTACTTTTACTTGCTCTTCTCTCAAGTAATGAGATCATCAAATCCCGCAAGTCTTTATGCTTATTATATTAGCATATTTTACTAAACTTACCTTATTTTAACGATAAATATCACGAAGGCACATCACTAGTTGCGTGGGCAGCAGACTGCGTCAGAGGGCCACTTGCAATGAGCCATTAAAAGCTCCCCTTCCAATACTCTACGTTTATAAAACACATATAGAATCAGTGTGCTCATACTTCATATAGGGATAAATAATTCCAGCCACCTCATTTATCTGCTAGGGTAGGTTAGAGATAGGTCTATCTCTAACTACTACTCCGTACATTAACTACCAGTGGTATGAAAGTATTCGGCTAAAATCTTCTTTAGAAATTACTATGGAAACTTGCTTACTGCATCCATACATACACCGCATTTTGCCTTGTATGTTCCGTCTTATGTTGTGACAGGGGGCGAGCCTATCGCCATAACGGGAACAACCAACTTGCTTAGTGGATTCGTTTTATTACCGTTCATTAGATTTGCTATTGAACATGTGGTGCGTAGAGTGTTACTGAAGATTGATATAACTGGAAGCATTAATTGAAATAAGGTGCTCGGATAGAAATAAAAGGATATTGAAATTGATTTCTGTAACGAAAATAAAATTAAGACCAGGATTGTTTAGCTTTGTAATATAGTAATGCTTTCCTGAGGGGTGGAGTTACAATGTTCATAAAATGGCTCGCTGGGAATAAATAACACTTTTTTTTTTCTTATCTACTAATAATTCTTATTACTCATTACTACGTTTTATTTCATCTTATAAATACCAAGGTCCGTAGTAGACTACTTCAAGCTAATGATACAAGGCTTACGAATGATAGGATCATGGTTTGACATCAAACAATACAATACTTTTTATCTTGAATATTCAGAAGCAAAACCCGTTACCAAATGATCAAGGAGCCAATTTATTAAGGCCCATTGGATGGACATAATAAAGATGCAGTATTAATATCCGTTTCACAGGTCTGGAATAAAAACGCGATGTAACTCATTAAGGTAAAAGCCACTAATACTGCGAGTGCACGGAGCGCGCTGATGCGGTTTCAGTTAAAATATGGATAGTTCGCCTCCTGCACTCTGTGTTATCGTAGCCCCGGTGATATATTATAATATGATTATCATAGTATATGATTAGGTTGAGCTATTGTTTGAGTTAGGTGCATTGACCTGGGCGATGTCAGATAAGGCGATGTAATAAATAAATAAATAAGTTGACTATAGTACGAGTGGTTTTGTTTATGTATCTTCTAAAATGTAGAATCTAAATCAACTAATTTATTATATTTTACTTCTAGCAACATTTTTTTTTTATATACGAGAAGGCTTGACCCTTTTTTCGATGCGTGTTATGATATAATGGCAATATTCCGGCGTACTGTAAGAACTTTCAAGCCACTAACCATTTGGTGCTGTTTGTGGTGATCGTTATAGTATAATAGGACCCAAGATCGTTTTCCTATTATAGAATCTAGTTCTCAGTACCGTATCGAACTTTATTTCAAGTCAGCAGCTTCATGAAAATGCATTCTGCAAAGTGAGTTGCGAAGATCGAAATACATTGGGATATTTGTAGTAAGTTTATCTAAACTACTCTATTTTCTTTTACACGTTGAAGATGTTATTTCTAAGCGTGCACTAAAATATTGACTCCCGTTCTACAATAAACAGCAAACAACAACCATGACCGCAGACAAAAATACACTGAAATATCATTCAAAAAGAACACAGCTTTCACACCTCAAAACACCGAAAAACCGTATCATTTTCACGCACGCGTCTCAAAAATCCATTGGTCGTAAATGCAGTGTAAAATTGAGGCTGGCACAGTCGCACCACTCGACTCCTAAAAGCTGGCTCGTGTCAAGTCTTGCGGAGTGGTCTGGGCGTAGGGCACTCCGCTCTATTTACATGCTTTATTGCGTGATGTACGAATGAAAAAGGGAGTAATTTGTGCTGAGGATGCATTAGGATTCTGCAAACTGGGACGAGAACAATGGCTCGGGGAATTTTAAATATAACATGGTGCATGGCGTATTTACAGAGCGAAAGTTTAATATTAATGTTCCTAAAATGGTTTGGATTATGTTTTAAAGGTTTGTCGCTTAATTGTTATCATAAATCATTCAATATGGAAATCTTTCTTGAAGATAGAAGATTATCTTTATTTTTTACGCTGTTTGAGCTATTGTTCAATCTCTGGTAAAGTCGGACAAATAAGTCGGAGCATATACAAAATCAACCGTTGCCTAGTGAACTATAGACTGATGTTATGGATGCGGACTTGCAATGCTTTCAAATTCAGGTTAGGATAACCGCATGTTCTTGTATTACATTAAACAGAAAGGAAGGAAAGAAACTAAAATAAGTGTATTCACATGTAGCTGAAATATTGGGTATAGAGAAGGAAGCTTTTTATCAATGAAACTACGTTCCTGTGCAAGAGGAATGGTATTGATAACATTTTAATCGGTTAATGTATGTGTAAATGAATGGCTGGCAGTTTAGATCTACTATCAGTGAACGGTAAAGTAATGAAAGCGAATGAATGAGTTGATACAACTGCGAACTAATTCATATAAGCAGTGGACGGTTCAAATTTCCTTCAATTGAATTGATGTGAATGGGAGACTCAAAACATGCAAGTAATTGCAAAGCAAGTTTGGCAAGCAAAATCATTTGAATGTACACATGTTAGGATATTATTGTCTTTATGATGTGAGGAGTTTAAATCTATAAGTGCATAAGTTTATACATGTTTTTAAAATCTGCATTTATAAAATTTTAATTTGATAGTCCTTTTTTTAAGCTTATTTTATTCTTATTCTTCGATGAACGATTCGATGCCCTTGTTAATAAAAAAAACTAAAACTGAAAAGTGGTTCTTAGAAATAATTCACTCTTCATGGAAACTACAAACATTGATTAAGCCCGTCATACTCAATTTCGCGAGTATGTGATGCCAAGCTGCTATTTAAACTTGAGTACATTAAGTAGGAACAGCGCGGAAGTTACAACGTCGCAGATTTCCGCGGGGAGTCCGACCGCCGGCGACGCGACGCTGCAAGGCACTAATCGAGTAAGTGATTGTCTACGTAAACTCACACATTGTACTATTTTCACATGGTTTTTATACGGACACGATAAGGAACACTGTAATTAGTAAATTCAGCGTAATTTTAATAAATTATCAACGCATCGATAATTTCAGTTGTACCACTCCGGTTAAACAGATTCATTTGTATTGTAGCATTTATAACGTAAAACAAGGCTCTGAATATTACAATCCCAAATGAATAATATTCATAATTAAAGATAACAAATTAAAACGACTCTTGAAACAATTAGGGCTACTGATGTTAACACAACATTTGTTGTCGAGGTATGTTGTATTTGTCTTAAAAGAAATAAAATAACGGAAAAATACCTTGTAACATTAATACGGAAAGCAACAAGGCGACTTGTGAATAGCACTTGGGCCACCTCTACCTAATCTGGCGATACAGGCGTGAACACACGTATGTGTGATATTTAAGAAACGTATGCTATTGTGCAAGGTATTCTTTAGGACAGAATTTATTTTATCCTATAGAAAAGTATAATCTAGTAAGTGTGGGCGGATGTAGTGGGACCACAAGGAGCCATCTCGCTGATGTTTCAGTAGTTTCGCTTCTTATAAATTGCGCGGCTCCCTGCGTAATCCAACCACTTTCCTAGATGGAGTCGGTTCATTTGCAAATGTTTCTGGATTATCTTGTAACTCATACGTGATATTAGTATGTTAATAATTCTTAGGGGTTATTCAGGTATTATAAGGTAACTTACAATTCAATTATTTTAGCAGCACTGAATGTGCAAATAAATAAAGTTAGGGGTAGTAAGTGTATAGATTATTATGTAGATGTATACGTCAATAAGGCTTCTTATCTAAAACAATACATAAAATATGTAGACGTAATAATTATCTCCAGATAATTAATAAATTAAATAAATCATAACCTATGGGTTCGTGAAACTTTAAAACCTTCGACTTTACAAATTTCAGCTTCTTCTGTACAAAACTCCACTTACCATCATCTGCAATATTTTCGGAGATCATGCCACTCACTTGCCACACTCGAAAACAAACCCAGCATGTACTTGAATTGCTCTCCTTACAATAGGTCTAAGCTCCGTTTAATAATATACCCAGGAGTTAAACTATAGGCTGTCAGTAGCACTGGGCACCCTAACCCTAATAATGGTAGGGGTTGTTTGTACTGCAGGCGAGCCGGCGGTTATGTCATGTCTGTATTATCGTGCTTGCCGTTTAACCTCGCTATACGATGCGGGCCCATTTGTCTAACTTACTGCTATTCAAAACTTTGTTGCTCCAGTTGTAGATGACTTCCCGTTCTTCTGCGAATTTTGTTAAGTGAGGTACAAAGCATTGATGGTGTAGTCGGGTGAAAATGAAAACCACAAATAGTAGCCTTATCAATTAAGAAGTTCTCTTACAGACCATAATGGGGAAATAAGAAAAAAAAAATAGAAAAAAAAAACATTAGACAACATATTATATATCCTTACCCTACATTTAAGTGAAATTGCAAAGTAATATTTTAATTTTCCGCTATACGTCGCACCACTTGCATAACATCAACGCTTTCAGACTTTAATATTGTAGAAAATATATTAGCTTCTACGACAAAATAAAATATTATGAAAGTCACAAGGGTTTTTTCAACGTGTGCATAAAATTCGCTCTTTAGGCGCGTTAGCCAAGGGTCGAGCCATTACAAAGAAAACCGTATCATAATCTAAACAAATCCCACATTTAGCGGGCACAGCATAAGCCCGGCATCATGTGGGGCCATAAAAACAATAAGAAAACCTCGATAGCGACGGGACAAAAACAATATTCGACCCGGTAACGGTGTGGAACGGCCTGGACCGTAGCATAATGGGCCAATACGGCCATAGTCCGGTGTAACATGTCTAGCGTCCCGCCGCGCCGCCATCAGCACAACATGATACGAACTCCAGAATAAAACGGATTCGGCGAAGGTGACACACGGGTTAAGCGTTGACTAAGCAGCTCGGATTGATTTCATCCTCAAGATTTTGTAGCACTACATTTGAGGCCATCACCGAGATGTTGTTGGAATTACCAGTATGTTGGGCAATATGTGGATTCTCGGTTTTGCTATTAATGTTTCCTACCTCATGGTTTTTATTTCCCTGTAAATCGTTCCCGACATAACTCTTGAAAGTCTGTACGAGGAATATGGTCATGAATTGCATTCTTCAACAATTCTCAACAGCCAGCTAATCCGTCGGGTGTCCGTATGTTGTATGAACGTATAAAGGAGCTTGTGGGGCCGACGTCGTGTATTTTTACGATCATCCGGCATCCTCGAGGAATGTTATTAAGACGCTGATACTGTTCATAATAAAAGCAAATAACTCGTATCTACACTATGCACCGCTTCGAGCATCGTTATTGCTCGCCTAGTCGATAGAAACCGTACTTATAACGTCATTAATACTGTTCACTCGCCTTTTGTTTTTTGTTATTAATGTTTTTGTTTACCGCCGTATTCGTATATTTTCTGCTGGTTGTAAGATTCTTTTCATCAAAATTGCGATTACCGTCAAGGGAAAAAGCAAGTTGAAGGGGCACCTATGTAACTGTGTTGCGATTTAGGGTCAAACTGTGTGTTTCTACACTAAACTACTTCAACCAGGCTGAAATAATGATATGGGTCGGTGAGCTATTCTGTATTCTGTATTAGCCAGCGGCGTGCACAGGATTATGACACTGGGCATGCGGCGGAGTACTCGGTCACAAAAAAAATCTTTTAAATAGATTTTTAGCATAGCCATATCCACGCGACGGATCCCTAAGTCGGAAACCATTCCAACAGAACAAGTCTTAGATGTACTACTATTCATGTACATCTTCTACGGCAACGCAGAAAAAACAGCGATCGATTGTCGCGCCGGAAGAAATTCTAATAAGTAAAATAATAGTTATACGTTTCATAACTTTTAACATGAAACTTTCGAGTTACATTCCCTTTTTGCTGGTTTAATTGTTGTAACTCGGGTACACAGTACACACCTACCTTTAGACACAATTTGAATCTTTTCACTGAATCACAATTGTGAGAACTTGTTATTTTTAATAAAAAAACATTTTCAACACAAACCTCACAATCCAATAACATTTTAAAAAATCAACAAACGCACTAGTAAAAGCAAATCACTACAATTATTATAGAAACTCAGTAATTAACTGTTAAATGTACATACTTTAAATGTTAAAATAAAAAATCTTATAATTATGAAAACTATAAATAAACTGGCGCAAACAAAATAGTAAACAATGCTTATTACATGAAAAAAGCAAAATGGCCCCCGCGAAACACAAAACATTTCTGCTATTTATACAAATAAAACCTTACTAAACAAAAATGCATAATGTGCATACGTGATTTATAAGATTTCCGTCTATTATTTTTATTCGGGTTATAGGCAACGAACATTTCCGATTACTCCCGACAACTGCCGAACTTCCGTAGCCTGCCGCAGGAGTTGATTTAGATTCAGCCAATTAGGCTTTCGATATTCATGGGTGTGTGCGTTTGCGAACTGTGCACGGACACCAAAATTACTACACACATACGAACAAATCTCCTGCGGGACGCGGCGGCATGACTTGGTTGATTAGGTACATTATTTTGCAGCGCTATTGCTATTTATAAAATATTAGGCGTTTTTAATTTATTATATTTTGTTTATTCATTTATTTACTATTAATTAAAGTCATCTAAAACGTACGAACGTTTTATTAAAATATCTGTGAATGGCAAGTAAAGCACTGCATTTCTGCCTACAAGGAGCGCACGCCCCTGGTATTAGCCCTAATACGTCCCACTGCAGGGTACCTACAGACACGGGTACTCTACAATCGAGAGTGCGATTGAGAGGGCTTAGGCCGTATAGTCCACCACACTGGCCTAGTGCGGGTTAGCGGACTTTTACATACCATAGAAATTCTTTCGAATCGCTATGGCATGCATGTTTCCACACGTTGTCTTCGGTGAGCGATAATAAGGGATAATCATAATAATCTCTTAATAGAGCAGTGGAAATCCTTGGGGTAGGTCTATGTGCAGCAGTAGACTTTGTAAATTGAAAAAGGGGAAATTGTAAAAGTTGTAACCGTCTAATCATTTTGAGCCATTGACTCGAACGAAGAAGAGGTGGAATTTGTGTGGCTGAATGAGAAGTATATATTTTTAACGTTACATTCACCAACTAACAACTTCAACATTTGCATCTACGAGGTTACGGGGCGCTAAAATAGAATCGAAAAGAAAAAGAAAAATAATAAAAAGGGTTGTAGAGCCTCCGGCAAATTTACTCACCGAATAAAACTCCATAGAAAAGTTGTCGGCTCTCATCGATTTGCTGTAAGATAGTTACCACTTCAGTCGACGACGAGGACGCCTATTACTTTTATTATAGTTCAAAGGTAGTCTCCTGTTAAATTAATTATGTCGCGCGGGTATAGCCACGCTTGGCAGCTAGTTATTTATATTTTGTTATAACCGGATGAAGCCCCGTAAATCCTTATCCGGTAATTTGGTTGTATTTTTCCGCTCCGCTTACTGCTGTAGACGTGATTATATTATGATTGGGGCGGCTTATTGCTCTCGCGGCGTATATCAACTGTAAACTGTGAAAGGTTGACTTTAATTTCCGGGTAAAGTATGTTCTGTTTATTTATCTATTGACGAAAGTAAATACTTTGTTGGTAAAGGAAAATATTTATTTGATATCTTTTAGATTGTCGGAAGCAGATATACATTATTGTGTACATCCAAATAAAATTTAGCCCCATAAAAGTGGCTATTAAAAAAGTTACACTTGTCATCAGGAACGTTGTATTTTATTGTTGCAATATACAAATAAAGAATTAGACATAGATATGTGGGTATACAGTGCAAGCTGCTAATTCGTGTCTTAATAAAATTATAAATTCTTTTTTACATTCGGTACAGAATTTCATAGAGGTTCGAATAGATCAACACTGTGTTATGATTAATTAAATAAAAACATGTTTTTTCAGTCTGTTAGACACTGTTGTTCTAACTGCATCCTATGTTTCGCTTAATGAGCAGTTTTGGTTCGTTAACCCCGTCGTAAATTCTTGGAGCACTTGGCTTGGTCGTAACGTGTAGTCGTCAACGTGGCTCCGAAGTAGTCATTTGAGCGAATATTGGTAGCATATGCGACCAATAATAACGGTTCATTGTTAATTGTTCATAGTAAAATGGTGAAATTGTTACTTTTAGTAAGTCGGTGCGTATGCTTTTGGATTTTAGAGGATAGAGAAAACATTTTGTATATTCGACCAGTTAACAGTATATTTAATACTCACATATTTAGAATAGGTCTCAGCCTATACCATATAATAATTCAAAATCTAATTAATTTGATTAAATTGTATTATTATTGACCAATAAGGATTAGAAATTTTAACTCGCTTACAGTGTACCTGACGCGGTTTGAATAAAGAAAAAAATAACAAAAACATTGAAGCACACTGAGTGTGGAACACTCACAACTGTGGTAAAGCGTATCAGAAACTACGAGAACACGACACAATCAGAGCAGAAGCAAATATTCACTGATAACACGAACATTAGTCTTGGCAACAAATTAAACCGTGAGATAAGTTTACCCTCCACCCAATATTTCACGCTGGTCGTTAAACTGATGTCAAATCATTCAATTAAAAAATACTTAACCCGATAATGCCATTAAAATCTCGCGAAACCCTTTACCAGGCACAAAAACATCGTCTGTCAAATCCGACCCGCGAACCGACGCGTCGGCGCGAGGCAGAAATAATCGCTCGATAAGAAGGTTAGGCGCAAATTTTTAATTTTCCACAGCGATGAGTTTTATTGTGGCCAAAATGACCGTTTCTACTCGGTATCTTGTAAAGGAGAGTGACAAATCAACAATAAGTTCGGCCCATTTCCTGTTATTGCGGAGATCGCGCGAACAATGGCGGATGGATGATTTGGGGTCCGTTCGACCAGTCATGATTCGTTAGGGTTAAATGAATCGCGTTTAGTGGGTCTAACGAGTGCGCGGATTGATTTTCGGGTTAATGTTTAATGTCGAGTGCGATTCAGTTTGTGAATGATATCAATGAATTTGTGGATTACAGATAATACCTTTCATTGTGTTACCTTAATAGTGGTTGGATATTCATGCGGGCCGTTATAGAGTTTAGAGGCGCAAAATATAATATGTCGCTTTCGAGGTGAGCATACTGGCATAATTATGATGTTCTATTTGGATCGTTTGCCCGCACTTCCTCACTATCAAGTGAATTTTAGTAGTTCCTAGTTACTTTGTTCCACCCCTATAAAAAGACAGTGTTCAGTGTTGTAGCCATATATGGTCAACTTCTGGCTTTCGATTATGCTGACGTGTGAAGTAATAACCGGTGGTAAAGCGTATTACCGTTCATTGCCATTGGGAAGGGGGTTAAAAGAGGTGGAGGAAAAGGGTAGAGATTATTGGACCTCGCTTTATCCGATACATAGCTTTCATTCGGAATCGAGGCGAGCGAACGTCAACAAAGCGATTAAAATAAATACTCTTAAATGCAAATAAGGACACAATTTAATGTTATTACAGTCAGACTATACAATAAAGTAAAATTATTTTTAATTGAAACGATCGCGCGATGCCAATGCGATTTCACGGTAAGCGTATTGGTACTTAAATAAAATATAGACGCGTAATGAAAATTTAAACGAGAATATACCTCTTTAATTATAAAGGTAATAAGCATATTTTAATGAACCATTGCATAATTATTTGTATTTCAACCATCAGTTTATTCGTTTTCGACGCTTCATTTCTGAGAGCGTTATACATATTCCGTCATGGTGAAGTAGTTAATTTAAAAATGATTAAATGTTTTTAAATTTATGATAAAATGTTCCTAATGATCACATTTATAGAACCGTGGTTAAAATAAGGTTGTTTTTGTCTTCAACAGTGTTGAGTGAGCCTTTGCTATTCATCACTATCGTTCTTAGGTTTCCCTGCTGGACTTAGTCCTGCCTCAAGGATTACCACAGCGAGCACACTCAAAATGACAAATAAACTTGGAGACCGCATGTATGATACTAACGGCTATTCATATTGAAAGCATTTTTAACGAAACTATGTGTTTTTTGTTTACTTATTTGGATTCCTGGCGCTACAAAGTATCTGCGACGCAAAACTAAAAACAATTAATATTTATTTTTTGATAGAGGCACGAGAAACTTACTACAATAATGCTTTTATAATGGATTCACCAATCACATACATAATCACAGTCCCGACTCCACACTAAAATATGATGTTTGTGGTTGTAGTTTCTGAAACTATTAGACATTCCGGTTTAGCAAAGACACAGACCCGAAACAAATGTTTGTGGAGCACACAAAAAAAAAATCTTGGTGCGAAGATCGAACCTAGGGACTCTCGTTAAACAGCCGGCATGTAAATGACTGCGCCACGGAGATTGTCGAAACACTGATACCCGTTGTACCTAAATTTTAATATGGCATGTTTATCACTATTAATATCGCTGTCACATCAACGAGAGGCAAACATAATCCATCCGACACTAATGTAATCGACGTTTAACACAATATTAATAGTGGGCCATGAATAATCACGTGGTCGTGAGAAATGTGTCGTCGTCACGATGGCGTCCATCAAAATGACGTTTAATAGCCCTGCGGCGGCCCGCCATTGGTCAGCTGTCGGCGCGTGCGGCCGCCATCTTGGAACGTCCGGCATGTCACCGCTCTGTCCTAACTAATTGAGGCGAGAGAGTCTATTTTAAGTAGGTTGGATTGCTTTTCCTTAGGTGATATGTCGTTTATAATTATGAAGACTGCCAGTGAAATGGAAGGCCGTGGATTATTTAGGAATATTGGGAAGATATTACTAATGCATTTACAAAAACAGAAAACACCGGAAATATTAAAGGGAAATAAATATAACTTAAAGATATAAAAACATAATTAATAAGTAGGTTTTATGCCTTCAAATCAGAAATAGCCTTTTAAATTCACTTAAATAATTAATTGTTTCTAATAAAAAAATTTGAGATTAAGTATATGCATATAAATGTCATAGTATAATCTAATGACACGAGTTCAGACGTAAATTGGTCGTATATCTGTCTACATGAATCAACCTGCAGACATGTGGGCGGGTGATCTGCCAGTATTCGGGACGGCCGACATATTTCGTGAAGCGTGGTAATGGGCGAGTTTCATCCGGGGCCAATAAACAGCTCCCCGGGGATAAATGTCATAAAGCGAGGAAGCTATCACGCATCCGATATCTCACAAAAAAAGCTAGATGGGGCGAAAAACTCGAACAAACATCAAATAAATCGACAGTGATTTCGCCGTCACGAAGACAATCGTATGTCAGTGAAGTTTCTTTATTTAATCGTAGTCGTCTTGGTTTTGTATTAGGTTGGCTGAGGGGCGAGGAAGGGTTGTAGACGCGGGAGGCGAGGGTGTAAGAGGGTTTATTTGTGGCGACAGCGGCCACGGCTTTTAGCTGCGGCCTGATCAAGAACCGGGAAGGGAAGCAAATTCGATATAAACTTTAAACGCCGAGTGATTTCGATTTGTGTAAGTTTCACGTTGGTGTGTTGAAGATGTTTTGCGGTGGAGGGATTGCACGAAAAGATAAACAAGTTAACACAATATATAGTAACATACATAGTTCTGAGTCCACAGTAGCATTGTTATGGGTTTCAGAAACTACGAAAAATATTTCTATTGGTCTCATAATTACTCAAAATAATTGTTTCCGGATTAAATAAACATACATCTCGGTGCGGATATCGAGCCCGCAGCCACGTTTTTTACATCTGGCGCTAACCAACCGCGCCGGAAAGGCTGTCAGGGATGTTAATACCAGCTATGATTAAATGGCTATTACTCATAAAGACATGCCATTTAACTGGGAAACAGCTCCATCAGGCAATAGTAATGTGTGTGGAATTACAAGTGTTTGACATAATATGTGTAGTGGGAGCACTGCCGTGTGCGAGCGCCGAGATCCACGCGCCCTGACACGTTGACTGAGAGCGCTCCATTTCAAAGATACTTCGTATTGACGTAGGAGATAAAGTAGTGTCACATATTTTTTACACTGGTACCGTACTTTACAATAGTGGTGATTTGCAGTCAGTCGACATAATTTTAACTGCTTTTTTCAAAACCGGATATACGCAAGTTGATCCTGAAACGCGAAACACCTAAGTTGGCTATTTTATGGGGCTTTCGACCATTGTGTTCGTTGGTCACTATCTCAGCATATATCGATATCCTGCTACCAACTGTCGGGTCTCTCAATCTTACTCACCGAAGGAACTGCAAAAGCTGTTACTCCTCGTCGGTTCCCGTGAGACAGTGGTATACCTCTTAGTCGAGGTGCTGAACTGTAACTTTAACCAATTGCAGAAAAGCTCTTCTATTTACTTAAAGACTAACAAGAAACTTCTATCATTGTTTAGAACAATTTAAATATTTTCTGCTAATATTTTTAAAATTGGGCTGTAATCTATACAATATGGTGTGCCACCTCATACCAGGCTTCCTACACCACGGCGGCAGTGACGCTGGTAACAATGTAATATCACGGCGGGCAACTAAACGGAGTATTTGTAGACAGAGCCGCCGGAGAATACGACGCGACGACGGATCGCTGCCATCACTAACCGCTCTACGTGTCCTCTGCTTATGTACCACATTGTATGTGGATGTGTGTGGGGCACTTTGTCCGAGTGCTCTGTAGCTATGATTACACTAGCTTCTGCCCGCTAACTTCGTCTGCGTGATTAACTTTGTTTAAAAAAAATATACATGTATAGATTATTTGGTATTTCTCATCCCGTCCCGTCCCGTCCCTCCCCGTCCCGTCCCGTTATATCCCGTCCGTCCTATCTCATTCTCACTCAAGGTATGGAATCCACGCCCATCGCATCCCTTTGAGTATAAAAAGTAACAAATATATCGGATTTCCGTCCTCATCCCACGGGAACACTTAATTTATCTGGATAAAATGTAGCCTAAATGTTAATCCAGTGTTAATATGGGGAATATTCGTTTTTCTTATTTATATTCCATAATACAAAAAAAACACCCTGTATGTAAATAAGACATTTACCAGTTTTTAAGTTGGACTTATACCTATATAACTGTGAAACTGCATCTCATTTCGTATGGTAGTTTTTGAGTAATGTGCAAGCAAACAAAAAGAAACATCCTGTATGTAAATGAAATATATACCAGTTTTTAAGTTGGATCTGCACCATTGTAATTGTGAAAACTGCATCTCATTTGGTGCGGTAGTTTATGAGTAAAGTGCAAGCAAACAAAAAGATACATCCTGTATGCAAATGCAACATATACCAGTTTTTAAGTTGAACCTGCAGCAATACAACTGTGAAAACCGCATCTCATTTGGTGCAGTAGTTTTTGCGTGATGCGCAAGCAAACATACAGACAGACAGACAGACAGACAGACAGACAGACAAAAATTCTAAAAAAAATTGTTTTGGGTTCTGTTGCTGTTATAAAGACCCCCCGTGTTGAAATTTCTTAAATATCTTCCATGTACAGACATCGACCATTTACATTTTTATTATATGTATAGATATGTGTATTCATTATGCACCTTGCTGGTTTGACTAATCGATTTAAACTGCTATCAATAATAACTCATGCAAACAATAGTATTATATTTGATCGAAGAAACAATAGCAAAAACGTTTCTTACTTTTTTTTAAAAAGGTCTTTATTTAGTCTTTTCTTTTTTAAGCCGCTCATGTATTGGTCCCCTTGAAGGTCAGCTCCTACCAAATCTCTTGATATTCCAAAGTAAGTATAACTTATAAGGTGTACGAACTTTTTGAAAATGTTATTCTATTTTTCGTATAAATATATGTTTACTTAATATTTTGGTGCCCTTAAGAGATTATTTGATCTATACCTTAGTCCTAAAACTAGTTTATTCTTTCAAACACTAGTAATTTCCAATTTTCGGGTACATTAATACAGAGTATAAATTCGCCCAGTCCATTATTTCAGCGAGAACGACTAGGTATTTCAGCTTGTTAAATTATTTTGATTAAATTCGACGGTCTATTGAGTCAAAGGCTAAGCAGTTGTCTCTAAAAGGTCGCGAGTTTAATGTTCGCAACTTGTATGACCTACTGATATTTATCACAAATATTTATTTCTTTATCTCAGGCCTGTGATTGGCTGTCATATTTTTGTAACTAATGATGATTATGGTGACTCATCTTTAGTCTGAGTCTCAATCTTCTGCATGGGAAAATTGTATTTGAAAATGCACACACAAAACAAAACAAAATATACTTTAGAGACACTGTTTATAATTTGAAAATCAATTAAACTGCTTCATTTAGTTGATTTTATATATCAATCAATTTATTGAAAATCAATTATACACGAGAATACATAATATTTCGGTTAGATTTAAAGAAATGTATTTCAAATCACATAGTATAAAAATATACATGAAAGAAATAACATCAATCCCAGTCATGAGACCTTAAAATATTTTCTCGAATAGTTTCGTTGACCCCAAGCAGTAATGGATTTCTTTCTTTTAAACCACCTAGATGTAGCAGCCCAGGTTGGTCCCCGGGAGACAGGCTTGACAAATCGACGTCATCTGTTAGCCGCCCACCCGTGAGTAGCACTACGTCTTGTTGTTCGAATGGAGGTTTTGATAAAACTTTACATTTTAAACACTGCTTCGAGAATCGACTATACTAGAAAGAGTTACCGTTAAAGAATATATTTTCAAAATATTCAGATTTTCTAGTTTTTAATAGTCTATAGCTAGACATAAGGCTTCTTCAGAAAAATATACACTGACTCATGTCTCCATTTGGAAGTGATACTAAAGCGATTCGAACTAACACTATTCTGAACTCAAGACATCAGCGCGACAGGTCTTCGTTTTCAACGTGTGTTCATACTTCATATTATCCATCAATGACCATGTCGGCATCATTGTTTCGACCGGCGAGTGAGGCGTCTCTCACCCGTGGATACTCTATTTCGATTGCACTACAATTGCCATCAAGCCTATTGGAGTCACTTTGCCGTGCCAATATAAACAAAGCCTGTAACATTTAATTCTGTTCCAATCCCAAACATTATCTTGTACCATAGATATCCTTTTCCGCCTATTGGTTGATATCACGTAATTTTAAACAAGATAATCTGTACATCTTCTAAGCCCAATACATTGAGGCAGATAATAGGCAACACGAAATCAATTAATATTAATTTGCGAACGGAAATTAGTGAACAATCACCATGAATGAGGGGATAGCCGTCTCGAGTGCTGTTACATTTTAAATTGAAATAAATGGACCGTAGGGGCTCGCTTGGTATAAATTACTTTCTAGCGTAGTGTGTTTTGGAGAAATTTAGTTATTGTCCAACAATGGACTTGCAGTGACGAGAATAATGATAATGTTATGTTTATTGAATTTATAAGATCAGATGACTTACAGCTGATATTATTCACAGAAAAATCATATTTTTCCTGGGAACTTTGAGTTAGAAAGGCGACTTGTAAAAGATTACTTGAATATGGAATAATGTTGCGGTGGCATCAACAAGAATAACGCACAAAATGAAAACAGAAAAGAAACAGTCGTCATTATTGATTTGTTCAGTCAGTATCGATTTATCAACTGTTATCTATATTTTTAATGTCCCACAGTTGTGCACACACTTCTACTTTATTTTATGCATGATTTTGAATCTAATTTTACTTGAAATGTATTGGTTATATTTTATAGCTAATCTTTGCCGTCACTCGTTTTATGTATGGCAATATAAAATCAATCTATTGTTAAGCATATTGTCCAGCCCTACATCGTTTGCCATTATGTTCCACTTAATTGTACCGGATTTATCGAATCACGTCTTAAGGCGACGCTTAAAGACGTTTCTAGCCACAACCAACAGGTAAGCTACACATATAATGGATTAAAATTAAAGTCCTCCTGCATTTTTACTTTCAAAACACACATTACCACATTATTTTTACATTTCCTTTATTATTATTCGCGGAACGTGCAACACACGTCCTACTGTGTAGGGTTTAAGTACTACATTTGATACATGGAAACAAAATAAGGAAGCACTAATTAAGTGTAGCGCCAGAGACAGTCGTTTGTAATTTTAATTAAATTGCGTTGAGCTTGGTGGCGCTGCGCTGAACTGCGCCGCTCGGGAAACGCTCTGAATTCAACGCATCGCGTCACCCGCCTGTCGCGCCGTCATTAACCAATTGATTGTACAACTTTTTGGTATTTAGCTTTATTTTATTTTTAATCTGCATTTGTATCAGCCCATATACGTCTTTCTGCAGGGTGCGGCACTCTTCTACAATCGACAGTACGATAGAGAGGGGTTAAGCCCTACAGTCCACCTTGCTGCCCTAGTGCGGGGTTGGTTTACTTTTAAGCAGTTATTTATCTGTATCTGTTTAAATGTATACATTCTACTGCTACAGTAAGGCTTTCTTTTTAATTGACATGAGTCAGTCTACACTCTACTAGCTTCGTATTGAATGTACTCTACTAGCTTCAGTGCGTGTTGGTTTTCATTTGAAGTTCATGTGAAAAACTCTTAAGGAGGTCTTCATTAAAATGTATATAATCTGGGTTTTTACTTCATTAATTAACACCTTTTTAAGTTAATTACTAATAATAATATGCAAATTTCTAAAATAATTTTAAAGCAGTTCCACAGAAATGCTATTGTTACAAATGTTAAAATTATTTCCTTAAATTATTTAAATAATATGCGTTTAAGTAATAACGAGTTTCACATAAAATATCCTTGAACTTTGTATTCCATATATGTATGTATACCAAATTAATTAGGCTTCAAGTTTATATGAGATACCTACCTCATAAACATAACCAACATATTTTATTTTTTGCTACTTGGTACAGCCCTCTAACTTTCATTTATTGTTGTCATTAAAAGGACAGTAAAAAACAAAGACATAGTAAGCTAGACTAGTGTCATGTGATGCATGAAATGAACCAACGATCCGAGCTTCAATAATCTAATTTCACATCCTATTTGCCACAGACGACACGTAAGCAAAGAAAACAGAAAGAAAAAAACAAATATTTGTATGAAACGCCTCATATGGCGTCTTTATTATGGGCATTTTGCTCTCAATCGTTTAATTAGTTTAGTGTTTGTGGAATGAAATTTTGAGGTCCTGGGTTTTATTTTGTAGGTATGCCAATCTGATTTACATGAGCTTTAAAAAAAATCTCTACTTTTTAAGCTTTTAGGATTCAATAATTATTGGCAACATAATCTTTCATCTCTTTACACCACATCGTGTGGGATTTTCCGTTGGCGAAATCTCTTAGCTTGGCTCTTGTGGCTTGTATTTGAGTACATTATAGCAATAGGCTCCTCTTTAAGTCTTTACCAACATTTGGACTGAAATTTGCTTGATGAGATATGACTTACATCCATAGTACTTCTGTTTACCTCTGCGCTAATACAAATGTGAATTTATATAAATGTCTTTAGTCGATATAACTCATCTGTTCTGTGGGTATAACAGCGTGGTGTATCAGCACTTGTAGCACATGCTCTTTGTCCCCTGGGCGGCGTGTTGAATACCTTTTCCTACGTTACACACGCGAATGAAGCTTATTTTTGCTGGAGAATACTTTATTTAGGTTTTTTAGCTTGGCTGTTTGACGAGAAACCGCGGGTTGAAGCCCAGGGGCGAGACAAATGTTAGTGTCTCTCCCTGTAATCTACCAATTATTGTTTTAAGTCTATCAATTTCAGATTTTGGCAAATACTGGAGTCGGTTCAAAGGTGTAGCTACGAATGGGTATCAGACTGAATGGAGGACAATGGCCTCGGTTACAAATAATAAATATCTCTACAATTTCTATACCACTACCCTGGTCTAGTGCGGCTTACAAGTGTTTATATATTATGGATAGAAATTTCTAAATCTCTATAGGATGCAAGTTATCTCGCGATGTTATCCCTCATTTCTATCTAAAGATATGTTTAATGTTAATCTCCTACAAAGCAAAGCTTCGTTTCCTACTCTGTCACTAAATTGTAGTAAAATTACACCTGCATCAAGTAATTATTTAGCGATCCGTCTACATTTAGGGAGCACATTCATGAAGCGAGCCACGTCGGCGCTTGTACGTGACGTTTTAACATCTATATGACGCGATTGTGTCTCGGGGATGCTGCACACTGGAGCTACGGTATTGATCACATTCCTTATGTACATTTAATTATAGGCACATACTCATTGAAGATTATTTTTGAAAAAGGTAGCGATTGTTTAATTTCAAGCACAAGGTGGTCCAGTGGCTCGATATTTACATTAAATTCTAAAATCGTAGAGCATACATCAGATGTTAATTTTACGTAGTTACTTGTATCACCATTATCATCATTTTGAGCCACTATTAAACCGAGGGAATCCTGTGGAGATCCACATCGACCTGTACTGAGAGACTTACATACAATGACTTCCTACAACCTTCAATAGATCACCAATTCTGTCAAGTAAGAACTACAAACTCCCATTCTTAGTTACATATTATGTAAACTGGAAGACCTTTGTCAAGTGAATAATAGCACGTATTGGCACAACATATCGCCACTACATACAACAGCTGTATATTATCGCAGTAAATATGCGTCCTTTGGTGCTTACATTTAAGTAAACTGACTTGGCGCAGTGAATTCCGCTCGCTGTGTACACATCGAGTATTTGGAGTGCGCGAGTTGGGACCTTCCAGCTTCGACAACTTCCCAGTCAAGAAAAACATCAACTGAGTGTCGTTTAATTTAATATTGGAGTTTAAGTGATCTTCTAATACAGAGTTTGTTTAAAGACACGAGTTATGAAGACGATGGGAACGAGTTTTAGCTAATTTAACTAGTAATTGAATACCAAATGGATGTAATTGAATTTGCAGAATTATTTCAAGATCTTAATAAACGGGTTTAATATCCACGTAATGTTGGCTGATATCATTAAAATCTCTGATTAGTATGTTATTAAAGTTGACTGTAAGCAAAAACTCTATTACTATGCGGTAGCATAGCAGGTATGCTATGCTATTAATTCTATACAAAAACACACTGTTAAAATGTTATGTCATATAATTAAGCTTTAACAGTTCCGGAAACATTTTGAACAATAATAATACTAGTATAGTGCAGACAGAATATTCCTTTTATTTGGACATTTCCAAATTGGTCGATATTACGGAAGTTATAAAATTGTATCCATTTTTTACTATTAGCTTAATATTCCGTCGATTTATCATTTAATATGACGAAAAATAGAAGAATAACATGATCCAACGGACATAGGCTAAATCAACATCCCTGATCAAGATCCCTGACATCTCTCATGAACCCTCAGCCATATGCTCTGAAAATTATAAGCCCTCTGCGCTAAACAGAATATCATGACATTAACCATGTTCTATTTAAGTCCTCTTTAGGAATCCTATTAACGAAACAATTGCGAGTAAACCACACGTCCGTCCCGTTCTAAAGCTAAGGACGCTCTGCGATAAAGCCGCTCTCATCCCCTCCCCGGCGTGAATTAAAAATGGCGCGCCACCCGCATTTCAACTGTTTGCCGGGTGAATTGTTGGCACACTGTAAACCAAACATCCTGCGATGTTATGCTCCGTTGAAAGCACTGTATTTGAATACTAACTTTTGTCTGCGAGGTTTTTCAACGTGGAAGGAAGACGTCTTGCGGTTGTTTTGATAATGGCAACACAATTCCCACGTAAATTGAATGTGGATTGTTGCATATTTGTCTACTATAAACTTATTTTTGATGAATATTCTATTAAAAGTTGTCTGAAGGAGATCGCGATAAGATCGAATCGTCCACGCATATCTTTTGTTTTGTTTTATTTAGTTGAGACCTGAATCTGACTTATTACAAACTAGCTTTTGCCCGCAACTTCGTCTGCGTGTTTAAGATAATGTAGACGTTATATCGCTAAAACTGTTCCATTGTAACCTTAACATAAACTTTTAACAAAAATCAACGTGCAAAATTTATATTTCCAATTCTGACCAAGAATTTAGATTATCGGATCAATGGTTTCTTCCGGTTCCATCAGTTATCGATTCAGAGACCAATCGGATCAATATATAAACGCCCTTATTCATACACAGTTTTAAAACCTATTTTAGGTATCGAATGTTTGTTTTCTCGCTCAAACTGAATTGAAAAGTCGTTCGAAAGGGACAAAAGTTGAATTTTCACACGAATAACTTCAGTAGTTTTGATTTCTATACAAACTTTCAACCCTTATTTTTACTCCTTTAGGGTTAAATTTAAGTAAACAGAGTATGCACTTATTTTTGGTCTTAGATGAGTAATTATAGTGTCAAGTTTGAAACCTGCAACTTCAACGATTGCGGTTTTCCATACAAAATAATTTTAACCTTTTCATCCCCATTAGGGGTTGAATTTCCAAAAATCCTTCCTTAGTGCTCCCCTACGTCACAATAGGAACCCCTGTGTAAAATTTCAAGTTCCTAGCTTTAGTAGTTTCGACTGTGCGTTGATCCGGCAGTTCGCTTTTACAATACTTCAACCCTTATTTTCACCCCTTTAGGTTTAATTATAAGAAAAAGGAGTATGCAGTTGTTCTTGTTTCTAGATGTGTAACTAAAAAGTCAAGTTTGATATCTGCAACTTTAACGGTTTTGGTTTTCCATACACCAATATTTTACCCTTTTCACCCCTTTAGAGGTCGAATTTCCAAAAATCCTTCCTTAGTGCTACCCTAAGTCACAATAGGAACCCTTATGTAAAATTTCACGTTTCTAGCTCCAGTAGTTTCGGCTGTGCGTTGATCGGGTAGGAAGGAAATCACCCAGTTTCTAAACATTTCAACCCTTATTTTAACCCCTTTAATGTTAATTTTTAGACAAATTGAGTATGCAATTAATTTTGTTTTTAAATGATTTATTGAACTGCCAAGTTTGACAATTGTAACTTTAACGGTTTAGATTTTCCATACAACAGTTTTTAACCCCTTTCACCCCCTTAGGGGTAGAATTTTCCAAAATCCCTTCTTAGTGCTACCCTACGTCACAATAGGAATCCCTGTGCAAAATTTCAAGTTCCTAGCTCCAGTAGTTTCGGCTGTGCGTTGATAGGTCAGTCAGTCAATCAGGTTCCTCTTTTATATATATAGATAAAAATAATATATTTACCTACATATCTTGAAACTTATCTCTTAAATATTTTGTTTAAATAAAGTACTTTGTTAACGGATTTTTACGAATCTATTTTGTCTTTTTATTAAGCGTACGGGTATAGGGCCTACAGGCTATATGTCAGCAAGGATCTAGGTTCGGGTCCCAGGTCGGTCACTCGAATGTGCGTGAGATTTTCGAGCTCAAGATTATCACGGGAGTTGTCCCGAAGTATTACAAATACGAGTTTTTGTCACTGAGCCTCTGCGTACTACTATGCATACTACTACTATTCGTATATATAGGCGTGATACTACGCATGTATGAAAAAATTGCGATAATGTAAGACATTTTGCAACTATTTACTATGTTCGAAGTATACTCAATGGATCCAACTTACATGCTATAGGCTTGAATGTACTTATCAAGTTTAAGTAGCATTTAATTAAGTTTGTTGGCATCGCGTCGTGTTAGAGGAGACGTGGAGGCTACGTACGTACGTAGTACGTAGTAAAATATTATTAAATCGATCCAATTTAGACGATCATGCCATTCGCCTGATGGTAAGCGATACGACCGCTCATGGAACGCAACACCAAACAAAACCAATAGTAAAACAATGCAATAAAACAATGCTAAAACAATGCTTGGCTTTCCACTGCGCTCGCCATCCTGAGACATAACATGTTAAGTCTTATTATGTCCAGTAGATACTCTGGCTACAATATATTTCAAACCGAAACACAACAGTCCATTTACATTGCTGTTTCGCGGGAGAAATAGACATTACGGTGGTACCTACCCAGGCGGCCACTAACATATTATTATGAGAGACCTACCACCAGTATAATAGTTAGTTTCTTTCTTTTTAGTTTATTGTTGTAAATTCTTTCATCATAATATTAATATTATATGTTATTATTAAACACATGCCCGTTCTTGAACTATGTAGGAGTATTGAAATAAAACTATTTTATACGGATTTTATCGCGATTTGGTTTAATTTTTACTTTTTTTTTTATAACTTCCCGACGTTTCGATTACTTTACAGCTTTCGTGGTCACGGGGCGGACTGAGGTATTAGTCATCCGCTCAGTGACTGTTACAATTAAACTACCCTTAATTTATAATTATTAAATTAAAAAGTTAATTTAAAAAAGTTAGCTAGTATTTGCGATCCGATCTACGCAGAAGGAGCTCACGGTGTCTTGAGGTCTGGCAGCTGGTCTTTTGGGTTCCGATTTAATTAAATGTAGAATTGGATCCCATGATGGTGCAAGCTTCAAGCCATCTTCTCTATTGAAATTTGGATGTTTTTTTAATTTCAATAGCCTCGCGAAACATCCTGGGCAGGAAACGGTGTTCTTTGGCAAGGATTATATACACAGTATGACCTAAGGACTGATCAGGATTACGGATAACTAAAACATCTAAGAAAGCAAGAGATTTGTTTTGTTCCAACTCCATAGTAAATTGAATTTTATTGTTAATGGAGTTGAGGTGATTTAAAAATGCAGTTACTTGGTCAGATGGTAAAATTGTGAAAGTATCATCTACGTACCGCTTGTAAAATCTTGGCGAGACCGGGTCTGTACTAAGGGCTGTCTCCTCAAAGTCCTCCATGAAAATGTCGGCGACTACTGGAGGTACAGGTGAGCCCATAGCGACACCATCCATTTGTACATAGTATTGATTGTTCCACAACATGTAGCCAGATGTGAGGCAATGTTTGAGTAATTCTGCATATTCTAGTGGCATGTCATTCTCTGTTAACTTCTTAGTGACAATTTTGATGCAGTCTTGTACTGGTAAGCTTGTAAAAAGTGACTGGACATCAAAACTAACCATTGTTTCATTGTCAGCTAATTGTAGGTGTTTAATATCACTGACAAATTGGTATGAATCCTTCACAGATGCTCTAGTGTTTCCTCTCAGTGGTGAAAGCACTTGTGCTACGTGCTGAGCCAATCTGTAGGTTGGTGTGTCGATCTGGCTCACAATGGGACGTAGTGGAGCATTGTCCTTGTGTATTTTTGGTAATCCATACAATTTAGGAGGTTTTGCACACGATGGGATGAGTGACTTAGCGTTCAGATCTAACTTCTCGGAGTACTTAATTATTAAAGAGCTAGTGGCCTTTAAAATCCTGGTGGTCGGGTCTGATTTGACCATTTTGTATGTAGTGTCATCCGATAAGAGTTGTTCGATTTTGTTGTTGTAATCTGAAGTGTCCATCACTACTGTCGCATTCCCTTTATCTGCACGGAGAACAGTTATATCCTTCATAGATCGCAGGTTCTTTAAAGCGATAAATAGATGTTTTGGAAGATTTGGTTTCGGCACTTTGTTTCGTCGTAATAAAGATGATATATCTTGACGTATCGCCTCCGAATCTTCCTTTTTCAAATTGTTAATGAAGAGACTGTTCTCAACGTTACAAATAATATCTTCATACGGTATCCTACGTGGAGTTACGGCAAAATTTAAACCTCTTGACAAAACCTGAACTGTGTTTTCATCCAATGTATGTTTTGACAGATTAACGACCGCGCGTTGTTTGTCTGCGCCGGAGTGCGTGTTATCTGTGTTAGGGTGCGTTCCGTGCCTGCACTCGGAGTTGTTAGAATTTTTGACATTTGATTTTGATGAAAGTTTATCATATTTATTTATGTGTTTATTTTTGCATTCGTTATATTTAGATGTTTCTCTTTTATTTAATGTGTCCATGCAATTTTTAAAATCAAATGATGTTAATACTGTCTTTAACTCATTGGATGATTTTTCGATACAATTATTTAAGTAATGTAGGTCAGATCGTGTTTCATGTATGGTAGCTTGTAACAGTTTTTTACTCGCCTGGCTTAGAATTTTAGCGCTCCCTCGTATGGTTTTCTTCGGTGATATCTTCACACACGTGGGGATGAGATTATGATCACGGCATCTCTTCAAGAAATTCAAGGATGATATATTTCTTGCGCGCTTAGTTTTCAAATTCTCCAACCGGCGTATTTTGTTTGCAATTTGCAGTCCGTACTGGTTTGCATAATGGTTTCTTAGATTTACGCGAATGTTACACATTGAAATAAAACTATTTTATACGGATTTTATCGCGATTTGGTTTAATTTTTACATTTTTTTTTATTTATTTTTTTTATAACTTCCCGACGTTTCGATTACTTTACAGCTTTCGTGGTCACGGGGCGGACTGAGGTATTAGTCATCCGCTCAGTGACTGTTACAATTAAACTACCCTTAATTTATAATTATTAAATTAAAAAGTTAATTTAAAAAAGTTAGCTAGTATTTGCGATCCGATCTACGCAGAAGGAGCTCACGGTGTCTTGAGGTCTGGCAGCTGGTCTTTTGGGTTCCGATTTAATTAAATGTAGAATTGGATCCCATGATGGTGCAAGCTTCAAGCCATCTTCTCTATTGAAATTTGGATGTTTTTTAATTTCAATAGCCTCGCGAAACATCCTGGGCAGGAAACGGTGTTCTTTGGCAAGGATTTGGGGCTGGTCAAAGCGAAGGTAATGCTTGGAGCCTTCCTCTATGTGTTCAGCAACTGCAGACTTCGTTGAGCGTCGGTGTTTGACGTCAGCTATGTGTTCTTTTACGCGGGTCCCTATGCTTCGTTTGGTTTGGCCGATGTAAGAGAGGCCACAGTCGCAATCTATTTTATATACTCCCGGTTCTTGCAAAGGTATATGACACTTGACAGGTGGTAAGAATTGACTAATCTTCTTAGGCGGCTTGTAGTAAGTTTTAATAGAAGCACGCTTCAGGATGTAGCCAATCTTGTCCGTGACTCCTTTTATGTAAGGCAATATAACCGGGACTCGTTCAACTGTGGCTGGTTTCACTCGGTTTCTGTGACGGCGGCGTGGAATTTGGAGCTTGTTGTCTCGCAGTACTTGCTTGACGTGTTGCAGCTCAGTTGCCAGGTGTTTCTCGTCACAGATTCCTTGTGCTCTCTGAAACAAAGATTTACCCACGGTAGCTAACTGTTTTGGATGGTGGTGAGAATCACCGTTCAGATATTTATCTGTATGGGTCTTTTTCCTATACAGTCCGCCCCGTGACCACGAAAGCTGTAAAGTAATCGAAACGTCGGGAAGTTATAAAAAAAATGTAAAAATTAAACCAAATCGCGATAAAATCCGTATAAAATAGTTTTATTTCAATGTGTAACATTCGCGTAAATCTAAGAAACCATTATATGTAGGAGTATTTTTAAACCACACTGCTCGATTTCCTTATGCCTAGAATTCAGTTTAATAAGTCTTATATCAGAATTTTGCAGCCTTCTAAGGCTTCTAATGCCAATAATTAGAACCTTCGGATGCTCTCAAAACCACAAAGGAGCACGAGACCTTCCGCGTCAAACGAACCAAATTCTTCCTTATTCAAACATAAGAACCTCCAGTTATACTTTTTCATTTCTTTCTTTTATTCTCTTACCTTTTATGACTCCCGCATTTACAAAAGACTCAACATTGGAATGGGGATACATATCAATTTAAACATCTATCTATATTATTTACAAAAAAAACAAAAGTAAGCACTCAATCATCCCAATAAAGCGGAAACATTTATATCAAAAGCGTCGAAACGTTTTTACTCGTAGACTTGCCAGCGAAAATAAGTAAGAATAGCTATTCCTTTGCGTAAATTCCTCCAGTTCGGTAATCCAGTGTAACGGGGTACATAACAGCTGTTTATGCGTTGGAATCAGTTGATATTCGTACATTTTCCACGATTTTCCGACGAAAATATCCCCTTAAGGGAGGTCACAGAAGTCGATTTCCTATGTAGAATAGAAACGAATAAGTATTCATGTTGTCGACGTCCATGTTGCGGTGGTGACACTGTGGTCACGCGGCAGCGGATATTGGTGGCGACCTTTGTTATAATTAGCGATTAGCCTGTTAATCATTAGTCTCATTTTCCACCTCAGATAATCTACTCTGTAAGATTTTTTGAGTAAAAGATCTGTCAAAGAAAACACTGCCATGCCAAGGAGTCTTTAATATCAGATTCTCTGAGGAACCCAAAGCATAGGAATGAGAGCTATGGAGGAAATCAAAATGTTCCTAGAGATAATGGAAAGAACTAGGATTATATACGTAAAAGAAGACAAGGGTGTGAGTATTCCGGCGAAGGCGAATAGGGAGCCACTTGAGCTAGGAGCGGAATGCGTCATATTGGTGGTAAGTGAAGATAGCAGACTACATGAATCTAGCTCTGCAAGAAGTAGAGACTGTAGGAGCATAATTTAATTCGTTTCCTATAAACATTTCAGCAATTTCCTGCAACGTCAGTCAAGTGTCTATTAAGTGTGTGGACGTCCATTTCTCTAGTCAGTACGTAATTAAATCCCCTAACACATTCGCCACACCGCGGCGCTCGTCACAGCGCCTGGCCCGTATTATGTTTAGCAACGTCTCGTAGTAAATGCGTGTGGGAATTTCCTTTTACCGTCCAGCTGCCCCGGCCCGCTCCAACGACATAATGTCACATGAATGTCATAAGTTTTTGTCTACGGTCTCGCAGTTTCACACCCCGGGGGACACGACGCACTAGTTTTTCAATTGCTACTTGTTTTTTCTATGTTCTATTGATTAGTTCTTAATGTGACACGTCTGGTTGGATGAGAATTGCTTTTGTTATTATGTTGAGAGGGTTGTAAGTATTGATTTCATATAATATTGACGATATTTTCCAATCTTTGCTGTGGGAAACGAAATATTTTTTTTCAGTTACTATGAATATTTATTAATAGCTACGGTTTAGACCAATCACAATAATAGTTACAACAACAAACAAAAAAAATGAAAAAGTAAACATAATGTTATACACACTTAATTGGTACAATTTTATTGTATGCATTTATCTTTGACCTTTCTAAAATCTTTCCGTATCGGTCCAGCATAATCGGAATAAAACACGTTTGCATGGGTCATTAATTATTATAATTGAAAAAAAAACTTTAATATACACGTATGGCTTTATTCAACAACATTCGCACAAATCTGCCTGACTGTCGACACTTGGTCGGCAAAACTGCTAACGTATGGCGAAAATACATACAGTCACTCATGCCTTATGCGGGTAGTTAAGTGCAACAGATTATAACAGACCATGTATGGAGATATAAGGAGTTACAATATGCGACATTTAAATTTGTCCATGTAGAACTCAGTGGAAGCCATTACGATGGATACGAATATTTTGCAACATTAATGAATTGTTTAATATATTGTGCACAATAAAGTGACTCCAAGGTAACTTATGGTATGTATAGTGCAGCCCAGCTGAACTGCAAAGTATTAACGCGCCATTGCGTATTCAATTAAGATAATTACAAACTAATAAATATTCGTGGAATTGCTTTAAATTGAGTCTGTTTCCTGTACTGATCGTTCGCGGCGGGTTTAATGCCGGCTGTTGAGACGGAACGTGTAACCGCCTTTATAGACAGGCACACACATTGAGAACCGCCTTAGGAACCCACACGCTTCTGTGAGATCCGTTTGGGTATTACACCAGATGTATTCAGTAATTTGAAAGCCTCGATTGCAATTGCTTTGATACAAACACGAATTTTCTCTCTGTATACAGAATTGCGGATCCAATGAACCAGTCTTATATTGTTAAATTGTATTTAAGACTGATGAAGATTTTGTACTGGCACGACAATATTGTTTCCAATGGTTGTCACCAATCGTGAGTCAACCACAGGTAGAAGCGTTCCTTTGTGTATTCCTAGGCATCCTAATATCTTTTTCGGCTAAAGTGTTTTTTTTTTTTTCAAAGCTTTTTGGTGACCAAATAATCAGTGAGAAAACTCTATAGTGCTTCCCTACAAACTACACCTTCAATATCTAGCAAAAAAATGTGTAGAAATAAATCCATTTTGAGTCAAAGCCGGTGAGAGCCGCGGGAATACACAATAAATAAACCGGGCACAATGGATTGGCAAAAAATGAAAATAGAAAGAAGTTTAGTAGTACCTTCAATCGAGTGTCATTATTGAACGTTGTAACCACGGAACCTGGATCATTATATTTTTCTACGAAGTCACTTGACCTTGATGTGGCGTGGCTTGATCTTATTTAGATCTTTAGGATTTTCCTTACTGTACTGTTGCGTATATTGAGAAAATTAAGGCAACTCCAGCAATATCTGATTCGGTGAGTTAATTGTGTGTAATCCTTAAGTTTAATTCCCATTCTGGTGTTAGCCTTAACGATACGCAGTTTTATCAAATCATCTCTACTCTTCTCATTTATTGGCAGGCTGTTATGATTCACTGCATAGTATTTTAATGATAACATTAGATTTGCACATACTCCCAAACTCAGAGCAGGCGTGTTGGTGAGTGCCGAACTAGAGCCTATTTACTAGTGGCCCCGCTACCCACCACTAGACTCTATTATTGAAACATAGAGATGTTTACAAACACAACCAAGCAATTAAATTAGTTCAAAAAGCAAGAAAAAAAGCACGTAACTTAATAAACTCATGACCTACCGACGCTATTGGACGGAACTCACTTAAAGACAGTTCGAGAATCAGTGTTAGAGCCGGTGGTCCCGCGGGTGAGGGACGTCGCAGCCGATTTGTCTTCATTTGTGGTTCCGCTCCTGCAACAGTCAAAATAATTAACTCTCGTTTGTCACGCTTGATAGACGTTTTTATTTCATTAACTGCATGCGCTGTCACGCTTTGTGCCGCTGTTTATTCAAACTACTTACAAATTGGATTTCAGTTGCTTGAGTTATTGTCTGTGACTTGTTGTCCGCGTCATTATTAATTGATGTAATTACTTCTTGAACTTGCTTTTAATTCATGCGCATATTATGGGGTCAATTGACCATAAATATAGTGGTAGGTGTTACAGTGCTGAGTGCATAATATGATCACCTTTTTTTTCTTACTACAAAGCTTTTGGAACAAAATCCAATAGCACTGGCTATATTTTAATAAACAATAGTAGTGAGCCCAATTAACAACTTTTTATTAGTTGATTTGCGTGGTACAATCTCTTTGGTCAATGATCTCACTTGTCTTATCCAGTTATTTGATAATAAATGTGACGCTAATCGCTGCAATAGAAACCTTAAAAGGTCAACCTCTAGAGATAATTTCGCAAAACTATAGATCTTATCTTTCTGCATTATTCATACAAAAAAATCTTACGTCGACCCCTTGCACCTTATTTTGAATACAAATGTAATACCAAGAATTAGACAGCATTTCTTAAATATAACTTGAAAATAGAGTTGGTTATTCGAGTTAATACTTATAGTATATTTTAAGTTTCCCTACTGCAATGGTCGCGAGGCAGTCTATTAGATTAATAACTAGTTTGATTTCCGTGAGGAATGTTATTCTTGTACAAGTACGACATAAGTACAATACATGTGGTATATGCAGCGCAGTCTTAAAAAGAGTCCTTTTTCTCCGGTTTACAACCACCCCAATCTCGTCTCATACACAGACTATTCCCGGAAACGGTCACTTATTTGAATCATTTTAGACCTAGAGCCCGTGGCCGCCAGACTTTCGCTATTTTATAAAAGCTGAAAGTTTGTTGGCGAATGTCTCTGACATATAGGCATCACCCAATTAGCTATCATGAAGTTCAGATCGTAGTGGCTTTGGAAGCTATCGGCTTTAATGTGTCTGGCGAGACGAAAAAAGAATCAAAAGTGTTCGGCTGCCCATGAAACATCTTTTTATAATTGCTTTAACCACATAATATACAAGATAGAACTTTTATACAATAACTGGCAAAATTTCATTTTGACATGACAAAAGAGTACAGGAGGGCATGGGACCTTTGTGTATACTTAACACTATTTCTAGCCAAAAGTATAACAATCTTAAATGACAAGATTTTGAGCAAAAACCAACTCCCGGAAGTTTCCATTGAAATATGCACTAAAAAAACTAAAGTGTGAACCTTGGCTCCATTGCAGGCGAGGAAGTTCGTCACTGAATTTCTGATCGCAAAAACTGTGAGCCGGTGTGATGGCCTCATTAGAACTTCCTTAACAGATTGGCAAGGAGGTGTAAACAACGTCATTGTGATGGCTATCGCACTGTCGTGACTCGTGAGCTTTCTTGTTGTCCAGTGGAATTGGTATTTTTAGTGAATAAGGACATGAATGTATATACAATAGTTCATTAATATAATGCATCATGTGATTGTTGGGTGTATTTATATTTATTTGTTCTCATTAAGTTTACATAACAAAAAATAAATACGTAGCAATATTCTTGACGTCATACGAGTACTAAGATTATTATCTTAACAATTTCGTAATTACAAGATTACACAAAAGATATTATTAAGTTTAATTTAAAACATTCGTTTTGGTGTAAATATTACATGCAGTGTTATGTACAGGTGTCAATCAAATACGAGATTCTCTGTTAGACTGATTTATTCATGCGTGCTTGCTTGGGGGTACCCCGATAACATTTTATAGTTTAAGTTTCCACAAGTACCGACATGCAGTATATCGTTTCACAGCCGAATTGTGCAATGAAGATATTTATATTATTGAAATAAAACTATTTTATACGGATTTTATCGCGATTTGGTTTAATTTTTACATTTTTTAACTCCCGACGTTTCGATTACTTTACAGCTTTCGTGGTCACGGGGCGGACTGAGGTATTAGTCATCCGCTCTGTGACTGTCACAATTAAACTACCCTTAATTTTCAATTATTAAATTAAAAAGTTAATTTAAAAAGTTAACTAGTGGTTGCGATCCGATCTACGCTGTAGGAGCTCACTGTGTCTGGAGGTCTGGCAGCTGGTCTTTTGGGTTCCGATTTAATCAAATGTGGAATTGGATCCCATGATGGTGGAAGCTTGAAGCCATCTTCTCTATTGAAATTTGGATGTTTTTTTTAATTTCAATAGCCTCGCGAAACATCCTGGGTAGGAAGCGGTGTTCTTTAGCGAGGATTTGGGGCTTATCAAAACGAAGGTAATGCTTGGAGCCTTCCTCGATGTGTTCAGCAACTGCAGACTTCGTTGAGCGTCGGTGTTTGACGTCAGCTATATGTTCTTTTACGCGGGTCCCTATGCTTCTCTTGGTTTGGCCGATGTAAGAGAGGCCACCCACAGTCACAATATATTTTATATACGCCCGGTTCTTGCAAAGGTATATGACACTTGACAGGTGGTAAGAATTGACTAATCTTCTTGGGCGGCTTGAAATATGTTTTAATGGAAGCACGCTTCAGGATGTAACCAATCTTGTCTGTGAGGAGTCACATTTCTTTCTTTGATGTAAAAATAAACAATAAATGTAAAAATTAAACCAAATCGCGATAAAATCCGTAAAAATAGTTTTATTTCAATGTGTAACATTCGCGTAAATCTAAGAAACCATTATATTTATATTATGTTATGACAAAAATATAAAATCATCTCTGGCTGTTTTAATAAAATCGTCTAATGGTCGCTATAATAAGGAATAGTACTTACAAAATTCTAAAACATATCGCCGAGATGAACAAACGGTGAAAGATATCGTAAAATCAAAATCCTCTAAACACATAGTTTATAAATAAAGGTCTTGTTAGGAGTTATAAACTCACAACAATTTTTAACTTGATATCGAAACAAAATGAGAGAGCAGCCGCACCGCCACAGTTATGATCAAAACTCTCGATACCAGCTTTGTAAAGTTAGTAAAAGACACTTTAAACCTGGGGTATCAGGTTCGACATCGACGCACACACCGCTGACTTTTCAGAGTAACTTGTTTCATAGTATACGCAAGGAAAATCTATGCAGATTCACCTTTAGGCGTTAGTTACAAGAATTTCTATGTGTGAAGCACATCGTCTAGCACAGCAATTTTGCTTACGATCGGCTTAAATAGTACCTTGTTAAATTTATTGGAAATATTGTACTTAAGAATCAAACACAAGATCCACAGTTCATTCAAACAACAAACGAGCTCAAACACATTCATATGTATTTTTTTAAAGAGCCTATGTTTTCCCACTGCTGGGCAAAGGTCTTCCTCAACTCTTTCCACCTGTAATACGACAATTCATATGTGTATAACAACATTAATTATCTTGCTAATACTATAAATGAACGAACAATCAGGTTTCTGATTAATCAGATTACGTTCTATTAAACGATACATTAGCACAATGAGTGTTTTCAACTAAATCCGAGTGGGAGTGCGCGCGATTCATCACACTGACCTCTGTGACCACTAAGCTTTATTTTGTGACGACATTGACAGGCCGACCTACTTATGACGCTTCTGGGATTAGACCTTTCCTAACGAAAATACGGGATTAAGTGCTTCACTTGGTTTCATGGCTGAAGGATTTTTTGGAGTAGTCTAATTTCAGAGGTTATCCAGTAGAGCTACGGAGAAATACAATTGAAACACATACCGTATTGTATTCGTTGAAATTAAAGATTACTACAAGAAAACGTCTACAAATTCTTCTGCTCTATTATATTAGTAGGTAATTTTATAGGGAGGGGGGTCTTCCTCCGTTCTATAAATACGTTCCCTATTCGAGGAACTTGTAATGATCAGAGGAAACTTGAGAAAAACTCCGTTTGTTTATGAGAACAGTCTGACAAGTCTTTTGCGGGAGCGAGATTATCGTCCGTCTCTACGTGTTTACTTATTTTCGATACTACAGCAAACTAGCATACTTATCTGACTTCGTCCGGTTGATTTACTTTGATATCTTCACCTCTGTTTTACGTCACTTAGGGCCTCATTCACCATCCTCTAGTAAAGCGTCAAGTAGGCTAGTCATCAGTTAAAGTCACCCGTAACATAACGTATCGATTTGATGATGCGCCAGTAACACTAATTCTATGATTACTCTAATCAGTACTTTACTAATCACATCGTCTGTGAGTTAGCGTATTTACTTGATGGTTAAAATAAGGCTAAAATCTCAACCTGTTTGTTTATTAAAGAAGAAAAAATACGTTGACACTTCAGCGGAAGGTGGGGTGGGGGACATTTGAAGTAATATTGAATGAATGATTCGTTCAATTTCTTTTGTCATTCACTAAAGCAGCCCGTTGTTACTCGATACAATTGTGAAATCGACGGATGATACTAGGCACTTTTACTTGGCAATTAACGTTAATCAAAAGGTAACTTATCAACGGTTTACTTGAAGATGGTGAACGAAGCCCATACTGTTACATCTACCAGCTATTTTTTACTATCCTTTGTAAATTACGTTTTGAAAAAAATATTATATAAAAAATAACTGGAACTGGAATTGGTGTCCAGCATGGCAATAAAGTCCCTCCATATTATAATATCTTAAAAGCAGAAATAATCTATTCTAACTGTGTCACACTAGTGACATCTCTGCCTAACCCTTTAGGAGCACTGGCGCACAACCATTCAGTTATAAACATATTAGTAAATTGTTTAATGAAGCGTATTGACGACACATGTTTCGCATGCGATGCCAAGTTGCCGTGAAGCCGGCAGCGCAAGTTTGAACTAAGTAATAAACGGTTACAATGCGATGTGTTCTGCGTCGCGCGAGTTACACTCGATATTATCAAAGTTTCACTTAACCCGCCAGTTTCGACGACTATTGCTGGAATTGTTTGCGCATAATCATGTCCAATGTGGATATCTGTGGCGTCTTTGTGATGACTTTTTGTGGTACTTTTTACCCGTGTATATTGAAGCATAGTTTTGTTGATCAAAAAATAATAGAGCGGAAAATAGCAAAGAATAGCCCCAAATTTAGATCACGTTGCAATTACTATCAGGTGCATTGCAATTACTTTATCATACATACATACATACACTAAACTCAAGCCTTTATCCCCGAAGGGGTAGGCAGAGGCGCTACCAGGACACCCACATTTCGCCTTGTATGTTCCGTCCCACGATGTGATAAGGGCTATCGCCATATCGGGCACTTTATCATATTTCGCTATATTTTGGATCTAATCTAAAAACTGGTGGTAGCTCTCTTATATGTGAGAGTCCGCCTGGGTAGATACCACCGCAATGTCAAGAAAAGTAACGAAATCTTTTATAATTATGGTTTCTTAGATTTACGCGAATGTTACACATTGAAATAAAACTATTTTTACGGATTTTATCGCGATTTGGTTTAATTTTTACATTTTTTAACTTCCCGACGTTTCGATTACTTTACAGCTTTCGTGGCCACGTTCGCGATAAAAATCCGTAAAAATAGTTTTATTTCAATCTTTTATAATTTCTAATATTCTCACCGAAACAATTTACTGGCATACATATTGATAAGGCTAGGTATAAAAAATCTAGATAGTTAGAAGTCTAAACCACAAACCATTACAACTTAGAAAAACTGTCACAGTGTTGATGAATAATCACCTTTGTAAGTGCTTAGAGAGAGACCGCGCTCCCACTCGGATTTACGAGGCAGGTGCGTCGGCTTAACAAGTTTAGATTAGATAATCATCTTTATTTACATAACTAACAAAGATTATCCCGAGCTTTCGCAGATAATAAACGAGAGTTATTAACATAACTTGAATATTTATGAGTAGAAGCGTCAAATAGTCGCTTCTACTGATTTTTATGAAAACTTTACTATTTAGGTTAAAAAACACTTTTAGCACAGTTGGGGTTTTGTTCTAGGAAACAGGAAGGTCCATACTTAATCTGGTTTGAAAGACAATGTAGCAACTAAGAGTAAGAAATGAATGCTTCTGTAGATTGGCTATAAAGGCCATGCAAGGATGCTATGAGGCTGATAAACATATTCAAAGTGGCTGAGTCAGCCATCTAGAGGACTGTTTTTTCATTATTATGATGAATGACAATACGAACATGCCATTCGCCTGAGTGGATATTCACAGTGGGATACAGGCGTGAGTTAATGTATGTATGGGTAGTAGACAAATCTATAAGATAGTTTTGTTGGCCACACTTAGAGTTCTCACTTGCAAGCAAATCTGGTGGACAAAGAACATGTTTGACTACCTTATACGTGGCTCTTTTCTAATATCTCTCCAATTTAACAGACAGAAACATCAAGAATGTAATAAACTCACAATAAGGAAAAGAGTATACAAAATATTACGGCATTTACGAAATATGTTGGAAATGTAATAAACATTGTTTATAGACGAAAATACACATAGGTATTGTTTGTTTTCAAGTTTTGAATGAAAGTCAATTAAGTTCGAAGATTCCATCTTTGCAATTGACAACAAGAATAATGTACTCGTTTCAGAAATCAGAAAATATAATATTCTATCTAGTTCTAAATCATAAAACTAATTTATAAACTGCTATAACGCTTATCGCGGGCTTAAGTAGAGATTAGTCGCCTTCTGTCGATATATAAAATTGCTACTACATTAGTAAAAATCATTTCACCCTATTTATGTTGTAAACACAAATTAATCCTCCCAATCGAGCTGATATCCAAAAAAAACTCGCAGCAATTTGGTTTAATCGAACTAATAATGCGATACTAATATTTACATGCAAAACTTAACACGACGTCCGAACTCGACAATATTCCATGTCGCGAAGAAACATTTGGTGAAGTCGCAATGGCTCGATATAACCCGGGCAATGAATAAATATCCGTATAAACAGCGCCGAGCTGAAGTTTTAATGAACCGGTAAAGACCGCGTCTGCGTGTATCCGGGCTTGTAACGAACACCGAGTTGACACTTTGAAATTTAATCATATTGTCCTCCACTATGGCTTCTCAACTTTACTTACGTTTTTAGTTAAGGTATTATTTTGAATAATTTTGAGGAATAATAATGATGAGTTTGGATGTGGCTTTGTACAGCTGTACAGCTGCCAATCGTGAGGTTATAGGTTTGGTTTCCGTATCCAGCGATATATAGGATGGGCCAGAAACATTTGCAAATAGCAAAACTGAATTTCTCAAAAATGGTTAGAGAGAAAGGCGCGCGTGTGGTGGAAAATCCTGCATTGCTTCGTGCAATTTTGGAGTCGATGATGCACTTTACGGGGTAACGGCGGGCTTTTTGTGTAAAGAAATTTTACCAAAACAACGATTCATACGTAACTATGCGACTCGTTTTTAGAATTGAATAAGGATTATGCGCGTCAATGAATGTCAAAGCGTTAAATTAATCCAATCTTGAGTCTAGGAACTCGAGCAAACGCGATCGTCGACGAATATTTTACAAAAAAGGCGACCACGTTCAAGAAAACAATCAGGAAGTTAAAATTTTCCTAAAAGACGATTCAAAATCATCTACGCCTAAGCGTTCGGCAGATCTTGCAATATCAAGAACTAGCTAACGAGTCCAGATGAAGTACATACCTACCAGGATACACAAAGCGATAGAGGGATATGATCTTCATATCGGGCACAAATTCCTGACTTTTTCTAAAACCTTCATCTAGGTAAGTTGCCCGGGTCTGGAATTTTAGGCCGATATTGCGATATAACTACTATCATATCTTAAAATGGAAATACTTTCGATTAACTGTGGATCGTATTAGTAGCTAGTGACACCTTGTTTCGGGTGTGGGTGTTGTGAGACCAAAAAGTCGCTCGTAATTCTTTACGCGCTGCACAACACTTGAATCGCAATGCTGGATCAACTTGTTTGACTGTTGGGTTGGTATTTGATTATAATTTAACTTTTCAATTACATAGTATAATTTCATTACATGTAAACCAAAACAAGGAACATATACACATGTTTCTTCACGTACACTGAGATTCCCTCTGTAGTAAGTATTAATAGTGGTTGATCAAATGTTTGTGGATCAGACAAACATTTGCCTGGCGCCCTAATTTAGTTCAGAGCTCTCGTTTCTCGGCACGACGCAGAATCTCCTCGAGTAACTTCAATATGTATACAGATTATAGAGCAAGTTTTATTAGGAGTGTTAGCTGTTTTCTTAAGCTCAAGGGCGTTAGATGAGCAGCGTGCCTTATTGTAACTTGTTACCCGTGCTCCCAACTGGCAAGTGCCAACGCCACAAATATCGAAGCTGCTTTACATGATGGTAAATGTAGTGCACGTAAATATATAATTCTTGTTGAAATCGGGTATACAGTGGCTGAATCTGAAACACGTTACATTTGCGCTGGCACTATGAAAGATGAAGGTGCCGAGTGGGCTTGGATTAGGTTAATTTATTGAAGATGTTATTCTATGATTTACTATACAATATTTGAAATTAACTTTATTTACTCGATTGATCGAGTTTTTACTATGCCATTATTTTCAAATCTTACATGACCTGTCCGGCGATTTACCGATCAATGCTACTAATTAAACGGCATTGCACTTGCTACCTTTTACCAAATCAGAGTGAAAAAAATAATATCGCTATCGTTTAATTCGTTCCAACAGTTCTGCGTAAAACGAATTCAAATGCTGGAAAATATCACCTTCTCCTTTGAAAACAGAGACATAACATTTCTAGAGGAAAAAAAGATATTGTTTGGCACTTTATACATAAATTAAAAATACTCTTGGTAGATCAATAAAAACTTGCGTGGTAATATTTATTGACAATTTTATTCTAAGACAGTACTTCAATGCGTTAAATATGCCAATTGTTCGTGTGATTTACACCAAACTTACTAAACATACATAAAATAAACGGTTGCTTATGTTCAAAAATATTATGATCTGTATTCGTTACGGGAATAATTGCTCACTCTTATAATATTTTGGGCAGGAAATAAGCTTATCGAAGCACAAATGATAATTCCGCCTAGTCTATAGATTTTTCTTATTTCAATAACGCTATCCGGGACCATGAATTTTGTGGAGCGGGTACTTATAATTTATACAAGTAAAAAATACTATAAAATTTAAACGCTCAGATGCAGCAACAAAATGAAATGAAACTGCATTTCTTCAAAGCTCCGTGGAGTTAACACTGGCGTTGCCACCGTGGAATTAGATTTGTCTGGCGAAGCCCTTACTCCCATAGTCGGGACCAATTAAATAACCACATTATATTATGAAGTTACTGTCTTTAATCAGATAATTTACTTTCTTATGAAGGAAAACGCGAGGGAAACGTGACTGGGGTGTGAAAAATGTTGCGGATAAATTATAACATTGGACATTTTGGTAAATTGCTAAATTTATATTTATTTATGTCTATCCGTATGTGTCATATTGTTGCATGCATATTTCTATGCTTGGCAGAGGTGGAGCGGAAATCGCACCGAAATACCCTTAAAATTGCAGTGGAAAACATTATAACATGCAAACATTTTTGTGTTTGGTTCGCCGTATATCAAGCTGATAGCACAGTTCATTCGGTACCATGTAGCTCAGGTCAAATATTGATAAATTATTATCTAGTTGTCTTATCACAAAATTTCGTTTAATTATTTACTGTCAGTAACACAAAGTTCATCAGCCTCTGTGACGGTAAACTTGTCAATAAATTTGCTGAGAATAAAAAAGAACCCGTTTACGTATTTTCTTTCAGTGACAGCCTGTTGCAATATGCAAAGAGAATATATTGTTTGATAAGCTTCTTAATTACGTACTGAGCTAAACAGGTATTATCGGCAATTTTATCCAGTATTTACTCTTAATACATTGTCACTGATTATCATTATAAGGTAATACTGCTTATTTTCTTTGTTTATGATTAAAGTGATGGTAGTTCATACCGTCCACAGGTGTGCACCAACAAATGAAAATTAAAAAAATATGTTAAGGCAAAAAGAAAAGATAGAAATCCTAAAGTAACAGGAGAACAGTCAAAGCAAAATTACTTTACAGCGCGGTGGAGTCACTATGCTGTATCTTCTTCCACTTCTTCCCTTCAGCCAGTAGAAGTCTACCGCTGAATATAGGCCTCTCCCAAGGATCTCCATATCGACTCCGTCACCATAAAGGTCATTAATACATACATAAACTCACGCCTTTTTCTCAGTAGGGGTAGACAAGGGTACCACCAGGACACCCGCATTTATCCTTATGTATTCCGTATCACGATGTGATAGAGGGAGAACCTTTCGCCATATCGGGTACAAATACATAACTCCGGGCTGATAATAAATAAAACAATCCAATTTCACTTTGCCGGACCCGGGACCCCAGCGTTGTAATCGTACAGCACAACTACGCCACCGAAGCAGTCGGTGGCGTTAATCAAGGTCATTTATGATTATAAATGGTCACTGGGCTAACTGTTTACATATATGTCATTTAATATACTTCGTACTCCTTCACAAAAGCTACCACACTAAGGAAGCAGATCCAAAGATATCTATATGGAACAAACGCCTAGGATATAGCCGTTAAAAAGAATGTTTGCCTTCCAGCCATAATATTTTTTATGTAATATTTAAGCCTAATAAATGTTTTCATACGTCTTGTATATTACTTGCGAATGCTTATTTTTTCATTGAAACTGTTGTTTCAATGAAAACATACAATTTGAGTAAAATTAAGAAGATTTTACACATCACTTTAACCACGTCACTCTTTTGAATTATGAAGTTTTGGGTATGAGATTGGTTTTCGTTATTATAATTAAGCTTTTATAACTTTTTGTATAAAATTAACGTTTCTTTTTTTATGATAGCGGTCATAAATACAATAGTAACAAAGGTAACGTCTTCGTCTTCTTTTTTAGACGAGTGGCAAATTGCGAAATACCGCCTATGTCGTAAATTTTATATGTTGTCGCGTTTTAACTAACCACTGTACAGAATATAATGGATGTATAATAAAAACTCGACACGTGAAACTAGCCTTTGTAATATATACCTTGACACTAGGAATTTTAATTTAGAATAAACAGTGTATGTTTTTAACGCTGCTGATTTGGACGTCGTTTTTAGTTCGCGCACGTGATCACAGCCTTATAGCAGTTTTCTTAATTGTGATTTAACTCAATTATAATAGTGATTACAAATTGAAGTATAATAATAAAAACAAGATGATATGAGTTCAGTTGGCGTCTGCGTTTAGTGCTGTTCCCACACGTGCTTGTGTTATTATGAAGGTGCTTCCGTTTATTGTATTGTGTTCAGTTGGATACAGTTCAGCTGTGATATACCATTTGAATGGTAAGTTTTTGAATAAATATCTAGTCATTATTTCATAGTGTGCAATGTGGAAGAATTGTACCAGATTTGATGGGTTTAATATGATTTTAAAAGAACCATAATATAATATTTACGTGCCTTATTGTTAAACCAATGGTTATAAAGACGAAAAAGACTACCTACTGGACTCCAATAATTATTCCTCATTGTTTGAAACACAACAGCGAAACTGATACTTTCCGTAGAAATCTTACATAATGTCCTTTGAACAAGCGGACTTAATTTTATTTCTTAAAATCATTTTTCGGAGTCAAAATTGATTAGGTACTTAACTGCCTTCTTGAATTTTTTTTACTAATAATATATTTTTTTGAAATGCTACCAAATAATATAGGTAGAGTATGATTTTTTTTTGGTTAAGAAATGTCAGTGGGAGAACTAAAATACTTATTTATAGTTAAATGAAAATACGAGATTTAAGGGAAGTATTGCACGTTAGTTTTAATATGAAGCTTACGAAAATATTACAATATAATCGTTGAAAAATTGTTTTCTTTTTACGTCATCATTGTATCACGCGGACGAAGTCGTGAGAAAATGCTTGAAATATACTAAAAACACTACAATATTTATTTATTTTTACACTATTTGGGTGTGTAAAAAAAGGAATGATTAGAGAGGATGGGATGGGATGGGAATGGGTGGTGGGGAAACAATTAAACGGCAGGACAGTTACGTCGATTTTACGTATACAAGAGTTTGTAAGAAAAATGTCTCTTGTGGAGTGGAGTCAAACAATATATGCACCAAGGCAAAACTGGGAAGTATTTCTAAACGGCTGGACGGATTTTAATAGTTTTTGTGTGTTCAAGAGAATGCAAGTATGGTATAGATTCACAATATGGTCCACTACAAAAGGTTTTTAAAAAATTGACCCAGGCAGCGCTGGATCGGGTCGTTAGTATGATATAATCATCTGTTACCACTCGATACTGTATCTGGTCGGCGCTCCACTTCCCAACTGATGCAGTACAGTCCCTGCATAAAACCACACACACGAGCAATTTGTTCATTCCCACAATTTTTGTTTTTCCATTATGGCACGGCATAGTGACTGCATTACACCTATTAGTAAGTGCTAATGCTTTCTGACAGACTATCCTAATAATCCTTATAGTAGTACAATTAATAATAAGACAACCAACAGTCGCATACAAAGTCCTCACCCCATATTATTAAGATCAATAAGATCTTGTATGAATTATTTATGACGTCTTTGCGTCTCGAAATAAAATTGATCTTATCGCGGATTATTATAATAATTTTGCATGTTTAATGAAATCCGTAAAATAAGTTCCATTTCTATTTATAACAATCGCGTAAACACAAACAAACTTTTATGTTTTTGTGTCTCGTTTCATAGTTTTTTCTCACTGTAATGTGAATGTCATAAACAATCCTATTGTTCAGTTTAAATTAAAACCATCTCATTAGAATTACAAAAACATCTGTATTTTATATTTCTATTATCAGAAACAATTGTATGTCCTGACGTACGACGAATTTTAACTTTTTTTCTAAATTGTATTCTTTCTTACTTCATATTTTTTGTATGAATAAATGACTGTCTTGGTGGCTTAGTTGTATTACGGTACGGTTACAAAGCTAAGGGCTCGGGTTCGAGTCCCGGGTCGGGCAAAGTAATATTGTATTTTTCAATTCGTCATTAGCCCGGAGTCAGGAATTTGTGCCCGATATGGCGATAGGCTCGCCCCCTATTCCATCGTGAGACGGAACACACAAGGCGAAATGTGTGTGTCCTGGTGGCACCTCTGCCTTCGGGGATAAAGGCGTGAGTTTATGTATGTATGTATGTAATAAAAGAGTAATGACTATTCGGTAGAGTATCAGATGACAGTAAGTTCCGTGGGAGTCGCTGTCCTGTCACTGTCCGCTGTTATGCCAGCCTTTTCGAAACCGATAACCACAGGTTGAACTTAAACTGCAACACTCTTATGTCACACTATGTCCTGTTTATGACCATCGTTTACGTTAGTTACAATCCGGATGATTGCGGAAATATTGCTAGCTATAGGATCTGAAGTAAACAAACAATATAAATACACAACACATATTAAAACTAAAAGCAACAAAGTTTCAACATGTGTATAATTGTCTGACACATAATATTCTTGTCCGAGTGCCATAATTATGTAAGTATGCCTGAAACTGCATATACACAATACTGGCTCGATGATGGGTTATCCATCATCTTGTATGACGGTAACAATCCGGATACAAATTCCTCAGCACCAAGAGTATTGTGGCAAAGGTGTATATTACAATAAATGCCGGACATAACATTGTTCGGCCTGTGAAGTTTAACAGCTCCTACGGTGCCACTAAACAGATAAGCTGACCTTATAAGACACTTAATACCATTATCAAATTACGGTCAACATTAGTAACGTATTTGTAATACTGTGTCCAAATTACACGTATACTTAATTATCTTCCCTTCTCTGCCGAACTGTCATGTCGGTTCAAAAGGAGACCTATACTCAACAGGGGGCGATTATGGAATAATTCTAGGCTAAGCCCGATTAATGACATAATAGGCTCTGTTCCACCACACCAGCCTAGGGTATGTTCAGGGCATATCGAGACTGCGACCGAAAACGAAGCCAGGTTTTAGAGACTTCAGACACAACACAACTAAAATATTTGCAAAAACTGCGACGATTTTTTTGTAACTTTTTGCTTATCGTCATGTTTTGTTGGTAAAGACATAAGTAATGGTTTCTTAGATTTACGCGAATGTTACACATTGAAATAAAATATTTTTTACTGGCTGAGTCCGCCCCGCGACCACGAAAGCTGTAAAGTAATCGAAACGTCGGGAAGTTAAAAAATGTAAAAATTAAACCAAAGGGCGATAAAATCCGTAAAAAATTGTTTTATTTCAACAACATTAGTCCTAAAATAACATCGTACATCGTTTTATTTTTAATTATGCAAAGGTTAAAATAATTATTTTATTAAAACAAGTTTACCACCCAAATACGATAATACTTAAAAATACAACAAAAAATCGTCTTGTCTTCCCTACTTGTTATAATTTTATTAATTTAAACCTCGTTCTAATATTGTTAGCATCGTTCTATATTTGTGTTGTTTAATTTCCAATATTTTCAATACAACTTACAAGTATAATTGCTGGAGTATATTAGAATAAATCAGTCAGATCCTTACATTTGTATTTTACTAAATATGTGTATATTCGGCGTTTGAGATCTAGAGACTGAATAAAGAATTTGTTGTCTAGTAGTTACATAATAACCTGATCAGATCAAAACAACAAACAACATACACTTAATTGCACATACCTTTAAAAAATGGCAAAAACAGTATTAAGTTCGTAAACTAATTATTTTTTGTACCATAATATGGTAATTATTTTACTGTGATTATAAATTTTTGCTGCCATTCATTGCATCTTTCTAGCTTATACTTGACTATTGTTCTGAATCGTTAATTATTTATAATTAACTATACATTTTAACAAAACAGGCTATTATGTCTAAGACAATGTATTCGTTTATAAGCCGTATACAATTGTTGTATAAAAAGTATAATCGGAAAATGTTGCCACGGAGCGTACTTCAATAACACACCCACTTTATTGGAGACTATCCAGCCCATACGCTCTCTTTTGGAACTCCTGCAAACCAGAGTTTTTTTTAATGATAGAAAAAGATTTAAGAAAATAAAAGGTTACGTTTATTCTGTATACACTACAGCGTGTGTAACACCATTGTGTATCATAAATATGTGGAATGGTAACTGATAACATTCGTCTTTTGGCATAGCGGGCTAGGAGAAAAATTATCCGTAAGATGATTATTTGGGCTTTAAGGAACAAAATATGGCCGCGCCGTGATGTCGCGATGTTTTAGTCGACTCATTATTTAACAATATATTGAATGTCTTTGTTTAAATCGATATATAAAAACAACAGTTTCCGTTATTTTTATAATTCCATCGCTGCTATTAATTGTATCCCGATTTGTTTATAATTAATATCTACAGTTAGAACTGCTCCAAAAATGCTGAACAGGTAAAGTATTTTTAGATGATACTTAATTAATTTAATACTAGAACTAAATACTCTGTTTTGATTCTTTGGGTGCCACTGTTGATCCTGGCTGACAGGAGTTGCAGTGGTGAGTGTATGGGCTGGATAGTATTTAAAGTTTAGTTCGATAGTATGAGTATTTCGTTCAATTACCTAGGGATGCATAAAATTACATTTAAAAAGAAAAAAGAAGACCAACTGTGTGGATGAATTAATTTCACATGTCGTTTTGAATTAACAAATTTTATGAAGACTATTTGAATAAAATATGTTTTAAATATGACTTTAATAAGAGCAGAAGTGAAATTTCACACATTACATTACGGAGTTGTAGTAGTAAAAATACTTTGCGACATTGATTATATATTAATTAAACTAACTTCTTTAAACAAATATATTTTTAACAAGATTCAATAATACTGAGCTTCATTAATCTATACACCAGAGCCTTCCAAATAGTTCTAAAATTGTAGGCATTAAAGATTTTACAAAAGCCTTTTTCATTTCAGACACTCAACATGAACTCATGCCTAAGATATTCCGAATGGACCCCTATGAGAAATGTCTCCGGGACCCTGGCGGATTGTACTGTACAGTCGATTTCGCCCTGGTCTCAGACGAACCTAGTCCTTTGCTACAGATGATTCAGGTGAGACCATTTTTGATACCTTTACAACTAACATTTTGAAAAAATCAAGTTTTTGAAAATTGCTATACTCGTAGTTCGTTAAAGCTACCGTATAGATGTGACGGCTCGAATTGAGTAGTATTATGGCGGCACAGAAACCGTATACATTCGTACTATATTTAAAGCATATTGTTATGTACTTTATTAGCCCACAAACTCTTCTACAACCAAGAATTCGATTGATAAGGCTTAGGCATAGTTTACTTGTTTAGTACCTTATAAGTGCCCTACCCTTATAGGTGTGGTACATTAAGTGGGCTGTAAAGTAATTTTCGATAGACTCTAAAACATTTAAAAAGTTATTGGAATTATAACTTTTTTTTATTACCAGTTTTGGCAACAATAAATTGACATAAAAATTACACAATACAAACATATTAATTAAATAATAAATCGATTTATTTCAATTTACAAATAGATATATATTTTTTTATTTAACTACAAAAAAAAATAATTACTGTGGCCAGTTTTATTATAATTAGGTACTTATACCATAGACATAAGTAATTGTATAATCGCAAATTATTTTTTACCATCACCCATTTACATCTACACTTCAGTTGGATCGTGTTTTAGCAATCTCTCAAAATACAAAGGAAATGAAAAGAAAAAGACGGGACAATTGCAGGGGTATTGGGCCACCGGTAATCTCATTTACCTAACGAATTAGCACAGTAAAGACAAGCAAACTGGTTTTTCTGCGAGAAAGGAGTATGGACTACTACCCGATTCGAGTCGGCGCGGCGCGTTCCCGCTGTTCTCCAAGGCAAAAGTGGAGCACCACAGCTTTAACTTTTTTAAGTGTTATGTTGTTTGCAGGCGACAATAGATTAATGACGTCGCAGTATGAACATAGATGGACGTAAATGCATCGTTAACGAGAGCAGTAGTGACGACTGACGTCATAGAAGTTAATAGACACCTCTAACGTAGTCCCATAAAAAATAATTTGTTTACTTCATCAAAGCAGGGTCAAATCGATTGTTTAGTTTTAGCATTAAATTACTTGTCTACGTTGTCATTATCAATCATTATGAACTTGATATACCATGACCTATGACTTGTGTTGAATTAAGTATCATTACCGCATTTTAATATTTGACCCGTATACAACGAAGTGTAATTTGCACGTATTTGCCTTTGTTAGTTGTCATCCATGATCGTCTCTGATGCTGAAGGGAAATTTCCTTCGAGGAAAATTCCTTAACTATTGACTTAAATATTTCTTAGTTAAAGTGTTTCGTTTCGTTCTTGGATGTTCGTATCCTTGGATTTGGATAATACTAGACGTCAAAATAAGGTGGGGACTATACTCATTACTCAGTCTCATGAAACACACCTTTATGTTATAATCCAAAATGTAAGGCCAAAATCAATGGTTTTTAGAATTGAGTAAAGCCTGTAGAGTTGCGGTTTGCGATCCTCATGGGATTCTATACTTTTTAACAGATTAAGCTTAGGAATCTTGTGAGACTTCAAAACTTACCTCGCATAAAGAATGGGATTATGCTTACAATAGATATGCAAACATGTCACTTCGCTTATCTTTAAATAAATCTTATTGAAACGATGTAATTACAAGGCGAAATGTGCCACTGCCTACCTCTTCGGGGATAAAGGCGTGAGTTTATGTATGTATGTATGAAACCATGTAATCGTTCAATAGGAAAAGGATGTAAAAGAATTTGTTTTTTCTTTACAGGAATATTCTGACGACTATCCCAAGCACTTCAACCATTCACTTGTAACGCATGGTCTTTGCGTGAATCAGAGATGTAAAAATTTCTACTCGAGTACGTCAAAAGACCTGAAAGAACGATTGGAAGCCTGCCTAAATACAACGTATTGGGAAGAATATAAACTCAAGACCAAAGTTATGGGCCACATCTCATGCAGTAATGAAGAGAAGAAGATTGATTATCAGGATATGATAGTCGCAGTGTTGCTGTTGATATTGTTGATGCTCAATATTGCTGGAACTTTATACGATGTTGCATGTACTACAGGGAAACCAAATGACGGTATTTCTATTTTTGTATTGTTACTTGAAATGATTGGTAATTTCTTTAAAGACCACAGGAGTTCGTCCATAACTTATACCCTAGCCTAAATATAACATAGTCTCGGCCTCGAGGTCGACAAAAAAAAAACAATGACCAATGAGTCAATGGTATTGCAACTGAAAAAACTAACGATCGGGCGAATTGGAGAAACTACGCAGGAAGGCTGACCTTCGCACCAGTTGGGATAACGATGTGTCATGATAAAATAATTTTGATAGTATCTGATTTACTATCAGAAAGCAGCGAGATAACCATCTAGGCAGTTCACGCCAGTGCCCCTAGCCGGAACATTTTGCAGTATCGTAATAGAATAGTAATAGTAAAATTTTATATGGGAATTTAAACAGCGCCATTGTGAGCGTATTTGGAACTAAAATTTCACAGCGGGAAACGTTTACTTTACTATACGATACTTCAAAATGTTCCGGCTAGGGGCACTGTATGCCAGTCTGCTTGAAGCAGGAGCTGCATACGCTGATCCCGTGTGGCTGCCCACTTTTATAGGCTACTATGCCATTATATTGATGTTTATACCACCATAGTAATGCCATCAAAACCAATGTATTATTTACCGCACGGTGTTATCCTACCGGAGACGAACATTCTATAAGTAACAGCATATCTTTGTTGACAGGTATAAAGTTACTTTTAGTTTTCTCTATTAGAAGAAATTTTCGAAGACTGATTCGTGATCCATACGCAACTTGCGATACTCGTCTCCGTCAACTTAAGGGATTAAACGGAATAAGGTAGTAGATATTATATGTTTCATTTTAACAATTTTTATTAATAGTTTTAATACTAATAAATAATAAACACACTCAAACTGTACAAATTCCAGACCACACAATAAGATCGATTCTTGTGTCGTAGGTATCACTAACACCGGTAATACCTGTGGATCACACAATTAATGATTGCTGTGCGGAGATCAAACACGTGGCCTTTAATATACGTCTCATTTATACGTCTAACTTATTAAATTATTGCGATTAAACTCCAAAAATCATACTTCTGTACATTCGAAAATATCGCTGTAACGTTTGATATGCTGATACTTTTTGCTTAATGCTTAACTTCAGTCTGCAAAGTTAACGCAACTTGCAAAGAACTATTTCTTGTTTTAAGATTATAAGAAGGATATATATGCAAAATGAAACATCCTGTTTAAGACAACCTCCGTGGCTCAGATGGTTAAGAAACTGACTGTGAACATGTCAGTTTTCACAGTCAGTCAGTCAACCATCTGTCATGCGAAAGACGACGGGGTCGTTTGCCGCCCAATGACATAAGTTTATATGATCCCAATTTACGTTGTGGGCATAGATAATACACTGTTGTGGGTGTGCCTGAGACTGCAAATTCTCTTGTAAATTCTGATACTCACAGTAAAATATTTTTTTTTTGTTGTTAGTTATACTAATGGTGTCAGGAAGTTTGTGTGGCGAAGCCTAAACGACACACATTATACAATACCGGAACCGAAAGCGATCACCATTTGCTTTATAATAATAATCACTCTCATGAACAATGTAATTTGATAATTCGTAAATACACGATGCAGAAGTTATCAAACTTTATATCAATGCTGTCATTGACCTGTTTCGTAAACTGTGTTTTTATCAGCATTATATTGTTTTCGAATGTATAAGATAAAATAATTCTTATATTGATTTATCTACAGTCTCTGTGTCGCAGTTGGTGGAGTGCCAGCTATGGATCGAAAAGCCGCGGGGTTCCATCCCCGGATCGAGACAATTGTTTGTATCTCGCACAAATATCTGTTTCGGGTCTTGGGTATACGAGGTCAAAAAATCTGTCGTAGTTTCTGATACTTCCGACACGAGACTGTGTGTGTGTAACTGTTGGGAGTATTTATTAATCATCTATTTGACATGAAGACATGAAGACTGCCTCGGTGGCTTGGTTGTATTGCGGTACGACTACAAAGCTGAGGTCTCGGGTTCGAATCCCAGGTCGGGCAAAGTGATATTGGATTTTTCTGTTCATTATCAGCCCGGAGTCAGGAATTTGTGCCCGATATGGCGATAGGCTCGCCCCCTATCACATCATGGGACGGAACATGTATGTATTTGACATGAAGTTCAGTATAACATTGGAACTTCAGAATCAAACCCTGCATTTAAAATATCTCTTTTAGAACAATAACGATGCTGATGGTGATCCTGGCGCATTCCCTGGGAGCATATTCCCTTTTTACCGACGACACGCACTTTGTTGAGAACGTAAGTATTCCTTTAATTCCTCTTTATTTCTTATTGATCCTAAGATAATTCGAAATATTCGACTTACCTTACTTAGGTACTTGTAGAAATAAGTCATGTATAACGTAGTGATATAATTTTTGTCTGTTTATCTGTTTGTCCCTACGGTTGTGCGCGTTGAACTCAAAAAGGGCTTAACGGATTCTGATGACATTTGGTATGGAGGTAGCTGATACCTTGGATTAACACTTAGGCTACTTTTTATCGCGAAAACATTAATGTTCCTGTGGGATTTCCGATATATGTTACTTTTTTATACTTAAAAGGATGGGATGAGACTGGATAACATGCCTTGAGTGAGAACGAGACGGGACGTGCGGGATATAACGGGACAGGACGGGACGGGATGGGATATTTCAAATAAAGTTAATCACGCAGACGAAGTTTGCGGGCAGATGCTAGTACTTACTATGTCTTGAGATATCGAGTTGACTAAAGTGCGAGGCAGTGCTTGGTAATCATAAGCCCTGAATAGTGTTACTTTTGTTATCAGGCAAGTGACCTGCTCGTGTCCTCATTATCACTTAAAACATCTTGCTTTTTAATTTCCAGCTATATTCAGTACAAGTATGTCAGCTATTTGTAAATGGTACCATGATAATGCAAACGTTTTTCCTAATGTCTGGGTTTTTGATGGTCTACAACTGTTGTATGCTCGTGGAGGAAAATGAATTCAAATGGAAGATGCTCCCGAAAGCACTGCTTCTAAGATATCTGAGGTAAGACATTGTACAGAGTACACTACCGAGTCTTAAGATAACAGCATCAAGAACTGAAGTCGACCAAAAAATTGGTAGGCTAATGTCGTCGAGGAAGATACGAAATCCTCCGGTCTTAAATTTGAAAACGATGATGAGGATAAAAAAGATAAAGAAGGCTATTAAGTAAGTTGAATCCCGAAAAGATCGATCGACAATTAGTATAATATCAAGTACGAAAATCATAACAATCATGTAAGCGTCTAGCTTCAAATTAAATGGTCTTAGCCATAACTGCCATACAATAACTAATGAGGTTTTGTAGTATTCAAAAATAATTGTTGAAAGAATTTCGCTGAAAATCTCACTTATTGTGTTGTCGCTACATCTAAAGATGTCTTTTAAAATTGTTATAGGTATAGGTACTTATACTACTACGAAAACAAATTAAATTTTCCATGCCCAATTCTCAGCTCTAAACAGCATTGGAAAATATTTTAGCACTTAACTAACATATTTCATTATAGGCTCACCCTTGCCAATGCAGCACTACTGGCGTTCACCGCCACCTGGATGCGGCATTTAGGTTCTGGGCCTTTCTGGGATGTAAGTATTATAAAAATAAATACACCTAACAATCATAGCCCTGGCACCAAATTGTGCCCTTATATATAACAAACTACGAACGACTATTCGGTCTCACAAACAACACACACCGCACCTTAATTGAATGTTCTTACAACATTATGCTCTTGTAAAAGACCACTAATAAAATATACATACCATTTGGTTTCCAGAACGTAGTAAATAATGAGGTTATGGACTGCCGCAAGGATTGGTGGTGGTTTTTGACATACTTGAACAATTACAACGACACATCAAATTGTTTGATACAGGCCTGGTAAGTGCTATCATTACAGTATTGCAGTGGCATTACATAGGGCACATAGCACAGAGAGCTGACAGTAGGTGGCTCCGAACAGTATTCAAGCGTTGCGTCATATGTCACGCTCATAAGGTAAACAAATTATAAAAGTGTTATAAAAAACTTCTGAATACATGACGCTTCCAAAACGCCGCAATGGAAATAATTAAGGAGGTCTATGTTCACCTGTAGTAGTTTGTCAGCATTCAGCACTCAGTTAAAGAGAACGGAGATGATGACACGTTTTGTGAGACCTTATTAACATGGATTTTGAAAATAATGTACCTAAATAGTTGTAATGCCAGATTCTTGAGAGGCGACTTTGATATCAAACAGGTATTTAGCAGCCGACATGCAGTTGTTCTGCCTGGGTATCGTGATATTCGTGTGCTGCAGAAATAAAATAACCAGGACGACTGTGCTGTCAGTACTGTTTGTGCTAGGATCCATCATTATAGGCCTGCAGACATACTACCAAGACTTGGATGCCACATTATTACTTTCGCCTGAGTGAGTTCATAAATTATTATTATTGATGAAATATTTGAAGTAGAAATGCAAATACGTAGAAAATTCAATTAGACTATCAACGAGGCCTGACTTAATTTAGTAGCGATTTCTGTGAATTTTGAGCCAATTAAATTATTACCGTTGTCAAGCAGCATCAAAGAGAACTATCGATTGATTGTGGTATACATAGAGATTAGAGGTATTGAAATATTTATTCATATTTCGACTGGTGGTAGGTCTCTCATATGTGAGAGGCCGCCTGGGTAGGTACCACCGCAATGTCTATTTCTCTCGCCAAACAGCATTGTAAATGCACTGTTGTGCTTCGGTTTGAAGGACATTGTAGCTAGAGTATATACTGGACATATTGAGACTTAACATCTTATGTCTCAGAATGGCGAGCGCAGTGGAATGCCAAACATTACCTTGGAATTCATGGTGTTGTTTGGTTTTGCTACTGTCCATGAGCGGTCGTATTGCTTACCATCAGGCAAATGGCATGCTCGTCTCGCTATTCATTGCAATAAAAAAAATTAACCTCGTTGCTCGAAAACTTTTACTTTACACTCCAATGTGTGACGCTCAATCTCCTATGATGAATGTTAAATATTGATCGTATTTTTGCAGAACTGCTCGTAGGTTCTTTATACAGGACGATACGTTCAACCACATTTACAAGCGCGGGCACACTAATTTGTCTGGATATGTCATGGGCATGGCCATGGGTTATATCGTCTACTATTGGAAGGACATCGGCATCGATCTTGAAAAGTATAAAGTAAAGGTAAAGGGCCTTTTATTGAGATTGATGGATGTAGAATATTTTAACCACATGAATAGACAGTAATAAGAACTAAACCAACCAAAGTTAAGTACGCGTGTGTAATGATGTAAAATAAGCCAAATTGTATTTTATTTTCCAGTTCACGTCTCTACTTCTATCTATAGATACCTATATTAAAAACTTGCAAAAAAAAAACAAGTCTCGCAACTCAGTTCTTCTACCGTAATAAATTGTGGGATCCATGTAATACAAGCCGATTAATTTATTCAGTCTCCACTTAAGTGACCTTCTGTCTTAAGTTATTACGTAATTAGCTAACCTAACAACATCTTATAGCGACCATATCAATAGTCAAATCAATCTATTTTATTTATAACATAAAATATTTGTAATATTTATATGGTCACTATAAGATGTTGTTAGGTAAGTTAATTACGTAATAACTTCAGATAAAAGATCCCTTAAGTAGGGACTAAATATATTAACCGATTTGATATTACATGGTTCTCACAACTTTTTGCGGTAGAAGAACTGAGTTGTGGGACATGCGTGTTCTTTACTAGTTTTGTTTTTGATGGCATCTCATTTCTTTTTGTAGATAGTTCTACTTTTCTCTTTTCCGGTACCTTCTTGAATACCAACATAGAATTATATTAAAGCCTACTCTCTGTTTTATGAGCTTTTATGCCCATTATTCACACACTGATTCATTTGCTACATATGTAACATTGTAATCGGTCAGTCAGTCAGTCAGTAAGTGACAAAATTATGAAACTTTGACTAGTTATAGTTCTTAAACTATTGGTTCGAATTGAATGAAATTTGAAATATACTGTGTTATACAATGCCTGCTTGGTTACTGAAAATTCAGGATTCTAGTTTTATCCACAATGGATCCCCTATCACTAGATAGTGGTCGAAAATGGCCTGAACTGCTTCAAGATGGTAGGAAGGATGGTAAGGCCGTGCCGCTTTTTTGCCCGACATGGCGAGGGACTGACGTACCTCCAGATGCATATAACAGTTTAGTTTCTTCTTTACTTACAGAAATATCGATTCTTGTATTGGAGTACCTTCCCTTTACTTGTGATCCTTACGTACTCAGGCGCCATCTTCTACGATGATCGACCAAGGCTGTCCCTGATCTGCAGAGTTATCTATGCACTATTCATAAAACCTGTGTTTGTTATAATATTGAGTGTGCTTGTATTGGGAATTATTTTTAAGTATGAAAGTAAGTATTACTCATATTATTTTTTGGACTTACAAAATATTGATGATAAGTATTTGCTTTATCCTGAATTGTCACAACCGTATAAAATAATTCGGGGTTAGTGTTTACCTAGTTTGAAGAAAACTAACATTGTAAATGCATGTCATGTGAACATCGTCATCAATAACATCTTCACAGCAAGTCCAATATTGAACATAATACATTTCCACAAGTTTTTCTACAGCAATTATAAGGTCTGCGTCCAGATCCTTTCTACAAAGTTTGATTCACGGGCGGCGGTGACCACTTACTATCAAATGGCTCGTCTGCTCGCTTGTCTTCTATTCCGAAAAAAATCTTCTTTAATAATTCTACTTTTGAAAAGCTTTTGGTGGTTAAATTCGTTCCAATCTAATATATAAAATTCTCGTGTCACAGTTTTCGTTGCCATACTCCTCCGAAACGGCTAGACCGATTTTGATGAAATTTTTTGTGCTTATCCGGTATCTATGAGAATCGGCAACATCTATTTTTCATCCCCCTAAATGTTAGGGGTAGTCCACCCCTAAATTTATTTTTTTATTTTTTAGACAATTTTTTTTGTGGTTATTTTTTTATGATGCAGCATTAAAAAATACATACAGCCCTAAATTTTCAACCCTCTACGATCAACCCCTATGTTTTAATAGCATTTTATATTTTTAAACCAAAACCTTAAGTTTGTTCTATGAAAAATTATATTTCAGCTCTTGATTACAAACGAACAATAATGGCGACCAATAATTTTGGAAAAGAACAATATGGAGGTGAAATAAGGAATGACATGTTGTATGGAAACCGAAATCGCTGAAGCGTCCGTATTACTGATCCGATTTTCCTTATCCGCAATCGCTGAAGTTTTTAATGTCAAAAAATGTAAGGCACACTATTTGGGTATAGAAGGGATAGAACTACATGGGATAGAATAGAGTGAGAGGGATGGGATAGGATTGAATAGTTGACAGATTTCATTTGATGGGATAGAATGAAAAGTAAAGGCACGGGATGAGACAGGATGGATAATGAACAGAAAGAACGGGACGGATCGGGAAGTGACTTGACACACGGGACATGACGGGATTGACGAGGATAGGTCATAGTTAGAAAAAAAAGTGACAGTAGGATGGCTAGGTCGAGTTTAGGTTTCAAGAGGTTTAGGTTTACAAGAGTGTGTATAAAAAATAACATCTATCTGATCTGGAATGGAATCAAAAGATATCTGCACCCAGGCGAAGCTGGGACGGGCCGCTAGTTTCTTTTCATATAAACCTTCGGTTTACACGCCGATTGTGAAATGGTTGACTATGAGTTCGATCTCCGCACAAATGGTTGATTGTTCTGAGATAAATGCGTTTCTGATAACCACAAAACATTATATGTTATCGTATTGTGAGTTGTAATTGTTTTTGTCTTTTATGATGATTTGCAATTCTAGGTTTGTACAGAAGTATACTGGAGTGGGACGGATGGACAGTCCCCAGTAAAATTACGTACGCTACGTACCTCGTCCACGTGGCAATCATCAGATATGCCACGGGCATACAAACCGCTCTAAATTCTCCAGCATTCATTGGTATTGTAAGTTGTTTTGTACTTAGTAAAATAGGTGTTACAAATTAATATAATACTTTTATAGAACCATTTACATTGTATCGTCGCTTCACTGTGAACAGTGAGGTATTAGACCCAATTACTAGGTCAGCACCATCGGCAAAGACATATCCCCGCTATCATTATTTCTAACTACACACAAGATGAAACGTAGGTGTCCTGGTAGCAACTCTGCCTACCCATTATAAGAAAAGGCGTGAGTTTATGTTTGTATTTCTACCTTAGATATGACACGAGCGAGCCTATTGCCATGACGGGCATAAATTTGGCCTGAAGGGTTTGAACCCGAGACCTCAAGGACATGCCACATACTTACATGCTTTTGTAACCTACACACGGAGCTAATGACTAATCAAATGTCTGTTTCAGTTAATTACCGCAAGCGGAATTGCAGTGATATCACATGTGGTCGCTTTCGCATTTTGGTTGCTGGTGGAAGCGCCTTTCGCTTATCTCGTGAAGGAATTATTTAAGGATACTCAGAAATCAAGGTCCGATAATGAAAAGGCGGAAGCAAAAACGGATAAAGTTGATATTAGATTATGACTGTAAATTAATAAATTAGATATTAATCATTTTTGTATTTATTTAATACGTTTTAATACTGATATGACAGATTTATTGTAGCATCGCTATTTTGGTTTTTGTTACTACTAGTATTATGCATCGCTTCAAAAGTTTCTGACGTGCTAATATGATGTAGTATTAAATTAAGTAATTTATATTTTTTAAAGTTCTTATTGTAGTAAGCCATTGAGAAAATTGACATAGGTACAACTTTTTAAGGTCAAAAACAGATAGATCTACAAAATGCTCTCTCAATTTTCCAAACAATAAGTGCACTCCAAAGTAAAACCCAAGAAGAAAAAAATGAAGACACATTCGCCTAAAAATTGTGTGGGCGAGTGATTAATTATGCAACCCTTTTCAACAGGGTGGCTCGTGAACAAATATAAGGTTAAAGAAGGGTAATTAAGGGTAGACGATACAAAAACAGTTTAAAACGTGTGACCCTTGGACAAATAGAAACAGGGTGGACAAATTGCTCGGCGCATGTGTATTGTTCAAGCTTATTTTTTTATTGTAATACATTTGTTAACCTTACACGGCACAGGTATCGCACCTAAGCTAAGTACGATGGCCATCGTATCAAATAGCGAGGTTTCTCCCTGTTGTCAGTTAAAACACCCCACACACCTAAACACAACACCTCACAGAGACACAGTCAATACCCCCACATAATAAAACACAGGCAGAAAAAGAAAAGCTAGTACGAAACCGCCCAAGAGGAATTCCGATTGGGAACACATTGGGAGTGATCTGTAACGTAGTACAATCCCCATAGAGTAGTTATTCACTGGCGAAAATTGTTTTTTGAAGATGGATAAATAATACGAATAGACTCTATACCGGATCTCAAATCTCTCACAGGGTAAAACTGATACGAATTCCACCATGATGAGAACCTGTTTCACCATTGTAACTTGATCGCTACCCGGGCGAGTTGAATATTCTACCAAATCCAATCAGGCAAAGGGACTGACCCAAATATTTACGATGTATTAAAACACATTCAATGCTAAAATAAATCTTTATTATTTCCAAGTGAGAAGTCACTAGAACAGATATTAAAATTGAAATTCCGTCCACCTCTCGCCGTGAAGTGTTTCTTTATAAGAAAAACGATCAAATAACTGCGGAGCGACGGCTTCAGAAAATAAGTAGTAGTAGTTTTATTAGAAGTTCTTTATGTTGAAACAATCTTGTAATGTTTATAAATAAACACAAGCGTCAGAAAATGTCTTAACTGGCTCTAGCTCGTAATTTTGAGCTTGTTTTCTCCCTTCCATGGTTTTGAGTATCAAGTATTGAGATTCACACATTTTATCATTTCCTCTTATTGTCTTTTCATTGAGTCGCTGAGCCAGCGGAATTAGTTTAGTTCTATGCAAAGCGGCAATCAAACATCAAAACGGCACTTTCATATTATGATACGTAGGTATTGTCTAGTAGGTACGATAAGAATGCCAATTGTACTTTTTCTTTATACCACTGATATACAGAAACTATAAATAAATACATTTAATGTTGTTGTACGATAGCTTCTACCCTTTATGAATTTGTCTGATTTATATTACAACAATTAAAAAGAAAGAACCCATGTATGCATAGGTATTTAATAAACAATATTCAAACTGCTTATGCCAATGTAAAAATATGTTTAATTCAAAAAATAATTTCTTGCCATCACGTGAGCAATGTTTCAGCATACCCGATTAATGTAATGAAAAAACATATTATGTAATATGTACATAATGTGTATTCTATACGTATGGTGATCGAATACACAACATCGGAAGAAACCTTATGTATCAATAAAAAAAAATGAGTTAAAATTCCAAATGGAATGTACCTTGTTTTATAATTCCACTGTCTCATTAAACATACGAGTTAAAACTAAAAACTTGATTACTCGTATAACAAACGCGGTTCGCAAATTAAATGAAATATTAGTTCAACTCATAATTCTTGGGAAACCTACTGTGTATGAATATTGTTTGACTTCGTCTCAACATTTTCAAGACGTTTTTGATGAATTGTTTCAAGGAAAGTCTGAAAACTTATAATAATATGTCTTATACCAAATCACACTTTTAAGGTTCGCAATAAGCAACCCATCTGAGTCTCTTTGTAGCCCCATACATCCCGTGGTTCCTCCATTTCGAAGGACTGTACTTGGTTCCAACTCTCCACTGGCTAGATTGAGTAGATTCTATCTATCTATCTATATCAGCCCATATACGTCCCACTGCAGGGCACGGGCCTACTCTTCAATCGAGAGAATCGATTGAGAGTGGTTAGGCCATATAGTCCACCACGCTGGCCTAGTGCGGGTTGGCGGACTTACATACCGTAGAAATTCTTTAAAATCGCTACGGTATGCAGGTTTCCTCACGATGTTTTCCTTCACCGTTAAAGTGCGTGGTGATTGACTATCAATACACACATAACTCCGAAAAGTCAGAGGTGTGCCCTGGGATTTGAACCCGCGACCACCGTGAACATGTAGGCGGCCGCGTCTGGTCCGTTACCAACAGGCCACCACGCACTTTTTGTCACTTTTTGAGTAGATTATAATATAATAAATACAGTAATCGCATAGATAAACATTATATGTCATTAGACAGTTTTAGAAAACATGTGTTGGATGCAATATCAAGTTACATACAGTTTTATTTAGTTTTTAAGTTTAACTGGTTTTTTTCTGAGTTTAAGTCTATGGTTGTGTTTTTTTTAAGTATTTGCTATGTTCACCTGTCAGTGATTGTGCAATTTATCATCATCATCATCATCAACCCGTTGCATTCCACTGCTGAACATAGCCCTCTCCCAAAGTATTATGCAATTAGATAAAAATATTTTTGTTTTATATTTTTAATGCAAGCATCACTATAACAATTGTAGGTAGACTTGATAATAAACAAAAATTAATAAAATAAAAAAAAACACATACACTCGTATTGGGAACCTCCTATATCTTTTGAAGTCGGTTAAAAAGCGGATTGCCTGACCATAGAGACCATTGCCTCACTGTTTAAAGCCGATGCACGAGAATGTTACGTATAAAAACAAAAGCGTGTTAACATTAATGAATAATAATAAATTAGATTCTAGTGCCTTGCGAGACATAGTACTCGGATAAATATATACATAGTTAAAACACTATGAAAACCGTGGTGATTCCTTTATGCTTTACACAATGGGAAACCATTTTAGTTTTCAATCTACAATGTCGTCACTGATATAGTAAATGCACCTACCTGTATGTCCGTACGTAACAAACAATTTATTTTGAAAATACTCTATTCAACAAAGTGTAAGGTATATTTATGATTTATTCTGCCGACCGCAACTAAAGATTATAAATGCAGGGATTTCATGCAGTATGGGCATACTCATCTACCCCGGCTCAATATCGAATTTAAAAAACATAGAAATTCTTACAATAACCTCTATTATATACAGATTTCATCACGATGTTTCCCTTTATGGATTTCTTTGTATTTTTATGAAATGGCTTCTGAACGTAACAGTGGCGCGTATATGTTATCAATGCTTATAGAGTTAGTTTACCGTCTGATATCTCGTAACTCTTATAAATAACACAGTGTTTTTATATTCTGTGTTGATTATTAACGTCTTATATTTATTTTTTATAAACATAAAAAAACTATACTAGTTGAAGTTTGAGGAAAATAGTAACACAAAAATCGAGTAACTGAATAAATCCAGCCTGTATAATGCTGGTTTTAAAATTCATGAGTTCTTAAAATTTGATGCGCTCATTCTACTTGCAGCGTCATATCTTCACTAACTAGGTAAATTATAACAAAATATCTTTCTTTCGTAACCTTATTAAATTATGTATTAGCTGTGATATGCAGTAAATTTGGATCGACGTTTAGTGTTACTGTCCTGCGGAGTGCGGGTTTAGCTTTTGAATAATAAGATGAAATATACGTTACATATGGGCTAGAAGAACTGTATCAGTAGGTACTACGAGAGACTTTTAGGTCTCAAAAAACCCAGAGGCGAAACAAGTGGTTGTGGCCCATCCAAACATTTGTCTCGTTGCAAGGATTATATCTGCGGCTTTTTCACAGCCGGCTCTCAAACAGTTACGCCACTAAACTTATTTTTCCTTCAGCGATGTAAACTAAGAGTTTCGTCAAGTCTTATTTGGTACTATCAAGCCATGGTACAATTTTCTGGCCTCCATGTTCCCTTCCTTCCACAATATCAAGTCTTTCTACCACAGTGCAATGAACCAGATAAACAGGGTGGTATAATTATGTTCAATGACGGGAGACTACATTCGTTTATTGCCTATGAAACGATAAGTATGAGTAAACAGGTATATATCGTACCTGTTTACTCATACCTATGTGTGTCTAACGGCATTGCACGCGCAATCATTGTAAATTATAGCCAGAGTACCTACTGGACATAATAGGAGTTAGCATCGTATGTCTCAGGATGGCGAGCGAAGTGGAATGCCAATCATGGCGTTGTGACTCACCACCGTGACCACGAAAGCTGTAAAGTAATCGAAACGTCGGGAAGTTAAAAAATGTAAAAATTAAACCAAATCGCGATAAAATCCGTAAAAAATAGTTTTATTTCAATGTGTAACATTCGCGTAAATCTAAGAAACCATTATTCATGGTATTGTTTGATTTTGCTATTGTCCATGGTCGTATCGCTTACCATCAGGCGAATGCCATGCTCACCTCGCCATTCATTGCAATAAAAAAAATCAGGTATAATGCAGTCGCTTTATTTAAAGATAAAAAATATGTCATGCAGCATGAAGTAAGCGCGAACAAATGTTCATATTTCTTGTTTATTTGCACAACTAAAATAAAAATGCAAGTCGAGCGGAACCGCAGTGTTGAGTGAGTTAGTTGCGCTCGCTTCGCTACCTGCTGTCTGCGATCTTTTCTATTTATTTCCTTTCGTACACGTGTTCAACAATCATTGCATTGTTTTTATAGTTTTTTTATGCACTCGTTTTAGCTCAATACGTTTATTTTGTTGATATAGAAATTTGAAGCTCTGCATTGATTTTTTTAATAAGCTTTTGTGATTGGTTTTCGGAGTTATGTGTGTATTGATAGTCAATCACCACGCACTTTAACGGTGAAGGAAAACATCGTGAGGAAACCTGCATACCGTAGCGATTTTAATGAATTTCTACGGTATGTAAGTCCGCCAACCCGCACTAGGCCAGCGTGGTGGACTATATGGACTAACCACTCTCAATCGATTCTCTCGATTGTAGAGTAGGCCCGTGCCCTGCAGTGGGACGTATATGGGCTGATATAGATATTTAGGTCACAGTAACTGTTTGGTTACAAGAAGCTTCCAATTTTCTTGTCCTGCATAACTTACGGAGAAGTCTATATTAGCCACCTGATATTCTATGGCTTTAATTATTAATTCAATTAAGCATGTGCATTTTTGTAAGCTTTCTGACTTGCGAGAAGCTTTGGTTAATGCTTTCTACGATCTAAAAACCACGTAACATCACATTTTTGCAATCCCCTTCATAATATGTTAAGGCTAATTAACTAAAAGAGACATAAAACGTTTCCTCTTCGTTCTTTGCTTAAAATACGAGCAACAAAATTTCAAGCATACTAATAAAGATAATTTGGATACTGTTACAACGCCACAATATACACCCACGTCAAAACCCGCACCCGCAGCCGCCACATTTTAAGCTAATAACTTGCAACATAAAAACCCATTCTGGCAAGAAACGGCCCTAAAATTCCCAAATTCCCGCATCTCCATCAAAAGCTTAACCGGAGTACTTGAAACATAAATCCAACGTGGCGAGTTAAAAATTCAAAAATAATTACTAAAATGAGGCCAACAATAATGGATTAATAGTAACAGTCCCGCTCAAAAGTATTTTCCCCGCTGTAGCCGCTCAAGAAGTTTCTGAAGTGCTTTAAATTTGGACATAAAGCATTAAGGGAAACCACTCTTTTAACGGATGAGCGAAATTATGATTTCGTAATTAGTGCTGCCTTTTTCAAGTAGCTTACTTTTAGCTTATAATAAATTGAGTGATTAAAATACCTGAGCTGAGCCATTTGGTGACCTGATTATACACATAAATGTTATAGTTCAACTAGGACACTAGAAATGTTTCAGAAAAAGCATTGGGGTAACATTTTTGATTTTGGTTTTGCATTTTCTTTGTTCATTGATATAGCTGTGGAAAAATACTTTCGATAAATTATAAGAGAAAAATAAATAAATAAAAAAGTGGGTGGAGAAATATCAAAATGAAGAGAGATATAAAATTTAGATTTTTGTAAAGTTGGGTAAGAAAGTTGGTCAGGTATAAACTGAGTCTTATTGAAGACACGCCGCAGCCCCTGGAAACACTCTCAAAGCAACAAGTTTTGCAGCGCTATTCTAGTGAAACTTTCGAAAAGTTCTCACGTGGTACAACGGGAGAGCTTTCAGCGTTTGCGAATATTCTGCACGATATTTATTAAATCTATTTTTATCAACGTGTATTACTTTATAGAATAAAGTTTAGATTTGGCGTAACCATCAGAAGTTAGTCGAAGGAGCTCGTAATAAAGGGAAAAGACTTTTTAATTTGTTTACAATAAGTATATTTTATACAATGAAAAATATTGTCGTCACGTTCTTACTATTCTATTTATTATTGATGTAGAAACTGTAAACATATGGGTAAAAAAAATATACCGAGAGGAAAGGAGTACTTGGTCTCCGGTAATCTCACACACCGAACGAAACATAAGAGCAACACCATCACTTCATCGGGTCGAATTGACCCATTCCTGTGGTAGTTAAAAGTCACTACAATTTGGTTTAAAAATCAACAGTTTAAAAATCTGTTCCTTCAGAGCTTCATAAACACTAACTTCTTCATCCATTAAATACTTCTCCGAAAAGCACTTCACATGAGGGTGTTTCCCAACCTGGCGCCCATCGATTGAATTTCCAGTAACAAATATTCCGCAAATGTTTAATGGAAACGGCAGCAAGTTTATAACTGGCACCGCGGGCACCGCATAATGCCAACGTTGCCCGACGTTGTCTCGTTCAATGCGGGCATCCATCAGTTTTGGTTTATGACGGATTTGCATTTAAAGCGGTCCGTTCCGCTTTGTTATCACAGTAGGACTGAATACGTCGCAGCGATGCCGCGAAGAGTATCAGATAATAGGATTACCCAAGAATGGAGGAGGAAAAAAATCTTTGGGATTTTTTCCTTGATTGCTTTGTTTCTTGATGTTTATTTTAAGCGATAACCGTGTTGAAGTTGAAAGAGATATACAGAGGTTGTGGGTTTGACGCCACGCTATATTTAGTATCCACCGAGTGATCGCCATCTAATAACGATCGATAATTTTGTCTTATTAATCGAAACCAGAATCAACATTTCATACACTGAACCCAAAACCGACACATTGGGTAATAAAAGCAAAAAAATATCTGCTGTCTATATGCAACATAATAACAGTAATTTAGTCGTGAAACAGGTCATAATGAACCAACACCTCGTATCTAGCCCTTGACGACAGGCAGCTAATCTAAGGCCTCAAGGTGCTCTCGAGCTAGTTACTCCACTTGCAGTGACAGCCGGCTCTTGAGCGTGAGTTCCGCTAGCTACAAAGGATATGCATTGACGCCGGGAAATTCCGCTAGCGTTTAATGCCTGTTCTGAGAATAAAATATATGAAGTCAACTCTCTTACAGTATTTTTATACGAAAAAAGTGGTAGCAATTGTTTAGTTCGGAGTATTATAGTTTGCTCATTACCATTCGCATTAGGACAGCGTAGTCGCCTAAAAAAGTCTACTCCAGAAAGGATTGATGTTCGGATACGGATTGGAAAATCAAAAGCATTTCGTTCTGAAGCAGAAGAAAAGTCATTTTATAAAATTTCGTTTGTTAACTGTAAGAGTGAGATAGGGCATGCAGAAGAAGTGATGAGACGTAATCAATTAGCCACAATTACGTTATGACCTCCTAATCCTTTGTAATTACTTCCAAATTGCCTTAATTATAGTGATTGCCTCATACGGACCCCTTTACGTATTAGAATACATAATTTGAGCTGCCAAAACGTGTAAACGAGATAATAAAGGCACCGCCAGAGCCCATTCAAGCAAGACTTTCGTGTAAGCAGTCGGTGTAACTTCCTTTAAATCTTATCGCTTCTCACTATGGGTTTCAGACACGGACTTGTAAATTGCTCGACTGAATATCAACCTTAAACATTGGGTTTTAGGTGTAATGTCATATTTTATCATGGTAACGTGTCAAAGGGCAACGAACTAGCTAACGGACAAGGCAGATAAAGTTTATATGGTAAAAGGTTTCATGGTATTTTATGTTGATGTTGCACGGGGTTTTATGTTGTTTGCTGCTTTATAATTTTATGTAGGCCAGGTCTTACAAGATTTTAGGTCACGCAAAGAAATAAGATTTTTCTTTACTTACTACCTTCTATTTTACATTTTTTTCTTACTTATTTCGGTGGCGGATAATGATGCTGATAATATACATAATAGTAAAGAAGGTTGTACGTTATATTGCAAAGTGCGATAAGACGCCTGTAAAACGAGTTGATGCGTGTTCTTACACCTGGACCTGAGAAATTTTCTTGTATTATTACATACACAATAATATGGAACAAATGGGATCGAAAACATATTAGGATCGAGGACGTGTATTTTACTGCGTGCTTGGAACTACGTGTGTTATTACAGTTTTGTTTTTAACAGAAGAAATCTAATAAGGCCGTGATCGAATAATATCCCACAAGAGCTCATACCTGAAAAGCATGCGATCGTAAATGTAAATAAAATCTTTCTACATTACGGCAAGACAAAAAAAATATTATTCCCAAGCAGCTCTAGAACAAATAGAAAATTTTGTAATTGTAACTTACATGAATTATTGCGCAGTAATATCGTAATACTAAAAATTCATTACCAAGATTTTTTTCTTTATTTTACGTTTTGTATTTTAGTTCTCTGGGTCGATTATATTTAATGGTTATACGAATGCATAATACCCCCAATAACTTGCCACCTTCAAATAATTCGAATAAACAGCAAGTTTCGTACTGATAATAAATTTATTTAAGCCGCTCTCAGTTGTATATAACGAACTAATAGATGAATGGCAAAATAGATGGGATTTATCTTTGAAGGGTCGGCATCTATACCAATATTTTCCATGCGTGCGTGATCGTTTGACTAAGACTTGGCTAGATATCGATTATTACGTATCACAGTTTCTTACGGGCCATGGTAACTTTAAGTCTAAACTGTACTCATTTAAGCTCGTTGATTCGCCTGCGTGCTCATGTTCAACACCTTATTGCGAATATGAGCAGTCCGCGCATCATATACTGTGGGAGTGTAGTCTTTGGCAGAATGAGCGTAAAACCATGCTAGATAGTATGCAAATAACATCTGGAGTTGTATACTACACGGACCTTGTGGAGACTAGGAAGAATTTCCGTGCTTTCCGGCGATTTTGCCATACCTATTATTGGAATCAAGTATAACAGCTTACATTATAGGTCCCATTTAAATATTATAATGACTAATCCGTGGTGCTTTACAGCTGGCTTATCTGGCTGTAAACGTCTTTATGCGAGGTTATTTACCTCTTTGGTTCATTGTTTTTGTCACCCGCTTTGTTGGGGAGGGAAGTGGACAATAATTTATTTCCAACTCCTCCTATTAATTTAACTTTTTTGATTGATTTCGTTGCGGGTTAAAGACAAGTTAGACATTCCCGGAGACGAGCTGAGCTTCAATGTTCAGTGTCATTAAAATGCGTGCCACTGTTGATCCTGGCTTACAGGAGTTGCAGTGGCGGGTGTGAGGGCGGGACAGTCTCCTACTGATAATAAAGCATTTGCACCATTAAATCTGAGTAGTGGACATTAAATTTCAATAATCCGGGCAGCACTAGCGATAAATTTGGATGTACAGTGCATTATATCACTATGAAAGGCCGATCAGTCATATATCTAGGGCTTATTTTTTACATCATGAATAAAATATGGTGAGTTATGGCCGTTCTGGCGTGAGCTATTGGTATTGTTTCGATAGTTACACTTGTGGGAGAAATGGTATTGTAAATTGGGTAAGGATTATATTGGAATGTTGACCACAGAATAACAGAACGGTTTTTAATTTTCATATACTTTTTTGAAAAGCCTTTAAGAATTTCGCAAACAGAATTTTCCAATACATAAAAACATATTAATTTTATTGGAAATTATTATATAAATATTGTCAACGATATGAAACCAATTGTATCGCCTGGAGGAATTTATTGGCTTTTTTTATTCACATCATATTATGTTTGTTAAACAAACTTGTACAATAAAGGTTTGTCGTAGAGCCGATTGCTGAAATTCAATACATATTATTTATACGGTTAGATTATACAGTATACTTTAGATTATACCTATTATGACTGGGCTTTATTTTTTGCGTGGGTTTTACAACTGGGTGATATAATTCACTTAATTGTAAAGCGAAATGGAGGAGACTCAGCTGGAAGGCGGATCCTGGCACCGGCCGGGATAACGCCTAAGTAGAAGTAAGTAAGTCATTGTAAAGCATTTAATATCGGGAAAACACAATACCTCAGAAACACTTAGGAACGATAGATACGTTGCCGATCGTTAAAAATATAGCTAAACTGTTATTTTTTTAAACTATGATCGATTATAATTAACCAGGCTCATACTTGTTTTCCAATTCTTATTTCCGGATTCCCAAGGAGTCTTTCTGCCCTTAAATAAAGTTAAATATGTTAATGTAAGGCGTCGTTAGAAGGAATTTAAAAGCAGATTATGACCGAAATAAATCCGGGTGTAATTACTCGTAATCGTTGTCTTACCTCGACTCGGGGCCTCTGACGCGGAACAAACTCCCCGTAATCAAATTACAACACAACTGTGTAATCTGTAATCAAATTAGATGGCATAGGCAGATAATGTAATCTGCTGAAATTGAACGTGGCAGAATTTTGTATTTAAGGATTTTCTTATTGCGTAGGCTTGGCAACCGAGCAAACAGGTCACTTGTCACAAGATAGCGTGAAGGAAAAAGGATGGAAAGAGAAAAGGCATATTAAGCAACCGGCATTCTGAGTTACCGAACCACAGATCTCTGTGTACCGAACCTGGATTTCCTGTGAGATAGTGGTACAGCCCCGGACGAGCCTGCACATTCATGCTGATTCATATATGACAACAGCGTGGCTCGACCACTAACAAAAATATTTTTGTAATTGTCTATAGTCGGTTGCCTAATGGTAAACGCCACGCCTGCCAATGAATAATGGCAACACTACTCAGATATTAATATTAAGCAGCGCATGGTACTACAATACGGAATTTTACTGGTTTCTATGTTCTTCAACCTAGAACTCAACATTGCTTACACACTGTTGTTTTTAATAAAAAAGACGGAATTTTAATCAATCATACAGATTTTCCAATTATATTAATACTAGTATAGTAAAAACGATGTGCAATTTTACAATAATTAACGGTAAATTAATACAACTTAAATAAAAAGATAATTATTTTCACAGCTCAATTACATTTTAATGAGGTTATGATAAAGTCACCAGGAATAAAAATAAACAGATACAAAACGTAATTGAAAATTATCTTGATTGACTTGTTTTATTCAGTCTGGACTACATTATAAATAAACACAATCGACTGGGGAGGTATCCGAGGTCCTTCTTCAAAAGAGGCTTAAAGAGAGTACTCTCCTTAAGGTAGGCAGGGACTTTGTTGTGCTGGACCCCTGGCACTGCGAAGTTCTCTGGGCAGCGGTAGCCGCTTACCATAAGGCGGGCCGCTAGCTCGTCTGCCTATCATCATCATCATCATCATCAGCCTATATTAGTCCACTGCTGGACATAGGCCTCCTCAAAATTGCGCCATTTCACCCTGTCTTCGGCTTGACGCATTCAACGCGTGCCTATAACGGCAATAAAAAAAAAGTCAGGTAACTATAATGCACCTGATGGTACTCGTAACTGACATACAGCCCAGATAGAATATACTATGGCGAGAGAAACAACCTCTAGACTTTTTTTAATGCCAAAGTCCGGCAAACGAGCAAACAGGTCACCAGATGGTAAGTAATTACTGCCGCCTTGAACATCCACAACGCTTGGATCATGGATATGTTGCCGGTCTATCAATTTAGGAAGAGAACGCGAAGGAAATGGATAGAAAAGTTTAGAATAAATCACTTCCCCCAACTCCACACTAAATGAGCCCAAGCCTGATTTAATCCGATTTGTGAAACCCTATTGTGAGTTGCTCAGGATTAGAATTTGACGACAGGCGATGACGTGGTAACAGGGATCACACTTCAGATAGAAAATTATTCTAAAGCACTATGTTAAATACTTTTTTCTCCTCTTCCTACCATTTCAGGGATGTAGGCGCGATGTACACAAGGTACATGGGTTAATTTTGAACTAAAATGTAGAATCAATTTATGAAGCAATTATCACTATCGTATTACCCAACATAATGGAAAATTTGGTGCCACCCCTAGTCACTTGCATGAATGAACGTCAATACAAAACGGCAGAATTTCCTGGAAATTTAGCCCCTCGTCCTCCACGTAGTAAAGTCAGTAACCCAAGTAAACATTAGTAACATAAAACAATTTATTAACTTTGACTGAGTAATAGTCGCTTGTTGCCTGTCGATGCTCTTTATTAAATCTATGTATTACAGTAAAGTTATGGATGCTAAAGAAAAACTAGAACTTAGCTGAGACATATCACAAGCCTATCTAGCGGTGATAGTCAATAACTTTGTAATTATCGTAGTTCTATTGGCGTATATGTAAATACTGAAAAGACGGGAAAGGAAGAATGGGAGAATAATATTGTTGGAATACCGGCGCTGTCGCTCAACAAACAAAACACGAAACTATTATATTACCATTAATAACTATTGACATCAGTATTCTGTGACATAGAACAAATTTATAATTTCAAACTATAGAAATAGCAACCCTAAATCGAAAATACCTCAGTAACCTCAAAAAGCCACGTGCCAATATACATCTACGTGTAGTCGATTTACTTCGCACATTAGCAAAGCAATCTCTACAAATAACATATCGAGTTAACCACAGCTTGAATCAAAACCTTTCGCGAGTACAAATATAAGGAAAATTTGAACATTTCCAACTAAAATCGGAGTCTTAGATCCTATAAATTTGGATTAGAACGTATGCCAAAAAACTTTGTTGATCAAAGTGGTTGTAAATTGCGACGCAGCGGTTATCCCAGTGACCAAATTCGGTCAAACCTATATTAATAAAATTTAAGCTGGTCGGGTAATATATTTTCCTGACGTTTGATTACATTCAGAAATGTTATTTTGAGTGACTTTTAGTTACTAAACTGTGATAAGTATAATAAGCGACAACCTGAATGTGTACAATATAATATAAACTCACGCATGTATCCCCGAGGGGTTAGGCAGACGTATCATTAGTGCTACCGCCAGTTTGATAAACTTATTTCTAACCCAAGATATGATAAAAGGCGAGCCTATTGCGCGCCCAAATGCTTTTCTCAGGCAACTCATAAGAGGTTCTCTGAACTGAAAAACGCACACATTGTTAATACACGCTGCCCACTAATAAGGCCTGAAAGTACTAAATAATAAGATTGTGAGTATTACAAGTCTTTATTAGATACAAATCACTTCTCGATGTATTTTCATAAATGTATACACGTAGACAATCGCAAGACTAGGATAATGAGAGAGAGAAGAAAAAATCTCGTCTATTGTTTAGTTATACGTTCGCGCATCGTTCATTCGCAATGGTTTTTGGCACAATACTACAAACATACAATAGATAGCGGAGGTAAAGTAAAGTTGTGAGAAGGAAAAGTCTTCTTTTGTTACAATAACTTCATACTCAGCATTTAAAAAGTGTTCAAGACAAAAATCGTGATATTTGGATATCTCTATATCTAGATATCTAGACCTAGGTCTTACAGATTTTGTATGATATGAAGTTCGCAAATCTATGCAGGCGTGGTGGACTGTAGCCGAAGCGCTCACAATCGAATTCTCATAATACTTAGCAGTGAATTATAGACTCATACAGTGCAGATTCGAAATCATTAATTATGCAAGTGAAGCATAATATATAGCAGCTTTTGATGAAAGGATATTTGTAACCGCCCTAATAGACACCGTATTTGTCATCATTATAGATGGAAAACCTGTTAGTGCCCCACGACTGTGCTTCATGTTTTGGGTACCTACAGTCTGAGCACATTTTTTATGGAATAGGAGGTAAATTAGCAGTTGGCCACCTGACGGTAAGTATTGACCATCACTAGTAACATCCAGAGCACCAAAGATATTGTCGATGAGTTTATCATCATCATCATCATCATCATTATCAACATCAGCCTATACTTGTCAACTGCTGGACATAGGCCTCCTCAAAATTGCGCCATTTTACCCTACTTTCGGCTTTTCGATGTGTTCTCAACCTTTGATGAAACAGTACGCTTTTTACAATATAAAGATCCCTACGTTTTATCGTTCTTTAAATACTTATTACCATTTATTGCATTCAGTATGAGATGCAACAGTCACTTTTCATCCCAAAATAAAAAATAAAAAACAGTTACAAAGCTGTCCAATCCAGTCTCGTTGAAATCGAAACCACGTGCCACGCTCACATTCCGTTCGGGAATGACGTCAGTAATATTTTCGCAGTAGATATAGTGGATGTAGAGGCATTACACTGAGTTTCACGCTCCGCCGGCCGCGTCGGGCCGCGTTTCACATATTTTATCAAAGCTTTATATTCAATAACAAATTTTCACATTTCTTTTTTTCATGTAAACTTAAACTATTGTAATGTGGGCTGGAAATATGTGAAGGTTTCACTAAAGTAAATTTCTGAGTAAAGACTGGATCGTAAATTTGAGATTTTTACGAAGATCTATACTTTTGTTGTACAAATGTACTTTATCCAATAAATTTTCACAACGATCTGTGTCTTGAAGGCGTTTCTTTAAAGCTACGGACCAACGAACGGAACATAGTTTTGTAAAGACATTTTGAAATATAATAATGCTACCACGCGGGTCTACTTCCTTTGATTAAGTGCACAGCATGGAAGTGCAAAGTGCGCCAACCAACCTCTTTGTGGGTGGAAGTTGAAAGCTGCATTTATCGATATGCAGCTTTTAATAAATCAATAATTTTAAGACGATTGTTTAACATCAATCATTTCGCAAAAACTTATCGAGGTGGACAATAAATGATTACATTTAAATTATTTTGTGTGAGTTGAAACAAACCATAAAAAACCTTTTTGAAGAGACAACACCACATTAATATTTTTATCACAGGAACATTTTATTTGGACCCAATAACACGGCTGTTATGATCTTACCTAATCATCCCTAACATGTACGGTCGGAAAAACAAGTAACTAGTGATGGCTTATTGGAGTTGTTGACTGTCCGATGACCAGGAATAAACTCTCACTGGGAATTCTTTGTGGATACTTCGCTAAATAACTGATATTTGAATAACATTCTAGATAATACTTTTAGACTTACAACTTAGTTATGATTCAATAGAAATACATGCATACTGTATTTCATAGAGTTGTAGCTTGGATTTCTGCACTTTAAGTATCTTTATGCTGGCAACTTATTCATAAGTTGCTTATTGTACAGGTGTTTTATCGAATCCATTCAAGTTAAACATAAAAAACATACACAAACAGCCGAAACATTCATAAAAATGCCATTCAAATTACATAACATTTACAAAACAGCGGTCTAAATATAATGCCCACAAAAGGGCATATTTTTTTGATAAGTTAAAGCAAACATAGCGTGTTTAGAGCCCATAAGTCTATGTGGAATAGTGGCTTTATTTCCCCGCGACAAGCCCATGGAGCAACGTGGCCCGATTACTCCTATCGCTGCTAATAATTTTGTGGCCGTTTTATTCCAACATTTTAAAATTAATTCCCACTCCGTTGTAACTGGCTGTTAATCAAGTGTATAATTTTTATTTGTATTGCTTATCTGGTTGGAAGTAAAAATTTGTGCGTTTTCATACTTACGATTAGAAGGGTTATTTTCATACTGAAATGTTTGATATCGTAATTGATGTGTTGATTTCTCGTTTAGATTGGGACGTTCAAACACGTAATACGTTTGCATTGTGGCCATCATTCTTCATGTTTAATTGTTGTTAGCGGTTGAATTGACGTAAAGATTTAGAGATATTCTAAGGTCACCTAATTTATGCTAAACACTTTTCTTTATTTGTCCTCGTTTACAAATTAACCCTTGGAAAGTTCTACAATAGTTTTTATTTCTTTATTTATTTTACGCTACAAACACTTGCGTACCTGCGTTTCTACAAAAAGAATAAGAAGGTATGTTAAGTCTATCAAACTACATTACTTTAAAAGTCGTTAACCCAATTTTATCTTATTTCTGAAAAGATAGACATTTAACAGAAATGTTGGATGTTAATTTTCAGGGAATTTTTATAATTCCAGCTAGAACTTCATTAGTTACTCTTCTTTTTGAATTTTTACTAATATACGATACTTCAAAGAAATATATATAAATATGTACATCAGTAGTAAGTTCTTATTTCAAATCAGACGTACTTGAGACCTCCATTCGTATAACTAAATTGAGTGTTCAAAAGTCCCACTTCCCACAAAAATCCTAATATCTCAGAAATCAAAACCAGCTCAAGACATACATAAATAATACAGCTTCCACTCAAACAAAACTGACGACTCAACTTGAGGGTTCCGCAGCCGAACTACGCGAAAGAATCCTCAAAGTTGCCGTCTGGGAGTTTCCCGTGGTCGGCAGATGTTGAGCCAAGAAAAATTGCAGCTTACCGTGAATACGTGTTCCGAACAATTATTGTTTTGCTTACTATTACTTTTATGACGGCTGAGGATTTAATGTTTTGCTACATCGTGTTCTTTATAGACGAAATTGAACATTTTGATTTTCGTCAAGCTATGATCGTCATTTTTATGATACTATCACAAAATGTGACTATGACTACCTAGGTAAAATAGTTATACTACGGTATGATTACAAAGCTGAGGTATCAGGTTCGAATTCCAGGTTGGGCAAAGTTATATTGGATTTTTCTTCTTTGGATTAGATCACCACGGAGTTAGGAATTTGTGCCCGATAAAGAGACAGGCTCGCTCCCTATCACATTGTGAGACGGAACATACAAGGCGAAATGTAGATCTCCTGGTGGGGCTTCAGCCTACCTCTTTTGGGATAAAGGCGTAAGTTTATGTATTACAGAATACAAGAGAGACATTGTGGCTAAGAAGTCAACGAATTGTTATTATTATAATTGGTCGGTTGACGTAGTAAGGATCGGTGGAAAATAGTGGACTCGTTTGGCGCAGAACCGAAATATTTTGACTATTGACCATTTAAACTAAGAGCTTTGAAGTTTGAACTGAAAGCTGAGCTTGCTATATTGCTTGTCACATATGTGTATAACTGTACTGAACCTCTGAAAGCTAAAGACTGACCATTTCCTGGCAACTATCTTTTTTTAATACCCTTTAGGCTCAAAACAAAAAAGCACTAACAATTGCAGTAGTGTTCTTCCAAAGGAATAATCACATAAGATTATACCAAATAAAAGGGGTAAAACTAGTTCCAGTGATGAAATTCTATATAATTATATTCTATTCTATAAAATTTCCTGGAAGCACTTCGACATGAGAACACTAAGCAGTGACGAAACAAAGCGTTCAGTTGGCGGAATTGATTCGAGAAGCAAATGATACATGATGCAATTTGTGCCAGCTTACGGCGGATTGTGCTGTTGTTTTCAGAACGTTGCAATTTCAATATAATTATGTGTAATGTAATAATCTTCTTGTGGCAGTACCGAACTTAATATTTGCTTCTGTTATACGTAGACGTGCTCGAAAAATATATGGGGCACCACGTGATTAATACTATGATCTTATTATATTATTAGTAAATTATTACTGAACTTTGTCACGCCAGCCACACAAGGACATTGGATAGGCGTGGTAGAAAATAATGTAAGTCTTTATATTCCACCACGGGTATATAAATTGTTCCATATAAATTGGTGGGTGATATGTGGATAGCTTACAGATGTATAAATAACTATCCATATATATACTTAAACCACAAAGAATAGAATATAGCACTGTTATTTAGTAGAACATTAATATCCACAAGAATGTAATCCAATAATGAACATCGTATACAATCTATAACCGCCATAGTGGCTCGTTTAAATGGGCCATATTCTGTAATCAGAGATAGTACTTCCGCTGTCGAATAGGCATAAATGTGTCGAATTTCAGATACATATTTGTTTCCACCCGAAACTCTTTACAATAGTGCACTTACCACCAAGTTCTATGCAATAACTTTGCCATGTCATAGTGTACAGGGTGTTCATGGTAAACAATTTCCGTATTTTTAAACATCCTGCTATATTTCCGTATAAAGACGCGAAGTAACATGCGAGGTGCAGGTGTCGGTAAGGCGATTTGGCTCGCGCTCAACGACACTGTCTCGCGACACGAGACGACACGACACGAGGCGCCGACGACACGGCGCGACACGGCGACACAACACGTGCGCTGCTCCCGCTTTCACACTATTTGTCATGCCCACCGGTTGACCCAGTTGCATATCTTTTAATATTACACGGGTAGGGTCGCTTTGCGAGCGAATGCACTTGACCCCCTTGCCGGCTTTGTGGTGGAAACTGGAAAGATCTTTGGTTCCGTGTTATGTGTGCCTAAGTATTCCTGTTGATTGTGGTTTAAATTAGTTCTTAAGAATTGAAGATATAGGATAAAAGTTTGGAAACGACGAAGATTTATGGTTTCCGATAAACAGTCAAAGCTGCTACTTCACGTCGAATATCTGCGAGCTTTGATACTGATTGTGCCTGCCCATTGTATATTCAAAAAAGGCTTTATCATTAGGCTTCGGTAGATAGATCAAATACTGCAACAATGGAAGAGAAAACTATTTCATAACTTCATATTGCGCAGAAATATGATATAGAAAGCACTTGTTTGGAGTAGATAACCGGTCTTATAATTTCCCACTTCATATTGTATCCTATCAACGCAGTTGAGTTACGTGATAGTCCCCGCGACGACGAAGAAACTACTTCAAAAACTGAATATCAAATGAAAGGCGCTTAGTTGGGGATCTGAAAAGTATTTCAATGTTTATGATACCCAGGCACAACACGTTTATCTTCCTACGTGGTCTGAATTACGTACGTCTCCACAGAACTGTCATGAATGTAATTATTAAAATGTAACAAAAGGCTGGCAGAATATTCTCCGCTGTCACAGGTGTCGCGCCCTCAAAAGCCCGGCTCCATTACAAAATCTCTGAACACTTAGTTGACTACACAAACTGAAAGTATTCAACTTGCTCTGTTTTTATTAGGCAATTTCCTCTAGGCGGAGAAATGACAGTTTACTGGATGAAAACTTTTCCTCGCTCCACTCGCCGCTGTAGGTAACACTGCTCGTTGCCGCTTTTAATTATTTTTATACATAAATCCTTCTCGCAGTTCTGTAGACTGATTATGAGTAGAGTGGTTTTCGCGTAATTCCCAAACTACATTATTGTATATTTTCTAAATTTGGTGAGCATTCATGGTTATTTAAGGTGCGTGGTGGCCTGTTGGTAACGGACCAGACCCGGCTGCCTATATGTTCACGGTGGTCACGGGTTCAAATCCCAGGGTACACCTATGACTTTTCGGAGTTATGTGTGTATTGATAGTCAATCACCACGCACTTTAACGGTGAAGGAAAACATCGTGAGGAAACCTGCATACCGTAGCGATTTTAAAGAATTTCTACGGTATGTAAGTCCGCCAACCCGCACTAGGCCAGCGTGGTAGACTATATGGCCTAACCACTCTCAATCGATTCTCTCGATTGTAGAGTTGGCCCGTGCCCTGCAGTGGGACGTATATGGGCTGATATAGATATATAGATATTCATGGTTATAATTATGTATCTCTCGTTTAAAGATTTAATCTACCAGCTCTCATTTGGTCAGCGTGATAAACATTATTGCCTGATGGATAGGATACATGATATTGTTTATATCTAAATCCGTTTCACATTTTAATAGCGTTGAGACTCCTTTGGTTTCGAACTCTTTGAGGCTTCAAAGACGGCTGACACCGTTGATTTTCTAGGCCATGTGACGACAGAATGATAAAGACTTTGAGAGACAGAGACTCTGTGAGATCGTAAACCAAGGGACTTGTGAATGAAGTGTAGTGCGATTCCACATTAATTTATGAAAATTAGTGATTAAACGTTTAAGATAAACCCAACTAGCCGTCCAATCTGACAAACAATTATTTTATTTAAAAAAGTATAAAATATTTTTAAACCTCCAAATATAAAAGTAAAATACATTTCTAAATTGGTCCAATACGTTAGCGCACGCCACAGTCCTCCGGCCACAACTTGGCTTTATCAACGGCCATAAACAGACCCGTGTGTACAACACTTTTGTGGATTAAACTTATAAATTTCACACTTAATATAGATTAGTAAAGTTGTGTTAGTAATTATTGGAGCCAAATAAGTCCGGGTCACGAACGCCGGCTCACGAAACATTTGGGTCGTCACATTTAAGTTTGGAGGGGTCAATGGAAATATTTTTGGTTAACTTTGTCTTGTGTCACCATTCGTTTTATTGAATGTAACTGAAGGGCCAAATTACTGCCTGGCTTCTTAAACCCCTCCAAAATTCCATTTTCAAGTTCTTGAAAAGCAAAACAGACTAACTAGTTTTTGTGGATTTTTCAAGTTTGTCGCTTGAATAATACCATCAGTAGACAGTGACAGTATAAAGGTATAGGCTTTGAATAACATGGCTTCAGTACGAAGGTATGATTATTTATTTAAAAAAAGAAAATGTTTGTATCAATTATTTTTTCAATTAGTTATAAGTCACTGGGTCTTCTGCGCTTTGAAAAATTCCTGGATATTACGAGTATAGATGTAAAGGATGGGATAGAAGAAATGTGATTATTATAAGAACATAATATCTAGTAAATATTTTTGTTAAAGTCAATGATAAGATACTACAAATCGATCTAGATTAATAGATATCCAAGGTTCAAGCCCAAAACACAGATCTGGGACTTATGGTACTCAGTTTAAAATATATGTATTATATTCAAGCTAACGCGCGCGTATGTTTGAATACCATAATAGCATAGCTTAGCATAACTAACAAGCCCACTGGGGTTTTTTACACCTTGTACAAACCCTATAAATCAGTTATATTCGCCGTACGAAAATAAAGTTATCAATACATCGCCCGTGCATAAACATAATAAAAAAGCACGTTATAATTATTTTCACTTTACATTTGTCCGTATTTACACAACGTATTTCAACGTTATTTAAATTAAACAGTCACGAAATGGCAGCATTGAGTATGGTAAACCATTTTCGTGTAAGCTAGCGGCACGACTCAGAATCGCCCGAGATCAAATATTTTTTGATTCAACTCCACACTGATACGATTTAGTTTTAAAACAAACTTTGTATACCTTAATTCGATATATTCTACCTTGGCCTTTACTTCTCTCCAGGATCGGTCACGCTTTTAACCGTGACGCAAACGTTGGGTTACATAATTGGTGTTTTCGTAAACATTCCTAGTTTATCGCAATAAACAACATTGGTCAGTTTTCAGCAAGTTCACATTGGTCAGTGATCATGTATCAATTAGAGAAAGAATTTATGAAATCGGTTCATTACTTTCAGAGTTTAGTCAGATCAAGATTGTTCTGTAACCGGCCGATTATTTTTACCTGATACGCTCATAGCACGGCCTTGTATGTTACAAGTTCTTTTTCTGCGCATTTATGTACCACCAATAGATAAATCCATACAAATCGTTTTGTGTATATTTTACTAGCAATTAATATAAATAATATAATATTATGTGTCTACTGTCTACCTCATGTTTACATCTGTATTGTATCAGAGACACGTAAAATACACGTAAAAACACTAGAACAAAGAATGATTTCATATCAAATAAGTCTTTTGTTATGATCTGCCAATTACACCGAATACAATAAAAATAGCTCGGAGGTTGATATTTTTTCATTACATTCTCGGATGAGGCGTAGAGTTTTACGAATGTTTACAATACAATAAGACCATTGTATCGAATGACGAGTTTGTTTGTCATTTTATGACTTTAATAGATAAAAAATACCTTAATAATAATAAAACTCCCGAATAAATACTTAATAACTTGAGCGTCTTCAAAATTTCTGTATCAGATTCATATTCGGTGTTCGCAAATATGATCATGTTCCTGAATTTCGCACTAAGCTCAAATGGTTACCCATCCGGTTTCGTCGGAATGCTCATATTCTTACACTTCTGTTCAATATTTTGTTTAATCCTCTCACGCCTTCTTATCTTAAAGATCGTTTCATCTTTCTCCATGACTCACATTCAAGATCCTTGAGGTCGTCGGAGAACCTGAAACTGAGAATGCCCGAGCAATCCACAACATTTATGGACAAATCATTTAAAGTCCAAGCTGTCCGATTGTGGATCTCCCTCCCAATTGGGGTGAGACGGGCACGAACACTGACGTCATTTAAAAAATGTTGAAGGACTATTATTTCTCTCATTAATTATTTAGACGAGGAATATAATATTTATCCATGCGCATTATCTGGTAAATTATAGTATAAGTATATAATATGTAGTTTGTGTATTTAAATTTAAATATGTGTGTAGGTATTTGTATTTATATAATATTATCTATATTTAAATATTTCTATGTATTAAATTACAAGTTTACTATTGAATTATTCTAGATTATTATTTAGTCCTTGACTGCTCTCTCATTCTCCTGTTTTTATATCCATCCCAAGGTTGCCTGGAACAAATTGCCCAATGCGATAAGGCCGCCTTTTCTACTTTTTCTTTTTTATATTATTTCATTGTAATTGTTTTTCTTTATGGTGCAATAAAGGATAAACAAATAAATAAATAAACTCCCGATACAATATGATTCTTTCCCAAAAATGTTCATCATTACAAGAAAAGTTATTGTACAGCATTGCTAAGTAATTTCGTTTATTATTTTGAGCAAGCTAAATTGGTTAGTAGCCCGATTGGTCCATTGAAAGCATGAAGGGTTGTAAATGTTTATGTCTAGGTCCAATTTCCAGGCGAGACATTTTACTTTATATAAGTATTAATTGGCGACAAGCGCACTCCTTGTCATAATATCTTGGAAATTAAACTGTGGAAAGCATCAGTGATTCTTTTTAAGCCTCCTCCGGGAATATAGGCGTGAGATTTTGATTGATTAAGTAAACGATAGCTTCGTCAGGAGCGGAAAATCAAGGAAGGAAAACATCAAAAGCGTGAATGCGTGGACGAATAATTTTTATTTGAAGTAATTACATTTGAACCCGTGGCACTGTTGCGGAATTGTGTAGCGCTGACCCAAATTCTAATAGGTCACACATTCGTGACACAGTGTCGTTGACAGCTTTATATCTATAGGGACACGCAAGCATATCCACCACTTTAACTTCTAAACTTTCAAATAATACTAAATTAATAGATCATACCATGGACCTATCATACAAACTTAATACGTCCATGGATCATACATACTTAAATACCGCTCAGACGCTCACAAAGTCTTGACCCATACAACGATACAACACAAACATTTGTCTTGGTGCGGCAATAGAACCCGCGGCGTCTCGTTCGCAATTGGCTCGTAATTGTGCTTTATTAAGTTCTCGTTCCTTTTTGCCTTCTATTTTCATATTTATTTTTAAAAAACTGAACTTAATAAGTATCCATAATCTATGGATTGGGATTGGGATGAACCGTGGGAAAATGATATCTCAGAGTAATATGAATATGAGACGTTTCTGTAGTCTACATTCGCTAAGTCCCAGCTAATTCCAGTGCATTAAGAGACTTAACACCTAATGTGACGAGTGCAGTGTCGTGCAATGTTTAATAATTACAAGTTTTAAGTGGTTTTCCATTAGTCGAACGACTACCTCGTCTCGTAAGTCACGCTAATAAAGAGGCTAGCGTGATGAAACACGACTGTACCCATCGAAATCACGAAGTCACTGTCCAGATGTGAGACAGTTTATTATCACTGATACTATTATAAGAGAATAATTTAAGCAGAGACAATACGAATGTCAGAATGCATAATGCATGGATAGTAAAAACGTACATACTTAAAAATCTACAATCTACATTCCTGGCAGTTTACTCTATATAATATGTGATGACTCGCGCAACCACGCCAACCAAAGATATATTAGCAGTACTGTACGCACACACGAAATTTTTCATTTCCAATTCACGGTCATTTTGATGATAAATAAATTCAATTGCCGCGCTCGATATACTGGAGCACTCTGTATTGCATAGCACCATAACAATGAGGTGACAAACACAATTTTTCCGCGGAAAAGCTTTGATACTTTTTCATTGGCGATATTTCAGATTCCCAGTATTCCAATCTAATTCCTATGTTGGTTTACGCATATTTCACGGTAGACAGTGACTTCATTTTAAATTTGACAATGTAGTCAAGGCTTGTTTTTGGTAACGACATACTATGAGATATTACCTTTATTACAAGTAATTAGAACTTGCATTAAACCCACATTTGAATAGATACATAAGATTGGGAAGATCATCATATTTTTGGAAACATTGAGTGAATTGTCCAAAATTTTATATCATCTGGCATCATCACTGCCTCGGTGGCGCATTTGTTCGATTGCCGAGTCGGGCAAAGTAATAATGGCCTTTTCTATTCATTATCAGCCCGGAGTCAGGAATTTGTGCCCGATATGGCGATAGGCTTGCCCCCTAGTGGCGAAGGCTCCTTAGAAGCCAGTTCCTACCGGCTTCCCTTTTGTAATTTATCATTACACTATAAACAAGCAAATTATTCAAACTTATTTATTTAATATCAAAACTCAATTATTATTTTTTACATTCAACGACATCTTTCGGCCAGATACGTAAACATTACTAGGAAGCGGCACAGTAAGCCCTTTTTATTGCGACGCGATGCGACCTCTGGCGAATTCCTGTAAAATTGTTCGGCTTATTCAATAACACTAGCGCGGCCCGTGCGCCGCCGCCCGCCGCCGCCCCGCCGCCGCCACCGCGCCGCCCGTTACGCATTGTATAGTATGCAACAAACCACGTAAAATTGTACCTTAAATTGAAAATGATTTAAGGTTCAATTTACGCTAAAAAAGCAAGAGGCAAGCCGCAGCTTCTCCGGCATTTCGTGTGTTTAGGTATAGATATTACTTATATAGCGAAATGCGGAGTTTAATGTATTTATAAGTGTTGTATTTACATTTTTACAATATATTCATGGTTCATGCAATTAGTTTTAAATGTTTTAAATTACAAAATGTGTAAGTAATATTAATATTATGGTTTTAATGGAAATTACTAATCGTTAGGAGCGTACTAATATGTTTAGGTTGTCGATTTTACAAATAAAGTTAGTGTTTAGATTTTAGGACGTGCTCGATCCTCGCCTGTGGAATACATTGTCTTACTAATGTTACAACTGATAAATGCGGGGCTATCATACTTGTTAACATATTGAATCTAGGTTTTTATTTCTTTTATATTAATCTTATATTCACGTGCAGTTTAGAAATATACTTTTTTATTTTTCTCATTATGTAAGCATGGTTTACTTTTTATTTCATGGACATTGTAAATATTGTATAAGTACATAGGTAACGAAAATATTAAAATTTAATTGACGGCCGCAATAGGCAGATGCCACAATATCACTTACCAAATGAAACCCATTATTTTAGTTTGGTGAGTAAGATTCTCGAAGCAATAATTTGCTGGTGGGAGGATATTCGCAAAGGTCCGAATATAAGGACACACGTGCATAAGTGTGTCGCGTTTTGCGTTCATTCTGTGAAACATCACACAGTAAATTTTTAATCTCTATTCGGACTGCACTACGCTTACTATCAGTCGCATTCACTGATTACTTAGTACTAGTCGCATTGTAGTCATTTCGTAATCCCTTAGCCCTTCTAATATTATAAATGTGAATGTTAGTTTGTTTGTTACGCTTGCACGTAAAAACTACTCAACCGATCATCATGAAACTTTGTACACATATTCTTGGAGGTATTAGAAGTAACATAGACTACTTTTTATTCCGAAAAAATAGTGTTCCCGTGGGATGAAGAAGGAATTCCGATTTATTTGCTACTTTTTCATACTCAAAAAGATGGGATGGGACTGGATTACATTTCATTAGTGAGAATGAGACGGGGCGGGCGGGATATAAAGGGATGGGACGGGACGCGATGGGAGATTTCAAATAAAATTAACCACGCAGACGAAGTTTGCGGGCAGAAGCTAGTAACAGGATAAAGAAAATAAACATATTTTGTGTTTTGAGCTTCGGCTTCCCTTTTAAAAAATGTCACCCTTCGCCACTGTTGCCCCCTATCACATCGTGAGACTGAAAATACGAGGCGAAATATGAATGTCCTGGTTGCACTTCTGCCTACACCTTCCGGGAAAAAGGCGTTGGTTTATGTATATAAGAAACTGAAGAAAAAAGAAATAGAATAAGAATCACTTGTTTAAGCTTCCATACTTTATACATTATTAGCAGATCATATTATGTTCGTTATAAATATTTTATGTTGTCAATAAAAAGGCGTTTCTCTTGTTCCATTTATCACAAATACACACACAATATTAGAATACCTTAATATTTCACAAGCAATTGTTTAGCTACATGGAAAGCATTTTTACTTTTTAAGTGTACAGGTGCCTGTAATAAGCGGAGAGGTAAATCTGCGATAGAAAAACTCAAGGGGATTGTCACAGGGGCGGAGCGAGAGTTTTATCACGTTTTATGTTTTCATGTCAACGTTATTTGCTTGCCGTTCCAATATACAGAACACTAAGGCTTTTATTTCCGCTTTTAATAATAGTAGTAGAATCTGAACCTCTAAGTCTTGAGTTTGATTTTAAAATCGATTAACGAAGCCTGTGTATTGTAGGGGGCGTTTAAAAAAATATTTAGTTAATGTATCAGCGCATATACAATTATCCAAAGACAGGGTTGTGCACAAGGTGTACTGCGCTTGATATGGTAGAAATAGCAACGCCTGAACAAAAACTACTGGCAACATATTATTGTGAAAATATTTGAAAATGATTTGTGCAACATTGAATATTTTTGGCCTTTGATGGTTAAGTGACAAGAATACCGATTTAAAAAAAATATAATACAAGCTTAAGCAATTGTGATATGATGAAACATAAAAAATATGCACATACTCTAAAGATATTTTTAGATCTTTGCTATTCAGTATAATTTAACTACATCCTCAATCATGGAATAATCACATTTTAGGATTCATATGTCAATACCAATCAAAATCCTTGTACCCGTCAACTCCCATTACCAAACATTACTACCTTGCGATGGCTCGTGGTCCATCGAGCAGTGGTTAATATCGTGTCGGGCCCAGTGTGATGGGAGGGAGCAAGCGCGTCCGTCACGCTATCCCACCAGCACTTCGCTGCTGGCTGATATATCGACGTGGAGTTAGCGTTCGCCGTAAATTTAGAGGTTACACTGTGAAACTGATGGCGCTTGGCGGGTTGGATAAGCTTGCAGAGGTTTTGTGTTTTGTTACTAGGTCACATTATTTCTAGATGCCCATAGCACTCATCAGTTAGAGTAATGCTGATATTAATGTAATACAGTCCGTTTATAAAACTATAAGAAGGCAACATACTACCCGCAGTGAGATAAAAGTTTATAATCAACAAAACCTTGTTTCCGTATGCGGATGTTCTATGCTATTTGCCATGATTTTGTTGTAAAACTGCAATTTTTCGTTAACATAGCGCTTAATATCTTCGAACTACATTAAACATAGAACAAATACCGAATCTTTAGCATAACTAGCCATCTTTACTTTTGCTATCCCGTCGTCGCATGCCAACACGCTCGAGGAAATTTTGCCATAAATCTTTATAATCAAGTATCACGTTTCGCAGGCCTTGGCGACCTCTCTATCAAGGCCTTGGCATTCATTAGAGAAGGAGTTACGGTTTCTTGAACCGCGTGACTACCCGCTGAATTGATAATATTATTCCACGGTTTTACCACAGACATTTTCTTTATTTTGTTCCGACATTAAATGCTCTTCGTTAAATTATCTAGTACCAAAATATATTTTTAGTCTAAAAATTACATAAACTTATCTTATATGAGAATCATATAGGTACCTAGTAAAAACCGGGGACATTGAGATTTTAAAATTATATTTATGAAAGTCTTTGGCCTGTATTAATAGACCAAGATCCCAAAGCCGCCAGACCTGCGTCATTTTAGCAAAGTTGAATTTTTGAGGACTTCTAGTGTACTATGTAGTTAAGACAGTATGCGTACTTACTAGCTCGAGAGTGGGGCCCTTTCACAGGGGGAACTTTTAGGCATCTGGGAGAAAGATTGGCCCATTGAATTGGTCTGGCTGCTTAGAAAGGTTCTTGAAATAGTACTATGAGTAATATATGTAAAATTTATTATTGCCAGACCATTTCCGTGGGCCATTACTTCCGCCAGATGTTATAACGATTATAAAAAAATACGCCCTACTTTCGAGCTAGTAAGTACGCATACTGTCTTAACTACATAGTAAACTAAAAGTCCTCAAAAATTCAGCTTTGCTATAATGACATAGGTCTGGGGGCTCTGGGATCTTGGTCTATGATAAATAAATAAATAAACTTTACTGTACTTAACCCGTTATCAGGGTTATATAGTAACCCTAACAGTTAACACATGCTATTGAAATTCATTAGCTTACAGTTCATAGCAAATTCAGAGGTGTACTCACTGTCTTATATTGTAACATTGATATCGATGGGTGTACTAGACATAAATGTTCAATGTCATACTAAATCATGAGCCCGTAATAATATGATCTTAACGTGAATTCAGAGGGTCTTGGAAGGTAACTCAAGTGTCTCCAGCAAAATAATCCGTTCGTGCGAACCAGTCTTTTCGGAGTTTACAAACGATCGTGTAAAGAAGCGAACTTTTACTCATTATATGCATACACCGTGAAATTACGAAACGCGATGATACCTTTGAGGCATTGTTTACGCATGTTTATAAACGTATTTAAGTACTTTATAAAAAACTAATGTTTTATCAGTGGGTGAAAAATAAACTCAATTTGTATACTGTTTAATTTATTGCGTCTAGACTAAATTGATGTAAGTTTTTAGAATATTTTTTTTATTTAGAGCCGAATCAAAAGCCGCTGAAAGCAAATAAAAATCGATGATGAAGGTTAAAACCATCCAAACCCTCAGAACATGAAATTACAAACTAATACAGAAGCTAAAGAGATAATTGGTAAGCGCGCTGAGCTCATCACTTGTGTCGCCCTACACAGAACATTAGTAAGACTGGTTTACGAGGACTAACACGAAGCTGAGCACTGTTCTTGGATGTAAAACAAGACATTGCTTAATGTATGCCACGGTTATGCACAATGTATATTAAAATTTATGTTAACTGCGCTTTTATTCTATATTTTGTATGGCGGTATTGCAGCGGCTTCCGGTGCATTTATTCATGAGGAACATTTAATTCCTCAGTAAAACTATATTACACCCCATTGTGCTTAACTTATGTGTCCTGCGGATACGCTTGTAATGTATTAAAATGTAATTTTATTTTAATACTAGTTTTTGCCCGGGAGTTTATTTACGTGTATATGTTACCAGAAGTGTATGAAAGTGTTAACAAGGAATCGTACACAATCCCTAGGAAATGTCTAACATAATGATTTGAAGATTCTATAATACAAACATTTCCTGGTTTACGCGAATATGACCCATTTATAAGGAAACTTATCAAATTCATAATAAGCAATCATATCAAAACTTCAAATAAGTTAACTTACCAAAATTCAAAACATGCAATTTTTACAAAATTTGAAACAAGGAAACTTATCATAATTCTAAAATAAGAAATCTTATTAAATGTCTATACTAAGGCAACTTATCACAATCAAACTAATGAAACTTATCAAAATTCAAAATAAGCAATTTTATCAAAATATGTCATAAGAAAACTTCAAATAAGGGATCTTATCAAAATTCAAAAAAAGGAAATTTACATAAAATAAATTTATTTGTCAGGTCTTATTTCATAATAATAATATACATCCGATGTGATTTTCGAGACGACGGTAAGTGAATTGCTATACAGATAATTGCCGTAGTAGATTAAGAGGTAAAATAATTTATCAAAAACATAATAAATCAAGGTGCCAGTCGAACTGGCTTCAACGGGTCGGGACAAACAACGATAGATACATAATAATATTAAACAAGGAAATTCAAACAATTACATTGCTTCACCCCAGGAGTTAAAAGCAATGTAACCCGTCGTCTCGCCCCGAGCCGACATCAGAACTTATTAAACGAATAACTTTTGTATCATTCTGAAGAGTATTAAACTCTCGGCTGCCTCGAAAGGGTGTCCAAAAGAATTGTCCTACTTTTTAATTCTTTATAGCTTTACTTTAACGAAAAATTACGTTTTCTTCGGCTCCCTTTCGCATTTTCACCCTCGTTATAACCAACCCTAAGGGTGAAATGTTTCTTAATATTAAAGGGTTATTATTATGACTCAATAATTCACTAGAACGGAAATTTTGTAAGTCTTTAACGTTTTTGAATATCAATGTTTAAATATGGTTTGTTTCGGATTGTGTCGGCTTCTGAGATTGCGTAATGATTTAGGCCGCTGGAACATTTTCAATGTGTATTTAATGTTTATTTTAATAGAAGTAAACGATTCTAATCATAGTAAGAGATTCCTGCTGCCCATAAACATCTACGAGACGAACGATATAAAAACAATAGGTTGCATATTCGATCTCCACACTGATCTATTTTTGCGTCAGCAATCAATATGATGTATTTCGCTCTGAGTATTATGCTGTGTGATTTTCCATACATTTTATACTACGCATGTTGTATCTTACTGTGACATCAGGAATACGAAATACGTATAATTGAAAAAGTTTATCTCAACTGTGGTAACACAAACATTAACATTGAGTGATATGTATGTCTAAAGCTACGTACTGTTCATTTCAATATTGATCAGTTTCATTATTTATTATTATTTGTATGAGTATTACAATTTCGAAACGATACGGAATATAATTTAATATAATTTCCTGTAAGCTTATTACAAATGTTATATTGTTCAATATTATTTGTATGAACTACACGAGCAGATTATGAACTACAGTCAAGGTAATTAAAATATGATGCGTGGTGTAAGCGCTTAATTTCAAGGTGTTTGGTTTCTATAGGCAAAACATCCGTTGTGTAATAAGACGCTTGTATAGCAAGTAGGCTATTTGCAAACACTGCTTAGAAATAGGTATGTACTTGCTACATATTTTTTTGTAATGGAAAATTTATTTATTTATTTTTCATGGACTTTGCAGTGCCAGGCGACCAGCTCAACCAGGTCGCTATTATAAAACTGAGTCTGTTTAATGTCTATATTATGTCACCTACAGTGTGCCGAATTTCTTTCTGTAACAAAACGTGATAAGAAGCAAGCGTAAAGCAATGTCTGGCATAAATTTCAGCTCCGACAACTTGGGAATCGAACCACGGATCTCATGATTAACAGCTTTGAATCCAGCCAATAGATAAATGAGGTGACCAAACCATACAACCAGTATAATATTATATGAATATCTCAGACAGTACTAATTTTTCGGTTACAATAACCTATAGTGTAGTAATGAAACTAAGCTGAGATTACACCAAACTGTTTCTTCGCGGCAACAGAAGTACTGTTTTAAATTGTAACACTAACTAGGAACTTCGACGAGGTAATATAATCTGCAAACAAATTAATACTGCCTCGACTTGTTGGCAATTAGTGGAATTGGGTTTTGTCTATACTACTCTTGTAGTTATTTTAGAAATTGGAAATTTGAGTATTTACTATAAACATACCCTTAAAATCGTGATCCGTTGACAATATACAATTGTTAAAATTTAACAGAAATATCTGGAAATTATATTATTATGAAAATAATTAAAGAAGAAATTAAGCCTAACGGTATAACTTAGGCCGAGTTGATTTTAATCGGTTTCAATGGATGTCTTCATTGGTCGCTATATATTTTACAGTTTCCACCACTCACCGTTTCATATAATATATAAATTTTGTTTCATTTTAAGATAAGTGTAATAAATTTACGAACATGTTATTAATAAAAATAGAAATATAATTATTGTTTCCATAAATTTGATTTTAGTATCTGTTAAGTTTATAAAATAGTATAAAATATAGTTGTAAAAGGAACGTGAGATGATACAAAAACAATTTGAAGTGCAAATATCACTTTTAATCATATACTTATCAAGATTACACGAAAATAAAGAACAACATACAAAATAAAAAATGATTATGAAGATTACAGCCAAATGTAAGTATACAAATATCAACATCAACGTAAGATTATTTAAATTCGAAAATCACATGTTTTTTCGTAACATTAACATCATTTAAACTTATACTACAGATTCAATTTTAAAGAAATGTTATACATTTAAAAAGATAGCCTATCATTGATAGGTATTGATCAATACGCCACAGTTAATCCAGGCTTACAGCGGTTGTAGTGGCAGGTGTGAGGGCGGGATAGTCTCTATCAAATTGAACTGAGTAAACCAAAAAACATTAAAAATCATGGATTGTTATCATAGTTCTATGTCTATCATGTTTTGAGTAGCAAAATTGCTGTCTGATAAAATCGTGTCGTGGAAACTCCGAGATTACTTACAGTCTTAGCTTACAGAGACTTGTCTTTCTCTACACCACATATTCATATTTTATTACAACTAGTGTGTCATAATGTACAACCCAAGTTACTTACTTATGGCAAATATTGAAAAGTGTCGGAATGACATCCTGTTAAGCATTTGATATTATAATCACGTTATTTATATTGCTTTTTTCCATAAAAGTAAATATTCATGGAAAAATTCAAACATTTTTAGAATGGTCAAGTAAACCTGATTTATTCTCTAAGGACGAACTGCTGACAACATCGTATAGTGACCGTATAGTGATCGTATATTTATAATCTTTATTGTACACTACAGAAGCTTGACAAAAAAAATATTAAATAGATAGCAGTACAAAAGGCGGTCGTATCGCTTGAAGCAATCTCTTACCGACTACCTTGGGATGGAAATAAGAGAAGGATAAAAGAGTTATTAGTGTTGTACGAGAATTTGTTTATTATACCTTACAAATTAGAGCAAATTTTGCACTCTAGGCCAGTAAATCTAACAGAAGTGTCTATGTATTAAAAGCATTTACAACGTTAAATCATATAATTATCGATACTCCATGTGCTGACATATCAATTCTTTTTTACCCACTTCTGTCAGTCTATTCACGCACTGTTGTTGGTTAAGGACCAACAAGGAGGAATTCCTGATCTATTTGTTTTTTAGTTAGATCATACATTTTCTATCACCCATACTCTATATGTTCCAAATCCATCCTAGCATACCCTATACAATTTTAATTCCTATTTCGTCTTTCATTTACAAAAACCTATCACCATACTATTAAGCTATCTATTGCATACAGCTACTGCCCCTTGACTCTCTTATCTGCACCGCCTTAACTCACAAGTACACTCTTTCATTCATATTCGCCTTGTGTATCCGGCTCGTCACTTATCGCCTGCATCCTGTGTACGTGCCACAACCATCAGGACATTTCTCTCTAAATCTTTACTACATCCACTTATCGCCACAAATATTCATCACTATAGCATACCGCATTCTATCAGATAAATTCATTCTGTACATACCACACAACTTTCCCAATTATTACACTCTTACACGTTACTCCCTACTCACTTGGTGTATCAAGTTCATCTGCTAATCATAACAATTAAATCTTCTTTTAGTTCTTGTTCTCATAGTCTTGCACTCCACGAATTTCCATAAACACACAATCCCACGCATTATAACAAGAATTTACATTTAAATTTAACGGTTTTAGTCGCAATTTTACTTCCATCCGTTTTGCAACATTCTATCATGCATTCTCGCTGAGTGTTAAACTATCACACAATCTTTCTCATTCTATGTCACTACATCTTCTTTTTTTTCTCAACTACTTTTCTCCCAAAATGTTTTCCATACTGTCACAGAAATAAATAGCACACATACGTCATTTTCATAATCACTGCCTTGATTTACATAACTACAGTTGACTTCTATAAAAATATTTCATTCATTAGTATCCCTTTTGCCATTCTTCTACTATACATCTTCCGTAGGTCTTTAAGACATCTTATACTCATTTTCAACATGTAGCCACTGCATCCGATTTTAGTCCACACAATTCGAGCTCACTATTACTCTATTTATTCATCAAAATTCAATCACGTTATATCATCTACTACACCAAATTCACATCACTCATGTCATTGATCCTTTATTCTCACTGTCATAATTGCGTTTTTACTCCCATACACATTGATACACACATACATACGTGTTGTATATGTGTTTAGTATTTATCTTATTCTTCATGTCTAAATAAAAAAATACATTCCACTTTCGTTTCTCATCACTACATCATCTTTCACTCCACAAAGTTGTATCATTACGCTATGTTGACAGTGTCAGCATATAGGTAAAGGAAACCAATTGGTAGTATGTACCGATAACATAATTACTCCTAATTCAGCTTTCAGTAGTGATGTCTGGAACACTGCTGATTTCTATAAACGGTGGGTCCAATGATATACTGGCCTTGTGTCGATAGATACGAAGTCACAGATAGCTAGGTAAACAAAAATAATTAAAATAGGTACATAAAAAAGTCATCGTAAGATTGGTTTAATATGCTTAAAAGCGAACTAATAAACCCGTTTTACTTTTCATACAAACAATTCAAATATCTAAAAATATTTGTCAACGTGTATACATATGTGCTTAGAACAAGGTACATTTAAAATATTACAAAAACCCAACAACCGACATTTACACCCAGTCTTATCACATATTAATTCATGTAGTTAGTGATAACAGACCCGGCGACTAGGAACAAAAAACAAACTTGCGCTGTGCAAGAGTTACAAAAATTATAGCTTAACATTATTAACACCAAGAAGCTATTTATTGTTAATAAGTGATATCATGAGGTAACTACGTGTAATACATTTCCATTGTTTCGCTCACACATCCGCGAAAGAATCTAGAGGTTTCAAGACCACGCGCAGCTAATCCTGTCTATAACAAATTTTCAATCCCAACAGGTACAATCTTTATTTAATTATGTACTATGTTGTATTAGATGGAAAAAACTTACGGTAATGTATGAGGTAACAAATGGCTGAATGTCATAACGAGCTCACTGTTATTACATATTTAATTGATAATATAATATAAAATGAAATCGCTGGCAAAATATGCTTAACCGCTAACTTAATTTATGAATGTCCAAACTGACATTTAAGTTTCGAACAAAAAAATAAAAAAAAACTGTAATACCTACAAGTTAAGATGTACCTATTTATAGGCGCTTAATTTATTAACGTTTATATCGAATTAAAAGTTAGGCAAATTAAACCGACGTAATTATTTTAAAAAAACTTCACTAAATGCCAATATCACTTAGAAGCACATTGCACCGCTTGCACTTTATTATCGGTAACACTGGACACTTCACTGTTTGTCCTTCGCCTTGAAGTTGCAGGGTTGCTCGCATCTCTCCGCATCGTTGCCGAATGTAGAATGGTACCAGCAATGAGGCAAGCTAGGTGGTTCCGGCTGCGGCTTGGCTTCCGTTACCGAACGTTCAGGAGACCGAATTCTTATCCTCTCAAGTTGAAGATTAATTTGCATCTGGGCCATCCTCTCCATCTTCGTGTTCAGAAGTTCCACCTGGTTAGTAAGCTCTTCGATTTGTTGGTTTAATTCGTTAAGCGAAGGCTCAGGCGGTTCGCTTGTTGGCGATTCACTTCTAACAAAATTGTTTTTGACGAATGCGTCAGCTATGAGTGTATAGTGCCTACCGTTAGGTTTGATCACCATCTTCATGAACTTCTGAAGGTCGCCCGGTAATTGATTCAGCCAAATGTCGATCAGGAGTTGTTCCGAGACTTCTGGTCCAGCTAGTTTTCGCAGATGACGAAAGAATTCGGACGGTTTTCTATCATCCATTTCTTCTTCCATCAATCGGTCCTTTAGCTTTTCCTCCTGCGATTCAGCTATTCTCTTTATTAGCTCAGATTTTAACTTCTCGTATTTCTTTTCAGCGGGCGGCGAGCAAATAATATCTTCGACCATATACGCATACTCTTGGTCTAAGTACCCAACTACGAAATAATATTTCATATCATCAGTTTTAATATTTGCAATGTTAAATTGCGCTTCCATCATCGCGAACCACAAGGCGGGCTTATCCGGGTATAATGGCGGCACACGGATCTCAATTTTATATGTATCTGCATCATTTTCTTTATCCTTTTTCAAGCTGTCTTCAGTGTTGAGGTTGGTTTTCTTCACTGGGTGCAAAGTGAACAGTGTCATGTTGGAGCCAGAGTTCATTGTTCGTACACTAAATCGACACAGCAAGGCTTAAGATCACACGCGACACGCGGTCACACACAGATATCGTTCTTAAGAAACTGCATACATAATTAAACGAAACTATTTTAATTTGTACCGATCTTTTTCGCGCGTAAACTTTATTACAAAGGCGAAGTACAAATACAACACGTGTGCCCGAGTGCGCCGAGCCGACTGACCGTTAAACCGACCGGTTTCGATTTTCGAATTCAAGGAAGACGCCAGCTGCGCGGGCGCTCGGTCCCCGACCGTTGACAAGGACGCGATTATTATTATGTCTCATCAATGCCACGGAGAATGAAGATTTGTGATGAAGATGTATATTATCACAATTTAAGTTTTCTTTAATGTTGACTTTATAACTTGATACGTAAAAGTAATTAATGCTTAATCATTTAGCCGTCTTGGCAGATAATGTAAAAATAATTGATTTAATTTCTTGTTGGGTTGATTTTATTTAAATATACTATTTATTAAAATATAGAATATAGTGATAATTGAAAATAACTAGGTATGCTAACATGAAAAAGAAGGTGTTGTTAAGATTGTTTAACGTGGTATTAATAACTAATAAAATTATTAAATTAAATTACTGGTTTCATGTCAATGAGAAAGAGAGTGTGTTAACTGTTTTTAAGATTGAATAATTTCAGATTATTAATTGTACATACATACATACATAAACTCACGCCTTTATCCCCGAAGGGGTAGGCAGAGGCGCCACCAGGACACCTACATCGCCTTGTTTGTATGTTACGTCCCACGATGTGATAGGGGGTGAGCCTATCGCCATATCGGGCACAAATTCCTGACTCCGGGCTGATAATGAATAGAAAAATATCACTTTGCCCGACCCGGGACTCGAATCCGAGACCTCAGCTTTGTAACCGTACCATAATACAACTACGCCACCGAGGCACTACTACTATTAATTGTACACTACATAAATAATAACTAATTGACACTATAAAAATCTTACCCATAGAACACAATAATTAATTTCGTACGGCCTGCAACTAATCGATATAAAACCAAAAGAGAGAACCATTGCTGAGTATATTAAGGGAGGCGTTTATATTGTTTTATGTCTACCTGACAATTAAAATGTTTTCATGCTATTTGCCAGTAATTCGTTTGGCAAGACAGAAATCTACAAAACCGTTTTGGCATCGTCAATATCACACGTAGTAATATTATCCTCAATATGGCATTAACACAGAGATTACTATGTCACAACTGAAATATTATATTTGGACTTAATCTCTTATTATTGTCCGCTACAGGGCATAATTGTTAAATTTCAAATATGAAAACGAAATATTTATTTTTTCACTAGCTTCTGCCCGCAAACTTCGTCTGCGTTAATCTTATTTGAAATTAACTTTATTTTGAATTTCCCATCTCGTTTCGTCCCGTCTGATTCGCACTCAAAGCATGTAATCCAGATCTATCCCATCCCTTTAAGTGTAAAGAAGTAACAAATATATAGGAATTCCTTCCTCATCCCACTGGAACACTAACTTTTTCGGGATAAAAATAGCCTAAGTGTTAATCCACGGTGTCAACTTCCTCTATACCGAATTTCATCGAAATTAAGAGGTTTTTGAGTTCATCGCACACAACCGCACAAACAAACAGACAAAATTCTAAAAATCATTGTTTTGGGTTTTATTACTTTAATACAGACCCCTCATATTAGTTTTTTTTTCATCTATCTCCAATGTAAAGACGACGATCGGTAACAAAATTATATGTTTAGATAAGAGACAAAAAATGCTTGTATACTAATACATTATAGGAGAGAGAAATAAACTAGCCAATAAAATTACGAACGAATAAAAAGTCCATACAATTGTACACTTATTTACACATAAAGGCAATAAGAGCAAAACGTAGTATACTCGCTACTCTAGAAAATCATTTGGTTAGTTAGAGAATGGATATCTTGTTAAATATGAGAAGGACTGTAAACATAATACAATACTTACTCAGTAGGTAAACTAAGGACCAGTTCTATGTCATAAAAAACTATTTTCTCCCAGCATGAAACATCGACAACTCCACATAATGCATGTGAGCAAGTTACATTTTAATAGAAAAATGTATAATGTTGATAAAAAACGTCTGCAAGTCGCTGCATTGCACGCGGTGTCAAGCGCAGCGGATAATGTACAGTGTGTTGACATACCTATCGCTACAGGGTGTTCTGGGACAATGGCGAGGGTCGTAATACGTGTCGGCGCGGATGTTAGATAGCGGTTGAAATTGCTATGCATTTTTTTTAATGGTTAAGGTTAGGAGACTGTTCTACCCTCACACCTGCCACTGACACTCTACACATGTGTGTGATATTCGAATAGGTTTTTAACAGACTATACATCAATCATACGAAAATCTTTATTAATAGCGATCAATGTCTATCACAATACGACACGTAATAGGTTAATTAAAAATATCAAATAAGTATAAGCAGTATGTTGGTAGATTAAAATGGCGATCGTTGACACGCGCGCATTACACAGAGTGTTTGCAACCGGATAAAATATTCATTGTACGGTTTATATGAGGTGGGGCTATGTATAGGAATTGTGCTTCGTGATGAAGTAGAAATCTCATAGCGACTAGTCATATTGTATGTAAAAAATCTTGTTTAATTTTTTTTTCTATTCAATGTTCAAACATTGAAATTTGAGAAAATACAAATAGAAATAAAATGGAACAACATAGAAACTTGAGAAAATAGAAATGTCCACATGGATGCGTTGCTAAGATTTGGAAACGAATTTGTCAAGGAAATTATAAAGGGCACGCGATTTACAGTTTTTCTATATTAGACGCAGAAATTGGTTCATGTTGGTGAAGAGAATAAAATAAACCGATGGTTCAGCAGCTTGTGATGAAATCTGTGAGACAATAAATAAATAGAAAGTTTTGAAGAGTGGCTAAGATTTTCCAAGAAGTCTTTTCAGTACCAAAATACGCGACAATAGCTAAACAAAAGATTCTATAAGGTTGTTATCCGGGAGATAACAATTGTAGCGCAGATGTACGAATACAATACATTTATAGTCGCTAACTGTTGTTGGATATGTTTGGCGGAAGAATTTCTTCCCGTGTTAGCAATATATTGGGTAAAACGGAATTGTATAAAACGGACTTAGAATGTGTACTATTTAATATCGTTAATACATCAAGGAAACTAGCAAAAGACTGCAAATTACTAATGTGGGATCACTATAGTGTTTAAGTTTATTACGGTCGCGTTGGTATATTATACGTATTTGCTGAAAATGACGCCATTCCACAACTGGAGGTATAAAATAATTGTTGCCTGCGTTAGTGTCAATCTGGCTCATAAGGCCGGCATAATTGTGACAACGGTTTTATAGATCAAAGAACACCTGATCAGGAAAAAATATTACGTAGTGCCGCTCTAAATACAGCCTCTACTTACTGATTTATTTATGGACAAAATAGTTGAATCCTTCAAATTAAATACACATTAGTAATTACATCAACGCTTAGGAATAAACACATGTGTCTATGGCAATGTTTGTCTGATATCAAAGAAAACCGCAAATTCAACACTTATGCGGTCATGCTTTTATGCTAATTAGGTAATAAAGCTACGCAAAAGTGGATTTAAAATGTAATAATGTTTTTGTATTAAAATACATACTAGGTTTTACTCGAGGCGGCACTATCCAAGGTATAGTAACAATACGTAGTGTCGCGTCGTCTCAACTCTCTCTGTCTCACTCTTCAACCCCTAGAAATCCACTGCTGAACATAGACATAACATTAACAACGTAAAGTAAGTAAGGTTAACAGATTCATTCAAATGAACAAGAACCTTTTTACCCAATAAAAAGGCATTAAAGCTATGATACGTGACATGAACTATTTTTTAAAACTAGCTCAACAAAACACTATAGTGGATCTGGTGTTAAAATTTGGTCCCAAAACGTAACATAGGCCTCCCTCTAGAATATCCACATCGGCCTGTTGTAAGTGAGCGTCGTGTGCCCGCCTACAAGGTGGCCAGACGACCTAGTTAAGCTTCCAAGAAATTGCTAGATGCAATGCGATTCATTTGTCCCAACTGAGATGTTGATATTGTGTTACCGAAAACCGACGTGAAATGAGTAATTTAACTTTTGTGACTTATTTGATGTGCGAGATTGTCGGTCTCACACATTAATCGACCTAGTATTATGTGGCGGAAAATTGTTGTCTGACACTACTTATTGCTCTATTGCGACGTTTTTTCACCGTTACATCGGGTAGTGATTTTACTGCCCTAGACAAAAATTGCAGGTGAGAAGAAACTATTTAGGCCACGGGGATTAAACGGGCGATTAATTAACTATTCCAATAAAATAATAAACCTATTATGAAGTAAGTATTAGTATTTCCGAGACTATTGTACTGACGTTAACGTTTGAAGTGCAATAATTTCTGGTTGAAGTAACCAAAAAGTCATTGAATTTACACTTACGTGGAACTTAAACCATTGAATGCGTGTTTGTGCTAACAGTCTGTTAAACTTTGTAGACTCACAATGAATATTACATGAGTTTGCTATTTTGAAACATACATGTACAATGTACATACAGGGTATATCAAGACCGCGACCGAAAACGAAGCCAGGAGGTAGTATTAGTGATATTAAACACAAGGCAAGTAAAAACTTTACAAAAAAAATCGACATTTTTTTTTGTTATTTTTTACAAATCTTCGTATTTGAGTGATTAATACATAGTTTTTCTAAAATAATGACGTACATCGCTTAATTTTTAAACACGCAATGGTACGTAAGGGTTTAAATTACTATTTTTGCACAATCTAGGTATTTACACCTCGAAAAAGACGATTTTTAAAAAAATGTAAAAAAAATCCGTCGCTTAATTTGCAAAAATTTAGTTGCATTGTGTCTGTAGCCGCTAAAACTACCACCTGGCTTCGTTTTCGGTCGCGGTCTTGATATACCCTGTATAATTATTAATGAAAGTGGTTGCAAAATATTTAGTAGTTTAATAAGTTAAATGTCGTTGGTTTTAACCATAGTTCAAAAATGGTAATAGGTATTTCAAGAACTTCAAAAATACTAAATTATATTTAAAATATAAGAAAAATCAGTTTTGAAATAAAGGGAATAATAATAATCGATATCATTATACATAACAAAACACATGATTGAACTCCCCACTTCATTAGAATTAACAATGTGTTAATCGCGCAATTAGGCGCGTTACTCGATTATCGAAATTACTCCGTTATTAGATTAGTCTATTATTCAGATCGGGCATCACTATTCACTGTATCCACATGTCGAAATTACCGACGGCGGAAGTCGCTCGTATTGTTGCAAACGCGAATTACCCGGGTAGTACTCAATAAACTCATTCGAATATATCGATTAATTATTAGTAAGGGCGAGTTTGCTCGCTACTTTTGTCAGGTGAAAAATAATGTAGCAGTATCTAATGCACAAATCTATGTTCAATATTTAGTCTAGTGTAAATTAATTATTAATGAGTCTGTAGATGACTTAATAACAGTTGTATGAGATTGCGTTCAGCATGTCGCTTTGAACAGGTCGGTGCAAAGTCCTTGACTTGAGTGGTAATAGATAACCGTGATGATGAGCATACATATATTTTAAATTAATATCACAGAAATATTTTGTGTATGATTTTACTGTCATCCTACTGAAACACTACTTTCGAGTCAAGAAACTCAGTCGGACAACTGTATTTTTTTTTGTTTGAAGTCCAACAATCCGTAATATGCCCAGTGTGGTGGATTACCCCCTTAGCCCTCTTAATCAAATTATCAATTATACTTTACCTACATCATAAAGTAAAGTACAGTAAATTCGACCACAAAGTGAGAGTAGTTACCAATACGAACCGCAGAAATATGTATGAAACATGAATTTGTGTGAACATGTTTTTAATTAAAAACCCACGGTTATCTAGACGGGCCGGTGTAAGCCTCTGCTGTGTGTCGGCGTCATGTGCGGATCTACTCTCTATCTAGATTCTGGATTATTACCCATTCTATCCCACCCACGTCACTGTCACGGAGAGAGCATTAAAAATATATAGTCGCGGGAAATTAAATTATTTTGCAATTTATTTAAATACTCTCTTGAAAGATCATTCAATCGCTGAACGCACTAAATACGAACACGTTTATGGTAACTGGCAGACAAAGTGCCTACAAAGCATTACATAATAAATACAATGCAGTCCAGATAAAATATACCAGGAGTTGGTTATTTATCGCCCGCGGACACAATAATACCGATCTGCTTGAAACAGCCGACAACAGCAACAACAACAACAACTTTAACTAGACAACATAAACGCTGGATACCTAAACAAGTGCGTGAGACACTATGGCGTTTCATGCCTTTGTGTATCAAAAGTGCTAATACTTGTACATCTTCAACTTCGAAACAAATATTCTTAATTTAAGATTATGCTTACAATGATTAAGAACATAAATATTGTACAATATACATGTATTTTTAAAGGTAAACATAACAATTATGAGTGTTGACAAATTCGCTTAAGATTAACAGGAAAACAACTCCATACACGGACAAAAAAGATAACTGTAGAAGGTAAACTTAAATAAAAATAGAAAAAAATTATTAAATATTTCAACATAAATGAATGGTTAATAACGCCATATAAAAATAAAAATACGAAATAGAAGACAAAAACAAAATTAAATAAAAAAAGGCATAAAAGGTAAAAATTATGTGAATATAAATATTAAAAATACGAATTATGATCCCAGCATTTTTCGTTTAAATGTTTGCAATTAATTGCTCAAGAAATCCAAATCTGGATCATGAGCACATTAGCCATTGTAAGATTCACATATTCTTATGATGGGAAATTGAGACTATCATGAGTTCGACAGTGTGTCGTGTAAAATATTCTAGTTATTTATTTACGAAGGTAATTGTAAGGCACTGACAGACCAATCCGCTCCAAAATATCACTGCATTCAAATCTACCATTGACGATACCATGCAAAAATAAAGTTGCATTTATTACATACATATTTCGCTTGGTGTTTTCCTTACCTTGATGTGATAGGGGGCGAGGCTATCGCCATATCCGGCCCAAATTCTTGACTCCGGGCTGATAAAGAATAAAAATCCCAATATAATCTAGCCCGGCGCGGGATTCGAACCTGAGACTTCAGCGTTGTAATCGTACCGTATTACAACTACGCCACCGAAGCGTTCATTTATTATTCCATTATTTTTTAAATACAGCTAGAAGTATACACTTGTAATTTCTTAGAAGAAACAATATAAAAACGAGCAAAAGAGCAGTGAACGGCATAAATTAGAATACTCAAGGAAAGCTGTCAAGGAGTGAATAAAACAAGAATTTTCCATTTCAAGTGTATTTCCGAAGTAGCGTATACTTAGACGGGGGAAGATGTGTCTTGACTTATTTATTATTTTTGCTGCGAGACGAATTAGGAATAATAATCATCGGTCTTACTAAGAGAGGGCACAAACTCAAGTTCATTGACAGAATTATCTAGCTAATGAATAGTCAAACTACGTAGTGCGCGATTTTTTCTTAAATTCTAAAGTAAAGTCAAAAATCAAATCAAACAGCTTTTATTTTTCGAAGTAGTATAGCCACTTTGTTGTTATTCATGACTTTGCATGAATGGGCAGGCTCGTTTGGGGCGGTACCACTGTCTCAATGGAGATCGGCGTGAAGTGACAGCTTTGCTGTCCTGTTTCGTTCGTTGAGTGAGATTGCCGGTTGCCTTGTTATACCGGGTATATCAAGACTGCGACCGAAAACGAAGCCAGGTGGTAGTTTTAGTGGATCCAAACACGATGCAAATAAAAATTTCGCCAAAACAGTGACAGATATTTTTTAGATTTTTTTAAAAATCATCGTGTTTGGGTGGTAAATACCTAGTTAGAAAATACTAATTTAAACCCTTACGTACCATTGCGTGTTTAAAAATAAAGAGGTGTACATCTTTATTTTAGGAAAATTATGTATATATCACCCAAATACGACGATTAGTAAAAAAATACAAAAAAAAATTACTTGCTGAAGTCACTAATACTACCACTTGGCTTCGTTTTCGGTCGCGTTCTTGATATACCCTGTATAAATCAACCATTGTATTTTAAACTAACCTTTAAAAAAATGAAAGAAAAGAAAAGAGAGATAAAAAAAGAAGACAGTTCGTGTCGCTGAGGAAGTTTCTTGCGCCGTTTCTTCTTCACAGCTACAACACGTTCCGAAGCGGTGGTAGCAGATATTAACGATTCAAAAGATCTTGTAAAAGACTACTTGAATAAAGAATATTTTGATTTTGATTTTTGCCTAACACCACTTTCCTCTTCCCATCCTTTTTCCTTTCCGCGTCGCTCCCGATTTCATCATTCCAATCGTTGTTCATGGGCGGCAGTGATAACTTACCAGGTGACTTATATTAAGGTGACCTGTTTGCTCGTTTGCCGGATCTATTGGATAAAAAAAATATATATCTTGATCTACCATAAGTCTGCTGAACATTTTTTATTTGCTATAAAAATATAAATATATTTTAATATTGTACAATGAATTTCGTACATCGTTCGCCTGATCTTTGATATTGCTTCTAAACTGAAAATTTATAGCTTAATACCACACCAAAAATACTATTTACCGAATAAAATTCTTTGAGTACGTGACAGAGACTGGTGGTAGGAGGCGCGCGCGAGCCATCCCGCGGCAGATTAACAGCGCTACTGATAATACCAGCCTGAAAACAACCTCGTGCAACATATACTGTCGAAACCAACAATTAATTACTACAAACTAAACTTTAAACACTCACAGTACCTACTACAAAAATATTGCCGAATTTTACTGGCTCTGTGGAACAGTTAACTAACTGCACCGCATAATCAACCTGCTGTGAGATTGATTCCCGCAAAGAAACAAATGTTCGCGAAAATATTTCTTTTGGGTCTAGATATCTAAGGAATAAGACAAGATAAGTTTGTCATAATTTGTGAAACTCACGACACAAAAGCACCTTAATTTGCCATCAAGACTATGACTTTAGATGTAAATTTTATAACAAAACAACTACTTCAAGTGAGGACTGGCCATTCTTCATTTCTCCTCCTTATTGAAAATGTACATCACTGCGTCAAAAATCAGAGCGGCAAGTAAAATTCATACGTCCCTGGCACTCCGTTGGTGCAATATGTCGCGAGGTGGCGCGGGTACAAACCGCGCGCTACGTGTTCGGAAACAGGAATTCGTCGGTGCTCAATAGACATACGTTTCTTATACGCCAGATCACGTGTGCTCGGTGTCGACTCAATTTAGGCACAATTTCCTGCGCTGTATACTGATGGGGCGCTTCCGATACTCAACCGCACTTAACTACACTTGAAAAGTGTTTGTTATAGTTTTCTTTGGTTTATTAGTATTTTCACGTTAATGACTGTTTTAATTAAGACCAATATTTGTGTAACATATTTCTTTGTTTCGTTACCTCTATTATCAAAAGAGCTCCATCTCTCCATTATCGGGATGTATATTTTTGATTACCAGGTTGAGAAATCAATTAAAAGTCCACAGTAGTACAGCAAGCAGTATAGTCCTTTTTTGTCTGGCTTTGCGATATATAATTATTCTTATACCATTATCATACTTGGGTATAATAAGGCCTACAGCCATAAGCTGTTGTATATATTTTTCTTTTTTCATTATTGTTCGCCATGTCGCACTATGCCAATATGGTGGGTTACAGCGCTATTCCCATTCAACGTAAAAGATCCTCTCGTCGTTGGAATATATTATGGCGTTGATATTTTATTATTGAGCCTCTGTGGTGCAGTGGTTGGAAGGCACGCTGTGAGGTAAAAGTCTGCGGTCTCCACAGAATATATGCGAAGAAAAATATTTCAATCAAGCCGAATCTATAAATTGCAATTCGCAGTTTAAAAATAAGTTTTACAATGATGTATGATATAAACGAAAGCCTTACAGGCGCAAAGTAGTATCAGGTTTTGAAAGACATGCGGGCAAAGCAAGAAATTATTCGATATCGTATTTTAAAAATGCTTTTTAAGATTTTTTTACGTAATTTAACATTTAAATGCTCGCCGAGACAGCTGATTGGGTACATTTGCAATAGAAAAAAACTTGATCCCTTTTGTTAACGAATCGACGAAGCAAACAATCATCATCACAAAGACTTGCAAAAATTTCAATTGGTCTCTTTGATGTTCAATAAAATGTTTTTTACAATGCCATGCTTTAGGTTTATTACTCTTATAATATGAATACGAGTATATCAGTTTATGTATACATGATAGACATCAAAAACACGAAATAGGTGCTTTTACTTACAGCCATCAATCTAGTCAGTTCTTCACTACCCCCACCGCGCGTTGTAGCTGCTCGTGTTAATGCACCATAGCATGACGTAGTCTTTATTTGTTTTTTATTATTATTTTTTTACTTTATTTTATTTGAATGATTTTTTTTTCTTTGTTTGTTGTTATGTACTAATAAAATAGTAACTGGATAGGCTGGTTTGGCTTCGTGACGTTACCATAGGTGGCCACTGAAAACCAGCGCTGTGTAGTAGCCTCACTGCACAGCTTTTTGCTGAGATGGTTACCTAGTTGGCACAATGTGAGCGTGTATATATTTTGTCTTCTTTTTTTATATTTTCTTTTTTTTTCTCTATTTATGGTGTCAAATTTTATTGTTCACTTTCTGTACATTCCATGTTGAGTCAATAAATCGTTTTTTCTTTCTTTCTTTCTTTCCATTCAGTGCCTATCTGCGGCTGCTACAAAATGTATTTGAAACTGCTGGCTTAAATTAAATGGTTTTTAAAATAATTTGTAATTATTGTTGTTGTTTTTAGCTATATATTATAGGTTTAACAATTTTTCTCTTTATCTCTCTTTGCTAATTATTCTGGAATCAAACCCGCGGCCTCATATACAATCGGTACCTTATAAATTGCGCCTTGAACACTATCATTGTATTGAATTGATTTGCCATACATACTTAATAGTAAGTACAACTTAATACAAACTATTAAATTGTACTGAGAGTAATTATTTGTTAAACTCCTAAATTATTTTAACGTCTGCAATTTATTTTCACGTATAAAGCGAACGTTAACCAATGAGGTTACATTATACGGATTAGGCTGTTCGGCGTCGAGACCTTTGCCCGACCTTGTGGCGGTGAACTTTAAAAAAAACTTCTCTAGGGACGCTCCCGTTCGATTTATGTCGATAGGTATAGGAAATAGCAATTTATTATTGTGTGTGATAGGTAGTTATTACTAATGTCAAGATATAACTTTTTTATGCTTCATTTTGATAAATAAGGCGATTTGAAGGAATTGAAAAATTAAATAGTAAGCCAAAATAATAAAAAAGTGTAACAAAAATACATTTTTTAACATCACCATCCCAATTTAGATTGGCGGCACACACGTAAACCAAAAATCGCATGTAAAATCTCAGGCTTTGAAACAAGTATATGTGAGTATGACAAAAATTGGTCTCAGAGATTGAACTTTACAGCCTCGCGTTTGAATAACAGCGTAACCACCTGCGCTACGGATTATTTCGCTAATAATCGCGTCATTGACCCACACTTATCAAACATTGACCTATTTAAACTATCACAACTTTTATTGCTTTACGTTGGGGTATGAATATTTCAATATTAAAAAACATATCGATACATGACATATTCGCGACATTACTATCTCCGAAGCGAGGGCTAGGCAGACGTCGGACAGAAGTCTATTTTTACAAAAAGTATCGTCTACTTTCCTCAGAAAATATATGGCAGAACACAACTTCGAACATTACTTTTATACACATTACACATGTGACCATTACAGAAACTAAACATATATACAAGCTTATTTTTGCATACCATAATGGTATAACTAACCAAATAGATTTTATTCCAAACGGGTCAAGGAACAAAAATAATAAAAATGACGAAAACTCACATCCAATAGTTGATATTCGTATCTTGCCGTCATGTGAATCGTAGTGGCTCTATCATGCGAGGATAAAAACATTGTGGTGCCGATGTAACTATAAATAACCTTTAGAAGATGGATCGGGATATTACCAATCAGAAAACGGCGTGAGGTGAGTTATTTCTGGATGCCCAGCAATCCTTTTTTATTTTTCTTTCGCTCTTCCTTCTCTCTATTTAAAAGCCGGCATCGCATTACCGAACGTTAACTACTGTGGCCTGTTTATAAAGGCAAAGGTGTACTGGAGTTTACTCAATATCAAGTGCACCGATTGCTCGAATCTCAGACAAACGATACAAAAGGAGTTATTTGATGTGACAAAACATCACAAAGATGGTGAATCGCATCGTTATGATAATAAAGCATAAATGACGACACACAAACCCGAGCTAGCTCTTTGCATAAACATCATTTACAATTCACAGAGCTTGCTGCTTACCGGGATTGTTAGCGAGGGTCGACAACCCCACAGAATACGCCAAACATCAACACAGTACTAGAATATTACTTTTTAATGCATAAACAACATAGAAGTAAAAAGGGAACTAATTTTCCATATTTAAATTTCAAACTCCCGACGATACGAAGATTTTACAACGTTCATGGGCGCGGAATTAACTGAAATGACTTTTGATGGTCGACCGCAAACGGAGTAGTCTCACAAATATTATATTTTGTATATGTATTTTTTATCGTACATGTGTAAAAAACTATTAGGTAAGTAAAAATAGATTTTGCCAAAGATTAATTAATTATATTTTTACGAACTTAGGTAACCTCTTTGTAGACATTTAGCATGTTAGTTAGGTAAAATCCTTTATTGTCATGTGATTGTTTATTCTATAAATAATATTTCAGAGGTACACTTCGTACCTACGTCAAAATAAGTAAGACTACTGGCAGTTCTCCAATAAACCAATAACATGAGAAAGAAATCTGAACTATTTCAAAACGTTCAAACAATAACATCAAATTCTGTTTTGCATTAGCCGAAAGTTTTTCCGTGAACAACGTTTCGCCGAACGGAAAGTAATTTCGCTGTACTCAGCGCAGGCAATTTCCGAAACAAACCGCAAATGTAATTATAACGACGGATTTTCCCACGGATTCTAGAGTTAATATTTACGAGCCTTAAAATTTAGTCTTTATTATTCATGTTAGAATTTTGACTAGATTCACTATCCCACCCACTCTTTCTGATGATGAGTGACTGCATTGATGCAGTGAGACTATGTAGTGAAGCTACAGTGATGGCGAGCCAGTATAATTTAGGTACAGATACCGAGAAAAGGGCACCGAAAGTTAAAGTATTGCGTGCATGTCTAAATACTATAAAATTGTCGCGTATAAGATATATTATACCTTACATTACCATAACTATTCACAATCATAAGTAATATGAATGAGATCTACGAATGCTCTTAAACATCAAAACCACGATTTGAATACTAATAATACTTTAAATTTTTTTTTCGGTAGCGGGCCTTTTGTGTCAATATTTATTTAAATAATGATTTTCACGAGTCCATGATATCAATTGCAATTATAAAATGAATGGTTTAATAAAGATCATCTTCAGATATTCAAACTAAAATTTAATGAATATTGAAATTAATTTACGGGTTAACAGACATTTTTTATTGCTTAAATAAGATGCTAATGAACAACCAAAATATTATGAAAAAGGAAAGTCGCTTTGCCACCCCAAGTTATAACCACTAGCACCATAAAAAGTCCTACACATCCAACCAGTTTTTCGCGCAAAAGCAGTTTCGCAATTTAGATTCGGCAAAAGTCGGCAGAAATCGCAACCCACGAACATGCACAGCTGATCGTTATCGCAATATATTCCGACACGGTTACCTTGCAAATGCAAACTGACTTCATCTTTGTAAATTGCACCAAATTGCCACGTCGCATGCTCCACACAAATGTTATTTCAGCACGTCAAATATCGCAAGGCCTGCGGGAGGAAGGAGCTGCCAGCGATTTATAGGTAGGTCTAATGCCGTGAGCTTGCTACGTGTAATGAGCGATCTAGTGGCCTTTTAATCTAAACAGGTATATAGATGCTGCGGTTTAGTAATATCATACATAATATTGTATGCTCCGTTTTCAATAAGAAGCCGCTGAGAAGTTGGGAGCTGATTAGACGGCTAAAATAAAAGTAGGAAAAGTTTTATGTAAATAGTTTTCCTCAAGATCTTTTATACTTTGAAATTGCGTTTTGACAATATACTTTGAACGTGTTATAATTGTTAAGTAGAAATCGTACAAGATACTCTATATTTCCAGCTTTAATTAAGAATAAAAACGACGCTTAAAAAACGATGCCTGAAATTTTTAATTAAACAAAATGATGTTCTTCTGCATTTATCTTCACTTGTCCTGCGAGGTATATTTAAGTTTGAAGCTATTTCTCAAAAGTGTACAGACCCGTCAGGAAGTAAACTGTAAAGGGCACTACACACCAAAGCCGCCGACCCGCCAGCCTATGTGGGCAACTTTTTGTTGGCGGGCTAGTTGGCGGCGTTACTCAAGTCGGACAACTTTGTTGACAACATGTCAGTGGCTCGACATGACATTAGGAACATTTAATATCTATACAGTTTCCGGCAGCAGGTCTTAACTCTGCATTTCCAGCAGCAAATACTTGACATTTTTTCGCGAACAATATTCGCTGTCAGTTTATTGTTTACTGTTGACAACAGAATGAAATCCTAGCACTGTAGAAATGGAACACTTATTAATACTGATAAAACAAAGATTAAGTTGTAGAAACGACGATATTAAATAATAAACAGGCTTGGGTAGGATAAGGGTAAGGCTAGGGTCACTTTGGACTGATAGAAGTTCTTGAATAGCCACATAACTTATGATGACATAAAAAAAACTTATTTAGCGCTTTCTCAGTTATAAAGAATGGTAGGTGATGGTTCATAATGTCAGTCATCGAATTAGTAATTTATTTTTAATCTATTATTAATCTAGCGGCTCTATCCGGCTTCGCCTGGGGGCAGATATTTTTAAGTCGAGTATACATCAGTCAAAAATGATTGCGCGTAGTAACTAATTTATTTATATTTAAACTCAATGTGAATACATACACGTATATACTCTCTCGCACTAAACCCACAGCTTTTCCCAGAAGGGGTAGGCGTAGATGCAACAGGACACGATGTTTCGCCTTGTATTTTACGTCCCAGGATGTAACAAAGGGCGAGCCTATCGCCATATCGGGCACAATTCCTGACTCCGGGCTGATAATGAATAGGAAATTCGAATATTACTTTGCCCGGGATTCGAACCTAAGACCTCAGCTTAGCTATCATCCCGTAGCACAACTTCATCGCTCAGGCAGTCGGCTTCTAACCAACTGCTCCACGGAGACTATATTACGTACAAGGATAGTACGATGTAGTGGATGGTATGCCTTTATATCAAAAAGATTATTTTTCAAATAAAGAGACGCGATCATTTTGTGTTATTTTTTGTGTTACTAGAATCTACATCACTAGTAAATCAATAATTATTAACATAAATCACAGAAATGGTTTTAAACACCCACCAAGATTTTTGACGTGTATTATTGAAGTTAAATATTACAAAGGACCTTAACTCTCACAAACCAGGTCGTTAAACAAACATTTGTTGATCACATAATAAAGGAGCGAAAGGAGTAGTAGCCGCCGAGCTTGCATGAAGAGATTAATGATAGTTAAAGAGCCGGAGTAAGTTTGGTCAGTAGAATTTAGAGCTCTATAGTCGCCTACTCCAACGGGACGCTGGAGAATTTATGGACTAACATTGAGATGTTTGTTTTTCTCTCTATGTTGGAATCAACTAGCAATTTTTGTGAGGATGGTGGAACCACACTTTCTGTAAATTGGACTACAGAGACTACGTTCCTAACTAGGGTGGCTTCGCCATGGTGATAACACTGTCAGGCCGACGTCACACTAACGTGAAGCGACGGCTTGGCTGTCGTGATTCTTCTGATGATGAAGTGATATCTCCGGAAGTCCGAAATCAATTTCATCATGTCGTCTGTTTTCTTTCCCTTTACCTTTTTAACTAGCCATATTTATAGGCGGTGGTAATTACTTACCATCAGATGAGTCGTTTCTTCGTGTGCTGGATTAATACTTAAAAAAACTGGTTTTACAGGCGGGCTTTCTTCGATTGTGTACCGTGAAATCAATGGATAAATCAGCAGTAATGGATCGGACGACGTTCAGGAACCTAAGCATCCATTGTATCGAGAAACCTAACCGATTTTCGCAGTTCTCAACAAAGTAGCCAACAAAGAACATCACGAAGTAGGTCAATAGACAATTGATTTTGTGAACATGCGCGGGGTTTCGGATGTGCATCATCTTTGAGTAGTTGTTACGAGCACCCGGCCACGTTACAAAGGAAATGCATCGAATGGAATCCTCGCTCCAACTAGTCATGTTAAATTGTCGAACACACTTCCTTGCAAAGCATCACGAGTTCTAGATTTCCAACGAGTTGAAGATATAGTTATTCAAAAACGAATTTATGCAATAAGTGACGGCAAAGGCTGTGACTTTGCCAGTATTAGGAAAGAGGTGCTTATTTCGACGTTTTTTAAGGAATCATAGACAAATGACCCTATGGACCACCTAATAAAAACTAGCCATATTAACCTATGAGCACCGACACACGCCATTGCGTTGTCACCCTTCAAGAAAAGTGTGGGATTCTTATTTAAAGTTCTCCGGGTTGTAACTGGAAGTCAGTACTTCGTCTGTTTAGTTGGCGTGATTAGGATCTTCATAATTTAAAGTAATAAATTGTCAAACATACTTAATTCTGAAACACACCCAAAAGTCACACACTTGGTCCTGCCCCTACTGTGAGATGCATGGCTTGTGGCATGAAAATTAGAACGTATTAGAGACTTTCCGCCCTCAGCATCGAAAGAAATATTTGTGTGCCGCACATTTGTCTCCATGAATTTTTAGATCGAACCTAGGGCCTCTCGTTTTACAGTCGGCTCCGAAAGAACTGCATTATAGAGGATGTCAATAACAGACGCTTTTATACTATCAAGGCTACAATACACGTGATGGCAAGTCCATGGTGCTGTGCAATCCACATATCCACAAGTGGGGACAGCCCTATCGCGTGAGTTACTATGGCAGGTTATACACGTTTAAATACAAAATTCACTGTCCGATTAGATACAAATATCCTGCAATCAGCACCAATATCTGTAAATAAATTCACACAGATACTATTCTCAATTTTCACGAATATTCAATATCCGAGCTATTTTGATTTTTCCAATATCCGTACAGCAATACGTCGAACAGACTATTCTTTTATTACAATAATCATGTACATTATACATTTTGTGTTAACAGTATCCTGTTAACACAAAATATCTGATGAATACGATACTAATATATGAGATATCTCTCATTCTGAAATATACGGTTCCCAGATGGTGTGTCATAAACTAACCGCCGCGCCGCGCCGCGCCCGTGAAATTTTATAAAATATTTCGCAAAGAAATTACACATTTTAATAACCTCTTTTATTTTATAGGGTTTCTTAATATATTTTTTGTAGCACTTTATTTAGATCGTATATATGGGCTTTTTGATTATTATTTCTTGAATAATTATGATTGGCTGACGCAGTAATATTTTAAAGATCCAGGAGATATTTGTGATCTAATAATTGTTTTAGAAAACGTAGTTTCAAACGCCATCAATATACTCGTATTTACGATCCTTTAAACTATATGGGCGAGAAAGAAGAGAACTTATACTGTAAAATGTGGTTATTCTCAACCAAGTGATATAATGTTAGCTATCAACAACGGATCCGAAATTCCCGCATAATTCTGAGACCTACGCTTAAGGTACATAGTCATAGAAGGACGGCAGACGCTTACAGTACATAAAGTACATAAAGCATTAATTTCAACAATGCTTTGATGCTTATACACGCACATATACGCTTTTCTCCCTAGGGCGATAGATAGAGTTGTCACTGTTGTCATTCACATTTCTCTGAATTAATTACCTTTCTTGTATATATTATGATCATCATGTCAGACACACATTCCAATCCTAGCCGCTAAGCAGCTCATACAAGATATTGCCAACCGAAAAAAGATGAAAACCGAAGATGTGACTTTTTTTTTTATACTGGCCCGGCATAGTAACTGCATTGCAGCTGATGGTAATTGCTAATGCCGTCCAGATAGAGTATCGAAGGATATCAGACGGTAGTCTCATACCATTCGATACAATCATGCCGGCCCGCTGAGATGCCTTTCTGGCTAGGGAATCGAAACTAAGACTATTACTTATCATAGCCCAATCGGGCTGCTTGTACTCTCGTACAGGCGAGGCAAATAGGCGTATAAGAAGCTAGTTTTAATAAATCGTCAGTTGTTTAAGGGAGCAGTATCACAATATTATCATCTAATCCGCAACAACAAGGCTTCCATTACGTCATACATGCACAATCCCTCATAGCCAGGATTATCGACGCACTATACCCGTGAAAAAGCCCCAAATAATAAATAGGCACGGATTTGGTTTTTTTTGGGAGGTCATATTCTTTGTTTTTTTATTATTCTTTAAATTATAATACGTTTAAGGCGTAGCGTGTATATTTGATAAAATTCACGTTTATAAAACATGGAACGGATGATCGACTTTAAAATATTAAAAAGAAAAACTACAGAATAGTCATTTATATTTTCTTTATTGAACTCAAGTAATGTCTCATTTGTGTTCGCGCTTCGCGACAAATCCTGACCTCCTAAAATAAATTAATCAAAATTTATTAATTCATACATGACATAAACTCACGCTCTTTTCCCAGAAGGGGTAGGCAGAGGTGCTACCAAGACACTCACATTTCGCCTTGTATGTTCCGTCCCAAATTGTGATAGGGGGCGAGCCTATCGCCATATCGGGCACAAATTCTTGACTCCGGGCTGATAATAAATAGAAAAATCTAATATCACTTTGCTCGACCCGGAATTCAAATCTCAGTTTTGTAATAGTTTCCGTATCGTTTTACCGTAGTACAACTACGCCACCGACGCAGTCGCAGTAGCAGTTTATTATTATTGTTATTTTAAAGAAAGTAGTTAAATCTGTAGTAGCCAAATACTTATAACTGGGAAACAGAAAATGGGCTGTTATATAACTTTAATACATTTTCTTTAATACCTGTGAATAGTTAGCTTTGGCTTTCAGTTCACAAATCGTTTTCCAAACGCACCGCTTGGTCGCATTCACGTGCATATTGGAGAGGTGTTGTACCATTGTACGGCGGACAGGTTTCCGAATGCATGGGCTCTAATCCCGGGTTGTATTCGGGAATTTACTCCCGTTACATGCCCTGTTGGATAATCTTTATGGATATAAAGTGGTAGTGGGATATTCATACACGCCAAAACAATCAAGATGGTAGAAAACCAGTCATAGTGACCCAAGAATGTCGCATTTCGAGGTCGGCCTGGTTACAGGCTGGCAAATACTGTCTTTCGTTAAGAGACAACTAACTCTCGCTGGGGAATATTCTACCTGTAACTGCAATCAACATCAGGAGTAGTCAATTTTTCGAGGCAGTGTTGGCTGGCTATTAACGATCAGTCCTGGAATATATTTTTACCAAAGTGACATGTCTACTGAAAACAAACATCAAAATTGTAACAATATCAATTGGAGTTTAGCCGCCCAAGGAAGTAACTGAATCCGGCCCTATAGGGAAGGAAAGCGATAGATTTATTAGAATAGAAGGCGGGTAGCGAAGTGGATGTGCTGATATGTAATTTATGAGCCGAAAAGTGGTGGTTGCGGATTTTCTTTAATGATAAGATACGTTACACTTGGCCGGCCGAGCGTGCTTTAATCGCCGAAAGGATTTATCTAAGATTGTGCCTTAATGGACTTCAGATGGGTAGTATTGGAAGCTATCACTAAATTAATTTATTGTGAGAAAATCGATTTTAAAATCCCGTAGCTTTGTTTTGTACATTGTAATGTGGTGTTATAAAAGTACATAAATTGCGTGACTACTAAGTTTAATATGTCGTCCTACATAATTTTCGTATTGCTTCGATATTATCTTACAATTTGTAAATAAAAATATTTCGGGACTGCAGTCGACAATAAGCTTTTCTTACAATAGTGGCCTGAAAATTGCACAGATGAGGCAGGTTTAGATATAAGATTATTTATGTATAGTTTCGGTTAAGCATACAGCAAATAAATTAATAAAATCATGTACATTACACTACAGAGCACAAGCTTCTAGTGCGTTTGAGAAGGCACTTGGTATAGTATACTACGCCATTAGCCGACTACATTGTATAGAAATTATTGTGGAAAACTCTTTGGTGCCTAAGCATGTCATTTTCTTTGAAATGAGAGAAAATGACTAATTAAATATAAACCAACAGATATACACGTAGGTAGTCCTATATTCACAGTAAACTATTAGTCTTGTGTTGTGGGTATCAAAGACTAATAGACTTTTTGTTTTAATAAAATCCCAAGCCCAAATTAGGCATGAAACAAAAATTCGTATCTCAGTCGGTATCGTAACCTGCGCCACGGAGCCTGTTTAATAATAATTTACTTGTCAAAATTATTCCTGAAACAACAACTTTTATATTATAAGATTTTAAAATACACTTTCGTATTATAGAATATCCCAGAGAATGTCCCTATTACTGTCACCCAATAAGGTTCAATATGTTGGTATGTTAGCGTGTACGATTTAATATCCTTTCGCTCCGTTTTATGCTCGATCGAGGAATTTTCGAGATTTTTGAATACAGCATAGAATTCTATATTGAACTGCTATTTCCGGTTATGTCCAGGATTCCTAGAGCCGGGGATTGGTAAAAGTTACAAACGTTTGATATTCCTTAAACTTATCTGTTTTACGATCGATGGTTACAGAATATTAATGACATAATGTATAAATGAATGCACGTTAAACTTTTGTTTAAGAATAAATCTACTTTATCTTAATTCATACGTCAATAACCATCAGACTAAAATTAGAAATTACAGCCAAATCTATAATATACGGTTTTACCCTTAAAATATACTGAGATAAACAAATTATGTAATCTTATGGCACCAAAAACGCTAGTCGCTTATTACTTACACCAGCCGGTAAGTAGAGATATTGAATGAATCTTCACAACTTATGTGTATAAATGAATATTCAATAAAACGAATTTAGCGCACGTACTAAAATATCTACGAGGAAGATATTGCTACTTATGAGTGTCGTTTATTATTCCATATTTCTGTTATAAGAAGACATTAGGCCACGATGAATTACATATCAGATTAGGAGCGATGCCTTCTAATACTTTTATAATTTAACTGGATGGTAGCTAGTGATAAAAAGAGGTGGTTACGATTAGGTGCATCGTAGTTACTTTTTCGTGTCAGTATTAAAAGAAAATTAAACAAATCGATCGCAAAACAATTTTGCAACATGCTTAAACAATGCTTCTTAATGTCCGTTGATAAATATCAATCAAATTTGAAAATTCAACCTAGAGTGTTTTCGTGTAAATAGTTTTTTTTTTTGCAATATTTATTTTTTTCGTTCCTATTTTTTTACCATTAATTCCTACTTTTCGAGGAACCTTTTTTGTTATTTATTGAAGCTATCAGGCTTTTACCGGCTTGTTTTTATAATTACAGAAGCTTCCAGAGGTTGTTTCGAGCCTAAAGGTCGTGACAGATAAAAGTATTTCATTGTGTTGATATTTAAATAAATAAATAAATACACCCAACAGTCACATACATAGTCCTGACCCCACACTAAGATCGAGTCTTGTGTCGTGGGTAGCAGGTACTACGAGAGACTTTTCGGTCTCACAAACACCCAGACCCGAAACAAATATCTGTGGATCACACAAATATTTGTTTCGGTGCGGGGATCGAACCCGCGTTTAAAACGTTATATTTAAACGGTCTGTTTGACTGAACGTGCTTTTTATCCAGAAATTGTATTTTTTTTATGACATTTGCAGTAGTACAAAAAAAGGATGCTGTTTTGTAATTATTTTCGTTATGTACAACAAATGAAGTTTACGCGAAACAATATGTAGCAATATGTTTTATCTGACGGCTCACTTCTAATATCAGTTTCATATATTCACGGAGGCTAAATGTACTTTTAGCTGCACTATAATTACATGTGCAATACCTATTAAAATACATAAACTTAAAAAGGTTGGGTTAATAGTACATGAAATAACATACAATTATTAGGCGTTCTCACTAACCAAGTTAACGGCGACAGTTTATCGCTTTAGATTTTTATGAGACAGAAGTACCACTCCCTATCAATCCAGATAATATAATATTCTGTTAAAATTGGCTAATAATATAATATAAGGCGTACATATAGCTTTTCAATTGAATCGATTGATTGACCCCTTTCAATTATTGTACTCTCAATGGCATGTCACATATTATAGTATAGCTATAGTACAGCTTTTCATTCCAATACCATTAATTAGTTACAACATAATTCTTCTATTTTAACTCTCATTCAACATTATACCAACAAATTGATCAGAGATAAGTTTCACCATACAAAACAAAGTCTTGTCCAATTACTAAGGAGTACAAACAACGTAATGTACTGAAGGAGCAAGGGGAGCAATTAGCGGCGTCGATACAAAGCCGATGCTGAAATAAAGGAGCTCTATCAAAGCTATCGTTAATTGAAACAAGAATGTTTTTACTCTGAAATATTGTTTGAGATCTTGGAATCGATGTGCGAGTTGCATTTCGAGTTGGTTTATCGGTCTGGGGTTAAAATATATGATTTTCACACGGTGTTTATTATGGCTCAAAATATATTTGGAGATTATAAATGCGCTGGCGCGGGCGGCTTTGTTATGGATGGGTAATGGTAGGGGCAAAAAGACATGGCACGGATAATTGGATATTTAATAAAATATACCTTTAATGTGAATTTTACAAAAAAAAGGGTCTAGTTTTATCCACGTTTCATGTAAGTAAACAGAAGTATGGTTTAGGAATTCGATTTTTGGAATTGTGTGTTTATGGCAGAGATATTAAAATATTTTAAGTTTTAATCGAGACTAAAACAACTTTTTCAGTCGGGGCTTTCTGGACAGAAATACACCCTCCACCTATGGATCATTAAATCAGGTCACGAAAGAGTCACTTTTTTGAGCTAGCGTTCAAAACTTAGTCCATAAGAGGATACACCTTATTTTAACCGATCCATTCATACAAAAAAAGCTCTATAGCTCTATAAATGGTGATTTATTTTCATTGTAAACCAGATTTGCGCTATCAAAGAATGTCAATGAACCACTTAAGAAGCAAACACGCTATGAATGTTTTCAATAGCTCACGACGAATGGCTCGAGCGGCTCCGGTAACATCTGCCAATAGTAAACTGTGCTCCGATTTAATCTTACTACCAAATGACGTCCGCCCGTACTGAATGCACATTTAAAATATCAAAATGAGATTTGGTCACAAACTTTCCTTTCCTGAAATTGAATTTTCACCGCTCTCCGTACATCCATTGTTCTTTGAATTGAAACTAAACGGTGAAAACGATGTCTGCAGAAGTGATTTTAATTTAGACTCTATTGTTTGTTGTGTAGAGTTGGGATTGCGTTGTGAAGTGCCCGTGCAAAAGTGGTACTTTTTAATCGGATTGCAGTTTTCGCGTTGTATATGCGTTTATAGTTTGTTGCCGAGTACTTTACAGCGAATCTTCGGGACGGCTAATTTGCGTTTTGTTTGAATATTAAATTTTGGAATTGTAAACTTCGTCACCAGACAGTTTAATACCTCGGTATTTCTGGTATTTCTACACGCAACTTGAATTCTGATGTTTTAATAGGTGCTTATAGCTAGCGATATTTTCTATCCATGTCCACTATATGTATAATGTATATTATATGTATTATGTAGATCGTAGTTTGTAGGACTCTAATATCTATGTTCTTATCCTTACTAATAATATTATAATTTCGAAAGTTTGTATGTATGCAGTATCTTGGATAACATGAGTTGCATAACATGTATGTATGGATATTTGTTACTCTTTCACGCAAAAACGCCTAAACCGATTTTTGGATGAAATTTGGTATAGGAATAGCTTGTATTAACACAAACGCCACACACACATGAACCATGGATACGGACATAGGCTACATTTTATCCTAAAAAATATAATTTTCGCGTGGGATGAGTAAGAAATTAATTTGCTACTATTTGATACTTAAATGGATGGCACGGGACAGGAAACGATAGGATTGCATGCTTTTTGTCATGAGACAGAATGAGACGGGACGGGAAAAGTAATATTCGGCGGCGCACAGTGGGTCGAAACGGCTATTTTTGTGACATAGGATTTTTTTTCGGATTTTCCAATTTTTTTTGACGCCAACGTTTTGATATTATCATTCCTTACACTATTCATTCTTTGTATTTTTTTGCTTAACCCTATAATTTCGGCAAAAAAAAATATTTTAGGTTTTTAATGTATGGAACGCACTATAAAAACCTAAATTTCTACGAAGTCCTGCTAGATCCTGCGTTGAAACCTTATTTTTCTGAATCTTGGTCTGTTCTACTATACTTCTATACTTCGAAAGTCTGCATCGACCTGCAACTTTTTCAGTTATGCAGTTCGAAAGAAATGATAAAATTCAATATTTCCCAAAAGATTTTTTACAATTATCTTCAGTAAATTTGACACAAATAAGATAAATAATTAATCTAATAAATTAACAAATACCAAGGAAAACTTGTATATGTGCCGTGCCAGATTAAAAAAAAACAAATGATGGAAATAACTAAAAAATAATAATAAAAAAGGCTAGTATAAAGCCTATACCTATATACTACTCACTATCACTACTGTTTTGTAGATCTTCTAAAATACTCTCTACATTAATAAATTCTAAGTCTTCTGGTTTTGATGGCAAATGCAGAAGCTCTTTAGCTTTTGTTGAGAGAACCATAACATGTTTTTTTGTCATGCGTGATCTAAGACTTGTGATCTTTGGATCAGATGACAAAAGGAGATTATGTAAGATGTCCTCATTCGAAGATATCCTACTAATTTTTCGGGAATGATTTTCCCTATATTTTCGGAAGTCTTTGTTCCGTGCTTCTGCGGCTTCTTCCGACAGCTTTCCAATGGGTATAGCCCCAAAATGTTTAATTATGTCAGCCCCATGAACTAATAATTTATGTACACTGGAAGGCATATAATACCACGGATATAAATCAACATATAGTTTTGCGGTTTCGGTAGAAAATAAAGCGAATTTAGTAATATCAACACGCTCTCCAGACGCAATGGTTTGTAGAATGATATAAAAATTCTCTATCAACTGCTCATTAATGCCAGTGATACGTGCTGTCATGGCTGTATTTTTAAAAAATCTTCGAGCCGTATTACCATCATTAGTGGTGCCTGCTCCTTGATTCACTATATCAATTAGCAAGCCACATTCTTCTTTAAATTCTTGTTGAATTGCAGACTTTCTGGTCTTCATTTTCTCTTTATCGTCACCCCTGCAGTTCCATTTCTTAATCTCCAAACGGTAAGCTATGTGGAGTAGGCACTCCATGCATCTTATCCACGCATGCAATGATGACAATCCATACTGGTACATTTCTTCATTCTTAGATCGCAGTTTGTGGGATTCCAAATTATTCATTTCTGTTGGTTTCGCTTTGCAAATGTCACAAACTGCTGTTGAAGTCTCAGAAAAGTATGAAGTTATTTTGCCGTCAATCATTGTCATCATTAATTCGTGGGCAATTTTCACTTTCCTAAATATAGATGGCTGGAGTGCCTCGATTTCTCCTGATATACCGGCTTTTATAGCTGCTACAGTAATTTGTGTTTCTTTTGTGAACGTAAACATAATGGGACGACAGTAAAATGTGGATGAACTTCGATCGTTTTCCCATAAAACCGTTCCATCATCATGTTGTAGTCTTATTGGAACAAGACTTGCCATAAATATACTGGAATCGTCCACGCCTACTTCAGAGATCTGCTTATAATTGCTTTGCCCCGAGGATCCATCAAAGCCCCATTTGCTGATAAGCTTCAGGTCAGTTGCAGAATCTAAATCGAACTCAATTGTATCCAAAAGCCTTGAGGCTGTCAAGTTGAGCAGAGCTTGCAATTTAACTGATGCCGTGCAATCACTAAATGTCATATCCTCCTTTCTTGGGTAACATTTCAATTTTGCTTCTTTTAATTTATAATAAGAAGGATACAATTGAAAGCCTTTTTCGCTTGCTGATTCTCTTAGGTTTATATATTGTGCCTTCGACAAATTTAGGGAAACAAGTAGCGCCAACGCTTTATCAGCAGTGTATGGAACATATTTTTTTGCATTCAAGCAATTATTCACTTTTGTTATATCTTCTGGATTTTTAAGTAAATGGTTTATTATATTAGCGATGGCTTCTTGTCCATTACATTTCAGTGTATTTGATGTAGCTGCAATTAATTCTTCCTGAGACAAATTATTTTGAATTTGGTCTACTCGTCTTCGTTTTTGTCTGTTGGACAAATCATCGAATGATTTTCTGGGACAAATCAAAACTGTAGAAGCTTTCGATGTGGATGGAGACAGATTCTCAAGACTTAAGTCCTCTTCATGTCTTTCGTGTTCTTCATGTACTTCATGTTCTTCGTGTCTTTCGTTTAATTTTAGTCCTTTAGGCCAAATTATTTCACTTTCTAGCCAATCACCATTTTTTTTAATAAAGTTAGAAAATATACGATTGCATTTTTGCCATCTAGCTGTTATAGAAGAACAGAATTTTACACAAAACTTTTGAAGCACTACACTATTTTCTTCAGTTACGTTTATTTTCTGTTGCAGAAAATCAGAAAGGTTTTTGCTATCTGATAGAGATCCAAGCTGGTCTCTTAAAACAACAAACATATCGAGATTAGTAACTAGACCCTCCATGATACCGAAACAAGGATTCAAAATAAAATGGTATGGATCGTAGCACGGATAAATGTACATTAAGAACGAATTCAAAATATAAGTCATTTTATACCCTGGGCAATAAACAAATTTTATTGCCCTAGATGCTCTCATTAATGATAGAACTAAGTAAAGGACAAAACATGTTTACAATCGATATCACGAGAATGTTTGTTTTGTTTTAGTTAATTAAAGACAATAAACAAACAGTAGTTGTAAAACAATTAACTAAATGCACCTGTAATCTCCAGATGTCATCAGTGTTAATGACTGAAAGTAATCCTTTGCCATCTGGTGGTCCATTTGCATTTATGATTTATTACTGTGTTTACGTTAATTGTGTAACCACATGTTTTGGGTACAACAACCAATTATGCCAATAAATATTTACTTATTTACTTCTATTGTGTTATTCTATTAGATTTTTATATAATAGTTTGTATATCCACAATGTTTTTGTCTTACTATCTTGTGGTTAAATTGACTTAAAATGTCAATTACAAAATTAGAAATAGTACTATTTTTACCATTTTTCCGATCCCTATAACTGGAAAAGTTGCAAGTCAATGCAGACATTCGAAATGTACAAGTAAAGTAGAACTGGCCAGGATTCAGAAAAATAAGGTTTTAACGCAGGATCTAGCAGGACTTCGTAGAAATTTAGGTTTTTATAGTGCGTTCCATACATTAAAAACCTAAAATAATTTTTTATGCCGAAATTATAGGGTTAAGCAAAAAAATACAAAGAATGAATAGTGTAAGGAATGATAATATCAAAACGTTGGCGTGAAAAAAAATTGGAAAATCCGAAAAAAAATCCTATGTCACAAAATTAGCCGTTTCGACCCACCGTGCGGCGGTCAGATTGAGTTTAAATATAAAACAGTGTGCGAAATAATTTGTTGTTGATGTGGACCTGGACTAAAAATTATCTGTTCTTAGGTGAAGCCGGACCTGGCCGTTAATTTTGAATACTTTACTTTATATACTTTTGAATCAAGCTGCTATTTTTCTATGAATATACTCGTAACCGTAAAAAGTCATAGGTTTGTCGTTGAACCTTCTACCGGCGTCTTAGCACTCTGGTAAACATTTTCCAAGGACTTCCAAAGCGACCTTTTGAAATGAGTCTGCATCCAGAAACTACCCGCTTACCTACGTCGTCTGTCCATTTTTTTGGGCGGTCGCTTATCGCTTCTCAAATTGCAATATTTATCCACTCTACGGTATGTTTGTCAATTAACAATACAGGACTCGGCGACCCTTCAATCATTCCATGCAGTCTTTATTCAAAGTCATAAGCTTTCTCGAGGCGGGTGTAATTCGTGGAATTCGCAAGCGTTTCGTCGTGGGGTAACTTTTGATGTTATTTCATCCGCTATTAATATTCAGGGCAAGCACAAACTCATTAAAGATTACGTTCACGCTTTATTTGACAAAGGGTGCGACAGTCGCTTCTGAAGGAACAATGTATACTGATGTAAATTTCTGATAAATGGACGCTTTGGCGTCAAGGTAGTTGCTAGAACATGGGTTGGATTGTCAAGTCTTACAACTTATTTAGAACCGATTTTTGATGTGAAAAAAATCGATTTTTAACACGGTAGCACTTCATTTTTCAAGAAATCTAGATAAAGTGATTTTATCCGTTAATTTTTAACGCCATAATCCGCTGATAACGCAAGTATCTGAAAAGTAACCTGTGCAGGAAATTAAATCCAAGAACTCTGTCTTTGTAGTCTATTGTGCCCCAATGCAGAGTTTTGTTAACTTTTCAATACTGTTATATACTACATAAGCAAAGCTATAAAGTAGAACATGCGCGCAGACTGGAGGTTTAAGTACCTACTACTTGATAGTCATGAAAATACATAGCACTAAACAATGTTTAATAGCTTGTGAGTTGGGTTATCGGATGATTACCCATTCTTCCATTGCCAAACTACTTCTCTTGCCCCCTTCTTTCTTGTAAGTCTTAAAAAAACACACTCGGATTGTTCTGAATGCCTAAAAAAGAAAGATGGCTGGCATAATTGTGTCTGAAGATAAAACATAATCGCCTTTAGTCAGTCGACTCTATAACTCCATTCATTGCATTTACCACAAAATAAATCAGAATAAAAAATGGTTAACAATGATGTCTTCACTAACCTGGTAAATAAATTAAGTATTATAGTACGGTCGAAACCGCAGCATTATAAAGATGTTATTTTAAATTAATATTGGACAGAGCAAAACAAAGTTTATTAATTTCGCGAGGAACGGAGCGCCTCAAGAATACTGATAATTTCGGTGCTCCATGGAAGTTTCCGAGTTTTATTCGGCTTGAGTTATAGGCGTTTCCGCCCGCATTCCCGCTTTTCGTGGTTCTGTACTGGGAACGCGAGGAATACGGTTGCTATTAGGAATTGAGTTTCAATTTCGTATGAAAAGTATCGTTTATAAGGTTTCTATCTTTTGTTTTTAGACTAGGTGTGTCCGTGGCGCTTTTGGTTAAGATTTTAGAAACCAGAGACAAATTTATTATGTTATCGGTCGGGCTGATGTGAGACCAAATAGTTGTCGTTGTAAAAGTCATGTGTGTGATAGGCCGATGTATTTATTTATTATTGAGGTCGTTTATCTAAGTCCCTTATTCGATGAGTGGTTGTCTAACATATTCTACTGCACGGAAATATTCTGCAAGCCGCAATAACATACAATCGAACAAACAGTATAAACATTTTAAAACTGGGGCATAAATATGAACTGTAATTTAGATAACTGAACTCTTATTATGAAATTGTAAATTGTGACATAAACGGATGTATTTCGCCCCACATTTATAATTATTTTGTTAATGGATTTAAGTTCTTGTTGGTTCGTAAATTAATCCTGTTAACATTTATTTAATTTCTATGTTTATAATACACCAGGAAAAACACAGAGATTATAAATGAAAATAAAACAAGTACGATCGGCGGCCTTATTACAAGGCAATATTTTTCAGGCAACGCTTAGACGGGCATAAAAGAAAGGAGAGAGAAAGCTGAACTATAATTTTCGAAGGCATTTAAATCTTCTTACTCTTTTTCATACGCTACCCACATAGACCTTGATATTTAATATTTCCTTACCCACTTCAATATATTATGAAGGCGATACAAACATTCATCAAAGGAATCCGAAAAGTCCGCGACTGAAAGCCAAATGCTGCGTCAATTAGTCGTCAATTTCATACGAGTATAGTCCCGTCATTCGTCAGCAGATGGCGCTATATTTATTTGTATAGCGGCCAACATATCTCAGCTATAAAATGTGATGTTCAATCCGAAAATAAAATGCATATCGTAACCCGCTAACAGGCTGCCGCAATATGAACAAATATTTAAATGGTTTGTATACACGGATATATTTACTAGCACCCAATAAATGAGTTTTGTTTAAATATCAGTGTTATTCTCCATATTCGCGTAGTAATTAATACAACTGTATGTAGCGCTGTTTTATTTACTTTATAATAATAATAATATTGTATCAGCCCATTTACTTTCAATGCGGAGTCTTAATTTAAGAAAAGTAAAATATGACCCACTTTTGTTTTATTCATCTTAATTGCCCCGCCAATTTTGGCGTACATAAAATGATAAAAGTTTCTTATGGAAAACCTCTCATCTCCGGGAATTAAAAAGTGGCGAAATGTTTTTAGAGGTTAGTATTAAATTTTTAATTTGCCTTTGAGTGCTTTAAGAAGTTACGGTAAGGGGAGGTTTTAAAAGTCTTTATGTAAAAACACCAATATCAACCAATAAAGTAGTAAAGTCTGTGGGTTGGTCTTTGGATGTTGCCGGGGAACTTTTCAGTTGTTCATTCATATCTGCCAGGATTGCGATACCCGTAGGTGATGAGGGAAAAGATCATAGCACGCAACGTACGCAACACAGACGTGTTTCGGACGGAACCTGTTTGTATCCGTTTTTGTAGCCGGGCGCTGTAATTATCTCGATTTGTGAGCAGTAGATACTCTATTAGGATTGCATTGTACCAACCATGAGGTGCGATGTAGCCACATAATCGCAAAGTTACACAAATATTAAAGAATATGAATTTTCTGCAAAAGTCTAGTAATATAATTCTAGAATTTATTTACGATATTAAAAGGTTTGAGTAGTAATATTCGGTGGAATTACAAACGCAGATGTCGGCAAGTGTTTGGACTTGCCGCTAATTGGACATTTAATGTTTAACTTCCAAATTCTACTCTTCAAAAACATTATTTTATAATAGTAGTTCTACTTTATTCTGAAAGATTTATTCTCAAACTAATATTAATTAATTTTCGTGTTTCACGACATGGAAAAAATAATTGCTGTGAATAAAAGCCCATAATATTTATAAATAAAGAGTGTTAATAAATGGGAACATCTGGTGTTTTATTGTCTGGCTAGCCTGATGAGTCACATGCGTGAATTTATATGAGATTTGCCAACCCGTACTAAGTCAGCGTAATGGACTAATGATTCACACTGAGATTTCTACCATACTTCACAACCGTAATATTTCACCTGATAAAGACTATTAAAGTACCTACATAGAACTGTTGAACCATCTGCAAGCCCCATGGAAAATAAACATAAAGATCCTCATTACCCCGACACTTTGCATTTTATATTAAAGCCGGGCAAGTTTGGGAAGTGAAAACTTTACGCCGCCACAAAAAATCCTTGCATTCATTCCGTTGTAAGCAGGTACATTTCTTTGAAGCTGGGGCAACTTGTTCTAACTTTCTATAGAAATTAATGTAATTCCCTCTACCGCTGTTGCTTACTAATTTGGAACTCAGACAAAAGAATTATCGATCGTTCGATGTCTTTCGCTAATTAATTACAACGTTGTTTGTGTGTTGTAATGTTCTCATGGGGTATACGTGGTTATACAAATTTATTATATGTATAGGCTAGCTTTTGTCCGCGACTTTGTCTGCGTGAAAATGATGATATAAACTTCGAATTATATCAATGTTAAATTGAAGAGTTCGAAGAGGTCCTTCGTGAGGTTTTACAAAAACTAGGACTTCACATACTCCTTGTTTCTTGGGTGTCTGTTAGCTATGAAATTCATTTTATTTGAAGAGTACACCGCCATAACAATAAATAACTTTCTAAATGAGTAACTAAAGAGTCAAGTTTGATATCTGCAAATTCGACGGTTTCGGTTTTCTATACAACAGTATTTTACTCTTTCCACCGCCCTAGGGGCTAAATTTCCAAAAATCCTTCCTTAGTGCTACCCCGTGTTATGATAGAAATCCCTGTGTAAAATTTCAAGTTCCTAGCTTCTGTAGTTTCGGCTGTGCGTTGATCCGGCAGTTCGGTTCTACAACTTTTCAACACTTACTTTCACCCTTTTAGGGTTAACTGTAAGAAAAGAGAGTATGCAGTTATTTTTGTTTCTAGATGAGTCACCAAAAAGTCGAGTTTTATATCTGTAACTTCAACGGTTTCGGTTTTCCATACACCAGTATTTTACCTTTTTCACCCCCTTAGGGGTAGAATTTCCCAAAATCTCTTCTTAGTGCTACCCTCCGTCACAATAGAAATCCCTGTACAAAATTTAAAGTTCCTAGCTCCAGTAGTTTCGGCTGTGCGTTGATAGGTCAGTCAGTCAGTCAATCAGGTTCCTTTTTTATATATATATATATAGATAAGTTTTATCAATAAGTATGAAATATTAAGCAGTTGCATTATATTAATTATAACTTGTATGCAACTGAAATATTTTTACAAAAAACACCTACACAAAGTATCTAGTAATGTAAACTCCAATTAGGATTGACTCCAACACTGGTTAGATCTCTCACTATAAGCAACAAAACCATCGAAATATGACAATTGCTACAAGCAACATACAGCTGAAAAGCGAAACCTTCCAAACCATATATAACTGGGGTGAACCAAATTGAAATCCAAAGCCGATATGTGAATAGGCGAAACATTCGGTCCAGTCTCAAATAGCCGAAACTATCAGCTGAACAACGGTTAAGTCGGCAAGCCTGCGGACGTCGAGTAAATCAAACGAATCTACAATAATCCCACCGTTTGTTACCTCGCAGATAAAACTCGGCGCTGTCTTCCGAACTCAGATCGCTTTATTAAACATGGGAAGATATATTACTGTTTATTTAATTAGTTGAAGGGGTGAATTTTATGTTGGTTCAAGGCATTTAAGGTCGATCACACGTATAAATCAATTATATAAATCACGTATAAAAACAAATGAAAATATGAGGAACAATAATTATGATACCTGCAAGTTTGCAGAAGAAATAAGGATTTTAATTGTACCGGTCCAGTGAGCAAGGAACTAGGGAAGTAGCTAGCCTAATGATTATTGATTACCGCCGACCTAGAACATCTAAATCACCAGTATGGTACGTGGTAGAAAAGCTTTGCCGGCCAATAAATATGAGAGAGGAAACGGAAGGAAAGAATATGTAAAAGCACTGTCTTCACCACGACATCCAGGTAGTCTAAGAACAAGAAAAGGTATGAGCTTAAAGCTCAATACCAAGATGTATGCGGTGTAATACAAAAGGTACATAGCATATTTTATAGATATATCCCTCTGTAATTTTTCCTTCTTATATTAATTGAAGATATTTTATTTGTAGGAACATGAAAGCCTATATACACTTTAAAGCTTGCAATGTGTTACATAATAAAAATAGAGACAATCAGGTTTAGCCACAGAGGCGTGCAAATGTAGATATTTTACACATTTAGATTTATGTTCCCGTAATTTTTAATTTTCATTTAATTAAATGAATAAATAAATACACGCAACAGTCTTTTCAGTGTCACAAACACTCAGACCCGAAACAAATACCTGTGGATCACACAAATATTTGTTTCGGTGCGGGGATTGAACCCGCGGCCTTTCGTTTCACAGCCGGCGTTTAACTAACTGCGCCACAGAGGCTCTCAATTCGAATGAAATCTTTCTAAACATAAAAATACACGTGTCTAATATTAAGGTTTTCGTCAAAAATAATGTCAGCCCCGCCCGTACAACTTTCAACACGATGTTATCAGAGGCCGCGACTTTCCTTCATTAAAACGATGAAGCCATTATCTGTAGTCAACTTTTGCCTTCATTTAGGTCGGCCGGGTACTGAATTAGGGCAATTTTGTGTGCTTTAATTTTGGCATAGTGAGGTATGCGCGTGGAAATGCAACTGAATAATTTAGAATGTAGTATTTATATTACGTTACATAGAAATACAGTTGTTTTTTTTCCGTGTCGTGAATGAAATATGAATTACGAATGACTAATGATGGAGTCCATGGCTCTGTGGCAGTAACACCGACTGTCCAAAGAAAGGAAGAGTTTACATCGTCTTTGAAGGCCAGTAATCCACTGATAATTCTTCTGATGTTGCGGGTTTTTTAAGCCCTCGGTGACTACCTTCAGGTAGCCCTTCGTACCATTCGCTTCGATATCTATAAAAAATGTTCGCGAATTACATTTATAAGTGATTCGTTCGATAAATCTATTGGTTACCTTCAGGGATGAGCTTACCTTCAGGGATACAAGCCAGATAACATCGTAATATAAATAAACCGATAATCTCTTCCCAAAATGAACCGATAAATAACATCGAAATAGAAACATCAAATCTAAAATAGATACACAAAATCGAATTCTCTTTATCTCGGTGACAAAGACTCGGTCCCCGAGCAGGCCGAGATAATTAGAAACAAAAGATAGCTCGTAAGCCCCGTCTATATCTTGCCTCCGTGTAGACCAGAAGTTCCCAAACTTTTTGTCTAACCTCTTATATCTTTTCATCACTTAAATACTACATATCTAGTGGCTATTACATAGCACTATTATGTAATATTGAATTTACGCAAATACATCTATAATGTGTTTTTAACGTCAGTGCTATTTTGAATAAAAATCATGGTCTGCTGAAATTAGAACTACTATCACCGAGCCCCATTTTTTCAGAATAGTAAATCTGTTCAAAGTCGCTACCGATCCCTGGGGGTCAATATAGAGTACTTTGGGAACCAATGATATAGACCGTAAAAATTGGTTTTCTTTAATAAAGATCCGACATAAAAGCGGAGTAATCGCTACCCGGTGACAGTTAGACAATGGAGCACATTTACGTTTCGAATTTATGTTGTTAACGACCTAATGGGGACCCATTTAGTGTAACAATGCAATAATTTACCTTCCCAAAGGTGAATATTGCCTAGAATATCTTAAATTTGCAACAATGTGTTTTGTAAAGAGAATATTTAGGATGGAACAATGTTTTGTTGAGCTAAAAATATCTAGGGACCGTGAATACCTTTTGTGAATGTGGTTTCTTTGTGGATTTAATTTATTTATAACTTCAGTATAGATAAGATTTAGTTCTATTGTTTAGAAAATTGTATGAAGGTATAATATGTACACGTAGTTTAAATTGTATTTTAATCATAGGCTGAATTGTTCATACGCAAGTAAATTTCAACAGCTAATTACGAATGGTTACTTTATGCCTGAAATCACGATGGCTTTGACTAATAGCAAAAGTTTATCAAATTGCTATACAATATAAATGTTATTATTATACTCGAACAACGCCTGTATGTCAGGCTAGTATAACCCATAACACAACCCACAACAACTCATAATTGTATGAGCATATATAAATTTATCCAAATCTCCATACTACCTACAGAAACATTAAAAAAAACATCAAAGATTTCCCCAACTCACAACCAGCCGCGTGATTCCATCAAGTACACATTTGACACATAAACACACCCAACGATCCATACATCATTAATCACCGGGCCGTTTGCACAGAAATCACAAACACAAACTCTGTGTGTCATTGAAATTCAAATCAAGTCAAATCAAACTTCCACCTTTCGTAAACCATAGCCTTTGCATTCTTGAGTACGCGTACTTGTGGTATAACACGGCTTTTACAGAATGTTCAGTATTTGTTGGGTGAATTTATAAATAAGTAACTTGATGGTAAGTGATATAATAGGAAGATATTCGTGTCTGACCGGATGGTGACCACCATAATATACAATGGTAGCTGCAGTCATAATGCATTGCTCTTCACCACTTAGTGCTTCCTCGTATTTGGTTATGTTAGTAAAAAAAATGCAAAATTATAGTTATTTTCAATTGTACAAAATATTATTAAAATAAGGACATTATTATAACACAACGTTGATATCAAGAATGAATCTTCTAAAACTCAAATTTTTCTTCGGCGGCTGAAAAATATCGCGTCCCATCAGACACGTATTTTTCAATGGATAAGTGTTCGTGGTTCACACGGTGACTGCAGCGTAATCCAAAAACAAAGATTAACAGTAGGATTACTCCGTATACACACTGGCGGATCCGGGAACGAGACTCTCGGAACCGAAGGAAGTCGACAAGCTTAACGGTTCGTCTTCACTATGTCGATATATTATCCTTTAGAGTAAAATTTAACTATCTTTGTCCATAATATGTGTTGGAATCTATCTACAATTCAGAATAACTAAGCGTTACGACATTAAAATTCTTCACGACGATTTTTTCACAATTTTTTCTTCTCATTTAATAGATGGCATTATGAATCATATAACCATGTAACATTTCGTTTGCCATACCCACTGACCACTGCCACTTATGTCATCATTTGTATTTTTTTTCAACTTAATATTTTTTGTCAGTCTGTTTATTTTTCTTTGTGGTTCCAATGTTTGGTTACCAGGACTCAATCTAAATGTCAAATCCATATTTACAAGCAAACCGCCCTCCATAACCCCCTAGGCGTAGCTTTGATCTACCTCCACCGTTCACTTACGCCACAGTAAAAATATGCTAATACAAATATCATGCTTAATTTATTTCTCAAAATTGTTTGTGGCTAAATATTCCCACGCTTTTCTTTTTTACTCAGCGATCAAAGGTATTGGCACTTAAATTTTTCAGGAGCTATAGGTGTTGACCCAGTAAGCCAACACCTACTGTCATTTCCAGCATTTTTAGGAGATATACTACTGAATGTAGGTCTCCTCCGAGGATATAGACATCTTTCAGCCTACCTCGCAGTCAAGTAGCAAAGTATTCGTGTCCGCCTGAACAATGACCATCATACAACTACCGACCGAACCGCGAATAACTAAGGGCACACTAATTTTCAAACAGACTAGCATAATTTAATCAACTAGAAATTGATTACTACTTATCAGTCGATTCATTTGCACAACACTGCACATTTCCGAGCTGGCATAAAATCTCGGCTGCATATTTTCCCATACAGGATAAAAACGTTTTGATGATAAAACTGGTTGGCTAATGGAATCATTGGTGAGTGAAGTGATGAAGTGAGTAATTAGGTCAATATTTTCGTTGTAGAGTGATCTTCGCTTCGTAATTAGATTAAAAAGCTGCCAGCATGTGAACGCTGCGTCAGGAGTTATCAAGTATACATTATTATATTTTCATGTATTTTGGATTATGTTTGTCGAGTATTCTTCTCATATTATGTGATTCCACTTAGTTAATAGATATCATCAAGAAGGTAACACTTCACTACATTTTAACCCTTTTTTAGAATTTTCATCTTGGAAGTCGATTCTCTTTCAAATTCTTTTGGAAAACTTAGCTATTAACCTTCCTGACAACATTTACCTTCAGCGTTAAAGCAAATGATACATTACTACATTACTATGAAAAGTGAGTGTATAATGTATATTGTGAAGTTTTTGAAAGTATTTTGCTGCCTGATTCGACTTGTAACTAATAATCTTAAGATAAAGAAATAGTACAGACAGGAAGTAGGAGAAAAAAAACAACTATTGTTTTATATAGATGTTCTGAGAACCACAAATGTTGCAAAGATCTTATATTACCGTTTCATACAAAAAAACAAAATATGGCACTGAGGACACATTTGAACTTGCATTGGATGTAAAACTGTGGGAGTATAAATTTGCTTCGTGCAAGTTTTTGGCGCGTGTTAATTCCCTGTTTTTGTATTAACCGATTGTGCCTTATGTAAAATAATTATCACCCAAATCCACGCAACAACTAATGGAATTAAATATGTATAGTGTATCTCTATATACAGGGTATATCAAGACCGCAACCGAAAACGAAGCCAGGTGGTAGTATTAGTGACTTCAGACACAATTCAATGAAAAATTTCGCAAAAAAAATATTTTTTTACTTATCTTCGTATTAGGGTGATAAATAGTTTTCCTAAAATAATGATGTACATCATTTTATTTTTGACTTTTTATTAAGACGCAATGGTACGATAGGGTTTAAATTACTATTTTCGCAATAACGAGGTATTTACTACCCAAAAACAATGATTTTCAAAAAATTGCAAAAAAAAATCTGTCGCTTATTTTGCGAAATTTTTATTTGCATTGTGTCTGTAACCACTAAAACTTTCACCCGGCTTCGGTTTCGGTCGCAGTCTTGATATACCCTGTATATGTGAGATAGTGTCTTGCTGCTGCGTGGCCTCCATTTGAGAACTTTTCGGCTCCATCGGCTATCAATTTTTAGCAGTAGCCCTACGTACTGCCACTTTGACTAGCTATGTCATTGGGATATGTCGGTAAAGTTTTTTCTACAGATCTCCTCATATCTGATTATATCTCGTAGGGAAATGTGAAGCAAACCCCCTTTCTTAGCGCAATTACATAAATTAATGATAAAATATAAATCTACAGCAACTCATCGTACACGATGGTGGACAACTCTTCATAGTAAATAAAAATTAGTCCACTAAATAATTATAGCAGACATAGACGCAGTGCACAGAACAAGCCGAACAGTACTAAAATAAAGTTTTCCACTACAATTCCAATATTGTTTCAACATCGTGAGGCTGCTCCGCCGACAGGTAAAAGCGAACTCCGCTGCCACTCAAATAAAACACTTTTCAACACGAAATGTTCACGAAAACTTGCGATGAGACGGTTGCCGCGACGAGACAAAATGCGCTCAAACGTACAGTTAATGAGTGGCCACCGGGCCAAACTAAAAGGTTTCGTGTTTACATGTAGTTTTTGGTTTATTTGATAAGCTGCCGACTGACCAGAGTTCATCGGAACCTTAGATACGCGGCGAGCGTGCTTCGCATTCGATATCAGAGAGAAGTGAATTTCACTTCTGTTCATTTATTTTTTAGTAATTAATGTTACGGAAAGTCGTTGCTTGAAGGACACCTCCGAGAAGTCGCTGTGAAAATCCTAGGCAGCTGTGTACTTTGTATAGCTGAAGATGATAATGACGAGAACTCTTTTTCTTTACAGTGAATGAGCAGACCCAGATACATTGTTAGATTTTATGCTTGTACTAAAGCAGAAAAAAAGATATATATTTAGCGTTGATATTACTGAAAACCAACACATACCCTGCCATCAATGAAGCTAGTATTGGACAAACATAGGTACACGGTGTAATATTTATACGAATACGCCCCAAACGGATAATAACCCATCATACGGTGCCAGTGATCCGAGGTTTGGTTCGCTGTATGTGCGAATGCTCACAACGCAACATGTTACGTTACGCTGAAATCGGTCAGTGGTAGGTCAGTCGGTCGGTGGAGCTTTTAAGTGAACAGTTTAATACAGTTCTGCGTATGTGTAGAGGTCGATGTTTAGCCGTCATGTCGAAATGTGGAGTGGCTGTATTGTTGAGAGCGGTTTTATTTCTAAAGAACCTGTTTTGACGAGTGCGGTTTGATGAGCAGTTTGATTGTTGGGATAAGGCATTTAAAGTGCGACGGTGGATTCGCAGGTCAAAAGGCTAGTGTTAATTTATAGTATAGAAAATCCACTTCGAGGGTTTTTCGGAATAAAAAGTATCACTTGTGTTCCCCAGATTAAAATTTATATCTGGAGATGAGTTCGGCGAACTAAGGGTAAAGCGTTTGCTTATTATTTCGTAGACACAAGTCTAAGTTTACATACGTATTTATAAGAATTGAATGTGAAAGTTTAGTGTTTCTGATAACTTATATTAAACGCACAAAAACTTTCTCCATGTGGTTACTTGTTAAATACCTCTATAAACCAGTAAAAGGAATGTTTTTTGTTACATTTAATACCTATTATTTTATTCATTAAAATTTTTCAGATGTTAATATCCATTAGAAAATGATAGGACTTTATCGTGACAATAAAAATAACATATAAGAACAATCTTAGAAAAGGTCCTAAGTTAGATAAAAGAGCAGTTCTTTGTAACTTTGTTTCTTTGTAACAGTGAATAAGGTATTTACGTCCAAATTGATTGAACGTTGCTTCCATACATTTAACTTAACCAACAGTTTAAAAAAAAAACAATTTCTTTGTTGTCTAGTGCTTTGATAATATTTACAGTTTTTTTTTCTTTTAAGATGTACACGTGGTATTGAGGTTACTGACAAAAATATTTACCATCATGTATAAGAAATTATGAAGTTTTATTGAGTCCCAAAATAGGTACTCAAATAGGCGACAATAACATTCTGCATTTATTGAGGTCAGCTGAAGAAGTGCGGGCTTGTTACTAAAGGTGTCATAATCAATTGTCTTACATACTCGTATAAGTGAACATCAAGCGAAGTAAATTTTATTGAGAAATGCGAATTTGATCACCGGGTGCATCACTTTGCTACTTAATTCGATGACTCATTTACTTAAATGAATCTTTACAAGATTTGGTTAATTCCCATCGTTTTCTATAATCTTTCTCTGTACATATTGTCTCATAACTCGCGGAAATTTGATAATACCACATTCTTTCATTGCATCAAGAGGACTCTAAATTATTATACCATTTTAATTCCAAGTATTCTGATTAGGTGTAATAGTCATACGTAGTTTTAGCCCTGGCTTAAAATTACCGATGTTAGCAACCAAGACCAAGTACTTCATTTGCTCTCAGACACAGAAAGTCTAAAAGTTTTCTGTCCATAAAAATGGAGTCAGTAAAATATTCCTACACATTCAAATGTACGTCAACAATAATATCACAAAACATATCCTAACCCACAACCTAGTTACCTCTGAGCCCATAAAAGCCATATAAAAAAGGAAAACTATAATTCCAGCAAAGGTCAGGCCCGCTATCACCAAACATAACACGACAAAAAAGCGGAGCGCACGCCACGTAAAAATACCTGTACGTTCGTGACGAGGCGAAATTATACAAAAACTCGCTCAGAACCGTCCTTGGGGAATCTTCACATATTTACATGTTTATACACTGTGGATCTAAAGTTGTTCTGGATGTGAATTGATGACTACGATTCAAGAAATCCGGTCGATTTAATTGGTACAAATGAATAATATAAGACTAATTAAATACAGAAAAAATAATACAACAATTACAAATTTGGTAAAGCAATAGGCGGTCTTATCGCTAAAAGCGATCCGTTCCAGACACCCATTCGAGCAGGAAAACCCAGGAGACGTAAGCAGTGCCTTTAATTAAAATAAACTTACATTCATAATACACAGATAAATATTTGAAAATCAAAATAGATACAGCATAGAATAAACGTACACTGTATAATAAATACATATACTTAAAAGTGTACGGACCCGATGCTGTTAGAAGAGATAAGTAGTAAATGTGCACATGGAAGCGTACGGTTTTTGGCCGGTAAGAGTCCGGCATGCCCAGTCTATATGAATAGTTGGGTATCCGATGACGATTTTCCTTTTCCCCATTAGGAAAAAAAGGACATCGGACAAAAAATTACGAATATAATTATATGCTCGATAACGTGAGTGATATTTTCAGGCATTCAATTATTAGATATATTTATTTCTTTATTTCTATCGTCCCAATTTATTTTGAGGGAGTGGCGACGTATGTATAATAATAACATCCATGGCTGTTGTAGGTTTACAAGGCGTAAATAATTTGCTAAGAGGCGCTTGCTCGTTTTATAAGTTAATATTGGAATTCACTGCAGAACACATCTCAGCCTCCGTGGCGCTGTTGATTAGACGCCGGCTGTGAAACGAGAGACTGCGGGTTCGATCCCCGCACCGAAACAAATATTTGTGTGATCCACAGGTATTTGTTTCGGGTCTGGGTGTTTGTGAGACCGAAAAGTCTCTTGTAGTTTCTGATGCCCACGACACAAGACTCGATGTTAGTGTGGGGTCAGGACTATGTATGTGAGGTAAGAGCTGTCCTGTTAAATTAAATACATTAGGTATATGAATGAAGTCACATCCAGCATTGTTGAGCTTCGGCGTAACCTAATAATGTTCTCAGCGGTAACGATAGATCACTTGCCCAGTGACAAATAAAGATGGATTATGGCGCAATATTGCCGAGTGTTCTGTGGGATCACAACACGATTACGTACAGATGGTGCACACTGTGCAATAATTGTTACATTATAGTAAATTAATTGTGGTTACTAGTTCGTCAAACCAGGCATGTTGTTTGAAGTGCGTTGGTGCTGTCTTAAGCAAGACTACTTGACTACAATGGTACTCAATATAACGGAGCTTCGACTTGTAATTTGTGCGAAAAATGTGTTAGCTTGGTGTCGTCGATGCAAAATATCTACAGACCTAATATGGTTTATATTTATAATACAAACAAAAAAATATTGATGACACAAATATTTTTCTCAGGGGATACCACCTACATTATTTCAGAGTCAACATACCCGTTCATTACACCACGAAAACTTTGACATAATATCACCTACTATTCCGTGACTGTACCTTCTGTATCCACAGCGGCTGTCACCCCACATGTGTTTTTTACAAGTGCGTCTCGGCGGGCGGGATCGCGCGCGGAATATTCATGCGCGCATATTTTCAGCGCCACCGTACGGAGCCCCGCGGAACCTGCCCGTGCATCGCTTTATATTCGCTTTAACGAAGGACCTCTGCCTCCTTTGCACTTTTCTGTTTTTATTATTTCATGTTTTTTTAGTGAAAAGTAGAAATACTGGGAGACTAAAACCGTGCATCGTTTTATATTCCGTTCTAACCTAAGGATTTCCGCCACCCTAAGGTATACCGCTGTTTTTTTGGTATTATGTTAAGCTAGTTTTATAGTATAATTCATAAATATGCGTGAGTTTTTTAGTAGTTGAGTAATTTTAACCAGAAAATTGTATTATTCCTAAAATATGATTTCACTATGGAAACGATGGTGCAAAGCTATGAACCATCCATAACATCATAATAAAGGTATTCAGATACTTTTTATTATCCGACAGATGGCGCTACCTCGACCTGGCTTGGTCGCTGTGTATTTCTTTAGAGAAGGCCTAGACCCTATAATACCTAGGGGTCTTGTTGGGCATGTTTTAACATGGTGATGTAAGACGTAATTTAAGAAAATCTCATTATTATGTGTTTCAGTACCCACTCCTCTAGCACGACAACTTTATCAACTAAACTGTATTGAACTAACATCTTGATATAAAGTCAAAACTGTGGCCAACTATACAAACCAACAGAAGAAGATTTTATACGTATCCCGTCTGTTTCAAGAGCTCGTAATTCATAAAATAAAAGAGCCACCCGCCAGCCTTCACCACGAGTCGTGGGAAGAGATGAGCCTGCTCTTATGTGAACGGAAACAATATATATGTGACCAGATGCATTAAACCACTCACTGTACGAAATTCGTTCCAATCCCAAAGAAACAAGGTTTAAAGTTGTGTGGGAGATACAGAAGTTTGCCAAATTGTATGCCTTGCAATTTAATGCGTGCAATTCATTCTAAAAATGGATAGTCCAATGTCAAAGTCAAATGTGGAGCATTCTGTTTTTGCTTCTTAGACATTTTCTTTTTGTCGATATTTTTTAAAATAATTATAATACAGACCTGTACGAAACTGGATAGACATAGGCTGAATTCAAAGCACGATACACTTGCATGCAACAATATTACAACATTTCAATGTTGGACCATGGCAGCGTGGTAGATATGGTGGTAGGGATAGCGCATACTTGGGTACGTAAACTATAATAAAATGTATTTCAAATCTGACAAAGGCCAAGTTTTATACAGGAAACATCCCTTGAAACATAAAAGACAACAAAAATGATTTATTTGCTATCAACAAAGCTTATACTTTAAACTCGGCAAATACAAGTTTAACTGCAAATCGTTTTGAAAACTCCTTTATGGTCGACCACATGCATGTAACACTTGGTGTCTGAAATCTCGCCCTTATTTTCTAAGCTATAGGATTCAAGTCTCCGTAAGTTAAGTTTGCCAGAATGTATGACAGTAGAGGCAATCCGTACAATTCATGAATATATGTATGAATGGATTTGAAATAGTTCTCTCGCGTTTCGATGGTTGATTCGACGTCCATTTTTTTCGTATGAATATTGTTTGCTGAGTGAATCATTCGGGTGCCTCTTGATAGGCCGTGTAGTGGGTTTTATGAGGTTTTATTGCGCGTGTAATAGGAGACATTAGAGTGGGGTTCACTCGGTCCAATATTGTGTTCAGAATTCGTTGTTTGAAGATAGTATAGACAATAGTGGGTAATAAGATTTCTTAGCGTACCACAAACACGGTCTAAAGTGATATTATATACTAACGATAACATTAGATAAGACTTGTAAAGCAAAGTCATAAAGTTATTTGAACTAAATTAATTATAGTTAAACTTAAGTAACAGCTTTTTTTCCAATTCATAATACTTTGGGCGTTGCGTTAAATTTACCCTGATCATTGCGTCTTTGAACAGTCATACATATAACCTTACCTAACCTTAACTATTCAATTACAAACTACAATAACATATTGTATTTTTTTAGAAACTCGTTTGAAATTCGATTCTCACCAGTTGATACTATATGTACCATTAGTCTAGTATCTTATGTCAACATACTCACATAATATTTCATTACTGTTCTCTGTTCTGTACGCAAGATATTCATCCTTAAAGGCTTCTATGTCGACTACAACGTGTTACAATTTTAGTGTACGTGGTTAATAACAGAATAAACGAAAATAGTATCGGACATTGCCGCAAGGCAATGCGAAGGCCTAATGTTTCCGCGTAGGTATTGGACTCAGATGTTCGCGAAATGTTAGAATATAATGTATAATGATTGTTACCTCAGGTTCAAGAATAACATCAGTGGGTTTAGGTGCTATTTATACATATATTTAATATGTTGATCTTTAGGCACACTATAATAATATTCCAGTAACCATTAAACAACCTTTAGACAGCCCAGATTACAAAGACACGCTGACTAGATGTTACATGAAAGCCAGTTATTAATAAGTAGGATTCCAAAGGTCACATGAAATGCAAAGCCATCATTCGATGAGTCGCAAGAAGAATTCTGGGATAAGTTGGACTATTCCAACTGACTAGCTCTATAGCTGAATAGAAAAATATTGTAACAAGATGCAAACCCTAACCATGTAATTTGTATTCATGATTGATAGTGACATACAAAGAAAATTTCCAACGAAAGTTTTCAAAGCGACTTGAACCCAACGACCTTTTTAACTAACAACAACACTGATATAAAGTTCAAATAGCAAAATGGCACAAAATTTAAATAAATATTTTTATATACACTCCAACTGCTTGACACTGCGAATATTAAAATATTTCATTGCCGTCGGGTAAATAATTTCAATTTTTTTCGCCCGTGTGTTAGTCAATATACAAAATTGGGGCGGCGTCGCCTTTGTGATGTTTTCGACGTACGCAAACAAATTTCACATGTGAAGATATTTGCTGAGGGCCGACGCCACTGCCTTTAGCTCCCAAAGTGTGGGGGGTCTAATTCACACACATACTCGAGAACATAAACTGAGAATGAAAATTCTTGAAGTCTATCTTGATTTAGAGCAAGTTTAGCCGGGAATGTGTTAAAAATAGCTTTGCTGAAACTTATTACAGTTAGAGCAAAAGGTTATGGGAGATAGAAGTCCAAGAAATATTAGACTGTGTTATAGTCGTGGGATATTCGTTTTCATCCGGATAGCAAGCACCGCAGACGATGATGACAAATCCGTCACAATAGCCAAACAAGTGTACCTATTGCTTTTGGGTTCAGCCGGTGTATATCCGGCTCCAAGCCAACTGACATAATACCTCAACGGTGAAAGATAATCATCTCGCACCCGTGTATATTGTGTTTAGATCGCACTGCTTCAACCAGGTGCTTTGTTATCACTGACGTGCCAGTATATACCGGCTATATCAAGACTGCGACCGAAAACGAAGTCATGTGGTAGTTTTAGTGGTTACAGACACGATGCAAATAAAAATTTCACCAAAACAGCGACAGATATCTTTTTATAATTTTTTTAAAAATCATCATGTTTGGGTGGTAAATACCTAGTGTTTGCGAAAATAATAATTTAAACCCTAACGTACCATTGAGTGTTTAAAAATAAAGAGATCTACATCATTATATTAGGAAAACGATGTATTTATCAAACAAAACGACGATAAGTAAAAAATTACAAAAAAAAAGTTGTTGATTTTTTTTGCGAAATTTTTAGTTGCATTGTGTCTGAAGTCACTAATACTACCACCTGGCTTCGTTTTCGGTCGCAGTCTTGATATACCCTGTATATTTTTGATCTTGTTCAGAAACCTACAAATAATGAAATCTCGCATATTAATATTTAACACACGGCTATTTTAACTTAAATGGTACAAATAACAAAATATAATATCAAATATTCGGTATTTTTCCTTTACTAGTAAAGAGACAAAAAAATCTCCTCATACAAAAAACATATAACATTTGCCCCATACAAATAAATCCTACACGTAATTTCTAAAAACAGAAAGATAAAAATATGTTACAAGAGCGGAGAATTTGTAAAAGTTCCAACTAAAAGATGTTTACATAAAGAAAAGCGCAAACAAACGGGTCGAAAGATTTCCCACTGTCCGATGTCCCCGGCGACTACCTCGCTGATTCCTACAAAATGTTAAACATTTTTACCTCAACTAAGTTTTAAAAACGAAAAGTCTGTAAGTAGGAAAACTAATATTATTAAATGAGTATACTTAGCGATCTCAAAGAACATCACGATGTGCTCCTTGAACTTAACATTGTTTACCATACCAATTAATAAAACAAGGATTCACCGGTGGAAAAGTGGCCTATCACCTATAAATACCTTGAAAATGTAGAGCATCGTGGAGTCTTCGTTTTCAGTCTTTGAACACGTCGACCATCAAACTATTAGAGAGCTTAATAGTGTATGTCTTTTGAAAATAGGAACTATATTTCCTATTATAGTTAGTATGTGAGATAGGCATTTCTACGCCCACGGTGAAATATTTTCGTACACGTTGCTCGTGAATTTTCAACAAGCCGATCGGTGGACCGTTTTCCAGTACACAATGACGTCATCTTCGAACTGACAAGAAATAATTCGTAACATCCCGGCAATATGTATTTATTGAAATCACTGACACTAGACGATTTAACGTTGCGAATATTTGGTTTTATATTTAATAACATTATACATAGACTGCCTCGGTGGCGTAGTTGTATTACGGTACGACTACAAAGCTGAGGTCTCGGGTTCGAGTCCCGGGTCGGGCAAAGTGATATTGGATTTTTTTTATTCATTATCAGCCCGGAGTCAGGAATTTGTGCCCGATATGGCTATAGGCTCGCCCCTATCACATCATGAGACGAAACATATAAGGCGAAATGAGGGTGACCTGGCGGCGCCTCTGCCTACCCCCTTCGGGGATAAAGGCGTGAGTTACATACATATATAATGTATGTAACATTATACATACCCATAGTTACATACAAACACATAAATAAGCTCACACTTTCAGAAAAGGAGTATCAGTGATACTAACGGCGAGTACACTTTGTCGATCTTATTACCGCCCCTAGGTGTGATAAAAATAAAAAATAAATAATTTAAAATTTATTTCTGAACCAACCAAGAACAAAACAATAAAAATATACCATATTACCATGCATTAGTTACAACTGAAGATAGAAGAGTGATTGAATTGAGAGAAGATAGAATAGCAGATAGAAGTTTGTATTTTGATGCCATAGTGCACAACTGGTATTTCAGAGCTCCGTGTGTTCAGATTTAATTGTCACTTGCTGACGGTAAAATTAACATATTGTGAAGCAAAAATGCGTGGTGGCCTGTTGGTAACAGACCAGACGCGGCTGCCTACATGTTCACGGTGGTCACAGGTTCAATTCCCAGGGCACACCTCTGACTTTTCGGAGTTATGTGTGTATTGATAGTCAACCACCACGCGCTTTAACGGTGAAGGAAAACATTGTGAGGAAACCTGCATACCGTAGCAATTTTAAAGAATTTCTACGGTATGTAAGTCCGCCAACCCGCACTAGGCCAGCGTGGTGGACTATATGGCCTAACCACTTTAGAGTAGGCCCGTGCCCTGCAGTGGGACGTATATGGGCTGATATAGATAGATAGAAGCAACCGTCATGTGGAATTCATATATCTTATACTACCAATCATATTGTAGTTTTATGTCTAGTTGCGTTTTGTCATGCTGGATTCTGGTGGAATTATAAACTCCACTCTATGTATTCTTTCCGCCTCGAATTTTTTTTGAAATACACTTCATATAAAATAATTTACTTCGCGCTAACGTAATTCGGCCAACTCTCACCGCGTTATTTCTTATCACAGTCCTATCGCACTTGTAAATTCAACATTTACCAAACTTTCAGAATATGTAATTAATCATTTGCTAGCTTAATTAACAATTCGTCTCGTCTCCAGCAAAAAGTTTGAATCCAAGATTTTAGGGGCTTCATAGTGTTTGCATAGTCGAGTAATTAGTTTTGAAGCTGGGACATCAAAGGATTTCGAAAATAATTAAGTACAAATAATTTGGCAGTGGCAGATCTATATGGGTCGTCTTTATCGGATCGCCTTTACTAAGGCAATCCTAGTTTTAGGATCTCAAGTTGATTTGACTTACTAGTATACCAAGATTGTACAATGTCCGATACTTATTCTATTATTCCATGGAATTTCATATTATTTAAAACTAAAAAACACATAAAACACCTTAGGGCAATGCAAGTTTTGTTGACCGCTTGAAAGAACTGTTTTATAGTGTTGTAAAAAATGGATGAATCTTAATTGTCCTGCTAAACTGGAAGCTTGTAAGAAATATTAAAAGTTTTGTAATCTTAAAAATATATTATATTATGTCAATTGTATATTTCTTTTAATTTGTGATGCATTTATACAATGATTAATATACACATAAAAAATATTGATTAGTTTGTTTTTGCAAACATACATGAACAAAATGTATGATACTTCGCAAAAACCCCAATTCGATAAGACTTTCCCGACTTTCTAGGCCATACGAAGAAATTCCAGTAATAAAAAACTTTCCATCGGTTAGATCGTACTCATAACGAGTATGGATGGTCTTAGAGTTTGTGACGTGGCTTATAGCTTCTACAAATTTCGCTAAGTTTTCTTAGTTAAGTCAACATATTATGAAAACCTACTTGTAAAACAAATGATTAATTGATGATGAATAATTATTACTTACGTCATTTTCCAGTGGCGTCGTGTTTGAATTCTGAAACGGTGAGGTACTACTGGTTTTAAATCCAATATCAGGTATTCCACCACACTGTATAGGAATTTCAGTTTAAAAAATGTTATATTAACTGACAGGGACCGGAATTTGAACTGTTTACCTAGGCAAAATGTTACATTATTTACATTTCATTATGTATATAATATTTACTTAATATTAATTATTAACATCCAATGTCTCGAGGTGAAACGCGTAGAGATATACCATGCAGTGCTTAATATCAACAGGTATTGTTCGTATTTATGGATAGGTTCAACGCTTACAATCAGATAAGCTGCCATCCACTCATCATTCTCGGTAATAATAATATAAGATTTCTAGGATATCTTCCCCGAACATTAGCCCAGCTGAAGTAAAAATAGATTCTCAAGTAAAAAAAAATTAAAGGTATCTCGATATTTATTCACGGCATAACATTGTTGCGGTAGTCGACACAGGTACTGATTGATGGCGGGACGAACGTGAGCGGAAAACTAAAATGCTATTTATTGCCATATAAAAGTTATTCGTGTGTTTCATCGTGCCAAATAGTTTTATCCATTGGTCGCGGTTTCAGTTAAAAAGTTGACTATCGGCGTAGTGGTTATATGGTAAAATTGCACTGGGAATGCAAGTTCGGTGCTTGGACAGATAGCTAATAAATAGTACAGTGTCTAATATTGTTACTTGAAAAGTAGAATTTCCGGGAATAACAGTCCATTTCTCGTATAAAAAAAATCAACTCTTTTAACGTGAGATATACACTCTGATTATCACTTATCAATATAATTGACAAACAAAGATTAATAAGAAAAACAACAGAATTTTTTATATTGTCAAAAGAGTTTATTTAGATGTTTCTTCTTACTTAACCTTTTCTTAAATAATTATGCATATAAAAATACAAGTGCGTGGTGGCCTGTTGGTAACGGACCAGACGCGGTTGCCTACATGTTCACGGTGGTCGCGGGTTCAAATCCCAGGGCACACCTCTGACTTTTCGGAGTTATGTGTGTATTGATAGTCAATCACCACGCACTTTAACGGTGAAGGAAAACATCGTGAGGAAACCTGCATACCGTAGCGATTTTAAAAAAATATTCTACGGTATGTTAGTCCGCCAACCCGCACTAGGCCAGCGTGGTGGACTATATGGCCTAACCACTCTCAATCGATTCTCTCGATTGTAGAGTAGGCCCGTGCCCTGCAGTGGGACGTATATGGGCTGATATAGATATAAAAATATAAATTAAGTAGCTATTAATACATGTGTATAACAATAACACCAGCAGCCATCAGACGTAGGTAAAGGGTATTGATCTCTATTTTAACGACTTTATCAGTTTGGCTAACTAACTTTCATCAAACAATGCGTTAAAGCTCGACAGTTCGGACCTAAGCTTATTTGAATGATGACTATCATGATTTTCATACTTTTTTTTTAAAATAGTGCATGTGAAAGGTTTCATAAAGGTGCTCACAACACAAGCAAACAAGGTGTGAGAGAAAACTAATCCTACAGAAAAATTTACAATAGCTTTACAAGAACAAGAGTACCTACATAGAAAGTGCATAAAGCTTTCTCGCCGCGAGTGTTAAGTGTATTTAAGAAGTGAATAGTGTTTGCCCTCGCATTATATCGCTGTGCAAATGTTTAAAAATATGTTGCAGCAAGATGAGTTAATACATTATAAATATTTGAGATGGTGCGCGCGACGCTGAGAGCACGATGGCCGCATATTTACGTATCAAGTTTTGATGGATGCTTCAATTTTAGGGTTGCCTTGCGTTTATTGACAATAAAGAGATTTTAATTTCTTTTTTACGTAAATAATGAGATGAGCATTGAGCAAGTCGTTCGTCTGCTGGTAGGTACGACTTAACTGGGTATATGTTTGGCACTTGGCCGGCCGCATTCAATATGTTACGCATTATTATGATTTGTTGGCTAGTCAAGTCAATAAGTAAATTAATTAACGTTTACAAGTACAATGAAATACATATTATTTGTAACGTTTTAGTGCTATTTTTAAGGTTGGTTTTTATTTTTTATTACTTAAAATTGTTATTTATACTTACATCAATATGAAATTATTAAAATACTTTTTTTTATTTCGTTAATATAAAAATATCATGCCCAACCCTACTACACATTGGCAAGATGGCCGGCTTCGATCCTCTCCGATATAAATGCAGCAATTGTGAACTCGCCCGCTTCAGCAACATAAAACAACCATTATATATATGTATATGTACATGACGTCTGCCCGGATTCCCGATGATTTGCTACGTATTGTTATGTAAATAAATGTAGCTTAGCTTGTAAGCCGTTAAATACGTGTATTTAGGTTAATTTAATATTATATTAAGATACTATGCAAAGGTTTCACAAAAATTTGGCGGCGAAGCCTGCATTCCGACATCAATTATAAGTTGTATAAGATGTATAGTAGTAGAAAATATTATTCTGAAATAGAAACTAGACAAATTTACACGTACTGTTAAAAATTAGCAAATAGATTTTACAAAAATACATGAAGTCAAAGTATACTCAAAAGACAATCTACTTATGTAACTGTAATAAATTAAAATGTAATTTTTAGATTGTTTTACAGTTTACTATAATTACAGAAGTGTTTGTTCTCGATTGCCACAAGACAGGTATTGCCTAGTGTGGACATCACTGTAATTTCTTATCGTAATTCTGACAAAGTATAATAAAGATTTTATTTTATGGTTATAACATCACCTTGCGGTAATTGCGCGATGCTTATCGTCCTATTGCCAATTGGATCAGCGTCTGAACTAAGGGCCCAAACCAAATAAAAATATACAGGAAAGCTTATCCTCCATAGTATCGTAAAAACAAATACAGATAAACGACTTAACTTGAATCAAAAATAGAAAACTGTCAGTCGGCGGCGCGGCGCCGCGCCGTAAAACATTTTTTTATTCAATTGCCACAGAAAACCCGACATCTTTTAAGATTTTATTATAGAAGCGAACAGAAATGCGCATAAACGACCAGTCCGTTTTATAAATTGGAGCTTGAAAACCTCTTATCTAATTTTGTACGTAGAAAACGAATTTTACCTCGACATTTGAAGCAAACCAACGAATTCAAGCAATAAGTCTGTATAGTCGTGATTTCTTCGCTTGTTTGTATAGTAAAACATTTTTAAAGGAGAACTTTAAACGCGGAATAAACAAAATATCCCAAACGCTTACCTACGTATGTCGTTCGCTTTCCTAACCAACTGAGAAGCGCGGCGAGTATTGGAAATACACAAACATGATCCGTGAATTGATGCCCAGCAGTGGACTTTCCAATAATGATGATATATTTTCCAATGCTTAATACGTCCCTTTATAATTCAGAGGGAATGGGCCCTTACTACCACGTTTACTTAGTGTGGGATACTAAATTTTATTTACTTTATTTTGGAATATATTTTATGTCATCATCTAGATTTTCTCACGATTTGCTCTTGGAACATGACGGATAAGCTATTCGTCATCGACCGCACCTATCGTCTTTCCGCGTCCTGTACTACATAATTTGATCAAATACTTTTTCATAAGGGATACTATCCTGGCCTAGCGGGCTATTCCAGCTAGTCAAGACGAGAGCGTGGTCCTACTGCTTGAAAAACCGAGATAAAAGAATCGAGCCAAGATTTTTTTGCTTATTCGCGACATTAAAAATGTAAATGCTAAAATTTAAGCAAATAATCCGGGTAGCTCTGTGTTGCCGTACATAATTCTCTTTTATGCACATTGAAGCTTTTGTATTCACATTTTATGTTCGTTAAAACGTACTTTCGCAAAATTGTTTTCGTGCCGTCCCAAAATAATATTGAACGTTGGACGTACAGTTCGAGTTCTGTTCTACTTTTGTGTCATTCCGACATTTGATGCTTCGTTCATGTTCCAACACAATATTTTAAATAGTTCATTAATTGACAGATTACTATGTACAATTTTATTTGCAAAAAAATTAACACATTTTTCAACCTGTATAAAAACGTCTGAATAGTATTTTCTATGAAGTTTTTTTTTTTCTTTAGATTTTATTTAATCTGACAGAAAATTAAACATCTTTCGATTTTCGCACCGAGACAAATGTTTGTGTGACATTCCAATACGTACTTAATTTTTCAGGTCTGAGTGCTCAGAGCAAAAAGTCTCTTTGTTTCATAAGTCCACTATCTACATAAACATACCGTAGGCAGACTGTAGGCGTGGGAAATAAAATAAATCTTCGTAAATAAGAACCAGAAACTCCATAAACACTTATTAAATTGATGCGCGCGTATTTTAGCAAAGGCCTAAGGCTTGCCAAGGGCGGATCCGGGCTTGTAAATTCGGCGAAACACGCGCCGTGCCAAGTTATTTAAGTCGTGCCTTAGAAAGTGGTGGTAGGTCTCTCATATGTGAGAGGCCGCCTGGGTGGGTACCACCGCAATGTCTATTTCTCCCGCCAAACAGCAGTGTTAATGCGCTGTTGTGTTCCGGTTTGAAGGACATTGTAGCCAGAGTAACTACTGGACATATTGAGACTTAACATCTTATGTCTCAGGATGGCGAGCGCAGTGGAATTCCAAGGATTGCCTTGTAATTCATGGTGTTGTTTGGTTTTGCTACTGTCCATGAGCGGTCGTATCGCTTACCATCAGGCGAATGGCATGCTCGTCTCGCCATTCATTGCAATAAAAAAAAAAAAAAAAAAAAAAAAGAAAGGCTTACAGGTAACCTACAAAGCTTGTATACATTACCGAAATAATTTTATAAAGCTATCGAAACAAATTTATATTAAATTCTATCATTGAAAAATATAGTCAGAGGAGTTCCATTATTATACGAGTACACAGTTAAATATGATAAAATTTACTCCTTTAAGGCAGAGTCGACAGTGGCACGCATTTTAATGATTCCGAGATTCGAAGATTTCGAGCATTAAAGTTGAGCGAGTCTCCGGGAATGTATAACTTGTCTTTAACCGTCAACAATACAATGTTTCTCAGAAATGGTAGTTAGGGAGGAATTCTACGGAATTCATAAACTAGAACTTTGATACTATACCACCTATTTATCCAATGCAACTCCCACTCCCAAGCCATGATCAACTATTCACACCGACTCCGGAAGCTAGGCGTCGCTCCTAGAAACAATCATTTGTCTGGAAACCGCTCCAAAATAATCAGAAGAAATTAACGGTAAACAAAACATCGATCTAATTTTAAAAGAAAACTCTAGCCTCCTATTTAACCTGGACGAAAACTAACTTTTTTTGGTATCTTGGTTATTATTTAAGGGGTTAACTGTTCATTTGGGGGCCGTCCATTTATCACCTGAATCAAACCCCCTCATCCAAAATCACATGTACTTTTTAGTTTTTAGTATCTACAAAGAATCTTATTTTTTTAGAATATCATCTTTAAATACAGATTTAAAGTATACTGCAATTTTATTTTGAATTTAAGGACCCTGATAAAAATGTTTAGACTGATAGGTTCCAGGGTATTTTTTACTGGCTTAAAAATAATATTATAAGAATGGTGTAATCATGCGGAAAACATATATTGTACTAGAACATATACATATTTAATGTAAGTACATTGTCCTCGGACCACAAATTAGCAACACTTTCGCGCGCGAGGATTTCGTTCGTTGGCGACAGTGACGACAGGTTATAATATTATGATTAGTAAAATAATTTCCCGTAAATTATTTTTTTTACGAAAAGGACTCAATGTAAAATTGCATTTAAAATCTTAGTTGGTTCGTAATACTGACGGTTAAGACTGGCTGCGACATAATTAACAATAAGAACGAAGGTAATGACTATGTGTATACACGTATTTTATCGATGTGTTCTTTGGTTAGGTGGCAGTATGAGTTGTCAGTGCAGCATTGAAATATTGCGGCATTAAAACTAACTCAGCAAGAGTAAAAAAGGATATTTATATAATTGAATTTGGTAACATTGTTGGTATGCTTACTTTGCACCGAATTTAGCATACACATTACGTAGGTGTACAAGACAATTTACAAGTAGCAACGTATTTTATAAGTAATAATAAAAATTTAAATATTTACGATTTATTTATACAAAACTTTTTTTAAATTTGAAAAACAAAAATTAGAGTTTTAAGAGACACAAGTAGGGGTATTTATTTCTCTGAAATATAAAATTTAGTTTTTAAAACAAAAAATAAAAAGGATTTCAATGATTGAGCTTTAAGCGCACACACTTACCTTTTAATGTCTTCTTCATCTATGTAACATGCGTTTACTCTTTGGAGCACGGTTAACAAACACACAACCTTTATGGATACAATCATCGTTTTTTCTGCGTGGGTAGTCATAAGAGTATTAACACACATTTTTGCTCTGCAATTTTTAATTATTTAAAATAATACAGAAGTGTAATTATATATTTCATATGTTCAAAATCACCTGCTGAGCTGTCTACCTGCCGGTTTTAGTGTTTATCTCCTATCTCTTTTTCCTTCATCTGACTCAACACACTTTGCACATCACTACATTTTTGTCTTGGCACTATGGAGTCCACACTAAAAACCACAATTGAAGAGATGAAGAATGACTTCCAGAAGAGGATGAATGCCTTCGAGACTGATCTCCAAAAGTCTTCGGCTACTGCAGCAGGCTCTTCCGATTTGGCCACAGAATTCGGTAAATATAGGGCTTTCATCACCCAAGCTCTAGGTCTGCTGCAGAAGCAAATTGAAGCTCTGGCTACCACCATCGACACCATGGAGATGCAGCGGAGACGTAAAATTCTTCTTTTTCACGGCATTGCCGAAACAGCTGAGGAGAACCCTGCTCAGATTTTCGTGGACGTCGTGAAGCAACGTATCGGCTTAGATGACCTCGATATTGGTGATGTCCAACGTTGTCACAGGATGGGTCGTCCATCTACTTCAAGGAAACCGAGGCCCGTGCTTGTTAAGTTGCGGGATACAACTACACGAGACCAGATTTGGTTTAATAAAACCAAATTGAAAGGGTCCGGCATCACAGCTTCAGAGTTCCTTACCAAGACAAGACATGATTTATTCATGGCGGCACGGGAGAAGTTCGGCATCACCAACTGTTGGACCCGGGAGGGCAATGTCTACGTGGTAAGCTCTGGCGTCCGGCATCGGATTGTGTCGCTTAGTCTGTTAAACCAGATAAAAGTTGACTCTCCTCCGAGGCCGACACCGGTGAAAAAAGCCATAGCAGTGCCCAAGACGAGACGAGCAGCGACCACAAAGAAATAGTGTGTTTTCACTAGTTTACGCTACATAACTTTTGGTTTTGTTAAAAGTGTCGTCCAGGTAATTTATACTATAATTGTTCTTTCACACTCAGTCTGTCAAATTTTCTACTTGGTAATTTGTTTCTTAGTTTTCCACATGCTATAGATCTTGTTTGTTTTTATAATTTGTCATTAGTATTTTAAAACCACCTCATTTCCACTGACATTTATAAATGTCATATTTGACAGATTATATTTCGTTCAGAAATGATTCTTTTTGTTTATGATTAATTTTTAACTTTAAATCTGGATTAGCATAGTTTTTGTTATAATTTTTATTTTATTCTTTGTTTTAGTTTTAATTGCTTTTGTGAATATGTTTAGATAAGCAAAATAAGTTGATCATTTTGTAATCTTGTTCTTGTTGTAAACTTGTTTATATTGTTTTATAATATTTGGGATTTTTCCATAATGCCGGCAGATGGATTTTTGTTAGTAGGTTTGATTGATTATTACTTTTTTTATTTTTATTTTTTTTTTTTTTATAATTTTTTTTTTTTTTTTAATCTATTATTATTTTTAAGGGTTCTTGTTTTTCTTATTGTATTTGTATTTTATATATTTAAATAATTTTGATTACATGAATGTCTGTGCACTACAATAGTAGTGACAGTGAAGAATTCTTATCAGCTTGTAGCGATGACAGTTTTGTCAGCATTCCTACCCTTGCTGACACTCTTTCATCTCAGTTCTCTGACGTCCCTAGGTATTTTAATGTGGTTCACATCAATGCCCAAAGTATTCCGGCCCATTTCCCAGATATGCTGGCTAGTTTTGACTGTACTCATATACATGCAATTCTTGTTTCCGAATCATGGCTTAAACCATGCCTATCCTCTTCTTCTTACTCTCTTCCTGGATTCCATCTCATTAGGAATGATCGCACTGAACGTGGTGGAGGTGGTGTAGCCATTTATCTCCGTAATTATTTTCGTTACTCGATCGTTAGCACATCACCGCAACCCCCACCACTAAATGCTGGAGAGCACCTTTTCGTCGAGTTGGAATTCTCTCGTAAAAAACTCTTACTCGGTGTCTACTATTGTCCCTCGCTTCGCATTGATTTTTTCTCTTCTTTCGAAACTATTCTCGAAAACCTAGTTCCTTCTTACAGTCAAACCATAATCATGGGTGATTTCAATACCTGTCTCCTTAAAAACGACCGCCGTTCTTCGTCCCTACTGAATACTATCCAGTCCTGTAATCTCTCCATTTTACCTCTCTCTGCTACTCATCATTCTCCTAATTGTGCTCCTTCTCTCCTCGATCTCATCTTTGTTTCCTCCTTAAACCATGTCGTAAAACATGGTCAATGTCCCGCTGACGCCTTTTCCTCTCATGATCTATTATTCCTCTCATATCGCATTCATCCTCCTAAAGCCTCACCCAAAATCCTTCTGCAGCGAAATTTTCGAGGTATGAATCTTGGTAATCTTCGCAAGGATGCCGACAACATTGACTGGAGTAAACTCTACCACATAGATGATGTTAGTGAAAAGGTCGACATTTTTAACAAAGAGATAATTAATCTTTACGATAAACATGCTCCTGTTCGACCAGTTAAGGTTAAGCATTTACCGGCTCCATGGCTAACTACGGAAATTAAGGAGTTGCTCTCTAAAAAAGCTTTAGCCAAATCACGTTTCAATCGCCGTGCCAATGAGGTAAACTGGTTAAAGTACGTTGCCATTAGAAATCAGTGTAGCAAGGTGTGTAGGAATGCTCAACGCCGACACATTCATAATTCAGTTGAAAACGGGGACCCAGCTAAAGTCTGGAAATTTCTTAAGACACTAGGAGTGGGTAAATCTCGACAGGACTCTATTCCTAAATCTTTAGATTTAAACTCCTTGAACCATCACTTTTCTTCTTCGTCCTACCTAGATATGACGATTAAAGATAATACCATAAAGCATATTTCTACCCTTCAGACTCCTAATTGTTCTGCTTTTGTCTTCAAACAATTCGCTAGTTGTGATGTTAGGAAGACCATTACGCTTATCTCTTCTAATGCAGTGGGGAGTGACCACGTCAGCCGTAATATGATACTGCCCATCCTGGACGAAATTCTTCCTGTTATTACTCATATCCTTAATCATTCCATTTCCACACAGATATATCCTACTGCTTGGAAAGAGGCTAATATCATTCCTGTTCCCAAGAAACCCAACGCCTCTTCACTTTCTGATTTTCGTCCCATTTCCATTCTTCCATTCCTATCCAAAGTTCTTGAACGTTTAATCCATAGCCAATTAAATAACTTCCTCACCGAAAATAGCCTCTTAAATCCTTTCCAATCAGGGTTTCGTCCAGGACATAGCACTATTACCACTCTGACACATATTGCGGATGGCATTAGATTTGGTATGGAGGAGGGATTGCTGACAGTCTTAGCTTTGCTTGACTTCAGCAATGCCTTCAATACCGTTGACTTCGATGTCCTACTAAGCGTACTGTGTTCTCTTAACATATCTCCAACGGCTGTTGATTGGTTTCGCAGTTATCTGTACGGACGCCGGCAACGCATCAGTGTTGAGGAAAGCTTATCCCCGTGGTGCACTGTATCTGCTGGCGTTCCACAGGGCGGCGTGCTATCTCCTTTACTTTTCGCAGTTTTTATAAATTCCATTACTAATCATCTTCGCTCCTCCTACCACCTCTACGCTGATGATCTTCAAATTTACACTCGAGCACCTTTAGACAGGATAGTAAGTGCGGTTACAACAATCAATCTTGACATTCATCACATATGTGAGTGGAGCAAGACATATGGTTTGAAAGTTAATCCTTCGAAAACTCAGGCCATTGTTGTCGGCAGCCCCAGGATGATTTCGAGACTAGATCGTACCCAACTACCAAGTATTTCCTGTGATGGGATTACTGTTCCATACAGTGAAACTGTAAGAAATCTTGGTCTACACTTTGATCAATCGTTCACCTGGGGTCCGCAGCTTCGAGAAGCAAGTCGCAAGCTGTTTGCCTCGGCAAGGTCCTTGCGACGGTTACACAATTTTCTACCTATTGCCACGAAGATTTCACTTGCGCAAACACTCCTTCTTCCCATCCTTGATTATGCCGATGTCAGCTATCTAGACCTCACCGAAGACCAACTTAATAAACTTGAGCGTCTTCAAAACTTCTGTATCAGATTTATATTTGGACTACGCAAATATGATCATGTTTCTGAATTTCGTGCTAAGCTCAAGTGGTTACCTATACGGCTTCGTCGGAATACTCACATTCTCTCTCTTTTATACAATATTTTGTTTAATCCTCTGTCCCCTTCTTACCTTAAAGACCGATTTATTTTTCTTCATAAGTCACATACGAGATCCTTGAGATCGTCAGAGAATCTGAAACTGAGAATGCCCGTACACACCACAACATTTACGGATAAATCCTTTACTGTTGAAGCTGTCCGATTATGGAACGCTCTTCCTATAACGGTGAGACAGGCTCAAACTTTGTCGTCTTTCAAAAAGCTGATGAAAGAGTATTACCTTTCGCAATAAACATTGATCAACACTATTTTTTTCTCTATTGCTATTTGTCATTCATATTATATATTTCATAGTACAATAATTAAAAATTTTATTTTTTTTTTAAATATATGTATGTATATGTATGTTTATTTATTCATAAATTTATATGTGTTTATATATATATATATATCGTATGTTTATCATGTTACATATATGTAATAATAGTATTTGAATTAGTTATTTAATTTTTTTTTTTTTTTGAGCATTTATTCTTTATTTTTACACTGCCCTCTCTCTCTCTCCTTCCCCTATATCCATCCAAAGGTTGTCTGGCAGAGATCGCTCAGAGCGATAAGACCGCCTTTTGTACTTTTATATTATTTTATTTCTTTGTGTTGTTATGTTCTTTTGTGTACAATAAAGATTATACAGATTATACAGATCATCGCACCAAAATCAAATTTGTAAAAAAAGGCGCCTATATGTTGTTTAAATAACTACTTAAGATGAATATTAATTATACCAAAATAGATACGAAAAAACAAAATGTACCGAAACGGTGGGAATTCAAAAATACGCTTTGAAAACAAAATTGGGTCGACATTTTTTTAAATTACCAACATGAAAGCCGAAATACCTGGTAATCCTACTAATATTATACAGCCTTAAATTAAAATATTTGCTTTCTCATAATAAACATTTAACGTCTCAACTCGGACTCATTAAAATAGATGGAAAATACATAAAACAGTTAAAAAAGAATTAAGAATGAATTATATCTACATTCTACACCATTGAGGTATCGAACTGGAGCTATCATAGCGTACAAAATCTGAGTGCACTGTGTATATGCAATTTGATTAATAACCAAGACCGCGGGAATCTAGCGAAGCGAGAGCAAAGATAGTATAACTGCATAGAGTGACAGAGGCAGAAACAGCGGTACGTGTGTCTTTTATTTATGATACATTTGTTCGCGATGTCCACTCTTATACAATATAAAACTAATTGACCTTTCTGTACCTATAGTATGTATTACCTGTTATTTTTTAGTTGTAAGTTTTCCTAAAATAAATAAAATAAAATAAAAAAATAAAATATAATATCTCAATGGCCTACAGTCTACTCACTTACTTGATGACATCTTCTTCATGCAGGCCGCATCGAAGCATAGCCGAGTGCTGTACAAAAATACATAGCATATTATATACAATACAAGCACCAAAACCAAATAAAAAAGTTTCAATTATACCCGCCTAATTACATTTTTAAAGAGTGAAATGCGTTTAGGAAACACAATTACAATGAAATGCTTTATTAGTTAAGACAATCGACAGGACTTGTTATTAAGATAAAACAAAATTTATTCAAAGACCGGAAACGAAATGTACTTATTATTTACCTTCTTGACGTGTTCTCGTACTCAGTCATGGTCCACTTTCACTAATAACTGCACTAAAGATACACCAACCACTTACACTACTATAATTCACTGAATTACGGCACCAAAACAAAAATACATAATCATTTTTTAACACTATTGCAAGCAAAGAGTTTGATGTTAAAATTTAATCGCGACGGATTAACACGCATGCCTGGATTAAAACTTTCAGAATATTATTACCCACCGCACTGAAACCAACTTAGAAAATAAAACAAAAACAAAAAAAAATGTGTGTGTGTATTAGTGTACACACGTAAGAAGTGAAACTTCTTTATGACATCATTTTTCGAAAAATGATCTACTATTTACAAATTTACAGAATTGGTAAAATAAAGCTAAATTAAATAAAGTTTAAGTTTAGGAGGGGGGAAATTTTTGAGGGAATTTGGGATTTCTATCGGGGCCAATTTGTAGCCCTCACCGAGACGGTTCCGAGGATACCAAGCTCGGTGGGTCCACGACCTTTATTGGCCGAGATAGGTTTAGGGGGGGTGAGGTAAAAATTTTAGGTGGGTGTAGGGGCGGGGGGGGTTAGGTTTCGTGGGGAGGCTATTGGGCACCTTAAAATATTTTTGGGTGGGGAAAGTTGTGGAGGGGGAATTCGGGAATTCTGTTGGGGCAGGATTGTAGCCCTCACCGAGCCGGTTCCAATGAACCCAAGGTCGGTGGGTCTACGATGGATAATGCCGGAGATATGAGTAGGGGGGGTGAGGTAAAATTTTTAGGGTGGGGGTAAGCGGGGGGGGGAGGTTTCGTGGGGAGGCTATTGGGCACTGTTTTGGATTTAGGGTGGGGGAAGGCCAGAGGGGGGGTAAGGATCAAATTACAAAAAAGTGGGTGGGACTTAAAATTTTGGGTGGGGCTTGGAAACGGTTGGGGGTGTGGCTTACTGAAGTGGGTACTAATTTACTAAGTAAAAAAAGATGGCGCGTAACGGAAGAATGTGACGCGTAACGAAAAATTTTTTCCAACCCCGATAAAGAAGTTTCACTTCAAAAATATTCACTTTTTTAACTCTATTGCATACGTATATACGTCGATGTTATGATTCATTCGCGGCCAATTAACACTCAACTTGAATTAAGTTTTTCGACATCTTAAATTACGCGCGTGTAACATAGAGGCCATTGGTACTAGATTATTTTCATTGTCGCATTCAATGGCATCAATTTTAGGCGTTATTCGCAACGGATTCAACTTACCCACGAACTGCAACGATATTTCTGAATTCTGTAATCGGCAGATAGCGCATTTAAGAATACGGTACCTATACGATCGCGGGACGTGCCGCCGGCCGCGTGCGATACTTTGCCGCCATTTTTGATTTTTAAATAATAGGCATAGGAAACCTCATACAGCCTTATTATACAAAACAAGGATTTGTAAAATCCTATTCCTATTTGGTTATACCATTTCATAGCCACTGTATTAATTCGTCCTTCGTTCCTTTAGCCAACAAGAAAATTCAAAGCAAAGAACTATTGTAAAATACATGTAAATATATAAATTAGTGCAGTTAAAAGTACCCTCGTTCTGGAAAACACGGTCACTGCCCTTGTTGACAACAAAATGGCCTATTCTTAACACTGATCATTATTTTAAGCACATACGGCCAAACAAACATTCATTTGAAAACATAAAGTAGCAAAAGTCTATTTCAAAGTGCATACATTGGGGTGGCCCTTATTTTGTTTGACGAGTATGCATACATAAACAAAAATAAATTGCCATAGCAAAGGAAACTGTCCCTCTACAACCTCATATTAATAAAACTGTAACAACATTTACAAAATATTGTATTCTATATTGGATAAACTGAATTACAGAAGGTTCAGGATTATTTTCAATATTTTGTCTTCTAACTTGTACAATTATTTATTTTTGTCAAATTAAAAATGACGTCTTCTTAGTGTTTTAAGAATATAATATTATACCGGGTAGAACCTCTATAAATATGTAGATGAGTTCATATCCAACTGCAGATACAATTCTCTAACTTTCTACCAATCAGATTTTCGATACAAAACTAGTGACATAAAAAGCAACCCTGCAACCCCTTATTTATCAAAAACTTGCGTGATATTAATCATCGTGTAGTACCCACAATCCGAAGCAGATTATTTCCGAACTATTTGACGTCACTCGATGCTATACGAACGGGTAAGTTTTATGAAGCCGGGGAAAGCCGACAAGCCGGGCTTCCCGGGTATCTTTGCAATCCTGGCTTCCCAGCGAGGAAACAAAGACTATTGTTTGCCCATAAATCAGGTTATGTTTATGTTGGCGACGCAGTAATAAATAATTCGTTTGTATCCCCATGTCGGATATGAATGCTAGTGAGAGTTATTGTAGAAAGAAACTTAACAATGAAATTAATATTTTATCCTTGTTTTATGATGACATTTTGAGAATTGTGTAGCCTTGAGTTTGACCTTATGCAATTGTTTGTTATTGTTTTTTGTGATTTTTATTTTTGGTTTACCTATCCCAGAAATCCTAGTCTTTGTTTTTTTTTTATTACGATGCTTTTTACCTGATGGTAAGATATACGCTCATGGAAAGTAGGTAAACGAAACAAAACCATGAATTACAAGACAATGCTTGGCAGTCGCTACAATGTCCTTCAAACTGGAAAAGAATAGTGCATTTACACAGCATTTTTGGCAGGAGACATTGCAGCTGTACCTACCCTCTCACATATGAGAGACCTACCACTAGTAAAAGTGTTTCCTTAGAAAGCCGGGAAGCCAGGTTTGAAAGGATACCCCGAGAAAGCCGGCTTGTCGGCTTCTCCTTGCGTTATGAAATCTACCCATTTTTCCGTAACATACCTAAGATTCGGTAAAACTGTGGGAGAGAGGAGAATTAACACACATACATAAATAAACTCACGCCTTTATCCCCGAAGGGATAGGCAGAGGTGCCACCAGGACACCCTATTTCGCCTTGTATGTTCTGTCCCACGATGTGATAGGGGGCGAACCTATTACCATATCAGACATAAATTTCTGACTACGGGCTGATAATGAATAGAAAATCCAATCCAATATCACTTTGCCCGACCGGGGACTCGAACCCGAGACCTCTGCTTTGAAACCGTACCGTAGTACAATTATTACGCCACCGAAGCAGTAAGGCAGGAGAAACAATTATAAATTTAATTATTATAAGGCTGTCGAGACAGTTGCCTTTCCTATGTCATATTTGGTTTTTTATTTTTAAAACTAAGTACATTGGTTAATAATAAAGAATTTTTATGTTGTATAATATTATTTTTGTATAAGAAACGACTGATAATTTATTACAGTGGCAATGGAATGGTTTCACAAAATAAAAGGTTACAATTGGATTTTTAAAATCCTTGTAGAATAAGGCTGTATTAGGTTTCCTATGCTTAATATTTAAAAATTCAAAATGGCGGCAAAGTGTCGCAACTTGCTCGGCGGTACGCGCGCGCCGCGATCGTATTGGTATTTGGTATCATATTATAGGTACCCACCGATATACAGTACCGAAAACCTATTGCTGCTACGCATGTGGATAAGTTTAATAACGCCAAAAATTGACGCCATTAAACGCAACATTAAAAAAATCTAGTATGGCGTCTATCATGCCACGCGCGCAAAATTGTAATTCCGAATACCCCGTGTATGAGTGTCAATCGTCGCGATTTTCGCTTAATGTCGTTGCATGCAATATTGTTAAAAAAGTTATTAATCTTGTTTTTTTAGTTCCTTTCATTATAAAGTTGAATTTAGTGCAGTAGGTAATAAAGTTTCGAATAACTTTCATCTAAGTATGCCTGTTAATCGGTCACGAAAACCTTAATTACGACGTCATCTCGTGCAATAGTGTTAAAAAAGTGAAGAATAATTTGTGTATTGGCGCCGTGGTTTAGTGAATTATGCTAGAGTAAGTGGTTGTTGTATCTTTAGTGCAGTGATTGGTGAACGTCCCCGATCTGGTCACGAGTACCTATACATCAAAAAGGTAATTATAATAATGCATGTACGACGTACGCACATTTAATTTCCGCTCATTAAAATAATAAATAATAATAAATAAACCCAAGACTACTCACAGACTTCTCATAGCCACCCAGTCTCGAGAGAAATACTTGTGGGCCTCACAAATATTTGTCTCGTAAGGGGATCGAACCTGCGGCCTCTCGTTTCCCCGACGGGGTCTATCCAACTGTGCCACGGAGACTGTCTGAATTCTATTATACTTAAGCACCGAAATATATCTCGATACATTTCTGTGTACTTAACTATGTCCTGTCGATCGTAGCTATTTAGCATTTTAATCCTATTGAGGTTTTAAAAACTATTTTACACTTTAATAATTTAAATAGACGGGTAAATTTTAACCTTTTTTTTTGGTTTTGGAACTCGCATTATATCTATTAAGCTATGTATTTTTGTGCAGCACTCAGCTATGCTGTGATGCGGCCTGCATGAAGAAGATGTCACAAGGTAAGTGAGTAGACTGTAGGCAATTGAGGTATTGTATCAGACACGTGGAAGAAGACTTCAAAAAGATAAGTACATGCTCTTCATTCTTCTTTTATTTCACATTACAATCTCGTCATTTTACTATTTAAGCTCAATTTTGTTTCCGAAACCCAATTTTAACTTCCCGCCTTTTCGATACATATTGTTTTGGTATCTTAAATTTTACGCATAGTTGTTCTAATTGTGCGGCCGCCAGTAAGGTGAGATTTTAAAACGACTTCAAAAAAGGAGATTATCTTTTCGACCTGCATGTGTATTAATTTAGAGCTGAACAGTTTTTGGTCTATACTAGCTTCTAACACCTGTGCCAAATTTCATTTGTGTATGTAGCAACTAAGGAGCAAAATAAGTTTCATCAAAATCGGTTCGTCAGTTTTTGAAATGGATCAGGGGTGTCCAAACTTTTTTAGGCAGCGGCGCACATACATGTTGACTGCCTTGTCTCGGCGTTCTAACCTATTTAGCTGATAACAATAGACAAGTACGTGTATAATGATAGTAGTTAGGTAGATTAGGCACAAAAGTTGAAATTCAGAGAGAGAATGACGTCGCAGCGCCCTCCTACACTTTCTACGGTGCAGCCTTAAAGTTTGGGACCAACTATGTCCCGTGGTTTTACCGGCACCGTTCGTACCGTGATGTTATATAATTTATTAAATAGCTTATAGTTGAACATCTGGCTCCGAACTTAAAAAATGTTGGCATATTTTCCTACTTTTTTTTATATCTTAATTTTGTGGATCTTAGTCACTTTGTGACTATGCCGGCCCCAGGTATTTTAGATTTATCAAAAGATTAGTTTTAATTATCTCTTTTTATCACAACTTTGAAGTCGGTTTACTGCCTCGGTGGCGTATTTGTACTATGGCACGACTACAAGGCTGAGGTCTCGGGTTCGAATCCCGGGTCGGGCAAAGTGATATTGGATTTTTCAATTCATTATCAGCCCGGAGTCAAAAAATTGTGCCCCATATGGCGATAGGCTCGCCAGTTATCACATCATGGGCCGTAACATACAAGGCGAAATGTTGGTGTCCTGCTAGCATGTCTGCCTTCCCCTTCTGGGAAAAAGGCGTGAGTGTATGTATGTATGTATGTATGTTGAAGACGGTTTAACTTTTTCAAATATTTTTTACCAATTTCGATTTGATTTTATCGTTGTGTCCATGAATCTACTACTTATATATATCTTTACTGCGGCGTCTCACCAAACAGCGGGCGGGACATCAATCTTATGGTTGCATGTAGGTATGTATAAAATAAATACTGTATATTGGAAAGAAATATCGTGATACTTTTAGATATTCGTCACTGTTCTGTAAGGGATAAAGCAAGAAAAGTGATTGAATTCAATGGAGTAGTTTTAGTTTTTTCGCGCAAAACTATGTTAAAGTAAGCTACATATTTTATTCATACAGATTTTTTGTGCTATTTTTTGGCATTTTGTTTAGGTATCTCACATTCACAGTGATTTGAATATATCTCTTTGTAGTTTGTGTGGGATATTTGAACCTTTGTTTTTTATTAAAAATATTTTACCATTTTTCCAATATTAGTAACATCTATGTAAAGGATTGATACAAAACCGCAGACTGAGAGTGAAATTCTCAGACAATAGGCTCAGATATAGTAATAAGAGTCAAAAACATGCGTAGTATTATTTTAAATTATAACTATCAATTAGTAATCATTTACGTACGATAGGTAAGGACGAGCATGGACAGTTAAAGTAGATTATTTTTCTAGTTACATGTGAGGAGGTACATTCGCAGAGCTCTTATGTTTTGTTGCACTGTTATGTTTTCACTATAACGTTATATTGATACTCTTAATTTTTATAATTGTTGATGTTACTCTAGTTTTAATTTGAGTTCTGTATTAAGTTCTCTACCAATGCTTGAACCCAAATTGAGAACCATGAGTGCATGGGTTTTATTACCATTTATATTGGATACAATTTTTAAATATAAATTCTATAAGTCTTTACACTAGGAAACGAAACTAAACTTAAATTCTCGCAAAATCTTTCACGAAATTGAGTATTCTCCCTAAAAGGATGACGTTGAACAATATTTATAAAGATTGTATTTGTATAGGGGCAGGTGAAAAATATACTCAATGCTATATGTTAATACTATACCGTACAACCCATAACATACATATATCACAGTTATTTCTCGTAAACACAACATTATGCCAGTAGTTAAGTTGTTGATGTTTTCCTACGTTGATAAAACGTCGGGCAACCTTCATAATTTGTTACAGCAGCGGTAAATATCACGGCCGACATGAAATATGGTAGTATGTGCTATTCACTTCGATGGGTTTTCTTTCAAGTATTTTCATGCGTTTTGTAACTTTCGTTTTCTTTCTTTTTGGTTTGCGACCTTAATTTGGCTCATTTTATTACAGCCTCCGTGGTATAGATTGCTATATGATGGCTTTGAAACCAAAGGCCGCGGGCTTAATCTCCAAACCGAGACATAAATGAGATGGATTGATAAGAACTTGATGACGTGTTGTTGAGAAGAAAGTCAGTAAACTGTAATTCAGGCTCGAATAAGTAAAGTGACGTAATCTTTAGTTGATTCTCAGCAGTGGGATTAGATATAGTATCTTAATCGAGGTATTTTTTACGTTGTAGCCTAAATTTACTATAAAGTCCTTTAATAATTTCTAAAAGCTATAGTTCTTATATTATGTTTGTAGGCACAGATTAAACCACCCATAACATTTCTTCTCGGTTTTAAAGATTTTGTCTATTACCTAAATAGATGAAATATGGATCTCGCGTCTCCTTTGAGAAACAAAATCTGTTTTACTTACATTGTTATTAACTCAAATTTTGCCAAGGAAACTTCCACATCTACGGTAAAAGTATTATCCTGTATTACTTAAAGAAACATGCTTCAGTAAACTTGGTTTGGATGAAAACAAATAGATAAAGTTTATGTATATTCTAAACTCAAATTACTTATTTAATTACTTGATATCAATTACAAACCAGCTGAATTTAAAATATTGTCCCATCTTATTATAGAAACATGTTATGCATACGTCTTTTTAGTTGTATATTTCGGTGACCATTGTAATTTTTTTGGGGTAATGATAGAGTATCCTTGTCTACCCAAATAGTGAGTGCGCGTCGCTTTAAAGACAGGCGTCCACATATCCGCGCGGTACGTATCGGACGCATCAAACGGATTATTCTCACCATCATTGCCTCCGTGGCGCAGATGGCTAGACGCCGGCTGTGAAACGATAGGCCGTGGGTTCGATCCCTGCACTGAAACAAATGTGTGTGTGAACCACAGGTATTTGTTTCGGCCCTGCGTGTTTGTGAGACCGAAAGTGTTTCGTCGCTTCTGATACCCACGACACAAGACTGGATATTACTGGGGTCAGCACTATGTATAATATTATGCCTGTTGGAGGAATTTATTATTATTATTTATTAAATATCACCTAATGCATTAGATAGAATCCAACCACAGACCTTAGACATTTTAAATATTGAGGCCCAGCAACAATTGGAGACTCAAGACATTATCGCGGCGATCTCCGTAATAAAATATGCAGGGGCGTGTCGTGAGTCGCGACTAACTGAGTGCTAACTGCTAACTCCGACTATCAGACGGAGTACTCTGAATAATGTATACACCTCTACACTAGTCCTGTGACCTATCGTTATTAGTGCTTTGGCTAAAGTGCTTTGATGTGTGGGAATGGTAAAATATTATGATTTAATTGAATTAATAGTTTAAATACCGTCTCGTTAATACACGGGCCAAACAAAGGCAAGACATTCGTGGGTCACTGTGATAGATTTTCAGCCAACAAGTACGGTGGTTGCTATGCGTGTGGATACATAATATGTTTATCAGTTATCTCACTTAGCTATCAAAATGTTTCTGTACCTTACCATTTCAAAGGTAGGCAAGATAATCTATATTACACTGGTAAAGAGCTGTCCATCAGTTGTGATTTTCACTTTTAGAAGTAGAGCTTGTTCGTTGGCCGCTTCTATTTTGTTCTCATCTTCTAATTTAAGGTGATTTGGTGTTTACTTTATCCTCTTTCCCCACGAAAATATACCCAATTTTTGAATTCCGTAATACTTCCATTCTATGATTAAAGATGCGTACTAAACCTACTGAGTATATAAAATAACGCTTACCCAATGCTCCGTACTAAAATTCATAAAATTTATGACGCTTAAGTAAATACCCACTCAAGTTTAGCAGGGCTTCATAATATATTTATTTTTACGCGGAAATTTTGTGAACGTAACTCAGCCGAATTTTTCCTGTAAATGCAGAAGCCTTTATGAATACCTATAGAATTAAAACAAATGGCCTGTCAGATATGGCCAATATTCTTACAAACTGTTAAAGGCATATTTGCATGGTTTCGGAAACCTTTTTAATATTTTCTGCTTAATAAAACTAACAACGTGTTGATATCACATGTTTTATATGGAACACCCTACGTATATACAATGGAGTACAACAATTCTGTCATTTTCCATGGCGCAGTTAGTTATGACGCCGGCTGAGAAGTAAAAACCACTGGTTCTATTCTTGTACCGACATTAAAACTTGTGTGATCCACAATTATTTGTTTCGGATTTATGAGGACACAGAATTCTTGATACATATTATATTATGTCGGTAACTATACCTAATTAGTACTATATAATTATTTTTTTTTTTCTTAAATCCTTATCTCTGTACTGTGCTATATTAGCCCATATATACTCGCTGCAGGGCACAAGCCTCCTGTAGAATCAAGAGTACGTAATATTGAGAGTTGTAGTGGCCATATAGTCCACCACGTTGGCCTAGTGCGTGGTGATTGACTATCAATACACACATGACCAATGACAAAGTTAGAGGTGTGCCCTGAGATTTGAACCTGCGACTACCGTTTACAACAGACCACCACACACTTAATAATCTTATAAATTCTTTAAAATTAATTCAAATGAAACGATATGGTGGAAAGCAAAATAAAGAGGCAACGATAAAAGAAAAAAAAAGTAAGTAACTTTTCGTGTGAGTATTCTCAAATGTATCATACAAAATGCTCTACATTTATAACCGTAAGGAGAAGAATTTTACGAGCGTACTCTCAGAATTAAATCGCGAAACACTTTTATGGTGTTTTTAGAGTGTTAGAGTTTGCATTTGGTGATAGCGTTTCCTCAAAAGTGGTTCCATCTAGCGTCTTCCAGAATATTTTCCACGTTATTTTTACGTTCCTGGTCGTTTGCTGCAGAATAGTAGTATTTTAATGTATGCTTAATGTCACATCCATAGAACTCTACTAATTCTGACATAGCACTTGGACCACTTTCATGAGTCTCCTCAAATATTCGCATTGGTTACGGGTACTTTTGTGATTTCATTGAGATATAATAAAAAGATGGATTTGGATACACCTTCGTTAGTAGGCTTTTTAGGGATCAAAGCGATCCTTGAACTATTGATTTAATGTGTTGTCTCGTGTACTTACTAGACTCGAGTCGTTGGATGGTCTCAAAGGTAATACAATAAATCAAATACAAATTCTTGTAAAATTTGTAATAGAATTTCGATGTCCAAAACAGTTTTTACAAAGGCTACATTTGCAATCGTAGTTTTATTTTCTTTGGCGTTATGAAAAACAAAGCCCTCATACGTAAGCGTTTTAATATGATTACACAAATTCAACCTAAAGATTTATTAAAAATACACAAAATAGCAAATAATTTTAAAATTTCATCCAGTTATTTAGCTATTGCACATTTTCAGACTTTTGACTTCTCCAATATTGTCAGAAACCATTCCATAATCCATAAACACAACCAGTTTAACAAAGCAATGCCCCAAATTGTCAAACCTTGTGCGACTAATAAAAGAGTCCTTGTTTGACTTTCAATACCCATAATATATCTGTTTAACATGCACGTTGTGTAGCGTGATGAAGAGACATCATGGCGCGTCGCCAGATCTCAACTGAACAGTGTCTCCTAATGGTATCAGAGAATTACTGGTTTTATCACCCACTATTATTCTTTATTTATAGTCTTAATGGTCTAAATAGACTGTAAGCTTCAGTTCAAATTTAAGCAATCTAGTTTGTGAGGCTTTTTGGGTTCAAAAGTTAAATATGGAAATAGAATTCGTGGCGCATATTATCCCTGCCTACCCTTTCACGAATATATGTGTGAGTTTATGCATTCATTTAAATTGTCGCCCACATTAGCTGTAAATAAAACCATTGTAAAGAAAGCGAACCTCGAAGACCACGAATGTATACGGTCACTCAATGCCCAGTTCCAAAACAATATTAGCTCGTCAAATATCAAATGTTAACGAATGTCTTAGTGCAGAAATACAACCCGTACCCCTCCTTTCATAACTGGCTTCACCAACCGTACCATTTACGCTACCAAATGCATAAATAGGTCCGTTATATTCATCACCATTTGTATTCCAAAGTTATAAATTGGTTTTATATTTGCAAATAAAATATATTTTCATGCACACTTGGCAGTGGATAATAAATTTAATGCTATCGTCAATTGTTATGATTTGATAAAACAGTAAAGATTAATACCGCGCCCCGCAAGTTATGGGCAATATTTTATTATGGTAATTATATTGCTATGGTAATAAGCTTTGCGGCCGACATTTGTATGAAAAAGTATTTTATGTGTGCACTTATTTACAGTTGTGAGATATATTGGGGCAAGTAAATATGTTGTATTAGAATAGTCACTATAACTTGTGATTCAAGAAAAGATTATATTAACGGTGATTTACATTTACTTCAGTATAAAATTATAGGAATAGTCAATTGATAGAAATAATAATTGTGAAGTCGTCTCGTCGTCGAATTGGTCTAGCGGCGGCATGTATCGGCTGTGAACTGTGAGGTCTTAAGGTCAATTCCTGGTTTGGCAAATATCATTTGTGTGCAGTTTTCAGTTTGAAAAAAATGGCTTACTTATCCAGTAAAGTGACTGCCCTCTGAACCTTAAGAACAAAAACATAGTTTCGAAACGCCATTGGTGATTATTAACTGTACGCAGGTTTTTGCAGGGTCGGCGACCCGCGAGTGACACCTCTGGTGTTGCAGATGTCTATAGGCTTCGGTAACTGCTCACCATCAGGCGGGCCGAATCCTGGTTTGCCTGCTTTGTTTAAATAAAAAAACATCTTCATGAAATTTAAATCAATATCCAAAAATAAATTAATAATTGTTATCAATGCCAAGCATCACGAACGAAATCTCTTAGGCACATTACTCACTTCAAAATTGACAGGTAAGTAGGAATTAATAGCAGTAGGTGGCAATAAATCAGCAAGTTGGGCGCGATGCGGCTCGAACTCCAGAAAACTCCCGCCCTCCAGAGATAACGAATGAAAGTCACGCGTCTTGTTTGTATGTATGAATTTTATTATTAGATGATGTGTAAAACTTTTTTAAGGAAAGTGTTCATTATATGGGATAAATGTAATACCGTCGAGATAGAGTACTGATTGATAATACGAAGTTATCTCTACGTTGTATAGCACCGGAGACTACTTATACTGGTTCATGGAGAGTTCTAGCTTAGAAATATTGCACGCTATCGAACTTATTATTAGTTCAACTTCTTATTTTAACTACCTACCAGCTTTAAAATATAGGCTCTCGTTGATTGTATTTCTGAGTGGTAAAATTGTAATTAATGTATATTTTTTGTAGATTAAATGTAAATAACCGAAGCATTTTGCAAGCAAATGCTGGGAACCGGGAACATTTAACGAATCACTGTTTTCATTGGAGAATATGACGAATATTAGTTTTAAAAAGCACCAAAGTAGCACCGTAATAATGTTAATGTTTAGCCTTCTTCGCTCAAACTGAATTCGAAGTCGTTCGAAAGGGACGAAACATTCGATAACTAAAATAGGTTTTAAATAATATGACTATGAATAAAGCCGCAAGTGTTTAAGGTTCTGCTAGCGAGATATTTGACTGAATACATAAGTACTTAAAATTATTTATTAATGTTTTAAGCGAATAATATATTATGATCTCCCAACATTTAATATAACAGAAAATCAGAGTGAAAAAACATTTTTGCAAATTACACAAAGTTAATCTATTCAAAACCAGAGCGTTACACATAATGCGCCCTTCGCGTCGTAAAATAATAAATTTATATTCACGAACACAGAATTGGCTCGCAATCCCAGCTTAAAACTCCATATAAGTGAATATTAATAAAAATATTCACGGGCGATTCAAAATAGCCGTAAAAAATTATATCAACCGTATCGGCTTACGTGGTCGGACGTGCAAATCCTTTTCACGAGATAAACAAAGGGGGAACTGACAAAAGTACTATTATATGACAGTTTATGAAGAACAAAGACCCGTTTACCCTTTTCAGTATTTATTGTGGACATAAAATACATAGTTTGGGGCCCTGAATATATATCGTGCGAGACACGGTTTCAGATGGGACTGTGTCGCACTGAAGGTGGCGCGAGGTTGTTTATTTAAATCATTCTATAGTGAAAAAGTGTACGGACGTATGTACGGCGGTCAGCATTGTAGTAATTCTTTGATAAGGGATTTGGTTTTTACATAATTTACTGTTGATTTAAGGCCTTTGCTTTAACAGTTTGGAATAATAATAATAAATAGTTACATAAAACTTTCAATACCATTTTCACAGATCATCCTAAAATGTTGGCAACACACCTCCAAGGGCACTAGTGTTATAGACAAACACGTTAATGTCAGGGTATTGTAACAAAACCTGTTTGTCTACTTTGCGAGCATACTCGAGATACTCGATTTCATTTAGTTACATTAATCTCACCGTGATCGAGTAAAATTTACTAAAAACGTGTGTTTAATAGTACCAACATCACAAGTTTTTGACACCAATTCTAAATTTCAATTAAAATCAAGTACCAAGACAACGTTTTATGTAAAAATGAAATATTAAAAAGCAATAGTATCGTGAATCTCCCTTACTCCCCCCTGTCTCTGTTTCGAAGTTAAAAAAATCAGTGACAAGGGTAGCCTGGAACGAACCCGTCCGAAACTTTTTTGATTTATGACTCGCAGAGATTTCGCCTCTGAATTTGTTTTATTTCGCAAACGCATGCGGCGTCTCGACTATTAAAACTGGGCCGAACGGGGCTCAAACCCCCAGAGGAATAAATAGACCAAGTGTGCCCTGAATCAGTAAACTCGTCACACTTTCATCTCGCAATGGCTTGTCGAATTGGGGTAATGTAACTTTTGTTTTGGGGCAAATGGTTATAAATAGTGTGTGGGTTCTTAGGTTAATGGAAACTCGAAGTTCTTTCTTTGATCCAGTTCAAATTGTGAAGCAATTCTAGTACGTTTAGGAGGGCAATATAAAATGTGATCAGTATCCTGCTAAACACTATTGCCCCAGCCCACTGTAATTCTTTTTTGTATTGTCTCTCACTAGTGTATGTTACTATTCTGTAGTCAATTTCTTATGTCGCTAAAAACAGTCCTCTTTCTATGCTTACGAGTGAAATATTGCACAGTATAAAAATATCTCCAACGTCCGCAAAGTCTAAGCAAGTTAATTAAGGAAAATTAAAACTTTTTCAACAGCATGTTTCAGTAATTAAAGTATCATATTTTCTTTAAGTGATCTTGGTCTATTAATTACTTGAAAGCACTTTTGTTAGTTAACGAGGCGCCGCTGTCCCGTTTACTGGACGTGTTGACCGAGAAGGCACGTGGAATGTTTGCTAACTACAAATAAAACTATCCTAACTAATGTTATAAATGTTTGTTTGTTTATTACGCGTTTATACCTTAACCACTCAAGCGATCAACAACAAATTTTGTTTGTACACCTTGTCAAGGGTACGACAATGAATATACGGTGCTTTATATCTAGAAAATAAGTAAATTTCCCGAGGGCTACTTATAAAATATGTGAAAGAACCTCTGTTACCATCACTTGCTCAATCCACTGAACTGTTTGTAATGGCGCACGGGACAGCCGGGAATCTGGAGTTTCATTAAGGCTACCTTTTATTATCAATCTACGGAGAAAAAGGGGGGATGGTGAGGTTCATTATTAATATGAGACACAATTTGAAAATGTTATTGAATGCTTGGTCTTAATGTTTGTGAAATTGACTGAAGTAATTGCGAGCGAAGCCGGGTCGCAACTTCAGTAAAACTATATTCTATACGAGATTAATGGTCCCTAATATTTGTAGTGTTTAGGGCGTTTCGCCTGAATACTTCATGTTATCTAGTATATAAATAGTTTTCCTTTAAAAGCTGGATTTTTGGTCGCGTCACAAGTGTTTTGGGATAGGTATAAATATTTATTGAAGGGGCTTATGCCAGTAAACATTATTTGTCTGCTCAATTTTATAAAAAACATGAATTCTTTTACATACATAAACTCACGCCTTTTTTCAAGAAGGGGTAGGCAGATGTACCAGGGCCGTTTCGTCTTGTGAGTTCCGTTTCACGATGTGATAGGTGTGATATCAGAATCCAGGCTGATAATAAATAGAAAAATCCAATATCACTTGCTTGACACGAATTCTTTTAAAACAATGGTCATTTAAATTATTCCTAGTCATCCAGACTGCGATAGAAAGGAAGCCAGGTGCTAGTTTTAGGGGCGGACACAATGTAACAAAAAAATAATAACGCTGTACGGGTATATCGCTTTTGTAATACCTATAGAAACTTTACTGACACACATATTACAAAAGTTCCCGCCTATCTGTTCAAAGAAATATAGATAAACATACAGATTCATGACCAACAAATAACATTTTGTTTCACGTCTAATATTGTGGAATCAACAACCTTTATAATTTCAACATCCAACTCATACCTACAATAGGGGCGGGTCTCAGCGTATCGAGTGTATTATTTATTATTTATCCCAATCAATTGATCAGTTCACGGCCACTTCAAAACAATGACTAGTAATGAAATTAAATTTAACAATGGCTGGATCATTGGCACAGCATTACGTCGGCGTGTCGACGAGAGAAATTTCACACACGCATCGCCGATAATCACATTGCGGTTGGTGCATATGCACACCATTGCCGTTTAGCCTGTGCTATTAGCTTCACATACTTTTGTTTTCCTGGTACAATGTGGCTTATAATAATTGTTTCTCAGATATTGGTTTATGTAAATATGGAACCTTGGTGGCGTAGTTGTACTAAGGTACGACTACAAAGCTGAGGTCTCGGGTTCGAATCCCGGGTCGGACAAAGTGATATTGAGTTTTTCTATTAATTATCAGCCCGGAGTCAGGAATTTGTGCCCGATATGGCGATGGGCTCGCCCCCTATCACCTCATGGGACGAAACATGTAAGGCCAAATGTGAGTGTCCTGATGGGTTTTAGGTCATCTCGAGAAGTACATTATTACCATTAAGTCTAAAGGTTTAAGGAACCACAATCATCCTTAATTTTCGTGTGAACAATTACCGCAGATAAATAATTTCCGTGCCCGTTGAAAAGACCACAGAATTTCCATCATTTCAAGTGTTCCAACAATTGTTCGTTTACAGGAAATGAGTTTTAATTAAATTGGTTTTAAATTTTAATGGTAGCATTTCAGTGAAATGTGTCGGTGTTGACGACACTTGGTCTTAAATGACAATCGTAGTGTGAAATTATACAATTCTAAAGTGCTATTATTTAACTCGATAAATATTTTCAATATTGCAATATAAAATCCTTTATATTTTCTTATTATAGTAAGACATTAGTTTATACTAGTCTCCAAGACGAAGTTGGTTGAGAAGCCGCCTGTAAAACCAGAAAACACGGATTCGATTCCCGCAAGGACCATTATTTAGTGCGTGACGAGTCTCCTAATCTGTCTAATGAGCGTAATAAAAAGAAAGTAACATCGAACACAAATTATACTTATTTGCCATGATAAAACTGTTTATCCTTACGTTAGTCATTTCTGATATAGAAGTCATTCAAGAAGAATTCATCCCATATTTCGAATAATCGGAGCCCTAATTACCATATTCGATACAAAATTCACGTGGTTTCCTTTAAACTCCAACCCAATCGAATACAACCAACACTATTCCTATCAAAGCAATAACTCGCATTTAATTGGGTCGATGAGTTTCCACAACATTCCATTTAACGCGAGGGAAAATAAAAATTCCAATAAAATCCCATGCAAATATATTAGCGCAAATAAATATACCATTTCCAAACAAGACATAAATAATGGAGCGCTGCCTCGGCACTGGGCGCTGGCGCGCGCCGCTCAACATCCTATAGTTTTTGTAAACGCAAATAAACTATTCAGCGAGTACCTTGGCTATGTTTTTCAGCGGCTATTGGATAAGTATCGATTTTGATTCAAGTTAGGAGATATTGGCTGGCTTGGATCTATTAGGCTTTTCTCTTTGATCATCGTTTCCTATGATTTGTGAAGAATAAAGTATGAATAACAAATATTTCCAGATAATATTATTATTTTATGATCTACGCGTTAATATGTTGCTTCAGTCTTTAAATAACGTTGCTACTTGTAATTTGGCGTAGAATAATTAGACTTCTTTGAATGTAGTAATATTTGGTGTGAAACTTTGATCTAGTCAAGAGTTAAAATTTTTAGATGTCCCATTAATCCTAAGCACTCGTAATATAACATTCTCAACTACATGGCTTGCTTGTTAACCAATTCTGAATGATCAAGAAGAAATATATAATTTCTCTTGACACCAGGTGTATTTAAATTAAATTCAGCAATCTACATCAGCTTATTCTTTGCACCATTCCATTCCAAGCATCCGAAGTACCCGTCCAGGAAGAAATCAAAAGGTATTGTTTCTTTAGATGCTCACGGGAAAGCGATCTTTTGTAACTGTTAATAATGAAACCATTATTACGTTCCTGCTCTTGTTTTCCAGTAAACAATTGACCGGGTATTTGAATAATTAGCTTTATAAAGTCAGAGATATCTGGATTGAGGGCAAGCTTGATCACTTAGACTAGTCTAGAGGTTTCGAGTCTGAGACACACTGTTGATATTTATAGAATTACGTGTAACTATTTATTATAATTCTCGATCACTTCAACTACACAGTAAAATAATGAGTTTGACGTACTCGATAGCTCTTCATACAAATTGAAAAAGCATGTGAAATTCATTGAACTCCTTAATATTTGTCAGTTCTATCTCCTGATACTGAATCCGAGGAGACCCGTGTTCTGCGATTGAACGTACACAGGCTACTATTAGTTTAAAGAGTCGGTTTGGTAACTGCAAATATGTGGATACTTGATTCACGGATTGCACTCACCTCTGATGAATAAAATTGAATTCCCTTTGTGCAGCGCGCACGAGCAGTTATTACGGCTCACCGCAAAATGATTGCGGTCGTTAAGCCGCTTTAAAAACCCTATGAATTAAAATTATTGCCCTAGATTAACTGTGCTTGGCAATTGACAGGTGAGATATTTTATACAGTCATTATTATACTTTAAGATCTTAGTCTCTGTATGAGTTTATGTTCTCAGCAGTAGGCTTTTAGTGTATTAAAAATCTTAAGAGACCTTAGAAGAAACCTTGATAATGGGATCTACACGCGGTACAAGCCGAGGCGCAGAATTTTTCAACTTGCAGATTGTGATAAAATATTAATAAAATCCACGAATTCGCACTAAGCTAGCGTGTTGCACCAAGACCGAAATCCTTCGTAATCGACACAAAATGAGAAAATCTGGGGCCCATTAGAACGGTAAACACATAGCCGGTTATACCCGTAAATTGAAACGTAAAAGTAATACTCGGCGTGTCCATGCTGTCTCATACAACGTAAACAGAGAGAGTAACCACAACAGCATCGATTTGCCAACGAACCTCACTTCAGTAAGAGCCCCGTGGGACCAACATTTTGCAATACGTGCGAAATTGTAAGCCTTTACCGTAACTTCTGCCGCTTTCAGCAGTACTTTATAAAAGTTATAAAGGGTAAAAATTATCTGTTTTCATCCGAGCTCGCAGGTAGGATTTCTATTCAATAAGTTCGATTTTACGTTTTATCGTGCAACATACGTTTTGCTAACTGCAAAACAATGTGTAGAGTATTAGCCTGCCGGATTTAACCGATAGATTGGTCTGACGGTCATGGTTCCCGGGTAAACCTGCTAATGAATGGTGGCAATAGACAATATTGCCCGCCAGATTTCATGATGTAAATTGGGATGGGATGATTAAAGGATGCCCAATATCCCTTTATTCTTTCCATCATTTTTCCTTGCTGCTCCGCTCCCGGTTTGATGGGTCGGCTATACATCTATGATCCAAGCGTTGTGGATGTTCATGGGCGGCAGTGATCACTTACCATCAGGTGACCTTGCTCATTTTCCGGACGTTTATACAAGAGTAAAAAAAAAGATGGATAATAAAAATTACAGTTACAGTTACGTTTTGGTATTTGGATGCATAATAATTATTAAATGTTTTGCGTTCTTTAAAGCTGTAACTTATAATAGGTATATTTATAAACCTTAAAAATAAGGAGAATGAGGTACTTTGGCATGCAAGCTTTCAAGAAATTTGCTCCGCGAATGGAACGCAAGACTACAAAACTAGTACTTCACGTCTATGTTTTTTAAGACTTTGGTGCTACCTCTTATGCAAACTTTGGCGGTCCCCTCATAAGTACTCTACTATTATTAGAACGTGTACTACTATTACAACATTGGAGACTTAAAACTGCATCCATTAATAGAAGCCAGCATGTTTATCATCATAAATATTTCCTTCGTAGAAAACGGTACAGAATTGTACATTACAAACGTCACAAAAGGTTGAACTCATCACAAGGAAATGTAAACCGAATAAAATACAACATCAAAATTGTCAATAGCAAGCGATAGAATGAGTGGCAAAGAGGCGTGCGAGACGAATTAACACGTACAAAGCTTCTCGCGCCATCTCGTGCACACGTGAGCAAACAAAATAATTGCCGTCTACTCCACTGCGATGAATTACCGGGAGGCAACTTCACAACACATTTAAGTGAAAACGCTCCTGCGACGCTCTGTGTGTGCTTTTATCTTTTTCACGTGGATTGTATTTAGTGTAATGTGGCAATTTTGTGTCTTTATCAGTCTATATACTTTGGCTGCCCTGGCCTGCGATTGATACAAGCATAACTTTAAATCGTTAGAAGTGCGTATTATAGGTTCCATTTTCGACTTTCATCGGTTGTATGTACCGTTCTTTCTTTACTACCCCATCACGTACTTAGAATGTACAAGTAATGAATTATATCACAACAAACTTATTAGTCAAGAAGTCCCTAGTTGATTCCCAAGAATTATCACGGACCAAAAGTACGTCATTGAAACTAAAATATGTGTTCGAGTTTGTAGTCTTTATCTTTCGGACAACAGGACTTCCTGTTTAGCAGTTTGTTTTCTAGAGATATTTTACTTCAAAGAATATCGATTCTTAGAAAACATTTGCTAACTTCTTGATACTTTAGTTCATAGTGAGTTTGTTTACTCCTTTTCTGCAGATAGTGGACTGACTATTCATTGCTACTGTCCAATATATTTTTAAGTCAATAATTTTACTGCGATGGCACAAAAATCTTATTGTTATAAATAAAACAGTGTTTGTCGGTTCTTGAGGTTTATCAAAAATATTAACCATAAAATAGTTCTTTTTGTCATTCAAAAGATTTCTTGCTCGAACATAATTTGTATTTCCATCGACCTTTGCCACTCTGACACAACGAGCCGACCCCTGTCACTTTTGCCTTATTTAATTATATTCCAATGCCTTATAGGCTTCTAAAATGATTTATTTCGTTGTCCGGAGAGCCCTTTGATAGATGTGACGTATCTTTATTTGCGTAACGATTTACATTCAGTTTCCTGGTTATTTTCTGAAAAATTGCCTGAAGTAACGCCAACTGCGAAAATCATCTTTGTTATTTTATGCCAAGTTCGCGAATGTTTTGAAGAAATAAGATGTCATCAACTTCTTGGCGTGTAAAACACTTTATTTTCTTCATAAAATGTTGACTGGTATGAAATATATTTTATTAAATCCTAGAGGTAAGGTGAGATAAATAAGTAGATCTAAGAGAAAACTATTTTATGAAGATACGTACGTACATTTCTCCAGACACTTTCACCCACGTACTATAAATCTGTGGAAATAATTGCCAACAGCGGTATTTCCAGACAAATACGACCTGGTGACCTTGAAAAAAACTAGCGTATTCCCACCTTAAAGGCCGGCAATGCATCTCCATGGTGTTGCAGATGTTCATGTGTGGCGGTGATCACTTACATACCCTAAAGTGAACTGTGGGGACAAGGGTACAATTCCTAAGTAAAGTACACCATTTTTAAAAAAAAACTAAAAGTGTAAAGTATAAGATTGGAGTATTTCCTGACAAACGATCCTACAGTAATTTATCTCCAACATAACGACTTTGATTGCAAATGCGATAGTGTCATCCGGATTTTCCGAGCATAGCTGTGCACTATTCCCGCGAACATAAAACTCAAGAATCCCAATAAAATCTCTAAACGACTGTACTTTTACTTCACTTAGTAAATTTGAATCGAGCTCTTGGCTACAACTTAACCCTGACATAGGCTTGATATTTTAACCCATCGCAATAATTCTGTATTATCATGAAAAACATGATTAACCTTCCAAGGAATTCTCAATTTTCTCGCAGTGAAATAGGGTGCAAATTCCATAATTTGTGATTACTTCGTAGAACGTTTCGTTCGATTTGTCACTAGAACAGATCGTAAAATAGCATTAATTAAGGTTCGAGCTGTGATGGGTTAATGCTAAATGCTAATTGGTTATTTTCGACGTTGTTTTATGAAATTGTTTTCTGTATTGTTTTAATTAAAGTTCAATTAAAAAGGCGCTCGTTTGTGAATTTATTGCGCACAGCTAATGACTGATCAGTATCAAGTTGTCACTTCTAATTTATGCGTTTAATTACTGTATTGGTGATTCTGACATATTATTATAAAAATTGGGTTTAAAATGAAAGTGAAAATTACTTTGGAAAATTTGATCATAGTGACAAAATTTCTCTTTTCTACTCTTTTTTTTAAGCTATCCTTGTAAATATTCTAACTATGATTTCCTTTGCGCTGTTCACATTCATGTATGTCATCAGCAGCGATCAACATTCTGTTGATTACCTATAGCTTATTGAGGTGAATAACTGCGAAATATATAACCACTTCATTATGATAAATAATTAATTAATAGGATCGCTGGCTTCACAATTATGTTTAATTGACCTCTCTTGAAATTTCCAGACCAAAAGCAGTTAATTTAAATTAAAAACATACAATAGCCAATTGTCAAAACCATTAAACCACTTTGTAACGCGAATACAAACTTCATCAGAAATAGCTTAGAAGTTATATTCTGCTTTATTAATGGTTTAATGTTGGCACATTGTAAATTGTAACACACTGCTATAAGGCTTAAAGTTGCGTTTAACTAGGATCCTTTTAACCCACCAACACGGCTTTCGAGGCCCGGACTCGCCAAACTGACCTTTTATTAAGCAATTACATTTTTGACTTCATAAGGCGGAGATTAAACGTTTGACGTATTAGGGTCATACAAGTACGGAATTATTCCATCATGTGGAATTAGGTTTGAAATTGAATTATATTATATTATAATGTAAATAACTATAAAAATGTTTGTATAATATTAATATGAGTTGGAGTACTGAAAAAGAATGATGAAGTTCTAATATCTATGAAAATACTCGTTTTCATATCCAGAATAGGAAGAATAATTATTAGGACAAGCTGTCACAATTTTGCCGAATGACGAGAAAATAGCCTCGTCAGTCGTCTATAGGCAATACGAGTAATTTATACCTAAAATTTTATGAATTGAAGAAGTTATCTGCGAAATTGTATTCAAATAATATGTAGATTCCGTTAACGAACATTTAAATCTCTGTTTCTCCAACTCCGTTGCTTCTAGACTTAACAGTAAAAAAATAGAATTAGTAGTGGTGGTGGGGTTCGTCTATTACACATTTTCTTCTACTCCGACCATTAAGATATTATGGATTGTTTTGTGGATTTCATAACACCATAATATGTTAATTACTGTGCAATTCAGATGAAAGATCCACCATCCATTTATTTTATATAAATTCCTAGCCAGCCAAGACCATTTAATTCCAAATTCCTTATTTTTGTGAACAATTTGAAGTGTACTTCATGCGTCAAACATCAATACCAAGGCCAAGTGAAGGTAGAAAAGCTTTTATCACTCAATAAATCACTACGACGTGTAGGTACATGAAATATTTTCCAAGGCGATGGCGGAGCTAACCGCTATCGTCATAAACAATCTGGGAAGGGTAAACATGGGACATTAAACCACAAAAGGCAGAAATAACATAACACACTCCTACTATTATTCGCCGGATTTTATATATCGAGTGCCAGTGGTGATGTCACACCGTGGTGTAATATGGTTGAAGAATGTTATTTTGCATGATTTTATTTAACGTCTACGTCGCGTCGGTACGGTTTTTTATTATTGCTAGTGACTGAAGGGACAACACAGATGCTGCCTATTAGCCAAATATTTTTTTAAAGGTAAATGTCATACGTGGGCAGTTTTGATGTAGAGGACGCACTTTTAATATGCTAGACGCAGAATATATGTTTTTGTATAAATACATATCCTTGATGGTCAATAAGTATTCTGGCTAGATCGAAAGTGGTTATTTTACAGTTATTAAATTGCATTTAGTTAAAACTTTATAAAGCTCTGCTAGTGTCAATAATTCATATACATCACGGAAAAGATTTTTGTCGTATTTTTATTTTATTTTATTTGAATTTGGTACAAAAGCATTTAACAAATTACAACTTAGACAACTAAAAAGTAAAACTAGTACAGTGATAAATGTAAAATTAATTTGTTAAACAAAGTATTGTACACAACATTAATAAACTTAATCGAAATCCATCTTGAATTACGCGTCGGTGTAAACGTTAACGGTCATAATAGAGCGAACCTCTCGACCCGCGGCAGGAAATTACCTCTCGGCCCGTGAAAGCCGGCAAAAATTTAACGATTGCTTTATCCGAACACTTGGCCCTCTTGACGTGTTACCAAACCGTGTTTTGGCCACTTATGGGCCGGCGATCGCCACAGAATATTGCAATGATGACCTAGCAAAAGTGAAAAAGGGGCTAGATTTTTATAAAATTGTCGATGTGTTTTAAATACTGCGAGGAAATAACTATAAACAACGACAAGGTAAGTTTGGTGCAGGTCTGTTTGAAACTGAATATACACTGAGATCCTGAAAAACGATGCACTTTTGTCTCACTTTAGCGGGTTCTGCATATTTATATGCGTCGGTTGCTGTGCGAGTGTATGTGAACATCCTGGCAACAGTAGTTATTCGACGTCTACATATTAAATTTTATCTAATGTAAAAATTCCTAGCTAGACCAAGCTTTTATTCCGTGCTCTTGCAAGTAAATAATTCTGCAATAGAGGTATATTAAAACTATATTCAAATCTACTTTTAACTTTTATTTTCTACCTGTTTATTTAAGGATATACTGATTTATGTCTGATTTTGTAGAAGAGATACTATAGAAAAAGGTCATTGCTTCGAAAACAATTGAGAATTTATTACATAAATTCAATAAACTAAATTTTGTAATACGGTTTGGTAGGAAAATCTATTAACTATACAAATAGTAATACCAATCAGCACTTTACAAATAAAATTGTAGATATTTGTTTAAGACTTTTCAATTTAAATGTTTTACGAAACATTTTGCATCGCTTTGTTTTCTATATAGAAGCACGTTGTTAATTTTCTTTAATCTTTTCATTCTGTTGGACATTGGGAAGACCACAGCGGCTGCAATCCCTAGATCACGTAAAACCAATAATTTACCATCGCTCGTATCCGGCTCCCTACAGACTATTAACTGAGCATTGTATCGGCTGCGGTGTAAGGATAGTTTATTAATCGAATGATGAAGATTCACTGTCTTTTGTTGCTTCGTTTGATAAAACTTCATTTGTATTTTGATTTTTGGTTTAAGTTTTAGAAATGTGTTCACAAAGTTTGCCTTGGGTTCTGATGACATAATCGAGTAATAAATATAAGCTAAATTTAGTTCCGTTACTTTCGATATCTTTTTCATCTTCAAATCTCAAGGGCTTACAACACATATGTTTTTGGTGTAGTAATTTCGTAAGCGGCAATAAGCAGTTTGTATCTTGATTCTGATTCTTCATGATCTTGAAGCTTCTCATCAGTATCCTACCGAAGTATCTAGTATACATACATTCTATGTTAAGATATAATCAATGCACAAGGTCTTTAATGACCTTCCTCTATAAATATGTAGTACTCAACTCAGATATTGCTCTATCTATTTCACTCTTAGATTGGCCGGAACTTTATTTGAATCAACGCATCCGTTAGATTACACGGGTCAACATGAAATTTGACTTTGATTGCAAAGCATTAAATTTCGGTAGTTTAGGTCGTAATAAGACGGAAAAAAAATATATGGCATGAAAAACTTTGCTTTTGTGCTTAGAAGACTGATTGAACGAAATTTTTAAATATCTCGGATTTTAATTTTTGATTGAAAATAAAACTATTGAAATAAAAATGTTTATTATTTTTATTAAGTTTTACTATCAAATTAGCTTACAGAAAAGTGGAAAATAACTTAAAAGTGCACACTTTTACTTTTTCTTTTATGTTCATAGCTGCTTTCTCTCAATAAACCCCAAATATAGTCGCCCATCATGTTTTCATTGTATTGGCCTTGATAGCGTTGTTCAAAATTCATGATGTCCTGATGGAAACGTTCTCCTTGCTCTTCGGAATAGGCTCCCATATTGTTTTTAAATTTATCCAAATGAGCATGCAGCATATTATGTACTTTTAATGACATCGAACTTTAATAAATTGACCACATATAAAACAAAATGCATCAGCATCGTATTTGCACTTTCGTGACGAAATTTTAAGTTATTCTGGGCTTGTAAATAACACCTGATGGTTGTTTATCACTCGGGTGCCATCTAGCGGCACAGTGTAAACGTTAATACCCCACTTTCACCGCGCGGTCTTTGTAAAAATATTAAAATCAATTAAAATTTATGAAAAAATTGAAAAATGAGTATTATTATTATAACTATCACAAAAGCAAACTTTATACCGAAAAAAGGTATTTTCTTTTCGTTTTTGTGCATAACTAACTGGAAAATAATAGTATAAACTTTAGGACAAAGAACGAATTTTTTTTTTGTAGAGTCGTGTTATCCATGATATGACGTATCTGTATCAGCCTATATACGTCCCACTGTTGGGCATGGGCCTACTATTCAATCGAGAGAATCGATTGAGAGTGGTAAGGCCATATAGTCCACCACGCTGGCCATGTGCGGGTTGACGGACTTACATACCGTAGAAATTCTTTAAAATCGCTACGGTATGCAGGTTTCCTCACGATGCTTTAAGCCTTCACCGTTAAAGTGATATGATGTACTAGTGATTAAACCAATTTGATGCAAATCAGTTTGGCGATGTTTTTAATTTGTACCTATATACTTTTTGGGCCACACATTACGATTATATGTCTATTTAAAACTCTTAATCAGACTACTTCTACAGAAACCACAATAAAATCTTACTGCAACTCCTGGAGGGATTTGTAATGAATTACCCCACTTAAAAAGTATCGTGAAGATCTCCAAACATCGAAGTTTCCACACTTTTGTTCTCAGCAAAGTTATTACGCTCCGATTTCCAGTTACCACTTCGCGAGTACGATATATTTATATTACTAAGCGTGAAGCAATTTGGAATTCCAGATTATGGCAATACGGTTGTGATTTTGATTGGGTTCTGAAGCTGTTTGCATTAACGCGGGCTGGATTTGAGCACTTACAACTGTTAGGCCATTTGTTATGAATTACATTGTGATAGTAACTACTTTTTTCGGATTTTACCCGCGTGGTTGGTGGGATTTTATATTATTTGAAAAACCTTATCCAAATTTAAATCTCCCTGATCAGATTATCAGCTCCCAAATTACATCCAATTGGTATAACAAACCCAACCGAATTGCATTTACACGAATCGAATTCCGTAGCCGATTAAAAATTCTAAGCAAATAGGGTATTTGCGTGAAATTCAAATGAAACACTTGGTTTAATTCGACTGCCGTAAAAAGGTATAACTGGCGGTTCGGACCCATTAACAGCGGTCGCTTTAGTGAAGATTGCGTTCATTGAGTGGCCGAATGTTCGTTTATAATGGTTAACATTCAAATTAATTATTTTTATTAAAATTGTGGCAACTTTTTTTGGTTGGGATTAGACGGAATTTCTATATCGAGACTAAGGAAGTTTGGAATAAGGAAAAAAATGTTTAGGTTATTAACATTAATAGAACCAAATAGAAAACAATGGTTATAGACATTTTAGCGATTTTATTCACATCACCATAATCTATATAAAAAGTCTCAAATAACAGTTTAACTTTATATCAAGTTTCTTATAAGCTCCAAATATAAATTTCAAATTTTGCCGGACCATACACGGGCTGCACCCGATCCACCATATTCTACTGGCATCGGTAACTTTCACGGGTTTTCCATCATGTACGGTAGCCGCTATATTTATTATCACTGTCTCACAGGAAATCACCGTGAAGCTCAACTTTGATGTCGCGTTTTGTTCGATGAGTGAGATTGACGGATGCCCTATACCTTATTCCTCTCCCAAACCTTTTTCCTTCCCGCTCTCCTCCCGATAATAATGGGTTAAAACTTACAAATTTAGCATTGCAATATAATTGCTTCAAAGATCTCCAATGTCGCTCTAAACTAAAACAAAGTTTTCTTTTTATACTGCTTTCAAACAACCATTCGTAAACGGTTGTGACGTTGTAGAATGTCACCCGGATTAGTTTAAGTCTATGGCTCAATTATATATATTGTCTATGCCAATCAACGCCTCCATTGCGCTGATTGGTCGATTCAATTCTGACAGCTAAAACGTGCGAACTGTCATCGTACGCATAAATACGCGTGTAACCTCTCTCGCGTCCTCTTTCTAAAAATAAACTGCGTGCTACCACGCGTGTTGTTGTTCCCGCTGGGGTGAGTGTTAAAAGTGCTAACTTGCTAACCGCTTAACCGCTTGTTTCGCAGCTTATTCTGCCGCCGGCTTGTGAACTACCACGAGTCGCTGGCACGGAATGTAAACCTAGTTTGCATTCCGATTTCTTGGACGCTGATTCCAGGTTCACCTTCACCTTCACCTTCACGTGCTTCACTTCTTCACTTTATCTACTCTCTTCCTGCTTACGGCACGGAGCGTGCCGTGCTTGGCTTCACTCCGCACCGCTTCTTGCCCGTGCTGCGACCGCACCTGTGCCGAGCCGCTGACCTGCGCACCACTACCGGCCACATGGCAGCTAACCTTGCCGGCGAGCTGTCGTCGGAAACCGCCACGTGCAGAAGACCCGGATCAGTGTCCACAGAAGGCCAGTGACTCTTGTTGCATAACACCAGCAACAGTACCGAGTGTAAGACGGTGATGCGAAATATTAAAGCCTGTACCACGTAATCACCCTGAGTTCTTATTTTCTACCTACTCCTATCTGCGGGCGGTCCCTAAACCCGCCGCACGGTGTAATTACCAATAAAACACTAATTGTAATATCTCGACCATTAGCCAGTTCAAGTTTAATACATATTATCATGTTTTTGTCTGTTTCAACCTTACATCCAATGGCCCTACAAATAGCGTTAACTCTTAACCACAGATTAGGGTTAATGTGATAATTAAATACAATGAAGCTGAAATGTTCTAAAGGATCATATTAATTACGGCTTTAGATTGAGGGGTTACATATTTGGCAATTTCGAAAGTGTTAAAAACAATTATTATCTAAGGGCTAAGTAATACAGAATATGTCTAAGGGAAGATAAAAAAATAGATTCATCAACTACTAAGAGGTAGATCTCTAAAATAGTGCAAGTGGTGGTCTAGGTGGGTGTTAATGCTTTATTTATTTCTGAGTAAAAGCATCATTGTGTTTCATATTGATCAGATAGTAGTATTATTAGACTTAATGTTTCGGTGTGACCTATGTAATACCGTGCCATGGAGTGTTCAATAATATGGAGTCCTGAGCATTGTTGCTCCTATTGATGAGCAGGCATAATGATTATTCACGACTCTCATTCACGTCAATGAAAACTATTAGAGACAGAATAATCTCTACTTTCCTCATACTGCCTTTGTTTTCAACGGTTGGCACTGCGCATGGTTCAGGAATGGGTGTACGCTGTATATTTGTTAAGCTGCTCACGTTGCAAAAAGCCTTTTAACTGTTTTTAATATTATTTACGTTTTGTTTCCATTTGCTGTAATATTCGGTTAGTTTCTATCATTAGAGCATTCTCGTTTTGGCAAGTAGTTAGAAAAAGCAATATTGATTTTTATATAATATTCTCTGCTTGTTATATAAATATAAACTGTTTTTATTTTTTAGGTACTTCAGTACGATTTGGAGTACATAAAAACGCATTTAGCTTGTTTTTCCAATACTCAGGCCATCCATTACAATAATCGTTTTGTTTAAAAACTAATAACTGCAATCTATCTCAATACAGCGTGGTTGAGCTGAAAAAAATATCATGACCCAACTTGTTGTATACTAGTTTATTATCATAAATCAAAGTAGTTTGATTGGATTTCGTAATATTAAACCACTTGCTGGTTACTGCTATCACGGGACGCAAAATATATCCCATAACAACCCATGCTGTTAAGGGAAAACTGGTAGATACAATTGTGCCACTTCTGCCAGTTAGTACTGGCGTATAATGTTTATTTATTGGTAATAGATACTGTATATAGACTGATCGGTGGTTACCATTAAGTGTTTTGAAGACTGTCGTGTCAGTAGGTGTTAAAAACAAAAACATTAGCTACGGCGAGAAGCCACCGTTTTGAATAGTCACCATGTATAATGCATTCACCTAGAAGAAACGACATATGTATATATAGAATCTACCATATCATTTGCGCTACAAAAGAACACTCACTGTATATAATCGTTATACGAATATGCAAATCCATTCCACTAGAAAGCAGTTGACCTTATTATCAACCAAATGTCCAGACTCGGTTAGTTTGGAATGTAATTATTTATTGAACTGGTCGATAAGTCAGGCCAGCCGTTTTCGAGCGTTCCGTGCGCGGAGCAAGTTCATATAACATCCGTAAACTGTAAATCCTAGACTGATTGCTAATGTTGGAATGGTACTGAGAGGTCGTGATAGCGCTATCTATAAAACAGTGTCTTTGTAACAAACGTTTGTTTAGCATATCGGTATACACATATAAATCGCGAGCGCTAAAATTAGTTGGCGTAGTTGTATTGCGGTACGGCTACAAAGCTGAGGTCTCGGGTTCGAGTCCCGGGTCGGGCAAAGTGGTATTGGATTTTTCTATTCATTATCAGCCCGGAGTCAGGAATTTGTGCCCAATATGGCGATAGGCTCGCCCCCTATCACATCATGGGACGGAACATACAAGGCGAAATGTGGGTGTCCTGGTGGCGCCTCTGCCTACCCCTTCGGGGATAAAGGCGTGAGATTATGTATGTATGAATGTAAAATTCATTAGTGCACATTTTTTGCGCTTTATAGAGTCTTTAAAAAAAGTAGGGACATAATAACTAAAACATGATATATTTTATTTTGCTTTTTAAATTTATATTGTTTGAAATGTTGTGAGCAATAGCCTAGTTGGGAGTTGAATGTAAATAAATAAATACACCCAACAGTCACGTACGTAGTCCTGACCCCACACTAAGATCGAGTCTTGTGTCGTGGGTATCAGAAGCTACGAGAGACTTTTCGGTCTCACAAACACCCAGACCCGAAACAAATACCTGTGGATCACACAAATATTTGTTTCGGTGCGGGGATCGAACCCGCGGCCTCTCGTTTCACAGGCGGCGTCAAACCAACTGCGCCACGGAGGCTGTCAAATGTAATTAAACGAACGCAACAAGACACTTTTCTAATTTGTACTTCTAAGTAGGTTTTTAGATATACTGCTGATTAAATGATAACTCTAGGTAATCAACAATAAAATAATGCTCAGCTTAGCTTTCAGCCTAACATGCAGTACTAATAATTATTAATCCTCGAACGCACCCACATATTATACTAAGCCTGATTTTATTTTATACGCCATCCAGACAGATACCAATATCCATTTTCATGTTACTATTCTATATCAGCCCATATACGTCCCACTGCAGGGCACGGGCCTACTCTACAATCGAGAGAATCGATTGAGAGTGGTTAGGCCATATAGTCCGCCATATAGCCTTTCATGTTACTAAAAAAAAAAAAAAATTAAAGGTTAATAAAAATTCTAAGTAACATAAAGCTACCCAAAAAGTTGATGTAATTTAACTTTAGACATCATTTACGACTCTTAACTGTTTGAGTAGTAATATTCGGTGGAATTACAAACGCAGATGTCGGCAAGTGTTTGGACTTGCCGGTAATTGGACATTTAATATTTAACTTCCAAATTTTATTATAGAAAAGACACTATTCATTGGAACAAAAAAATATAATTATTTTATAAGATGAATTTATTTTATGATAGATGAATTTCGTCGCTTCTTTAGTCTATCTCTTCAGCCACAGGAAGTCCATTGCTGAACATAGGCCACCCCCAAGGATCTCCATATCGACCTGTTGGAAGCGGTTGGTCTACTAGTGTTTATATAAATAAATAAATAAATAAATACACCCAACAGTCACATACATAGTCCTGACCCCACACTAAGATCGAGTCTTGTGTCGTGGGTATCAGAAGCTACGAGAGACTTTTCGGTCTCACAAACACCCAGACCCGAAACAAATACCTGTGGATCACACAAATATTTGTTTCGGTGCGGGGATCGAACCCGCGGCTTCTCGTTTCACAGGCGGCGTCAAACCAACTGCGCCATGGAGGCATATGAACTGTTATCTTTGATGTTCTGAGCCCTATTTAAAAATCTGACAGTCAGTTTATACCTGGTTATCGATTTGAAAAATCTCACATTATGATTTGGAAAATATATCTAACATAGTGATAAATTATTTGCCGACAACATATTGACAATTTGACAGTGGGTTGTATCCAAGATTCAGAAATGGTAGGTACTTATGCATGTATAATTTCTCCATGACCGTATAACATCAACATAATCCCATAACAACACAGAACAAGACATTATTATCATTATTCATTCTGTAAAATGACGGTAAATTGTTCCCAACACATCCCACCTAGTCCGTAATGAGTCCATTGTAGACGCCGCGTCCCACCTTGGGACTTACCTCTAATACCATCCGATTAGTGGTTCCCAGCCTGGCCCTTGTCACGGGGTCGTTTGGGACGCCCCCGCAACTAATGCTCTGAATCCAGCGTGTAAAGTCATGTTGGATGTGAGTAAACATTTATTAAACAGGCGCGATTATGGCGGCTCTATTTGTGCCTAAAAGGATTGTGTCGCTGGGAGGTTGCCGTTTTTAATTGCATTTAAACTGCTGTTTAGGTCAAACAAAAACCAACCATGTTTAAATGTTTTTTTAGGTTATTTGCAGTGTGGTACTTTGAATTGATTGTTATGTTTTGATGTCATAAAAACATGATTTTTTTAATGGTGGTACTTAATAAAAAATGAAAAATAAATTTTATATTTCATCCATTTTAAATATTTCCATTCACGTAAGGGTGGGTACATACGAGTATATGTATAAGTACATAACATCTTCTTACACAATAACTTCATCAGCTGTAAATATATAAATAAACTGTAGTTACTTTAGTTCCGGTTACTGCCTCGGTGGAGTAGTTGTACTACGGTACGATTACAAAGCTGAGACCTTTGGTACGAATCCCGGGTCATGCAAAGTGATATTGGATTTTTCTATTCATTATCAGCCCGGAGTCAGGAATTTGTGCCCGACGTGGCGATAGGCTCGCCTCAATCACATCGTGGGACGGAACATACAAGGCGAAATGTGGAAGTTATGGTAGCACCTCTGTCTACCCCTTCTGGGAAAAATATGTATGTAAGTACGTACTTTACTTCCATCTCGGAATAAAACTGAGTTCAAATATGTAACAAATATTTTTTTCAGTCTAATTTTGAATATAAATATAATTTTATTTCACAAAGAAAACGGTTCGAAGAAACGGCTGACCTAACTCATGTAATGTTAATAAAATGTCAAAACATATTCGCTACAAATACTTACTCATGAATTTTTTAAATTATTTCATGTTTACGACACTTATTGTTTATGACACCTATTTCTTTTCTAACTAGGCTAGGGAAGGTTATGGTGTCAAAATTTAAGCTTAGAGAAAATACTCTTTAAGTTTATCAAGTAACGTGCCTAATGCCTATCCTTTGTTAGAATGTACACATATTTAAAGTAAAGAAAGAAAGATAAAAAAAAAAAAATACTAAAGTTATATTGGGCCAGCATGATGAACTAAAACCCAGCTTATCTCATTGCTTAAGACGGCCCAAGACTAATCTTGCCATTTACACTGATGCAAAGCTAGACAAATAATTATTGGTTAAGTATACTGGTTGATTAGTATAGCGATACAAACATAAACTTACGCCTTTTTCCCAGAGAAGGTAGACAGAGATGCTACCAGGACACCCACATTTCGACGTGTATGTTCCGTCCCATGATGTGATAGGGGGCAAGCCTATCGCCATATCGGGCACAAATTTCTGACTCCGGGCTGATAATAAAGAAAAAAATCCAATATCACTATGCCCGAACTGAGATTCGAACCTGAGACCTCAGCGTTGTTATAGTAGTACAACTGCGCCACCGAGGCAGTCTAGTATAGCGACTAGCGTGTTACATGCGACGCGTATATTATTACATATTGCTGCCCTGTGCCACACGCACACCTATCCAAATCGCTGACGCCTACAACGTGATAGCTCTGTGGAAACTTCCGACACGAGGTAACGCAAATGCTGACTCCGCGACCTCAATACTTCACAGTTTTAAGTACTCATTGTAAAATTATTCTTGTACCCTTCGATCAAGTTAGTTGTAGTTTAGAAATAAATTTGTATTTTAATTATTTTTATACACATAATAATAGAAGAACCCCCAATATTGCCCATTACCCATAGAAATATGCCGCGTTTTCGACTCGGCTTTCTTAAATCCAATTTCAAGTAAGCTATCACAATCGTGCAATCGATTAGTATTCACCAAAAAGTATTATCCACAACTTACCATTTGATACTCTATTTGGACTGTACTGCAATGACCAAATGATAAAATTGTAAAAATCTTATCCTATCAGTATAAGAAGCTGACGAGACTTAATGTTATATTTCGTCCTTTATCCTAAATTCATCTAAAGACTAGCGAAGGTTAAAGGTGTTATATGTCTAGTAAACGTATCGAAATCTTACAAATATAATCTCAATATCACGTGTTACTTATCAATTGAGACTTTATTGATTCGGATACCTATCAAAAAGTGATTAATTAAATTTGCTCTCGTTATTGTCTGACATTGAGTGCGGTCGTATCAAATTGAAAATCTTTTCACATTCGCAATTTTGGAATTATACCTATATATTAGAATGAAATTATAAAAGCGCAGAAATCAAGGTATTGCTAGAAGTTAAATAACATGGCAGATGTGCCAAATTCATTTTTTAAAGTTAACATTTCTGCTGATAATCCTTTATGTTTATGTTTTCAATGCACAGAAAAATCTGTCCATTAAATAAATCGGCACAATTGAATAGTTTTATTAATTGACAACCGTATTGTTTATGTTTTGTTTTCTTTTTCTTCTTCCAGTGCCTCTTCTTCATCGTCTATGCTTTTAGATACTTAAACGTAAACTAAAGAAATATTTAAAGCTGATGCATACTAGTACCTTATGAGAATGTAAGGGCTAAATGAAAGCTCATTATTGCTTTGCGCCCTATCTGCAATTTAATCTATGATAACAGATGGCATTGTGCGGATGACGGCGGTCATTCCGCGTGTTTGTGTAAATATATGATTATACAGCGAAAATATACTGATGTGAAGTTCATTAAGTTATAACCTACACATACATTTTTACTTACATTCATAAGTCTCTAGTGCGCCATAGTTCGCTGATTTTTTTTCCCCCCAAGATGTGATAGGCGATGAGCCAAAAGCCTTGTTGGACATAAATTATTTATTGTCCACAGCAATATGTGATTTTTTAAACTGAAAATCTCACCGTTTGGATTATCGATAGGCGATTCAGGACTTAATGGGTCACAACTCATACGCAGTAGAGAAGCAAAGAGTTCGTCAAGCTTTTTAACTGTCGGTAAACAAATTAAAATAATAAAAAAAAACCTTTTTATGTCTCAGGGTGGCGAGCGCAGTGGAATGCCAAGCATTGCCTTGTAATTCATTATGTTTAATTTTGGTGCAACTGTGCAATGAGCGGTCGTATCGCTTACCATAAGGGGAATGGCTTGCTCGTCTCGCCAGTCATCGCATTAAAAAAAATATATAAAAATGACCTTTAGCTAGGAGCAATGCGGCCTGCGTCATTACCAATGATCTTGATATTATATGACCAAATAGGTACTACTGGATGTCTGGATGCAAAATAATTGTAACTTCTTCTGCCCGGTTCTTTTTCGTGCCATTTCTATTATGTATTTTGTTGTTGCTCATACATTTGCATTGCACTGCGTTACCACCAAGTGCGTGGTAGCCACTCTCGTTCCAGTATAAAATGCACGATGTTGATTGTCCGTTATCGGCGGTTCCGGCTCAATTGAGCCAGTTCATCTGGGAATGGAATCCGCGGCCTTTCGCTTCACAGCCATTTCGTGGCGCGCTATTATCTTTCATACGAGTTTAAACGCCTCATTTTAACGATTCATTTGTAAACCTTCATTTTAAATCGGCTCGTTATAAACAAATAACTCGGAGCATTCCAGAAATGGACACGATAAGTTTTATTGACATATCGTAATATTATTTCATACGAAATACCAGTTTATCGAGTATGTTATGTGGACATAATTATGTAACCGCGTTTAATTAATCACTTACGTATTTGTACTCAGGAATTAATAAATGTACTGTACGCTATTGATATTTATCTGAGTTCGTTGTTAGTGCAATTAAGTATTATTTTTAATAGATCACCAAACATGAAAATGACATTTTAAGATTTTTGTGGTAGCATATTCATAACCGCTAGATAGTGACCACGATAAACAGCGGTTAACATTCTGGTACGTAAACTACGCAATTCCGTTAATTATCAGGTTTATACCATACTTATACACATACATACTCGTATATCCTAATACAACGAAGCCAGCAAAATAATGTCGATCAGTGAGAGACAGTGGACTCGTATCGGTGGACACTGTATCTGGGCTGCACTCCACTTACCATCATGTGCATTATACTTTCTTTATCGTGCCAGCATTAAAAAAAAAGATCTATGTATACTAATACTAGGTAAGAAGAACTAAAACGTAACTCTTTATCGAAGCGACCCAACAGCGAATCAGTTAAATTTGGATCCTAATATCACATAATGGAGGATTAAAACCGTTCTTACCCAATAAATAACTAAAGTAGGAGGCTTGTCGCATCATCCCCGTTGAAATGTGGCCGAGGTAATGCCACCCGGCCCTTTTAGTTCAAACTAAGGACATTATAAAGGGATATACGTAAATCACACTAGAGAGGCTTCATTACTTATTACTGGCCGAGTGCTGGATCTCCATTGTTTCAGAAACCTTGGATTTGTGAGACATTTCTGTTATTGTAATGGCTTATTTACGTTGCTCGACAAGGCCCGCATGCAGGGAGCGGGATTTTTTTATATGCTGGCATGACGTGACTCTCCGCCTGGCGGTCAGTTGTGTGTCCAGATAGAGTGTCCACCGATATGAGGTGGCTATCTCTCGCCGAACGACACAATCATACCACAGAAAAAGAGGAGAGAAATAAAGAAAACAATATTTATTTTCGTCACAAAACACAAAATGCAACATGACAAAAATATCGTAAATAGTACACCGAAAAATAAAATCCAAATTAATTATTACTTATGCGTTGACTGTAACAAAAAAGGGGAAAAAACGGGCAAGATTTAATTACAATCTATATCCGGACGAAATAATCCCCTCTACAAAGAGATCCATTGACGTCTGTTGAATCAGAACCTACTTCGATTTGGGGCCGATCCTAAAACAAACTAATTACGTGGGTGTTTAAAGTGCCTTCTGGTGTACAATTAAGGGCTGAAAGGGCTCCCGATGTGTTCAATAAACTGTTATCAAGCGGACCTATTAGGGCAAAGGGCTTCGATAAACTAGTGACAGGAATTAGTTTAGGTTTTAGAGGCATTTTAGTGTGGGATTTTTGTAAGTATTTTCATAAATAAACACGGAACTGTACGTTGTGGCTACTACAAAGATTTATGCGTGATTTGTGTGTTGTGTTTTTAATATATGATAGCAAATGGTCAGATACTACGCAGTCCATATAGTGTCGATTGACAAAAATCTCTTCCTATTTGGTACAATGATAAGAACATACTTGAATGCTTCTTCTTTATTATAAACAACGAGGGAGTGTTTGGTGCCAGGACACACACCAGTTTCTAATATTTTTATCGGTATGGTGATTGAACCTTATTCGTCTAATTTCACAGCCGAGATCGACTTTGTTATGCCTAAAAGGCTACTTTTGGTACAAAGACTCTATGATATTATAGATTCTTGACATTCTTTTACTTGAAGTAAGTACATTTGTAAGAAACCTAATAAAGCTAGTGTTAAGGAGGGCCTAATAACTGCGACACAGTAATAACTAATGCGGTTATTATGGCAAAATTGTTATTGTTACGTTATTTCTTTGGTTCCTAAATTTTTTTTTAATTTTTTTAAATTTAAGTTTTAGATGGATGACAAATTAAAAGTCTTTTACACGGGGAGAGTTTCTCGCGGCGAAAATCGCATGCGAGTATTGCATGACATAACCGCCATAGATTATCGTGTTCTGAAAAATGTTTACACCATGCAACTTTTTATATCCTTACGATAATCTTATCGTCGAGGCGAGTAAGTCGTCCCGTGTAAATGGGACTTAAGGTTACAAACATAGTTTTTAAGTATTAGTAATTTTCCTAGTTGATTCATAACATGTTGTAAAATATTATTTTATTACTCAGCAATCCTATAGGAAAAGGAGTTAGCAGGCACCATGCGATTTCACTTTCTATGATAAAATTGTGTGAGGTAAATTTTTCCCTTCATGCAGTTTCATCTACCATTTCATTCTGTTCAACTCACTAAAACATATTATAATTCCTGTATTCTTAAAAGTCTCTTATATATTTTACTCCATTGTAAATTGTAATAAAAGTTAGTATTCTTACGTCAGCGTTGTCTAATTTATGCTTTTGTTTTATTTCTAGTCTACCACCATTCCTTCCTTTCTCCAGTATAAAATTATCACTCCTTTACTCTTTTTTACCCTTTTAACCTAATTTGAAGTCGCTCTCAGTCGTCCTCGACTTTTTCATTTTAATCTCGTTTTATGGTCTTTTCATTGTTTCGTGAAATTGTGTCTCTTTATGAGGTGATTTGGCACGGAAATAATTTGGATAAGTCTGATTAATTTAATTGGTCTATCATCTGTCTTTTTTCGAGTAACCTTTGGTAATATTTCAAGGCAGGGATTTTAGTAATTGCATTCGGATTTTGTATTATTTTGTAACTCATTCCACAATGGGATACCTCTTCTATCGTGCGCCGAAATACAAATATCTAACTCGTTCCGACGTTTTCTGCAAAAAATCCAGTGTTTTTTCTTTGAAGCCATTCCACCTTCCATCGTCAATCCTTAAAATGCTGACAATACACCTACAATACCTAACTGTAATGTGGATACTTATGAGATCATTTTTATCGTCACTACTACTTGTGTAAAGGTCAATATAATTCTGCTAAACTAATTGAAGTTTCTATTCGCTTGAGCTGGTTCGCTAATATTGAAATTTCTAGTTTGCAAATTAGACAATTATTGACCTCTGTAATATGCCTCAAACACTTGGACTTGGAAATGTATTAATTACCAACGCATTATTTTATAATATATTATAAAAGCAGCAAATATTTAGAGTACCTATATATAATATTTTTAATGCAAACCTTAATGCTCTGCGAATAAACTAGGATTTATTGAAGTTGGAGAATAAAATACGTACAAGAAATATAATTCATTTTTTACATTCTTTATTTACGCCTTATATGATCGCCTTCTAATCATATGTGTTTTTCAACACTCTGCGACATGTAGTAGTTCAAATGCAGCATTGCCAAGTGATGTTATGCGACCAATTTCAATATAAAAACCACTCCAAAAAGTTACTTACTTAACGAGTGTTACCAAATGGCAACCTCTTTGTAATCAATTCTTTTCAAATATTTGCAATGAAATAAAACAAGCGAAGAACTTTAATTTAATTTATTTCGACGGTCAATAAAGATTCCTTAAATAACACTATTACATTTTTATCTATTTACACAACCGTATCCAATATCAATATACTAATTTATCTTATTAACAAAAAATACATATATTTTTCACATTAACTTACCATCACACCTTATTTTACTGAATATGACATTCTGTAGTCTCTTTCGTGGGACGCGCTATTTCGTCTATGTTTGTCTACATATTATCTATACTATAGAGTTTGTTAAGAAATTATGTGATATTGAACCTAAGCGTCCCACAAAGGAAACTTGAACAACGTCAAGATCCAACGAGATGGCGATCAATTTAAATTTATCTTGTATACTTTTTAAAGTATTAACTTTATTCAATTTTAAACATACGTTACACTATTACATTGTCAGAATTAATGAATTTTTATAAATGCGATATTATTAAGAACGTATATTTCCACTAGCTCAATATTTACAATCGTATAATTATTTTATAACATACTTTCTTTTCCATATCAAAAGAATTAAACATGCGAACAAAGTTCCGCTCATATTCGAAATCGAAATTAAGCTAAACAGACTAAACTTCGTAGATTCTGAACTAAAGATATTTCATGGTCTTTGGAATAGCGAATAGAAACGACTGCAACGTAAATATTTCTTCATTTTACTTCTTCATTAATTTCTTTTATCAGAAATCAAATAATAACTACACCAATTATATCTTTAGTATTTTAGCATAGAGAAAATAACACACAGTTTTCTTAAGATATACATCAAGTAACTTCGGACTAATTTCGTTTCCATGGTCAAGAAACTTAGAAACTTTATTGGTGGTAGGTCTCTCATATGTGAGAGGACGCCAGGGTACCACCCCAATATCTATTACTCCCGCCGAACATGTGTAAATGCACTGTTGTGTTCCGGTTTGAAGGACATAGTAGCCAGAGTAACTAGTGGACATAATGAGACTTAACATCTTATGTCTCAGGATGCCAACCATTGCTTTGTACTTCACGGTGTTGTTTGGTTTTGCTACTATCCATTAGCAGTCGTATCGCTTACCTTCAGGCGAATAGCAAGCTCGTCAATCATCGCAATAAAAAAAAATTGTTATTGGCATCGGTTGAATAAATTATATTCAGATCGACATTTTGATATTTACTCCCAAAAAAATTAACAACGAAAAACAAAATTATTTTCATAACAAACCTCATGCAAAACCGTGCAAAGGATATCACGGTTCACGCATCTATGCCTGTTTCCCCCAACAACAATATTGACCGAAACTTATCCTCCCGACCCTACGTTTGTACAACGTAGGTTCAACGACTTGCGAAGGGCTTACACGAGAAAAATTACCTCTCATGTATTATGTACACTTGGAGATTTTTAGCTGCAAATTCATTATTTATGAGGGCCGCCTGTTTGCGGTATGCTACACTCGAAAGCTTTATTAAAAACGCTTGTGACTTTTTGGAATTGCGTGAATAAGAAATTAAATTCTATTTTTGTGTTAGAGTTAAAACTGTGCTATTTAGCATAACGGATTAATGTTAAAACGGTTTCACCATCTTAGATAAGTATTTCATTGCATTCAGAGAAAATTGCTCTTTTTATTTCTTTGTATTTATTACTTAAGGTTTTATTAGATTTTTTCTAGAAAAATCACTTAAATTGCTACCCATTAAAACCTTTGAATCAGAGCCATTAATGTGACCTTTTGGAATACATCCAAGCAAAAAATATATTGCTGTCGAGATTTGGGCGAAGAAAGATGTCGAGCAGGGAAAAATGGCGGAAATTCGGCCGGAAAACGATCCTGTCACATGCCGGGAAAATGTTAATACAACGCTGATAATGTTGAGAAAATATTGGATATCAATTGCGCAAAAAGGGATGCTTGAACTTTGAATGAATGACATAGGCGGCGACGCAATGCTGTATAATTTAGACTTTTAAAAAATGTTATACCTAATTCATGATGGATGTTTCAAGCAAAATAAGAAATTAGAGATAAAATATAGAGACAATATCTTGTAAAGAATCAATTGTATATTAAATAATTAATAAGTACAGCTTATGAATTGTTGTTTTAACACAATACAATTATTTTATAAAATATCATGACGTTAACGAAGTCCATAATGGAAAAACCCATAAAAAGAAAATTAGTAACGATAGCCGACCATTAATTAAACAATATCAAAAATTCAACAGTTATATTAAAGTGAAAGATAAAATAATGGAAGAAGACACTATAATTTGCAACTATGCGAAATCGGGTCAAGCGTCAGTTGAAAGTATTAAAGTAAAATGGATGCACAATTTAGAGCAGCATATTTTTCTTCCAATTGTGTTCACGTCGTCTTTATTAAAGTTACTAAGATGGGCGGGAGATAATAAATGCACTTACCAGCCTGACAAGCTTCAAGTGCCTTCTCAGAGACGCTGGCTCGAATATAATCTAGTTTTTATTCAAAACTATCTTGGTTGATTGACTGCCATTATTTTTAGCGTAAAGGTCCATTAGCATGGCAATCCTTGCTTCTTGTTGATTATAATCCAATTCTATATATTAGAAACTGTTAGAATATTGAGAATTCTTTATTTTATATTATAATTGTTCTCGTTATGGCGGCTATGTTCAATTTGGATATATCCACTGTTGAATGAAATAATAAATTAATGTTTAAAACACAACCTCTTATCTAATCTTTGGTTCTCTTTATTTTATCAATCTATTTTAGCTAAATCTTTCGTTATAAATTAACATCCCCTGCCTTTACCTGTCTTTATTTCGTCGACTGAGGAACGTTTGATGTACTTGGTCTTTAAAACTAAACTACTAACTATGGCCATTTGAATCTATAGATTCATTGATTTAAGATCCCTTTTCAGTTTGCCTTACTTTAGGATATTAAAGTAAAACAATTAATTTGTTATGGGCATTATACATATTACTCTATCTCATAGCCTTATGCTGTAAAATCTACCAAAATTGCTGATTGAGATTGATTTGAGTGTATAACAATGACGATTTTAATTTTTTGTAACCAATTGTACAGTATAAGACTAGAGTTTTGGTATTAAGAAGTTTAATTATAACATCAGGTCTTTGTATTCTGGCTGTATTGCTACTTAGGGTCACTAACATAATGAGTATTTTAATGCTGGCAAGATAAAGTGCAGTGCACCTGATTGTAACTGCAGTGCCGTGTAGATAAAGTATAAATATACGCCAGACAACAAAATTATGTGTGATAGAATATTGTTATCAACCTGGATGGCGAAAACTGTACGCAATGATGGATAACCCATCATAGTGGGGTAAAAAAAAAAATGGTTTTAAGCATGTAAAAGATTCCTTTGTTTCGCCAGCGGATACTCCATCTTAGTGACACTGCCCTTGCTATCAGTTGCATTAAATTCACTTTGTTTTGCCAGTATGGAAAGTATTTTCCAAGTTTATTCCGTTCCCATGCCAGAAGCCGTACAGAATCTGATCACCAAAACCTGGATTTGCACAATATCAGTTTCTTAATGTACAATTAGACTACTAGAATGCTTGTGGCGTGCAAGTAATCGATTCACGTCTAATATTATAAAATGTCGCGTATGTCCTGTTTGTAGTAGCAGCCCATGAGGGTGACGATGATGCTGAGCATGGCAGCTGAGATCGGGTACTGGATGCGGAGTTGTCCGCCGTGTTGCATCGCGGCTGGGTGCTCGCCTGGGTAGAGACAAAACATTTAGTTTAGATTGAAAGTAAATTGATGGCTTAATCGTGTCATGAAGGCTGCAGAAAGTCGTTGAATTAATACCACTACCAAGATGATGCAGTGAAAATCTATAGGGGGAGGTGGTTAATTTTAACTTGATATGAACTAAAACTCCAATAAGTGCAAATTAATAAATATCGTAGACCCATTAAAATTTTTTGGTAGCGTATAAAATGTGATTTCTACTTACTTATATTAAAATATCCTAAATAATGTTTGGGTTTACAATTACAAAAATCAGTATAATACATTATTAATGTCTATGTAATAGACACTGATTTAACTATATCAAATTACAGCAAATTAATTTTAGTCCCTGTGCTTGTATAGTTAATGTGAATCCTAAATTACTGGAAAATTATACGCTATTATATTGAGCTTGAATAAAGTTGGATGCTAATAATTAAAGTTCTGGTGGCGCATGAAATTATGCTCTAATTAATAGTACCAGGTCATTGGTACGGAAGGTCTCAGTTTAAATAAGCTTAAACTTAACCTTGTCAAAGGGAGTTTGATCAAAGATTATGGGTCTCTTATCAACTGAAAATTGGCTGTATTTTCCTTTATTCTATAATAATGATTTCATATATGCTTAATCACAAGTCTTGTTTAATTTATCTATCTAACTCATCGAAGAGCATTCCTAGATCTCAGGACTCTGCAATCTTTATTCCGTCGCCTACTTTCGTACTTTGTATTGCTAGTACAATAGAGCTTCACTTACCGCTAAGTACATGTACTTGCACGGAGATAGGGTTGGCGTTGGCCGGCGCGCAGGTGTACCGGCCGGAGTCCGCCACGCGTGCCTTCTGCACCAGCAGGTGAGACGTGGTGGTCTCGCCCTTCTCGGTGATCACCGACACCCCGCCGCGCGGTGAGTCGTAGTTTATCTCCTGGAGAATACGTCTAATGTTTACAAATTGCCGAAGCTCTATACTGAACTCGTATCGTATAGTGCATTTTGTTGTTAGTTTAAAGAAAATGTAGATGTATTATAACATAATTTTGACAATCATCGCCCAAGGGTTCACTGCTGAACTTAAGCCTTACAAGAAATAACATACTGATCTCTTAGCGACGACCTGCATTCAGTTATTTCTCACTATTATTATTATGTACCAATTCTTATGAACTTCAGATTTGATGGAAGCATTTAAGACTTGTAAGGGACTTTAACAAACACCTTCCGGAATAGGACTAAACCCTTTTATAACCATAAAAGAGACCTAGACATCGCACTGTGACAAGTTACATGATATGTTATTCCTATAACAAAGCAGCAATAATAGGCATTTTCTATCCCAAAAACTTAGTATGTTTATTACACGAGAGTTCACATTCAACAAACAACAATTGATTATACAAAATATTTGTACTCCGGTATCACGAAAATTCATGCATCGCTATGATCCCCTCATGCCAAACTTACAATAAATCATAAAGTTGGTTAGTTAAAAGTTGAATATGTTAGCAGCAATCGATACAACTTCGTATATTGTGCGCCGGAGGGTAGATTTGATCCTGGAAACTAGTAACTAGACTTTTTGTGTGCCTTCCGGGAAATTGTCGACCGATCGCTTCAGCGCCTATACCATCGGCTATGTACTCAAATATCCGCAAATATCAGCATTTTAAACAAATAAATATTTTTTGTTCTGTTATTTATAATTAATGCGTATTTACGGGCAGAGTGCGTATGCACATTCACGCCTATATCGGTAAGTGGGTAAGCAGTAATAACACTGACGTGGTTATTTGCGTCTCAAGATGGGATTTGATCTTGTTATTTTGTCTATATGGAATCTATATGACTATATGGATGACAAAACTGCTTGGGAATAAATTGCTCAATTTCTATGAAATTAGAACTATTGACATAATAATAATATATATACAGACGATACTGTGACATTTAGATAAATCAACCATTGTAATTTAAACTGGCCTTTAAAAGAAAGAAAAAGAAAGAAAAGAAAAGCAAAAAAATGAAGACAGTTCGTGTTGCTGAGGGAGTTTCTTGCGCCGTTTCTTCTTCACAGCTACAACACGTTCCGAAGCGGTGGCAGCAGAAATTAACGATTCAAAAGATCTTGTAAAAGACTACTTGAATAAAGAATATTTTGATTTTGATTTTGTCTGATTAATGCTTTTTGTGAATCCTGAACTTATAACCTCTGCCGATAGTTTGATAACAAGATATGAGGATAATAAGTTGATATCCCTCCACAGGAAGTCATAGAAACCTAGGCCCATGGATCTCTATATCGACCTGTTGGAAGCAGCTTGCATTCAGCGACATCCTGCAACGTTAACCAGGTTGGCCGTCCACCTTGTAAGTGGGCTTCCGACACTTTGACACTTTGCTTGCCTGATGGCACTTTTTTGATATCGTGGAATATAGCATAATATTTATCTAAAAAAGATACCTAACAAGTAGGTACACGAATTACTGTAAAACCGCAAAAACTGTAAAATAAACCTAATGACAAATAAAATAAATAAAAACAAAACAAGCCATTCATTGTTCAATCACAACTGAAGCCATAACGAAAGACATAAACGGAACGACAGACCGTTGTTACAGCACTTGAAAAGAAGATTGCGACCCCTTCTCTACCCCTCCCCTTCCTCTAGAGGGGATAAACGAGTCCCCATTACATCCCACGGCGACATTTCTCCACTTGTCAATATCATTATTGACAAAACCAATCCCGTCCGCGACTTTTAAAACTGGGACGATTGCCATAACAAAGCCTTGAGACTGGCGCGGATTCCGAGAAACATAACTGTGTACAATTTCTATGGAGATGTCTTATAGCTTATATCGGAGTGCTTGGATAGGGAGATTGCATTGATAGTGAAAAATATCAAGGTTTTGAGGGATATTATGAAGGTCAGGTTGAATTATAGTTTTTGTTTTTTTTTTTGTTCTTACATATTCTTATTCCGTTTATAACTGTGTGGTGGCGTGATAACTTGGTGTAATGCATATTATACGGATACTATTCTTAAGGATTATACTAAAAAAACACACAACTGTATAGATTTCCCAATGCTTGTTTCAAAAAGTATCAAATAAAAGTAGAGGCTACAGTTTTTTGCGATGTGTAATTTTATTTTGGCGCCAAATTGTTTCCTTTCAGAATTAAGTAATGCTTTATTTTTTCCATTTATACCGAATATGTCCGTCACCCCTACTTTGTTACGCTCCTGTACATTTATGGCCATGTCAGAGCAATATAAGTGTGCCCCGCTCACGTTCCGACTGGCAAGGATTCAAATTCGCCTTGCCCTGTAAATAAAACTGGGCGGCAAAGTTTTCCGCGCCGTGGGACACCGCGCCAAATTTCCCGCCAGTCTGATTGTTCAATTTGGTGCAAACATTGTGCCATTGCCAGTTATTATATTCTTGTGTCGTTTCCGTTCTTTGTCGATTATGACGAAATTTCTTTTTCAATAACGGATATATTAAATATTTAAAGCCGTTCCACTTATTATACGTTGTTTTTTCTCAGAAAATGGGATTAGAAATATAGGTTGTAACTTTTCCTTTAACTGACGTTTTTTTATAGATCCTGATCGTATTAAAATTTATTAAAACATGTTTTATCCGTTACATATTTAATTTTGAATTTTCGATGTTTAAATTAATTTACATTTTATTTCTATTTAGCAATGAAATTTCGACAGTAACTCATAACTAATGAGATTTATTTCTCAATTCACAAGTAAAGTGGTTGAATCGACTAAAATTTAGTTTATTTATTTTATTTTTTATTTATAATTCTTTATTGTACACAAAACATAGGAATAACATATATGTGGAACTTAAATCTAAATATGAGTACAAACGGCGGTCTTATCGCTCACGGCGATCTCTTCCAGACAACCTTTGGATGGACTGGAATGAACAGGAGAAGGAAATCGAAGGTAGTATAATAAAAAGGAATGAACGAGCACCATGTACAACAAATAAATAAATATAAGTAAATGCTACAATAATATAAGTAAAGTTTACAGTATTGTGTTATCATAGAATCTAATTTTTTATGTCTTACAGAAATATTGGTGATTAACTGCTTGTCTATCATCGATTTTTACAATAATATATTAATAATATGTATATTCCAATCAGAGGGTCCCTTAGTTTCTTTGTTGTTTTTATTGTTTAAATGTTTAAATTAATGTAATTAGACTATAAGGATTGTTCCTGTTTTATTTGTTTATTTAAAAAATATATATTCCATGTAATATAAACAACGCTACCCCGACTTTATTTGACGTAAACATATTCATTTTATTCCTTTGTGGATCAAAGCAAAAAGCCAATTTATAATTCGTTGGCCTAATCGCTCCTCAATAATGTATACATATACTCGTACTGTTAGATTAGAGTAACGTTAGAAAAATCACTTTAATTACTTACTCTTCACCGAAACGCAATACAACACCCTAACTTTTATTCACAAATCTTTAATACCAGTACACAAAACACTGGATATTCGTTTCTTTTCTTAAGGCCCAATTGTTTGTTCCAAGTTTCACTGATTTGCTACACGATTTGGTTCGCGATTCTATAAACAAATCATTGCGAATTATTATTTCTTGAAATCGTGTAAGAACGAAGATTATGAATAACTTAAAATTGTCTCTTTTGATGAGGAGTCCCGTGCTCAGAAGTGGGTTGTTTACAAACTAATATATACTCAATTGAGCTGCAACATAGTTAAAATAAGATTGCTGGACACCCCTTTCCTCTTTCAATCCTTTTCCCTGCCCGTTCCCCTCCCGATTTGATTGGCGGGCAACACATGTTTAACGCTTGGAGCGTTGTGGATGTTCATGGGCGGCAGTGATCACATACCATCAGGTGAACTGTTTGCTCGTTTGTCGAATATAATGAACAAAACAAGGATACAATTCGTACGATAGGTGTATTTCTCCTTTGTTCACGTTAAAGCCTTACCTCCTCCTTGTGGGTCCAGCGTATCGCGGGCGGCGGCTCCGGCGAGTGCTGCACTACGCACGTCAGGTTGATGGTGCTTCCCGTGTTGATGAACAACTCCGGGCCTCCCAGGATTGTCGTTACGGGCTCTGGTGGAGAAGCATAGTATTACTTATGTAAACTTACACCTTTGACACATTAGGGTAGGTATAGACTATAGAGCGCAGTGTTATAGTTTAAAAATAGTTATAACTTTTATAACTGTAACACGACATTTTGAATAGTTATGACTGAAATACATTTTATCCGATAAAAGACGGTATCGCTGACACCACAGCGGTTACTTAAGTTTAGTTGTTGTATTGGAATGTCTGTGCGACTGAATTATTGACTTAACAGTCAATAATTAATATTATCTCGTTATTTAAGGGTGAAGGAAAATATAGTGAAGAAAAATAGACCATAAAATGTTTTATAATCTTTGTCTACGATAAAAAAACATAAGCGTGACCTTATAGCATCTATAAGATAACACGTCTTTACGCAGTAATACTAAAATAAACACTTTCGACTTGCAAACTTTTTAATACATAAGCAAATATTCTCAAAGAGGCCTGCGTGGCGAAGTTTCCAAGTCAAATATTCAACTTTATCTGTAGTTAAACATCGCTTTTGAGCCAAATTACTTGTATTTATCCAAGATGGGTGTTACAAGTAATTTGGGACTAAAATGCTTAGTAGTTTTAAGTGGATATTTTAACTTGAGAATATTCAGACTTGATACGTCGAGAAATTGTAAGGGATGGGGTGTTTTAAATTGGGTGCCATTAGTATACTAAATTTGGCGCATTTATGTTCGGCGCAATTTATTAAAGAGATTATAATATTTAATATGTTATATTAATGTACGATATTAGTTTCTTCTTGTAGTTATAATATTATATAGTAATGCACCATCAAACACATAATCATGGTTCTGACCCCACAGTTAGATGAAAACGTTTGCCGTGGATATTAGAAACTACGATAGAATTAATGGCTTGCAAAGCCGAAGGCAAAAATAATAAAATTCTAACTCTTGAAACTACAGCATTATAGAAAACCAAAAACATTTTCTAACCCAAGATTAAAATTATAACAGTACTTTCAATATTCATAAACTGCTAAGAACTTAATAATTTAGAGTAGTTAATTAAGTTTTTTGCGTCATAATGAAACGCGTAATATATATTCTGAGTGGAAAGTTAATTACGTCCAATTTTTCAGCGAGAAAGCTTATCTCAGCTTCCGGGTGATTTAATGACGGGAGCGCGCTTTGGATAAAAATAACACTTGTTTGTGAATTAACAGACTTACAAGGTTTTAATTTCTACTACTTTTATTATTCGGGGTAAGAAGCACTATTTTTGTCCCATTTAATAACCATTTTGACAATCTCCGTGGCACATTTGGTTGAACACCGGCTGTGGAACGTGAGGTCTATGATATACCCTAAATCATTATTTATTATTTTTATATACCTACACTTTTTATTTGCACATAAAGCATATACGTACGTAAGCTGTGTGATGGTAAACGTTGTGTCACAGTTACCGCAAGTGTGTCATGGATGAATTCCTGCTTGTGTATATTTTAGCAGGCCCGGGTTATCGTACCGACCGAAAAGATAACAAACTCTGGCTGGTGGACACTATTCTGTAGCATCGCATTTACTTCCAGGTACATTAAAGTCACTAGGAAATCACTTTAATGTGCCTGGTGGTGATGGTATAAAAATGGGGAGTAATCATCGCTGCTTATGAATACATTAAGAACTACAAATAAATATTACACTTATACTGTTTATAATGTTGTAATTGCATATTTATAAATAATACGTGTATAGTGAATTCAAATGAAACCAAATACAAAAAGCTTCGCCCAACAGCAAAATAGTCAAGATTAAACAACATAAAATATATTTATAGCACCATCATTTTCCATTTACACACTTCAGGCATAATGTACATTACCGAGTATCAAGATGTTTAATATCACTTAACGATGTCTCAAGTATAAAATGTGTTTACCGACTACGGAGAGGTACATCCGGTGGCCGATAGGTGGCGTTGTACCGACTTGGCATTCGTACACGCCCGAGTCTCGCCGCTGCGGGAATCTTATCTGCAAAGAAAAATTACTTTTGTAACAAATGCAAGTTTTGTTTTAAAGTTTTGGCTCGATTGCTGTATGCTTGTGTAAGATATCGATTATGACATGCAGGTGCATTTGTTGGATTCATTTTAATGTTATTTGTATTGTAGATCGCTGTTGCATTGTTATATAGATGTATAATTTATAATAATAAATAGATTGATAATTCAGTTGAATGGCAATTAATGAATACTATTTCTGTTATATTAGCTTGTTTTTCTTCTAGATCAATGACACTTATTATTGCCTTTTTAATTCAAATATAACATTATAATGTGAAATAAAATTTACAGATGATTTTAATAATTGGAATAAGTAGCTAAGAAGCAGACAATTTCTGCTGTCAGTTTCAGCTCTTAAGTTGTTTGTATTGTCTAGAACTCAGCTCCACGGAGATGCAGCTATCTTATAAATTTATATAATCTCCCTTCCTTAACATAACATAATATCAGTATTATTAATGATTGCATCTTTATTCAATATCATTCACATGGTATCAACCACCATTTTACAGTATTTCAGGGAACTATTTAAGAATTAAAAGCAGCTCCAAAAAATGCTTTGAATTTTTCTCATGTTGACTCAGTTGCCATAAAAAACAATGTGGTTATTAATTCATTACCTTTGTATCAGATTGTATAGATAAAAAATATCATGGCTCATGTTGTTTTTAAGAATAACATGTTATAAAACATCTTTATATTTCTTGACGTTACTCAACCCTGCCCCAAACGTTCCATCATTAATAAACAAAACACAAGTAAGATACTTGACAGTAAGCATCTGAAGCGTGTAGCCAAAACGTCGGCTGAATAATTAACATACTGCGCATATCATTCTCTTGCCCACCCTTTGCCAAGACGTTTCATTAAGCGTAGAGCTTATGTGTAGTGATATGCCTTTTTCCTACACTTTTTTTATACGCCTTTAGTTTTATGATGAGTCGAGGCGCCTGGCCGGAGCCTCTGAAGACAAAGACCTTTTTTAAATAAAAACTAAAGAGTCAGTCATTCAGTCCTGACTCTAGTAACGTGTCTTGTGTATATACAAAAATAATAGAGGTTTTTCAGGTTCATGAGATACACTCGAAATACATACATACTTACATACATAAACTCACGCCTTTATCCCAGAAGGGGAAGGCAGAGGCGCCACCAGGACACTCACATTTCGCCTTATATGTTCCGTCCCATGATGTGATAGGGGCGAGCCTATCGCCATACCGGGCACTAATTGCTGACTCCGAGCTGATAATGAATACAAAATCCTAATATCACTTTGCCTGACCCGGGATTCGAACCCGAGACCTCAGCTTTGTAGTCGTACCGTAGTATAACTACGCCACCGAGGCAGTCCAAATAAAACACTCGAAATAAAAATACATTTATTACACGAACTATGCCGTCGGTGTCCCTTTCGTTTTGATAACCTACCACATGTCCCAAAATGCGTCATGGAGTGTTTGACATGATCTGATTATTAATTTCTATGATTCATGTTTTTATTAATGTGAAAAAAATATAGCGTAACCAAATGCCTTAACTGCATCATCATCATCAACATGCAGTTTGTAAGATTTTCACAACAACCAGATGGAAGTGGCTAACATTCAGCAACCATCCAAGCTAACAAAAGCAAAATTATATTATGGATTTATTTATACACAGAACAGGGAATCCTGCAAGCTCAATAAAAACTATTTAATTACCTTATCCAACCTAGAACCTAGATCCAGCATTAAACTTGCAAAAGGCTTGCCGTCTGACACTGGATGGGATAATGCCGTAATCTAGGTCGTTTAAGGTCGTCGTAATCTTATTCGTTGCCCTAAATATAATGAGCCTCTTGGCCCGGATCGAATATCTGAGGTTAGTAATGATTAATAGCTTATTGATCTTAACACGACCTACTGTGATGGATTGCAAGCGAAATGACCTCGATCTCATGAAAAGCTTTGATACTCTTAAGAGTTTTGACCTTGATTTTTTTGTAACGATTCGTGCTGGCTTACAGTGTCGTAGACTTGGTAGGTATAGTTACCCATCATATAGAGTCGGGGTTCTAGTATTTCTGGTACAGCCTATGTCCGGTATCGAACATGATGGCATACATTTTGTAGACTATCTAAACTAAACTGCGCTTACTATTAAGTCCGTTTTAATCTTTTTGTTGGGCTAGTAAAATTGCATCAGGATCACTCAGCTTGAACCATGAAGTTCTTTAGTTAGTATTTATATTGCATTACGCCGTGAGACAGGTTTACTATCTATGTACATGTTCCTTCCTTCCTACAACTAGATACCAGATCTTTAAGAATTGAGTGGAACTTTATGTTATGGTGTTTTACCGGATGATATGATGATGAGGTAATCGTTGAGTTGAGTTGAGATCAATACTCCAAATTGTTCTGCACTTACCATCACGAGATATATAGTCACTTTGCCGTACCACTATAAAATAACAGTTCAAAAGCCAATAAATCATTGTTCCTGGCTATAAGATAGTTTGATTAGCACTGCACTTATACTAGGTGTAGTTTTTTACCCTGGATACATAACTTACTTTGAGTATCCAGTCCTCGGTGTGTGGGTTATGTACGCTGATGAATCTCTGGTCGGAGGTGTAGGTCATCCGGCCTGACGTCAGTAGGTGGATGTCTCTGTGGCGGATCCATGACACCTGCACAAATAATAATAGTTAACTTTTAATTTTTTAATTGTGGGTATTGGATATTAATAACAAATTTGGGTATTGGACAGGCATAATATGTTTAGCATTCGACTTCCTGAGGCTAAAAAGAGAGAGAAAGAGAGAGCGAGAGAGAGTATATTAGTGAAAACTATTATTTGATCTTGTGCTACGTAAATTTTTCCTTAGACCAATCTTAACTATTAAAGTTTTGTTTGTATCTGTAAGGTTTTTTTTTAAAAAAATAATAGAGCCACGCTACAACACCAATCAAGTCCAGTCATGGTAACCCTGTTATTCGGAACACTTATAAAATGGACAACTTTGGTGTCCTATTTCTTTCGATTAGCAAACTGTATTTCCAAAAAACCCTGTTTTCCTTTTCTCATTCCGTTTATTCTTTTGTGTATATTGTAGGTATTTTTGGCAGCGGTAATCAACTTTCTATCCGATGGAAACTATAGGTAGTTAGCTTGCTCATTTTTAAAAACATAATTTTATCGTCATTATGTCAAACCTAAAATTGTAAAACCTGGTGTAGTAATTCCAAACATCTATAATTAATTTATGGTACAATGAATTTTACAGTTTAAAATATTGACTCGATTTCCAAGCGAATGTAGAGATTTGGCTGTTAATTTGAATATATTATTATTTAACATTATTGTAAATTGAACAAGTAATTAAACATTATTATGAAATTAATAATATGTAATTAAACATGAATATAATACGGAGTTTCGTTTTATATTTAAACTAGCTTCTGCCCGCTAACTCGTCTGCGTGATTAACTTTATATGGAATTACCCATCCCGTCCCGTGCCGTCCCGTTATATCCCACCCGTCCCGTCTCATTCTCACTCAAGGCATTTAATCCAGTCCCATCCCATCCCTTTGAGTATAAAAAGTAACAAATATATCGGAATTCCTTCCTCATCCCACGGGAACACTTATTTAGTTTTTCTCATTTATCTTCCATAATACAAAAAACACCCTGTATGGAAATGAAATATATACCAATTTTCAAGTTGGACCTGCACCTACATAACTGTGAGAACTGCATCTCATTTCGTGCGGTAGTTTTTGAGTAATGTGCAAGCAAACAAAAAGAAACACCCTGTACGTGAATGCAACATATATCAAATATTAAGTCCAGCCTGCAACAATATAACTGTGAAAATTGCATCTCATTTTGTGCGGTAGTTTTTGAGTAATGTGCAAGCAAACAAAAAGAAACACCCTGTATGTAAATGCAACATATACCAGTTTTTAAGTTGAACCTACAGCAATACAACTGTGAAAACCGCATCTCATTTGATGCAGTAGTTTTCGCGTGATGCGCAAGCAAACATACAGACAGACAGACAGACATACAAAAATTCTAAAAAAAAATGTTTTTGCTTCTGTTGCTGTTATAAAGACCCCTCGCGTAAAAATTTCTCAAATATCTTCCATGTACAGACATCGACCATTTACATTTTTTGTATAGATAGAATATTATTTCCGTGATAAATTTTAATGATATAAAAAACAAACCAGTATAAGTAATAAATATACTAAAATAAAACATAATTATTGTGTGTTTATTTGCAAAAGCAAAATCGAAATGGCCGCAAGAAAACCTCGGGATACAAATCAATTACTCAAGATAAAGAAACACATCAAAGGAGAAAACACAGGAACGTTAGAAGGAAAACCGAAATCGCTTTCCGCCTTTATAAATGAAAAAAACGTATAGCTCTAATTGCCTCTTAATGGATGAAAAAACACATCTGAAAAAATACTACATCGTAAATAGGCGCCTTCGGCTGTAAAATGAAACAACTTGTTTACATTTGCTTGTTTCATGGCGTTTGAATAAAATTCACTTTTAGACTTTGTTTAATCTGTTAAGTAAGTGATATCTATTGGCTAGTAGATAGAGACAGTCAAAACAATTGTTTGATTTAACAAGTCAGAATTTAGTTGAAAATGAAGCTTATAGTAATAGCGGTTGCAAGAGTTCATTACAGTTATTTTTATTATTTTTAGCGTAATATAGGTAACATAAAAAACTTCTAATAACCCGTATCTCTTTTTATTAAGCAACATTATTTTTTATGAACATTACAAAATATACTAACGTTAATTCTATTGAAATTGATTGTCAATTGAAATTGAGTAAATTCATGGTTTTCTGTTTTCCATTTAATGACGCGCATAAACTGAATTACCTAACACCTACCTGAGACCTTGCGTACGTAGCTGTGAGCGTTTGAAATAAAAATATACAAATAAACATTGAATAAAATCCTAAATGCTCAATAAAAGCCGAATGATTCGCTCGATTATAAGCGTTTTAACGGTACACTATAATTCCAGAAAAAAAACTTACTTCTTCGTTCAGCATTCGCAAATTAAGAAAACACAAAATCTAAGCCTTTGCAGCGAAGAAACACGATAAAATAATATAACAAAACACAGCAAATGAACGGAGCAAAACATGACGCGATAGCTTATTTGGCCTGCTTTATTGTTTTTCTTGTGTAAAAAGAAATAATTTAACTAAGCTCTTTTTGGTACTTTTTAAGGCTTTGTCGTCAAATGTAAATGTGCGTGAAAAATACGACCTATGTTCAGATTAGACGATAAGAGGCTTTGCCCGCTCCGCCGAAAAATTTATCTTAATTTCTCTTGACTTTTTGCCGAATTTTCTTAGACAGGCGGCTCAGATGATATATACGGTTTAATAATTACACTCGACGCCAATTTTTCAGCTTTTCTTCGATAAAAGAAAAACAATAAGGTTTTTTTAAATAAATTAAAAATAATGGTATATTCAGATGTTTTGATGTACGTACTATAAGCTATGCCCATTGTAATTACTCCGATTTACAGCAAATAAGAGGCGTTGGCTTTGATTTCCACAATGAGACAAATATAATAAATGTAGGTATACATGTATGTGCTATTCATAATAACTTGTTGTAAAACTGAAAGTCTCTCGTAGTTTCTGATACCCTCGGCATTTAGTGTCATGTTGTGATATGACTGTTGAGTGTATTAATTAATTTAAAACACAAGCCATAATATACACTTACCACATATTCAAACTACAAAACTTACGCCATAAAACCCGCACGCTTGAAGTTGAGCCAACTTATAAAATGCGAGCAGACTTATTTGTTGTTACATCATAATTTCACGAAGTAGTCCGCACTACGGCTGTACGGCCATAAACAGCCGTCCAGGTGGATATTGTTTGAAAATACTCTTACGAGCAACGTTTAACTACTCGGATGAAGACTTTGAGATAATACTTTTCCTTTATTTTGAGACTGGTGTGGTAAAAATGAATAGTTGGGTTTGAGGTTAAATTTCCAAGTGGTGAATAGATGGTCTAAGATTTTTAATTAAAAACTTAATGAATAACTAATTACTGTTGCAGGTCGCTTTTAATATATTGACATTCATAACATATTTAACAAGAACATATATAAATGTGGAAGAAGCGAACGAGATATTATATCAAAGTGCAACTCAAATATTCCCTGGGTTCCCCTATGAAATACTGATTATTCGGTAAAATACATTAGAAATAAAAATAAACCCGAGTATGGAAAATACTTCAATTTATGCAAAGGCGCAAATATAATTTTAATTTCTATAACGTTCTTTAGTTATTATTAAGGATATATTTAATTTTTTTATTTTATTTTATTATTTTAAGGGAACATACAGTGTTACAAAAATAATACAGAGTAATGAAACTATACACTAATTACATGTTTCCACAGATAAGTGACAAAAAAGAATAAAGAAAAAGCCATAGTATATACACGCATTAACATAACATAAATTACGATAAATATATGTTTAAGTAAATTAAATTAAACTAAACTGAACGCACAAAATAACTAATTATAAACTATATGTGACTAACAATTAGAGAACCAATTTTTACACAAAGCCTTTTTGAATATGTGGGGCTTAGAATTAAATAAATCTAAGTTAAGGTCCGAGAGTCCCAATGCCGTATTAAGACATTTAGCAGCTCTGATAAAAAATGCATTCTGCCTGTAATTTGATGCACTAGAGGGTGTTGCCAAGCACATAGGATTTCTAAGAGTCCTATTTGGAACCTTCAAATTAATTTTGGAAAGAAGGTGCGGGGAATCTATTACACTTTGAGCAATTTTTACTATTAACACTACGTCTGCTATTTTTCTCCTTTCAAGAAGTGGAAGAAAATGAAACCTGCGACACTTTCTCACATAATCAGTGTCATAACAATGACTCTTAAATTCAATGAATTTTAAAAATCGGCGCTGTATCGATTCAATTCTATTAACATAAAAATCGTTTCGCGGATTCCATATTTGTGTACAATACTCCAGGATGCTACGTACCAAAGAACAATAAAAAATTTTATGGCCTTAATGCTAGTAAATTGAGACGATGATCTGATTACAAAACCCAATGCTCTATTAGCTTGCTTGACTATTTGATCCACGTGTCTCTCATAAGTTAACTTGGAATCATGTATTACCCCAAGATCACGAATCGTTTCCATTTGCTTCAAAGGGTCAATATTGTCATTAAGGAAAGCGTGGGTGAGTGATCCTTTGTAATTACATCAAAGAATTGAATGACATATTACAATACTGCCAAGAATAGCTATTAAAGCTTCCATTCTCAACTCAATATTAACTTTGTCATATAGAAAATTACTTTGATCAAGAACGCTATCGATGAAAACTAATTAAACATTAGTTATAATTGTCTTATAACAGCCAATATCTGGCGAATTCTAAGAGGTTCGTTCTTAGGAGCCTCATCCAATTTCTCTATAATTAATGTACTATGGCATCTAAGAATAGATCACAGAAATCTTATGAATAACCCAAGAAACCTTATATATTATGAAAATCGCTATATGCTTACGATCAGAATAGTCAATCTTCAAATAAAAGTTATCAAAAAAGGTATAACAAGGTGGAATAAAGAAGTGAGACAGTATAGTACGAAAAGGGGCAGACGGATCATCTTTGCAAAAAACACCTACGAATTGCTCTAGTTGTATTTTGTTCTTTAATCGTCTCAAATGGGAGGACTTGAATACAAATGACATACATACATAAACTCACGCCTATTTGTCAGAACTGGTAGGTGGAGGTGCCAGGACAACCACATTTCACCTTGCTTGTTCCATTTTACTATGATAGGGGGCGAGTCTATAGCCGTACCGGGCATTTTCGGGCAACTGGGTAAATTCCTAACCCTGGGCTGATACTGAATAGAAAAATCCAATATCACTTTAATCGTAATCGTACCATAGTATAACTGAGCCACCGAGCCAGTATAAAAATGAAATCAAATGAGATTTGAATTTTTTTGAGTTGCTCTACTAACGGTTCTGTTGCCAAGGTCATGTACGCGGCAGTTGAGCTGCGCCGTCTTGCCGACCAGCGCGGTGACGTTCTTGGAGTGCGCCACGTCGAAGCGTGGCCCTCGCGGCGTCAGCCCCAGCTCCACATCCGTGTAGTCCAGCTCCGACACGCCGTTAGGGTTCAGCCCATTGTCGGTGCAACCTGGGAACAAAATAGAAATTTTATAAAAAATATTTAAAACCACATGGTAAACTTGCATTTTGTATCTGGTAGCAGTTTAAATAATATGAAAGTCTTACTAGTACTTTATTACATCTAACGATCCCACACGACATCATTAAGTTACCAAGGTTGGTTTCGACTTTCGGGGGTATTAAACAGCGAGAAACTCTCACAAAACTAGACCCGAATCAAATATTTGTGGGCCACGCAAACATTTATATTGGTCTCAACTGAATAATTTTTCGGACCATAGTATAGAGTGGAGTAAATTATGTCTTATTTACGATACAAGAAAAAGTATTAAACGTGACAACCAAGCTGTTAGTTTACATCGGTATTGTGTTAAATAATAGCTTCGCCCCGACTAATCAACCTATTGTAGTTGATAATTTAGAACACCTATTTTAAAGACGAAAAATTCGTCAATTTTAATAATCTTAAGAAACCACTCCCAATATGATGTATATTAATGTAGATCCGCTAAAACTGCTGTGCATTAGAACAGATCCCCGGCCGTCAGTCATTGCGGTAGATTATAACAATGTAATTTTTCAGCTCGGCACGTAATTATGTAAGTTGGTTCACGTAGAGCTCGTAAATCCACGCGGCGCGATGGAGGAATTTTGAATTTTGTATCAAAATTACGTTTTAATGGTGTACTTGGTACGAGTTTGCCAAGTCAACTTTTATCTTACACATTTATTTTTAAAATCTCTTCCACATTTCCCCATGTTCGTAACTTTGCTTTGTTTATTAAAAAAATATGCTTTCGCTCTTCGAGTTGGGTAACTTGGAGGAAACTCGCTGCGGTCATTTTTTACACCAGTTCTTAGCTTAGTGAACGATGTAAAGTTAACATTGAAATGGATTGCTGAGACGGAAGTTGGTTTCGATAGCAGAGAGTGCACCTCCGATTATTCATTTTTAAATATAACCTTTAGGGGGCCAAGGAGCATACGGTTCACATAATGGTAAGTAATCACCGCCGCACATTTCGAAGTATTTACAAGCGATTGTTTTAACAGCGAACGAATAGATTGTAAATTATAATGTAACCGGTGTACTCGATAGTTCTTCAAATGTGGAATGTATCAACCCGTGTTAGATAAGCGTAGTGGGGTAAGGCCTAACTTTATCCCGAAAAGATTTAAAATCGTACAATCTGTCAACTTACAAGTAGCCGAGTCGCCAACTAACGTACAAATTATGTGTTGATTCCTTGTAAATATGTTATAAGAATAGACAGATAAAACAAGACGCAAGATAATACAAAATTTAATACACAAGCGGCCACCATTTTTGAAATATCCAATATACTAAATATACCTCAGAAAATGTGTTTGAGATAAACTGTTGACAGCCATTTTATATTTAACGCCTCGAAAACTAAAGAAACTGAATTCGAATAGGCACGTTAACATTTTTATTAGAACAAAACCTTTGAATAACCTATTAAGTGCTCTTATGTAAATCGTATGAAAATAAAAGCCCCCAGGCAGATATGTACCGAATAGGTCCAGAGTATTTATTCAGGCCCAACTAAAGCCCCCTTTGACGGGTAAATGTACTGAAATATTTACATTTTAATACATTTCTGAGTTTTCACGTCGTTATGACAAATGTTTTGTAGTTGACTAGGGTTTATTTGCAATTTAGCTGGCAATCCAGTTTAAGTCCAAAGCATAGCGCAATTTCTTTTATTTTTTAAGTGAAACTTTTATAGAATGGGTTGTTTTGAAAATTTATGAAACGACAATGCAACATGAAAAAGGTGACATTAAAAAAGTTCTTACATCACAGAGTATAAATACTTCTATTTAAATATGTATTACACGAAATGTCATATTTTTTTCCGTTTGGTCTCAAATTCGATATATGAGGGACCCTTTGCCCCAATAATCTAAATTGATGGTTAAAATAGAAAATTAAGGCTGCTATAACTATTTTTTAGCCATTGTTCCGATTGCTCTAAATTTGATATCTGAGGGACCCTTCGCTCCGATAATGTAAATTGATTGTCAGAATAGTTATTGGTCCGATTGGTCTCAAAATCTTTAAAAAAAAAGAAGTGATAAAGATTATAGGAAACATTGTATACTTAACTTGTAACTAAATCCTATTTATGAATAATATGTTTGTCACTTTTTGGTGGCGCTTTTTCAAAACCTATATTTGTCTCATTTTCTCGTAGCCTACTCTTCTGAAGGTTTACTTCTACCGTATGTGACACACTCACACACACATACACATTGGTGTAAAATGCAATCATTCTGAATGGAAAAAACTGCAATGAAAAAAACTATAATGTAAAATGATAACACCAGAAATTCGACGGTGTGTTTAGTCAACACGCGGTATTCGACCGACATGGCAGTTTAATTCCTGACCAAGTCTTTATCATGCAAATCCTTGCCTATCAACAGATTAGATATTATGACGTCTTATTAAATTATTAAATTGAAAATAATATATTCGACTGCTTCGGCGGTGCAGTTGTATTACGGTACAATTACAACAAACCTGTCACTCAAATAACTCCGGATAAACCAAGTAAATCAACTTATATCTACTTTCAAGCACAAAAACACAAAAGAAACTTGCTTTAACATATAGAGCCGACGCGTAACATAACATTTCACTAACAAAAGGTAAAGTGAAGTTCGTTGTATCTGGTTATTCTTATTTGGACAGATATCCCGCGAGTCTAAAATGTATTCATAACAAAACCTAGGTATCTAGTGTTCCTCTATAGAACCCAGAAAAGAATAACTGAATTTGAGGCATATTGTCATAAGCTCACAACACTACGCTCTGTGAAATATAGTCTGCAGGGTGTGAATGAAAACTCCATTTGGGGGCCACCGACCCCTTTGTCTACTAAAATATTTAAATGCAGTATTCATTTGGACTTTTATACTTTAATAAAAAGCACGAAATATACAGAGTATTTTGAATGAAAAGAAAACGGTTGATGTTATTCTTGGGTTTTAATACTTGAAGCTTTTTGCGGTGTTATTAAGCTTCTAGAATATTCTAAATTAACTGTGGTTTTTGTGAGCAATTTAATGAAGGTATTTATACAAATTCAATTAAAATGTTAATTGTTATCTTACAATTGAGGCTCAGTGGCGTAAATAGCGAGAAGTCGGTTGAGAATCAAATTAAAATAGTCTTTATGTAAGTAGTCTATTTGAAAGAAATTTTCAATTATAAAAAGTACCACAAAGTGGTAGTACCACTTCGGACCGTATAGTAAACGGTACAAGAAACTTTCTGAGTATTATGAATAGTCTTTTTCTGAAGCGGTTTGTATGCGCATTGTCGCGAATGATTTTGTTGTTTCCATATTTTATTAGAGTCCAGATGTTATGACATAGAAAAGTTCCTTATAGTTCTCATATCCGCGATTTTACGCCACATTAGGAGCAATGTGAATGGACTTTGGGTGTGTAAATTACAGCATTTATCAAAATATATATCAATTTTGCTTTTTTATACCTCTATTTAAAAGATTGGCAAATTACCAACTGTTGATAAAATTGATAACGTACACCTGCTGTTCAATAAATATAATTTAAGCTAAATAGTGAATTATTATTTTGCAATATTACCCCCTAAAGAAGCCCTGTATGCGGCCCACACAAAACACTTTCCATAAAATATTCATGGCAAAATATCGCAAGTTTAATATTAAACATGATATTCACAGGACTTTTGTCTCGCGCACATTATGCCCGGCATTCGAGGAGTTGCTTTGTAAGCCCTGAGTTATGTGGCCAATATATCCGAGAAGAGCGCTATTAATGTTTTTTGATTATCTGCATATAATAAAGCGGGCTTGAAGCAGCTCGCGTTTAATGCTCGCCTTTGTGTATTGTTGCAGAGGTGGAATTATGTGTTTTGTGAGCTTTAAGACTTTATTATGTTGTGATAACTTGAATAGTTTTAAAGTAAAAGGTACCTTATTGTTCACAGCATCGGTTGGTATTTTGGGCAATATTTTAATTTGGCGACACCGTACACAGTTGAGCGACGCTATTAACCTACGTTAATTTCGTGTTTCGGATTCATCCTACGTATATCTGACGATGAAGCTAGCATAAGTATGTTGACCGGCGAACGATAACCATACGACGTGGGTCGATCCTCTATCTGGCCTGCTATGCACTTACCACCAGGCACATTGAAAAAAATAAACCCTTGTAAATAGTATATTAGCCACTGCGCTAATCAATCAATGATCGGATCAGATACGAGTATACTGTATTAAGAACATAGAAAGCTTGTGCATTTAGGCCGCGTTCAACAGATTGCTGTTGACATATCTAGGGCCTATTCGGCAGAAGAATTTCTTTTAATAAGTAAGTTGGAACCACAAAATTCTCCATTATGTGCAATTATTTATTTGTTTTTCCCACGCGGTTTTATTACTCTACTTCCAAAAGCATACTAACTATTGGGTAAGTACATCAGAGCCTTTATAATAGGGTTGTAAGTTCATGTAATATGAATCATTGTACCCTTAAGGAAGCCAAAGCCATTAAAAGTAAGTGGTTGGCAACCCTCGTATGACGCGTCTCAAAATATTATAATCCATGGCAGACAGTGTGTTATGTTACTTGTATTTATTGGGTATAATAATTATATGTTATGTTTCCTTTTAGTGTAGTTGTATAAGTTAGTAAATTTGCCTGCGGAAAGACATTACAAGATACATATTTTTATTATGCCTACAAAACTTACCGCACGAACAAATAATGGTAAACTCCTTTGAACCTGCTGTCCGTTTGTCTTTTCTTTTATCACGCAAATAAAAAGCTAATAAAACACTTATCCAACAGTGTTAGAAGTTCATGAGTAGCTGTGATTAATAATCATAATCTGAATATTTTTAAATTGCTAGACCCATGTAATATAGAAAAAAAAAACAAAAATGTGTCTTGGTTGTTCTAGGTATTGAATCCATAGCCTGTCGTTTCATCGACGGATTATTTCGCGCCATGCCTCACGGATATTCTCAGGAGATTGTAACATTTCCTTTCCGCCTCTACGCGTTTGTAAACTTAGCACAACTTTAAAATTCTTGCGGAAAACTCCAAGTTAAGCAGATTTCCTCGCTGTGTTTTTCTTCCTCAAGCAACCGATAATTATATAATACTTTGTTTCGTGTTACTTTGTAAAGATTAATCAATGCCTAGTTGTATGAGAGGCATTTTGTGCCGCTAGTATATCTTCATTGTAGTGTTTTTGTATCGTTTCTTTCGGTACAACTTCGCTTTACAAAAACTGTTTAATCAATTACTATAAGTGGTATGTAACCGCGTTAATAGGAAGTAAATAAATTAATTTTCTGAGTAAATGGTATAGTCTTAGTTTTGGGTTTAACTTCCCAGCTAAATTATTGTACATTTATTGGTGTAAAAATCTTATGCGGGTAACTCGGTACTTTTTATATATTTGTATGTACTAGGTTACCTAGAACATCTTCTTGCTTTAACGATCTGTGGCCCTAGTGGTAGCGTGCCTCTTTACAGACTGTGGAAATTAAACCTTTTTTTTTTTGTTTTTCAAATACCCTTTTAATAAAAATAATAATGTAGTATTCACTCTTTGATCTAGAAATTTGAATAATCTCACCAACATCCCGTTCTAAAAAATGCGGTAATGTCAAACCTTAATAAGTTAATGACATCACAAATTACAATACAATAGTTAGAATTTCACCTACAAAGCGATGCCGTCGAACGCAGTAAAGCCCTGGTCTGACGAACGGTATGTGCGGCGCTGCGGCAAGCAACGCAGTTCAAGCAACTAAGGAGGTTGCACAGATAGGTTTCACTCTGTGCGTAAATCCGTTGACCAATGGGAGAGCCGAAACTTGACAACAAATGTTATTATGACAATTTTGCATTGAAGTCTTCACGGGTCTCCATGACAACGGATAATAATTAATTGAGTTCAAAAATATATATAATTTTATTAAAAATCTGTTTGTGCCTCATTCTAAACAAAGTCGGTAAAAAGGCACATAAGACCATTTTCTGAAATATTGATACGTGACATAATTAGTTTATATTTTCTCATGTAAATTCGCGTGTTATTAACTATATTATTTTATTTTTTTCTGTTAATAAACCTATTCTATGATCAAGTTATATTTCACTGAACTTGTATAGATACCTACTGTTAAATTATCGCCGATTGTACCGTAATTTGATAAAAACAAATTGTATTATCATTATAAAAATAAATTATTTTGTTATAAATTATCACAAGCAAAACCTGGATCAATACTGATGGACACTTTTTACAATAATCGTTTAATTGTAGTTTATATCATAATTCACAATACGGAGTTCAAATAATATACGTAGGTAGTAGATATATATCTACACAACCTCCAGCACAATAGAAGCTGTTATAGATCTCAGCACATTAACTTATTGAAATCCGCAGCTTTATCAAAATGGAACTAAATAGTGGGATTTAAAAAAAAGAATTGTCTATTTGCCTCCATTACAAATTGAAAGACAATTAAATATTGAAAAATATTGGCTGGAGAAGCTAGATGTAAAGCAACACGGACTAATATTAACAAGGGACGTATGGTATAAGCTGCGAATTAGCTTTTTTATAATATGTACGGAAAAAATTAAGAAACATTGAGCGGAAAGTATTGAAATAATTCCTAGATTGATCTATATGCCACACCCAATAGCAACACGAGATGCTATTTGCACAGTATTCAACTGTAATGTATTATTATAATACGCTCATCGGATGAACTAGTGATATTTTATTTTAGTGGTAAACTCGTAAATGAAATGCAAATATTACGCGTTTCAGGTTCAGCCTACTTTAAATATGCTTTCGAGCAGGCTAGTATAATAGTTTTTGACGGCAGGAGCTGATTATTTCTTGCTGGTGGATATTGTAATTGGATTTAAAATTATAATACATCTGATGCATTGCGGTTGCATTTTGATGCTTATATGAAAAAAAAATTGTTACACTACCATCGGAGATTTTTTTTTCTTTTATTATCATTTGTTAATGTGTTATTTCTATCTTGATATAAAACACAGGGGCTCCTGGTATTATTACTGTAAAATTATCGAAAAATAAATCCATTCCGCAATGTCGCACGCGGCGGCGATTTGACGAGAATGACTTCTGGCTGTGCGGTGTATTTTCATATGAATCTGCGTCCAGCACCGCAAACCGCTGTCAGTTCTATCAAAGACCAAAATATCGTCAATGAGTTGACCCTTCACCATTGCGGCTGGCTGACGCTTACCGCTCCAAAACAAAAGACAAATGATGACGTTTTTCATACAAATCCGAGTCTGACACCGCATTGCACGCAACGCAGTGCCGCGCGTACCGTTCGGCAGACCAGGGCTTTACAGCGGGCGCTTGCTAAATTAACTCGAGTTTTGTTTGTATTTCCATTTTTAAATTCCAGTGTTTTTGTTCATTGTATTTTTAGTTTTATTAATTGAATTAAATTATCAACGTTTGTGATATCGAATAAAATGATTTCTATTTTGGAGATAATATTTTCGATGAAATTGTTTAATGGCTGAGTGGTTTGACTATTAAGGAACTTAAACCAACAGTCGGGGTTGATAGATTGTAGATGGTTATGTAGATATTGATGAAAGTCTGTATTTCCTCTAGTGATATTATTTGCACTACTGTTTAGATATTACTGTTGGTAGACTAAATATGAATATAATTGTGTTCTCAAATGTATTTTTTTTTTTCAAAAAAATTGCGTGTAAAAAAAAAAGACCCTATATATAATATAAGAGCAGGCAAAACGTGGACCCGCGTATACTTTTACAGTTTAAGATTAAAACAAAGATAGTAATATATGTGTATAAAGCTCTTGCATATCATAAAATGTTGATGATGGCTGAAGAGAATTTGACCAGAGTCAGAATTATTACAATTTTATTGTCTGAAATGGTGGTGAAATAAGTCCAAATTTTTGCCAGTTGTGTCCTTGGCGTATTGCTAAAGAAAAATTACAAAATGTATGCAAATAGATAAATTAATAATAAACATAGTTTGAAGAACGCTGATTGGTCAAAATCCACAAACCAAATTACATCTGTACGTGTCCAATTACCATATTTTAAAGTAAAACTAAATCTAAAAGTGCCAACAAATTTGAACTGCAGTGGACCTATTCAAACGTACTCTCGCACGGTTAAAATTTCGATTTCAGATAAGCCATCAAATTGGGGTACCGTGACGCTCCACGCACGTACATAAACCGCAACTGGTTTTAAAATAAAAATAACAATTCGAACAACAATTCCTATTGAAACACGTGAAACAATAACACAATTTGGAAGCTATAACAACATATTGAGCGTAGGAATGCTACACGCGTACAGAACTCAGTAATTCAATAGGAAATTTCATTCGATTGCCGCGCGTTTTTATACATCGTTTTATGTAAATAGTTATTGGGAATATTAGTATTGCGCATTGTTATGGCTGATGGGTCTCTCATGTGTGTATTGTTTGAGTGTCGGAGGTCAGAGAATATAAAACTATGTTTAAGGGCGATAAATTTTAGCTGCAATTTTATAAGATTGTTCAAAGTTATAAGAGATCTAACAAAGTATCCAATATGTGAATGTTGGAATATATGAGATGGTTTGAGTGAGTTGAAGAGACTTAAATTCAATTTTAGTACATTTTTTTAATGGCTTCAACGTCGCTTTTTTAATATCTGGTCGTAGTCGATTTAGTTTGTCTAATAATGAGTGTGAATACATAAGGCCCAAAAAGGCATTAAAAAAGTCAAATAGTCTTCTAAAATTGTATACGCAAATGCAATGCAATTAATGCAAATGTGATCATTTTGATTAGAATAGCTCTTACTTATCATAATATTAAAGGTTGAAAATACAACTCGGATACCATTGGAACTCTAACAGGACCACATGTAATACGCAAAGCTAAATCTGGTATTTCAAAAACACACCATGAAAATACAAAACATGTAAGCAACATCCATATCCTAAACGAAACTCCCCGAGTGGTAATCAAGAAAGCGACGCATGTAAACATTAAGAAAAGATAAATTCCGTCGCCCAGTGTTCCAACAAAAGACTACGCTTCTCCAAATAGTCGTCATTTTTCCGAGATTATTATCTGAGCATTTTCCGAGTCGCCAACTCAATAAGTAAGGTTGATGTCTTGGTAGTTAAGCGAGCGGATTTTATACGACAATTAGTAAATAAGGATGCTATCTATGTCGAAACCAGCAAGTTCAGTTCCACTCTAAGAATATTTATTTTTCAAAATTCAGACATTGCAGTTTTAGTTTTTATGAAAAGCAAGCCCTAGAATCCTTTAAGTATTTTATGCTAATTCTCATACTTTAAAATTTGATCATCCATAAAAAAATAACAACTACTTATATTAAGTGATACTTAAATTATGTGAATGTATTAAATTCGTAACTTATTAAATTGAAGTATATTTTATAGGATATTTTATTCCCTATTACAATTAACTCTTTCCACCCTCAATGTTACACGCAGCATACACAATGTAAGTTATAAAACCTATGAAGCATACAAACCCTCTGATCTTCCTCTCCTCGCATTATTTCCGCTTCACGCTCCGCTTATCACCGTGTTACAATCGGCTTCATTTTCAGTGACATTTCTTTATTTTCTCCATCAAATATATAAAAAACGGTCCCTTCAGTGATTAAAGTGGATCTTGCCAGATAATTTCGGTAAAGGCATTAAGGTATCAATTTTATTTATCCAATGTTTGTATATTTTTTCGAGAGGTTTTCTTTTGGTTCACCGAGTTGATTTAATGGCGATTGAAGTATTTACTAGATTAGTCTGTTTTTAGTCACATTTTCGTTATTTTTACATTAGAAGTGTCTGACGATAGATACCTACTATATCGGCAATTTACTATGCTTACTATCTCTGACGTTACTATAGCGCCCATATTAAATATAAAAGAGATGTTCACCCAGCTAATTAATTACCTTTGTCTCACAAAAAAATGATATTATCAACAAAGATATCGATTATTTTGAACTAAATACAGTTTAATGACACAACTCGCGAAGTCCGATCTTTTTGTCTCCAACATGTCTCTACCAACTGCTTCCTAATATACGTTGACATTTAGCTCTGATTGCAAGCACGTAGAGCTTTCGCGACAAAGGCTTAAGACGTTTGCACCGGAAGCAAAAAGCCTTAAAGCGCCTTATGTAGGACACGTGAGGTTAACTACAGGAAGATTCCTGCGACGCCTTGCAGAATAATACCTCCTTGGATCTTAAGTTAAACGGAGCTAAATAAACGGTGCTATTAAACACGGAGGCAAAGCAGTCTAGTTTTTAGTACTATTTTTGTTAGAAACTGCAAAATCTTGCAGGCCTGCATGAGGCTTTTTCCGAAAACAACCTAAAATGTGCAATTTACAGTTATTCTGTTATGTTTAGTGCCTACCATGACTAAAAAATCCTTTATCAAATTCATTTGTGCTTTTGAATACTATGTACGAACGAAATACCTTCCAGTCCTTATTACACGCTAAATGCATTATTTCACCATTACTTGTCTGCCACACTTAGCGCATAAAAAAATCTTACACACTCATAGAAATTGCGATCCTGAACACAAACCTCATACAAACTAAAGTGTCTAAACAAACTATACAAACCTCTAGAGCACGTCCTCCCAGCTCTTAAAGTATAATTAAAAATAGGTTAATGAACTGCACGGTGACACTCACCTGTTCGCGTGACCAGCGCCAGAGCACCCAGCACCCCCACGAGTAGAGCCGACATTTCTAGTTCACCTTGCCGCACATAATACCCTCGCTCACCCCACCTGCCGACAAAAATAAACCATGTACAACCTAAGATATTTTTCAAACACCCTGTATAATACAAGCAATTAACAACGCTATCGCCTACCACATAAAGTTCAAGTTACAATAACACACCCTAAAAAGAGGTATGAGTGCACTTGTGTGGATAGGACCGCCGTAAATAAAATCAGTGAAAGGACGATGAGCTCGAAAATTGTCTGAAATGTAGTTTTTCCATGTAGGTGAAAGTAGATAGTGTGCCGAGTTTGTTTCGAGAGTCCATTGAAATTAACGCGACCGCGGCGAATGCGATGTAATTTCCAAATAAATTATTAGCCTATTATGTGTGGAGGTTGACCCTTATTTGAGCGGACTGGACACGCGCGTCATATAAATTAAAGCTATTGGACTTTGAAATTGCAAAATATACACTTGATATATTTTTGGGCTATTATTTCGTTAATTTATCTTTTATGCTGAAAGAGTGATGTATAAAGATTAATTCTGAACATCAAAATCACTGAAATATCGTTTTTAAATGATATAACATTGGGCCTATCAGTATTTTGTGTATTATAAGACTTAGTAGCGGTCTCCTAAGTATTCAAGTTCTACTTTTGTCCATTTGATTGTTATTGCTGTTGTCTCCCCATACATGATCTGTTGTTGTTATATTTTTATTGGAAAGCCGCTAGTTCCAGTATTTTTCACTCCGGCATTTTCAGGCAAGGAAATTAATATATAGGAATTGCGAGAATCTATTGAAAGGCTCTAATTTCTTTATGTATTGAAGTCGTTTGCTCGTTTCTTGCGCTTTTAGTATAATAATTCAGAACTTTTTGTATTTTGAAAGCAACAATGATTTCATTTCTTACAATAAATAATACAAAATGCGTTATAGATGGTTGTAAGAGATTTTCAGCATTCTATATATTATAATAAAGAATTTATAAAATACAAAGAAAAGAAAATATATAAATGTTATCATAGAAACAGAACTCTGTGTTACCATTAAAAATCCAGCAGAGTAGATAGAGTCGTTAAGTCTTCGCTATAAATGTTGCTCAAATGAATGATAGCACATAAAATAGATATATGTATGTCCATTCCGAATCTTGATTAACTGACATCGATAAAAGAGCTATTCCAATACTGATTTATTTTCTTTAGGAATAAAAAAGATTAAATTCATGTTTTTCATGTAGAATGAAACATATTTTAGTATTGTTTTATTTGTTATTGAAGACTGTCATAACGTGAAAGACGTAAATAATATTAATCATCTAACTTTAATCACCCAAACTACACGATGTTTAAAAAAAAATTAAAAAAAATTAAGGGCTGTGAACTTGGATAATTTTAATCTCCTATTAATTATTATGAACCTTTATCCCACTACAATTTACAATCTTCTGAATATCATTTAATCATTATTCAGAATAATTTCTACCTAAATATTTAATGATCACTGAAGCCCTTAAACGTCCTACTGCAGGGCACCGGCATCCTCCACAATCAAGAGTAAGATTAAGGGGGGTTAAGATCATAATAGATATAAATAATTATTTATATATAATATGTATCTCCAATCATGAACGAGTATCCTTCACGCACAAGCACTAAAACTTTAGTCACTATGCATCACCATTAGCGTAAGACATTAGCCATCCTAATCACCTGACTTGATGTCTGCCAAGTCCATTACAAACACATCGCCTGATACAATCCCGCATAATTGGCGCCGCCATCATTGAACCGCCGGGAGCGCTTGGTTGAAGTAATCTCACTATCCTTTTAGAAATGAGAATGTGTTTGTTAGTTGATTTAATTTTTATAGAATTGTAATGAGGATGAAAATATTTTGTAGCGGAATTGAAAAATAACAGCGTGTCTGGTTGTAGGTGCAGAGTAGTTTGGGTATCGACGTGGTTATATCTTATCAGACGACATTATTGTGCTGGCCTGGTCGATCGCGACTTACACAAACTCAATCCTAAACTAATTACATTACATTTTCCCAGATCCAATACGGTAGTAATAAGACAATAAAGAGTTTGTTGAAGTCGAAATCTTTGAATAAATAAGTATTATCTCTCTTTGTATCTTTCCTTATCTATAGTAAATCCAATGACGATATACACATTTTAAATATAAGTATACATTAAGACAATATAGCTCAAATCACTTCACCAAAGATATTTTTAATTTAAATGATATTATGGGTACTACACCGCCCGTTTAAGCCATTCTATAGGTTACTTAATGAACTAACTGGAATCGAACGACATCGGGGCCTCGGAAATCCCTCTGGCGACGTTCCAAGCTTCCCAGAAGCCACGAAGTTAGCGAACTCCAAGACTTGCCGACAATGTATTAGAATGTTCAGAAATACCTGGGAAGTCTTAACTCGAACTACTGGTGACGATTTGCATACAATTTTGGTCTGTTAGGCGAGAGAATTTGAATAAAGGATTGATAGGAGCAAGACGGGTTGGCGGTGTATTATTAATGTTCCTGTGAAGATTGAATAGGCATTCATAAAGGCGTGTGAATTGTAGGTACAACGACGGCCATTAGCCCAGATGTACACCAAGGCACGTTTCAAAAAATGGATGGATTGGAAAGTGTGTCCAAAAACTTAATGTTTGCAACCTAAATATTAAATTATATAGCTCCTGTGTTTGACAACATACTCCATAGATTAATAAACTTTTTTATGTTCAGTTTTTTTCCTACGCTTTTAAACCTCAACATAAGTAAGTGTTAAATTGTTGCAAATAATAAGCGATAACAATGACTAATTTATGAACACACGATGCTTCTACTTAGCGTATCCGCTCATTTAGCGGCCCAAGTTTCAGATCACAGTAAAAAGCAAAAAGCGACCATGAAGACAGAAAAATGGGACACGCTTTTATTTTATGAAAAAATCCGCTTCGTAAAAAATGCAGTAAATTATCTTCGTAATGGATAAGTTTCTGTCTCCGGTCAGGTAACTGTCAGTTGTCAGAAATTTTAAAACAGCCTTTTGTTATGGCGAAATATGTCAGGTTTTGGTGTCGATAACATCGTTAAGAGCTTTTAGTTTTTGTGCGGTCGAAAGATAGGCATTGACAGAAAATTCTTAAAAATTTATGGATCGTTGCTGCACTTTGATTTAATTTTTCAAGTTGTTTCGTATCAGTAGCTAAGGAAGATTATATCATGGTCTCATAACGACTTCACAATTTTTCAACCTTTTAACCTTTTTTTCTCTTATTACCAATTGGGAATTATTTGTAAGTTGTTTATTAAATTGATTGACGATAAGTTAAAAATAGAGTCAACTATTGTTTTTTCTTGCATTTCAATACATTCAACCGCGTCTTGAAATCAATCAGCCTGAGACAAATCTAAATGGAAATGGCGACAAACCTGGATCGGTAGCGAGACAGTTCACTCTACACTCTATTGTTACAAGATTAGTGGCGAATACTTTTGGCGCAGTACTGGCTGCTAAAAAGCGGTGTAGGTCACTTACAACTGAACCGTATAGAGGGGAGATAGAGAGGGTTTAACGAATAACATTTTCATTTTTATTTTGTGCTATATAAATTATTGTGTGTGTGACACCGAAAAGTCTGATGATTTCTGATTCCCATGAATTGTATTTGAATGTGTGTGCCAACGACTATTGGGTCTAATTATTTATTTTTACCATAAAATAGCTAAAGTAGCTTTAGTGGAGTGATGATAAGTTCAGTGCAATTCAAAAAGTTGGTGTGTTTATCTTTCATTGATCCATACAAGTATGGAGGTTTACTCAACTACTGTCTTATCTTAAACAAATGTTCTTTTTCCCAAGTCGCATTGTTAGTGCGGTCATTACAAATTCAATTGAGCACCTAAAGGAAACCGATCCAAATTAAAACCCTACCTTCGATTTTACTGTGAAAATGCTCCGAGTAAAATATATCCGAAGAAAACCTCCTCGGGGGCAGCTACTTGGTTTTTTTCTTAATCGGTCTTGGATTTCTCTAATCCGTTGGAATAAGAGAAAAAATCCGCCATCGTCAATTGGCGGATAAAATTAGATTGCCGACTGCTTTCTGTCGGTATTCCAGATACGAAAACCAATCATTGGGCACTAGATTCGATTCTCGTAGCGGAATTATTTTATTCCTTGAAAAAAAAATATTTGTCTGCGAAGTCTGGATGTTTTTGTTACGGAATTGTAAAGAAAATTACCTGTATTTTTTGGCGAAAGCTATTGTAGTCGATGCTAAACATATATGTTGTTAGTTATAATAAACATTCAACCACACAGTCCCGTTCACAGAATGTGTGTATTTTTATTTCACTTGAGGCAAATTAGGGTACCAAATATAATGTGATGATAAATAGTGTAACCCACAGTTGGCAGAGCTTAATTCTGGCCTTGAGTACATATAGGTGCGATCCTGTAGACATATCGGGCACTCACTCTCGACCAATTCATATTATATTAAAATAGATTCGATAGCCTCCGTGGCGCAGTTGGTTAGACGCCAGCTGTGAAACAAGAGGCCGCGGGTTCGACCCCTGCCCCGAGACAAATGTTTATGTGAACCACAGGTATTTGTTCCGGGTCTGGGTGTTCGTGAGACCAATCGATAAAATTCCCGAATCGGGAATATAACCCAATGTGTCACGACTCCTGGCGTTTACATACTACCTCTAAATAGGCCAGCAATTAAACAATATACATTAGTAACATTTTACATTCGAAGCAAACTCGAAACTAATTCAATTAATTTATTGAACTAGGGAAAAATAAAGCTAAAGCCTGCGGCAATTTTATAATTGATTGGATTTACGCCCACGAATACGAGCAGTTTTATGTTCGATGAAATTAGGTTGTCGTGTTTGTTTAAGGAAAAGGGTGAAGCCCTTCGAGATTTACAATCAGGTACCTGATTGTACTTCGGGTACCAAATTTTCTAAAGTAAATAAAGGGCAACAACAACGTTGCAGGCTCCACATAATATGAGTGGAGCTTCTGGTATAGATATACATATGTTACATAGTTATAGAAATAGATAGCTACCACTGCACATAGCCTTTGGGACCCCTCATAGTGATCCGTGTGAGTGTGTCGCGATCCGGGTTCATCTGTGTATAATTTATCTGGATACAGTAAGGCGATGTATAGCTACATCCACATAAGCTACATCCACATAAGCTACATCCATAATAATTTCTCATTATGGATAGATATTATCCATCATCATCCAGAGAGACCCCTGGACCGTACTGCCCTTATCACTCTTTTCAATGTAAAAATATGTGCCATTGTAAAAATATGTTGTTGATAGAGTTATGTTATAAGTATTTTTTCATAACATTACATGTCACTACACAGTTCTATCTATTCAACATACGAGTAATAAAATAAAAACAAATATCCTCACACATTTGAATCATTTCTATTGTATTTCGTGTAATTGACAGATCAGAACAAAAGGTATACATATTTCAATCGAATGGTTTCTATGTTTACTTTGTTTTTATTATATTGGATGTAGCATAATACATATTTGCTATTTTCGTCATATCATCGTGTATTATTAAGCGAGTATTATGTAGATATCCTGTCCTTAGAAAATACCATAGTAACTCGATGAAGCCGATCAATTGTGGACGTAAATATTTAGTTCATTAAAATCCTTATAATTAAACATATAAAGGGATGAAATAATATAATAAATAACAAGAGATTAACCGACATACGCCCATTGTTTCGTAACGATCTCATTTACGAAGTGGAATTATATGAAATTATAAGCCACAGTTACACGTAATGTTGTGTTTGTTAAAAAATATCAAAAATAATTGAAAACTTTACAGTCAACCTTTATTAAAACATTGTAAATTTTAAGCACACGTAATAATTATCATCTTAATTATAAAAAGGAATAGATAAGGAAAAAGAGAATACATAGGTAGAATAGTATAGAGAAGACTGGGGTATTGAAATAATCGAAAGTTGCCAGTGTTTCAGAAATTGCAATGACTATTCAGTCCTACAATGCACAGACTTATACCTACATAAACGTCACGCCTGTATCCTGCGGTGGTAATCAGAGACTATGGATTTCCATTTTGATCGATCTTGACATACTACTTTCGCTTTGTCTTCTTTGCACAGACTCAAATCAGACTTAGAAGACTCAAATCGAACACGTTTATGATTCTAAGCCGTTTTTAATAGTATACATTAACATCAAGTTGGGCGGAGTAACTTCATCGAGCCAGTATAAAGGAAAGCTCTCAAAGCTCTCCGTCCTATTTTCCTAAGTGTTGTTATTCGGAAATATCCTCGGAAAATATTAAAGCCTTTCCTTTTCTCTTACGTGTGTATTAAATTAATTGCGATCGATCACATACATTATATTTATGTTTAAATATTTAACCGGCATTTTTCATACATTTTCTATGCTTATTACTGGTGTAAAATAAAATGGATTCCGGGGATGAGTAGCGTGATTCGCCATTGCCATTGCGATCGGCATGCCGGGTTTTGCTATTCGATTTTATACATGTCTACATTCCATATTAGTTTCAATTAAGCTTCACGAGCTGTGATTAAAGCTTTGTACACTGGTGCGGCAAAATAAAACGCATATGATAGTAAGTACCGTGCTCTCCAAACATAACATAATGACAGCCTCCGTGGCGCAGTTGGTTTGACGCCGCCTGTGAAACGAAAGGCCGCGGGTTCGATCCCCGCACCGAAACAAATATTTGTGTGATCCACAGGTATTTGTTTCGGGTCTGGATGTTTGTGAGACCGAAAAGTCTCTCGTAGCTTCTGATACCCACGACACAAGACTCGATCTTAGTGTGGGGTCAGGACTATGTATGTGACTGTTGGGTGTATTTATTTATTTATTTAATATCCGCTGGAAGTAGATTAACATAAGCTGTCATCACTCGACTCAATTTTGTCGGCTTCTTTGACATAGGATGTCACAAACTATACACGTGACGTAACTGCATAAGTCGCTACGAAAACTTTAAATTGATATAATCCAATCGCTATTCAGTGCCGTAACTAGACTTTGTGCACTTTAATATTTCATTAATTTGCGTTTATTCTTGTTCCGAAATTTATATTAATTAAATTCTAATAACAATACACTAAAATTAAAAGAGCCCCTTTCATAAACAACTTATTTCGCCGCAAAATAATATTCGCCGTTAAAATAGCCAAATCTAAATCGCTCGCGATAATTGGAAAATTTAATAGCTTTATAAAATAAAAAAGAAACTTTTTTAAGTATAAATTTGAAAATATAATAACGAAAATCTAATCAAGTTCTGCAAATTACTGTTTTGAGAAATTCATCTTGCAAGAAAGCCTTTTGAAATAAAACTATTTGAAATGAGTTTTACAGCTTAGGTACTAGAGCCTACTTTTGAAATATGGGTATAGTGAGATGTGCTACGCATACATTAGGTTGTGCCTCTATACCTAAACATGTATAGGCAGAGATGACCTAATGCTACCGACAGACAGTACTCTAAGCTTATTTCCGCCTTAAGACGTGATGGAAGTGAGTTTATTATCCTGGCTGTCATGAATTCCAAATCTCGGATTATTTATCCAAGTCTGTGATCTTTATACCCGAAAAATTCACATAAATTGGAATGAAGTATGATAAAATTTTAAGTATAATCTTCACAATTTTTTTTCTGGGTCGGGCGTCCGATTACACACGGGAACCGAGTATGTATCACTAGACTGGATTTGGCGTTAAGTATGACGACATTTAAAATATTGGTCGGTTTTACAAACCTAGTCTTTTAGCTTTATTCAGTTTTCCTATTCTGTAGTCGCTTCGCGGAGAACTTATCTCATGACTGTTAACGCAAGCTAATAAAGTTCAGAATCTTCAAACTTGAGATAAACCGTACAATTAATATCCTCATACCTATGTGCTGAAAGGGTGAGAAGAAGTGTCTTACTGGTTAAAATCCTTAAAATTCGCTAAGCTTACCATATTACTGTTCTAAGATGTGATAGCAAGTAAGCCCATCGTTAAAACTTCAGTCATGTTTTCAAAAAAATCACACAAGTGAGTTGCTTCATAACCTAAATTCCTTGATTATATTTCTAAATAGACTTGACATTGTTCGCAACTTATAGAAATTGCCACTGGACCAATAATGTTATGTTTTTTAGGAACAATTAAAATGTATAACATTCTATCAATAGTAATACTATAATGAATAATTCCTGCTCAACCAAATTACCAAAACAGCTAAGCACGAACACTCCAATACAAGATAAAGTCATTGGTCGGACAGTATTCTCAAGACGCCGTCGCTTTAAGCCTTAAAGTTTGCCCACTCAATTACCAAGTAGATTGCATCTAACGAGATGCGGTATTGGACATCTTGCATAATTTACACACAGGTTCGCCTACAGATCTGATAATCTATAAATTCAGATTGGTTCTGGCTGCAATACATATAAATTAGCGGTAAGACTGCGGCTGGAATTGTAAACTAGCTCAGTCCAATCTAAGTCTAGCTGTGAATCAGGTATGTCGGATTTTTTCTTTAAGTGAGAATGCTACGTCTATCTGTTTGTCGTGAATGCAGGATATTTTAATGGTTCCTGAGTAGAGTTCCGAGGAGTTGCCAAAAAGTATCCAAAGAGTTTGAAGGACCTAGTAGTTTAATGGTTGCTTAGATTTACGCGAATGTTACACATTTAAATAAAACTAATTTTATGGATTTTATAGCGGATTGGTTTAATTTTTACATTTTTTAACTTCCCGACGTTTCGATTGCTTTACAGCTTTAAAAGCTGTTGTTAATTATGTATCAATGAATTAAAATAATATTTTTGACATAGTAGACTTAAAGCGCACTACATACCAAAGCCACCGACTCGCCGGCTTATGTCGGCAACTTTTTGTTAGCGGGCTAGTTGACGGCCTTACTTATTGCAAGTCGGGAAACTTTGTCGACGACATGACAGAACCTCGACATGCGGAATATTTTTATGACGTTTTTGAGTGTTTCTGGGCAACTGAGGATAGCGCCTGGCTCACCAACATGTCGGCGGTCAGCACGTGTGGGCGCTTTTTACCGACATGATTCTTTTCTTATATACCGCCGGGTTTGTGTCGGCGGGCCGTGTCGCCGGGCCAGCAGCTTTAGTGTATAGTGCGCTTTACGTCCCTAATATAACTGATCATCGTTACTTACATCACTAAGCTCCCAATAATCTAGAATGGAATCTTATTTCAATATATATAACCAAGTAAATTACCTCAATCAATGAACCTAATTATTTTACAAAATGTTTTTCAACTGAGCAAATAAAAAAATATCTACTTTTAAAATTAAAATTATTTTAAAAATATATAACAAAAAATTGAAAAAATCCGCCGTCAGCGCCAGCACCAGTATTCTTCATTCATGTGTCACTAGTCAATAAATATGGCCGCGGGCCGGCCTCCACAAAGGAGCTTGTGTAAAAATTAGAGCCGACGTCGCAAACAACGCTGCTTAATCGATCGGAGGGACGTGAGAGGTCTTGTTTTATACAGATAATGCCTCTCATAGCGTAGTACACAAAAACTTTATTACGACGTACGATTACCATGAGAGCAAGATATCAGAAAAAATATACCGGGTATATCAAGACTGCGACCGAAAATGAAGCCGGGTGGTAGAATTAGTGGTTACAGACACAATGCAAAAAAATTTTTCGCAAATTTGGTGACGACTTTTTTTTGCGAAATTTTTACTTGCATTGTGTCGGAAGTCACTAATACTACCAGCTGGCTTCGTTTTCGGTCGCAGACTTGATATACCCGATATAGGAATTAGTAAACGGTTGGGGACGAAAAGGTTTAGTGGACAGCTTTCAATGGTGCAAAGGTGTATTTATATCGGCTTGATAAATTAAGTAATTATTTACGCACGTGCCTCTTTTCATCTCTGAATCATCTTAGGTTCGACTGTTAGAGAATGCCTCAGGCATAAAGTCCCCCTATAAAATATATAATTTATGTATGAAGTGTAAATAAATTAATACACTTATCAGTCACGCCCATTTTCCTGACTCCACAGTTAGAAGATTTTATTTTCTCATTTATTTATTTATTTAACATACTTAATACTATTACAGGTTACATCCAATACAGTAGAGTAGGAAATTATATTACATTATATTCTACAACTAATTACATTATTTAAAACTATTTGTTATGAATAGGTGTCAGCAACCATGATGGACTTAATATCGGGTTCTAAAACCCAGACCCGAAACAAATAGTTGTGGATCACGCAACATTTGTCAACATCTCTAGCCGGTTTCTAACCAACTGCGCCATAGAGGCTGTTTATAGGACAATGAAAAATCATTTTTGGAACTAGTACAATAAAAATTAGTCTTCAAGCTTTAAATATATCGCAGACGGTAAATCTTACACAAGGCTAGTATAGAGAAACCTTCAAAGTTTCAAACATTGCATTGTATAGCAATATATCTTGAGTCTATTGAATAAACCATGACTGTACGAAAGTTGCCGTCTATACTGTCAGTTTCTTGTCATGTTGTTTTCCTTAGCGTTATATTATGTAAATAGTATCCTAGTTGAGTCCCAGGACTCATCAGGACGGACTCAAGGCCGCTAGACATCTCAAAGTCATCAGAAAGCAATCTTCTTGCAGGAAATGTCTGTCTCGTCGGTATAATCAGCTGTATATACTAAAATTGTCTAGAGGTCGTGTTTACTTGAAGATGTTTTTGCGTGTTCTAACTTCTAGAGACAACATTTTGAGAGAATTATGTCAAATATTTTTAATAAAGCTGTTTCATGTAAATCTGCTGATAGGCCTAGTGGTAACACGTAATGTAGGATTTGAATTGTGAGGCCCTGTATACTATTGCTGGGTATTAAAAGCGCTATGTGTGCTGTTGTAATTTTAATAATCTCATAGTTGATGACAATATTGTGAGATAAACGTATATAAAAAGCTGAATAATATCACAGGCTTTTTCCATTATGTATTTAGCTTAAATGGCGACTGTAATATTTATAAACCGACATAAATCCGAACGCTAAAACCTAACGTTATTTGTTTTTATTGAACAATAAATTCCATTTAAATTAAAACCAGGCAAAGCTGAATAAAGCTAAAGAAATAGTTTTGTTGTAAAGAAAACATTGCTATAAACCTCCAGACAACCTTCGGAATTTCTAACAAACTTCAGCGAAGAGCGAAGTATGTGAAATGAAAATTGTACGGACATATTTGAGACGTGGATCGATATACCAATAATATTAGATCTTATTAGATTTTTCTGAACGAGAATGACGAAGCGGTAGGTCTTTCGCTTGTTGGGAAGTGCCACTCCTACCTACAAACAGGAGAAATACCATTTAGAAATCATTATACACTCCATGGCACAGCAAGCGCTTGTCTCTTCTATACATTAAGAGTTAAGTATCATTATTTCGAGTAAATTCACCTAATGCCCTTAAAACCAAAGCCCAACAGTCAGTTTATGTGCAACGATAGAAGCGAAAGCGTTAATAAAGAAATACAAGACTGCCTCTCGCATGTGAGGGTCCTTCTACCTAGTATTAACTCACAAGAGCAACCCGTAATGGATTCTGAAAATTAATTAAATAGAAGGTTCTATCTATTATAGATAATTCTTAGAAAAGTTATTGGAAATAATCCATTTTTCGTAGTACGGTATTCAATTTGATTAAAACGAAGGATTGTGTTTATATTTTTTGAACTAGCATCTGCCCGCAAACTTCGTCTGCGTGATTAAGTTTATTTGGAATTTGCCAACCTGTCCCGTCCCGTCCCGATATATCCCGTCCGTCGCGTCTCATTCTCACTCAAGGCATGTAAACCAGACTCATCCTAACCCTTTGAGTAAAAAAGGTAACAAATATATCGGAATTCCTTCCTAATCCTACGAGAACTTCAATTTTTCGGGATAAAAAGTATTAATCCAAGGTGTCAGCTACCTCCATACCAAATTTTATTAAAATCCGCTAAGCCATTTCTGAGTTCATCGCACATAACCGCACAGATAAACAAAAAAAAAATCTAAAAATCATTGTTTGGTTCTAGTACGTTGATACAGACTCTCCACATTAATTACTCTCATTTATCTTCCATGTACAGATATCGATCGGTTACAAATATAAATGCTTGTTTTTAATATACATAACACTATGAATTAACTATATTGAGTATTTTACCCTTTCTTTTAGTAAACTAAATTAATAAACACGTTAAACAGTCATCCATATAGCCCGAGCATCATATAAAGTCTTGTGTCGGAGATTCTTGTGTAGAATATCTAAAACTGGGATGGATTGGATCTCCTTTGGAGAAAAAAATGTTTGTGAGACCTACAAACACGTCACATATAAAGTTATATTTATAACATACTTTTATTACGTCTAAGCAATGGATTTTTGAAAAAAACTAATTTTGCCAATTTTTCCGATGGAGTTTCGATAAAAATCGATTTTGTTCAAATTGTGTAGCCGATCGATTTTTGATCAAAATGTAATGTTAATTGTATTCCGTATGAATTTTGATATAAAGTTGCATTTTTACATTGACTATAGCAAACCTTAAACCCAATGTACCATGGTCGCTATCAAGTCGCCAAATAATGTGTGAGAGTAAGCATATCACAAATACAATACATTACAGGCATTTTAGGATAAAGGAAGAGATGTCAACTACTCTCTCACACGGTAGACTGCGCTTTAAGTGTGCCACAGGCATTGCAGAAGTCCATGAGCGGCGTGGAAGTGACTCCTTTCCTCTAGGCAGACCGGTATTTCATCTGCCTACACAGAAAATAAAAGCAGATAGGGACTATTCAACAAGAATTAGTAACAAAACAACCAGGTCCATTCATGACCCGATTCTTTTGTGCCCAGTCGATAAATGATTCTCTTATCGAAAATGGTAATTCAAATGTGTATTAAAAGAGCCATTATTTCACGTGTCGCGAGCTATGAACAAAACCAATCGTGAATTGTTGAAATCAAATAATATTCCGCGAGGCTACGCCGCTCCACAATTCCGAATCAATTCGATTCAAAGAAATTTATTCGAACTTGGCTAGGGAATTGTGGGATTTCTGAATTTATTTTGAATCATTCCCCCGTCATAATGTCGGTATTATATCGAAAGTTTCGTATTAGCAGTTCTTTTTGTCTTATACTTTATCGTATAAAGTTTTTATTATATATTCGGTTCTTTATTTCAACGCTTGTGTTGCAATACGTTGTTAAGCGACGCATAAGACAGATAAAATATTTCATGTTTTTGTGAAATATTCTAGTTTTGGTTAGAACATTAAAAATGCTTCTTTATTTTTTCTACCCATACATTAAGAAATATCACATTATCTGAGAGTAGAGTGTTTAATATACAGATAACAATACATTCAGAACACAATTAATGCATTATTGTATTTTCATTAAGAAGCAATAAAAGGATAGACAAGCACTTCAGACTGTCGGAATATTTTAGTACTAGAGCAACATTTCTTATAACCTTTTATTCAAGATACAGTCTCATATTTTTCTGTGCTGGTAGCTGGTGATTGGAATAGTTCAGGTCTGATAGAGTATCCGCCGACACGACATAGTTATTATTCGCCACTGGACACAATTTTGTAGGCCTTATCGTATATACACAAGATGGACTCGAATCAAGATCCATTCAAGTGGTTCACTATATCCGGATGTATACGAATAGGCTACCAACAGCTCTAATATTATTCGCTTCAAATGCAAAGAATGTTGTCATAAAACATTTTCATTATAATAATATAAACACTACTAAAATATTATTATACGTTTTTATTACGAAGCGATAGACGTAAATATCAATATCAAGTTATCGGAATATTTATAATATATACCCACTAGAGCGAATTTTCGTACATTTTATTCAAGGCTTATTTTCATGTAAACATCGTTTCCACTTTCTTATCTCAGCATTTACCCAAGATCCCTGTGGGCGACACCAAAATTCCATTTAGAGTCTCGAATCTACTAAATATTCAAAGCTGTAACCCCTAGGCGATATAATTTAGAAACACATTTTCAACCATCAAGAGGAAACGTTGGAACACAATGGCCTTCCTGGTTAGAACCGAGAAACTGCACTCAGCTGAAATGAATTTTGATGACACAGATTCTATTTAGACTTTGTCTATGCCTGGGGTTATCGATAGTGTCGCTATTCCAGTTTGTTTTTGGAAATAGGTTATCCTTACAGTAGGGTTGGCAACCGAGGTCATGTGGCTTAATGGGAGTAATTTAAGTGACTTAGGGTACTTCAATGTCGGAAATATCTGTCACGATTCGGTTAGTGAGATTCCTAAAGGCCCTTATCTTCCTAACTTTTCCATATTACATTATTTTTAAAGTCTTATAATCCTTCAAGCAACAAATGTGTGTTTATAAATGAAGAACAAAATTATCTTTAACAGATAACTTGTTTATGGGTCCTTTCTATATCAGCCCATATACGTCCCACTGCAGGGCACGGGCCTACTCTACAATCGAGAGAATCGATTGAGAGTGGTTAGGCTATATAGTCCACCACGCACCAGAAATTCTTTAAAATCGCTACTGTATGCAGGTTTCCTCACGATGTTTTCCTTCACCGTTAAAGGGTCCTTTATTTGTACAAAAATCATCATAATGAACCACAGTCCACTGCTGAATATTTTTAGCAGTACGTATACTCTTCCCTAAATGGTTCTCTAACGAGTTGTCAGAAATACCATTTTGTGTCTCGTAACAACAAATAAAATAATTAATGCTTAAAAAAACCATACTTCCCGTTCAAAATCAAATGTATGCCAAAAACCGATCAGACGACTTCTTGTTATACCAAAAATAAAATATTTAACATAGGACCAGTATTTCTCGAGCTACAAGCTCACAAACAAATGAACAGAGAGTTGTCATGTTTCACAAAACGCAATGATAGAGGGAAGCAAAGCTGACGACCGTCGGGAAGGAATATTCTCTCCAACATCTACTGCTATATATGATATTGTTTTATGTCAATGATTGTTTGCGTTGTTTCCAATTCGGGTTTGGGTATTGTGAAACCAAATTATCATGTTGTTTAGGCAAAACTATATTATATTTTATGCTTGGTTGTTAAAAATATCAAAATTATTTTCGACATAGTTATGACCAAGCCCAGAACGTATCCGTTTTATGAAATATGCATTGTGAGAAATAAAAGTATATATTGTGTTATCTTATAAATATAACACAAAACTTGGCTCATTTATTAGAAATATCGATTCATATGTATATTCTTATACATTATTCTACGGACTGAATATAATCCTCTAGTTTTTTATAAATAAGTAATATCCCTAGCATACGTAAGCAGAGTAAAATAACCGCTTCTATGAAAAAAGTACTAAGTAGTCCTCTAAATTGAATTCATTAATATAACCCTAAAAGCCTGCATGCTCTTAAAATCCTTTGAATTAATCCCAAGCGCAAATATGACACGAGAAAAGCGTTATGAATTTTCATAAGCCAATTTATGATTTTGAAAGAATCACTTACATTATGCAAGATTGCTTCGCGCGAAATGTTTCTGCTAAGTGTTTTCAGTACAGCTATAAGAGCGTCAAATAAAATTACCTTTATTGCTCCATTCTGTTGAGCGAAAACTGAAGATGCTTTTAAAATTTTCTCCCAAGCAACCACTTAACGGTTTTCGATGTTTATCACCACGCATTATTCAAGGGTAAGCAGAGTTTTATGAGGTTGTTTTATCTAAAATTAGTTTTATTACGTTTCAATAATAGGGGAAGTGATGATAAATGAAGCAGGAAAAAACTTGGTACCGGATGGAATATCGCTAAGTACAATGCATTAAAAACGAACATTATACTAGCAGAAAATGATACTCCGGGTTTGTCGTGATATCTAGATCAAAATAATCTATTGTGATTTTTGACAACCACGTCCCAAAAATATCTTAATAATATGATATAAAAATCTGAGCATCATAACTATAGGTACATATTAATTAATAACTAATTATTATCTAGCATACCCTATAAATAAATAAATGACCTTTAACTCTTATCTTTTAGCCATAAAACCAAGCAAGACTGTTTTTCTCGTAAAACAAAATTGTATCGTTATAGTATCATGTACATGAGCGAGGTTGTATGACCGTGACATCTGTTAGGGGCATAACTTAGTCGCCGTATAACTTTTTGTCCAATAAAGATCGTGGTATTATCATATTTTTTGTCCTTGTGGTACATTCCCGATATACTGGAAGCCGTCTTGGTGGGACACAGCTTTGTCTGTTCCCACAGCTAAGTAGTAATATGTTAGTGTCCCGTGTTCTAGTTTAGAGGTCATAAATATGGAAATATGTGTGCCTTAGTTGTTCGATTACCTTCCACTCAGTTAAGCTGTCCCTCACTTATCGCTGAAAGGTGGCATCACGTGGTTCTGTTGTTACCCCTTTAATATATACATTGTACGATGAATCATGAACCTTATACAGACAGATAAGCACAATCTTCAAGAATTAATTAATCATTATTGCTGGGCGTAAACATCATGAAGAAATTTGCATACCACAGAGACCTTTACAAGATTTTTATATCATTTTAATTAGATCAATTAATATAAGCCGCCTGGGTAGGTAAGATCGCAATGGCTAGTTCTCCCGCCAAACAGCAGTGTAAATGCACTGTTGTGTTCCGGGTTAAAGGACATTGTAGTAAGAGTAATTAACATAATTAGACGTCTCAGGACGGCGAGCGCAGTGGAAATCCAAGCATTGCTATGTTATTCCTGGTGTTGTTTGGTTTTGCTGCTGTTTATGAGCGATCGTATCACTTACCATCAGACGAATGGCATCACGCCATTCATCGCAATAAAAAATAAGACCAATCAGCACTAGGCCAGTGTGATAGACTATACCTTAAGGCTTAAGCCCTCCCAATCAAACTCTTAATAGTAAAGGAGTCCTATACCAAGCGGATAAAAGCTGATATGGATTAATCATAACGTATCCTCAAAATGGAGTAGAACTTACCATATGCGTTTAATTTATTACTGAAATGTACACGTGGTAATAAATTATATGTAGGCAACACGCGTGGCCGCGAAGGGTAATATCTGTCTTCTATGAATTATGAATATAAGAATATTTATTTAGTAGAAGTTAACAAATACTATGTTGTTTTATAACAAGAATGATGGGAGTAAACTTTATATGGGGAGTAATAGATTAACAAAAAAATCGTTGATATGTTCTGAAAGCGAAGTTGTAGTAGAGGAAAATTAATGTAAAACGTAAGGCCGACATTTCGTTTTAAGATATTTTTTATAATGGGTTTTATGGCGTAATAGTTAGTGCCTTTACATCGCCACGAAAATATCCAAATCACATGATATTCACCAGAAAGAGAGACCTCTTCCTGGCATGGTCGCAATCGGCCATACACAGACCGAAACGGAAACGCAACATACTTTTTATCATCAACGGTGGACGCTACATATGTTGTAGCGTATACTATAAAACATCCTACCGCGTACAAACCAACACATATTTCATCTTAGTTTTATTTCACTACAACTAAAAAGCTTAGCTACGAATAAGACAATAAATAAAATTTTATTATATTTTATTTCATTTTCATTCCAAACCAATACCCTAACCGCATCTAATTCAGAAGAGAGCGCATTGAAATAAAAATATTGTAGCTAAAAACGAAAAGGTGCGAGATTTAATCAAATATTTGTTTTGAAATAAATAACCTAAGAAAACCACTATGCAAATATTTGTATTCAAATATTTAAAACAATATTTTCCCTAGGCACACAATTCTAGCAGAAAATTTTGTTTGGAAATTGATTCAACGAATTTTGAAATTAAAGTTGTACAGCGTGGTTTGTCTTCGTTTATTTTATGTACATATTTACTAAGCACACTGTTAAATTGAGGTTTCTGATTTGACATTCGGACACACGGCTCTAACTTCCGGAATTTGTCTGTATGTACATAATATTTTCAATTCGCAGGTTATATTATTTTCATTAGCCTTAATGTAAGTAAAACATTGCATTTGAATCTGCATACAGGTGATTTTTTAAAATTAGCATGAATGACCAAATCCGAAACCATGAAGAATATCGGAAAATGCTGAAAGGAGTTACGAGCCCAATTTTGATGATAACTAAAACGGCATACTTACATTTTTGATAAATCAATATGCCTTACTAGAAATCTCGATGTTCCTCATAGATTCGGATTTGGTCATCTACGCCCACATGAAAAACTCACTCTGTATATTTGAATTCTCTAAACATACCGGTAAAATTGGAAATGAAAAACTCCATATGAAAAATTCAAACACAACTGAATAATGAATATACCGGACTAAACTTCAAAGCCCGAACTGAAACTAGGATGTAATAAAATTTCATTATCTCAAAAATGCTCTCCATATTTTACTAGCTAATATTTTAAAATTATTTTATAATGAAAAGTAGTCTTACGAAGGCGAAGAATCTTTTAAATTTCGAAACATATTACAAATATACGTAAGCGATATTAAAATTACACACTTTCCCCATAATTCCCTGAAGTTTCACACAACGGTGGAAGTTTTATGCAATTTTTCTTGGAACTGGCCGCTTTTGCATAATGCGATGGTTTTATGTATACGGAAACTGAAATATTACTTGAAAAAGTGTCTTTTTGTGGGCACAACCTGCACGTTCCGATTTCTCACTGTGTGTTCTATGAGAGAAAATATTTGCTTCGACAATATTTCATGGCAGCGAAACAAATAACGTTTAATTTTAATTTCTACTGCTTCATATGTAAATTTGAAAATATAACCAAATTTGTTTTATAAAGAATATTATGTTTTGGAAGATAATATATAAAGAAGACTAAAGAAGTAAGTACTCTTTCGAGGCTAAGGAGAAAATTGCTGGTTTTTTTTCGAAATTATGACCCTATAAAAGTTAAATGATGGCTATAAAATAAATGCTTCAACAATAATATTTTACACAGTAGTGGCCCAGAAATCTCAAAAGAACAGCTATGTCATTCAGCTGGCTGACCGCTCATTATTAAGATGCTTAGACCCAAACTCAATATTAGTGTTTATTGCCAATTAAATATGACATATTACTCTATATCCTAAAAGCCTTTGAATACGACGCATTACATTGAAAAGATTATAGGCACCCGTCCCAAAATTTCGCTTTAACCCAATATCCTTTTGAAAAGGATTTTATCTGAGAAGCGATTTTCTGTTTCCACTGTAACCAAATTACACGAAATAAGTTCGTTTTGTAGTCAGATTCTCTTTAGAATTCTTTTGTAAATATTCCAGTCTGGTATTTGGTACATTAAATTTATTGTTCCCTGTATAGAGGGATGGCATTTATTATCGGTTCTTTTCAATTGTTATAAGGATACAATATATTTTTGTCAATGGAGTCTTTCAATATGTTAAAATAGGTTGTTTCTAGAAATACTTTCCATCGAAGGTGTATACTGTAGTTATGATTTTGGCATTGTAACAACTTTAACTAAACGAAAGCTATGGAATATCAAATCATAGATGATTAATAATTATCTGCTAGAAAGAATGAGTCTTATACAAAGATAATAAAGTGACAAACATTTGTAAAGAAACCAACCGAATTTATCTAATTAATTATGTATATATTTCATGAATTGTGATTGGTATAGATATTATATCACAACATTATTTTCTGATATTATTATTCAAATTTTTTATGGTATATGCGCAGTTGGTGTCATTGAAAGAGAGCCTGTAATGTTTTTTAACGCATTACGTTTAAATAAAGAGATATGAGCACTCCAACATTCACGTTCACATAGCGTGTTGTAATTCCCGAAGGCTCAATAATCCCTCTTCAAAAAATTTACTTTCCTAATAAATCTAGGTACAGTATGACAAATCTTTGAAAGCTTTTATTGTATAAAAGTATAGGTATGTAATTTATTATTCAGATAGCGACCACTATGCGCAGCGGGTAAGTACCTACCTATCTTGTCACGTAACCGAGTTCGGATTCATTCGTATATCCAGATACAATCAGGCCAGCATATTATTTCTGTCGATTGGAAAAAAAACACCTCCGTTTACGCCCTATGTGAACTACACTGCATTTGCCATCAGATGTATTGTACGTATTGTATCAGTAGAAAATGAAATAAAGGAAATAACCCAAAAGCGGAAACAGCAGCCATTATATAAAAACCAGCAATAGTGGAACATAGTGGCAATAATATAAATGCGCGTACACCTGTCCTGACGAGAGGCGATTTACTAAACTACCATCGTCGACCGTTATCATTATGACTCCACTTGATACATGGCGAATTTATTTTTATTTTTTTATGGATCGGGGAAATGGCTTAATCTAAACTATTTCGACATCTTTCGTGGCGTATTTGGTTAGACGCCGGTTGTGAAGAGAGGCCGCGAGTTCGATCCCCGCACCAAAACAATTGTTTGTGCGCCCCACAAATATTTGTTTCGGGTCTGGGTTGTATGAGACCAAAAAATCTCTCGTAATTTTGGATACACGATGAAAGATGTGTACATTAATTTGGTATTTATTTGCTATTTATGTGAAAGAACTTGATAGAAATTCTCAGAATTTGGAATTGGTTTGATAGTTTATTGGTTCGTAGACTAGGAAATATCCTACATAGGATAGTAGATACAATATCTAGCTTATGATAAAGTTTAGTCTATATACCGCTGCATTACAAGCTAAGCTTACTGCGACGTAGTGGGACAAGATATACATATATAGTATACAGTGTAATCACAAGAGTGATCTAGTATTAAGTACTGTATCAGCGTATAATATCGCCTACTGCTGAGAACGGGGCTCCTCTACAATCGAGAGGGTTTAAGATAGAGTTAACTAAATTCCTATAAATATTTAGTAATATTTTGGTAAATGTATAATTATTACTTTTTCTTAGTTTATTTGGGTAAAGATAGATCTTACAAAACAAACAAAGTAATATAGGGTTTCTGTACTAATTATCACCCCGGAGTCAGGAAGTTTTGCCCGAAATGGCGATAGGCCCCCCCTCTATCACGTCACGGGGTGGAACATACAAGACGAAATGTGGGTGTCCACGCGGCGCCTCTGCCTACCCCTTCTAGGATAAATGCGTGAGTATGTATTTATGTATAAAACAGTCTAAATGAAAAGGCTGCATGTTTAATTCTGAAACAAATTATTAACAATAACCATATTATTATGTTTTAAAATAGCCTGAATATGCATTGTACGATATCAAAACTTTACCTCCACAAGTGATCCAAAAATAGTTCCAACTATCAAAGAACAACTTCATTAAGATTCCTCCACCTTACAGATTCAAACTAATATTCACAAAGCCAAAGTAAGTCGTAAGTCGTAGTCCCGCTGGATGTTTTTGTTTTTATAAACATTGTATAAACAAGCCAGTTCTTTGTCTTGTAATGAGATCCATTTAAATTTCCACAGCAGAAGGAAAATATTGGACTCATCTCGCTAAAGAATAACTACGTTCCGAGCGCGGAATGTCTAATAGTTGCTCTTGCTGACGTAATGAGGTCAGAGTGGCTTCTCCAATTGAAAAATATTTAATCGAGTAGTAGTTTGGAGTTCAAATGAGTTCGAGAATCATAAATATTATTCTGGTTAATGATTCACTGTCATTGTAAAGGAAGATATCATAAGGAAACGTGCATGCTTAACAGATCTGCAAGGAATTTGAGCAGGCGTGAAAGTCAGACAGTTAGCACTAAGCCAGCGTGCAATCAACTCATTGATACCTAAAACTGCCAAATATGTCCAACTGCGGTCTGACATGGTAACAAAGGGAATTTTGCGTTTTATGAGAGACGCCGCCCGGGTGTAGATACTTTTTTCAGTCCACATCGGGTCTATATTGTTTTGCGTAAGAAATATTTTATAGTGCTTTTTCCGTCTTATCTCGGTACATCCCGTCCTGTACCATCTGATTCTCTTTCATGACTCAAGGCATCATGTCATATTCTTTTATATACAATTTCGTCCGTCTCATATTGTATCACATTCTATCCCTTTGAGTTTCAAAGAGTAGTAAATATGTATAATTGAATTCCTTGCTCATCTCACGGGAACTAGCTCTATACGAGAATTTCATCTAATTTAGTCCAGTGTATTCAGCATGAAAGAGTAACAAACACACAAACTTTTGCATTTATAATATTACTACAATTAAATCAACAAACTTTAATGTTAACCAAATAAACACAATCTTAAATCCTGGAAATAAAATCGGCCATAATTAAAGACTCCAGTTTTCTTCTCCTGTATGCTAAATCGGTAACACTGAAAAGGACGTTGAAACACCCATTATTAACCTGTAAGCCTTAAATAAACCTCACCTTATATAAACCCTGATTATAAACCAGCGCCACAATTTGTCGAACTCCAATAAACAAGTGTGGAATAGGAGAAACAAACTTGCACTTTATTCAGTAGCGAAGACATTAATTGTGTTCCCCAACTAAAGTTAGTTGCTCATTCATTTGCCACAACTCCTCGTCTTGGTGAAGCCAGCGTTTGTAACAAGCGTCTCGCGTTTTAATTGTGACGTCGATAGGACAAAACTTCGGTCAAGCTTCAATCTTATTGCCGAGTTGTAGCAGGTTTAAATTGTGCAAAGACGCCCTTACTTTTGTAGTTAGGCATGATTACTTTGAATTTCATGAAAAGTTTTCCTAATTATAAATTGTGAAACTTTTGCCCACTAGGTAAATATATAATATATATTATGTTTCAAATGAATACGTTTTTTGATTATTGAAATTTCATATAGTAGGAGCGGGTAGGAAAATGGATTAGAAGAGAATAGGGGAGGTGGACATATGGCAATCTCACTCACCGAACGCAACGCGACAGCAAAGCTATTGCTTCATGTCAGTCTCCTGTAAGACGGTGGTACCGCCCTGGACGAGCCTGTCCATTTATGCTGAGTCATGACTTATTACAGCATGGCTTTGCCTCATAATATTTTAAAATGCATGCTAGATTCAAAAATGCTTTTTTTTTTAAATAGGTGTACCAAAACTAAAAACTATATAATATAATAATAAGAACATGGATTACAGACGTTGAACTTGAAACACGACAATTACAAGAGCCTGTAACGTTACTACAACAACGGTTGGTATACGGGTAAATACAAATGCCCAATTATCCAAATGTATCCTACCACCAGCCCACTTCTAATGAACGTATATATTAATAATGTGATCTATTATTCAAACCACATCATACACTATATTAATGAATGATTTGTTTATAACCACACTTCACGCACATTGCACATCGGTGTCGCCTGTTTCGTAATTATTATTTCAGTACCAATACACTGACCTAATTCCTATAAACTATTAACTAACGCAGGCTCCATTACGTGTATAGAAATAACTCGTATGCAAATGTTACCTATAAACATGACAGATGGCGCACGATCAAAGCAAATAACATTTGGAGTATTTCCATGCGACTAATGCAAGTAAGGGTCCAGTGAAGGTTTCTGCGAGACCCCTTTTAGCTGAGGGCGATAAATCAGCCCCTAATGGACCGTGAGCCGTGCCACCCCGTTATATTCCGTAACCGGTGACCCGCCGTGGATGAAAAGTTGATTGATTGTCAAATGTTTTAGAATCCGAATCGATTTTTTATTGAATTCCATTGGTTGTGCCGGATGCTTGCTGAATTTTTCGTGAAGGTGAAAAAATGATAATGATGATTTGAAAAATTAATTTCAATACCTAGCGTTATCTAAGTACCGTTAAAAAGTATCTTAAAGTCAGTCTAATAATATATTTGAGTCTACAGCTAGACTTTAATTGCTGATTTCAATAAAGCATAAATCCTGTAAGAATATCGAGATACTCTTGATGAATGAGAGTAATTCTTAATGAGACCTTGAATTCTATGAGAGACGTATTTTATTAATGAGAGTGTCTAGGTATTTTAAACCAGATGTTTTAGAAAACAATTGTAAAATAGATATTAGTTTAATAACTTTGCATAAAAAATATTAGATAAGAAGGCAAAACAGTGTATAATTTACACCGTAAACGTGGGTGGTACGAAGTGCGTCAATACGGAGGCAATGGATTGGATGGATTAAGAAATAGATAATATAAGGAAATGGGAAAAAATTTAACAGATTTTACTTTATCGAAGAAAGATCAAAGGTTCTGGAGTGGAGACCACGGACAGGTAAGCGAAGTTTCGGACACCCGCCTACAAGGCACTGAACGATCTGGTTAAGGTTGTAGGAATTCGCTGGATGCAGGCCACTTCTAATAGGTCGATGTAGAAATCGTTGGGGGAGGCCTATGTTCAGGAGTTGACTTTCTGTAGCTGAATAGATATATACACATATATAGAAGGGGGTCATTATAGTATTTTATATTTATCATACATACATGCATAAACTCACGCCTTTATCCCCGAAGGGGTAGGCAGAGGCGCCATCAGGACACCCACATTTCGCCTTAGATGTTCCGTCCCACGATGTGATAGGGGCGAGACTATCGCCATATCGGGCAGAAATTCCTGACTCCGGGCTGATAATGCATAGAAAAATCCAATATCACTTTGCCCGACCCGAGACTCGAACCCGAGACCTCAGCTTTGTAACCGTACCGTTATACAACAACGCCACCGAGGCAGTCGTATGTATCTGCACTTATAATTGAAGTTATTTCAATAAGAACAATAAAAATCGTCTTGATGATCACAGTTTGATCTGTGATGAGGGCCACATCTTTCACACCGGGTATAAATACATATTATCTGATATAACTAAGTCCTAGAATATGCGTCTTCCATAACTAAGGTTCAGTCTTTTTCGTCGGCCGAAAGCTAAGCGTAATAATAGGCTACGATATTTTGTGTATGTGATGAACTCGAAGGTATACAGATTTCCTCTCAATCTTTGCCTTCACTGTTAAAGCTTAGTTAATTAATTATGGACAATATGTAACTTCGGAACTTGCGGATGTGTGTTCTATAATCGCACATAAGACCTTAATCTTTGCAATCCCTCAAACTTACTTGGCTATCGATCCGCTTGCAGCTTTAATATAAACATCTATGTCGCGGCTACAACGAAGACTAATATTAGCATAATAAAATATTTTCCCATTCTTCCGCTTTCATAAAACTTCCAAGGAACCTCCCAGCCCACTTGGCCGATCTCTTAAAAGATTAACTCTTCGACTCACCGGAAGAATTGCTTTAAATTTATTCTCACCTTTAGTACAAAATTTTAAATAAACTTCAAGTAGGCGGTGGAATCGGCAAGCTGTGGGCGGTTACCAACAACTTCACGAGCCGAAATTAAATGAAGTACTTGAGCATTGTTTTCGTTAATGCCGCCTTATAGTTAGTACTTGGAGGTTTGTTCGAGTTACTAGGCAGAGTTGAACGTTTTAAACTAGATTCTATTCTTTATTTATTTATTTATTTAATACTTTTTGCACTAAATGAAGATATACAAATGCAAACTTATACAATACAAATAATAGTACAAGTGGCGGCCTTATTATTAATATTCTTTATACTTTTATTTTGTGAATGAAATAGTATTCTTTTTTTTCTTCAGCTACAAGAAATCCATTAGCGAATATAGGCCTTCCTAAAAATATCTAGAGCGACCTGATATTAAATGTTCTTAAAAAATATATATACTTGTATTTTACCTGTGATTTATAGGACTAGAAAACCGTATAAGCATTAATTTTTATAAACATTAAAGTAAACGCCATACTCTTTGTACAAAAGGAGCCCTAGTACACGGCGTCTCACGTTCCTAAATTTATCAAAAGAAAGTCTTTACATTATGTGTAAAGAAATCGTTTTACACTCTGTTGAGTAAACCTTGAAACATGATCGTATTATGCTTGTGAAATTGTATTCCTAGTGTGTATTAGACAACAGCTTTATCAGATAGCTTTTGTATTCACAGAACGTTAAACTTATGTGTTACTGTGTCCGTTTCTACTCATAGAAGTTGAACAAGTTTTGGACCTTATGGTAAGTACAGCACTTTTAAGTTAAACTAACGAATTTTTGAAGAAGGCAAAACTATGTCCTGATTGAAACCGTACTTCCTCGATGGCGCAGTTGTACCACAGTATGATTACCACGCTCCGGTCTCGGGTTCGAATCCCAGTTCGGGCAAAGTGATATTGTACAAGTAGAGTACCATCCGGCCAGAGTTGGTTATCGCTCAAGGGTTGATACTGACCGGCTTGCTTGAAACCAAATACCTAAGCTGATCCCAAATGCTACACACTTGCGTGGATTATTATGATGAATTTTCGATGATTGTCTACGGTGGTATCTGTCCAAGCAGATACGAATATCCAACAACAACAGTGATATCAGGACAGCCTTCTTTTAATGTTTACTTTTTATTTTATTGTCGTAGAGCCACACTGTTCTCAGTTATGGCTCAGCATGAATGGGCAGGCTCGTCCGGGACGGTAACACTGGTCGAAGAAGATGAGTGAGTGAGATTGCCGGATGCCCAATACCCCTTTCCTCTTCCCAAGGAAAAACTTTCACGGGATGGACGGATGGGCCGGCATCACATATCATCCAAGCGTGGTAGATCTTCATGGGCGACAGTGATCAATTACCATCAGGTGTCCTCGTTTCGTTTACCGGACCAAAGCAATAAAAAAAAAATACTTCAAATAAAGAAAACGTAGTTCATTTTATGTCCCAGAAAATTACTGAAGCAATTGAACTATAATGAATAAATTATTACGGTTATTTAAATATAAAATCTGAAACTAGAGCACAAATAAGTTTAGGTAACATAAATATATTTCCATATTGTATCACTTAGAATACAAATACAGTACTGGCAATTTGAGAATTTCAGTTCACTGATTACACAACAATTGTAAATCAGCATTTACCTCCAGGAGCTCCAGGAGCGGCCGTGATAACAATCGTCCCAAATAAATCATAGATATAAAATAACTATTCTATATTGCCAAAAGTTCTAAATCAGCCATTTTCCGAGTGATTTCATTCGCGCACGCTCCAATAGGCGTCCCCGTCACAAGCTACGCGGCCGGCATTTCTATACGAATTGAGGCTGACACAACGCGGATCATATGAAAAGGTATTGAATTTATGTATTTGCTTCCAAACTGCGGTCTGTTTGTGTCGATAATAGTAAATTCGTGGTGGCCTGTGGGACGGACCACACCTACGACTTTTGAAATGTGTGTATTGATAGAAAATTACCACGCATTTCAACAGAGAATGAAAACATCGTGATGAAACCTGCATAATCATACTTACAAGATTTTTTATAGTAAAATCATACTTGTATGCTATGTGTTGTATCGATAGTCAACTGCCACGCACGTTAGCCGGTGACGCAAAACATCGTGAGGAAACTAGCATGCCATCAAGATGAACAAGAATTTTAATAGTACAAGAAGGATATAAAGTACCAATTACATTAAAATATTAAGCATCATGGATAAAAGAGACGACCATAATGTGCTTAGACTTATTTAGTTCAGAAAAACAGATAAATAGTAACATTAAGCAAATCTGCCAAAAATAACTGCGTATTTGAAATCATAACTGCGTTTATGTACTTTCTTAATTGAATCATAAAGTTGGAGAATAATTTTACGAATTCATCACAAAGTTAAACCATGTAAACTACGACCATTGTGCCACAAAACATCTCATTAAAACACATCTAATATGCAAAATATACTTTGCATTAATATTTTAACCTAGACGCAAACTGAATGAGACCATTAAAATATTCATTATGAAAGTGACACGTGTTTTTTTAATTAAACATTGTTTTTATATCGTAAATTATTTTGATTTTCCACAGAGTTTTTACCATAATTTATATGTCACTCAGAACGATGTTCTTTTTCAATTAAAGTTTGGTATTGTTGAAGTTTTACTAGAATATGATTTCACGGGTGGCTTACTTTTTAAATTTAAACAATTCTGCTTGAATAATTGCTATGTTCAAAGGCACATTCAAATAGCTATTAACAATATGAAAATGCATGTAATAATGGATTTATTATATGCATTTTCAGTTTTAAGCCAGACTTTCAAGCGCAGTGTAATTTAGTGGTTGAGAAATTTTTTTATACGGGAAATTTCAAGCACCACATATTATCATACGTATTATGTATTCATGTCCAAAACAGCCTTATCAAAACAAAACCCAACCCCCAGAGGTTAAAAGCGCACAAACAATAACAATTTCTTTTAAACGCTACACGTGATGGCTGTTCATTTGCAGAATGGGTTTATGCAAACAGTTGCGCCGATGGCTCCCCGGATACCGATGAACTCGACGGTTTGTGCAACTTTTATTTGTTATTATTAAAGTTTGTACTTAAGAATTACACGCAGTTGGGTGATTGTAGTAAGTTATTGAATATAGCAAAGAGATCTTAGCAAGAATTACTAAGTAGGTGATGGTTGCTAATGTGGAAGTTGTCGTGGTGGACTACAGTTTTAAGCACTTAATCGAACTCTCGATAGTAGAGTACAGTGCTTAGCAGTGACCGTACTTTTTTATGTCGAGGGGTCGGCGCACGCGTTTCGGGTGACACTGGATAACTCAGGGTAAGGGTCATTGGGGAACAAAGTTGTCCCCCACTTTCTTCTCGGTTTGGAAAACGCGTAAGGCGTTATGGGCGTCTACGACAGATGCAAGGTCACGCGCTCTGCTGCCCATATCGAAATTGCAGTTTGTAGGGGATCACCGTTTCTGTTGTACGCCCAGCGAATCCGATCACGCGGAAGCAATAAGCATGCTTGGACTTATGCATATTACTTTTAAACACAAAAAAATCTTATAAAGTAAATCGCCTAACTTGGGAGTCAACTCTAAAGCTTCACAATTCACAACTTTACGTCGCCACGAAACCAATAATCCAGTACGAGCCTCTCTCAGTATAGATATTACATTACTCCCAAAATCAGTTTTCAACTATCCCCAAACACCCCGTATCAAGAGCGAAATCTCCAGAACTATCAAAATTACCAACAGAACCTTCCAGATACAACTACACCTAAACAAATATTGACCCGCCATGTTTTAGTGTAATCTTCGCGTAAAATTCCATATGTAATGCCCTCAAAGGCTGTTTAAGTTTCTCGTTTGCAGGTTTTGGGTCTGCGTCCAAAGTAAATAGGAGTGCTTCAACTTACCTTCACCGTAATTCTCGCGTGCCATATTGTTTTGTTTGTATTACTTTAGTTTATTTGTAAACATTGCTCTTTAACAGGTGTATAATTTTGGCTTTGATTAAAATATAGGCCTACATTTTTTTATATCTTGTTGTAGTTTATACGCGTACTGTTTAATATGCGTGATAGTAGGTGCAGTGTAGCCTATATATAGCGATGTCAAAAATAATAATATATTTGGAAGAGACAATTATGACATAAGAATTGAGTACCTCGGTGGCGTAGTTGTACTACGGTACGCTTACAATGCTAAGGTCTCGGTTTCGAATCCCGGGTAGGGCAAAGTTATATTTAATTTTTTATTCATTATAATCAGCCCGGAGTCAGAAACTTGTGCGATGTGGCGATAGGCTCGCCCCCTATCATCATACGTGGGACGTGGGTGTTCTGGTAGCACATCTGCCAACCCCTCCTGGGCAAAAGGTGTGAGTTTATGTATATAACGTGTAGAAATTGAGTATTTTTACGGTCTCGGAAATGAAATTTGTTTATAAAATGAAATGAAACGCAATACTTGCATGGATCGCTACATTTTTACACGTTGTGAACGGCGATAGCCATCCAAGCGGATACAAAATATGTAGCACCACTAGTTATCTTAATATCTCATCTCTCAGGTTGTGAGAATGAAAAATCCCTCATATTTTCTAAATATTTTCACGTCATCGGACTAGAGCTTAAAGCGCCATCTACACGGGTAGAGTTTCTCGCGGCGAAAATGATATGGGATTATTGTGTTCTTACAAACTTTTACACGATGCAACTTCTTTATATCCTTACGATATATCATCGAGGCGAGAAACTCTCCCCGTGTAAATAGGGCTTTAATAAATGGTCGGGATTACGCGTGCGATTATTGCGTACGTTTATTAAGTAATTATTTAAAAACGAGCGAGAAATAACTCATTGTTTCACGGTGTTGTTAAACTATACCGCGGGTTCTTGTTTTGGACTAAGTTATTTGATATCGAGAAATATTTCGTACTTCAAATTACTAGTTCCAAGAATTCATTAGTGAATCGAGTCTTCTGTTTAGGCATTTTATTGCGTATTATAAGCCTCCCTGAATAGCTATAGGTAAGATCTAATATTATTAGTTTATCGATTCGTACCTACCAGAGATATCTTATCGCCAATTCGTCTCGTCTCATCCCGTTATATCAGCCTTTCAAGTAATAGTTCCGGCACCTCCAAGGAACATTTTAAATAAAAAATTCAAACTTATTTCCGAACGGAGTCTTCCCGTGTCAAAGATTAAAAAAATAAATTGGCACTTCATTTCCTTTGCAGTTTTAAATAAAAGAGCGAGGAAGACTACTTACATTCGAAATGAGAATCTTCTACTGCGGAATTTCTTTGTCAAAAGACGATGTTTGGGGTACATTTTAATTCATATAATTTAGATAACTAGTTCTGAGGTGTAATATCTAAGGTTTTTACGTCTAGGTCTTATACTATGTATGAGGAGACGTGGTGTGAATTTCAGAACGCTAAACCTGGAGATGCAATCTTCATGTCTGCTTGCTTGTTTCGTAGTTTCTGATACTCCGACACAAAACTCGTATGCTAGTGAAGGCAAGGCTATGTTTGTGACTTTTGTGTCTATAATCTTTTATATCTCACTGCTGAACAAACTACGATACCATTATGAGCTCTCTATAACCAGTTAATCCACTATCAAATATTTTACCCGCCACTTTATTTACTGTAATAATATCTGAGCCAGTCTGAAATATTTATAACACAAGTAAATATCTCATAAATATGTAAATTCGATAATGCCTACAGCTTTAAATAACATCTGAACTGAAATATTAATAGATACTTGTAGACGAACAAGTCTGGCAACAAATCTATTAAGTGTACCTTTGAAAAGTTTAGTTCGTTAATCAATTTCTACAGCGGTGCGAGTTTTAATTGATTTTCATGAAATCTAGACTGTTTTAGACAAATTATTATTTATGTATGACATGTATTAATTTCTATGATATTGAAATATATATTCACTTATTGAGTAGACAAAGACAGAATATAAGAGTGAGAGGGTGACGGACTATTCTAAGAGTTTAATTAAACAAATGTGGTCTTTAAAGTACTAAGCAATTCAATTCAATAAAACTATTGTGCCATCGGATGAGCTGCTCGCTCATTAGTAGTGGCATGTTAAATTTCGTAAATACATCGACTATACAAAATTCCAGTGTGAATAATTATAAATAAATATTTAACGTCTTTCAGTAATAACTAATGCACCAATGATCTTTCTGAATATATAAACGGCGCGGCGGTGACATTGCTGTTTTATTTTATCAGAAGATTATTTATTACTATTGCTGTACAAAACAACTCGTAAATTAGTCAAGTGTTAAGTAACGAATCACACTAAATGAAGTTATTTTAGTAGATCCAGATAGTAAAATCATAATTGGTCTATACTGTTCCCAGAGATATTCATTAAATAACTGCTTAAGAAACACTCCGATGTCTCCGCGAAACTTTACAAAACGAATGAAATGTACAATGTTAACATAAAATACTTTGGACGAGTAAAATTTTGATGGACGTATAAAATTTAAATTGCCGAGATCCTTGTTAGAAACGATACTGCTTTATCAAGAACATTAATAAATATTTAAGCGGCTTTGTCGTCAGCCCGTGTCTATTAAATATTACTGCTGGTAGAACAATGAATCTCGGAGTTATCGCCTGTGATTACGAGATCTGTCGGAATCACTCCGCCTCTAGACTCAAAGCACAAAATTGATACTGGCTGATGTTAACATTGTCTTAATCGACGGCGTTTTGTTCCTTTATTAGAATATCGTTGTAATTTGTTTATACACTTATTTTATTTACATTCTCTCATAGCTTCAACCGGAGCTACAGTGTGGTATCAACCCATTAAACAAAACTCGATCCTAGTGTGGAAACAGGACTATGTATGTGACTGTTGGGTATATTTTTATTATGAAATGTATTAATATTTAAGCAAGATTATTATATTATAGTTCGTATTTGTAAAAGCAATATTTTCGCCTATCTATCTATCCTTTCAGGATACATTGCATGAGTTTATATAAAATAACATTTATATACATGTAGAATCATTTGGGGTATGTACTACAAGCGGTTTATTATCAGCGTTCATTATGTACGCAGTCTTTGTAAGTTAGGAGTGTTGTCATAGGAAACCGCGGTTAGAAGCGATGCATGCCTTTGTCGTGTGGTGTGAGTCATAAGTGCAACCACTGGTGCTAAGAATTTTATTGTTTAACTTATTTGTATTGTTTGTTTGTGGTAGATCTTTACAGTCGATATTTAAAGTTCTTTTTAATAATATGGGGGCAAACGAGCGTACGGTTAACCTAATCGAAAGTGATCACCGCCGCCCACGAACATTTGCATCGCCATAGGGCATAGAGATGCGTTGCCGGCGTTTACGTTGAGAATACGCTCTTTTTTGAAGGTCGTATGTATGCGGAATTGCTACAATTGGCAATTGGAGCTAGAGTTTTTAGTACGTAGAAAAAAGTGCCGGGAGAAACGTAATATTGTAGATTTCCAACCTCCGAGATGATGTGACTGATGATGCGGAATTCAGCATCAGAATTAAGTCCGAACAATTCTTTAGAGCACTCTCTGTAGTGAATGCGTCAGAGAATGTAGAGCGAACTTTGGATATAGTCGAAAGGGAGAAGCTACTGAGGTGCTCCTGCCCAACGTCGGTAGCAATATTTCACATGATGTTATTGTACAAAGTTATCGATTTAACAGAGGTAGAATATTAAATTACACCCAACAATTACATACATTCCTCACCCCAAACTTGATACAATTCTTGTGTTAAAGATATCAGAAACTACAAGACAGTTTTCTGTTTCAAATACACCTAGATCCAACAGATATACTTTAGAATCATACCTACATTTGCCTTGGATATCGAAGTCACGGCCTCTCGTTTCAAAGCCGTTGTCCTACTAACTGCGCCACGAAGACTATTAAAACACGAATTTCTAAGCGAACCATAATTTCTAATGCTCTACCACCGCTATCTTACACCACACACACATTATGCGTTAATCAAACCATGACCCGGTTCAGAATTAGCGAGAGACACCCGGGGCAACCACATTTACATGTTTATCGCTAGCCCACGGGACTCTACCAAGCGCTACTCGCTCTACCATCTTTCCCGCGGGCGAAACATCTAACAGTCCGCAGGGACTCCACATTTTGTCATTCGAACATATTAGCGACTCTATCTAAGAGTTGGAATATCTTTGACAGTGAAAGCTTCGTGGCGACCCGGATTTCGATTCGTTACTTTAAATATGATTTTGCAATGCTTTTCCATAGTAGGTAATATGAGAGGATTTCAAAATATTTTTTAATTGTTCACTTATGAATTTAGACAACACAAGTATTCTTCTAATTTCGTTTAATAGTCCCTTTTTCTCTTAATTATTAACAATTATTTTTTCACACTGCTCTAAGGTAAAATTTGTTTATAATAATTATACTCTATAAAGCCCAGCTAGTATTTTTTCAATCAATACAACTAAAAAGAAATATGTTTTAATACAATGGCATCAGCAAGTAATAAAATAAAACACCCCGCCGCGTTGGAGAACGCAACGAACACTTGACGAATAATAAATAAGATTTCTTTCGTTCTTTGCACCTTCGAGCTGCCGTCGAGCTAGTTAGTAAAATTTTTCTGAATAATATAGCCTTGGTATATTTGTTATCAGCCTCAGGTGGTTAGAACGTAGTTTCACAAAATACTTATTTTAGTTCTGTCCTTTATTGGAGATTTTAAAATGAAGCCTTGTGAATATACTTACGTTTACAAGATATGCCGATAATATTATGTGGGAACGCCACATTAAATTTTTGATACATAATACATTATGTTTTTGTTTGTAATTTGACTACTAACCTCAACATTTTGAAAATAATTCAAAACTGGGCAAATTTATTTTCATCGAAATCTCAAAATACAAACATAGCAATGTATAAGTCCGGGGCCAAGTATAGAACGTCACCGTATATGGATTATACAGCTACTAAACCAAACATTCTACAAACTGATGCCTGAAAAAACATTGAGATCCCAAAAATATGTTGACTCAATCATCCTGGGAGCCCAAAAGGCACAGGTAAATTCATAGGCAAGGCAAACATTACAAAGCAATTTAACAAGGAAAACAGAAAAAGTATTATAACAAAAACATTGCAGTATTCCTGTTTCTTATAATTGGAAAGATCAAAGGAATGTTGAAGAGGCAATCTGTCCCTAGGACGAAGCTACTACTGCGGCCAAGTGTAACTGTCACTGCCTCTGCAGCCTCGTATTCATAATAAAGTATCACTCAGTTGTAATTAACACGTTCACGGCGGCGCTGTATTTCTAGACTTTATTTTGGGTGCGTTACAATACAATTAAAGCTTGTACTAGGGGTTTCCCTTGGTGCGTCCCGAGGCATTTTTGGCTTGTACGATAGGTTCTAGAAAAATGCCTATCAGTCGATCGGTTTTCATAGAAATTTTTATTTTTTTTAAGATTTGATATCTTTAATGTATTACCTATCACCTGGGACGGCAGGCACTAATTCGGTCAATTATTTTAGAAACTATACTCGTTTTAAAATACTGATTAAATTTGTCTTGTAGCGCATTGAAAATAGGGGACAATATTTTGACTTGTATACTGGGTCTAGTGATGTGACGTGTGAAGTTTTTCATAACGTTTGTCGGGTAATGGCTTACTAGGACTTAGGTAAATACGTTATTTTTTGTTCATTGATTAAATCTATCTAAATCTACTTATTTTCTTTTTTCCTCATTGCTAAATGGACTACTACTAAAACTTCATTTTTTTCTGTGGCAGTAGATGACGAGGACGACTATATCATAAAATTACGGTCATCTTCGCAATTTTGACCATTTTCAAGCGCTTTAAATAGCATTTTCTGCGATCGTTTCATTTTGATGCTAAAACATTCGATAATTCGATAGTTTGGCACGCACTAATTTAAAAGTGCCACTGCAGTGAGTGCTGTACAAGACGTATCACTACTGGATGGTACCGCACTGAGTTGTATTTGTCGTATTCTAGTGCGTACAATACTAATATGACTTGTATAGTTTTGATGTTATGTTTTGTTAGTATTCAAGAAAAATTGTATAAAAATATATCCCTCTCATTTCTACTCACGAAGGTTTTCAAAATAACGCCCCCGCACCAAGCGTAAGTTCGTAATAATGCGCCTCCGCACTGGCGGTAAGTCAAGTACAATTCAGAAATGTCTTGTAACGCCTCGAACGTGTTAATAAATACTGGCAGATTAGTCTTAACGTAATTATAATTACTTATATACGCCTACTATTGAGTAAGAGCCTCCTTGACAAATGAGAGTTCGATTGAAAAGGCTTAGGTCCTGGTTTGCAACTCTAGCAAATTTCAATGTCATTCAATCAAGATCAAACAATTCAGACTTAATAGCACCTAAGAACTGTTAACAGAATTCCACGATAACCTGCTTAAAGATACCCCTTACGTGTATCAAATAACAAATAACCCAGAGTTCTAAAAACATTGGCCAACGAACAAAGTAAAGCTCCCTAACTAGGCACAAACTTGAAATTAAATTTCAATTCACAATCCAAGACGTGTCACATTTAGATTTGGTTCATTTGTGAATCTGAAACTCTTGTTACGTATTACTTCGGATGTCTTGAGTAGTTAAAAGCAGCGCGGTATCCAGGTCAGTAGGTGGGGCGCAAATACCTACGTTACGTAAGGCATGTGAGAGCTGCGTTAAGAATGCGGCAAAAATATTTTTAGTTGATAGTTTTAGCTAAAATTTCACTTACATGGTGTCACTATAGATGGATCTTTGTACGAAATATCACTTTTGCTGAAATTTTAGTTAAGACGTCGATATATTATTCTATTTATTTTGGACAACGCTCATCACAAAGAGTGGTTGGGATCCAGGACCACTGATCTCCCCGGTCGGGCTGTTTACGAGATGGCCTTGGCTTATGGTCTCTCGCAGCTGGTAACACAGCCCACCCGTGTTCCAGATGTTGAGAGCCATGAGCCCTCTATGTTGGATCTTCTGCTGACGACACACCCGAACGGATACAGGATAGTGGTTGATGCTCCACTGGGATCGTCTGACCACTGCCTGGTCCGTTCGTGGGCCCCTGCAGCGGGTTCCAGTCGTTCTTCTACAACTGGAACTCGCAAGGTTTGGCGGTATATGTCAGCAGATTGGGACGGACTCCGAGAATTCTTCGCGTCCTACCCATGGAGGCGGCTTTGCTTCTCCTCTGATGATCAGCTCAAAAATACCCGCAGGGCGTCGCAGCAGGCCGTGGTACAATCGTGCCTGCGCCGTTGCTGCGCGCCTCAAGCAATCCGCATACGCGGCGTGGCAAGACGCCAGGAGGCGTCGGGATCCAAATTCGAAGGAGGAGAAACGGAAGTTTAATGCCGCCTCTAGATCCAACAAAAGAGCCTTAGCTAGGGCCAAGGCGGAGCACATCCGCAGAATTGGCGAGCGGCTCCAAAGCTATCCCTCTGGAAGCCTTGCTTTTTGGTCGCTCGCTAAGGCTGTGGAGGGCAATTTCTGCCTATCCAGTCTCCCACCACTGCGTAAACCCGATAACAGTTTGGCCCATAGTGCAAAGGAGAAGGCCGATCTCTTGGCCCAATTCTTTGCCTCGAACTCGACTTTGGATGACGGGGGAGCCACACCGCCGAACATCCCCTGGTGTGAGAGTCTCCTGTCTGATATAAAAATCACCCAGCGTGCTGTCAGACGGGAGCTCATGGCTCTCGACATCCATAAGTCGAGTGGGCCGGACTGTATCCCCGCAGTGGTTCTTAAGACGTGCGCCCCTGAGTTGACCCCCGTGCTAACGCGCCTTTACAGTCTTTCCTACAAAACCAACCGGGTTCCCGCTTCGTGGAAGGGTCGCCCATGTCCACCCAGTCCCCAAAAAGGGTGACAGATCGGACCCTTCATGCTACAGGCCGATTGCTGTCACATCCTTACTCTCCAAGGTCTTGGAGCGAGTTATAAACACTCAGCTCCTGAGGTATCTTGAGGACCACCAGCTGATTAGTGACCGCCAGTACGGTTTCCGTCACGGTCGTTCAGCTGGTGATCTTCTTGTGTACCTCACGCACCGTTGGGCGGAGGCTTTGGAGAGTGGGGGTGAGGCGATTGCGGTCGGCCTTGACATAGCGAAGGCGTTCGATCGAGTGTGGCATGGCGCCCTTCTGGCGAAGCTACCTGCGTATGGTATCCCTGAGGGACTCTGCAAGTGGATCGCCAGTTTTTTGGATGGTCGGAGTATAAAAATCGTGGTGGACGGCTGTTGCTCCGAGACCAAGACCATTAACGCTGGTGTTCCACAAGGATCGGGGCTATCGCCGACACTCTTCATCCTGCATATCAATGACATGTTGTCTAACGACAGCATGCATTGTTATGCGGATGATAGTACGTGTGACGCGCGATACATCGGCCATCAGAGTCTTTCTCGAGGTTCCATTGAGGAAAGACGGTCTCAACTTGTGTCTGAAGTCGAGAGATCTCTGGGGCGGGTCTCCGAATGGGGTGAATTGAACTTAGTTCAATTTAACCCCTCGAAGACACAAGTTTGCGCATTCACTGCGAAGAAGGACCCTTTTGTCATGGCGCCGCAATTCCAAGGAGTTACTCTCCAAAGATCCGAAAGTATTGGGATCCTCGGCGTCGAAATATCGAGCAATGTTGACTTTAGGAGTCATTTGGAGGACAAAGCCAAACTGGCGAGTAAAAAGTTGGGTATCCTGAACAGAGCCAAGCGGTACTTCACGTCGGGTCATAGATTGACGCTTTACAAAGCACAAATCCGGCCCCACGTGGAGTACTGCTCTCACCTCTGGGCAGGTGCCCCAAAATACCAGCTCAACCCACTTGACTCCTTACAGCGACGAGCTTGTCGAATAGTCGATGATCCCAATGTTACGGACAAATTGGAACCGTTAGGACTGCGGAGAGACTTCGGGTCTCTTTGTGTGTTCTATCGTCTGTTCCATGGGGAGTGCTCCGAGGAATTGTTTGAGATGGTACCAACATCGCCCTTCTACCATCGCACCACCCGTCACCGCAGCAGAGTTCATCCCTACCACCTGGAAGCGTACCGCTCCCGAACGGTACGTTTCCAGCGTTCTTTCTTACCACGTACGTGCAAGCTCTGGAATGAACTCCCTGCATCGGTGTTTCCTGAGCGCTATGACCTGTCCTTCTTCAAACGAGGCTTAAAGAGAGTACTATCCTTAAGGTAGGCAGCGACTTTGTTGTGCTGGACCCCTGGCATTGCGAAGGTCTATGGGCAGCGGTAGCCGCTTACCATCAGGCGGGCCGCTAGCTCGTCTGCCTATACGGCAATAAAAAAAATAATAAAAAAATAAAAAAAATAAAATAAAAAAAAACAAGGAAGTATTGTAGCCAGTGATATTATCTCTGTGGATAAAGCAACTTTTGATAATCCAGAATATTAGTAAACTTAATATTTATATATAATAGCATTTATTTGTGGCCTAGAAAGGCCAGACGAAAGGTAGGCAGACCACTAACTAGATGGAGTGATGACATTGATAAGCTTCAGGGCAATGCATGGACGAGATTGGCGCAAGACCGAACAAAGTGGTGTAATAAAGAGGAGGCCTATGTTCAGCAGTGGATAAATACGGGCTGAAATGATGATGATGATGATGAATAGCATTTCACTATACATTACGGATGTTAAACCTACAACCTGTTATTTATTTCTTCATCTAATAAATGGAACTTGGTGATCGTACCCCCAATTCAATTTACCCGAGCCCGTCCCAAACATTACATTTTGAATACGTTAACGACTTGCTGGAATATGCCTGAAACAATGTCTGTCTTTGAAATAAGCGAGGGAAGACAATATATTGAAATTTGTGTAACTCTCTTAGAGGGAGGCTCATGCGAAAGTACTTTTAAGACGAGGTCACGCAAAATTTACTTAGTGAAATATGTATATACTAAGCGAGCAAAATAACCGCTCTACAGGTTTCATCACTTGATAACTGGAAAATAAAACTAATGGGAAGCTTTTGACTATCTACGATGAACTATATCTTACTCGCGACTTGGCCTGGGTTTTTAAGTTAACACGGGGACCGTGTATTTTCTAGATATTCAATTATCGTCCACGGTGCCAAAAATTCCTATTTCTGTTATTCACGCATTAATTTGACCTCATTAATCCCTCTGATCAGATGGCAAGACGACTTGCATAAGACGACCCACAGTGACTGGATGCATAAAACATTAGACCGAGCTCTGTGACGTACCATGGGAGAAGCCTATGTCCAGCCGTGGACTGCAACGGGCTTATCATGATGATGATGAAGCATTAATTTTTTCATGTCGGTGGGCAGCGTTTTTATGCCGGGTCCCTCAAGGACGGTACTTGTTTTTTTGGATAAAAAGAACCGCAAGTTATTTTTTGTACTCCTTACAGCATGAATGCAATGTGTCTTGATTTTTGGTTGAATAGTTAGAGCGGGAAAGCTTAACAAACAAACTCACATTTAAATTAATATAAGTAAGAATGGCAATGAAAGCAGGTTTTTTCTATCTACGCACACTACTACGCAACAACAACACTTTCTTTGTTAGAAAAAGTAAGGGTTGAGTCGATGTTTTTGCTCGCAATTGTTTTAAGCACAATTTCTTGAAGTCTCCTAATGAGATTTTACTCGAAAATGTAAACATACTTTATTCTTTGTATTATTTAAGATGTAAAGATGTCAGCAAGAATGTCTTCTCTTTGAAATACATAACTCCATTATGTAAGTTGTAACAGATTTTCAAGAAATTAGGTAGCCTAGTTTGTAAGACGGGTTACATCTCAATGTTTTGATTAACAAAATGGAAAAAAAGATACCGAGACGAATAAAATATGCGTGGCGTCCAATTATTTGTTTCTTATTTGGTGTAGCATGGTTTACGATAATCATAATCCCTGCGGATACGAACATTCTAGCACCATTAATTATAAGCCTTTGGGCACCGACGGCCTATGATTAACATAACTTTTCATATACTTACATTATATTACTCTATACAAAAATAAAATAAATACACCCAACTATCTCATACATTATCCTAACCTCGCGCCAAGATATAAATCATGTATCCTGGGTATCAGAAATTATCATAGATTTTTCTTTCTCACAAAGACCAAGACACGGTACAAATACTTGTGGTTTACACAAATATTTGTCTCGGTGTGCGGCATCTCGTATCATAGCGGGCGTCTACCCAACTAGTCGTTTAACAACTAGGCTGTCAATTGCGACTTACACAAACATTTGTCTCAATACATAACTGAACCTGTGGCCTCGCTTTTCGTATGGTTAGTATTCATATGGACATCCCATCGAAATTAGCCTAGCTTAGCCCCGGACATCTGAATCCTAGTTCTTAGAACATTTAATAACGCTGGCCTTGCTCTTACTATGTTCAAAGCAGAGTGGATTCTAATATCGGATGTCCATTGCTAACATTGATGTAAAATTCCGTGTCCGTCCTGATATATTATGTATACATAAACTCTGTTCATAGCACGTAGAGACTCGTTTTAGCGACCCATACAAGTGTGTGGTGTTTTTGGCTCACCTGTAGATATGTACATATTCGGATACAATGTTGCATAATTGCGACTACTAGCAAGTATTAGTTACCTCATGTCGATATAATATGCTCTTTCTTTTCTGCTGTCACCATCGGGTCGGGCAAAGTGATATTGGATGTTTCTATTCATTTACAGCCCGGAGTCAGTAATAAGTGCCCGAGATGGTGATAGACTCGCCCCCTATCAGATCATGGGATGGAACATACAAGGCGAAATGTGGGTGTCCTGGTGGCGCCTCTGCTTTCGGGGATAAAGACGTGAGTTTATGTACATATGTATGTATGTATCATTAGGCATTAGGTGTATTGTAGTCACTTTGTCGTGCCAGTATTAACAACATCACCTGGGATTCGATTACCTAATAATTTACATTATATTCTGTCATAACAACGAAAAAGAGGCAAGGTAGCGTAATAACATTAGCATTATAATATAATATTACTCTACAATACAAAAAATAGATCGGATTTTCCAATTTAAAACATCCATACATAGTAAAATACGAACACATGTGGCTTGCTTGCTCTTTGAAACTCTCATATCGGATTGCATGAGATTTGTACACGTATACGTCCCGGCTGGAACATGAATACCCAACTTTAATATTAAAATGTACTATTAATATAAAATTCTAGGTATTTATAAAATGAACGTTTACTGTGATTTCCAGTAGTATCTCCCTGTAGATTTCTGAGAAAATCTCCCGTTTTGTGGCAACAATTCAAGGGTTGTTACAATGAAAACATTTTGTATCGTAGAACGAAAATTTAAGTCTCTATTTTATGATCCTATCATTTTCAAGGAATAATACTCAAACAAGTGAAGTAGAAACTTGGTTGTTGCGTTTCGTTCGGTGAGTGGGATTGATAGAAACGCTTGTGGTAGGTTGTTTGTACTCAACAACATGGAGAACATTTTATATGACTTTCCGATTCAGTCGTGTATATGCGGAATATATAATTCGGTCAACCGCAAAGATAAACAACTCGCCTTTGACGATTCTATTTGAATAACACTGCATTTATCTAGACATTTATTGTAATCAAATTGTCGTGAAAGTATAGATATCTAGTAACGAATTTTTTCCCCACATTTTTTTTTTTTTATTATTACATCAATGCTTACGCTGGACATAATTTTTAACAGGAAAGCAAACCCCGGCTCCTCTCAGCAAAACTAGATAGAACGTAGAAACAATGTTTAAATTAAGCAACTTCACACCGTTTTGAAGTAAAGCTACAGGTAAAATCAATCCTTGAAGTGAGGTCTAGACTAGGTACAGTTTGTTTGCCTTAAACGTAACGCTAATGGTCTATTAAAGCCGCGCGCAGTTTCATTTATCATTTACAAGGGCGTACTGTCTCTGTCAACTTTATAGAGCGTTTATTTCAAGTTAGTCTGGGTTAGTTTATGTGTACTTAAGGTGGTTTTTTATTAAATGTATTTGTTGTAGCGTTGGGAATTATGTGTGAAGAGATTCAGGCTATGGTATATTTTCTTCATCTTCAGCGTTTATAGGTTGTTGAACATAGGCCTCCACTAATAAAATTGTAGAGACGTATTGAAAGCGGGTAGCATTCAGTGACTTTCTGGAACTTTCGTCTTGAACTCCTATACCATAAGGCGTTTTATTTGCTTAGTGGAGTTTTTTAAAAATAGCATTCAATTACTTTCCAACATCCACAAACCACGACGAAACATGATCTATTGCTAACTTTTCAAAAAAACGTACTTAATACAAAATGTCCTAATTGCGTTTAAAATATAACACAAAGCACAACTGCTTCAGTAAAGTTACCGTACGAAAATAATATTAGTAAAGTTTAAATAGTGTTTTAATTTAATTCCAAGAATCTATACATATAATAAAAATGTAAATGGTCGATGTCTGTACATGGAAGATATTCAAGAAATTTTAACACGAGGGGTCTTTATAACAGCAACAGAAACCAAAACAATTTTTTTTTAGAATTTTTGTCTGTCTGTCTGTCTGTCTGTCTGTATGTTTGCTTGCGCATCACGCGAAAACTACTACACCAAATGAGATGCTGTTTTCACAGTTGTATAGCTGTAGGTTCAACTTAAAAAACTGGTATATGTTGCATTTACATACAGGCTGTTTCTTTTTGGTTGCTTGCACATTACTCAAAAACTACCGCACGAAATGAGATGCAGTTTTCACAGTAATATTGGTGCACGTCCAATTTGAAAACTGGTTCATATTATATTTATAGACAGGGTGTTTCTTTTTATTTACTTGCGCATAACGCAAAAACTACAAGACAAAATGAGATGCGGTTTCACAGTTATATAGGTACAAGTCCAACTTAACTGTTTCTTTGTATTATGGAAGATAAATGAGAAAAACGAATATTCTCCATATTAACACTGGATTAACACTTAGGCTACATTTTATCCAGATAAATTAAGTGTTCCCGTGGGATGAAAACGGAAATCAGATATATTTGTTACTTTTTATACTCAAAGAGATGCGATGGGCGTGGATTACATACCTTGAGTGAGAATGAGATAGGACGGGCGGGATATAACGGGACGGGACGGGACGGGATGAGAAATACCAAATAATCTATACATGTATATTTTTTTAAACAAAGTTAATCACGCAGACGAAGTTAGCGGGCGGAAGCTAGTCTGATATAAATCCATACAATTTGTGATAATAATCTCCATATTATGGTAATATATGCAAGAAAAACAAAGTAACTAAACCGCTATACCTTACATGGAATTTAGGTTTATAAATTGTGATTTTGAAGGATACGCCAGTATCTCATAATAATTATTAATATATTCGTTTTCCGAGAACGGATAATCAATTTTTAATCCATATTATTTATTTTGTTTATACTTTATTTACTCTACACACCAGGAATGCATATAATACTCGTAAAAATATTTAAAGTAAGTCATTATTTACTTTAATAATATATTTTGTGCTAAGATCAGCAGTTTACTTGTAACGTCAGGAATTGAAGTGTTCATAACGTTTGTAGAAAGTGTGGTAAAATGGTGACCCAATCTAGTTTCGTATTATCGCTTGTATTTGGATTCAAGCAGGCCGGTATGTTTGTAATATACCGGCATATAAGCTATGCAATAGCATAGACTGCACTTACTGTAAGACACACTAGTCCCTGTGCAAAAAACGGATCAATATTTGTACACACGTATGACTGTTCGTCGTGACATTTTTAAAATGTTTATAACTGGCCTAAAGGGCGAACAGCATCGACGTTGATGATAAAAATCCAACATTTCAAAGCCTTCACTCGAATACTTTTCAGCCCCATCCGCTATCAGTTCACCGCGATACGCGTCCTGCCCACTACCATTTTAACTCGTAAATTCGCTGGACTATATTAGTAACTGTGATTACAATGTTCTTAAACAAAATAAGTGATGCAATTTGAACTTTAAAATACAACAGTTGCGTTTTATAATTAGAAGCTGAGGCGAGGGGCTGAATGTTATAATTTAAACAGAGCAACGTGGTATCAAAGCCGTTCCAAATTAAAACGTGGATACTTTATTTTTCACCGGGGATTAATAATTTCGGTAATAAGTTTTACAGAATCAAGTGCGTTTAATATCAAAGTTGAGCCGTGGAGGTTTTCATTTTCTACGATAATTAAAAATCTGCGTGTACAATTTTAATTTTGCTTTGCATGAAATTTTAGTAAGTTTCTTTCTTAACGTAAGCCCTATATGTGAGCCAGGGACTTATATAAAGTGTAAACCGTCCTCTCCAAAAGGAATACCGTCCACGGGGAATAGTAACAATTGCTTTTGATGAAAAAGGATGGAAGAGAAAACGGGAAAAAAGAATTGTGTGAGTTTTCGGGGCTTCGGTATTGTCACTAATTGAACTCAACGCTGCAGCTGTTACAACATAAGTCAATCTTGCAGCATAACTGTCACAAACAAAGATTCAATTAATGTATGTGGATATAAATTCGGGTTGCGTGATTTCTGTTAAGTCTTTGGCACCGGATTGCAATGTTGGTTTGTTGAAATGAATGGTGTAAATAGTGAAATCACGAATAAGGCCGCCATTGTTTGTCGAATGGCGAGGAATGACCAACAGTCACCAATATCTCTATGTGAAAGTCTCTAAAATAGCCATCAGGCGTATCGTAAGCTTTTTTAATATAAGAACATGACAACAATGTAAATCACGAAAACAGGGATTTACAAATATAAAATAAAATACAAAGAAAGGCTTCTTAATTAAACTCAAATTGAAATACCATTTCAACAAAACCCCAAAGTAAGCCAATTGTAGACATTTGAAATGTAAAACCCACGTCACGAGAGCACAATGGACAAGAAACCAAATAAATTCAACTCAAAATAATAAAAAAAGTTACATAAAAATTCAAATGCCCGTTATTAAATCGTTTTGTGTGTCTGTTTTTGTTTTATTTTCAACTGTGATGTTGTATTTTCAGACTCATTATTATAGTCTAAACATAGTTATTTTTTAAATATCTAAACAAAGGATTGAATAACGTAGATCTAGCGACCAATTGATGACGGAATAATTATAGAGATAGCGTAAACGATTTTTAAGCCGATGACGGGCAACTATACTATCATCCGCGCGAGAAACTATGTCCTGCGCTTGCAACTTTCCAAGCATGGCGACAACAATACCCAAAAGTGCCCTTAGGGGAAGCCCACGTCTACATTCTTCTTAACCAAATAACTAAGTAAAATATAAATAACAAATACACAGTTGGTTATAGTTCGATCTAAACAATCACACGGAGTCGCGCATCCTCTTTCACAACAAACAGGACTACGTGGCTGCCAATATGTACCTCTTCCACCAACTTATTTTCAATTTAATACCTCAATTGGTATAAGTAGCTTACAAAACAGACGTCCAAAGCTTATAAATAACACAAAGAGTCTCAGTAAAGATGGTAACGAAGTAAGCGAGGCAGATAGAGCGAGTTAATTCAATGAGCTCCGCTGAGCCTGGCCTCTGCAGGGAACTTTTAATTAATATGCTTTGCTATCTGCCTGGTCTTTGGCATGTGATTACCTAGAATGTTGAAAAAATTAAAAATATGTTTTAATATTTGCTTTGGAGAAACCTATGTCGACCACCTCTGTGGCGCAGTTGGTTAGACGCCACCAGTGAAACGAGAGGCCGTGGGTTCGATCCCCGCATTGAGACAAATGTTTGTGAAAGCCACAATTATTTGTTTAGGGTCTAGGTATTTGTGAGATCGAAAAGTCTCTCGTAGTTCCTGATACTCACGACACAAGACTCGATCTTAGTGTGGGGTCTGGACTATGTATGTGACTGTTGGGTGTATTTATTTATTTATTTATGTAACAAGCCGCTTATATACGTATATACATAATTATATTGACACCTGAATCTGCGAAGTGATAAACAGAGCGGACACTAATACCACCTAAATGTTGCCAAATGTTACCTGTCTAGTGGTAATAGAATACCGTCGCTATTCTGAGAACTTTTAGCACTAGGCAACTTATATGAGATTTCTTAAAAAGAAAATCTCAACTAACGTCTTAACCCTGTGAAGTTTGCTTCCTTTTAAGACTAACTCCTTCTAAACCTTATTAAATGAGTTTTAAATAACATATCTAAGCAGCTTACCCCAACACAACAAGTAAATGCATAACATAAAAGGTTTCTTTGGTGACGATTAGTAGGTTCTCATTAAACATTAAACCGAGCCTTGTCTAAGAGAATACGTAAATGACGGACGCCAAGACCTCACATTTCAACTGTAAGACATTAGACAATACTATTACGTCACGATGTAGCTTAAGAAAATTAATCGCTCCCGGGGTATTCTGTGTGGACAACTGCTTATGTGTAGAATGTTCTAGTGTGAATATCTAGAAACATATTACATGTTGAGATCATTCTACACATTTTATATACATACATTGTATTTAACTACTGTGCATTGTCTTTATTTTGACTTGTCATAAACGCTAATTAATTGCCTACATGACCTACATTTTTGCTCTAGTTCTAATAAGACGAAATATGATGGTAATCGCTGGATGCATATTTTCAACAGTTTACTTCCTGTGGCTAAGAAATAGAGAGAAAGAGATAGAAATTATCCGTCAGCAATTTTAAGGACATTCACAATCTGGGTTTAAATTTCTCGCTATAATGCTACAGCAAACGGTAACACTATCTATTAATTGAATTGCCGAGATCAATACCAGTAACTAAGTAATTGAGAAAAAGACTCAGATAAACAAATAGCTAGATAAATTCAACGAGTCCAAGTCCCGAGTCTTGAGTCAGAGTATCATTTTGATGCTGGAGAAGTTTTAATGAAACTTGCATCGCATGTAAGGGTTGCTCAGTACCGCCGCGCATACAAATAGTCGGATTATTTTTATAATTATTTCTAATTGGATTTTCTTTGAGTCAGACAACGTGGAATGAAAATATATCTTATATTTCACAAAGGATATATTACTCGGAGATTTTCTTAATTAATATACTCTTTAAAGGGTAGAGGCTAGCTTCTGCTAATGGAACATACATTATAAAATATCTTATCACAAATGGCAATGGAATTAAAATATTTATCTCTGTAGTGTGTGAAGCTTTGTATTTCTTGCCGTCGTTAGTAAGAAAAAAGTGCGACTAAATAATAAGATGGCTCTCTATTACTGAGGACTTGACGTACGAACAGATGCCACCGGGTGCTAGGTTTCGTGAATGCAAAGGACTGGATAGGTACTAGTTTTGTCTGTATCCACCTGAAATAGCAGTGTGTAAGCACTGTTTTCTAGTTTGAAGGACATTGGAGCCAGTGATTACTGGACATTAAGAGACTTTACATATAATACCTCGGGGCGACGAGATTAGTACAGTACTATAGAGTGTTAATTATTAAGTCTTAAATAATACTGCTCTGATTTATGAGCGACTTAATCGTCACGCCATTCTCACTAAAAAAGTTGCATTAGCATGTACAAAAATTTCCTACCCACACCATACGTGCTTTTCTTACTGAAAAGGATCAATACAAAATCTACCCCATCTCCAGTCAACAATTACCCAATAACCCTTAAAAGCTCGGCGTTTCCCAATTCTAAACCCCTTTGCCGTTTGCGTGAAAACAACCGTGTTTAGGCCAAAAACGATTTCCAACTGTCACGCGGTACGGGCTAAACGTGACTATCATTGCTCACTGATTTATTGCTGGCACGCTAAACGAGAAGGGATCGATCAGTTGGGAGAAGAATACTGTTGAGATGGCTGTAGTAGGTTCACACGCAGAATATAGTAGACCTGACCTTTTACTATTGGCAGGAGATTGTGACTATAGCCCGTCATGGCAAGTGCAATTCAATTTTTGTGACCAACAAAAAAATATGTTCTGTCCCCAGTGGACGTAGTTATGTCAGCTTCAACCCTATGGCTAAACCCATAACGCAACTTACATGCGTTGCTATTAAAATTTTGCTTCCATTGTGCATGCAAGGATAACAATCGGTAATCGTAGTAGTGGCGGTACTTCCATACAAGCCAAAAAGCCCGGCTTGCCCTACATAATACGTATATACTCCATACTGAATACAAACTATTACATTCAATACAACAGTCATTTATTAAAAAACATCTAGCATTTAAATTTTTTGAATTTACCGCGCCGCGATTCAATGAGACGCCAGCGCCGAAGCGCCGCGTAATATTCATTCATTAAAACTATATTGAACTTGAAAAGACGGAGCACACAGCACATATATCTATCCTTTTCTCTATCGTGTGCTTTTACGGGGCTTCTGGCAACGCGTGAACTGTATGGGGAAATGATATTACTCGATCGCTATGAATGTATAGCTATAGATATGTTATATAGCAGTTTACTCTGTAAACGAAATGCCCGGCTTCGGCCTTGGTCATGTAAAAACATCGTGCGTAGCATTGTCGTCACGTGATTATTTGTTAAATCAATTATATCTATTATTATTAAATTAAGTTGGTTCCTTTTAGAAATTATTTCTAATATTTTTTTTAAATCAAATAATGAAGTTTTAATGTTTCTTTTAATAAATTGTGTCTTTTATATTGTTTATTTCACGTTTACTGGCAATACAGCACATATTTCTACTAACTTCATTTGTATTATGATTTATGAATTGTGAATGTATTTTGTTTTAGGTTAATGTTTAGTTTTTTATGTTATTTAAACTTTTTGATACTATTATGAGTTGTATTGTTTTCTGTGATGGTTTGAGTGCGATGGTGAAAGCGTTCATTGCCGGTAAAAAGGTAAATTCATTCAATTATATTGAAAATTAAACCGGCGCGAAACCTATGCCGGGTTTGTACATTTAGTAAGTTGTGGTAAATCACAATAGACATTTCTTCAATTCAGTTTAATAAACTACGTACTTTTATTACTACATGCTCCCTTTAAAGCTATTAAACAATCGTGATTCATATGTTTTTAAACGACACGTCTTGTGTGTTAGATTGTTTGGATTATAATGCTTTAAATTTTCATTAAATTAGGTGGTCCTTTCAAAAGGCAATCTATTATTTTAAATTCAGAAAAACATTTAAACATGAATGCGTTAATAATAATTTCTGTCTGCAATTTCGATTAACCTCGAAGACGAACACGGCACCACAGAATAGTGACGGCAATAGAAATGCAATGAAAAGTTACGGATGCATGTTCACAAGTAATCTATATTAATTGTTTTAATCTTAATATTGATTGTGTGGTAGGTTTGCCGACGTATTATAAATTAATTTTCTTCGTTCTTAGTAACTTTGTGTTTCTAAAGCAATATTAATTAAACGTAAAAAAAATATTCGGCTTGCCCTACTACAAAACCCTAGGCACGCCACTGAATCGTAGAGGTATGAATACTTTACATCAGCTGTAGTATCTTTACGTTTTCATTATTTAACTTATCACTTGTTTTGTTCGTACTATTCTTTCTAAAGATATGAGAACTCTTCTAACCAATGAGGCTAAAGTAATAAAACAAATTTAATACAGACAACCAAATTGTTAGCCAAATTTCTGTAACACGGATAAAAATATATTATTGCGACTACTCTTATCCCGTAGATAGAGTAGACAAAAGAAAACATTAAATGGGCCCCTATAAAGTAACAGACAAATATTAATGTTCCACTTCCACATGGGGAATGACAAATGACGAGGCTTTTTCGGATTCTCATGGATTTGTCTACAAGGTCTGTTGGGACAGGACAAGAGAGCCTTTGTTAAATTTGTAAAGCCGTGTATGGCGATGCAGAGGCGTATTAAGGACTGAAACCATCTTATAAGTATTAAGAGTAGTTATATGGAGAACTTGCTAAAAATCCGTACCATACATCGAAATATATAAATTTCCTTTAACACAACTTCAAATTCTCGACAAGGGAAAACAAATGTTAATAAACCCATTGTCCCAAATCGTGAGCAGCAGCACGAAATCGTCTGTTCACAGAGCAACTCGACAAATACTTTAATTAGCATCGGAATACGTTTAGCATAAGCAGATTCATGAGAGTCGAAAGAATACAAATTCCGTGCCTGGCGTAGTGGGGCCCTCGCTATCGTTCCAAGTCCGCCTCTGGATATAGCCAGGTCACGTTTTGTTAAGTAAGCCGAGTTTATGCTGAATTTTTATCTCGTTTGTTTATTAATGCTGTGTTTCCTCGTGGTTATGTGTTATGTTTTTCAGACATAATAGAATGTTAAAAACTGCTGTAATTGGTAATTAAAACTTTATAAGATTTGCATATTAGGTTTGTGTTATGTAATACGAGTTTTATATTTTTAATGAAATATGTTATACTCCTACATACGATAAAGAGTTGTTGGGTAGATGTTAGGCGGGCTGGTTATATTATAGTATTTAGTGAAATTATCCCGCTAAAGTTAGAGTCAAAGTCAACGTATTGACCTTCCCCATGGCGTTGTTGGTTATACGCAAGCAGTGAATCGAGTGGCCACTGCTTCGATTCCCATAAATAAATATTTGCGATACCTAATAGTTTCCTGTCTGGGTATAAGTAACACCGAAAAACCTCTAGTTTCTGATGCCCACGACACAAGACTTGATTGTGCTTAATGTCACTATGTGTGATTATAAGGTATATTTATTTAATAGTGTGTGACAAGAACAGAAAATATCCAGCAAAAGGATATACGTTAAGTAATGACAACTCGTACATAAAACTTGTTATGTAAATAAGCTCGTATTAAATTCATAAGCACGACAGTCACGTTCACAAATGGCTTTCAGATTTGAGTGCGTCGTGAAAGATGACTGAAATAACTTACGTGTTGTTTTTTAAGTGTACTAAACTCATATTTTATGGCCAATAAACTTAACTTCACCTCTATAATGAACCCCATAACGACACATTTGATAGCACTAAAATATATTTTATTTATTTTATTTCTTGTACAAAACACGATTTCTTTGTGATAACAAATATACCTTTAGTAGAGTATATTCTTTCAATTCTATATTGCCAGTGGCACTTGCATAGCCCTTTGCAAGGAAACCTGAGAAATAACAGAAATTGTCAAAGGAAAACTAGACCTGTTTTCTCATAGAAAATTGACGTAAAGTAACAGCTTTGTTGAGGTGAGCGAGACCGGAGACTGTAGTTAGTGGTAGGGTGTTCAAACACCTATTCGGAGCCGCCTGCATTCACCTTTCTGCAACCTTTATCTTAAACATAATATCTACTGAAAATTTTGCAGAGTTTATCTACCTATTTAGTACATAGTTTAGAACGACCTGGTTCAGGAATTTGCTAAATGCGGACCATTTCTACACGTTGATGTGGAAATCATTGGGAGAGGTTTATGTACTTAGTAGACCGTACATAGTTTTGATCGGAGGAAAGTGGACAAAAATAATTATAACTCCTATCAATTTAACTATTTGAGTAATTTATAATGATGGGTTAAAAACTATTTAGATATTCCCGGAGACATACTGATCTATAATAACTTAACTTTTTGATTGATTTCGTTGCGGGTTAAAGACAAGTTAGACATTCCCGGAGACGCGCTGAGCTTCAATGCTCAGTGTCATTAATATGCGTGCCACTGTTGATCCTGGCTTACAGGAGTTGCAGTGGCGGGTGTGAGGGCGGGACAGTCTCCTATACTGATCTTTATTGCACGGTGTCATTAAAATTATTTTTTATTATTTATTTATTTATTTATTAAAATACAAAGTTAGTAACAAAAAATAAATATTATTTCCACGAAACCGGGCTTCGGTTTGACCGTGGAGGTGGTGAGTCTCATTTACACATGTTCAAAACATTTCCATTGGACATTAAACAAAATAAAAAAAGAAAAACAAAGTAACACTTATGAAGTTAAAATTTTAAACAAAGATAAACAAAGTATCACTCAGAAACTATATGATATAGCTATAAAATGAAATAAAAACAGGATATAACTTTAAACAATAAAATCTTACAAAAATAACACTTCCAAAATGTAAACAGAAAATAAACATCACTTCTAAACTTATATATAAATAAAATTATAATAAAACACAATATTAATTACAACTACACAAAAAATAAATAATCTGTAACTGTAAGTATAAGTATATAAAATGCGTGGTGTTGATCATGGATAACAAGAACTGAGACGGGTATGTGGTACAGTCCCCACTCCCCATATCCACTGAAATGCAGTGTACACGTGTAGTAACAGTACATAGCCAGTACGTATACCTGAATATGCACTAGGCATTATACAGCCGCTGTTCGCGTGATAGCCCCATTCAGGAACGCGACAACTGCATAATTGATTGATTGCGTCTGAATTACGCTCATTGTGTTGTTTGCATAGCCAATGGACGAGACTCTCGCAGAATTTAACCTGCTTACGATGCCTGAATCATTTCAATATAAATAGTCATATTTTCATACTAAGACACATAGTCCTAACCCCGTCGTGGGTACCAGAAATAAGGAATAACTTTTCAATCTCATAAATACCCAGACCCGAAGCAATCATTTGTGGGTCACATAAACATTTCTCTTCTTACGGATACACTACTCTCGGTCTATCGTTTCACAGCCGACGTCTAACCAACTGCACCAAAGAGGCTGTCAATATTAGTTCAGTTCAATCCAGATATAGTATCCAACAGTGTAGGATGGTTATCAGATGCACAAAGGTTAAACCAGAACGCGATATATGTGCATGTCAGTATGAGATTTAGTGCACATCAAATACGACGTGGCTATCTAGATAAGCAATTGTCTAGATAGACAATTGCTTATCTATTCTTACATAGCTTTATAAAACTAAAATATCCATTTAGCGCTTAAATATGTGAGCGTGATTTGATATAATACCCAAATTAAAAAATATAAAGTGTTAATTTGAAACTGTTTTGCCTTCTGTTATGTAAATTTTTGTATTGCACATTATTCGTGGCTTGACTCATTATCAACTCTCTATTATAGGGAACACTAATATGTAAGCCACTAAGCCACATCTATTAAAGTTCTAAGTCTATGGTCCCGCATCAAACAATGATAATAATAAAAAAAAAATGTGTGTGTGTATTAGTGTACACACGTAAGAAGTGAAACTTCTTTATGACATCATTTTTCGAAAAATGATCTACTATTTACAAATTTACAGAATTGGTAAAATAAAGCTAAATTAAATAGAGTTTAAGTTTAGTAGGGGGGAAATTTTTGAGGGAATTTGGGATTTCTATCGGGGCCAATTTGTAGCCCTCACCGAGACGTTTCCGAGGATACCAAGCTCGGTGGGTCCACGACCTTTATTGGCCGAGATAGGTTTAGGGGGTGAGGTAAAAATTTTAGGTGGGGGTAGGGGCGGGGGGGGGGTTAGGTTTCGTGGGGGGGCTATTGGGCACCTTAAAATATTTTTGGGTGGGGGAAGTTGTGGAGGGGGAATTCGGGAATTCTGTTGGGGCAGGATTGTAGCCCTCACCGAGCCGGTTCTAATGAACCCAGGGTCGATGGGTCTACGATGGATATTGGCGGAGATAGGAATAGGGGGGTAGAGGTAAAAATTTTAGGTGGGGGTAGGGGCGGGGGGGGTAGGTTTCGTGGGGAGACTATTGGGCACCTTAAAATATTTTTGGGTGGGGAAAGTTGTGGAGGGGGAATTCTGGAATTCTGTTGGGGCAGGATTGTAGCCCTCACCGAGCCGGTTCCATTGAACCCAAGGTCGGTGGGTCTACGATGGATAATGCCGGAGATATGAGTAGGGGGGGTGAGGTAAAATTTTTAGGGTGGGGGTAAGCGGGGGGGAGGCTATTGGGCACTGTTTTGGATTTAGGGTGGGGGAAGGCCAGAGGGGGGGTAAGGATCAAATTACAAAAAAGTGGGTGGGACTTAAAATTTTGGGTGGGGCTTGGAAACGGTTGGGGGTGTGGCTTACTGAAGTGGGTACTAATTTACTAAATAAAAAAAGATGGCGCGTAACGGAAGAATGTGACGCGTAACGAAAAATTTTTTCCAACCCCGATAAAGAAGTTTCACTTCAATAATGTCTAGTCGAATAAATAAATAATAAATAAATAGTCTCGGTAGATAAAGGACTTACCCCGCTTTCATTGGCAAATGAGAACTGGCGGAAACCTCTGGTGATGAGCGTGAGGGATCGCGAGGAAATATGGAAGAGCAAAGAGCTGCATGGTCGGTTCTATCGGGCCCTCCACGGGCCTGATGTGGACCGTCCTGCGTCTGTATCTTGGCTACGTTTCGGTAACCTCTTCGGGGAAACTGAGAGTTTTATCTTTGCAATTATGGACCAAGTTATTAAGACGAACAACTATAGGAAATACATCCTGAAGGACGATACGGTCGACATTTGTCGAGCATGCCACCGTCCTGGCGAGTCAATCAGGCATGTTATCTCCGGTTGTTCGTATCTTGCTAAGGCGAGTTCTTATTACAGACAGGACTATTGTTGCCAATAAGCCTGATATTGTGATAATAGATCGATGTGCGCGCCGGGCTATACTTGTTGACGTTACCGTTCCGCATGACGATAACCTTGTAAAAGCCGAAAAAGACAAATTGTCTAAATATTCAGATTTGGCACACGAGGTTACCGACATGTGGGATGTGGACTCAACAATTATTGTCCCGATTGTCGTTTCTGCTCATGGGTTGATAGCAAAGAGCCTCGACCAACATCTACAGAGGCTCTCAATTGGTCGTTGGGTCAAGAGCCAGATCCAAAAGGCAGTGTTGCTGGACACGGCTCGCATAGTGAGGAGGTTCCTCACTTTGGATCCCTAACCACCGGTGGCTTGGGTCTTGAGCCTCGCCACCGAAGGGTTATATGTATTTTTTATATTTTTATATGTATATTGTTTTTTTTTAATATATGTATATAAAAATGTAAAAAATGAAAAGTACAAAATAAAGAGAATAATGTAATAAGCAGCATATAATACAACGTTAAGGTGCCGCCCATGTTGTTGTTACAGTTTTTGGGTTAATGAATATAGTGATTATGATACACGTTGACAAGACGATACGTCTAAATTGCATAACAGATTTTTTTAGAAAGTTTAATGAAATATTGTCACGATAAAAAATTACAAATCTTATAGAAACAGATGATGCACATACATACATATTCATGAACTCACGCCTATATCAATGATAAGAAAGGCATAGTTGCAAATAGTATCTACCAACAATTCATCAATCCTAATTTCATTCCATTTGATAAGAATGAGCCTATTGCTACAACGAGCACAAATTTCACGCTCGTAAATGTAGGTACTGAATTTATTATTGTAAATTTTCATAACAAGCTACGAGTAAGCTCATTAATTTTCCGTTGCTGGTTCCGTAATTTTTTTATGAAGGCACTTACAATGCAATACAATACTCTTTATTGTTAACCAAATATACAGGGTATATCAAGACTGCGACCGAAAACGAAGCCAGGTGGTAGAATTGGTGGTCCCAAACACGATGCAAATAAAAATTTCGCCAAAACGGTCACAGATATTTTTTTAGAATTTTTTAAAAATCATCGTGTTTGGATGGTAAATACCTAGTTTTTGCGAAAATACTATTTTTTGCGTGTTAAAAATAAAGAGGTGTACATCATTATTTTAGGAAAACTTTGTATATATCACCCAAATACGACGATAAGTAAAAAATTATAAAAAAAAGTTGTCGATTTTTTTTGCGAAATTTTTACTTGCATTGTGTCTGAAGTCACCAATACTACCACCTGGCTTCGTTTTCGGTCGCGGTCTTGATATACCCTGTATATGTAATAGACAAAATGCAACCACACTTAATTTAAACGCCTAATTTTATATTGTTTGCGTATTCTATTTGCTTGAAAAGAATTTTGTAAGCTGTCATTGGAGATTTAAATGTCTATTCAGTCAACGGTTTTTCAATTTAAAAAACTTGTATTAAGTCCATTGGTCCCAATTTTGGAATGAAATACTTAAAACTAGTAAATTTTTACTTTCTATCTATTCAGCCACAGGAAGTCCACTGCTGAACATAGGCCTTCCCCAAGGACATCCACATCGACCTGTTGGAAGCGGCCTGCATCCAGAGATTTCCTGCAACCTTAACCAGGCTGTCCGTCCACTTTATTTACTTTACTTTGCACAAAAGATGACGGTTAAACATGTTGTTTTTATTCAGCTCTATCTAGTAGTCACACTAAATTTAAACTCTAAGGCAAGGCAACCATCAATCAAATTCAGAAATATAAACATGCTATCTTTACCTTTCTTAATATTTCCATATAAAACTTTTCTGATCCACTAGATCCAGCTAAAGCATCACTTTGTCGTGCGAGTATAAAAAGTACACAAATTGAGTAGCCTTTTTTCAGTCAGCTAAAAAGGTACATTTCTTTTCGAAGCATTTAGTAATGAGAGTAATTTCGCAGCCGTTCCTAAGGGGCTTCGATACCCGGGCCTCGCTGATTGGTATTCCAAACAAACTGTTTATTCGAGGATGCTCATTAGCTCTAATAGTGTTGACAACTGCTATTACCCAGCCGCAATTATCGTTCTGTAGCCGCTTAGTCATGATATCGGCCGAAAGGTTACAAATTCAATGCTCTTTTTGCAGCAATTGGGTATTTCAAGTCTGTAGGTCACCTAAACTAAATTGAGGTTCGTAAATAATGACACCCAACAGAAAAGTTCAAAGATACTAAATGACTTACAATAGTTTATTTCCCTCGTTTAATGGTGATACTATTTATAAAGTATTTTTTAAACTTATTTTAGATTATTTAACGCCTAATAGGAATGTGATGAGCGTACACTCAAGTTACTAGTATCTAGTAACTAGTAACTAGAATTTTTGTGTTTACGTTTTGTTCAAACCCTTTTCTAGATTTTCCCAGAGTTAAATATTTGAGAGGTAAAAACATACCATACTAGAGAATAAAAGTGAATGTCTTTTTTGCACTTCTCACAGGTGTAAAAGTCAGAGAGTTAACGACCCAAAAACAGTCCTATCCGGAATAATTATTTCTTCATTTCGTATGGGGAGCAAATTCTTAACTCTGTTAAAGTCAAATTTTATCCTATATCGGGACAAGGTTTGTTAAATATATGTAGATATCACCTGTTAGATATTATTTTTTACAATCGCACCCAATCACAAAGATTTGAGATGAAACACCAAATTAAGCGAATCTTTTAGCAACTCTTACACCTATCGATGAAGAATATTAATCAGAAATAGGAGCAGTTGAAAACAAAGCTGCCAGTAACATAGAACAAATTGTAGCAAATCAATGGGACCTAACAAGTATCACTTGGCATGTCGATGGTGAGCCGTAATACAATCAGGCCTGTCCGCTATCGGTTTAGGTACAGCGTTAATATTCAGTGTAGGTTAAACAAGCCGATACGGCGAATGTCTAATTTGGATGCATAGATTGTGGTTAACACCGAGTACTGGAATTACAGGATTGAGCGCTATGGACGCTGCAAACGATATTGAGTTCTGCGATTAATGTTTGGCACTATGTATTAAATTGGAATTGTTACTATATAATATAATCTATAATATAGAATAACAGTATCGAATACAGTTTGCGTTTTTTTTTTTTTTTTCAAAATTATCGAGTTCGATTCCTCGCTAGGGATATTGATTAATCAAAAGTCTAAGTATGCACTTTTAGTTATTATCAAAATCGGGCTCGTCACTCCTTTGACGATTTTTCGATATTCCTCATAGTTTTGGATTTGGCCATTCACGCCCATTTGAAAAACTCATTCCGCACAATGGTACTATTAATAGAACAAAGACATTTTTCACCGTTTTTGCCAAGAGTACATCATTCATTTCACAGTAAAGGATCTATCAGTTAGCCATTTATACCCACATCTTAAGAAAAAGTTATATTTTGGCCTATAGAGAAGTCGCGAAGAGGCGGAGAGCAACGATAATTCATCTTCTGGTTGTTTTTCTCTGAAACAGTACAACCTCGATGGAAGTATATTACTGTGTTGTAATCTATGACTGGTAGTTTACCCTTAAAATAAAATAAAAAACTACACTCTTCAATGGATTTTAACCCATTAAATACGATTTATATATTATAAATTATTTTATATTTTTTCTACACATAATACCTTTCGAACATCTATAGATATAGAAAAATTACGCCTCTGGCATAAAGTTTGCCGTGACAAGTTTTAATAAATCAGTACTCACTTAAATTCCAATGAAATTTTGCTTTAGCTGTAATCAATTATAAACTCAGTAATGTTGTATCATCAGATTACTTTGTAGGATCACAGCCGTTGACAGTTATTTCGAATTTTTCGTTGCTGATCCTTCATGCATTCCTGCATTTTTGGCGATACAATTATTTCCAATTAATATGAAAATGTATTTTAAAACCGGTTCATATACAATAAAACGGCAGCTTCACGCAAGGAGAAATTAATTTCGATTGCAAATTTTTCCGACAACTATGGTTCAGAACATTGCGATTCTAATATTTATTATTTCATGTTGCCTTGTTTCGATATTGCTCAATTTGCTCTGTTCGTGTCATCATTTATTTTTTATTGTTTTCTCTCTGTGAATTTTCTGTATTGTTACTATCGATATAAACCGTCGCTTATTCTTTTCCGGATTGCGTTATCCTTTTTATTTATTTATTTTTCGGTGGATTTTAGATTTGTCTGTTTCATTCTCTTTATTTGTACTTTTATTGTCAACCCTACTTGCTTAATGAAATATGACTATTATAATAAGAGTGTTTCTTTCAATAAGCAAGACTGCTAAACGCAAAACAAACTTGATTTTTCCCAATCATAACAACTTCTAAAAATATTACATTAGAATAGATCTGGTGAGATAAGACTGCATCAATAATTTTATTTTTGTTTCATATACCGAATACTATTACCCGTGCAATTTAAGTATCACGTTTATCCATGCATCCAAGAAGATGCAAATATATCAGCTATAGGAATTTGTCAGTTTTGAATATTCGTGATATTCTTACTGAAATTTATTCTTGATATCGCGCCGAAAAGTTCCGCGTACGTTCCCCTCACGAATATACTCCTAAACCCATTTGTGAATCCCGAATTATGCAAATATCAGGAGTGTAGGCGTCAACATAATTGAAAGAATATTTGGGTTTGTAATGATCTTTTCAAAGTACTAAGTACTTAGACAGGGTTGGATGAGAAGAATTGAAGGTCATGCAAAGTGGTAGTTTGTAAATCTTAATTGTACTGCTTTGGGTTCATGACCTTTTTGGATTATAATGAAAAGCTGTGAACATTAAATAAATACATTCAACACCAAACACAGGTGTTGAATGTATTCCTGGTCCTACGTTAAAACACAAGTTTTGTATTGTAATGCAATACTCACCGTATTGCAACTGCGAGAGGTTTTTCTGTTTTAATAAACAGCCAAACCCGAATCGAACACTTATATTTTATCACATAAAAAATAGCTTCGGTGCGGGGATCGAACCCGCTGGAAATAGAAGCTATGAGGTTGTTTGTTGTAGTTTTTACCGTGATTTTAAATTAGGGGCAAAGCATCATAGTTAGGGTTCGTAGTTTTGTTAGGAAAAAGTATCGGCTAATATGTGATGATTTTCTTTTGTCATTCGACACGATTGTAGTCTGTTTGGAACCGGTTAAGAAGATTAAGTAAAAAAAGAAGAAGTAGTTAAATAAGCTGGCATAATTTTGACGAATGGCAGGGAATGATTTCCCTTGCCCACGTTAAACTAGCTTATAATATTATGATTTTCCAAAGTTCTAAGTCAACAAATTCACAAAAATTTTGTAGTATAAATAGTACCATAAATAATCTATAATAATAGACATAATTGTTCAAAACAAAATAGTGAATTAGCTGCTTTCAATGAAAAAAAAAAACCATTTACTTTGAATTAAAATTTTCTCTTTGAAAATACAATTTAATATTTTTGCAAATATCCTTTGTTCGCTTTTGTGACCTGAATTCACAATACCAGCGTGAAAATTTTCAACACGCACACGCAAGTCATATAAAAAATTCACACATGTAACTATAAAATTTAATTTAATTAAAAGCATCGGGTGGTTCGTTGGGTGTGGGTATTACGCTAACATCTAAAAAGTAGATATATGAGGCTGCGTTTTTGCTCAAATACTATTAAATTCGTGACGTGATTATGCAGAATTTATACGTTGATAATTTTAATTTTGATGTTAAATGTCGTGGAGTGTGAATCATCCTTTGGACAGACATGCGGTGACCTGCGTGTCAGTAGTGACCTTAGCTGACATTTAAAAAACAAAGTTGCATTTTTATTCTGAATCTTTTGCTGCATACTGATTGTTAGAAATCTACGAAAGCGAATCATAGAGCGAAGGTTTTATGATCACTCATTAGAATTCAGACTTGCTCTAAAAAGGTTTGCTCTTATCTGTGCTGTAAATAAACATGTATAACATCTAGGTATGTAACGTGTTTCTACAAAATGTGTATTGTCTCCTCATCTTCTTTCAGTCTCGGTACCTGCACCTCAAGTGATCAGGTCGACAATTTGTCATGTCAAGTAAACAGCAAATATCATAAGTTGAATTGCTTGGCATTCGTTGATGTAGCGTATTTCTTCTATTAGAAGTTATTAGTACCTACCTATAACAGTGTATGGATAACCAAACGCACTAAGAACTTTGACCTACAAAGGATCATCCGTCCAATCCTAATCTAAATCTCAAACCATTACGCTGTAAATCATTACAATCCCCAAACTTGGAAATTCCAACACAATCCCAACTCAACATATTAAGTTTGAAATCACTTACCAAAGCGAAATTACGCGCACATCGTGTTTCTAGCCGAAATGGCAACGGGAACGAAGTACTCCACCCTGCAACGAAATCATACAATTCATCAACATTAGCGGCTGACAGACGAGGTCTCCGGCGGATTGTTATAAATTGCTGGAAACCACAATACAAGCGCTTCAGACGGTAAACGCTTCAAATAATTAGAAGTGAATGCTAGACTTTTGGTGGGAAAGCTATGGTACAGAAACTGGATGATACTTTTAAAGAAAATTTTCTAAGATGTTTATTGGCGGTGGTAATTATTTAATATCACGTGAATCGCTTTGTCGTATACTGGATCTATGCCATAAAAGGGGGGACTTTTGATTTAAAATTCTCCATTTAATTGTATTGTACACTCCACAAATTATCACAAACAAAAACATAAAGCGCATAAACATGTGTAACAATCGGCGGTCTTATCGCTGTCGGCGAAGTTTTTATTTTATGTTTTTGTTTATTCTTTTTTTTTTAATAAGGTTTTTATTCTTTTTATTTGAGATAAATGCGCTGCCATCTCAATTTTAATAATTCAGTTCCAATTGCAAGCCTTTTCAATGACACTGGGATAAGATGGATGGCTTACAAGTTACGAGTGGTAACAAGGCTCAGTTATTGATCAATCAAATCCCTCTTTAAGTAAGTATAGAATCTTAACTAAAAATAAACTTGATCATGCAAAAAAAAAACTCCGGGATTTTATCTACAGCTCTTTTTCTTAACAACTGTTATCTCAAGTGTCTACATTTATCACATATTCGTACAATCATTCTAAAGTGTTTCCATTTATAAATTCATACTAAATTATCTTCAAAGTTCAAATCTAAAGTGGTGTTTTCCTTTTCATACGACAGTGAACCATCTGTACTTCTAAATGTGTGTTAACTTACTGTTGGGTTATTTAGAACAATTTGCTGAAACATTTCTTTGGTGTTTTAGGCATGACGCAGAGTCCTCGGAGACTAATGCGTGATACATTTAAGTTGAATGAAGGAGAACAGTAAAACATCATTAGGGTTTTATTGAGGCTCGGGTGGGATAAGAACAAATTAATCTACATTCTGCTGTGTTGCAAAGTGGATTATTTGAGATCAAGATGAATTGAAATGTTGAATTGGTAGTTATTGCTGTTAAAGCCACTGCATCAAGATATATTATAATGATACCACTGTCTCATAAATACACATAATTCGTGAAGTAATTGCTGTGGCATTTAGTTTTGATGACTGAGATTCATGGAAACCCCAGAGAGATTGATGGAAGACCAGGATACAACCCTGGTGGTAGCATCCAGTAAACTGATAATATTAGCTAGTAAAAATGAGTTGAAAACCAGTAGTCCCTCTAAAATGGATACGCAATCCGTTTTCAAGCAGGCCGGCAACCTTATGTCTACTTTATCTGTACTTATACTCCTTTAGTAATACCGTCGTACCAGTATGAAAAAGGGCTAAAATCCCAATCTTCTACATGTTCATTTTGTGAAACGTTCACAAGAAAATACTCCGAACAGGGGGAACAAACACGAAGGTCGCAATATTTTAAAGCCGCATTCAACGAAAATCCAAAGGGATATTTTCATACCGGATTTTCCTCAGCCGCGTTATCAGCATGCAAAGGTTATCGGGACGGCATAAAAAGTCATGGCTAAGGAGATGTCATGATGAATGAACGTTTGCGAGGGAAACCGGGCTGGATATATTTTTTACCAGAAAAATATTTGCACATACGTTGAAAGGTATTTGTGCGGTATCCATTGCGTTGTTTTTTTGGCAGTGTTTCTGTATTGGCACGAGAAATAAATCGGTGGATATTGCATGATGCGTTGTTTTGGAACTATTCAATTATAATATTATAGTTTGGTCCAATACACAAGATGCGTGTTATGCAACGAGCTTAAAACCAGCATCGAAAAATTTAATTTGTATCTCTTAAATAACTCAGTTTTCCGTATTATACGCACCGAAGAAAATCCTTTAATTTCTAATGAACACGGCACAATTAATGTCATAATTTAAACGTACAGCTCACGGTTCATATTAATTAATTTTTATATTAAATTTAACAAAAGATTTCGATTAAACTCTTCCAAACTCCAAACCCTAAAATTCTGGTACAAAACCAACAAAGTATTGAAACTGGTTAATTGAATAAATTAAACCTAAAGTACAACGTTGTTTTCATTAACACAGTAGTAGAAAATATAATATCCCTCAGACGCACTGGGGAATTTCATAAATGATTTGGCACCGACATCTAGGCAATTATTAATATTTCATCTTCAGTGCTCGAAGTTGATTATTCTGGAAAATTTGAAGGCAATGATTTGGTTATCTTATTTAATTAAGAATAATATTAAGTTAGTTCCTTTGATAGGTCTATAGGTAAGAAAATTTAACAAAGAGAACTAAAATTTGACACATTTTAAAACACGGCTTAGCAATTTTGTCTGTATTAATTTAAGAGCCTAAGTGCTTTTTTGTTTTTTTAAAGTGGATGGAGTAAAGAGATTTGAAAAAAATATTGTAAATCTTCTCAAAAAAATTGTAACCAATCGAAACATGACAGCAAAATTTCACTTCACGTCGGTTTTCAATGAGACAATAGTCAAACCTGCCCTTCTGTTCCCTGTAAACATTCTTACTGCAGTCATCTTCACTTGATAGAGCAAAGCTATTATAGTTCCACTTTATGTATTATGTAATAAATAATAATAATTATTGATACATTTAGAAGCAAGTGGCACCCCGATCAACACAATTATTTAATACTGTCTGACTGGATTCAGCAATAGCTAACATTCATTTATTTTATACAGGTATATTATTCACCTCAGCATTATCCTTGTAACTCAATGCCTCAAACAATATTTTCTGTGGTTTCATAACTCAGCGAAACGTAAACTTCCTAAGAAGTACCACAGTTCCTTTATTAATTTAACTTGTTTTTCTTCCGCTAAACCTTTCATAAAACTTGTAAGGTGTTTTCTAATAACATCGAGAGGTTAGCCATCTTTAAATTTCTTTGTGATTTCCAACTTAGTCAGGGTGAGAATATTGGTAATTTATTTCTGGCGTACAATTTTTTAGGTCGTGTCGTCGGAAATGTTGGAAAGCAATTTGTATTAACTTTTTATATGGCACGGAAAAGTGATTGCTGATCTTATTTTTTTATAACCACTAAGTAGTGCAGACGTGACAAAGTGCGCTCCAGGGTGAGATTTAAACAAACTGCTAGTAGGGTTTGTTCACTTACATTGTTTTTTTACAATATATATGCGAATCTGATATTTATTTAATTATTGTAGAGAGCTCCCAAGTATGCAGGCTCATTAAAATGTATTCTAACATGTTACTACAAAAATTTAAAGGTTCCATACTTTCAAATCTCGATTGACTTATTTGTCCAGCTCAAACTAACCATGCAATCGCAAATTGGTAACATTTCTAAATACCTCGTGTTCGTTAGCATACGAGAGTAACCAGCGCTCAGAATATAAACTACTCAACTAAAGCCGCTAGCACGGTTCATCATACCAGTTGGATGTAGGTCAGTGCTTATACTAATCAATCGCTCCAAGTTTCCGAATTGAAAGTCATCACATATGTTACGGATCTAGTTATTAGCAAATTGAAGTAGGGACCGGGAGCACGCGGGGTGAATTTCTAGATGAGGCCTTAAATTCACTCATCAAATTGCTTTGAATTTCTTATAGCCAGGTTCTAGATTTTTTTATGTGATTGATTCAACTGCATAAAAAATGTGATTGGATATGGTAAAATTTAAATATGAAGTTCAAAGTTGGTAAGCTACTTAGACGGTATTTATTTACCATCAGACGCAGTTATGTCACTTAGGCCACCAAGTTACGCAATGTTAGTGAAACGATAATTGTTTACGCTCCATGAATTTAGAAGCTTTGATGTGATCATTAAAATGTTATGTTTATGTGATGATATAGAATTAGAAAAGGTCTTCCAATTATGTCAAACAAAACTTTCACTCAAGGCTTTTATACTGTTAACTTTTTTCTCACTTGAAACCAAGATAAATTAATATGAATATATCAGATAAGTATAACGATATATATTGTAACGATGAGGGATCGGAAATCGAAGGCCGTTACAGACACAAAAGAAACAATTTCATACTTATATCAGAAAATATTTATTTTCAGCTTTAGTACGTAGCAATGAATTTTGTTTCTCTACGTACTTGAACTACTACTTGAATGTTTCTCTACGAAAGTAGTTATACGCCCAAATACGTAAAACTGAGCTACGAGTATGTTTATTTTCAATATTCCATAACCAACGTAAATCGTTAGCAACCGTTTCAAGTTGCATTTTAGAAACGTTAGTACGAGTGGTGTTTCAATAGTTCAGCGCAAAGTTTTAAATATTACTGAACTGTGGTTCGGTAAGTACATTATATGTACGCTCAGTAAAATGGTAACAATAGCAGAGATATGGCAGACTGGCATTTAAAATCGATGGTTGAAAATAAATGTAGGTCAAAACAAGGGTCTCAATTCTCATCCTATAGGTGTTGCTATAAGTTCGTATAATTTTGCTAGATACAGCTTTTGTGTTACGGTTAACAGCAACTCCATCGGACTTTTTGATCCCACAAGCACCAAGACCTAACCAATGCTAGTAGATCACACAAACATATATCTCAGTGCGAGGATCGAACCCTTGTTTCACAGTCAGCTCTCAACCAACTGCGTTACGAAGGTCGCCAATTAAAGCTTAATAGAATCAACTTGCTGATCCTTGTTCAATAAGATAACAATAAGACCTATACATCTGTATTTATGAAGCCCATACATAAAAATGTTTCGTTGGTTTGTGTACGCTTCAAAGACTCAACAAGTTCTGTATCGATTTTTCTAATTTTGGTCTTGAAATATTTGTGGAAGTCCAGGGAAGGTTTAAGGGTGAGAAAAGAACGGAAAAATTGCCAGAAAGGAACTAAAAATAACAATTTTGAAATCCTTCAAGCGTGAAGCGTCCCTCCAATATAGGATGGTCTTTTAGTTGACAGGACACTTTAATGATGTTCAAGCTTTCAGGACCAACCATCGTAAAATGATCCGTATTTCATTAACGGGTGAGGTAATAGAACAAAATTGCAAAAAATGTATACACTGATCAAATAATAAGTAACTAGATACGGTGTCTTTCGCATAATATTCTTAAATGTGTAATAAAACGGTAACTGTATGTGGTGACTGTGTACGTAGCGTAGTTGTACTACGGTACGTCTGCAAAGCTGAGGTCTCAGGTTCGAATCCCAGGTCGGGCAAACTGATATTGGGTTTTTCTATTCATTATCAACCTAGAGTCAGGAATCTGTGCCCGATATGGCGATGGGGTCGCCCCCTATCACATCATGGGACAGAACATACAAGACGAAATGTGGGTGTCCTGGTGGCGCCTCTGCCTACCCCTTCTGGGATAAAGGCGTGAGTTTATGTATGTATGTACATATGTATGTCTAATAAAACAATGTTCATGTCTACAAAAATTGTTTTAAACAGTTTTATCTGTCGAAGCTTCTTACCGAAGTATATCAAAATATATTTAATTAACATTTTCAGTTATCATAATGTTCAAATTATACCTTTTGGGTGCGCTGAGGGACAAATTTAAACGATGGAAGAAAACATTGTGAGAAAACCGGCATACCATAGTGATTTCTTAGAATTTATGTATTTGTAAAGCCCCAGCCTTCTCATTCATACAAACACAATGTGCAACACCGAAGCTAGGGAGGGTACAGTAAGTATTTAAAACCGTTAAATATAATGGTTATATATTTTTTTCTCATTAGTCATAGGTCTTAAGAAAAAATACGAAGATGGTGGATAAATGATGTGGACTTGTCTTTGTAAAAATCTGAGGAAAATAATATCAGTTATACAAATTTCGAAGTCTATTTTCAGAGTTAAATTAATCAACAATTACTACGTAGCATAATGCGTGCTCCAATCTAAAATTATTCCGCGAGCCTCATTTGCATTCTGTGTTTTAAAAAGCTCACCGAAACAGATATTAAACCGTCGTTTTAAGTACACAAAGCCTAAAAACTAAAACGTGGAACATTGAAACGTGTCGGGAACACGCGTCCCCCATAAATTCGGAGCGTGAGTGTTGGCAGTTGACAACGAGTGAAGCCCGAAATTCACTGTTGACTGGCCTTTTCACAATAATTAGATGCAATAACAATTTAAAATTGAAACTGCGGGGATTACCGTTTGAATTGCGTGGCGTCATTGTTGGGTTTAACGTTTTGCTATCTAGTTGATGAGCGAACGATAGCGTGGTTGGAAGAATGGAGAACTTGAGGTTGTAGGTTCAAACCCAGACCACTGTAACTTATTGAAGCTATGTGTGATGTTGGTGTATATGTAGGGTGTATTTATGATCTGTGTTGTTAACCAACAACATTCCAAGTAATGAACATTTGTTTCAAAATCAACAAACATATGAAATATTTTGGATTGTATTTTCTATATTTCTGAAATGAATAACAAAACTCATATTTTAAATGCTTTCCACCATAAATCTTCAGAAACATGTAACAACACATATCTTGGCAATACCATGAAAACACGAGCAAAGTGCTATTCAATTTGTTAACGTTCCATCCACACTGTGTAAGCGGGATAGTTACTGTCTCGACCGCTGACTAAGGCACTAATAATTCTTCCGAGCCAGTTTAAAAGTGCAGTCAGTCTTCGATCGCACTTTGTGAAACTAAACGACGGTGCGGCCAACTCTCGCAAACTTTTAACTTAATACATATAAATTGTAGAATTAATAAGAAGGAAACGTATTGGTTCGTATTGGATATTTCAAAGTAAAAAGTTTGGTGATCGCATTGTCAGTTAGTTTCGTACAGTAGGAATTTGGATTAAAAACTAACAGTTCATGTAATTAAAAATATGGCATTTTTTTGTAATACAATGTAATCATTCCACATAGATTCCCTTTAAGTAAATTATTTTTTTTATACTAATATAACTTTGATATTATGTAGTTTTGAAATTATCTGTAATACGTACTCACTTATCAACTTTAAATAGAATATTTAAGCCGAGTTGAAATTCTTTATAATTTATATGTATTTCTGAAGATTATTCTAAAATCATAATACATATTTGTCATGTCTCTACCTAATATGCTCCGTATGACGTTAACCTCTTTATGAAACTATGTAAGCCTTGACCCACAACTATGTATTTTAACAGGTAGACTACGCATATATTTGTTTTATGAAGGACTCTAAAATATGTAGTTTTTTCAATTGTTTTCAATTACTGCCAAGAATTTCAAAAGCGATCTATTGAAAGCGACTCCAGTGACTTCGTACAATCTTTTAAATCTAAATTATTTCTAAAACTATCAGTTCAAACGACTTAGCTGGCCAATCTATTACTAACTTCACGTGCACGAAACTTTACAATTGCAAAGAACGTATTACGTGTTTGTGCGGATTTGCGACTCCACTATCGGATATTTTATTTGATGCCAGTTAGAAAATTCAGAGCTGGTTAGACGAAATTACTCGGTCAACCACCTCGATAAATGTCAATGGTCGCGACGATAAACTCGTGAAAAATTTACCATCTAACGACCATTTGATGCATAACGAGCTACGTCATGTGGAATTTTATTGACTTGTTTTATAGTATTAGTTTCGTGGTGACTCATGTCCCTTAGTTCGACTCTCAGAACGAGGTTTTCGTTGTGTACATGGATACAATATTGTTGTGTTTTTATAAGGAGTATTTTGTGTTCGATATAGTAATAACTAAGGATTTTTAACAATATTATTAGCCCGTAAACGCTTACTGTTCAACACGGAACTTATCCTTCTCAACCGGGACTTGAGAGTGGGGTTATAATGACTTAGACTTTAGTTGACTCACTCGGCTAGACCCGATAACACGACAAACATACAACATATTATATTCACATTATAATCACTATACATAAGTCTAGTACTAATATACGAAAAAACAAAGATACAAAGAACAAAGCTACAAAAAATCTTAGTTTCGTCTCATTCGTAAGGAAGTATCCGACGAGCTTTTAGGAAAGGAAGGCTATTCACACGGCCTGAAAAGTATTCTGTTGTGCTCCAGTCCCAACAACTTCCGTCAGCCGCCACTTTCACCTCCCCTCACCCCCTTACACCCTCCGCGCCTTTTTAGGCTAACCCGGCGGGCTCAAAAACGTCGCGAGAAAAATAGGATAAATTCATTTTGTATTTTATACAGCAATGAATTAATATTGTTTGATGCAATGTTGTAAGGAGACCCTCAAGTATTCATACACATTTCTTATTCAACCTGTGTGTATTAGATTAGCGTAAGGTGTAAAATGTTTCTAGAAGATGTCGTTGAACTCAATCTGACCCAAAACAATTGTGCCAATCACATGTACTGCTTATCACAAACCAATAAAATCAAACTCTCAATCCTCAGCTCTTATAGCCCGATGCGCTCATGTAGGTCAATAAAATAAATGGAAAACAAGCTTAACAGCGCAGCATTAAATATGGGGCAATATTTATGTCGATGCGCATTTGTTTATCAAAACTCGTCGTTCGTCCAGCGCCTGATCGGCTATCACAGTCGGTCAACATTTACCACACAAATGTGCACGCGTTCATTTTTAACGATACATCTCGATATTAATGGAATCTGCCGGATACGACGTTTTACTGACGTTTTTTGGGACACTTCGTTCAACGTAACATTCATTTGTTGGTAGGTTGTTTCATAGGTTTGTTAACATTTTGTTTGTGTTGCGTATTATTATAAGTACTTAAATAAATATTAGTTGCTACTATTTATTTTGATTTAATAATTTCATGATATGTATTTTCCGCTGCGTATATTATGTGTTTAAACCTGAATAATGTTGAATATATTTTGCCGTTTATTTGACATTGATTAATTACAAAATATAACCTTAAACGCTACAATCAATAACGACGCATTGATGACATCTTTGGGTGAAAATAAAGTAAACAAATCGCCTACGACTGTCGCTGTCACCTGTATCCCACAGACAACAGCTTATTACATAAAATTCATTGATACATAAAATTCACAGACCAAACTAACCAAATAACTTTTGGAAGGAACTGGCTTACTCTAAAAATATCAAAGTCCCAATTTATTCCATGAATAATGCAGAAAAGCACCCGGCGCGCCCGTGTCACACTCCTTATTATTTCAAGGGATTTTCGAGCAAGTATGGCGACCGGCCTGATATGACGTTCGTTTTCGCTGATCCCAAATTCTGACCTGTGGCGCAAGGCAGGAACTTATTATGTAGGTCTCATTTGGGGAGAGTACCTTAGTTCAGGTGGTAAAACTTATTTGAGATTCCAAAGCACTAGAGTAATATTTAATCGAATGTAGAATGGAGAAGTAAATTCAGTCGGTAGGAAAAATCGCGTAGTTGTAGTATTGAGTCGGATCCAGGATGTATAGTTTGCTCAGAAAGTACAAGACTCAGTAGTTGCAAGATGTCCATCTCTTAAAGTGTGCATAAGATTGTATTTATGCAAAGCAGCTTCAAGCAGAAGGAATCCATAAAATAAGGTCCGGACCTTGTTGCAATTGGTTACGAACAAAACTTCTGTGTGGAATTAGGTTAAAGACAGATTATTCTTATTCCTTGATATTTACGTTCTATCCTGTAACTTGAGCCCATATTAGGGTTCAACGGCTGTCACGTACCGCGGACGGTAGAGTAAATCACTTCGGAAAATTGGATCATCTTCATAAACAGCTAATGACTAACTAGGTAACTTTTACTAATTTTCTGACACCACCAAGGAGATCTTAGTTTAAGTACGAAGATGATGAAGCTATAGATGTTATAAATACATTAAATAATACACTCCCAACAGTCGCATGCATAGTCCTGACCCTAATATAAGATCGAGTCTTGTGTCGAGGATATCAGGAAATACGAGAGACTTTTAGGTCTTACAAACACCCAGAGCCGAAACCAATACTTGTAGTTCTCACAAACATTTGTGTAGGTGCGAGGACCGAATCCGCGGCCTCTAGTTTCACTGGCGGCGTCTAAGCAACTGCGTCACGGAGGCTGTTATATTTAGTCTTTTGGATAGAAAGGAAAAAAATGCATCTGATGATAAAAGCCGCCTTTCGAAAAGTGTTTATTCTCATACTGCACCGAATAATAATTACCTACTTTATAATACTACGCTTATTTGTTTCTTACAGAAGCTATGATAAAATCATTATAGAAAAGATCCTCATCCTAACACCTTTTTTCGCGTCGTCTACTTTAATTAGTCTTTTCATAACTTATTTATAATAATAACTGTAACGGCCACGCCCTGAAGTATTGGATAGATCAAAATGGACAAATCAAATGACTTCTAGTTTTATTTGGAGAAATACTTTATAAAAAATATTTAGAGTATCCAATAAAAAGTACGAGAATATAAATATTAACACAGTTAAAGATGAACTTTAAAATACCATCCATTGAAATAAAAGAATTTTATCGTGATTTTGTATTTTAAACTTACCAAAGATTTGGATACTTTTGAGCTTTCATGGTCATGGGGTGGGCTAAAGTACTAGCGCGATATAACCGAAACAATTTAATTTCAATGTTTTAAAAAAATAGGAAATATTTGTTAAATGTCGATTGTAATGTAGTGCAGTCGATTTATTAACACATACAAGGTTTATCCAGACTGCGACTCAAAACGAAGCCAGGTGGTAGACTTCAGACACAATGCATCTAAAAATTTCGCAAAATAAAATCGTGATTATTTTTTTAACTAACGTCGTATTTGGGTGATAAATATACATAGTTTGCCTTATATAAATATGTGCACCTTTTTATTTTTAAAGACGCAATGGCTCGCAAAGGTTTAAACTATTATTTTCGCAAAACTAGGTATTTACCATTTAAACACAATGACATTTAAAAGATTGCAAAAAAAATATGTCGCTTTTTTTGTGAAATTTTTTGTTGCATTATGTCTGTAAGCATTAAAACTACCTCTTGCCTCGTTTTCGGTCGCAGTCTTGATATACCCGGTATTAATGTAATATTTTATTCACAATACTTTGACATCAATCATACGTCAATATTCATGTGCTCGCATCTGCATGTAAGCAAGGTACTGCCGAAGATTTAAAAGGGTCGGCATGATTTTCGCCTGGCGATATGTTTGCTCTTAAGTGGAGCCCGCTCAGTCACGTACCACCAAGATTTGGGATCCAGGCGAATGCTGATTTATCCGTGTCTGAGTTTTCAAGTAGAATTAGTGGAAATAAATATTTCTCAGCGAAATGAAGCTGTAATTTGATAAGTGTAAGATTGATTTTTCAGGTTACTGAAGTTTGTGGTGGTTTGAGTGGTTGGTATTTGCATTATGTGGCCTCAAAGGCACCGTGGCACCATGTTTATAGGTGAACTATGAGGTCCTAAATCTGATTTCTGTTTTGAGCAAAGTACTTTAATTTTTCGGTTTATAAATAATCATATGAGTTCACTAGTGGCAACCCTGCCTAGCTTTTCTGCCATACTCTCGTGGGCGCGAACTTATAATAGTATGAAGTATGTTTGCTATGATTTCGAATACGAGGTCGTCCTCTCTTCCGTAAGTGTGTACCGGTCTAGGGTCACGCTTACTTATTAGTAAGAGTTACTTACAGTAGGAACAGGTCGGCGCAACCCAGGTGGCAACAAAGGCTCATAATGAAGAAGAAAAGAAAAACACACGTGTAATGAAGGCTTTCTTAGCGCATTTCATTAGATGACTAAGGTCACCACAGGCCCTATCCTCATTCCGTCCGATTTCCTTCCTTTTGCCATCTACTTTTGATATGGCAGCAACTTACCTACGATCCATTTGTCATAGACATTCATAGTCGGTAATCACGTCCCACCAGATCAGCAAGGTTGCTCGATTTCCAGAACTATGCAATAAAGCGATCACCCCATACGATCTATTTCGCCTCACCTTTAACATAGTAAGGTGGAGTTCATATTACACCGATCGTGATTTGTAGCGATATAAATGCGTAAGGAAATTGGACCCTTAAAAATTTATGTGATCGTGGATAAGAGTAGTACAGTTACCGGTATTGAATAAAAATATCTGATTTTATTTTTCGGGCGTTATTGGAAATAGGTTTTTGTCGAAATGGCCGTGGTATTTAAACGGTTTTTAAGCTTTTTAAGCAAAATATTTAGGTTAAGGCTATTTTCGTAAATAATATAAAAAAGGTTTTCAAATGTATTCTGTTTAAGACTAAATATTATAAATCTGGTTCTACCAGGACACGTACATTACGCCTTGGTATGTTCCGTTCTATGATGTTAAATTAAAAAACTGATGAAAAATTAAATGTTCCGTGGGATGAGGAAGGAATTCCGATATATTTGTTATTTTTTATACTCAAATAGATGGGATGGGACTGGATTACATGCCTTGAGACAGAATGAGACGGGACGGGCGGGATGGGAAATTCCCAATAAACTTAATTTCAAATGAAGTTAATCACGCCGACGAAGTTTGCGGGCAGAATCTAGTACAACAATATATATCACTTACAGAATAAATCAAACTTCAAGTACACTTTTGAATAACAATTCGTACTAATACCCATTTAATTATACAACAATCAACTAATTTACTCCGTAATTTCAAGTCCTGAATTCAAAATATCAATTCCCGAAACTTTGAGTATCTGAATGAATTCCGCCTTTTAGTCCTCAAGCGTTCTTAATAGAGCTATAAGCTTCAACCGATCGTGGTACCATCAATGTACCGACCGTTAAGGGCCCTTGAATATGCAGATTTCGATGGTCCTGCGAAATAACGTCCCACTTAAGACGGTTATCGACTTAATGGCGAATGAAAATTTTCAGTTTGGTTAATAACTGGTGTGGTTTGGAGGTTTTAGTTGAAGAAAAATGATGGTAATGAAGAGGTGAGATGCACAAAACTTAATGAAAGTTCCCTCATACGTAAGAGCCATCTGGGTAGAACTATTTAGCCTTATTCTGGCGCAAAGCAGCAGTGTGTACATTAAAATTAGTTATTAATTAAAATACCTCAAGCTTATATGTTAGTATTACGAACGCAGTAGATACACTTCGATGCTGCACTTAGTAAGTTCTGGGTAGTGTTGTTAAGAGGCATGCCTGACACTTACTATTAGCAAACGATCTCTTAGTCTCATCATATTAGCTAATAAATAAATACACCCAAAAATCACTTACATAGTCCTGATCCCAAACTAAGATCGGGTCTTGTGTCGTGGGTATCAGAAACTACGAGAGATTTTTCGGTCTCACAAACACCCAGTCCCGAAACGAATAAAGCAAGTACATCCGGGTCAGAAATAAATATTTGTTTCTATGTGGAGATCGAACCCGTAGCGTCTCGTTTTACAGCCGGCGTCTAAGCAACTGCGCCACGAAGGCTGCCAAATGCTGATGGAAAAATGGAGTAATTGTCATTTAAACAAACTAATATAGATCCATCTAAAACCTCTAACTAAGATTATCGTACCAAAACAGCGAAATCTCAGGATAATTTCGTTTTACTACAATGGCTCACTTGCAGACACAATAATCGCTAATAGCGCATTCAGTGTTTAATATTGTTATTTTTATTACGCAGATTATCGTGCTCAAACAACCTAAGGACCAGACACTAATATTTGATTGTAATAATGTCTTATTTTACTAACATTTTGGATAAACATCTTAAGTGTGAGGCTTTAAGTGTGTATTAGATTGAAAAAGTCTGTGAGAAGTGAAAATATTATGGTTGAAAAATTTTAGAGGTTAATTATTTATAAACAGAGCTTTACACGTCGAAATACGACGTACGTACGACGGATATCTTAGTGCATGCAACTACACTGAATCAAGTTTCCTTATCTTCCCAATGTTGTATTTAGATCTCCTTTATTATTATTCCACTGCTTTCGATACGACACGCTTAAGTACTAAAAAGTAAAACTAAATATATCTCCGAGAATTCCACAATAACAATTAAAATTTTCCGCCGCTGAATAAAAGCCAATATTTGCATATTCAGGTTAGCAAACACGATTATGGATTTCTGATAAATATTCATGAATGTTAATGGCACTGCTTCTGGCATTAAGAATAACATAATGTTCAACGTAGTTGATTGTGTGAACTGCAAAAGTAACCAGAAAGTTTAAAATACTTTACTTATGTAACCTTGATGCGGTAAGCAGAAGACTCATTAGTCCTCCCTAAGTTTCGCGAAGCTCATTTACATGCAAAGATGATCATATCTAAGGGCGGAAAAACGCCCGTTTCTATTATCATAATACGTATGTGTCAGCTTTAATTATACGCTCAAAATGTTATGTAATATATAAACTCACACCTTTTTCCCTGAAGGGGTAGGCAGAGGTGTATTTTTCCCTGAAGGGGTAGGCAGAGGTGTATCTCTCTCGTTCTGCGAGATCGTGATCTCGCGGAAGGAGAGCGCGGACCGGGATCGTGAGCGGAACGATCCCGCTCGCCGCCGCCCGCAAAGAAGGAGGCGCCAGTTGATAAACGGCTGAACTGGCGCCGTTGCCCTGTGGTCCGGGGGTGCAAGAATTCCGCCACGGTATTCCCTGCCCGTCTTAAGAGGCGACCTAAAGGGGTCATCGGAGTCGCTGGGCACACTGCGGGGGCGGTGTGCCCACACGTATAACGACTCCGAGATGCAAGACAGAGCCTCGTCTCTGTCAAGGACGCCCACAACACCTTAAACGGGCGTCCAAAAAATAGGCGTAAGTGGGTGTCATCCGCGCCTCCTACACTGAAGGAACAGCGATGGTTTTGCGCGGGGCGGTAATGCGGACGTAAATCGGGGCGCTTTTCGCCCTGGGATGTCCGGTACCGCCCACAATGCGTGTGACGATTAACGAGGGGTTTTTAGTCAGTATGCTGGCGTAGATATTGTTAGGGACCCAGCTCGGTCACAACATCCGCATTGTTCCGAGCTGGAAGGCCAGTGACACTGACATACCCCTTTCGACCTCCCCCGGGGTACCGAAAGGGGAGCTTAATAGCTTTTCCCCTCGAAACAAAAAAAAAAAAAAAAAAAAGGCAGAGGTGTATCCAGGCCACCCAGGTATCGCCTTGTATTTTCCGTCCCACAATGTGATACGGGCGGGCCTATCACCACATTGTTGACAAATTTCTGACACCGAACTGTTAATGAATAGAAAAATCCATTAAAACCTTCTTACTCGGGATTCAAACCCGAGACTTCAGCGTTGTAATTGTACCGTAGTACAAAAACGTAACCGAGATAGTCATAAAACTATGTCGCCCCAAATAGCTCCCACTGCTGAACCAAGAGCTTTAGTATCTTGTCTTTCTCTTACAATCCTCAGCTGATTATGCAATAGTTAACAATGCTGGCCTAGTGGAGGCTAACGGGCTTATATCACTGAAAAACTATCAGGTATATAAGTTTCCTAAAGGCATTGTCTATGAAAATGGGGGATAATTACACGTCTGTATGCCTAGGTCTCGAAACACCGTGTTTCATTACTAGCGTACCATTTATCAAAAAGAAAAGTATACGAACATAATAAAAATCCCATTCGCAAGAGACCCGGTGGAATGAACGGGTAAAATATACTGTAGCGAAGTATCATTTTTGTAACGGACCGAACATTCGGTCGGCCCAATTACCAGCCGTCCATTGGCTCTCCCAAATTGACTATGGAATCGGCTATTACCCGTGTAATGAGAGCCGATGCCACATATTTACTGGACATTCTTGTGTGGGACATAAATTGTGCAGATGCTTGTTGGTAGCTGAATTGCTATGTTCAAAACTGTTTGTTTATATGATTACATGGAAGGCTGAAGATTAATTTTACATGAGTAATATTGAAGTCTAGGTAATTAAGAGATAACAGCTGGGTCTGGCAGCTCACAATCTACTAATTTTGCAATGATTTATTACTTTGATTGCTCAATTCATTTGTGTATAATTTTAAGTTTCGTAAAGTTGGGAATGAATTTGCTAGTGGAATAAATTTCGATCAAATCTTTTTTGCTTAAATTACAACTTTTTTATTTTTATTTTGGTTTATGATTTATGAATGCTTCATTGAATTTGTTAGCCTCTTAATATACGTATATTTTTTTTCTATAAGTTGGTTTACGAAATAATTTTTGTACTGGCACTAGAAATTCAATTTAATCCAGCGGATGGTAACTGTAATGATTTCCAAATAGAGTATCCACCAGCCAATTATGGCGGCCTGGTCGAAACCGGAAATACACAAATTGAAACGGAAACGCGACACACGTGCATGGGTTACTATGACAGTTTTTTCACCGTCGCGTTTTTGACAATCAGCACCGTCACAAATAGCAGCCTTTTAGGTTACCGCCACTCACACACATCAAATAAAAAGCATAAACTTTTATTTCACGATGATGTATAACAGTAATTTAGTGGTGTCACCACGGTTGAGCCTATGCATTTATTGTTGCTTCAAGGATCAAAAACAACGCTCTACCATTTACGAGAACTTTCACAACGTTCTTAAATATCCTGAACATATTAATTCTTCAATAAAACTTAATTATGTTTCAAAATCTACTACTAAACAGCCACCTCCGGCCAATTAATACGATTAAGTTACGAATAATAGAATTGTACTAATAACCTTCCCAGCGCTTAAAATTCCAGACCATCTCAATTTGGCATCATTGTAATTGACGAGCTCTTGCAATTTAAACACGCATTACTAAGCCCACATCCTTATAATACTAACAATTGAATAAATTATGCAGGATTTGAACACGTAATGGATCTTGGTTTGGTTTGGTATTAGGCGATTTAATAGAAATTAAATCGAATTATTTGGATTATACTTATACACTTGATTGGCAGACATATTTTTTTCAGAAGTGGGTTCTTAAGAATATTTTTTAGGTGCAGGTGGCCTCACGATGTTTGTCTTTAAAGAAATCGATAATTAAATTAGAATACACTCTTAATTTCGGAAAATGGGTGGTGTGCAACAGTGTGATTTTTTAAATACTGACACGATAAAGTGCAATGCAGTCTACATTGAGTGTCCGTCGACTCGAGATGGTTATTAATCCGTATCAGATTTCAGATGGGAATGCGCCGATCTATTGTATTGTTGATCGACACGGTTATGGCCGTATGGTTATGTCCGGATATACACAGGTGAACCCGACACAGGTTTAGTAAATGACTTAATAGTCATTGGATTGATCGTCCAAACCTTGGCCAAATTTGAACCTGCGATCTTCGGTTAATCAGTCCTTACTCAAAAGTAAACTGACTCGTATACTTAATAAATATCCAGCCTTATTTATACCATCATTCAGTAAATGATATTAACGTTTTTTCGAGTCTGCGTCCCGGTAAAAACGTTTCCGAAACTAATGGCTTGTCTAAAGATAATTAATTTTGAACGATGAATCTTTAATTCCACTACGCGCGTAGCTTTTCTTTCTGTTCTCCGTTATTTCATTATCTGAGCGGATATTGGATAAGAGGAAAATGGATATTTCATTAACTGACTTTGGAACCTGCAATAATTCTTTATTAGTTTCTTTCGGTACTTTTATGCTCGTAAACTATTAGTAATAATAATTTAGGCAATATAGGTATATTTCTCACTGCTAAACACTTGTCTCCTTAATTTAAGCACTAGTGTTTGCAGTCCATCATGTTGTCAGGAGAAAAATTCTAAATAAATTCTTGTAAAGATTTCTGTGGTATGCATGTTTCCTCGTGATATTTTTCTTCACCGGTCAAGAGTGTGGTGATTGACTAAGTAGTCGCATATAGTCCTGATCCCAATAACTTACAAAATCTTGTGTCATGGGTAATAGAAACTAAGGCAAACTTTTTAAAATTTAGAATCTCCCGTAATTGTGGGCTGTACAAAGATTTATTTAAATGTTAGAATCAAACCCACGAACCTTAATTTTACAGCCAACTGTCAATAAACTGCTTAAATAAGACCAAAAAATCACAGACAAAACATATGACCCATCGAACCCGGGACCATCGTCTCCGCAGCTCGCCTTTCTCAACTACCAATAGGCCACGTACAATATTGAAGAATCCGTAATTTCTATTATAGTTCATCAATACATTACAACTTGTTTTATAAACAAAGCCACCGTGCGCCGGTTCACCGCGATTTCACGAACTATCCCAAAGTTGGTTTTGACTAGTTATGCAAAACCTGTGTATTACGAATAGGTAATACTTACAACCTACACATGGATAAACTAGTCAAATAAATTATGTTCAAATTTTCATTTGAATTTCGTATTATAAATTGTGATTTGTATTTGTACTTGCCTTATTTGTATATTCTATATTTTACATTTAATCATTTACATAAACATAATATTGATAAAATCGCATATAAGGCCATTAGGTTCACAGAAACCATAAACTATTGGGTGTTTCGTTTCGTACAGTAAGTAAAATTGCCGGAGACCCTTTAGCTGGGGACAGGATATACGCATCAACTCAGATAGCGATCACCGTAAACAATGAAGAGAAGACTTCCAAAGTAACCCCGCGACGTCTCTCAGGCTCAGCCTGTATAATGGTTGAAAGCTTACATTTTAAAAGTGAAAACGAAAAACCATCGTTACTACCATTATAGCCCCTAATAATAAAAAGTCGTAGTATTTAGAAGCAGGAATAGAGGAAAATCACTTTCGATTATTTCCAGTAATTTCTTAAAAAACAATCGGCAAAGTCTCGAACATCAGCCTGAATATTCATAAAATTTATATACAAAGGAGAGGGATCAATTTCAGAACAAAAGCGAATTGCGCAGAAGTAAAAGCCAAAGTTCGCTAAAAATCTTAATTAAGGTCTTTGTTGAAAACATCGAGATACCAGCTATAACATTACAATGGCAGTTCAATTCCAGATTTTTATTTTACAAATACTTTTAATTGTGTATTTATAATTGATTTTAAATATAAAATAATATATATTAATACATTGTGATATTGGATTATTCTTTTCATTATCAACCTGAAGGCAGGAATTTGTGCCCGATATGGCGATAGAATCTATATCATATCATGAAACATACAAGGCGAAGTGTGGATGTCCTTTGTGTCTCCTCTGCCTACCCCTTCTGGGCCTTATCCCTTAAATTTATTTATGTATTTAGATTGTGGCTGTCTGTTTTCTCTTCTTGTAAATTAGAGTGAGATCAAAACCCGCCAAACATACGTCATATCACATTAGCAAAAGTGTGATTGCCGGAGGCGCTATATCGCTTTCCAACACCATCCTTTCCCTCCTTATTTTAAGAGACCGGCAATGTATGTAGTAATCCCAAATGTCGCTAATGTAAATGTGCGTTAATCACTTATCATCGAGTGAGGTACTTACTCATTTACGGGACCTATGCAATAGAAAAACCAAAGACGAAATTTCACCTCATTTTCAAAGATTCCGTGAAAGGTTTTTATCTTAAGCAAGCTTAATATAAAGTGACAAGGACATAAATTGAAACTACACAAAGCGCCTCGTGTCATCAGTAGCCATACTTAAAAACGTTAAATTAATTATTGATTTCGCCACTACATATTTATATACTAACAATGGACATATTTCCAAAGAGCTATTAATAATTTATGCTTAGAAAATAATAGAGATTTCTAAAAAAATCTACCAATCTGCAATACTGGACTAATGTCCGACAAATCATACAGTCTTCAATAATAATGTTATGTATAGTTAATATAGACTTTAAATATAACATGTTTATTACAGAATCAATTAAATAGAGTGGTTATTCTCGCTTTTTTCTCGCCTCGAATAAGTCAATGTCAGTTCTCGAAGTAATCTTGACGGAGACTTTGATTTATAACATCGCCAGCCTAGTTTTTTATAGATATACTTATTTATCTATTCCAAGAAAAATACAGAAAATATGTCACGTCCAATCTGGAGACAAAATCTCGTTAGTGGAAATATGACCTTACGGGAAAATTCTATTTTATAAATATTAATAATACTTTCCTATATTCAGGTTGAAGGAAAACACTAGTGGAGTTAGAAATCGAAAGCACTTTGGACTTTGCCCTAAACCCTTTCTATGATTTAGGAGGTCTTGTCCCTGAAGTTGGATTTTTATGGACTGAATAATTATGGATTATATAAGAATTATACTATTTACGTAGTGTCTTATTTATAATTCTTATTTAATTAAAGGCTTATTTTCCCATACAAAGAACAGCATTATCGTTGACACTTATTAAGTCATTTTTCCATCAATAATAATAGTAATAGTAATGGTTTCTTAGATTTACGCGAATGTTACACATTGAAATAAAACTATTTTGTACGGATTTTATCGCGATTTGGAGTAATAGTAATACATACGTTCCATTTATAATTGCTTCCTAATCCTACACTGATTGTTGAAAATGTCTAACAGCTCATTAATATTGACAAAACTTCATATAAATAGCATTGCTCGCAAACGCCTGCACTGGCTTATATAAACAGCTCCTGATTTCGAACCTTAAAGTTTGAGTAAACAATAATATACCGACTCGACAATCGACCAATGTCAGTAAATCATATTGAGAATAGTATATAAACCCCTGGGAAAGCTTAAGAAGTGGTCAAAAACTATTTAATGAGTGATATTAAGTAAAACTATTTAAAATATTATTTCACAAATCAAAAGATCAATTCACTTTAAAGTAAAACAGGGTTAGCATACATGTACTATAAAATATGTATGTACATTCTGTAATAAGCGCTTGACAACGTTATATTAGCAAATTGAGTAGAAATATGTTAATTGGGTGTTTGCAGGCGTACTTTGAATATGGGGACGTCGAATACGAACGTTGGTCACGTAACCAGACCGACATATGGATTTTTTTGTTTTATTAGACGTCATATTGTAATTCGGTTATCAGTATTTCACCTACCGCAATATTCATAGACAGTTTTAAAACCTATTTTAGTTATCGAATGTTTTGTAACTTTCGAACTACTTTTGAATTCAGTTTGCACAAAGAAAGCCGTTTGAATTTACAAGCAAAATATGTTTATTTTAATAGAGACGCTACAAGCTGACTACAACACACCTGATGGTTAATGCAATGCAGTCCAATAGAGTACCTATGCAAGGTGGCTATCTCTCGCCAGTCAACACTATTATAATGCTGGCGTTATTGTATCCGGATATAAACCCGAAACGCGCCACATTTACGTGTGTCACTTTGACGAATCCTTTGCGGCACTCTCCGGTTGTATATGAATATCCTACCACAAACTTGCTTCTTTGATAAACATTTATGGCTACGAGTAGTGGATAGTACTCGTAGATAGAGCGATGTAGGAGAAAATCAATTGCGGATCTAGAATAAAACGAGGAGAGTGTAGGTAAGGGTACAATGCTGTATTTAGTTTTCACTGTTGACACTGAAACGATACAAGACATGAGTTCATTAATACTACAAATGCATTTGTAAATGTTTTATAATTTTGCTTATAATTTTACAACTGATCGTCACAAACGAAATTAAATTAACGAGATTGTCTGAACTTAGAATTTCACATCACCACGTACGTAGCCAATATTTTATCATCACAAAACTAAATATAAATAATTCTAATATACAAAGTCTTGTACAAAACATCTTTGTTGCTACATAAAGGGCAAATTGCTAAATATAATATGTCTTACGATTCAATATCGCAGCTGTGAAACATTTTTTGTTGGAAACATAAACCATAGCAATTGTTAGAAATAAATCAGGGGAGGAAAACATGCGTTCGTATTTAATATTTATGTTTACATGGGGACTTTTGTTCGGTTTAGGAATAAAAGATCTTAATCTGTATTTATAGCTTATGCTGGTGGGATTTTGGCATCGGTGTAGATATCCACCACCGTACACAATCGCGATGGTGGGGCCTTTGGGCACTCGCAATTGTTCCTAGTTTAGTAGGTGCATATCCAGACTAGTATTGTGTAGATTACTGTCTTTATTCTTGCATTCCTTACACTGGCATGGTAATCATGTTAAGTGTAGTACTATGCTGTATAAGTCCATATGCGTCCCACTGCAGGGCACGAGCCTCCTCTACAATTGAGAGTACGATTGAAAGGAGTTAGTTCATTTAGTCCACCACGCTGGCCTAGTGCGGGTTGGCGGAATTAATATACCATATAGATTTTAACAAATGATATGCAGGTGCCCTCACGATGTCTTTCTTCACTGTTATAGTACGTGGTGATTGACTATCAACACACGTATGACTTGAAATAAAAAGTCAGAAGTGTGCCCTGGGATTTCAATGCCGCATCTGATCCGTTACCAACAGGACACCACGCACTTATAGTGTTATTTTCAAAGTTATTCTTATGTGCACGTGTAGTAACATTCCAAATAATTCGACACCATAACGCTGGACTAGCCGTATGTTGCACCCAAACCCCACTCACTTCACTATGTCACTATCACAAGCTTTGTGCGATAAAAACAACGACAAAACTGACAGTGACTTTATATGAGTGAGTGGCATATTCCCGATGGCGCAGATCCTTTAGTATTGCTAGTACTTTAGATTTATAATCATCACTTTCAGGTCATTGTAAACATTCGGTAATTCAATTTGAAGTAAATATAGAAAAAAAAACACAAGCCCAGGCCAAACTCACGTCTTTCACTTATCAGTTGCTATTAATCTCATACAAGCTCGTCGACTATAAGTAGTTCTTAATTGGCCCTTTATTAAAACATCCCTTTGACCTTCCAATTTTATTCGAAGGTCGTTGAACCTCCGGATATCTCCAACATAATCTGTGAAACAATGATTATCCGCTCGAACCGGCTAATTGGCAGTACCATTTATCTGAAGCATCATTGAACCATATAATTCTCTTTATTGGCTAAAAAAATGTGTTTCATTTAGATTCGACTTGATTGAAATTGCAAAAAACGAAACCAATGTGATTCAATATAAATTTGTTTATGAGACTTTATTGCCACACAAAGCTGCAATAAATAATAATTATTAAAAATATTAAAGAGACTTGTTAATGAAGGCTTCTAAATCGTTTCTGCGTTCAAAATTCTTAAAACTAACTTAAAATACAGTAATGATAATTATACAGTACACATTCCACATAATGTTTCACATTTATATTATGTCACCGTAAAATTGTAAATACCGTTACATTACAATCTATCTCGCGAGATTGTGAATTGTCGAAAGATTGTGAACCATAACATACTGCTTACAATTTAACGCATTATTTTTCAGTAGATTGTAATCTATCGAAGTGAAACTGTTAAATCACAATCTTAAAATTGTAAAATCTAGGTGTATTATGAGTGAAGTACCGCATTGAGTTACCGCAAAGAAACAATCGTTAGGTTAGGTTAGGTTAGTTTATTTCCATTTTAAATAAAATTAAGTCAATATGAACTCAAGTAATTAAAATGAAGTCAATTGACAATCTTCCGTTTATTTATAATATATCTAGTGAAATTATAATATCACGGTTTTGACAATATACCAGTAACATATATATTGTTTACATTATTTTAGTTATAATTAAACGATATATTCGTAGTCCCTTTGGATTGCAATGAAATAAATTATGTAAACCAATATTACTGTTTTCGTCAATATTAACTTGGTTTAAACTACCTTCTTCAGTTTTATAATATAACGTTAAACATAAAAAAAATTAATAAAATATTTATGGTTCATCGCCATTATTTATAAAGGCGAACTTAATATTAATATTTTCGGTCACTCAACTTTTGGATGACACAGCAGTGAAATAAAAAGCTTGGATAAAATAAATTAAATGCATTATTTATGCTGTTTTGAATGGACTTCAAAGAAGGAGATAATCAATTTGAGCTGTATGTATGCAATTTTGTCAGATTTGTACCGGTTTTGGATATGTTAATCTATACTAGCTTCTGAACACGTGTGCATAAAATACACCAACTACTAAAGAAAATGCATATTTAGGTATTTAATGATTTTATTATATTAAATTATTTCCCTCTTTTTAATTATAATTTAGAAGTCGGTATATTTTTTAATTTATTTTATAATATATCCAATGACGTCATAGCATAATGAGAGAACCATACTTCAACATAAGCGATAGCATTGGTTGTTGCTTGGGAATTACAAACTATCAAGCGTGTGCACATGAAACTCTCTTCAGTATAAAAACGTTAGTATGACAGTGTTATCAATATAAACTATGGATTGCAGGCCGTAGTTTCTGTACACATTTTGTTCAATACTTTAATATTTTTCGCAAAGTTACAAACCCAGAGCGTAATGTAAGATAAAATAAAGTTATAACACTTTGATCATAACTTTCTTCATTCAGTTAAACTTTATAATTGTAGTTGACGTAAATAAGCGCATTAACCAGCGTTTATAGAGAAAATTGAGTATATTTCTAAAGATGAAATGGGTAACTTTTCAATAGAGCCATATTGTAGACGAAGCCGGCGTAACAAGAATGCTATTGTCTCATAGAAAACTGACTTGAAGTTATACCTCTGTTATTTTAAATAGAAAAAAAGCGTCGATTTTTTGCGAAATGTTTAGTTGCATTGTGTCTTTATTCATAAAAACTATCACTTAGCTTCGTTTTGGGTCGCAGAGTGGATATTATACCCAGTATAACAAAATGTAAACAAAAACGTTAAGCCCAAAAATAAGTAATATAGGAAAGTAAGTATTGAAATATTTCTCAATACATATTAATTAAACTATAAAATTGACTGCATTTGTCCTTACTCAAATAGGTTCTTAAATTGCATTTGCCCTTCACCTCAAAGTCTTATAATATCAAACATTGTTTATTTTATATTTATACAGTGCTATTTTTTACGCGCATTACTGCTCGATAAACATAATATTATTATAACAAATTGTTTGGCGGACTTCACGTACCATAGAAAATCTTGTTAAGATTTTTATTGTATGCAACTTTCCTCACACTTTTTCACAGCTGAAGTGCACGGTAACCCACTATCAATACAGATATGACTCCGAAAAATCAAAAGTGCCCTTTCCACAACCATTGTCTTTACAGCTGCGTCCGTTATGAATAGGTCACCAGGCACTTAATCATTATGAGCCACCAGATAATTAGTATTAGGTGAGCAGCTTCCTTGTTAGTTAGAATGATGGCTTGAAAATTCAAAGTATCATTTTTTTAAACCGCAATTACGACTAGAAACTGCACTCGACCCTGACCGCCTGAATGACCTGAGCGTATCGCAATGCGCCGCCTATTAAAATCGGAAAAGCCGATGACTACGCCAAATGAAAAAGTGAAGTCCCCGTACCATATCACGGAATTGAAACTGCAAACAAGAGCACTCATTCTGGTTAGGGACTGTTCCAACTTCTATATGCTTTCCAGTATTGCGGTATAAATGAGCTAGATATTTTCGGAGCGTGTTTCACAATCAAATCATATGAACTAATGGAGGCCTTCGTTAGTTTTTATTTTCGTGATTTATATACGAAATGTTGCTAAGGTTTTACACATACACGAGGTTATCAATTCAACTGTTTATGTTTGGGAGTGAACTGTTTCAGTGTTAAATAAGGCCATTGTAATTAATTATGTAATTTCTGTTGTTTCTAAGTAGTATTTTTGTGCAATATGTTTTTTCTCTAATATTTATTTTTATTTTAATATTATTATTTATTTGCGGATCTGAAATTATTTAGTTATAAGATGCGTAAAGCAACGGGTTCCCATAGATACAATAAATAAAAATACTTTTTCTGTTACATCGGATTAAATGGTTTTAAAATTCATGAAGAGGCTCCTAAAATTTAATCATCCTTACATTTATTGTTCTTATGATAATTCATTACTCACGACTACATACATACTATCGTAACAATGATCTTTGTAATAAGGCAAATAATTTAATTACGTCATGATTCGCTATTTTTTTCGTAGCGTAACACGCTTTTACATATTAATGTCTTGATTGTCATTACAATTTTGTAAACAACCGACTTCCGTGGGAGTGTGGTTATTATTTTCCTTTTGTTATTTGATTAATAACATCATTTATCATAACTTAACTATTAATTATGACAAGTATGGTTACGTCTTTTATAAAATTAACATAAAGGTCAAAAACTGCAAAAACTTATAAACTACATAGTTTAATTGTACGCAGTCGAAAACGACAATTTCAAAGGCAGCTTATATTAAATTATGCTCATATTTGATTATATCAGAAACTTTTTCTCCAATCATGACAGTAGTTGCATGTGTGTTGGCTCCAGTAATACTAGGCATCACACTAGCATCAGCTACTCGTAAGCCATAGACTCCTAGAACTTTAAGTCTTGAATCCACCACAGATCCCATCGCACAAGTTCCAGAGAAATGGTACCCTGACACCATCATGCAATTGATGTAGCACCTCCAGAATTTCTGTCCAATTGGTATGTCCCCACATCCACAGGTTTTAGGAACCATAATCTCTGAATTAACACTTCGGAAGAAAGAAGTATTTGCTACGCGAGCATAGTCTTCCAGATATCGCAAATGATTTTCTATATCCATATTATTCGTGTAGTAGCCAGGGTATATCAGAGGAGGGTCTCTAGGATCTGTACTCCTCAGAAGTACCTTTCCCCGCGATTTTGGATACATTTGGTTCACCATCGAAAAGAAAATTCCTCTTCCTGCGCTTTGATTGTAGAACTCTTGGCATATTTCATCTTCATAAGCATAGAAGAAAGCACACAACACCAAAATACCCTCATCATGATTTTTAAAAATAAAATTTAATGTTTGGTAATCTGGAAATGTTTGATATTTATCCAAGTTTTTATATCCTATAATTAAAGGATAAGGTAATTCTGAAGGGTTTTTGAGTTCAGATGGCTTGGCTTTACCCATCTTATGCATTACTATTACAGCAACATGATCTTGCATGTTTTGTCCAACAGGTAAATCTGATAATACGTTGATTCCTTTACTAGTTAAATGCCCCGTTGGGCCAATACCTGATAACATCAGTAATTGAGGAGAATTAAAGGCACCAGCCGAGACAATTACTTCTTTTTTTACGAAGATATTTATTAATTTATTATCAGATAAGAGAGCTTCAACTCCAATAGCAATATTATTATGAAAAATAATTTTCGTGACCAAAGTATTCTTCAAAACTTCGAGGTTAGGTCGATCTTTAACTAAAGATAGAAATGAATATGCAGAACTTTGTCTAACGCCGTCAGCTATATTGAACATTGCTTCACTGTATCCGAGTGGTTTATCGGTATTTGTGTCCAGTTTAATATAATTTCCAATTTCTGCAAACGAATTTAAATAATCTAAAGATTCTTTGTTATAAAATTTCGTAACACCCATATAGCCATGAGTGCCGTGGTAGGCTCCATCTGGTGAATACAGCACTATTGGATCATTGAGTCTTTCACTCTTTATGAAATAAGGAAGTACTTCATTCCACGACCAACTATTATCTCTGCTTAGTTTTGCCCATAAATCAAAATCGTGAGGGTTTCCTCTGGTGTAGGCCATAAAATTAATCGAGCTGGTTCCGCCAAGCATTCTACCTCTAGTTAATTCTACAGTCTTGTTTTTAAGATATTGCATAGTATATTTGTCCCTCTCTGAAGTGTAGTTCCAGTCGTTTGATGATTTCTTTAGGAAGACTGCTAGTCCTGGAAACTAGAAATTATAGATTACAAGTATAGTAGTAACAATTAATGTGATTTCATGTGTTTCATTTAGTGAAATTAAAATAGTTTAAATCAAACTAGCAAAATATAGAGAAAAGTGGCATAATATGAGAGAGGCCGACACCCAGCAGTGGGATTCTACAGGCTGTGGATGATGATGTTGATGACTAATTTGCTAAAGCCTTATTTTCAATGTAGCTTGTTTAGCTTTGCAGTAATGTAATAAACGACAGTAAAATTTGACTATAAACTTATATTACAAGTTAAATTCTAGAAAAAATTGTTACTTTATTTGTAGGAATTCAAAAAACATATAAATCTACAATACCATTTTTGTGAATCTTAGTTTGTAAAACTTATCTGACACTTGTCAAAACGTCATTGCCAAACATTTTGAAAATAGAACTATAAAAGAGGAAACCTACTACTGACTCGATCGGTGGATCTCCACCAGCCTCTATAAGTAACACTTTGACTCCTTCTATCTCCGACAATCTGTTGGCGACGACGCAGCCAGCTGAACCAGCGCCTACCACTATGAAGTCGTATATTGCACCATCTGGTTGAAAAATGCAAAAACATGTAATATTATTCAGTAGTTTTCATGATAGATTCAAACGGTCTGTTACGTTGGAGCTAATGTCTAGCCTAGGCAAAAGTCCATAAAATAAAGAAAACAAAAATTGTAAAAAACTCATGTAATGAAGAATATATTAAATTTATTATTCTCTAAGTCTATAACAAAACGAATACAAATGAAAAAAACAACGACTGTAATTTAAATCGTAATAAAACTAAGCTTAACAGTAAATCGAATTTAGTTGATTGAAAATAAATCAAACACGACCTGCATAAGGACAAACGATCATCAATAACAATTTAGGTATAAAATAAAACTGTAATAAATTATTTACACATTTGAATGAAACTAACAATACTATAACGCATGACTTTGAATTTATGGATGCAATAAAAAATAATAATAAACCTTTAACGGCTGCTTGAGGTGGCCATAGATATCCCATAAGCTGAAGATGTGAAAGGACATGAAACGCTGCTTGGAAAGTATTCACACTCTGTACCGCAGCTGTTGCGTCCATGGTTATTTCCTATCAATGCAGTTCCTGCAAACCAGGGTCGATGAGATATTAATAAATATATAAATGTTTTAATTTGACTGCCTCGGTGGCGTAGTTGTACTACGGTACGACTATAAAGCTGAGGTCTCGGGTTCGAATCCGGGTCGGGCAAATTGATACTGGGTTTTTGTATTCATTATCAGCTTGGAGTCAGGAATTTGTGCCCGATATGGCGATAGTCTCGCCACCTATCACATCATGGGACGGAACATACAAGGCGAAATGTGGGTGTCCTGGTGGCGCCTCTGCCTACCCCTTCTGGGATAAAGGCGTGAGTTTATGTATGTATAAATGTTTTAATGTACATATCAATACAAAATGTTATAAGGTTATTGATTTTTCTGCACAAAATTAGTAAATTTAAATTTCAATAAAATATTAAATTATGAATCCCCGAAACAACTTTAGATAGGAACTGCAATTCGAGGAAAAATACATTTTACACACTATAATTTAATAACTTCGCATCGATTCACTGAAAACTTACCTAATACAATATTTATGAGGACATAAATCGCGACACTGACATGTGGAGACGCACCGCAAGGAGGACCAAAAAAAACACAAAAAATTCTAAGTCGATGGTTTTACTATAACACTTATGTCTCGACTGCGTACAACACGAGGTGTGGGTATTAATAAGGCTGCGTGAAGTCGCGATAAAAACAAACTTGTATTATTTTATACGTCATAATGGTGTTAGTTCACACCGATAGATATAGATATATACATATAGATAAGACACTGTTTGTCAAAAAAATATTGAGCACGTTTGAATTCTTTCATGATATTGGTTTTAGTTTCACAGATTATAAGGCAGAATTCTTGATAGAAATTCAGAGAATACGGATTCTGTACAAGTAGTCAACATTTAACATTTAATGTTTGCTTCTAGTCTTGCCTTCTGCGATCGACAATTCCGTCGTTTTTATATCTATGATGTGAAATGGTAAAGTCTTGTTATAGTTTGCTACTTAGTATGTGTTTAATAATAATAATAATAAGCCCCTTACAAATCTATCTTCACGTCCGGCACGACCACCCGATGCCACGTGAGGGGCGGACACTGGCAGCTTCTTGCTACATACTCACCAGTGACCAACGGAGCTCTAGTATTGAAAGAAATTCATGCGATGCGTCTTAGAAACAGAACATTACCCCAGGCGGGTACCGGAGTGGAATACGATGGAGAACCCCGCCCCGGGCCTTCCGGCTCGGGCTGCCCTACGTATTCTGGGGAGGGCACCGTATCGCATCGAACTGCCCAGTCACGGACTGCTGCAGTCCCACATGACCAGTTTTTGTCATGTTCGTCACAATCATCTCTATTTTCATCGGCCCCTTCATCACCACCATCTTTCCTTGCTACTTATTCTTCTCGTTCATCATCATCTTCATCATTTCAATCCGACCATGATGTTGTGCAGGAGGCTATTTCAGCCGAAGTTACTGCACCCGTCACGGGAGGCCGGCGCACACGTAAAACGTGGACCAAAGAAATGAATATTTTCATCATGCGCCAATATTTCATTCTCACCGATTTAGAAACTAATACAAGACAGTACCTCACACATCTACATACACGATTTACAGAACAGTTTCCTAAAATGGAAGTTGGTAAGCAGCGAGTCGGTGATCAGCGACGAGCTATAGTTCAACGTAGTTTCCTTGCCCAAAATGAAATAGATACAATTAAAGCAGAAGTCAGAAATCTACTCCAAAATCAACCACCCTCCGATGTTACAAACTTAGAACAAACCCAGTCCCGAAGAATGAGGTGGACTGTTGAACTAAACGAGGCCATAATGAGAACCTATTACAAACTAACTAAACTAGAAACCGATTTAACATCATACAGACCTCAGTTACATCAGGAAATAATTTCTAAATATCCTACGCTAGCTCATCTTAGTGCTCAAAGAATTTCCGACCAACGGCGGTCTATTGTCAATAATAAACTTTTATCTTCTGAACAATTGAATAGAATCCTTGAAGAAGTTAGGAATGAGATAGGTAATGCAGACATAAATTATACTGTAAACACAACTCTACCAGTAGCTGAGAACCCCATAACAACTGCCTCTGAACCGAGACAAATCATAACTGACCAGCCAAACTCACTTTCAAGACCTGTAACAAATGATATACGAGAACTTACTACAGAATTACAACAACAACTAGAAGTTTCTGGATGCGATTAATAAATTTCAAGATACGTCACCTATATCCAGACCGAGCTTACCAAAACTCAAACCCTCAAAGAAATTATCTACAATTATATCTCATCTCAACTCTAATTTACTCCCTAGGCTATTATCTTCTGAAACCGACTTTAAAACCACACAAACCATCATTTATTGCGGGGCGTATACTTCAGCCAAATTTAATGGCGCTAGAATCACAGAGAGGAACTCACTGTTGCCCAAAAAACATAAAATACCCTGGTGGCAAAGACGCCTTGAAGAAAGAATAAATAACCTTCGAATAAATTTAGGTAGAATGACCGAATATGCAAGGGGAGTTAAATCAAAAACTTTAGAAAAACACATTGAAAAATTAAAACAACAGTACAAAATTCACTCACAGCACGAAACACAAAACACGGATATAACACACTACCTAGACACTTTAAAACAAAAACTGAACACACTTGCTAGTAGGCTAAGAAGATATAAAGAGACAACTCTGAGGAAGACACAAAATAAGCAGTTTTACACTAACGAAAAACTTTTCTACAGAAAACTTGCACAAGAACAAAACTCAACAATAGACACCGCATCGCTACCTACCTCTGAATCATTACACACGTTCTGGTCTAATATCTGGTCTAACCCCGTGGAACATAACAATAACCAATGGATTGAGGAAGATAAACAGCATTTGAGAAATATACCAGAAATGGAGTTTGACCAAATCGACATAGATCTCTTGAAATCAGTTATATCTAAAACCCACAATTGGAAAGCTACTGGTTCAGACAACATCCACAACTTCTGGTACAAGAAGTTTACATGCACACACACATTATTACTTAAACATATAAACTCATTCATCCAATCACCTCAGACAATGCCGCACTACATCACACAGGGAACCACATACATGATACCAAAAGACTTAAGTGACACCGCGAATCCCGCTAAGTACAGACCAATTACCTGTCTCCAGAACATTTATAAAATTATCACGTCATGCTTAAACGAGTCCATATACCATTACACACATAAATACCACATCCTAGCAAAGGAACAGAAAGGGCGTCGCAAGCATAGTCAAGGGTGTAAAGAACAACTTATAATAGATGCCGTAGTTTCCAACCAAGCGCTTAGTCAGAAAAGAAACATTCATACCATGTACATTGACTATAAAAAAGCTTTCGACTCTGTACCACACTCTTGGTTAATATATATATTAAAGCACTACAAGATCCATCCCACAATTACATTTTTTCTGGAAAATACGATGTTAAACTGGAATACTAAATTAAAAATATGTAACAATTACAAAACTACTGAAACAGAATTCATCCCAATAAAACGAGGTATTTTCCAAGGTGATGCCTTGAGTCCCTTATGGTTTTGTTTGGCACTGAACCCCCTTTCAAATATGCTTAATAAAAATAATATTGGTTTTAACATTAGACACAATACACAACAAACTACACTCTCACATCTCATGTACATGGATGATATTAAACTCTTTGGAAGCACACTTAACGAAATACACACACTTGCCGACATCACACATACTTTCTCACAAGACATTCACATGGAGTTTGGTATAAACAAATGTAAAATACAGTCAGTTAATCAAGGAATAGTAGAATCAACTCCATACGAATTAGGTAACCAGGAAATAATTGATGTTGTAGACCCTACCGAAGGATACAAATATCTAGGATACTATCAGTCGCGACACATACACCATAAAGAAATAAAAACCACACTACAACAGAATTTTAAACATAGATTACATAAAATACTGCACACTCACTTAAATGCACGCAACACCATCAAAGCCATTAACACATATGCAATACCCATACTTACGTATTCATTCGGAATTATAAACTGGACACAAACAGACTTAAAAAACTTACAAAGAGTCATGAATACTACAATGACTAAACATAGAAAGCACCATCCGCGAGCGTGCATCCAAAGATTAATCTTGCCTAAGCACGAGGGTGGCCGAGGGCTCATAGATATAACAAATCTACACAACAAACAGATTTCCACACTCAGAACATTTTTTCACTCTCACTCACAACATTCCCTACTACACAAAGCTGTGTCTCAAGCAGACAAATACACACCACTGAAACTCACAGACCAAACCAAACAGTTGAAAATAGTCACCAACCATGAACGAATTGACACTTGGTCCAAAAAATCCCTCCATGGCCGTCACCGGCTCGATTTGATCAACCCTAATGTTGACAAAGTAGCGTCAAACGCGTGGTTGAAAAAAGGCGAGCTGTTCCCAGAAACAGAGGGATTTATGTTGGCGATCCAAGACCAAGTTATTGATACCAAAAATTATAGGAAGTATATAATTCGTGATAGTACTCTTGTCAGTGACCATTGTCGGCATTGCCATAAACAGCCAGAAACAATACAACACATCACAGGAGCATGTTCATTCATTACACAAACAGACTACAAGCACAGACACGACCAGGTAGCGGCAATCATACACCAGACACTAGCACACAAACACAAACTCATCACAGAAAAAACATCATACTATAAATATACACCCCAAATCATACTCGAATCGTCTGACTTCAAACTATACTGGGACAGAACAATACTGACTGACAAAACCATTCACCATAACAGACCTGACATTACACTACACGACAAACAAAATAAAACTGTATACCTCATAGACATCGCCATTCCTAACACACACAATCTTGCCTCCACACACACCACGAAACTAACTAAATACACAGATCTAAGTATTGAACTCAAAACTCAATGGAGAGTTCAATCGGTGAAGACTATACCCATCATCATATCCAGCACAGGGGTCATCCCCAAAACACTGCACACAAGCTTAAAGACATTAAACATCCATCCACTCACCTACATACTCTTACAGAAAGCTGTCATACTCAACACATGCAGAATTGTCCGGAAGTTCCTCTCTATAGACTGAAAAGGAACTGCACTGTACCAAAATACTAAAGTACTTTGGCCAAAAGCTCGGTACTTTGGTGTACTCCCCAATCTTTGGGAGATTAACGTAAATCGAATATAATAATAATAATAACTTTATTTGAAATAAAACATAAATGCTTAAATCTATTACCAGGGGTTCCCAAACTAGGCACAGCCTGTGTCTTGGGAAACCAGCTTATAATATAATTACAGAATTACACCATACAAGTAGACAAAAAAAAATACCTATTATAAATTATCAAGTAAATTTAAAAAATTTAAATATTAAAATTAGAATCAAACACTTAAATAAGAACGAAAAAAAAAAAGTATATTTAAATAATAAAATAATAATAATGTATTAGTATCACTTTGCCATCAAAAACTACCGTACTAGCAGCAACACTCATCAACGTCCTCAACTTTAACAAGTCTTCTACTGACCCTTGGTCAGCCTATGCCATTTCCAACAATTTTCTTTGTGAGCTGTTGGAACCCTTTAGGGCTCCTACAAAACGGTTTATTTAGAAACTTTCTAATCACAAACCAAGGAAAACTATAGTACTTTATTGGTAGCGTATACTTGGGCTTTGATATACTAGTTGTTCTGACCTTGGCAGGGGATCACCATATCGACTTCAAGAATAACGCAGAAGCCAAATGAAGAAAATTTAAGTGCAAGTCAGATCTTTGTAAAGGCCAAGATAGACCAGGTAGAAATATATTGGCATTAAAAACCCGCCACAGCTCAATTTGTCGATATTTATTGTGAGTTTTCTGATATTTAAATCAGATGGTAGTCATTTCGCTGTGCCAATAAAAAAGGGTATTTTTTTTTTGGCACCGTGCCTTACGTGACGTGATCATCTGGTGACCCAATTGAAAGAGCTGGCTAATAAAGTCATGGATATTTCCGCTTTAGCCGTATTCAATTGAGACACAATGAGACCAGTTTGTGCATTGCATGCTAATACACTGGTTTAATCTGGCGTTCTATTTTGAGATATATTTTTGGAAAGAAGCTGCATTTCATGTTCTTTCGGGTAGCTGGAATTGGCGTTATTTGCATTTAAATTTGTTCCACCATTAGTTTAGAGTTTTGCCCCTGGACAATTTAAATGGGCCAGCATGGCCGTATTTCACTTAAATTATTCAAGGTTTGATAATTATTTACGAAACACTCATGGGAACGTCACAATTATAGGAGCACAATGAAACAGTTTTTTTTTTTGGGACATAGCTTTGTTGCTTTCGGAGCGAGGTACATAGTTGATGTTTGCAGGGTGCTAGGTTAAATTTCTATGTCAGAAAAGTTAACTTGCAAACAATTTAAACATCTTCTATACAGAGTTAATACAATCAGCCGATAAGACGTGAAATTATTAGCTAAATTTTACCACTCCCTGGATCCTTCACCGGTGGTAAGTCTCTCATATGTAAGAAGCCACCTGGGTACCTACCCACCTACCTCCGCGTTGTCTATTACCTCCGCCAAACAGCAGTGTAAATGCATTGTTGTGTTCCGGTTTGAAGGACATTGTAGCCAGAGTAACTACTGGACATAATGAGACTTAAAATCTTATGTGTCAGGATGGCAAGCGTAGTGGAAATCCAAGCCTTGCTTTGTTATTCATGGTATTGTTTGGTTTTGCTTCTATCCATAAGCAGTCATATCGCTTACCATCAGATGAATGGCAGCTCGTCTCGCCATTTATCGCAATAAAAAACACCCATGACGTAAATATGAATACTGCTAAATAGTATAAAAAATGTACCGTTTACTCTGATTAAAAATTAGTCACCATCTGCGGTAATTGAATAATAAAACAATAAATTGAATTGCATTTGGTGTTCATTCTATTCATATTTTCGGTTTGTAATATTTAGTAAAATGTAATATTTAGAATTAGAGTGAACAATAGTTTTTATTCTCTTCGTGAGATAATACCGTGGTAACGTGACATTATTTATTTTAATTTTAATCACCAAAATTATATTAAACCGTGTAGCTACTATATTATGTTTTTACTTGATAGATTCTTATCTGATTTACTATGCCAATATAGTTTTTTTTATTATTATGAAGCGACGTAATTTTGAAGGTTTTTAAATAAAAATTTTAAACGCGCCCAATAAATACCTTGTATTAACATCCTCAATATTCTTTAATTTGCTTACGTAAAAGCTCACGCATGTACTCAAAATTAGTCTTTATCTTAAACGAGTATCTGATTTGAATTCAGCTAGCAACGATTCCTACCAATTTTGCAAATTAAAGGCTTTGATTAAGTCCCCGTATAAAGCAAATTTTCTCCAATTTTATCTCCGACCAACCGTATAATGTAGTGTAATGAGAGATACACGAATTTATTCACATTACAATCCAGTTTAAATTGTTCGATGCAAATGTATTAATCAGGCTAAAGCCTTATTTCCATACGGTGTTAATGGGAACAGTAACAGCGTTCCCGTAGTGTTTACATATGTACTTGGTTTGAACAAAGGAATAGAACTGCGCCCTTAAATCACCTCACCATTGCAATATATTGAATATTAGTATAATATTTAAGCAGTGATTAGTAGTTATGTTAGAACGTGACCGCGTATAAGGGCTGTGAAAAACAAGTTACTAGGATCGATTTCCAAATCGGATAATTAAATAAGCACGAATTCTTCAGATTTCAAAATGATGACAGGCTTATACATCAGAATCTGTCACATTTACTGAAGTGCCCACTGTGTCCTACCACCTGCACAAGGAAAGATATAATGGAGGCTACTGACGCTGCCATAACTTTAGCGACCTACTGGGCCGGGAAACTGTAAAGGTTTAACGGTCTAGTCATTTTAAGCCATTGACTCGAACGAAGAAGAAGACCGAAACCTGTTAATGAAAGCTGATAGAAATAGATAGACCTATTAAAAACTACAAGGTGCTTTACTGGTCTACAGCAACGAAATAAAACAATTAATATTTTAGCAAAAATTATGTATTATTGTATCTGTAGCCACTAAAACTACCACCTAGCTTCGTTTTCAGTCGCAGTTTTCGCAGTCTGGATACAACCGGTATCCTCAAATAAATAATACCTTTTCTCTTTTATGTACCACAATGTACTGCACATTAAAACTGCCATGTGTCACTAGCGGTGTACCACATAATATACTACCATGAAGTTTTGTACTTTTTATCTTGCCGGTTTACCAATAATTAATCAAATAGGTGTTATTTGTATTAATATTTTATTATTAACGCTGTTGAACTTTGATAAAATACGTTGTAATTATTTCATTACTACATACAGAAATAATTTACTGTTATACAACAAATGATACCTATTGAAAGTGTATTAATGCGGGCGATTTTGTTTCACATGGCTTAATGTAATGAAACAGTTTCATAAATATACATTATATACTACGAGGATATATACAGCATAATTATGTAATATAATATTTATATTATATCTGGATGGGAGTTGTTAAAGCCACAGTGCAAGATGATAAACTAGATACACGTAAAGTCGGTACCATTATGTCACCGAAGTCTGCGTCAAGTAATAGCTTTGTTATTGCGTTTCGCTCGGTGAAAGATTCCTGGAGACCTAAAATATAGTTTGAATTATCGTATCCGCTCGGGTAGCAATCACTCTACTACTGTAGAAAACTCGTGACCCAAGTGTTTCGAGTTTCGAGTTCAACCTCTGTGCATCTGGTTCGATTTCCGCGGCATAATTGTGTCAACTGGTGAGAAATCATAATCTCGCTATCAATCATTTCGGTTGCACACCCTTACCATCAGATGCATTTTATTCACTTCATCGTGCCAGTAGAAAACAAAAGAGGGTAAGTCTGAAATGTATTAGCTTCATGTAATCATGTAACGTTTAGTATGCCAAACTCATTCTGCCTTTATAATATGCTCGAAAGGCGTACAAAGTTTTCTCTTCCCATATTAATATATAAATAACTATGTTGTCGATACTGCGAGATAAGCGTGAGTTACCTCCGGCGCCGGCTTTGTCAGCAGCGATCGTGTGCTTTCGTTCTAGCTCCACCATTTTCCCTAACAACACATGATGTACCAGGAAATGGTCGATTGTAAAGTCAGCAACGTACTTCACTTTTATTAATCTAAATATTACGCATCTCGCTACTATTGAAACCTTCAGGAAAGAGAGATGATGAAAACAAATATGGTCAAACAAAGTTGTATCGTGCCTAAATTTGAAATTATAATTTTATGTTTAAGAAAAGAAAAGTACCTTCCTTCTAAGGAATCCTCACAAATGCTTAGTGGATTCCTGATTGCATGGATAGTAGTAATAAATCTGAATCACTTACATATAAAGCTAACTAGCGGAATGATTACTTTTTTCTTGCTAAAGGACTTTCCTGGACTATCACTTCTAACAAACAAACCAATATTATATTTCCGATCACATTTGGCCATTATTCAATACTCCTCATATTGGTTGTCAAGACGTTCTCTGCTGTCCGTATGTAGAAGCTTTTAACAAAGCGCCTCATAATTGCGTTGGAAGGGGAACAAGGGCGCAAAGCCTTTGATTTCTACCCGGCCACACACAATTCCGCATTATGTCCCGAGCATTGTGCGCCGTGTAAATTATATCTGGCTGCTGAAACTTATTAGCACGTTTATTGTTGCTTTAACTTTTCAAATTAATTAATGGCGTTGTTGGTGATAGAGTAATGGACACGTAAGGATCCGTATCTGTGTCAGACCATATATGTCCCACTGCAGGGCACGGGCCTCCTTTACAATCGAGAGTACGATTGAAAGGAGTAAGTATTTACGTAAGTATAGTTACTGTATATAAATGACTAGCTTTTGCCCGCAACTTCGTCTGCGTGTTTAAAATAATGTAGACGTTATATCTCTAAAACTATGCCATTGTAACCTTTACGTAAACTCTTAACAAAAATCAACGTGCAACATTTCTATTTCCAATTCTGACTCTGAATTAAGATTATCAGAATAATGGGTCCACCAGTTATCGATTTAGAGACCAATCGGATCAATAAATAAAAAGTTCAAAATGAGGGCCAACATTTTTAATTCTGAATACAATTTAGATTATCGGAACTCAGATATCGATTTTGAGACCAATCGGATCAATAGATAAACGGCCTTATTCATATACCTATTTTAGGTATCGAATGTTTGTTTTCTCGCTAAACGCTGAATTGTAATAAGTCGTTCGAATGGGACAAAAGTGAAATTTTCATAGGAATAACTTCAGTAGTTTTGATTTTCCATACACACTTTTCAACCCTTATTTTTACTCCTTTAGGGTTAAATTTAAGTAAAGAGAGTACGCACTTATTTTTGGTTTTAGATGAACGTTTGCAGTTTTCCATACAATTTTATTTTACCCTTTTCACCCCCCCCCCCCTTAGGGGTTGAATTTCCAAAAATCCTTCCCTAGTGCTACCCTACGTCACAACAGGAACCCCTGTGTAAAATTTCAAGTACCTAGCTTTAGTAGTTTCGGCTGTGTGTTGATCCGTCAATTCGGTTCGACAAAACTTCAACCCTTTTTTTCGTCCCTTTTAGGGTTAATTTTATATAAACAAAATATGCAGTTATTTTTGTCTTGGAATCAATAACTTAAGTATCAAGTTTGACAATTGTAACATTAAGGTTTCAAATTTTCCCTATATCAGTTTTTAACCCTTTACACCTCTTTAGGGGATGAATATCCAAAAATCCGTCCTTAGTGCTACCCTACGTCACAATAGAAACCCCTTGTGTAAAATTTAGAGTTCCTAGCTCCGGTAGTTTCAGCTGTGCGTTGATCCGGCAGTTCGGTTTTACAATACTTCAACCCTTATTTTCACCCCTTTAGGGTTAATTATGAGAAAAAAGAGTATGCAGTTGTTGTTGTTTCTAGATGAGTAAATAAAAAGTAAAGTTTGATATCTGCAACTTCAACGGTTTCGGTTTTCCATACACCAGTATTTTACCCTTTTCACCCCCTTAGGGACCGAATTTCCAAAAATCCTTCCTTAGTGCTACCCTACGTTACATTAGGAATCCCTGTGCAAAATTTCACGTTTCTAGCTCCAGCAGTTTCGGCTGTGCGTTGATCGGGTAGGAAGGAAATCACCCAGTTTCTAAACATTTCAACCCTTATTTTAACCCCTTTAATGTTAATTTTTAGACAAATTGAGTATGCAATTAATTTTGTTTTTAAATGATTTATTGAACTGCTAAGTTTGACAATTGTAACTTTAACGGTTTAGATTTTCCATACAACAGTTTTTAACCCCTTTCACCCCCTTAGGGGTAGAATTTTCCAAAATCCCTTCTTAGTGCTACCCTACGTCACAATAGGAATCCCTGTGCAAAATTTCAAGTTCCTAGCTCCAGTAGTTTCGGCTGTGCGTTGATAGGTCAGTCAGTCAGTCAGTCAGTCAGTCAGTCAATCAGGTTCCTCTTTTATATATATAGATAAGCCAGATCTAGTAACAGCCTTTATCAAAGACAGATATAAACCCATTTTAATTAGCAAATGGATTGTCTTCTTCGTTTAAACTAAATTAAAATTCGTTCGTGAGGGACAAAACATTCGATAACTAATAAAGGTTTTAAAACTATGTATGAATAATGTCGTATGAGTGTCGTCTTTCAGGATTAGCCGCTTGTCTGGCCAGAAAGAATTACATTATTTGGTCTGCATTGCATTGACATTCTACTACATGTGCATTGCAATCCCGACAGTATAAATAACTGTTTTGTTTTAATACACATCATTTTAAGAAGTTTAAACAATGCCTGTAAAAGGGCGCTTTTACCTATCAAATATGTTTACCCTCCTAAATACACATTAGGTCAGCAATTTTCAAAAATACAGCTTATTTCACTTGAAATAATATGTCTTTCGTCTCCTTGATTTTGGCATATAAAATATATTTGCGACTTTTACCCAGTTTAGTTGGCCTACAACACAATTCTTCCTGTTTACATGTTTTTGCTATGATGAGTGGCCTACATACAACTTGGGACTGAGGTATGGCCGCAACTATCCAAGTTTCACTTGTTTTCCTATACATCCCACAGATTACATGTTGACATGTTATTTGTGTAATGTCTTGGGGGTTTTGTAATGGATGGACCTTAGCAACTTTTTGATGTTTTAATATATCCTTTTTTTTACAATGTAGTGTTGCAAGCATATACGTATTTTAGGCATGTTACCGGACAACCACACCGAGTGTGCTTTGTTCGAACCCAATTGTTACGCTAGTAGCTCTTTGACGTTTCATAATGGGCAGTTAAAGAGTCAATAGAATAAAGTAACTTCGATCCTTGTGAAGCCAGGCATTTGGCGTGTAAAAAAACGGCTTTAACATCGTTAACGTCAAAGTAAGGAGTTCCAACCAAGCATTAGTTAATTATTTCGCTTGCTTTAACAGTAAAGGAAAAGATCGTGGGGGAACTTGCATATTATTGAGAGTTCTTTACATTAAGTCTACCTACCATAAAGTGGTAATGACTAAAAGGCCTATTCCCGAAAGGGTTGATGTTACGTAAAAAGTCGACTTTCGATCTAAAAACGAAAAAAACTGTATCACTACACAATAATCGAGTTAAATGGCAAGGAAACCCGAGAACGACGTAGTTGCGTATCGTCCGAGTTAAATACATATAACATCATGTTATAAATTAAATAATTATTCCATAAATTATAACTTGCTCTAAAAATTATACGTCAAATGTCACTCAACGAAAAACGACAACAATTTTATAACAGTTAGTTTTCACACTAGAATCATCCATCCATCCATCAGCCAAAGGACGTCCACTGCTGAACATAGGCCTCTCCCAATGATTTCCACAGTGACCTGTTGGAGGCAGCCTGCATCCAGCGACGTCCCGCCACCTTTACCAGGTCGTCTGACCATCTTGTGGGTGGACGTCCTACGCTGCGTTTTCCGCTACGTGGCCTCCATTCGAGAACTTTTCGAGAACAGAGAGGCGTGAGACAGGGAGATGTCATATCTCCGAAACTGTTCACTGCCGCGCTGGAAAACGCCTTCAAGCTCTTGCAGTGGAAAGGATTCGGCATCAACATCAACGGCGAGTATATCACTCACCTTCGATTTGCCGACGATATTGTAGTCTTGGCAGAATCGCTGGAGAACCTTAGCACTATGCTCGAAGACCTCAATCGAGTCTCCCAACAGGTGGGTCTTAAAATGAACATGGACAAAACGAAGATCATGTCGAATGTCCATGTAGTGCCCACCCCCATTGGAGTTGGGGGCTCGACTCTTGAAGTTGTAGACGAATATGTCTATTTAGGACAAGTGGTCCGGTTAGGCAGGTCCAACTTCGAGAGAGAGGTCAATCGTCGAATCCAACTCGGTTGGGCAGCGTTCGGGAAACTACGCGACGTCTTCTTGTCCAAAATACCTCAGTGCCTCAAATCGAAAGTCTTCGATAGTTGTGTGTTGCCAGTGATGACATACGGCACCGAGACGTGGCCTCTCACTATGGGCCTTATTAGGCGGCTCAAAGTCACTCAACGAGCTATGGAGAGGGCTATGCTCGGGGTTTCCCTACGAGATCGAATCAGAAATGAGGAGATCCGTAGGAGAACTAAAGTAACCGACATAGCCCAGCGGATTAGTAAGTTGAAGTGGCAATGGGCGGGGCACATAGCGCGGAGAACTGATGGCCGATGGGGCCACACTAGAATATTACCAAAAAATACCTATTTTATTTTAATGAAGTTTTAAGAAATAAGGCATTAAATTTTCTCCGAAATCAAATTAACAAAGAAAAATCCAAAGCAATTTAACACCCCCTTTTTTTTTTTTTTTTTTTTTCGAGAGGAAAAGCTATTAAGCTCCCCTTTCGGTACCCCGGGGGAGGTCGAAAGGGGTATGTCAGTGTCACTGGCCTTCCAGCTCGGAACAATGCGGATGTTGTGACCGAGCTGGGTCCCTAACAATATCTACGCCAGCATACTGACTAAAAACCCCTCGTTAATCGTCACACGCATTGTGGGCGGTACCGGACATCCCAGGGCGAAAAGCGCCCCGATTTACGTCCGCATTACCGCCCCGCGCAAAACCATCGCTGTTCCTTCAGTGTAGGAGGCGCGGATGACACCCACTTACGCCTATTTTTTGGACGCCCGTTTAAGGTGTTGTGGGCGTCCTTGACAGAGACGAGGCTCTGTCTTGCATCTCGGAGTCGTTATACGTGTGGGCACACCGCCCCCGCAGTGTGCCCAGCGACTCCGATGACCCCTCTGTGATTAAAATGTATTGTTTTTCACTCTATTCCGAGGGTTTCCGAGGCCTAGTTGAAAAAACAATAAGCCGTGATATATTGGCGTTGGCAATTTAATTAAAAATCTATTTAAGTAGAGTTTGAGAGGCGCGCTTTGTCCCCGCCCGATTTATTGAAATGTCACGTTTACAAACTCGGGACACGATGGGACATTATGTTTTTAATTAAAATCATGTTTTAATGTCTTGATTATGGCAGCAGAGAGATTTAATTATATTTATTAACATACATATTTCAGAGGTATGACATAATTTTAACATACCGTATCTGCTACATTAGTCTGCAGTACCTGAAACATAAAAAGAATATTAAATTACAATGTTTTCTTTTAGGACAAGGAACGATGTCATACGTTTATATTTGTTCCGCCAAAGATTTGGAATCTGACTTTGAGGTATTGCAATATGATAAAATATTTACACATTTAAGCCTGTTGTATTTATCATATAAACTTTGCCACATCTATGAGGCGTTACAGCAATACAAAATAAGGTAACAATAAACGAACTCCGTCTGAAATAATTCCACTAAACTATATTCCCAGCATCACATTCACAGTCCACTCCAGCCATTATTCTTCGCGTGACGTCGAAAGTAATACAAAACAGAAAGCATTGTGCTTAGTTTGCATACGGACAATGCATGCGAGATTGTATGAGCAGGATGCGCCACAATAGGACCTCCGACAATAACCGATTTAATTTATAAACTGCTGTCGCTTCCTGCTGTCATTATACGGATATTTTTATGCTGATATGATAGTGTATACAATGCAACTGATGACAGTTGGTGATATCGACAAAACCATACTGTAATAACTTTAGTAGAAATTAGTAACACAGAGGTGGTGTATCTGACTCACAAAAAATCAACGTGAAGCGACGACGTTTGCTGTCTTGTTTCATCAGATAGGTGCGAAAAGCCCTATACCCGTTTTCTCTTTTAGTTTAATTGGCAGAAAATACTAATACTCTAGTAGCAGAGCTACGATACAAATATAGACATTAAAAAGCAACGTTCATTACTTATCGAACCATTCGCTCGTTTGCCAGACCGATACAATAACAAAAAATAATACGCCCGGACTCGTAGGTAAGGTTCCACGACCGAGGTTTTAATTTAAAATATAATGTTTATCATTTAAACGCTAAAACAATAGTAGTGCTATTACACTAATAGGTACTAAATTATAATTAGTAATGTAATGAAGCAGTGATTCATGTAGAATGTAGCGCCTAAGGCATAATGTATACGTATATAATATGTTTGTATGTATCGTCACCGCATTATTAAAATTTTACCGATTTGGTCAAAACCCGATGTTCAAAGGATAAACCTTATATGCAACATATTGCGTACGTACCTACACACGTACGAACGACAGCTTCCGTGGTTGGGTTTGTTAGACAAACATGAAACCTCTGTAAAGTTTCAAGACGACTGCGAAATGTGAGGCCGTGGATTCGATCCACGCACCGAGAAAAAATTATATTTGTTTGATCTACAGGTTTCGGGTCTGAGTGTTTATGAAACCTCTCTTAGTTGCTGGTAATTACGACACAAGATTCGATCTTAGTGTGGGGTCAGTACTATGTATGTGTGACTGTTGGGTGTACTTAAATTACTATGGTGAGTTTGCGTCAAGTAAGGTGGTCGGTATCCAGGCGTACACTAATATACTATCGCCAGCTATTGGTTCCAATTGTATTCTAAATGCTGTTTGTGTTGGTTTGTCTGCGTTAGTTCAATTGCAATAAGCTGTCTCATTGTCGACCTAATTAATCTAATATCAATATAACTATAGTTTCCGCCTATAACAGGCATGAAGTAAATTAGGTGAACTGCGGTGGACTGCCTAAGTGGTACTGCCTTATAGTTTCTATTCAACGTAATTAATTTACTCCGAGTGGCGAAAGCTTAGTCATTAGTAGAGTCTTGTAGTTGTAAAAATAGAGGTATGGGAACAGCCCCACACTGAAAAATAATTGTGTGGTAATGACCGACCAAACAGTAAAGCGAGAATCGATCTCGCGATCCCTATTTTCGTATCCCATATCGTCCTCTAGCCAGCGACGCTCCGAAGGCTGTCTAGAATATTTGAATACAATAATATTCGGAATATCATTCTATAAATTGCTGACAAAAAGGCCCTTTTTAGTCCTCAACAATCTTCAAGGGATTTCAATCCGAAAAGTACATAAATGTAGATTTGTCGCTAGGGTCACCTGACCTTTGGGTTAAGCCGGTTTAAACTAGCAAGGTTAAAGTTCAAATACGGTTAGAATTTAACGAATTCTCAATAAATTCTCGATGTATTGTCATTTTTTATACATACATACATAAACTCACGCCTTTATCCCCGAAGGGGTAAGCACATTTTTTATAACAGTTTATTATAAAAAATTTAATAATAAGGGTCTCGTTCACCATCTTCAATTAAACCGTTGATTAGGCTAGTTAAAGTCACCTGTAACATCACGTGACGATTTCAAGATGTTCTAGTTACACTAATCCTATAATAACACTAATCAATACTTTACTGTCTACATCATTTGTTAATTAGCGTATTTGTTTCGGGTTAACCACAAGTATTTGTTTCGGGTCTGGGTGTTTGTGAGACCGAAAAGTCTCTTGTAGTTTCTGATACCCACGACGAGTTTTATACTCGATCTTAGTGTGGGGTCAGGACTATGTATGTGACTGTTGGGTGTATTTATTTTATTATTTATTTATTAGCGTATTTATTTGAAGGTTAAAAAAAGTTTAAATCTCAACCTCCTTTTTTTATTTTTTAAGAAAAAAACACCTTGACACTTCAGAGGGAGGGAGGGTAAGCCAAAATACAATAGCACTAGGAATTTATATCTCGGGCCTTTTTTCCAATTTCGGGATTGACGAAAAGCGATCGAAAACATTGAAGTATATTATATGCATTCAAAATATATTACATACGATTTGAATTTGATAATAATAAAGCAGTTTATCTGCTTTTTCGTAATCCTTCTGTTCTAATTCAGGAAACAGATACTAATGAAAAATGTATATAAAACTGTGCATCATATATGGGATATATTATGCATCCATGGTTCTTTATTTTTTTAATCCTGAAATCCTAGAATTTGCAAATGTAATCCCGAGATTTGAATCCCGAAAAACCAGCCGGAATTACGGAATTCCGAGAATCGGGATCGAAACCGTCATGTCCATCTACGAAAAAGTTACAGAAAATAAAAAGAAATAAAAACTTTGGTACCGCCGATATTAGTTTCAGGGTTTGTACAATCAATGTTTGTTAATCGCATGCCTGCCAAGAACAGTCGCGGGTAAAATCTAGTATTATATTTGTGAACGTCATGTAATACAACATTAAGAACCGTTTTGCTGAACAATGAATGAACTTGCAAGTCATCAGTGGTAATAATTGCGGCGGAGATACATCAGGCGCCATTTACACACACGTACACACGAGATTATTATTAAGTATCTATATTTATGATAAAGCAGTCACACACAAGGACTTAACCGCACATTATAATACAGGTCTTGTATCATGAGCATCAGAATCTACAAGAAAATTTTTAAAATATGTACTTGTGGATTACACAAAAATACTCGTATGTATGTATATCTCATTACGGGATGGTAGCTGCGGCTTCTCAAATCGTAGCAGAGGTCTTAAATTTTATACTGGTGCATCAAATGGACTACTTTACATATTCTGATGGTAAGTGCTATGCTGTCCAAATAGCGTTGATGCCCATCAAATTACAACTAAACTGGTAATTGCTACCAAAACATATGATAAGATAACCACAACACAATTTCGATTTGGTACAGATGCAAAGTCAAATATAGGATATGAAAATATCAACAAACCTGTAGTAACTTAAATAAAATCCCAGCAATTATAATACACAGCTTTAAAATATCTAACAAAGCTCGACAATATATCACAAAGCCCAACCCGTACAATAACATTTCGGTAAATTCCCAATAAACCCTTAATCTCGCATTTTGGATGCTCCATGTTATGTTAATATGGATAATTAATAGTGTTGGTAAACAAACAATTCGGCATCAAATTCAGAACATGATATGCTCCCGTTATTTCACGACTGTGATAGTCGCTGTACGTGCCTCCGAAAACTAATCGCCTCATTAAAAATTGTATATGTGCGATTGATTTCCTATAATGTTATTTAATGGCTGGGTTATGACTTGGACACTACAGCAAATCTTAGGACCGTTAAATTTTATTGAAGTAAACAGACTTACTCGCTCTATGGAAATCAGCAGACGTTAAATTTTATAACCCACTTAAAATCAAACTTTCTGTTGTGGAAGTGTTCAGTAGCACTATGCGTATCAGTTCACATACCCCACTTTAAATCAAGCTCTTAATTGTAGATTAGTGTCGTGTTCAGCAGTAAGCGATTATAGGCTAATATATTAAAACATAACTGTAAAACACCTACGCATTCCCCGTCAAAAAGAACTCATCACATTTCGACTTGTATACTCGTATACATCAGACAAAGAGGCGACAAAGGACACCGCGGCTTCGCAGAAGCGTCGGCTCGGAAACGCATTGTTTACTAGGCCCTGTCCGCGGCGTTCACGTGGAAATATGGATATGCAAGGGTTCAATATCGAAACGCTTTGTTGAATGGCGTGTAAAGCATACTCAAAATTGCTGAAGTGTTTTTTTTTCCCCGTATTTCGCTGTTTTCCCAAGGCGTCAATTTAAGTGTTTGGCTTTCTGGCTATTTTTAGTTTGACAGACAAGGACTACGAGAACCTTTTATTGGCGGGTGGTTATTCATTTCTGTTTGGATAGCCTCCGTGGCGCAGTTGGTTTGACGCCGCCTGTGAAACACGAGGCTGCGGGTTCGATCCCCGCACCGAAACAAATATTTATGTGATCCACAGGTATTTGTTTCGGGTCTGGGTGTTTGTGAGACTGAAAAGTCTCTCGTAGTTTCTGATATCCACGACACAAGACTCGATCTTAGTGTGGGGTCAGGACTATGTATGTGACTGTTGGGACTGTATTTATATTATTATATTTATAGCTACCACCGTAAGAATTGTCGAAAACCAGCCATGAATAGGTCCATGTAGCTTGTCTAATTGGATAGCTACCACCGTGCCGGATTATCGAAATGTACAGGTACAGGTAACTTATTTAATTCTGATGGTTTTACAAAACTATTTGTTAACTAGATTTTGGATATTGATAACTTGTGATAAATACAACAAAAAAATTGGAGTCAAATAGCCTATTATAAAAAGCCCACGCTTATTACTGGAAAATTATGAACTAGTCTTATTATAACAGACATTTTGAAAGTCTCTATTACGAAGTTGGTGTAAACACCGGAGGCAAAACAATATGAATGCGGGTTCCCGCTACGAGAGAATTGTCTTGTAGATTCTAATCTTCATGACATAAAACTTATATGTTCGTGTAGTCAAGACTACGGACGACTGTTGAAAGTATGTATTTATGACATACTTTCAACAGTATATATATATTATTACTTTTAATTGAATGTATATTAAGGTATTGAGATGCGGTGAGCTAGGTTCGATTGGCTGCATAAACGTTATGCGATATTATAATTAGCTTGCCTATGAGAACGCAATTATAATATTGTAATTATTTTGATTATGACTTGTTTGTGTTATACCTTATAATTATTATTACATGAGAATGTGGTAGAGTCACGCTGTTTTCAGTCATGACTCAACAATGTATGTTTGTATGTAACGGGCATACACTGGCAGGTTCATAGGGGGCGGGAGATCGGCGCGATGTGCCAGCTTTGCAGTCGCGCTTTGTTCAGTAAGTGGGATTGCCGGATACCCAATATCCCTTTCCTCTTCTAATCCTTTTTCCTTTTCGTTCCCCTCCCCATTTGATGGACGGGCAATACATCTATGATCCAAGCGTTGTGGATGTTCATGGGCGGCAGTGATTACTAACCACCAGGTGACCTGTTAACTCGTTTGCCGAACATTTTTTAATACAACGGCGTACTAATATTTTTTTCTGTCACTATAATGACAGTGCATTACTACACCTTAGACTCCTCAAGGATTTCCATAGCAGGGAAAACTGAGGGGCTGAAAAGTGGACGAAATTAAGCCACGCACAAATTGAAGACACGACCTCGTTAAGATTGAAATTACTGGCTACGCAATCGCGGTATTTTTAATGGTAGCAGTGATTACGAAACTGCAGACTTCGATGCCACAAGGTAGCTCTAGGAGACACAAGTCACGAGGCGTGACACAACAGGCAGTATTTTATTATATTTCGTGTATAGTTTCATTTATTTATATTCGTTTTGGTGGCCTAGCTCAGCAATGTGACTGCGGCAGATATTATGTGCATGGTCCAGAAATTACTTTAATTGGTAATAAATGGATGTAAAATACTAAATTGTCTTATAAAATTCATTCCGCTTTGGAACGTCCAAATATCGCCTACGTAATTCATCCCCTTTGAATACCGATTCCGATAACAAAGAAAAACTCAACGTCATAACAGCGACAGAATAAAAGGGTATCGAAAATTCTGGTCTCCCATCAATTTACTTTGTAAAAAGATAGTGATTTGTAAGAAAGGGACTCAGTTGCCGGCCGACAGGCATGTTTCACTCGGCCCTTTCGGAAATATCACTTCGGTGCGTATCCCTGACGTCGGTAATGCGACTGACGCGATTGGGTAGTGTGACCATGATTTGGTGTGATCAGGACTTACTTTGAATATAGGGGTGAATTAAACGACTTTACATTATGAAAGATAAAGAAAAACCTATGTTGTATTAAATATGCAGGAGTTAAAAGGCCATATGTACACTTACCATAGACCCTAATGTTGAAGGAAGACATTTTCAGGGCAGCGTCATGGACTCTGGTTCATGCCTTTTGTAATTGTAAAGAAGGCCCATTCCCTACAGTCGGACGTATACGAGATCATTCGTTTATTTATTGAAAACACCATACCCAACTAAAATATATTCATGATAATCATTACCAGATAAATACAATGGCATTCTGTCTACAAATAGAGTAGCAACATGTTTGAAATCACTCATAGAGGTCGATATTATCAAAACATCAAAAAAGCCAACGAGTATTATGTATTTTCTGTACACCACATTAAGACACATCAAAGCGCCAAAATATCGTGACCTCATTTCAATATAAATTCCGAAACAAATTTTCTTCATTTAATAAAAGTTAAAAGAATATTCAAAAACCTTTTTGTGTCCCCTCCTAGCCTGGCCACCGAGATAACGCGACTGAGTTTTTTCCAAATGACAAACGGTAAGGATCACTCATCCATTTGTCGCAGCATCCGTCCGCGGACACCGGAGCTCAGGTACCTTTATTGTTTCCTATTTTTCAAAAAGAAATATATCGCTCCACTTATTCTTTGGACCGCTGAATTTATTCCCGGGGTCTTATTACATTTTGTAAGCTTTGTGATTGATTTTTTGGTGTTTGTATGGGCAAATGAGCGAGTAGTTTTGCACTGTCGCTCATTTGTTACACTGAAATAACTAAAGACAAAAAGAAAAAACAATGAAAACAAAAAAACCTAAATGTTACATATAATATACATAAATAATATACATATTATACAAATTTGTTGCCGGCCTCTTGATATGGGAGGAGAACATAGACGTGGGGAAGGTAATAACACTTCACTTGACGATGAAACCACGACATCAAAGCAATAGCGTCACAGCGGTTTTTAGGAGAACTGTGGTACAACCACAATCAAATCCGCACATTTCTATGATATGGTTCTACCACTTGAAAATCACATGATTGACCACTTTGTAGGGGAAATTTTCAGATGTTCCAGGTATTATTACTACCAATATTGTTGCTAATAGTTATTAATTGCTCAACCAAATTAAAAACCTTATTGGAAGGTCGAAAATTCCAACAATACAAACCACTAATCACATAATATTGTGGTTCAAATTGTTCAATAAAATTAATAATTAATTAATACACCCAACAGTCACATACATAGTCCTGACCCCACACTAGGATCGAGTCTCGTGTCGAGGGTATCAGAAGCTACGAGAGACTTTTCGGTCTCACAAACACCCAGACCCGAAACAAATACCTGTGGATCACACAAATATTTGTTTCGGTGCGGGGATCGAACCCGAGGCCTCTCGTTTCACAGGCGGCGTCTAACCAACTGCGCCACGGAGGCTGTCAAATGGTAAGCTCCCGTGACTATACATTTTCTAGTTGGAAACTAGCTCAAAAAATAGTTAAAGCCAAAAAGCTTTTTTACTGGAAAGTCTATGGTGAAATAAGCTTTTCATTCCTATAAAAAGTTCGCTTTCGATCGCACAGAACCGAATACTGGAAAATACTCTGGTGTCTTATTTTTGTTTTCCTGTGCGTGCTGATATTATAAACTTTACAACCACTTTTTCTACCTTTTCAGGCCGTTCATATCCACCAGAATAACGAGTTTCGTACACGATGGTGTAAAAGCTGTCATAAACACCCAGACATTCATAGGTGGTGTGTTTCTGATTGTCTATATCCGGTATTTTCATGCCCGACATAATTGTGTCGAAGAATATTAGCGCAGTATCAATAAAATATAAAGATTTTTGCTTTTGCAGAAGGCAGAGTGATGTAAATTCACTGGGTGCTAAATGAACCCCAATGCTAATAAAATAAACATCGATTGAGTACAATGATGCCGGCCTACTTGTAGTGTAATATATGATACATAGGCTAAACACGAAATGCGGCACACTTAAATCGTTTTATACGAATACCCGCAAGCAATATGTTTCCAGAAATTGCAAAGTTAATACCAACCGACATGTTTATCGATTTAAACAAAATACCAGAAAACTTTGTAATCAGAGCCACAAACTCAGCAGTCGAGAGCGCAGGAATGTATTTCATCCACTTAACGTTTATGTAGAAGTTTAAAAGTTACCACAATATTTCTCTTAACCCAGATACAAATGCTGAGAATTTCAGTTCAACGTTTTAATGGAGAATTCTTGACATTTAATATTTATTCATGAATGCGTTGATTTGCATTTGTGTAAGCCAGTTTATAGACTTGGATTTTTTAAATTATATCGTTTGGATTCCATTGCGGGTCAAAGATATTTTGCGAGCCGTACTTGTTAAAATTTTAAGAATAGCTCAGTATTTTAAACTGGAGTAGTAACACTACAGTCAATTTAAAATACAACGCGAATTATTCGGTTGGATTGAGAACAATTAAGTCCTCTACCCACTGCAACAAAGGGGAATGTATTATCGGACAAAAAATCTTTGTATGAATTTATAATATGAAACCTCACTGACAGGATAAGAAGTCAATCTCTCATTTTCTCAGAGACAGTTTAAGAATCCATTCACAAACCGCGAAAGTCTCATAGTTTTGAAGGGTTGATTTTGTATTTATCGGAATTCATGTTTTAGTATTTATTGTAATAAATGAATGAAAATAAATTCAGCTCAATATTTTACGTGACATTGTCTATGAATTAAATACTAGGCGGTTTTGCAAAAAGCTTATATCAATGTCGCATATACAACCCAAACAAAAATTATTGTAGTAAACAGTTATGTTGAACAAATACTATTTTGTACTTAATTTGCTGAGCATTCACGATTCCACCGTCCCGCTTGTGAAATGTGTTTGTTTGTCATTAAGCGGAAACTTAAAATGCTGTAAACAATACGATATTTGTTTTTATTCTTATAATTTATGATGTTATAATATACGTACCATTGTTATTTCCACTTAGTTGTTTTGTTGGGGCAATAGTAGTAACAGTAGAGTATTGAGTTTCATTCTTAGGAGCTATTAATTTTGTGACATCCACAAAATCTTACTTCAAAAGTTATTCAATTTTACACTAAACTATAAAAAATAATAAAAATATTCGTTATGAGAATTAGCTTGCGCCTTGCACCAGTCCACCGCTAAGGGACTTGGTTATTATATTGGACGACTGTATGGCTATATGCTAATGCTCCCGATTGTAAGTGTAATTCAGCCTAGACATCCATCGGCTATACTATTCATTGTCCATTGATGAAACTACATCGGTCTGCTTAAAACGGACAAATGACATACACAGCCTATACTCGGAACGCCACACACTTACATGTGTCACTATAAACAGTTTTGCACTATCCTTATTGCTGAGTTTTCTACTGGTCGGGTAGGTCTGTCATATGTGAAAGGCCGCCTGGGTAGGTTCCACCGCAACGTCTATTTCTTCCACCAAACAGCAGTGTAAATGCACTGTTGTGTTCCTGTTTGAAGAACATTGTTGCCAGAGTAACTATTTGACATAATGAGACATAACATCTTATGTCTCAGGATGGCGAGCGCAGGGGAATACCAAACATTGTTTTGTGATTCTTGGTGTTGTTTGGTTTTGCTGCTGTGAGCGCTCGTTTAGCCTACCATCATGCAAATAGCATGTTCGTTTCGTTATACACCACAATAAAAAAATACTAGTGCTTGATAACAGCAAATAAAATTATCAATTTACATTCAATGAAAAAAATATAAATCACTCGTCATGTCTTCTCACCGAGTATAATATTATATTACAAGCATTATTCGACGGCGCAGGTGTGAGCATATCGCCCGGACCGTAACTTCATACAAAACTTTCAATCTTATATCTCCTATATGCTGCGACATATTTCCTTTACACTTCACAATGTGGGAAATCGGCTTCTGTAAGTTTTAGCGCAGCATTTTAATAAAAGATTTCATGAATACAATTTTTATTGGTGCCGATTATTGATAAGAAAAATTCCGCAAGTATAAAGATCAATTTACATGCATCTCAATTTTAAAAAATACGTAAAATTAAGGCTTGATATTTTTTAAAATATACCTAAGTATTTTTTCTACAACCCTGTCAAATCAGCTTTCTCCGGCGGTATTTCCGGACCGATACAACCAAAAAACTTTCAAGAATAGCCTCAATTTTTTTCTTAGTATCTTCGCTGTACTGTGGTATGTTTATGGGCGATATAGTTCACGTGTCATCAATTTCCTCCGTTCACAACCTATCCCATTAAAATAAAAACTTCATCTATCGACTAAAATATCCATAGAATCTCCTCCCGACCTCTTAATCAGAATATACCCTTGTTTCCCACAATAGCCGGCATACAATGGCACAAACCCTGCTCATCTTCCCGATATTAACATCGTCTCAAGCCATTAACATGTCGCATAAAGCCCACAAGCATGGAAGGTCGTCGGCCATTACGTGTTTCCCGTGTACAACAAAATGGCGGACTCGTCAAAGCGCGCCGTTTCCGGTACGATGCGGGAAGGATCGTGTTTGCCCCGTTGTTCGAGTTTTAGTGGATTATTTGGACGTTTTAAAATATATGTTTGGAGAGAATGAGGTTGTTTTGTTGGATAAGGTTGTTTAGATAGTAATCGGAAACTGTTTACGTTAAATGTAGGTTATAAGCTGCTAAGCACTTTAGACGGCACTTAATTGTCTAGTGACGGCTTCTATTGGTTGTGAAATAGTAGGTCATTAGAACCCAGATTGGACAGGCCGTTTTGTGTGAGTTTTCTTGGTTTGATTATTTCTATATGATCTGCTCGGGTTTAGATATGAGCTAGGCATGGTGATAGACTAGCTCCTATCGCGTTAGAGACGGAAAAAACGTCCGTAGATGCTTCAATTAGTGTCATCTATTTACTCTTTTTTGGTGATTCTTGTCAGCGCATTGGAGTAGGTCCGAGATCCAAGGCAAAACGTCATAGCCTGCTGGAACTGCTCTTGCGCAATCCCGCAATACGGCCCCTCTACGAATTTACACCTCGTAGTCGCTTTTGAGGGGCGCTACGCAGCCCCCCGCTGCGTGGCCGCAACTACTATTACCCTCATGTGTCATCTATATCTAATCCTTTGGGGAGCTGTGACATTATTTGTTTGTAGAAGTCGGTGAAATAAATACATTTAATCTAATTTCATTTAAATTCATTATTTTATTAACCTTATTGTCAGTTACTCAAATATAAAACATAATTAATTTGATTGCAGTGATATAAATGTGGCAAATATTAAGCAACAAAAAAGTCTAGAATTCAAATAACTTTTTTTCAATACCGAAATCAAATCCACCATTTTTGATATAAAGACTTCTCCCTCATTACACCAAAGAGGCTGTCAAACAGGCCCGCTAAACAAAAAATATATCCACAAAATGATCCTGCAAAATCTTTACAATATTGATATAGGCACAAAGTTTCCAACAGATTCTTAACGCTCCACTTGTCAAGGGCGTGACAAAGGATAGTTTAAATCTAGGTTGCTTATTTTCCCGACATATTTAGGTCCCAGACATGAAGGACTAAATCGACCTAATGGATATTAAAAACATTTTTCCAATGACTTGCGGTTTAGACGAAATTGGACGTCGGTGGTTAAGCGACAGTCATGGACGATGAATGGCATTGACAACGATGACTTAGAAGGTAATTAGATGTTGTGAGGTGAATTTTCTTGGCAGAATAGGGCAGTGAAGACATTTATAAATAGGCACTCACATTATCCTGACCTTACACTAAAATCACAAGTCTTGTGCCGAGGTAGTTTGAAACTAGAGGAGACTTATCAGTTGGATGGCAATCAGACATATTATGTTTTTAAAAACATTTGTGTCGATGCCAGGATTGACCCCGCGAGCTCTCCACCTCTATTTGCGCCTCCCGTAGCTTTTGATACCCATAATAAGAGGCTGATATCTTAGTTTATGATAATGATTACTAGTGCCTTGGTGGCGTAGTTGTATTACGGTACGGTTACAAAGCTGAGGTCTCGGGTTCGAGTCCCGGGTCGGGCAAAGTGATATTGGATTTTTCTATTCATTATCAGCCCGGAGTCAGGAATTTGTGCCCGATATGGCGATAGGCTCGCCCCCTATCACATCGTGGGACGGAACATACAAGGCGAAGTGTGGGTGTCTTGGTGGCGCCTCTGCCTACCCCTTCGGGGATGAAGGCGTGAGTTTATGTATGTATGTATTTCTAGTATAGCCATGAAGTGTATTTATTGTTTATTTATTCTTGTTTCAAAACCAAGGTACTGCACACAACAGATGTACAATCTCTAGCAAATTAAATGATTTCGCTGCTTAGTCAAATCAGCGAGATTTTTTTCCCGGCGTAAAGCCGTTACATATTATGTAATGGGTATTTGCATAAAAACGCCCCGCTACAAACTGCGCTCATATAAGCCTCTTTCATTTTACAGCACCTCGTACGATGCTTTTATGAGCCCGCTCCTTCGCCTTACAGAAAAAGTAATATGTATTACTTCATCAGTCGCAACTAAACGAGATTAGCTAGGAAATATGTTGAATTTTCTGTGATTATTATTGCCAACTCTCTAGGCCAGGGTGGTAGACTATGGCCAAATCCCTCTTTCAGTTCTAGATAAGGCCTATGATCTGCAGTGAGACGTAAAGGTCTGGGTTTAAATTGTGTTTTTCTTTATACAAACGAAATGATAATGATATTCTTGGTTGTTGAGAAGTCCCATGCTCAGGGGCGATTGTGGGCTGAAAAAGTCTAAAACCACAAGTTCCAAAGCAATTAATGGAACAGCATCGAGGCCCAACGCTTAATGTTCCAGTAAACGGCCCAGCTGCCCCTGCCCGAGAAAAAAGCCGTTAAACTAAATGGCATGTAGTTTATCATAAACGTTTAATGTGGCTCGTAATGTGCCGTGGCCTGTAACCTCTCGGTTTAAGAGCTGATATCTGATACTATCATTGTGTGATCAAATGTTTTTTTACTGATGTGTATCAAAGCTCAAAGGAAATAAGTAAGAAAGTATACTCGGAAAGTTACACACAAAGCTTGAATATTTCTACAAGAATTCTTGAAACGAAAATTTAATATTTAATAGATTGTACCGCTTCTCACCTATGAATCAGGAACAACACAAATAAGACGAGTAATATAAAAATAAAGAATAAATATATTCAGCAAACTATCTGAAAATAAATGGTATCGATCTAAGTGTTATAAAAATCTATCCACACGTTCGGAACTTTCCAGTCGCCATGAATCCTTAATAAGTTTTCACCAGTAGTGACGCCCAAGAAATCCGTGTTTAGAATAAGTTTATTTCTTCTAGGATTGTGTATTTATACTTTGTGATTATTAGGGATGTTATAAAGGAAATAATTAGTAACTATTACATACTTTATGAGAAAGAAAAAAGAAAAATAAGGTGAGATTTAGGCCAGCTGGTGCTCACACTCATAAGGTGTGACAGATTTTAAATACCCATTTATGTCATAGAGTCTAACTCCATCTATACATACAGAGTTTATTCCCGTTTCGAGATGAGGAGGCCTATCACTACGTCAGGGAATCTTAGGCAACTCATATGAGATTATTTAAATAAAAGGACTGTCCTGTCCCCTTTATACGACCTGGTCGTATAAAGGGGACAGGCAGATTTTGGGCTTGAAACCAGAACTTGTCGGTTCTTAGCCAAAACACACCATTACTAGAGCAAGGGACCCCCCCTGATCTAATGTCAGGTAAATTATATTTTTTGAATAATTCAGAATCATATGAATCGTAGACAACAGGGAACCAGTACAATTAATTATGATAGTCGTATATTGTACATGAAACCGAGGTTGTCGAAAACCGACTAGGTTACAACTATAGGATCACAGAGAACCGGTCTGTGAAAATACTTTTTCGTATCGTAAATCAAAGTTTCTGATATTTCGTACACTTCTTCTCCTTCCCTCGCTTATATATAATAATTCCTTCTCTAAAGCGCAAAGAAAAAGCTGGTACATAATATACAAAGAAATTTAACGAACGAGAGACAAAAGGCGTCAGTTTCCGCACAGATGGCGCCACACGTTCTACCGAACGGGACGTGAGAGAATTTTTTAAATTTTTGGCAATTTCGTTACGTGAAATACCATCTTGTTGCGACGGCATGAACGGATGTTTCGGGATTGCCGGAAACTGAAGCGTTTGGAAGGTAAATTACTTTTTTATTATAAATCGCTCAAAGCTAATGAAGTTACTGGGTTGTCTTATTTGTACAACGTATGAGATTCTAAATTCATTTTTTCATAAGACAATACAGCCTGGATTTAAGGGAATGTCAGAAATAAACAGATACAACTAAAATTACAGAAAATATATGCTAATCAATTGAATACTTTGTACGCAAATTCCTGAAAATACATGAATTCTCCTAAATTACTCAATGTTTACAAACATAATACAAATTGAGTGATATTAGATGACAAAGAAAATAAGGTCAAACAAGGTATGCAGGTTGTTAGTGATAAAAATCAGTCAAACATTCCTACCAATCCAAAAATCTACAATCGCATGGTCCCCATAAGACTAATTCGCCACATCACGAAATCTAATTACCAAGGAATAAACCAACGTGATAATAAACAAAAAATGAAAAAGCAGTATAGTAAAGGTCAAAGTATTAAAACAGATGATATTCTAGGCGAGCAGATAGCGGGCGATAGGGAATCGTTTTTGTTTCTAGTAAATTGGGCGGACGTAAAAACGCCTATCGCGAAGTTTATGACGAATCGATGAGAAAATACAGGGCCGTGTGAAGATGACTGAAACGGGGTCAATACCTCCCGCAATCTTATAGAACAATAAATGTTAGTAATACTGAGTTATCAAATTGTCGTAAATTGTGTTCAAATTTCCCGAAGAAAATAAACATTTTGACAGCCTCCGCGGCACATTTAGCTAGAAACCGACTGTGAAACGGGAGGCCCCGTGTTCGATCCCCGCACCGAGACAAATGTTTGTGACACCCACACGTATTTGTCTTGAGTCTAGGTGTTTGTGGAACCGAAAAGTGGGTCGTAGTTTCTGATACCCACGACACGAGACTTAATTGATATTAATGTGGGGTCAGGACTACGTATGTGACTGTTAAGTGTATTTATTTTATTATATATTTCTTTATTTACTGCCTCGGTGGCGTAGTTGTATTACGGTACGGTTACAAAGCTGAGGTCTCGGGTTCGAGTCCCGGGTCGGGCAAAGTGATATTGGGTTTTTCTATTCATTATCAGCTCGGAGTCAGAAATTTGTGCCCGATATGGCGATAGGCTCGCCCCCTATCACATCGTGGGACGGAACATACAAGGCGAAATGCGGGTGCCCTGGTGGCGCCTCTGCCTACCCCTTCCGGGATAAAGGCGTGAGTTTATGTATGTATGTATGTATTTCTTTATTTGCAGCAACCGTAGGGGTGGTCTCGAAATTACAATTAGTGTAATATTAAATTTATGTCATCCGTCAACGCGTAGTGCCATCGCGAGAGAATAGACCACCCCTACAAATAACTCTATTATTTGTAAATATTTTATATTACAAAATACAGGCATGTTTTTTGTAATACTAGTCACATCTCACCTGATATATGATTAAGAGATCCAGTCCATCCTTTATTAACACTATAATTTTGGTATTACATTTGCGTTGTCGGCCTTGATATGAAAATAGTAAGAAGGTAATACTTACGTAATTTCGTAAATACTGAATTATACGAGTAAGTAAAATACAACGGTATTTTTATAACCACATAACAGTGCTAAAACGAAGACTTTATGGATGTTGCGAAAATTCAGACATGAAATTCTGAATAGAATAAATATAAATAAAGTTTCTTTCATCAAAATTTATATGAATAGTAATATAACGATATCAGTCATGAAAAGCTATGGAGTACTTAGTGAATGGCTTGAAGATGTCTTATTTGTAAATGTCTGGGTAAATAGTTATCATCTTAATTTTGTTACATAAATAGAGATATCAAAAAGGCATTATAATAAAATCAACATTAATTCTTTATCTAATATATTCTTCAATTTACTCCATAAAAACTTCGACTCTTAGCAACCTTCGTTCAAAAAAATCGCACATAAAAAAGTTTTGCTCTAATAAAGAATTCTGTTGTGATTTGACTGCCTCGGCGGCGTAGTTGCACTACGGTACGACTACATCGCTGAGGTCTTGATTTAGAATCCCGGATTGGGCAAAGTGATATTGGAATTTTCTATTCATTATCAGCTCGGAATCAAAAATTTGTACCCGATATGGCGATAGGCTCGCCCCATATCCCACAGTGGGACCGAAAATACAAGGCAAAACGTGGGTGTCCTGGTTATTGCACCTCTGCTAGCCCCTTTTTGTGATTTGAATAGAAAAGAAATGACAGGAAAGTAAATATTATTATTGTATCTCACAAAGTTACTTGTTTATGGTTTTTAAATTAGCGATAACGAAAAGTAAAACAGACGTGCATGTTCACGCTCTATAAATATAGCCAACCAGACTTGGTGAAATAAAACGTTTGTACAATATATACTATTGCTTAGAATCTAACTACAGCCCTGTAAGGTGGCGAAGCTATGGCGGAGACAAATAAACATCTATATCGGAGAGAAACTTTATCGGGGCGTCTCTGGTTTATTGCTGCATGATTTAGAGGGGTAGATGAATTTGAAATGAATCAATAAGTGACATTAAACTATTTAATGCTATAGATTTAAGAAGATGTACAATATAATTTATAAAGTGAACAGTCGTTATTTAACAGCAATATGTACTTGTAGCGCATCCAAAAAATATTTTACTGTGCGTTTTGTGGCCTATATCCGAACTGACTCTAAATTAAATTTATCTTTATTATTTGTTTTTTTTAGACTAGTGCAGAATATATCATTATACCGTAGAATGTAGAAGGTTCATATAGAAACCGAAGAACTCTATGATGGCATGTTTAGAAATGTTCAAAAATAAGGAGGCCTTAACAAGAATTCTACTGGACAGGAAAAAAAGAGTTTTATCCTATTATCAAGACATTTTAACAGGACTGTACATTTCCCGAAAGACTAGACGACCTAAGCATACTCATGCGGCAGGCTGAATTACAGGCTGAGCAATTTTAGAGGTCATGTTATGTCTGGTTGTATAACCTGCATCTACAAGGAAGTATGGGCGCAGTTCACCACTTAACTCCCACAGCTTCGGAAATTCGAAACACCACGTTGGCAACTTGGGACGAAAGTTAAACATAGTCGTTGAACATGACAGGCTAACATTTTCATTATGAGTACTTGTAGTTGAAAATGTTTAACACAGATACACAATGAAAAATAATAGGGTACACATTTTCTCTGTTCGAACGTTTCCTATATAGTTTGATCGTTTTCTGTACAAATATCGTATAGTTACAAAATAACGAAATTTGTCTATCTGTTTAGTAGATATCTGCCTTATTGTGTTCATACGTAACATCGAAATTCAAATATGTGTACCTTGTATTCTATAATACAACTTAATATGCAAAAAAAAATACTTAGTACCTAGACTTAATATGCACAAAGTAACAAATAGTTGATATTGTATTCCTTAAATTCAACACGTGAAATTTGAAAATCCCCAATTTTATGCCACAACGAAGTTCCAATTCGAATGGACGGATGAAAACAAATACATCCAAGATGTAATTTAATTACACGGCAAAATGCATTTTCCGTAGTCGCTAAAACCCAATTTTCTGTCTGAAAATCCCGACGGAAGCCCGGGAGGACGAAAATAAAATTAAATAGAAGCCAATTCTTGCTGTATTCGATGTTAAAAGGGTATCAATAAATCTCGTCCCGAATTGTCTTCGGATCTTCTCGTCTACTCCATATTTATCAATTAGGTTGGCGATGTGTTTAGCTTCGGCTTACTACAAATATACCAATGAATGCGGATGAGAGTAGTTTAACTACTCTACCGATTATATTGAATTTTTTAATTCACATTGGCATAACTTTCAAAAAGGCACGATGAATTTTTCAACATGAAAAAGGTTTTTTGAAAAATAAAAAAGAGCAGAACCATAACCTATTTAGAACAATTGTATTGTTCTTATATTTGTTGTCAGAAGACTGCAATGACTACGATTAAAAAACAATTTTGGAATATTAAACCGACTTCAAAATTGTTATTTAGTAACAAGAGGGAAATAAATTTAATTTTCTTAAAATCCAAAATACTTAAAGCTAAATTTTTTTTTTGAGATGCCAGCTTTGTACTGGAGGCTTTGGAAGTCATCAGTTTCAATGTGTCTGACAAGTTGAAAGAACCATCAAAAGTGTCTGACTACCAAGGAAACACTTTTTAATAGTTGTCTAAGAAACAAAAAAAAATTATATGTATAAAATTCAGATTTTATTACAGCGCTGGTAAAATTACATTTTATGAAAGTTTGAAGATATTCTAAGTTTTAATAACGATCGAAACTTCATAATAGCTGATCGTGTGCTGCCTATGTTAGAGGCATACGCAGACAAACTTCAGCTTTTATAAAATGACGAAAGTCTGGTGGCCACGGACACTTGGGCTATTATTATCTATCACTCAAATGAAATGTTGAAAGCTTTGACTCACAAAAAGTTGATTGACATTGAAGCTTTCAAACGAGCGATTTGACGCCTCTTCATACAATAGAACTGATTGATAACAAGATGACTTTACATCGAGAGAAGTTTTATTTTAGCCGCTAGATTTAGGACGAAATTTTCTTTACTCTTGTATAGCTTTTATTAGTGTTACATTTTCCCCTCGAAATTTTATCATCGCCCTGAAAATTTTCATGTCTAAGCTTTGCATTTTCTTTTTTGACAGGCCTTCATTTCCGACGAGAGTTAACAATTAGGTAGACAATAACGACCTAATTGATTTGGTCAATGCAAGTGCAAAAAGTTGCTGGGTGCAGGCTGCATTTAAGAAGTTGTAAGCTTTGATTGACCTCCTTTGGAGAGGCATATTTTTAGCAGCTTATGTACAATTCACGAGGTAGATGATGAATGAAACAATTGTAAATTATTCTGCAGCTTAAAGTCATTTCTTCCCTTTACGTAAAAAGGTAGAACAAAAACAAATTGCTTAATCATGAACAAAACGCGTTCTCGATACTTGGCGTTGACTAAGAAGTTAATAAACATTTAAAATTTAAAGAAAGCGAAGAAACTGTGTACTTATGGAGGTAACAGCGCAGCGAAACGAGAGCGCAGTAAGCCTTTTATTATTGTTGTTACCGTTCACAGACTCTCGAGGCACATATGAGCAAGTTTTAACGAGTTTTCTTTAAAATGCCATTTAATAAAACAAATATTTAGTATAGCTTCCTGTGGTTCAGTCCTGGTTTCTATTTGTAGGTCAATTTTGATGAGGTTTTCGATTGGATTCTATATGAATTTGTATCTGGCGTGGCGATAAACTCACCCTCTATTAGGTTTTGGATTACAATTAATGAACTCTACAGAGTTAGCACTAGTACTGTACTAGTGTCTGGATAGCACTAGTAGCATCTCTACTTACCTGCTTTATACTTACCAAAACGACGATAAAGAGGTTACACGTATTGGTGAAAGAGAAAACACAATTGACGTGTCGCGATTGAGTTTATTCGAGCTTAATTTGTTTATGGCTACCGCTGAAAAAGGTGACCAAGACCATGGAATCGAAAACATGTACTTACATACTATATATACCAACACAAAAATTGAATTTCAAGTTGAATAAACAAAATTTGTTACAAAATAAAATTATCTCCAATGTTATTCCTCTAATGATTTTCAGAGAGTTTAAACAAAATTACATTCCAATATTGAATTTCGCAAAACACTTTCAGGCGGTCCCTCCGGACCAAATAAAAGAAAAAATAATTCAAATAAAAACTCGTTTCGCCTGAAACATCGCTATTACTAAGTTTACACTGAAATGGAATTATTGTAATGGAAAAAACGGAAGTTGAGTGGTTATAGACATAGCTTCACAATAAAGAATAATTGTAATATTTGCACAATTAAATGTTTTCGCGAGTAAATCCGTGTTAGGGCTGGGCACGATTTTGTGTTTGCTGTTCGATCCAGTGGAAATCTCTCGGTGTTAATTGATGCGGGCCCGGCATTGCACAATGTTACTTAAAATAGTTATATGGTATGATTTTTATCATCCTCTTTAATTATAGGAAATCCATTGCCGAACAAAGAATGTTTTCAAGGATTTTTACAGGCCCTATTGGAAGGGACTTGCATCCATCTATTCCTACATCCTTTTTACAGTTCATCGGTCAAACTTATGGTTGCATGCTAAACTGTTTTTTATCCCGTCTACATACATTCAGCAACTCCTGTCAGCCATGACAACAGCGGCAAGCATAAAATTAACACGCGGCATCGGAGTTCAACGAGATTTTAAGGAAGATTAGCTTGTCTATAATTGGCAACGAAGTTAATCCAGAAGAAGTAAGCAGGAACAGCTATTAAATTTAATTTAGGAATCATGGCATTTTTACATAAAAGATACTTAACACCGATCACATAAAACATTATACAATGTACGTTTATCGCAAGTAGATCAAGCAGAAATTCCACGTAATACGTTTCTCGGAAAACATCTAAATTCTAAAGAATCGTGTCCTGGGTGATATATTTGAGATGTTATATCCTCCACAATTTCTCTGCGTCCCATTACTATGCAAATTCGTTGAAACAAGCCATATTCAGTGGTTGTATTTGGGTTAATGCGGTTTAAATAAATTTGCGTTTATTTATTATCATTTATTAATATAGTTAGTTCATTACTATGAATTGAATTCATTAAACGCAGAAGGAGTAGGACTAAATTATTTATAGGAAATATTTAAGAAATAAATATACAAGTTTTAACAATGTCCGATGACAAAACAGACTTGTAAAGTACATAAAAATAATTAAAAATTGATGATATATCATAGTATACAATTATTTACAAATTGTTTTATTTTTCATTAAATAAATCTATTTAGCTTTATTTGCGAGGTTTTCAGCGGACCTGAAGCTTTAAAAATGTATAATGTACTTAACAAAGACGTAGACGAAAGCAGAACCCACGCTTAAAAATTTAAAATAAATATGTATGTTCAAACTCGAGTAATATTCAGTTTTATGGTAAAAGGAAGCATAGTGAGAAAATGTTTGTAACTCAAAGATTACCACAAGGTTTTAAGAGCAGTGAATTCTGCCAACTCATATTAAGGCAGCGTAGCGGGCTAGACGCAATCCTATCCCTGAAAGGATTTACGTCTGGCAAACTTTAAAACCACAAGTCGAATAATTGCGCAGAAAGCCTTAAATTTATCACCTATGTGACCCAATCATGTGGCATGCAATAATGAGTTTTTATGCTATGGGAAAAATTAATGGCCTGCCTGATGGTCATTGGCCTATGACAATATCAGTGGCACATTTAACAACTTCCTATCGTGTGGTAAATACTCTTTTCAAGCCTCGCTCAAAAAGACCAGGCCATATCCTTCAGGAAACTCTTAAAAATCCAAGGGAAGAAGTTCATTCCAAAGCACGATTAGATACGAATGAAAACTACTGAGGTGTCAGATTTCAATCCAGATTAATGAGATCGATTTCACTTCTTAAACAAAGAGGGTGAATCCAAATAAAATCATTGTTAGGCAATACAATGAAGTCTCAGTTTTCAGTATCGAAAGGTTTTTTGTTATTAAAATGGAAGTGCTATTTCTTAGCGGGTCCAGGTACGGAGTTTACAATAGAAAAACAATTCGATTTGATTTTATTGTAGTGTTGACTCTCCATTATTTCCCGACAGCGTGGGTCAGGTCGGGTCAACAGGCCAATCGTTTATCGAACTTCTCGTTTGTACATTTGTTCAGATTTTCACAAGTGGCTGGTTTATTTAAAGTAAAGCGTATTGTGCTTTTTGAATTGAATGCTCTTTTGTTGCTTAAATGAGTGTGTGGTTCAGGTTTTCAAGGGTGATGCGTTTTGTTTTGTTTTGTTGTATAGGTCCGGCTAACGAACATATTATGGCTCATCGGGTTATACCCAACAATCAACATGGGCGTCACTTGATTTGTAGGTATATGTCCAGTCACTCGAAAAAAGAGGGGACTGCAAAAAAAAGTTCTCGTAGTTTTTATGCGAGACAGTAGCAGCATCAATATGCTGTCACCAAGAATGTCTAGCCGACTTATTCCTAAAGTAATAGCCACCTACTGTGGCTTTATCGATTTTATATTTGCTTTTTTAAGCTGACTGATAAGATTTAACTAGCAATTATAAATAGCGGTTTGAATAACCCTCCAGGTTAATTGATCCAACCTTTTTTATTAACATTTTTCCATTTTTTTTTTTTTTTTAATTAGTAAGTACCCAATTTTTTTTTACCCAAAACCACAAATCGAAAGTTTGTTTTTTGCTAATTTACTCAATCACCCTTTCCTTACCCTTTGCTCCGCAAGATCTGACCTCTCCAAAAAAAGAAAGTGTAAATTTCACCCTGTTTAAATCACACGAACCTAATAAATACTATGTTTTATTAAATTCCGACCGTTCCCAAAATATCCCGGGGGTTTCGCAGACCGTGGAACGTCAATAAGACCGCGACCGGCAATGGGCCTCGATATATTTATGGAGTGAAGCGTCTTCTCCGAACGAAATGTATGGCATTCGGCGGAAAATTTGATAGCAAGAAAATTGCGAGCAATTGTTAGGTTCCAGAATGTTTAGGTATTTTGATATTAATATTGAAAATATTTTGGAGCCATGTGTGTTTTTAGTAAAATATTATGAACGTAAACGGCAAATGGTAATATTGTGAGTGAAATTACATATTAAAAATATCTTTACATGAGTTTTGGTATGCGAAGTTCGCCAAGCTGCTATTGCTTATTAGCCAGTATGGTGTAACACCATGGCCTAAACTTCTTAATCGAATTCTTGTAGAGAAGCCTTAATTGTAAAAACTGACACCGATTAACTTTATTTAATGCTAACAAATAATTAAACCGCCAATACTTGACTATGACATCACATAAAAAATGCAAAAGTTCTACATAAGTTTGGAAAATATTTTTTTATCCCTAAGTTCCTTTAAATATCCAAAATAAGCTCAATAATTTCATCAGCAAACAAAAACAACACAACATCGACTACAAAACTCGAAACAAGTCAACGTATTATTTTTCCACCTCGTGTTTTCCAAGGGTATAACCCAAAAATATGTTATTTTAGAAAGTTAAATTAAGTGTCGGCATTGCCTCCCATATGAAACTTCGCTAAGTAATATATGACTTAATATTGTTCTTCCTAAAAATTGGAAATAAAACAAAAACATTGCTTTCATTACGTAGGGAACGGAACATTCAATTTTCCAGCAGGAAATATTAGAAAAGTTTATCGCGGAATTTAGGCAATCACGATTTCTGAACGTAGGGCTATCACCGACTGACACGAAAACAATATTGTAAAATACTAACAATATATAGTCAGTTTTAATATTAGTAACTGAAAATGGCTTGAAAATAATGGTTGTTTTGGACTAAAAAAAATGGTGGAGCTGATGATGGTATTCAAAAAGTAATTTGATAAGATGAAAACATCTTTTGAATATGGAGACAGCAGTTAACAGCATATGGATAAGCCTACAATAAAATGACCCTATATAAGGAAAGATAGATGGTAAAGTTCCGAGTTCCTTTACAGTTGAAAGAATAAATTTTGGCATAACCAAGATCATTAATATTTTGTTAATAACCGAAACGAATAATTTATTAGAAGTAAGGCCATCTAATATACACTGAAAAATAAACGACATAATTTTTTAAAATTAGGGAGACATTGAAAAACAAAACCAGTACTGTTCTTCTTACCACAATATCAAAATTATTATGTACATAATTACTACAAAGACGACCCTAGTGCCACATCGACGAGTTATTAATACACGCTGCGTAAAAATTGTACTATATGTACCAAAAGTCAAATAACGGAGAAAATGAACCGAATCCAATCTACACGCCCTACGCAATGTATGAGAAAAACCACCCTTACTTGTTTGCACGCTTTTATGTAGCACTAAAACGTACATTGTTCCTTTTATCCTGGTTCACCCTATCGTTTGTTTTGCTAGATTTCTTATTGAGACATTGGGAATGATATTTGATGTGTTGGACGGGCGTTGTAAAATCTAAATAGCCGTTACAATTGTTTAATCGAAACTTCCTTTAAAAAGTAATATATTGAGCGATGTATGTTATTTTAATCAGATTACAGATATCGTGAAGCCGGCTTTGAAACAAAAGACCACTAATTCTAAATAACATAAGTTTGGAAACCAACCATTTGAAAAAAAAGTCTAAGCACCTAATATCGGAAAAGTGCCTCTAATTTCTAATACTTGATTAATCCAAGACATATTATTGTGTTATGAAATAGAGAATATGTATGTATGTTTGAAACAAAAAAGATCCATAACTACAATTATGTAGGTCATCGGTTATAAATAACAACCGACCCTTAGGAACAAGACGTATTCCGATCTGTTGGACACCCTACCCAGAGGGCAAACAACTACCTATAAGTTTGTACGGGTCTATGCGATAGATCAATTTTCTATCGCAGAGACCAAATATTTGAATAGAATGATATCACCGGATACAATATCTGGTTGAACGGAATTGATTTAATATTAACGTATGAATTCAAGCAATTCATAGGTCTTGATTAAATTTATTAATCTTCCGATATAATTAAGGTGTCCGGTATAATTTAGTTGCGAATTTTTGGTGAACTGCTGTGATTTTATACATATAACAATTTTTGACTTTATACATTCTGCTTCCCTTTTGATGTTGGCACGACAAAATAATTACAATGCACTGGTTGGATAATGAAATGCAATACAAGTGGATTACCGACGAGGTGGCGACCTTACGTCAGCGGGCACGATTATGTTTGACGGTTCTAACCTGGAAACAGACAGGCTGAACGCTAAACGCAATGCTCTTGAGTTAGTCACCATGAAGGGTTTTTTTTATGACGATGAATTTCTCAAAAGTTTTAAGATTTTCAGAAATTTCACTCGTCAAACGAAACTACTATATTTATTGATATGTGTTAAGCCTATGGTACCATCAGATCTCGCCTATTCTTATTGAAGCTTTAAAAACTTACGGCAAGACTCTACCACTTACTTTCTTCTATGAGCTTACATATTTTATTTTTACTATTTTTTCGATGTAGTGTTTTTGTAGTGTACCGCTGTTTAGTGTATTGTGTATTAATGAAGAGTGTCAGCAAGGAGACAGCTTCACAAATATGTTAACTTGTTCTAAGAAATGTAAAATGTATGAAGGTATTTTTCACTGTGCAAGTCACGTAGTTAATGTACTGTAGCAAATATTTTATGTAGTACATTACTAGCTAATCTACGTCGAAACTTAGCTTTCAAATCAGGTTTCGCCCCCGAGGAGCCGCTCTCAATATTATATTGACCTTAGATTATCGACCTACGTGTTGACTGCACAGAAGGGTTCACATTGTTTGATGTTTTGAAGTAAATTTAGTTGTGTATAATATAGTATACAGGATGAATATACATACATTTAACTTATATTTGTATTCCGAAAGGAGTTACAAGAGATGCCGTTAGTGATACTGGTACTGATGATCTGAGCATGATTGTCCAACAATATGATAGGGTAGAGCCAATCGCTATGTTCAACTAAAATATCATGACAATCTATACATAATATAATAAATTTGTAACCAATCGATGTCTGTACATGGATGATAAATAAGAAAAAAAAATACGGCGGGTCTTTATTAACGTAGTAGAACTCAATACAATGATTTTTAGAATATTTGTCTGTTTGTCTGTGCGGTTGTGCGCCATGAACTCAAAAACGGCTTAACGGATTGCGATGAAATTTAGTATAGAGATAGCTGACACCCTGGATTAACACTTAAGTTGCTTTTTATCCCAGAAACTTTAGTGCTCCCGTGGGATTAGGAAGGAATTATTAAATATTTGTTACTTTTTTGACCGACTTCAAAAGAGGAGGTAATCAATTCGACTGAATTTTTTTTTTTTTTTTTGTATGTTTGTTACTCGATTACGCTGGTATTTGGGATCCGATTTTAAAAATTTCTTTTTTTTGACCGACTTCAAAAGAGGAGGTAATCAATTCGACTGAATTTTTTTTTTTTTTTTTTTGTATGTTTGTTACTCGATTACGCTGGTATTTGGGATCCGATTTTAAAAATTTCTTTTTTGTCGGAAAGCATGATGTACTAGGTTGGTACCATAAAAAATTGGTGAAGACCTGATGAATATCTTTGGTCCTGAAGACCAGAACTCCTCAAAATTGAACGGTACAGCAATAATTCTTTTTGCACCTGGTTCAGTATAAGTGTATTACTACAAAGGGGGGGTTAAAAGGGGAAAGGGGTGTATGGGGGGGGGAGAAAATAGATACTAATGTAAATACTCAATATCTGTGGCAGTACTTAAACGATTTAAAAAATAATAATTTTGTCGACAAGTATGATATGTTAGATTGGTGTCATTAAAAAATGGTGATGGCCTGATGAATATCTTCGGACCTGAAGAACAGAACTCCTCAAAATTGAACGGTACGGCAATAATTCTTTTTGCACCTGGTTCAGTATAAGTGTATTACTACAAAGGGGGGGTTAAAAGGGGAAAGGCGTGTAGGGGGGGGGGTAGGTAAAAGATACAATTAATTTCCGTTTTCAATATAAAAGTTTTACTATAAACAGTAGGTGAAGAAGAGGGAGAGTGAGAGAAATAGATACGTAAATTACCGACGTAAACTAAGAGAATCCGACCTGGTCAGTGTCTAACAATAGCGGATATCATGATTATAATGACTTACAATTTTCTCATAATTTCACAGCAATAATATCATGTTTGGTCTGAAGGATTCGAAAATTTTAAAGACTACGTTTTGATTATATTATGATCACCTTTCTCATCATTACGATGCCTATGAAAACTAAAAAGGGACAAATAAAATAATTTTTAATAAAAAATAAAAACCGACTTCAAAGTGCTACTACAAAGTAACAAATAATATATATTTCATCGTGCTAGTACACAATGATTAATGTTCTTATTGACTTGACTAGCTAACAAATCTTAAATACGTAATATTTTGAAGGCGGGTCGCTAAATAACAAACACGTATAAATTTAAGCAAATGTTACACCATTTGATATTACATGTAGATCCTGCAATGTTGGCTCAGAAAGGCACGTAAGTAAATTAAACAAAAATGAATATAATGTGAATATAATCCAACGTGTAAATTTTTTGATGTTTTGATAGAATTTCTATGTGTCTTATATGTGTGTGGTAGCCTGTTGATAATTATCTAGATATGATCCACGAGACGGTTGACCACCGTCTCGGTTATAATTCCAGGGTATACACCTCCGGAATTATCGGAGTCACTTGTGTGTTGATGATATTCAATTACTAAACTCTTTAATAGTGATATATTTAAATCATAGTCAGGAAACCTGCATGACATAAAGGCATTTAAGTACAAGAAAGGGTATGTTGTGTCCCATGCTCAACAGTGGACGATTACGGCCTGATATATTAAGACAAATTAATATTCCGTGTAAATCTTGCGTGTTTTTCGCTAGAATTTCTTTAACAAATTAATGTTAAGCGTAAGGCGTAGGTACATGTTCAGCACTTAGCGACCCGCCTTCAAAATATTACGTATTTAAGATTTGTTAGCTAGTCAAGTCAATAAGAACATTAATCATTGTGTACTAGCACGATGAAATATATATTATTTGTTACTTTGTAGTAGCACTTTGAAGTCGGTTTTTATTTTTTATTAAAAATTATTTTTTATACTCAACGGAATGGATTCTCTACTCATGTTCACTAAATTGTATGATGACATCAGTTCGCTGATAAACTAAATTTCGCAGCCCGAGAACGAAAGCAAATACCAAACCCTTAAACCCCTACCCTAAAACCTAAACCCTTTGATTATATTAAACCAATACGTTGTTCCAACATACGAGCAAGGCTTGTCACAACATTGTAACGCTTAAATTCCTACATTTGGCATGTGCTTATTGAAATGTATTTTACTGTTTGTATGGGTGTATCTTTACGATAGACTGCAAGAAATCTTTTCAGCTCGACTGTTTATTACCAGCGTAAAAAGGCATTTTGGTTTTTGTGTTCCTCGATTCAGGTATCGTATCTGCGGCCAGTCTTTTCGCTATAAATTCTCGCTAATCCAATTGCATTATTTTAAGATTTAATATAGCAACTCAAAATACATCTTCAAAGTAGCAACAGGAAAACTCGAGAAAATTAAGTTTAAACCAAAATTCGTTACATTTTAAAGATTTGTGCAAATTCAAGCGTACATTTAAGACTCCCGTAGGCTCAAACTCAAGTGATTGCCACTTAAGCCCCTTATCCCTTGGGCCTTATCTGGATATCATTTCTCAAGATGGCTTAAATTCTGATACGAATAAAAAACGAGGACAATCAAAATGGATTTTTAAATATTTAAATCAAGGCAAAGAGGCTCCTTCTATGAAAATCATTTAAACATACAAAGCATAGAGAATCATAAAGCTATGAAACAGTTTTGCGTTCCACGTATTCCCCCTTCTTATAATCCTGGGTCTATCGCGTAGGCAGGCATAATTGTATTCAGTGACAGGAGATATCTAACTGTGGCCAAACGAAACTTTATCCGGACCGCTTTGCGTTTACCTTCATGTTCAGTGTGATTATGAATGGATATTATGTATGTTGCGTTCCAGGATTCCTATTATTACAGGAGCCGCGGGATGCAGGTCTCTTTTACCAAATTGCTGGTGAAATCCTTGAAGTCTACTGCCGAACATGCGCCTTGTCTAAAAATGTCCGCAGTGACCAGTTAAACTTGGCCTGCATGTACAAAAATCTGCAATCCTTATTAGGTTCATTGTAATATAGCTTAAATACAATATAATGAAAATGTCATTTGTAACAACTTTGAAATGACAACCTGTAAGTATTCTGTTCACAAATCATAATATTATAAATTCACGACCTTTATAAACTTCGACAACTTCAAGGAGCTGAAGATAATTGATGATTAAGTAGAAACTGTTGGTTCAATTACTCTCAATAAGTTTTTGGGGCTAAATCATGCCCTTTGACTCTAGCATGAAAAGGCCGGTTTACCCGGGCCGGTACCGTCGTCTCACCAAAATCCTTCATAAACTTTTGTTTTTAGTTGGCTTGTAAATTATAAGATAATCAAATCATACCTTGTTTCCATCCTTATCCAATTCCAATCCCTTTGTTCATCAATAATCCTTGAAGTTTTCCAACGCACTATATTTTCTAGAGTAGGTATAACAAGTTTATTTCGTTTCAACAAAAGTTACAAAAAGATTATACATAGCACTAGACCCCAGACTAGGAGTCCCTCTATTTTGGGATCTAGTTTAACTTGATTTTGGTACAAAAACCTCATATTTTTTCTACAAGGTGACTACAACAAACCTGTTAAGTGCAGTGTAGTACGGAAAAAGCATCTTCATACGTGAAAAGGTAATTTGGATTGACACAATTATGCCGGCCTGATTTTGTTCGGATATATACACTATACAGGTGACCGCCAAACGTGATACTTACGTGGTTTGCTCTGGCGCTTTCTTGAACACTTTTACGGTTAACGCTATCAGAAAACATCCGAGTACCCTATCATCAGAAAAATTCCGATAGCGAACATTGACCTTCGATATCAGGGCTTTTTATATTTAAGTAGGTTGCCCTCGCAAATCCGAGGATGATATCGAATGCAAAGACACAGCCCGACCCCTGCTCGGAATTAATTTAGAACCCAAAAGGAAAATTATTTTTCCTACACGGAATAAGTTCATATCTTGTTATGACTAGATCTAGTTTTTTTCTATTTTCGCTCTGTTTTCCTTTATTGTTATTTGACACGTGATGGAAATAAAGGTGTTCTATCTAGTTATAACATAATACAATATTATGTGTAATATTATATCAGTGTTCTAACCTACTATTAGGCAAATATACTTATAAATTCTTCCTAAATCATAATCATACGTTATGACCAACATTAATTTACGAGCTATACGTCCCAAGACTAAGTATGGGACAACTCCACGATAGAGTGGGGTTTAGTTACTAAAATAATATCTATAGTGTAATAATATGTATGACTGTTCCGTATTTTATTTTATTTTTATTTTATTTGAAATAGATACAAAAACATTTAACAAAATTAAACTTAACCAACTTAAGATATCTTATGCTAATAACAGTGATAAATTTGTTAAACTAATATTGTACACAACATTTTAAAAGTAGAATAGGTAATAAATATAATGAAGGAATAACTTAAAACGAATGTGTTTGTAATCAAAGACTTGTTAATCAATTAACCAACCCATTATAGTACCAATCTAAGTAATTTCACATACCACTCTACCACCGTTATAAAATCATTTCCGTCTACTAACTACACGTGCAAATCGTACATTTTCATTAGTAGCTCACTGTCACGTACAAGTTGATAATTTAATTCGCTTAAACAGATGCGTGAGTTGAAACCTTCAGCTGCTCTTTATTAATTTCATTATGTGTTCCGCGGCGTCATTAGCTTGTATTTTAGAAATAAAGAGAATAGCATACACACCTTCGCTGCCACTTCTGTAAACAGTGGCTATGAAAAAAATAACTTTTAGCACCTAAGCACCTTTTAAAAACGGTAGAGTCACGCTGTTGTCAGTCATGACTTAGCATGAATGGGCATTAGTTCCTCCGGGGCGGTACCGCTATCTCACAGAGGATCGACGTGCAGCGACAGCTTTGCTGTACACGTTTCGTTTGGTGAGTGAAATTACCGGATGCCCAATAGCCATTTAATCTTCCCATCCGTTTTGATTCAGCGTCGTGGATGTTCATGGGCGGCAGTGATCATTTACCACGACTAGTTTACTCGTTTGCCGAATCCATATCTTGAGGACACTAGTATGTCTTCAACACGTAATTATATTATGTACCCTTGTACATATTATGCATCACAAGATGTAATAGCTCCCTCCGTGTCCGTCGTGAGGCTAGGGCACAAATTACAGTCCCGGGTAAGTTGTGATATTTTTCGATCTTCTTTTTTTACTATAATACGGTTCATACATGCAGCCACGAGATCAGTGAGGCAAATATGATTTGTTAGTAATTTCTCCACACACAGAACTAGCTAGCCTATAAGATATATCTAGACTGTCCCTACCATTAGGTACATTGTAGTCACTTTGTATTCACGCATGCTGCACATAATGAGGAAAATAGGATTGAAAAGCAAATTGTCCATTGCAACATATTATACATACACATAGCAACACAGACCTAGCTAGACTACGAGACATGCGATGACGCGTCACATTGGGCGCCCGTCCAAATATTTACTGAGGCGGGCATATCGCGTTTATTTCAATAAAACCAGTGTTTACTGCAAACTGGACAGAGACAGTTGCTACGCTTCTATTTATTTTAAATATTGTTAAAATTAAATTATGATTTTGTTGAAGAGCAGAGTAGTATGTAGGACGCCGTCCAACTAGATGAAGCGACGATATTCGTAGGGTGGCTTTTAGCGGTTGGAGACGATAGGCTGAAGATCGAGCCCAGTGGCGTGCTATACGAGAGGCCTATGTCCAGTAGTGGATGCAGAAGGGCTGATGATGTTGATGATGATAATGATGATGATGATGACGATGAAGAGCAGAGTAGAGTAGATACGTGTTTTAGATTAACGCGAATGTTACACATTTATGTAAAACTATTTTTTACGGATCTGGTTTATGGTTTAATTATTAGATTAAAATCCGTAAAATAATGTTTAATTTTAATAGAGATACATTTCTTTGTTTTTGTTTATTGCAGACATAGACAAATTATGGGTTTATGTTTTTAGCGAGGACGTTTGACAAATCCAATAAAAAATTAATGACAGGCAGATTAATGGTGTTAAAATTTTTAATATACAATGGTATAGGGAAGCAGCTGTCTATTGTAGGCATGGGAGTGATCTTACTACGTTGTCTTCTCATAATATTATCCGAAAGAAAACATCAGTTCGTGTAGATTTTTTTGCGAAATAAAGTGCAGGCATTAGCGCATGCAAAATATATCTGCATCCTAGCGTTGCAAACCTGTTATTAAAACCGCTATGAAAACTCTATTCAAAGAGTAAACACATTTTAAAACTATCTCGATAAGTATTCAGCTGAATTAAAACATGCCGGTATCAAAAGCCAATGGCTTATTCACCAAGCTTCATTTGAATTTTTCCAAATGTTAGAATAAAAGGAATTATTTCAAACGGAATCTCTTTGGTGGTGGTTTTCAAAAGAAAATCCGGAAGTAAACGACGATCGCTAACTGTAGAAATATTAAAATGTTCTTACTCGGAAAAGTTTTGTATAAATTCCCCACAAAAAATGCCGCGATAATGTTACTTAGCTCTTTGTTTTCAAGATTGATGTTGGGGTTGCTGATTGGTAGATAGATACCAAAAGCTAGCTAGCAAATGCATAAAAGAAGCGCTAATTTCATTCCAAGAACAAGATCTTATTTTTGAACTGGTACGACAGTGACTTAGAGAGAGCTGGGTCTCTAGAAAGTGAGAGAAAACGATCTCTATCTCTGAAGATAGAGTTCGTTGTCTCTCGTCGGTCTAAACATCTTTATCCGTGGATAACCCTAGTTAGATCTCACTGTACTCATCATTAGATGCATTCGCTTCATTATGCCAGTACATTGAGGTGTTATTCTAGAGCGGACATCACAAACAAATTATAATATACTAACCACATCTGCGGGAAACCAGTGAGCAAGACGGAAGATAGCATGACCGTGTAAGAGTGACATAGGCAGAAACAGCGCTACATGTACCGTTCTTTTTATGCCACACAATTTGTTTGTGGTACCCCGTCGGTACATATCTCGGTGTAGTATAAAACCCCAGAATGTAAATTAATGACCAGTCCCCCTCTAACGGCTCAATCATAACATGAAACAAAGAAAGCAACACTAATTAATCCACTTCCACGGTTAAATTAATCCAACAAATCACAATATCCGCGGCTGTCGAGCGGAAAATATTTTTTCTAAAACAATGAAGCCTTTGTTAGTGTAATTTAGTTTGCTGGCGATCCATCAAACGGTGTCGACGGGTGGGCACGCGACGGAAACATCAGCGTCATCGGGGCTCCGTTCGTCCACTTTTTATTATTGTTAGTAATATTATATAGGTTGTTTTCATTGAGAAATTGAAGCAGATGTCGCGAACAATATCTGTGCCGGCATGCCAGAACTTAGAGCGGGAGGTAGGTAAGTCTGAGCTAGAGTGATTAATAAATACAACAGTCATATTTTTTTGGTCACGTAGGCAATGGAATAGCTCTTATGACAAGTCAATTCATAGGACTTAATCTGTATTTACAAAACGTTTGATATTTGGACATATTTAGTTCCGACATCACACGACACATGTGTCTTGGATATCAGAAACTACCAGAGACTTTCGGTGTCACAACACTCACATCCGAAACAATTAATGCTTGCGGTACCCACAAACATTTGTCTGTGTGAGGGGACGAACCCGCAGCTGCTCGTAGAACAGCTGGCGTCTAACCAACTGCGCCACGCAGGCTAAGTATTTTAAAAAGATTCCCTACTTTTTATCTCCACGAAATATTACATGTAAAATGGCTTCTTTATTACCAACTAAGCCGCAATCCACCATTAGCATAAAAGATTCAAATCACGCTCGACTGTATTTAAAGGCCTCGAGAACACAGGACACAAAGTGGTTTTTGAATAGCCGGACGGAAGATCGACCAAATCCCTCGTAGAAGGCCCTCAGACCCTTTCGTCGAGATTTTAATGTCAAAGGGTTGTCAAAGATCCCTTTCACAGGGACTGTTTGAGTACAATGTGTGCTGAGGATTTTTCACGCAAAACACAATGGGGACGGGTTGAAAAATTATATTTTGTGTCCGTGAATTCTCGGTTGGAAATATGAAAAATTGAGTAGATATCTTTTTTGCGTGGCGTTTTTTGAATGGGCAATACAGTGCTTTTGGAGAGCTCTGTTCAAACGTGTTAGTCCACTGAGGGGGAAGTAAGTGGAACTTTTCGAACAATATTTAGATCGGAAACAAAGTTTGTTTTTGATCTCATATGTGTAGATATTGAAATAGACTAAACTATTTGTTTCAAAGCCGGATTTTCACTTGCACTAAAATGTTCATTAAATGATCTATTTGACTTATTACGAAAAGCCTATGAACATAATGTCACTTTACCCCGGTGAACTTACTGGCAAATCCTTATCATCATTGTTGGCAACCGATATTGGCTTGGCTGCATCACGTTTCTCCAACAGCACGCCATTGCGTGTAATTCTCGAATTTCATTCCAAATCCTTCCTTCTAACCAAAGATACACATTATCTCAAATAATGTGTATCTTTACATATAAGCGATGATAATGCACTCGGTAGTGTATAGCACGGATCAAAATTGTATCAATAGACATTAGAAAATCGTTTCTCGTCAATATACCACCAAGGTATCTGTCTTGATATATAATCAAGACAATTATACCACCTTGAAACCGTATCGTCACTATACAATATTTTGCAACTACATGTATGGTAGTTCAACAAATTACCCGATAATGTACTCGCTATATTCATATCCAATTCATAATTCATAGAATCGATTGAATTTTTGTGGTCCAATGAGCAAAAATAATCGAATCTCCAATACAAAACCGGTAATTGATTGATGTGAAAAATATTTGGTTTCATTTGTTTGTAATATATATTAATGACGGGTTTATCACGTTTTTGTTTGTACGATAGCATATTTAAAAGGGTAGGCAGAAATGTCACAAGGAGAAGAATGCCGCCAACAATTCGCTGAGCTTATTTCCGTCCCAAGATCTAATCATTTTACCAAAGTTTTATTGAATTTTCGTCAGAAAAAGGATAAAATTAAGTTATATGTCATTAAGAGTAGATTCTAAAGTTAATGATGCTAAAGAGTAATGTAAAACAACATAAATGGATTAAATCGAAAACAAATACATCAGTTTGGTTTATTACGAATGCGAGATTTCAACCGCTTAGTAATTCGTACATTAAATACACCAAGGTTAATTCTGTGGCTCTTGTGATGAGTGATACAAGTCGAAAATCATCATTTTACAGGAGAGCAAAAACAAGATTTAAAAAATTCTCAGTCGTAAACTAAATGTGCTAGATTAAACTTGAATACCTTATTTTGTGGGGAAAAATGTTTTCTTTCATTGTGCGTTTTAGGTTTTCTGATAAATATTATGTTAAAAAAGTAATTCACGAGAAACATGTGAGATATACCTCGGCTTATGAGTAACATGTGCAAAAATGTTGTGATAAATAATATAAGTGTAATTATATTACGTCGCACCTAAATACTGTGTTTAAAGTGCTTTCGTGTAAACTGATATACAAAAGTTTACAAAATGTAATAACTAATTTGTATGAGTTCCTACGATAATGTTGGTCAAACAAAAGATAAAGGTATAATCCGTAAGATTATGTTTTTTAATCCGCAACCTTCTACTTTCATAAATTACTTGAATAGTATCTGTTTGCTAATATTCAAGTCTATTGAAAATATGTGTTAAATAATACAAGTCAAGTGATATCTCTCGTTAAAATGATATTATGTAATGTGTAAATAGATACAAGTTTCATATTATTAAATAATCAACTTTGTTGCGATGTTTTTAATAATAAATAAAAGGTAAGATGGGTCTCCCATGTATTACCGGATAGTATAAAAAACCCTTAACTGTTAATGAATAAAATAATAATAATAAATCAACTTTAGTCAAAAATAACTGCTTGATTTAGCAACTCAATCAATATGGAGTTTGGTGTAGATAAAGGTGCGGTTATCCATGTCAAGCGAGGCTAGGTTGCAGTCTCTGATGACATAAATGTCTCAGAGACTGTAAGACTCAGATCTCTTTCGCAGACGGAAACCTACAAGTATCTGGGTATGCTTGAGGATCTAGATATTATAGGTGCAGAGGTAAAACAATCAATGAAGGAGCGTTTCTTTAGCCGCCTGACAAAAGTTCTTAACTGTTTTTTATCAGGTGGAAACAATATTCGTGCGTTTAACGGTTGGGTTATGCCTGTACTTATGTACCCTTTTGGCAAACTCAGATGGACTCAGACGAAATTGGACGCCCTGGATCGTAAGGTCCGGACTCTACCAAATGCACATCGTATGCATCATACAAGTTCGTCAGTGATGAGGTTGTGCATCCCGCAGAGATGTGAGGGCCGAGGCATTCTTAATGCTAAGGATCTGCATAACCGTGAGGTGTGCAATCTAAGGGAGTATTTCCATCACAGCTACGTAGATATGCATAGGGTTGTAGTTATAGTGTGTAAAGGATTTACGCAGCTCTCATTGGCGAATGAGAACTGGCGGAAGCCTTTGGTGATGAGCGTTTAAGATCGCGAGGAAGTATGGAAGAGCAAAGAGCTGCATGGTCCGTTCTATCGGGCCCTACACGGGCCTGAAGTGGACCGGCCTGCATCTGTAACTTGACTACGTTTTGGTAACCTCTGGGGAAACTGAGTGTTTTGCTTTTGCAATCGTGGACGAAGTTATTAAGGCTATAGAAAATACATCCTGAAGGACGGTACGGTCGACATTTGTAGGGCATGCCAACGTCCAAGCGAGCCAATGGGACATGTAACTTCCGGTTATTCGTATCTTGCTAACGGCGAGTACTTGCATAGAAACAACCTAGAAGCCAAGATCATACATCAGCAAATCGTTCTTCGATATAGACTATTGTGACTCTTGAAGTGCCATATTACCAGTATGTTTCCCAACCAGTTCTTGAAAATGGTCATTCAACGCTGTATTGGGATCGGTCTGTTATCACAGATAGGACTATTGCTGCGAATAAGCCTAATTTTGTGATAATAGATCGATTGACGCGCCGAGCAATACTTGTTGATGCTACCATACCGCATGACGATAACCTCTTTAAAGCTGAAAAAAAAACAAATTGTCTAAATATTTAGATTTGGTACACGAGGTTACTGACATTTGGGATGTAGACTCAACAATTATTGTCCCGATTGTTGTTTCTGCACATGGACTGATACCAAAGAGCCAAGACCAACATCTCCGTTGCCGTTGTTGGTCGTTGGGTCAAGAATCAGACCCAAAAGGCAGTATTGCTGGACATACCACTCATAGTGAGGATGTTCCTTACTTTGAATCCCTAACCACTGCACCGGTGGCTTGGGACTTGAGCCTCGCCACCAAAGGGTTAACTATTTGTTTTGTACTTTTTTAAGTAATTTTTTTAAATGTAATATGAATGTACAAAAATATAAAAAATCTTACAAAATAAACACAATTACAATAAATTAACTTTAATAAAATTTAGATTCAAAACTAATTTAATTAAATTACAAATTTTTAAGGCACAGTTTTAACACAATTATGAAAATCTTAGACTGCCTCGATGGCATAGTTGTATTACGGTACGGTTACAAAGCTGAGGTCTCTGGTTCGAGTCCCGGGTCGAGCAAAGCCCCCTATCACATCGTGGGACCGAACATACAAGGCGAAATGTGGGTGTTCTGGTGGCGCCTCTGACTCTCCCTTCGGGGATAAAGGCGCGAGTTTATGTATGTATGTATGTATTAAAATCTTATAACGTACTTTTACAGTATGAATGGTAAAGGTCTCTAATCTCAATAGTATAGTGTCATATACTCAAAAGTTCGAAAACGATGCAAATAATTTTTAAACTAAGAAATAACACAGATGAGTATTATACAAATACTACAATAAGAAAGCATGTAAAATCATTCCAGAACACTTGGAAAAGAATAAGGAGTTTTTTTCCATATGTAAATCAAAGATAATTTGAGTAAAGCAGCAGTAATATTGATAAATAAAATTTTTATTTTACATTTTTTTGTATGTGGTATTCAATAAAGAATTTATAAATAAATAAATAAATTATGTACCAATACCGTTTTGACAACTGCCATTTTTCAATAAAATATAGAATAATAATATAATGTTTCTGACAGCTACGTAAAAATTTTAGTTTTCATATATTTACCTTGGATATTGTATCTGATGATGGAATATAATATTATAATAAATCATATTTATAGTACAAAAGTATTATATATTTGGACATTTGAATTATTGGTTCTGTTGTATTTAAATCAATATACTCGTAATAATGTATTGCCGCGCATAATTGTCTCACTTAGCACATCTTATTCGATATAAAATATTTTTGTAATTTGTTTGAGTTTTAGATACAACTTGATTTGTATTCGTTTGCACATAAAATAAAAAAATCTGTAGAATGATATATGTCGAGATGTATCACTTAGCACATCAAAATCAAAAATTCACATTTGAATTGGTAGGTACATGTCGAGTTGTACCCTAGTCAATATTGGAAAAAAATGGTTCAAAGTGATATAACCCTCGATATATCAATATTCAAGTTAAATGCACTAAAAAAAAATTATGTGAAAATAGTTATAATTGTACTTATACCAGTATCCACAAAAACTGCGAATTAATCGATTACAGAAACGAGTTACAACTCGAAATATATCAATATTCACGCAATTTTCGCCAAAATAGCAGCACTTGTATCACTTTACACAAAATTATCTCCGTAACTATAGCAGATAGAAAATCGTGAGTTAGACCAAAAAAAAGCTATTTTTTTCTTATCATTTCTATATAAAAAACTCAAAAAGGGTACAACTCGAGTTGTATCACTTGTAACAAGAGCCACAGAATTATTAATCAAATCGATACCAAAAGCAAAAGTTAATATTGACGTTAATTACTTGTGTAACTGGTGGGTATTGGATGAGAACGAGCTAGACGTGTTAACACGTCATCGACAAAGTAATAAACCGAACAGAATCCCCAGGCGTAGTAATTAATGTTCGGCACTCGCATATATTCTAATATCAATAATCTTTTATTTACTTTATTATTAGTGATTATTGATTCTTTTTTTTCTAATTTCTGTTTATCTACTGACTATTCGAAAAAAGACAAGCTCCCTAAGAGCCTCGCTGAGCTCCCGAGCTCGGTGCCAATTCTTTTGCGTGCCACTGTTGATCCTGGCTGCCAGGAGTTGCAGTGGTGGGTGTGTGGACTGGAAAGTCTGACTATTGGAAAACAATTTTAACATCAACACCTTCAACCAAACAAAGCACCTTATTGAATATACATAGGTCTTTCACATAGACCCCCGCGGTTGTTTGTTCGATGCGACCTGAATCCGGTGACTTTCTGCAACCTTTATTAGCTCCACTATTCACCTCGTGGATACATGTTGCTATTTTATTAATTGATAAGCGGCCGGCTGTAATCGGTTCAATCCACGCAACAAGATATTTTTAATTAACTTCATTTTTGACAGAAATTTATCCAGCTACCAAACATCTACTAGGAAAGGGTAATTTCTCGCCGTTCAACGATATTATGCTGAATTGTTTGAGACTGGACATACACAGGCTGATCCCGAAACGCGATACACTTACAAGGATCACTATAACAGGTTTTTCATTATAGTGTTTTGTTGTTTCTAACATTATGTAACACCATGCTGTTTATTGTGATATTATACTAAGTTTGACGGCAGATACTTAATTAGTCAAAGACTGAAAACTTGTAATTATAATACCGACAACGTATTTCCAAGCTCATTTAGCTACATCAGGAATTTCTCAATAGATTTGATTAAAGCGTGGGTAGTATACTAGTTTAATGAACTTTCGTTCTATACGGTTCAAACCACAGACAAGATTCTAAGTATATATATTATAACATAAGTACCTTCAAATCTAAGAAAACTACTTGTGTCAGTCTTTGGCTCTACGTTGGCATAAGAACAGTGGTATAGTGATGAAATTCTATATTTGCCAAATTGACTTACGGCTTTATTGATAGACAGTTTCAAAACCTATTTTAGTTATAAAATGTTTGTCTTCTTCGCTCTAACTAAATTCAAAAGTCGTTCGAAGGGGACAAAACATTCGATAACTAAAATAGGTTTTAAAACTGTATATGAATAAGGCCGTTAATGTTAAACTATGTTGTACAAAGCTTGGTATTCTCGTGGTAATTAAATAAAAAAAATACAATACACGAGCGGACTGCCCCGGAGGCGCAGTTGTACTACGGTATTATTGGAAAGTTGAGGTCTCGGGTTCGAATCCCGGGTCGGCAAAAGTGATATTGAATTTTTCTATTCATTATCAGCCCGGAGTCAGAAATTTGTGTCCGATATGGAGACAGGCTCGCCCCCTATCACATCGTGGGACGGAAAATACAAGGCGAAAAGTGGGTGTCCTGGTTGCTACCAAGGGAACTTCTGCCTAACCCTTCTGGGAAAAAGGCGTGAGTTTATGTATGTACAATACACGAAGGAGCGCGATTAAATTAATCATCGTTGAAGTGAGTAAATGAAGCTTCGGTTAGATGAGCGTATACCTAGGTATACGTATGTATTTGCGGGATCTATGTATTTAGATTCATGTCTGCGGTTTAAACCAATGCGTGTCATTATATTTGACAAATATGACCTGAAATCAACTAAATGTTCAAACCATGTAAATATCAATATTTTGATGGTTTGAACATTAAATATGAAGATAATATGAAATTATTTGCACTATGATGTGTTCTGCTGTATTCATGTTTACTTCATTGATGACTAGATGGCGCTGACCTACATACGCGCTTCATACGCTATGTTTGAATTGCGATTATTTCATTTTTTTCATAACTACACTCGTGTTACGAATTTCTTGTAACTTGTTTATTGTTACCCATGTTTTTGGAAGATTTGGTTATTATTATAGTATTATGGGCAGTTAGAATGCTAACTTCAATAGATAAATGTTTGTTTAATTACTTTTTATTTAAGTTTCGATGTTTTGTATATTTGTTTGCGTATTTCATTTGTAATAGTTATATGTATAAAGTTTAACATGATAATTTTGTAAATTGTTAATGTAAATTACTTAGAATACTTATATACTTTGAAAAGATAAATTAACCAATATTAATCAAATTTGGGAGTATGATTAACTTGAAAATTGATCTCCGGACCTTGTGGATCACAGCCCATGCATATGACTAAAACCACATTCTTTCTTTTTTTACTTACTACAATATACAGATGATCAGTAGATTAAACGATAACATAAAAACAAGCAAAAGAGCTTACATATAAAACAAGGAATAGAACATAATGCAAACAAACCAAATTTAATTACAAAACAATCGCTAAAAATGCAAATTTACTGAACACACAGTAAAATTTAAAGAAAACACATAAGCGTGGCACATTTGGGGATCGTCGAGAATGGACAAATATCGAGATTTCGTATCAAATTTATATGCTTTAGGCAGATAACATGAAAAATGAAATGAGAGATTTAAAACATTTCGTTTATTTGCCGTAGCGTTGGATTATGGGGTTGGTTAAATGATTTGAAACAAATTATATATTTTATAGCTTAGTACAAGCGTTTCAGCTGATTTTAAAATATTAAAATTAATGATAAGACCTTATATTTTATACATATTATGTGCACATTTTACTTTATTGCACAGGCCATTTCAGAATTATCAAAGACTATAACTATAATATATATTATGCAAAACAAAATATCGTCGATAGCGACAACACGCAGACAGAACTTCATAGATTTACATTTATTTCTTGTTTTATTGTGCCTTTCATCGTTTACGTAAAATACAGGAAAAAAACAACCGAAATTAATAAGCTCTATATAAAGAATTCCAAAATAGACTAAGGAAGATAAAACGAAAATGGCAAATCTTTGATCTGATTACTCTATTTCCAGCAAGAGTCCTTAGATAGCGACCAAAGTCGTTTTATTTTTATTTTATTTTATTATTAAGCAACACTAACATTATGCTTACAATTATACATACATGTATTTTTACTGGTAAACATAACAATTATGATTGTTGACAAATTAGCTTAAGAGTGACAGGAAAACAACTCCATACACGGACACAAAAAATAACTGTAGAAGGTAAACATAAATAGAAACAATAGAAAAATTAATAAAATATTTAAACAAAAAAAAAAATGAATGGTTATTAACCCCTAATGAAAAAAAAATACGAAATAGAAGACAAAAACTAAATTAGATCTAAAATAAAATAATCATAAAAGTAAAAATTATGTGAAAATAAAATTTATGAAAAATAAGAATTATGCGAAAAATACGAATTACGAGTAGTTGATTAATTTTTGCAGTAAGTAATACATCTTTTAACTAAAACCATATACAATGGACTACACTTATACATAGCAAGCTTCTTAAATCAACGCATCAGTTGGCCGAAGCCTGGATTTACGGGGATAAGGCGCACTGAGCTTCCCAGAGCTGCATCGAAATGTACGATGACCCGGTGAGGAACTGTAACTATGTGTACTCTAGACTAAGATATGGACCTTGTGTCAGCATGGTGACGTTATGATCTCAGAACATTTGAATCGGTGCGAAATTCGAACCCGCGATAATTCAATATACTGGTTGGTGTCTTCAATTATTATACTAAGAAAGTCAAATTAAGAAAATGTTTTATAAAATCTTTCGTTATTAAGCTTTTTTACCGGTGTACAGATTTGTCTCTCTAGTTTGACATAATTAATATGTCCATTTACAGAATGAGCAACGACGATTAGTTTAATAGCCAATATAGATTAGCAATGATTTAGATGTGCGGTAGCTTGTTGGTTACAAACGGGGCGCAAACTACCGACATAGTACTTTCAAATCTCTGGGCAAAGCTCCGATCATCAAAATATGTGTATTGGTAGTCAATTACTTTGATTTGTTGAGATTATGAAAAACATATCGAGAAAGCTTACAAAACAGAGTTCTTTACAATAATTTCTATATAGTGAAGTCCGCAAACCACACTAGGCTAGCGTTGTGGACTATGGCCCAAGCTCTCTCAATCGTAGAGTAAAGCTGTGCCTTGCAGTGGGGTGTTACGTGCGTACGTTGAACAATTATATTTGAACAGAAAACCCTCCTCTTATTTTTTTTCAGAATGATTATATTTCTTAGTAGCTCGATATAATAACTTAGTTATAAAGTTGTTAAGAATATTAAAGGAGCCTTTTAAAAAGTTCAAAAAACTAATCAAAAGTATTTTATAGCTTATTGACGAGAGAAACCTTAAAATGGTTCATGAACTGAAGTTAATATTACTCGATGGATAAAAAGTTATCGTTAAGTACAATAAATCTGTATGTTTTGGTTATTTTAAATTATTTCAGACATTATTTCGTTCTAAGAAAGTCCACTTCTTGCAAACTTCAGTTTAAAAAGAGTGACGTGTCATTTTTATATTCTATTCTGTACATTTGTATTACTACAGTATTAACATTAACGAATGTGCTATTTTGTAGCACTATAATATCATCATACAATATATGAAAAAAAAATATATGTCCACAACTAGAATCAATATCGAATCACTATTATCGAATCACTAATTAAACAGTCTTACTACAGCTGTGTGGGTAGTTTTGATTTTAGATAATTTGATTTACAATCGGCCTCTTACTTTACAATACGTGTAGACACATCTACGCTCAACCAAAAGGATTCTTATAGCGAAAGAAACAAGAATCTTCATAATTTATATTGTAAAAGTAAAGTAAGTACACTTCTGTACTTGTAGAGTACGATTGAGAGGGATTAGGCCATATAGTCCGCCACGCTGTCTACCAAGAACTCTTCATCTAGTTTTAAATGTAAAGAAGAGGAAAGAAATTCTACATATATGTTACTATTCCACAGTACATATTGAAATATTCGATTAAATAATGCTTCCTACTCCTCTTACAACGCTCCAAAGATATCCCACAGGGATAGTCCTTTTTTCCTCTATATAAAGTAGCCTGTTTTATTTACCTTGACTTGTGCAAAAAATAATGTCGATCTTTTCCTCCGGTGCTACATGAAAGAAGGATGAACTACCAAACTCATTTTCGCTTAATAAAGAAATATATTTAACAGTCACGTATGTCCCGGTCACACACTAAGATAAAAGTCCCGTCTCGTAAGTATCAGAACAATTTTCTTGGTACAGGGATCGAACGCGCGGTCTAATTTCACAGCCGATTCATAAACCATAAACGGCATGAGGACTGCTATTCATATTAAAGCAATAAATTCAAACACATCTTGTGGAAGAAGATCTCACCATCCCAATTACATTATCGAATTAAAAATTAATATCGCGAAATAAATAAAATTCTCAATTCTAACTCTAGGCAGATGAAACAAGAAAGCCTTTATTTTTTCCCCCTGTTTATCGTCGAGATGTAATTTAAGGAATATTTCTGAAGGTTTTCACCGTAAATAATTCGTTGAGAAATATTAAAATTGAGGAAACTCCTTTATGGTGCTAATGGGTAGATCCCACAGGACCGACTGCGTTGAAATCAACTGTCTCCCGGGTGCTAGCCGATTTTCCGGAATGAAAAATATTAAGAGTACAAGCCATATTTTTTTTATGTTTCGTTAAAAATAACGGGTAATAAAAATAACATGGTAGCTTTTTACTTGTCCGACTGTATAAAAAGTGGTAGATTTTATGGCGGGTTCAATTATGTAAGAACTACTTTTCTTATAATGGGACGACAAAGATGATGTAGTGTAATCAAGATAGTTTTCACCGTCGCGAGATGGCTATGTCTCGCCAATGGACAGCATCCCGCCCTAGTTGTAACTGGATATATACAGCATGACAGACCTTAACCACTGTCTTTCATAGATCGTGGAATACTCGGGGTGAAAAGTCAGTATTCACAAATAGCATTGACTAGGCATCACACTAAGCTAGGTTAAGATGCAATAGACTATCCACCCGATATTTATATTAGCTTGTAAACGCTTATTGCTTAGCATTCATTAATCGATTGTTATATTGAATAAGCTTAAGCCAAAGTCTAACTCGCCGGCCTAGTGTGAGTTGTCGGATCTTACCCACAATAGAAAATGTTAAAATCTCTATAGCGTGTAGGTTTCTTACGATGTTTTCTTTCACCCTTAAAATAATATCAATTCAAACGTCACTCTGAAAAGTCAGACGCGTGTTTTGTATTCGAATATTTTCTCGGCAGCCGCGTCCAGGGCGATATATGGAGCCTATAAATATTAGCGTCCAGTGGTGGGCAACAGCGCCACTAGTCAGAAAGCTCCGGTATTGAAAATGAAAATGAAAATAATTTATTGAATCCATTAAAATGTTCAACATTGTTTAGATTCAGTAATTTTTTGAACTACCACCCGGTTCGGAAAGCGGTTTTCACTAGAGAAGAACGGGCAAGAAACTCTAGTGTTGCTCTTTTCAAAATTGGTTTCTCCAACTCGCTTGCTCAACGTGTGTATGGGAAAGTATTATTTTATAAACGCTCAATTGCTGTAATGACTATGGTCTGTAGAGAAATAAAGGAATAATAATTAATTAGGGAATAATGGATTATATATGTATCTTCATTATTTTATACTTTTCACGATACAGTGATTGTAATGGATCTTATGTAAGTAATGTGCAATCCAAATACAATTTTCAGTGGCGAGAAATGATCTCCACCGGTGGACACGGTAATGTCGGCCTTTGAGACCAGATATACCGAGACTGAAGTCAAATTGTGGGTCACCATGACGAGGTCCCACCGTCGGGCACGGTGGCCGGTCTGGGCCAATACGCAAATCCCGACTCCTTAGTCGTAGTTGGATATACAAAAAATCATTAGATTATTAATAAATTATATGAAAATAAATTGTGGGTTCTGCTCGTAATTCAGACATCAACAAAACATCGACATAATTTTATGCTTAATATTGTTTGTAGGCCGTAAAGCTTTATAGGTTGCTTTTCTATTCTAATAAACACGATTACTTTATGATTGATATGTACGTAAACAAAACAGTAAAATCCAGTTATTAATCAAATTTCGTGACATTTTATTTATATTGGAATATATTTTTTAATTTTTTAATCAAATGATTCATCAATCAAGTTGTTTTTCTCAAAAAATAACGAGAAGAAAGTGAACTTGTGAAAGAGCCGTCGCATTTATTTACTAAGCGCATGTTATAAGTTAGTTTCTGTAATATTTGCATTTTTTGCATAACGTACAATAAAGTATACTAATAAATATTTCTCAAAATCAATTAAGGATAAGATTCTATATTATCGTTAACTTAACAGAATAATGTTTCAATTAAATTTATATCGAGCACAAATTGCCGTGTAGATAGCAGAAGGTCGTTAAGTTCCAACTGGCAACTACCCTCAAACTTAATTAATATTATCAACATGTTTGTTTAGAGATATTGTTTTAGGAATTTCGTCATCAAGTCTGCTAAACAGGGGTTATACTTCCAAGAGTTTTGGGTACGTATTAATTTAGTAAAATATTTTCGCGGTTGTTTTAGCATTTAGATTAAATTTTAAGTTGAACGATGAATTTCGTTCATATTTTTTTTTATATTTGCTGTATTTATCTTTAATAACCATAATTCATATTTGTTAACCACAAATAATTGAAATTAATAAACAACAGCCAAATACCGCAAAAAAATAATTCTGAATTTTTTTTAATTCATCTCACTCCAGAAAAATCCATAAAAAATACCTTAAAAACTTACGTATCAAGCATCCATGACACAAGCACACACACACAAACACTTGCACAAGTCACGCACTAGCACAACGTGGGTGGACAGTGAAAATCGATGTTTTCACTCCGCGGTGTCGCCGAACGTGCGCCCGTACGAAGCGCAATTGCCGACTGCGGGGGGCGAGTGGCGCTGAAGTCGCCCGGACCGCGATGTGAAAACTATTGTATGGTATTCGGGTTATTGTTTTTAGGCCGATATATGTAAAATATTTAGGATCTTGAGATATTTTCATATTAGATATTTGCTTTGGAATATTTTTTTGGTTGATTTATATTGGAGTATTTATGTTATAGGCACCCAAAGAACTTTTGGGTCGACAAAAGTTGCGAATGACTGAAAAATCTTGCTGTTTGTTATGATTAGAATTCTGTTTGCTTCTTTTATCATTCGATTTTATAAAACTTAAATCTACATTTTGAACAGTAATTAAACGAAATGTTATTAATTTGCTAAACATGATACAATTTCGATGAATCCAACAGGAATATGTGAATAATTCCTTGAATTTTTGCAGGGTAGTGATTTTTTTATGTTATTGTAAAATAATATGCAAGACGATGCGTTGTTTTTCATGACGTAGCCTTGCATGGGGTTGCAAGACCTTCGATTGATTTCTTACTATTTCTTTTAAAAATAATTGCGTAGAACTGTTAGAATCGTAAAATAAGTAGGTATGCTTTTTTTTATTTAAAAAAAACCTCCCACAAAGTCAATATAAATACTATACACAATTAGCGGTAGTTTTGTGAGTTCCTCTAATTATGCTGGCATATTTTTTGTTTTATTTTTATTGCTTTACAATAAAGAGTATTTCTATATTATTATCTAACTTGTACACATAATCTTAGGTAAATAAGCTTTCAATCAATTCAACCATCGGTTATCTTTGCAAATTATGTTTCCTGATTGCCAATCGCTTGAAAATTATCTGCTGATGATCGCTGTACGGTGTTCAGGACGTAACCGGAAATTACTATTCCTACTAGGTTTACCGACATTGCTGCCCTGTGTTTGAATCACAAACATGAATCTACAAGTAGGTACTACGTGTGTCAGTGTTTTGTTATCTACCGTAGCAGTAAAACAGTGGTTTAATGATGAATTTTTGTGTTTTCGCGAAATAAATAAATATGTCAAACACATACAAAGTCCTGACCCTATACTAAGATCGAGTCTTATGTTATGGGTATCAGCAACTACAAGAAACTTTTTGGTCTCATAAACACTCAAAAAGAAACATATGTGTCTAACTTTGTTACTGAACAACCTGATAATCGCTTAATAATTAATGCCAAACGGCCGCGTGCGACTAAATGAGACATCGTTGAAGTTAGTAAATCAAGTTTCCTTTGAACACGTGAAGAACATGTTCTCACGGCATCTATTATAATATTTATATTTCTTAATTATTATTGATGTATGTGGTTTATTTCTATATTCTGACTAGTTATTGGTAATGTACACAACTTTTGCAAGCTAGAAGCACCAGCAATACGTTTTTAATTACACTTAGCAGTGGAGCTCAGCGAGTTTCTAGGAATATAACTTGTCTTTGTTTTGTTACGAACTTCGTCAAATAGTAAAATTTATTGAGTTTGTAAAAAAAATTTAGTGTAAATATTAGAAAGTCGAAAGGAAATGAACTGGATTGCGGGCTTATTATATTTTAGTACCTTATAATGTCAGTATTAGACAAATATTACTTTTTGGTTCATAAGTAATTCCTCGAAGAATTGTAACTAGTAAATAGCATTTAATAGGCCAAATCATTCTCTAACATGTATAAGGCATATAGCACGGCAGACCCCCATATAAACTGAGGTGTTGAATTGTGTAGTCGGTATTATGAAACGCCCTCTGACCCGTAAGGCCTTACAACCAGGCCCAACACCTGTGCGCAAAAGCATTTTTGCATTTCACAACTCCCGTTAGAAAGGAGTTCATAAAAATAATGAATGGGCGAACAAAGTTCTCATAGTTTGCCGTATTAAAGCGAGCGTTAAAGTTGCCGACGCAATTAGATGTGATTTAGTGGATCCGTCCACCAAGATTGGAGATTGTGGAATCTTTGTATTATCTTTTGGATTTAAGATTCAGGAGTTTTATGACGGACGGTGTAATTACAGAGGAGTTGCGCTTCAAAGCCATGTATTCATAGTTTCATCTTTCATAATTACTGTACTATTAACTGGTTAAAAGAGCTATACTACGGTTTCTTGCTCTTTCTTCATTGGTAAAAACTGCTTTCCCAATCGGATGACAGAGGAAAATATGACTGAATCTAAATTATGTATAATTTGTGTTATGGATACGTTTTATTTCATTTAAATATTCATATATTTCTTGTGTTAACAACCTCCGTAATAGTTGGTTAGGTTTGCTATGAAACCAGGAACCGCCAGTTCGATTCCCGGATAGCGAAATGTTTTTCCACAAATATTGGAATGAGTGTTGTGCCACCTAAAATTCTTTCGTAGTTTTTGTTATACATGACACAAAACTTGCGAACTTACTGAGGGGTACTATGTGTGGGACTTATTGACGCTTATTTTCATCCGGCACCTGTAGGCTAGTGCAGTACCATACAAATAGAATAATTATATTTGATGAAAACACGTAGTTTTTTGTTATCAACTATTATTTTTCCTTCACCAATGGTACCTACGATATATGCTGTTATTAAAAAAAAATATTGTTAAACAATTGTGGATGATATTTTGGTTACTTGGAATTAAAATAGTTTTGTTGGCTGTACAAATGAAATATGTAACGTGTGGGCCCGAAAATGGAAATTCCCTTTTGCCGGACGATTTGGCGGAAGATACTACAACGAAAAATTATATTTTTAGATTAATAAACTAAAAAAAATGCACTGATGACTACAAGAACTAAATAGTTAAAAAGAGAAATTTTCACCGCAAAAACACACTTCCTAACACACTATCCCTTACACTCACCACTCCAACTCTTGTAAACTCAGCAACCAATTTGATATATCAATTATCTCTGCAAAAACAGTCAACAAAACAAAACCGAAAAGGATTAAAACTCACGGGTAATTACTTAAGAAGAAGCTGAAAGAAACACGGCATGGGCCGAGCTAATTGTGCTTTGATAAAAATGTTTCTCACCGGCGCGGCGCGACGCGGCGCTCGCTGACCTCTTTCAAACATGCTTACCTTATGTTCTTCATGCTTGTAATTATGACATCTAGATTTTGGAATTAATCAAGCCGCTTCTGCCTTGATGGCGCAGTCGGGCTACAGTAGGTACTACACTACTAGTTGGCAGAGGCAACTAGTAGTGTAGTACCTACTGGTTACCAGTTTACCAACAACTTTACGCCTTGTTTATTCCGTCCCACAATAGGGGTCGAGCCTATTGCCATATCTGGCACAAATTCCTGACTCCGGGCTGAGAATGAATAGAAAAATCCAATACCACTTTGCCCGGCCTGGGATTCGAACACTAGATCTCAGCGTTGTAATCGTACCGTAGTACAACTGCGCCGAGACCTGTTTGTATGGCCAGGCAAGGAAGAGTATTTAAGGAAACGGAATTCCATTTTAAGAAAACGGGATGGTTATCTGTTGCTCGGCATTATAGCTGTGTCGGCCTGATTCTATTCAGATGTACACAGGAGAATCCAACTCCGACAGTTAGGAGTAATAATAAATAATGTGTTTCGGTATTGGTAATTACGAGAACTACAAGCTCTCACCATCACCTAAGCTCGAAGTAACTACTTGCGGATTGCATATTTTTTTACTCGGGGTCGCGTGGGCTTGAATCAAAAAAATTAAAACCACCAAATCAATTCCCTATTAAACTATTAAATCCTACATAGTACAGTAATTTTAAAAACAAAATGGAATCAACCAATCTTTCAATCTTAATTGTATTTTTCAACCAATCTTAATTTTAATTTCTACAAGTTAATTAATAACAGTTGCCAAGATGACCTACTTTTAATTTTCGCTTAAAAGAAAATCCGTCTGCGAGAGCCAATTCGTCGTGTCCCTGAGGTATAAAAGTTGGAATTAAAGAAATACGAGAAAAATTAACAAAAACAAACCCGGTGTAAATCAAATAAAAAGTTCCCGTTTGCCAGTCGGCGCGAGTGGAAACTGATTTAGAATCAAGTCGCTAGATGTCGCTGTATTGAGGTCGAAAAAGTTACGGAGTTATTTTTATATAGCAGTAGAAGGCGACTACAAGCCACCTGGTTGTAAGTTTAATACAAAATTATACCCGCCTAGTCGTAATGAATACAGACTGAACGCGAAAAGTGACACACGTAGTTGGGACATTATAACTAGATTTTCAACAATATAGGATTGTGGTACCGTAGTCGCTGTCCACATGGATATGACGAATAGGTAAGATGTTTTATTTTTGAGAGAATTTTAACGATTATTTCAACAGATATATTTTCGAAGAGACTGATTGATCTGTTTCGCCACTCAACTCTTATCCTTGGTCATGTAGGAAATAAAATAGCTCTTAAACTGTTAGAATTGACGGATCGAATTATTTGCTCCATTTCAAACAACGGGAAGATCAACTATCCAGATAAAATCATGCGTAAGTTGTGCAGACTTTCTAGAGGCAGCCATCTCGCATCCATGTATACTCTATGTGTACTGCCTTGAACTTAAAATTACATTATGACTTTGCCACTACAAAACGGAAACATTACTGTCTTACTAAGGCATTGTCATCGTAATTGCCGAATTACAGTAATAAGACGCGTACACCGGCACCCGAGCTTCGCTCACCCCGTGCAAATCCTTGGGGATTCCATTCAATCTTACACACACGCGAAAAGCCGTGGAATCTGTTTAAATAATCCGCCGGTGACTCGTCGAGCCTTATTTACCGTGTTATTTTTGAGTCTTTGTTTTGTAATGTGAAGTTAAATCACTGCTTTTATTTTCTTTTTGTGGAATTTTCTGTCGGGAAAGTGCCGCGACTTTGCTTGCGTCGAATTGATGGTTCATTGTTTGGAGAGTAATGTTAGTAGTCTCAATGATCGTGTAGAGATTCCGACGCATTGTTGGATTTTTTACATATTTTCTTTAGTATATTTGGATTAAGAGCTGCGTGTTTCGATCCGCCATTTAAAACATAACAAATCGTCATATATTTGAAACCTGTTCAACTACTTATCAGTCACGTACTCACTCGCTCATACATTCACTAGAAGAAAAACGTAATAAAACCTGTTCGTTAACTGATATATGGATAATAAGTCCTGAAGTCACAGAATATGTAATCATTTCCCCACTACTACGAGTAAATACACTCACTCCCACCCGAAACAAATAATTGTAGATAATATTTTTCTTTTTGCGGGGATTTCAATCAACAGCTACTCGTTTAACATCCGGTGGGCTAACCAACTTTGCTATTAACGCCGTCGAATATTTGAGCTAAAACTACATTTTACACCAAAAAATATTCCTGCCAGAGCAATTTCTTCCCAAAAACCTTTTCACGACCTAGTTGACTAGAAAACTTTACAACATACACGGAGGGATGTTTGCAAAATAAAACCGCCGACGTAACTTTTTCATGGCCGTTCGGCGCCTACAAGAAACGCGCGCACACCCGCTTCTAATACGTGTTGTGTGGACTGAAACTTGGTGATGAGAGGAGCGGGTTTACTTTATGCAATAACATTAAAAATTGTATACGAAAACTTGTAAATGGTATTTTTACTAAGAAATTGAAATGATATAATACACAGAGTAGAACAATGGTTTTAAGGCTGATGAATATCCAGCAGCGTTGATAGACACGTTTTCTTCTGTCTGCCTTCATCCCACAATTACATGCAGTCGGCACAAGATGATTTTTGAGCTGTTTTACATTACGATTGTGTTTGGAGTATGAAATCCAGTGTATGATAAGAACAATATAGCCTAGGCAACAATTAACAGAGAACGTCCAGTCAATCGCACGATCATATGATTTCAAAAATTAAATATTCCGAGCATTTCAATAAAACATTTTTTTTATCTACATAATATTCAGGAAGAAACGAATGATAAAAACGGGACGCGCATTATGCAAACGCGATTTTAATCAGATACGTTTAACCATTTTTAATGAAAGTATTTAAAAACAATCAAATGATGCGTATTCAGAAATCTAGAAAAATCCTCGCTTAGCTTGCCACAACGCGCACATTCTTCCGAGTCGTTTTAGATTATCCTTTTTCCGCTCGCTTGCGTCAAAGCAATTCGTTTGATCCCCTTTAATTAATTAATTACACATATGTAATTATGTGCGTGTAGTGTTTATGTTTAATTACAACTTCAAGGGCTCTGGCAAGCTCGCGAGACGAATCACTGACGAGTGTTTACAAAATAAATATACGCTGAAGTCATTTTGTTAGCTTAATAACCGATTTTGGGCACACCCAGAGTATATTTATTTTAAGATCTTTGCGTGTGAGCTTGTGTAATGCTTTTCTTTATGTTGTTGGTTTTCCCTAAATCTGGCTTTATCGAAATCGGTGTGAAAATCCGTTTTCTTGGTAAATATATTCCAATTCTCGTGATATTTAGCGTCCTCGGTCTTATACTATATTCTTTGATATTTATGACACTTATCCTAATTAAAAAATATTTTATTTTCTCCATCCGCATGGATCACATTGATGTGACAATGAGGAATTACTCTATATAGTGTCTTTTGTTGCCTTTGCTTTGTTGTGTCTACTCTTAAAACAGTGACAGCAGGAATATTAAAGTACACGATACATTATTTATTTTAGAATGTGACGATTTGGAAAAAAACATAATTGTCGTGAAGTCATACTAAAGTGGCTATTGTTGTGAAAATCTCATTAACCTTTTAGAATCTCTTCTTTCGCTCTCAGATCTATATTAGCTTATTACATATTCAAAAGATGCTGACGTTTCTACCTCAAACGAAATTCACAAAGGACCTCTCATTTGTTACAACTCTGTAGGGTAGGTTGAATTTAACAGTCAAAATATCGAACTACCAAAACTTTTAACTTAAAAATAATACTAAATTTGTTGATACCTATACAGTACACACAAAATAGTTAAAAGCGGGGTGAACTTGCCTTTGCGAGTTTATTCATTGAAAAAGGCAGCGCGGTGTAAACACATTGGTTTTGATGTATAAAGGGGTTTGTAGATGCGGCGAGGCGCGGCGTGTGCCTCGGGGCACCAGTGTATACGTTGCCGAAGTGGCTCCGAGAAATTCCAATTCAGGCTTATTAAATTTCAATAAAGGCTTCAATTTTATATATAGTGTATTGATAGAATTTAATTTGAAAGTAGAGTTGTTGGATCCAGGGTTCTGAGTGTAATGTATCGGCTCTTAAGCATCCAGTCCATGGAGATTCTCACAATCGGGGTTTTGAATGCAATAGGCTTACTCCATAGCCCAATAAGCTCATCTATTGTAAATTGTTAAATATCTCATACCGAAAAATTCAGCCTCGGTGGCGCAGTTGGTTATTTGCTGGCTGTGAAACAAGAAGCCGCGGGTTCGATCCCACCGAGAAATATATTTGTGTGATCCACAGGTATTTGTTTCGGGTCTGGGTGTTTGTGAGACCGAAAAAGTCCCTCGTAGTTCCTGATACCCACCACATAAGACTCAAGCTTATTGTGGGGTCAGGACTATGTATGTGACTAGTGGGTGTATTTATTTATTTTTGTAACGATCTCAATTGTATTAAGGTTTCCTCACGATGTTATCCTTAACCGTTTAAGAGGCGGTAATTGATAACAAGGATTGGTAAGAACAATACCGTCCAGAAAAAGTGCCAGTTATCACAAGATGATCGTCTCTTGCTAATCTTCACAATTATGCCGGCATGTTATATGTTGTACTAAGTAGACCCCAAGACCTAAGACCCTAAATCGTAGATGGGTATCTATGAAAATCTGCAGCCAAAACCAAATATAAGTTGCATCCAACGGAGGCAAATAAGGCACGTTATGCGAAAGTTAGAAATCGCTGCAATATGGTGTGTAGGGACGCTCAACGACGCCACATTCATAACTCAGTTCAAGTCGAGGATCCAGCTAAAGTCTGGAAGTTCCTCAGGTCACTAGGAGTTGGTAAACCTCGTCACGAGACTTTTCCAAACAATCTAGACATTAATCTGTTAAACCAGCACTTTTCTTGTACTTCCCATATTGATGATGGAATGAAAGCTTCTACTATTAATTATCTTTCACAGATTTCTGCTCCTGACCTTTCGGCATTTGTCTTTCGTCAATTCACTGCTTGTGATGTTCGGAGGAGCATCATCTCAATTGCATCTAATGCAGTTGGGGTGGATAGCATCAGCCGAAATATGCTTCTTCCTATTCTTGATTCCATTCTTCCTGTCCTTTGCCATATACTAAATTTTTCCATCTCCAATGCTGTGTTTCCTTGCTTATGGAAGGAAGCACAGATTATTCCTTTACCAAAGAAACCTAACCCTAAATCCCTTTCTGAATACCGTCCAATATCCATTCTGCCTTTTCTCGCCAAAGCCCTCGAGCGTCTGGTCTATAACCAGTTAAGCTCGTTCCTCGCCAGACATGATCTCCTTAATCCCCTTCAATCCGGCTTCCGTCCTGGGCACAGCACAGTCACTGCACTTGTTAAAATCACCGACGATATTCGTCTGGGGATGGAAAACAGTCAGTTAACTGTGCTGACGCTCTTAGACTTTAGTAACGCATTCAACACGGTTGATTTCGACATTCTCCTAGCTATACTTCGCTCCTTCAACATATCTCCAAGTGTGATTGATTGGTTTCATAGTTACCTGTTTGGTCGCCGGCAGTGTGTTCGACTAGGGGAAACGATTTCGCCATTTTGTAACACATCTGCCGGTGTACCACAGGGTGGCGTTTTGTCTCCACTTCTGTTTTCAGTTTTTATAAATTCTATTTCATGTAATCTTTCTTCCTCCTACCACCTTTACGCAGACGATCTTCAGCTTTACTGCCAATCTCCCCTCAATCAGCTGAATGATGCTATTCGTCTTATGAATAGCGACCTTCATGCTATTTTGGAGTGGAGTAAAGCATACGGCCTTAAATTAAATCCGGCTAAAACACAAGCCATTATTGTAGGTAGCCAAAAAACCATCTGCAAGGTCGACTGGTCTCATCTGCCTCACGTGGTGCTGGACGGGGTTATCATCCCGTTTAGCGACACTGTAAAAAACCTTGGCGTAATTTTTGATCGCAGTTTATCTTGGGGCCCACAAATAGTGGCAGTTAGCCGTAAAATGTTTGCTTCTGCTGGTGCGTTGCGTAGGTTGCGTAATTTTCTTCCAAATACCACTAAGATTGCGCTTGCACAGTCTCTCTTGCTCCCTATTCTTGACTATGCCGACGCCAGCTATCTCGATCTTACCGAGGCCCAGCTAGATAAGCTTGAGCGCCTTCAAAATTTTTGTATCAGGTTTATATTTGGATTGCGCAAATATGACCATGTTTCTGAATATCGTATTAAGCTCAAGTGGCTTCCCATACGCCGTCGCCGGAATGTTCACATCCTGTCTCTTCTCTACAGTGTTCTGTTTAATCCCTCAGCTCCGCGCTACCTTCAGGAACGTTTTAGTTTCCTACATACTGCCAATTCACATTCTCTTAGGTCATCAGAGAATCTGAAATTGCAGTTTCCAGCACACAGAACGTCGTTTTATGACCGTTCATTTACCGTTGAGGCAGTCCGGCTGTGGAACGCTTTGCCTCTCACAATTAAGCGTTCGTCTTCGCTGGAGACATTCAAACTGAAGGTGAAAGCTCTCTATCTTTCGCAATAGTTTTCTCAATTTTATGTATAATATTAGTATGTATATATGTATGTTTATGTATTATATTATATGTAAGTTTATTATACTTTTATTTATTCGTTTTTATCGGTATTTATCTATGTAATGTGCATGTATGTATATTGAAGATAATAAGCACCGCCAGCAACAATTCAATGTTTCCTCTGCTACCCGGTTGTCTGGAAGAGATCGCTTAAAGCGATAAGACCGTCGATTATGTCACCATTTTTTTTTTGTCTGTTTTATCCTTTTCGTTTTGTTTATTTTGTAATATGATTTTGTGGTGGTATAATAAAGTGTTAATTATTATTATTAATTATTATTATGGGTATATCCCATAAGTTGGGCGTATGCTGATACCTTGAACTTGTTATATCCATTCTCGCTTGCAAATTGATAATTAAACAACAAAGCTCGTTGGTTCGGTGGCTAGAATGTCTGCCTTAGATGGATTCCGGTCTACTTGTGTTACCGCGTCTGTAACGCCTTTGGGAGCAAGGTATTGAATTCTTGTATTATTGCTTAGATTTGTGAAACATTCAGAATATACGACTAGTTTTGAGACATGTTGAATACGAATAGGGAAGAAGGTTTCGACATAACATTTCCATTCAATGGCAAGATAGAAGCCTAATCCTATTTAACATAAACAAGAAAAACAACTGGAGTTTATGAGAATGTATGCCGTTCTAAACAAAACAATTGTCAGTCGATTGTATTTTTGCACAGCACTGCACTTACTAAGAAATGCAAAGATATTATTATATTTAAAAAATACAAATAAATTCACACAATCTTAGTAACTACTCTTAAAAGTTTATGAAAGCAAATTAATAAGCAAACAAAGAATAAACAGAAATACCGCGGCAACAACGCGAGAAAACCAGTTACTATTAAACACTGTTACTCTGTTTTACTAAACAATTTAAGCATTTAATGTACGAAACGAAAGTACGAAACAACAATTCAGTGAATGGCTATTCATTTGCTTTTGTTACTGAACTTAAAAAGTTTTTAGTAAAGGAGTTGCCTGCCAGCAAGCAGGTCACGTGGTAGAAATGGCCAGTGATGCCAACGAATCCTTTTTATATAAATGTATAAAAGGAGTGAAAAAGGAAATGTAAGTATTAATAGTATGTAGTAGACAATTATTAGACGTACAAAAATTAATATTCTTTTTTTTTGTCGTTTTTCTGGATACTGGTACAATGAAATGGCTAAAATGCACATGATGATAAGTAGAGATCAATATTCGTAGACTATTCACGAAAGACATTTACAGGTTAAACCTAAAAGGCTACACATCCATGGGTCACTGCGAGAGGTTTTCTACACCCAGACAAATATTTGTGGGCCACACAAACATTTGTCTTGCTGCTCGCATCAAATCTGTTTTAATGCGATTTCACAGCCGGTTTTCTTATATTACAAATCGAGCCATGGATACTGTCAATAGGTAAAGTTTGATATAACCATTTTATTGAATTGATATAGATTTCTCACAGGCTAGCACTAACGGAATGTCCAGAAACGCCTCGTTATTCCTCGGACAGTCCACTGTCATTCTTATATTCCTCCTCCTTAGCGAGGATTTGCAAGCTTTCCGCCTTAGGGTTCCTTCGCAATTCATACACGTTAAATTTGCGGAGATCTGTAGCATATATATATATATATATATATATGTCGGAGAATCATACAGATTGCGATTTATATGGCCGTAGTTGCCGTCCGACATGATGATTCTTATTAATCAGTCAGTGCGCACGTTTGGCGCTGTTCCGGGCAAGATTACAATAGAAACAATTAAATATTGTTAAACCGATCACAGACTCTACTGACAGACCATTCAGCGTTACCATAGGCAACCGATAACTTACAAGACTTCAATCATGTCGGACTGTGTTGCAATTCCAATAAAATAAGTAACATCAATGCGTATGGCATTCATCCTGCGTGGATCAAACTTGTGTAATCTCTAACACGGCCATTCTGCGCCTCAACGCGCTCTCGCGTTGCTTATTGACATCAGAGCGAAGCTAGATGGAACAGCGCATAGCACCCAAGCATAGTATTTACACAAACAGCTTTCAACCTCACACACAAAGCAAAGCGTAACAGCTTTCAGCACGTGACTTCTAACGTTTAGCAAAGCGTCGTAGCTTTCAGCATCGACCTTCAGTCAAAATAAATCAGACCCCAATCTCACTGCAAAGCGTGGTAGCTTTCAACAGACAACAAGGACAAAGCGTTAATGCTTTCAATTTATCTTGCAAAGCGTGGTAGCTTTCAACAAATCACAAGGATAAAGCGTTAATGCTTTCAATCCACCCTGCAAAGCGTGATGGCTTTCAACAGATCACAAGGACAAAGCGCTCATGCTTTCAATCCACCCTGCAAAGCGTGATAGCTTTCAGCAGATCATAAGGACAAAGCGCTCATGCTTTCAATCCACCCTGTAAAGCGTGATGGCTTTCAACCGATCACTAGGACAAAGCGCTCATGCTTTCAATCCACCCTGCAAAGCGTGATGGCTTTCAACAGATCACAAAGACAAAGCGCTCATGCTTTCAATCCACCCTGCAAAGCGTGATGGCTTTCAACAGATCACAAGGACAAAGCGCTCATGCTTTCAATCCACCCTGCAAAGCGTGATGGCTTTCAACAGATCACAAGGACAAAGCGCTCATGCTTTCAATCCACCCTGCAAAGCGTGAAGGCTTTCAACAGATCACAAGGACAAAGCGCTCATGCTTTCAATCCATCCTGCAAAGCGTCATGGCTTTCAACAGATCATAAGGACAAAGCGCTCATGCTTTCAATCCACCCTGCAAAGCGTCATGGCTTTCAACAGATCACAAGGACAAAGTGATAATACTTTCAATCCATCTTTCAATAAAGCATAGCAGCTGTGAGTTTCAATACAACATTTTATCAATCACCAACACACACACGACAAGCTTTCAATATAAGATTATTATTTTTCAGCACAGAATTACTACAGAATTATCACTAAAATTCAAACAATGATTGGCATTTTTACACAACAGTGGCTTTATTAGTCATAACGATTTTTATCTTTCGTCGCCTGCTCGTCCATCCTATTCTTATCTTATTCCTGGTATTAACTCGTATATCCTAATTGCATCATTCCTTAGTATTCCCTGACGGATTGGCAATTACCTCTTCAATATCTTTGTGTCACTAAGTTTGCTAGAGGCCTGATCTACCAGATAATTAATTCTGCTTGTCATCTATTTTTGTCAGGAGTTATAAATTCAGTACAACGAAATCAGCATGTGCCTACACATATCATCTATTATTCTTCTTCTTCTACTTCTACTTAGGCGTTATCCCGGCCGGTGCCAGGGTCCGCCTTCCGGCTTAGTCTCCTCCATTTCGCCCGGTCTTCGGTATCCTCAATAGTAAGGCCATTGACTCTCATATCTTCCTTGACGACATCAAGCCAGCGCTTCTTCGGTCTATCCCTCGGTCGAGGTCCTGGAATGTTGAGGCTCAGGCACACATTGCCGACGTACTCCTGCGGCTTTCTCAGGACATGACCTTACCATCTCAAGCGATACTCTTGGAGTTTATCTGTCATATCGCGGACACCAAGGCTGCCGCGGATGTGCTCGTTACGGATGTATTAATGTTAAAATCAAAGGTTTGGAGACTGTTTTACTTGATTCCAGAACTCCAGAACGCCGCAAAGCACGAAATTTCGTCCTAGTCTGCACTAGGTCCATGTAGCATACAATTCCAGATAATGTTTGCATACTAACCAACACTATGCTCTTTTTGTTAAAGACTAGACTCCCAAAGTAAATGATGCGCGGACTGTCTATATTCGCCATTAAGTGCTGAACATGTTCATGTTGCGTGTTCACGCATGCGAATCAACGAGCTTAAATTTATAGTACAGTTTAAGACTTTAAGTTACCTTGGCCAGTAAGAAAGTGTAAAACGCAATAATCAATATTAATCCACCCATTCTACCTTATAAAATGATGAATTCAAAAGAGTTAGTCATAATCGTAAATGTCCGGCCACAAAAGTATTGTCTGAAGTGACCAACTGCTTTTACCATGGCAAGAGTTCCAGTTTTATTATTTATAACGGCACGACTGTTAGTGACGGAGTTATAAAATCTCCTTAGCGGAGATTACGGGGGTGCCACGTTGGGCATCGGCGCTACTCGACACAGGGTGCAATGCGGAGGTACCGTGCAGGGTCCGCGGCGCCGGGCTGGCCACACTCCGGGCAATTAAGATAGTCGACAGCGTTCTACAACAGAAAGTTCATTCATATGTATCGATTATTGTAATTTGTAACCGCTACTTTATTCATTCAAGAAATCCCTTAAAAGTCGTTGGTACTTACTTTCACACTTTACAACAGCAAAGTGACCATAACCCGCACGATGGCAAGCGCGGTGTAGACAAAATGGAATATCAACTGGCACTATATGTTTCCCTTTCGCCGATCCACACAACTATGCCGGTCCAATTACACACGGATATACACGGGATGGTCTCGATACGCTAACGTAAGTAACCATAATGGGTATCTATCCACTATTCACTGTCGTAGCCATCCGGGCAGAATGAAAATCCTACCACTAGCAAAATGGCCTTCGACCATCTCACTCACATAATAATAATAATAATATTTCTACACGTCACGCCGGCCTTCTATAAGAAAATGGCAAAACACCATTCGATCCAGCACTCATACTCCAGACCTGGCTGCAACGTGGCTTGCTTATGTCACAACACGATTCTGCTAACATCGTAGTTTTGCTAAAGTATGCGATAGGCCTTAGTTTCATTCTTACAGGTTAGAATAAAATAGCACCATAGCCATTGGCACTGGCATCTGCATGAAACTTAGTATAGATACTGTGGCTTAAATATCATTGGTTCATTGGTTAAGATATGAGCTGTCTACTGCCGTGTCTTGTAGCAATTATTCGCTAATTCAATTAGGCATTTACCGAACGCCAATTTATAATGCTGGATCCATAAGAATTGATGAATTATGGACAAATTGTTTCATCTGTGTAACAGTATTAAACGTGCTATGTGTTATGACTTGTGTTTACAGACGCCAACCTTGTCAGATACAACTAATGTGCGGACATGCTTATTTGAAAACTATAATTCAAAATGTCGCAACCCAATATTTTATTTTTGCGACGATTCTTTACCAGCCAAAAGTGAAATACAATTTCGATGCTTGAATCAATAATTTCTACCAAATATAACAGTTACACAGTAAGTATTGTATCCCTGTTTAGCATAGGACTTCTCCACAATCGAGAGTTCGATTGAAAAGAGCTAGACCACAGACCACTATGCTCAGGCAGCGTACGTTGATTTGTTTAACACATGACAGCAATGTATGCTGGTTTCCTCTCTATATTTTCCCTCACCATCAACGCGTGTGACAATTCACATCAAGAAAAGCACCTGGCCAAACAATATCAATTCGCTTACCTCTTAACTTGCGGCAGACTCTTTTGCAAAGGGATGGATACTCAGCGCCAAAGTAAAACCAAATTTAAAACAATTATAAAGGGTTTTAGTGTTTCGGGGAGCAGCTCGGCCACACATAATATGTCAACACGTTCTACAACAGATATCGATGCTGCGGCGCTAGACCCGTGAGGACAGCGACTCACTATGTGAACTGACGAATCATCTGTAACATACTGGCAAGCAAGATTGTTGGCGATAGCCAAAACTCATTGTTAAAGCAATTGATGGTATCTTAGCCTATTTTCTATACGTGACAAATCTTATGTCCAAGCTTATCGCAGGCATGACAGTTCATCTACGACTGCGGAGTAGATTTCGGACTATTGACGTTTTGACTACAATAGAAATATTACCAAAAGTGTCATAACCTTTAGGTACAATTCGTACGACAAAGTTATTTGAATGTTCACGTCGTACCTGGACAATTTATCCGCAAAAACCACATGGCTCCCCTCAATACTTTACCAATCGTTATAACAAGATGATACCTCTAAATAATTACTTCCACCAATTGCATGTTGATGAAAGCGCATTATCTTTTTCAACGTCAATTTGATCTATCAATCTTCTTTTCAATGCCAATGGACTTTTAAATGACATAATCAACGCTTGCTTTTGCTGATTTTGCATCTTAATCAATATTCGCCATTGTAAGCGTATATTTTCTGGCGTATTCTCCACATCCGTAGTTCTTTGTCTAGACGTCTGTAATTCTAGAAATCTCGATATCGTTAGAGCTGTCAGTATCTAGCCCATCCATCAGCGTCGTCTTGTTGATAGAATGCCCAATGTACGTGGCCGCACTACTGAGCCTCATGATCTGACGGTAAATATTCTTCAGTTTGGGTAGCAGGCAATGCGGCAGACACAAGGGATGATTTTGAGATCGATCCCACCGCTGCTGTCGGAGAATCATACAGATTGCGATTTATATGGCCGTAGTTGCCGTCCGACATGATGATTCTTATTAATCAGTCAGTGCGCACGTTTGGCGCTGTTCCGGGCAAGATTACAATAGAAACAATTAAATATTGTTAAACCGATCACAGACTCTACTGACAGACCATTCAGCGTTACCATAGGCAACCGATAACTTACAAGACTTCAATCATGTCGGACTGTGTTGCAATTCCAATAAAATAAGTAACATCAATGCGTATGGCATTCATCCTGCGTGGATCAAACTTGTGTAATCTCTAACATATATATATATATATATATATATATATATATATATATATATATATATATATATATATATATATATATATACATATATATATTTGTTTTCAAAAAAAAACATCAAATAGAGATAACATGGTTTCTTATAGGGAAGTTTCTTGTAGGTTTAGAGGCTTGTCTCTTTAAAGTATTTGATGGTGGAAGCGTTCATGACTACACCAATAAGAAAATAAATAAATAATACCATATATTTAATGTTGTTACCGGTCTTTAAGGTTTAACAGAAATATATATATATATGTAGGATTGAGTTTTGATAATGTATACATTTAATTGTATGTATACATTTAATATATATATATATATATATATATATATATATATATATATATACATATATATATATATTTGTTTTCAAAAAAAAACATCAAATAGAGATAACATGGTTTCTTATAGGGAAGTTTCTTGTAGGTTTAGAGGCTTGTCTCTTTAAAGTATTTGATGGTGGAAGCGTTCATGACTACACCAATAAGAAAATAAATAAATAATACCATATATTTTAATGTTGTTACCGGTCTTTAAGGTTTAACAGAAATATATATATATATGTAGGATTGAGTTTTGATAATGTATACATTTAATATTGATGTAACATTTAAGTAACAATTTGTGTAAACTGGAACGTGAGTGGAACGAATGCAAGACGGAATTGAGTGAAAGTAGGAATGGAATGAAGGGAAGTGGAGAGAGGAAGGACGACGTAATGACGAGTGCATGTACAAAAGTATTTTTCTTTGTAAATTAATTAATAAAAGGAGTGAATACAAAAGAATTTAATTGGCCCGAATCCTACACCTTCCCACAAATTTGGGGGCTCGTCCGGGATCAACCGGAGAATATCACGATCGCAATTGGAACATAAAACGACGACGACGAAGCCGGCGCTACGCAACAGCAAGTAAAGACGAAAGACGAGTTGTTAAGACGAAAGACGAGATTGTTGAGCTGTGTAACGGCAAGGCGGCTGCTACTGTGCAAGACAAGCTACATTTTATACAAAGATGGATGGAGACAAGCGCGATATAAATTCGACGGTTGGAACATCGGCCATGATGTCATTAGATGGAGTATATGGCGTACAGAAATTCAGCGGAGAAGACAAGACATATTCGTCATCAAAATGGGCTGCCGATATTGAGGACAACGCGGAGATTTTTGGGTGGAGCGCCCAGCAGAAGTTAATCATCGCTCGAAGGTCACTCGTAGGTACGGCTGAGTTGTGGCTCAGATCCGAAAAAACCTTTAAATCGTTCGACGAGTTGAAGGTGGCCATTTCCAAGGAATTTCCTGACGTATTAAATAGCAAAGAAATGCATGAATTGATGGCAAGTCGTAAGAAGAACAAAGATGAGACGTTGTACCAGTACATGTTGGTAATGAAGGAGCTAGGAAAGAGGGCCAGATTTCCAGATTATATAGCTATTCAATACATAGTTGACGGCATATCAGATTACGAGAGTAATAAGGCGATACTATATGGCATTACCACGTACAGTGCGCTTAAAGAGAAATTAGCTATCTATGAGACAATGAAATCCAGGATGATTAAGGAAAACGCAGGCAAAAAACGTGTTTATGCAAGTGATAGTTCGGATAAGTCTAAAACAAGCACATTTAACAAGCAAACAGTGTCGCTTGCGCGTGTCTGTTTTAAGTGTGGTGATAAAAATCATGTTGCGAATCAATGTTCAAATGGGGTTAAGTGTTTTAAATGCAATAAATTTGGCCATTTAAGTAAACAGTGCAGAAATGAAGTAGCCTCTAGTGGATCAAAATTGATTGCAAGCGGTTCCGGACAAATAGGTCAAGGTCATAATACTATGTGCGTCTGCGCTGAAGGAAATAACGAAGGATTGAGTTGTAGAATGGAAAGATTGACCATAAACAACGATAACTGTCAAAAGTATAGTATCCGTCAAACTGACGTTTTAAATATAAACAATACAATAAAAACAAACATATCAATAAAATCAATTAAATTATGTGGTATTATAGTGAATACTTTAATTGACACAGGTTGCGACTACAATTTAATAACATCTGAATTATTCTTTCAGTTGAACAATGTGACTTACGTGAGAGATAAAGTTATGCTAACGGGGCTAGGATCAGCAAAGGCATGCACGCTCGGTAAGTTTACAACAGTCATTGAAGTCGATAATTATACCTTTGAAACCTATTTCTATATAGTTCCAACGGGTATTATACCCTATCAAGTCATATTAGGTCAAAACTTTTTAGTAAATGCTACAATATTGTTAGATAAGGGTACAGTCAAGCTCATGGCACAAAATGATTACAGTCATTGCATGTTAAGTTTGCCTATCGCATGTGAAGAACCTGTCTGTATGATCCCTGCTGTTCAAGAGCTCATTGAAAACTATAAGCCTGTAAAAGTAAAAGAGGCTCCAATAAAATTAAAGATTATATTGAAGGATGACATTCCAATTTCTCACCGACCAAGAAGATTGGCGATTAAAGAAGAAGAAGTAGTTAAGAGTCAAATAGAGGAATGGTTGGAGAAAGGAGTAATAAGGCCTAGCTATTCCGAATATGCCAGCCCACTAGTTTTGGTGAAAAAGAAAGACGGTAATTTTAGAGTTTGTGTTGACTATCGAAAAATAAATCAAAAGATGGTTCAAGATGAATATCCCTTACCAGTGATAGACGACCATATTGATAAGCTTAGCAAAGCCAAGATATATAGTACACTTGATTTAAAAAATGGATTTTTCCATTTGCCAGTAGATGAAGACTCTGTGAAATATACAGCTTTTGTCACTAGTAGTCCAGAGGGTCAGTACGAGTTCTTGAGAGCTCCATTTGGTTTATCTATATGCCCAAAATACTTTAGCAGATTTATTAACATAATTTTTAGAGATTTAATTAATAGCAAAATTGTTTTAATTTTTATAGATGACATTGTAGTTTTGGCTAATGATGAAAGTGAGGCTTTAGAAAATCTCAAATTAGTTTTAAAAGTAGCTTCTGATTATGGGTTAGAAATTAATTGGGGAAAATGTCAATTAATGCAACGGAAAATAGAATATTTAGGTCACCTTGTTGAGAATGGTACTATTAAACCATCGCCAAGTAAGACTAAGGCTATTTGTAATTTTCCTGAGCCTAAGTCAGTAAAACAAGTTCATAGTTTTGTGGGACTGACCTCATATTTTCGTAAATATATTGAAAATTATGCAGTCATTGCTAGACCATTGACAGAATTGTTAAAAAAGGATAAATTATTTTATTTTGGAGAAAATGAGAGGCGTGCTTTTGAAATACTTAAAACAAAATTATGCAGTGAACCTGTCTTAAAATTATTCCAGATTGGTTTAGACACAGAATTGCACACTGATGCATCTAAAGATGGCTTTGGAGCGATTCTTATGCAGAAGGATAGCCTAGATGAAAAATTTCATCCCATTCATTACATGAGTAGAAAGACCAGTGTCGCTGAACAAAATTTTCATAGTTATGAGCTGGAAGCCTTGGCAGTTGTGGAGGGTGTCAAGAAATTCAGGAAGTACTTGATAGGAATTCATTTTAAAATTGTGACAGACTGTTCCGCACTCCAAAGAACTTTATACAAAAAAGATATATCAACAAAGGTTGCAAGATGGATCTTATTTCTCCAAGATTTTGATTATGAGATAGTACATCGACCAGGAAAGAAAATGGCACATGTAGATTCCTTAAGTAGAAACCCTTGTATTTACATTATAAAGTCCGAATTGAGTGCAAGAATATGTAAGGCTCAGAAGGAAGATGAAAATCTTAGTACAATAAGATACATTTTAAAGAATGGTCAATATAAGGATTTTTATATTGAAAATGACTTAATTTACAAAGGAAGTGAGAAAAAGTTAGTAATACCAGAAAATATGGACAGTGAAATTATTAAGAGAGCTCATGATGTTGGACATTTTGGTAGAAGGAAGACTATTGACATTATAGAGAAGGACTATTACATAAAAGATTTGGACAAAAAAGTTGGAAAAATTATACTAGGATGTGTCCCATGCATTTTGGCCACTAAGAAGGAGGGAAAACAAGAAGGTTTTCTCAATCCTATAGAGAAAGGGGAACTTCCATTAGAGACATTACACTGTGATCACCTTGGACCATTGGATTCTACGAAGAAATTATATAATTACATCTTAACAGTTATTGATGCATACACAAAATTTGTTTGGATATACCCCACTAAGACTTTAACCGCTAAGGAGACAGTAGATAAGTTAAAAATTCACCAAAAAGACTATGGAAATCCAACAAGAATTATTACAGATAAGGGAACAGCTTTTACGGGAAAGGATTTTAAGGAATACTGTGATGAAGAAAATATCCAGCATCACACTGTGACTACAGGGATTCCAAGAGGCAATGGACAAGTGGAACGCATTCATAGGATTATTATATCCGTTCTAACTAAGATGTGTGTACAGGAACCAACCCATTGGTATAAGTATGTGAGCCAAGTGCAAAGGGCCATAAATAGCACTTATCAAAGGTCAATCAACACCTCACCTTTTAACTTATTTATTGGTATAAAGATGAAGCTGAAAGAAGATGTTAGTATTTTGGAACTAATTGAAGAAGAATGCAGACAAGATTTTATTGAAAACCGTCAAAATTTAAGGCAAGAAGCTAAGGCACAGATTTTGAAAATACAAGAGGAAAATATAAAGACATTCAATAAAAGAAGAAAAAAAGAATGGGAATATAATGAAGGAGATATTGTTGCTATACGAAGAACCCAATTTGGAAGTGTAACTAAACTAAAACCAAAGTTTTTAGGACCATATAAAGTGGTTAAGAAAACAGGTAAAGGAAGATATCAAGTGGAAAAGGTTGATATTAGTACAGAAGGACCTATTAGGACTTCAACAGGGGCAGATTGTATGAAGTTGTGGCCATGAGACTGTCAGACCCTTGTTTACCAAATTGAACAATTGGTTTCTCATCTTATTTTGATGCAATAAAATAGGCTAGCTAGATGTTAGTTGGGTGGGAATGCAATGCCTTTGTTGAAACTCTTAGTGATAAAATAAAAACATGTAACATTCAATCAATAGTTTGTTTTTCTCTTTGATTTAAGGACAAGTGATTGTGTACTTTTAATTATTAATTATGACAATGTAACTGTTAGAAACTGAAGATGTAAGTAGAGAATATTTAAAGATGTGTCCAGCAAATAGTTATAATTCATAACATGTTCATGATGTAATCAACAATGATTAGTAAGTTAAGTTAATAATTAGTAAGTTTTATTTTTATGTTGTATAAAGTGATTCAGATATTGTTTCCCTTAATTGTGAGTAAACTTAGTTTAGACAGTTTTCTTAGTAAGTATAATATAGAAATAATTTAGGTTTTGTTTTGTATAATATTTAATTATTGATTAAGCTTAGAGTAGTCTGAGGCCAGACTACAGGGCAGGATGGCCGAGTTGTAGGATTGAGTTTTGATAATGTATACATTTAATATTGATGTAACATTTAAGTAACAATTTGTGTAAACTGGGAACGTGAGTGGAACGAATGCAAGACGGAATTGAGTGAAAGTAGGAATGGAATGAAGGGAAGTGGAGAGAGGAAGGACGACGTAATGACGAGTGCATGTACAAAAGTATTTTTCTTTGTAAATTAATTAATAAAAGGAGTGAATACAAAAGAATTTAATTGGCCCGAATCCTACACCTTCCCACATATATATATATACTTATAAACTTCCCTATAAGAAACCATGTTATCTCTATTTGATGTTTTTTTTTTGAAAACAAATACATCTTATAAGCACGATACTGAGTTCATAGTAAGATATCAAATCATATTCGTGACTGAAACTACAAGACATTGGCTACAAAACATCCCGATCCTAAACAATTAAGTTTTGTGTCGATGCGTAGACCCGAGCCCTTTTATTTTACAGCGATCTTCATAACCAACTTTACCACTGATGCTGTCTATAAAAATCCCCAAAAAACTTTAATCTAAATTTAATCTGACGTAATCAGTTTGTAAAACAAAATAATAAAACCTTAGATGAAGACCGCACTAGGTCATTTAATTAATCCACTAAAATACGGGACCCGGCGCAGCCGACCTGTTTGCACTTGTCAAATTTTCCAAGCGTCAAGAAAATTAAAACGTGAACGCTGTAACGGGGGATTACAGTAATTAATTCTACTGAAACAGACGGCTTTTTCGTTAGGGAAATATTCTTTTTACAGTTGGAAGTTTTAATTATAATAACACAGAGCGCGCGCCGCGGTCCTACTCGTGCAAGGCGAGATTAATTTCGGAGTGATGCCTTCTGTAGTCATTGATGCGTGAAGGTTTTGTATTAAAATGTGTGCTGTTTATTTTGCGTATAATGTGAGATCCTGGTGGGTGTAATGTGAATGTGATTGAAAATTGGTAGAGCTGTGCTGTACTCAGCTTGGAATATTTGAATCTGTCGACTGCGTCACTGTCACGCAAAAAATAACACAACGTGAATTGCCAAATTTTTTTGATGATATATTGATAACGTTTGATGGGAGGCCCAATAAGCCCTTTCCTCCTCCCATCCTTGTGACTTCACTATTGTAAGAGACAAGCCACGTACTACTAACTCCAACTAATCACTTGCATTATAAATTAGAAAAAATGTCCCCTAATCTCCCCCGAAATTTGCCCAAGTAATAACAAACTCATACAAGAAAATAATACTTATTACACTCACGTAGTAGCCACAGTTTTGACGATCAAACTTGTCTGCTTATCTCGATCCGAATTAAACTTTTTTCGTGTTCGGCTATTTGGCAGATGAACGGCCGTTGGTCAGTTTGGGGTTAGAAAGAATACTTTGATTTATACTATTGCTGTAAAAATAAATATTTTATTTAAGTTTTTTGCATATTCGTAAAATTGAAGAGAATTCTTTACACAATAAGAAACAAACCCGTTGTAGTGAAGCATTCATGCACTCACGTCGTGTTTAGATTGTATTCTGAATGAACACGGTTTCGATCAATCCGGTACAAATGTGTCGAACGTCAAACGATAACTAACTCTTGTCAATAAATACTGTATTTGTATTGCCCTGCACTAACCATAGTACTCCGTTGTAGTGCTTTTGCTGAGTCTGAATAAAATTACATAATAATTTATTTATAAAGTTATTAAGGGTGAATTTTTCATGTGAGTATGCATGGCCTTATCTAAACCTAAATACACCCAACAGTCACATACATAGTCCTGACCCCACACTAAGATCGAGTCTTGTGTCGTGGGTATCAGAAGCTACGAGAGACTTTTCGGTCTCACAAACACCCAGACCCGAAACAAATACCTGTGGATCACAGAAATATTTGTTTCGGTGCGGGGATCGAACCCGCGGCCTCTCATTTCACAGGCGGCGTCTAACCAACTGCGCCACGGAGGCTGTCTGTATAAGAATATCTATAATATGTAATAAAGTAATATTATAGATAAATATAATAGTAAACGTTCGTCCTAACCCCCAGTCACAACTCACAATGTCTTTCACACAAAACTGAAGAACTAATGCCATCTAGTGAAATGGTCATTAATCTTTATATTCAGTACAAATTGCAATTGAGACGATACACCTAAACTTAAAACTGGTCGTTACTACAAAACAAAAAACTTGTGTTTATGAAAATAACTAAGTGGATTACAATTTTATTTCATATTAGATTTTCGAAGTTGTTTATATATCCTAATTTGGAACTACAAAGAAATGGTGAGCAGTACAATATACTTAGCATTGAAACCTTGTGAACATATTGTTTTTTTTTTTTTTATAATACCTACATAGACTCAACTTGACATTAAGAAGTGTAGTTGTTAGTGTTACATGCATTTAAGCTAATGCTGAGAATAGGCCTTACCTCAATTTTACCGTTAAAAAACCTGTCTTCTTGGAATATAAACGCCAATTAAAGCAATACAGGTACAGAAATAAACCAAACCCATACAAATATGTAGAACATACTCCATATTCTAAGTGGAGCGAGACTTTCTTTGTGAGATACGAGTATGTACAGAATAAAAATAAATACTTCGTAAGAACCCATTACGGGTATATACAATTCCTCACAATGCAGACAAAGTCCTTTCAAGAAATAGAAATATTCTTAATAAGTTTTGTATATATACGCTTACGCTTTTATCCCCCAAAAGGTAGGCAGAGTTGCCAATTTCACTTACAGTTCATAGTTTATTTTACTTCCCAGATGTAAGAAAAAGCGTAACGTTACGCAGTGCATATTCTTAAAGTATGGTAGTCTTAATAATATTTGGTATATTGAAATATCCAACTTGGGAACCGAACCTAAGGATTCGCGATCAAATGAGCCGACATCATCAAGAATCAATAGTCTACCACACAAATACGACGCATATACACGTGGAAAACTACTTGTAATAAGATAGAACATCCCACGCTTAGATAACGTTACAAACACAACTTCCTACTCTAGTTACAAAATTGTCCGGCCCCGGCCACTTTACCAAACGAACAACAAATCAATAAAAGATCATAAAGCAAAAGAAACACAGACATTTTCCAAGAACAAAAGCAATAATACGAAAGGCGATAAAATTCAATACACGCCCTCGCAAAGCGGCAATGGGAGTGAAAGAAAAAAATGAATAAGAAAACTGGTAAATCATGTACGATATTAGCCATAAATCAACGATTATCCTCAGCGCAGGGAAAGGTGAGAGTATACGGGCCATGGAGTCAGCTAGTGACGTACATTTTATTTTAATGAGGATTAATGTGATGACAGGATTTAATGGACGTTTCCACTCGGAAACAGATGGTGATGCTTTCATACATATGGGAACTTATGCTTATATGAGTACATGAACACAGGTGCCACTATTGCTATCTAAGGTTCACCGACTCCATCTCACACACAAGACATTCCCATCTCGAGCAACTTATTTTTTTTTTATTGCAATGGATAGCGAGACGAGCATGCCATTTGCCTGATGGTAAGCAACACGACCGCTCATGGACAGTAGCAAAACCAAACAACAGCATTAATTCCAAGGCAATGCTTGGCATTCTACGGCGCTCGCCATCCTGAGACATAAGATGTAAAGTCTCAATATGTCCAGTAGTTACTCTCGCTACAATGTCCTTCAAACCGGAACACAACAGTGCATTCACACTGCTGTTTGGCGGGAGAAATACACATTGCGGTGGTACCTACCCAGGCGGCCTCTCACATATGAGAAACCTACCACCAGAATTGTTTATTAAACTGAAAAACTTACACAAGTGGATTGAATAACCAAGAACCCAAGAAGTCATAGTTTACACCTCATTCTTGCTTACTCTACACTCATAATAAAATAAGTAATTTTCATCTGAAGCAAATGGTGATAACATTGATGAAGTATACCAGATTCTTTGATGACAGAAAATCATCATCCCAAAATAATTTGAAGCTGTTGCCTTTACACGTATTGAATGAGAAGATGAGTATCGATGTATAGCTGCATAATGTCAATTTAATGACCTCATTAAGACTTTAAGATGTCAGATTATCCGCTGATCTCGCGGCCTCAAGTTAATGTATCCGACGGTGGTCGCATACGAACATCAAACAAAACCGTAGATAAGTTTGTGTGTTTGTGTTAACACGTCCCTCAAACGTTCATACTTCTACACTTTCTCATTCTTCGAATACCATTTATGACATTTCAACTTGTCTTTTAGTTTCTTTCTCTTTACCAAGCGTCATCTTTACAAAAAATAAATTTAGTTGTTAAAAAATTTGCTATAAAATCCTCATTGATAGCATATCCGTTTTTAATACCGATTATAGGTATGAATTTGTCAAAATTGGAAGTCAAATAAAACAAATACGGCTTTTGTGCCAGTAACTGACACAAAATTATAGAAAACCAATATCAATCAATAAAGATAACCTATATTCGAATCAATATAGCTAAGAAATTTGATGCTCGAACAATTAAGCAGTAAACTAGTAACACTGGCTTTCCGCCTCAGCCCGTAGTTTCGTAATTAAATGCATTTCACACACTTAATTAGACAAGTTTCATTAACTTTGGCGTAGTTCAATAGGGATTGGAGCGCCGTTCTATTCCACGCATTTGATGTATTAACTATATGAGCCCTGGTATTGATGTCCAATGCTGAACTGCTGAACGCTTTCCGAATTGTTTTGTCGAGTGGATTGCATTTTGACTTCGACTGCTCGATTCGATCATTAGGCCTGATGATTGTTGATACTCGCTGCTATTTCTGCGGGTTTGTGTTAATAAATTGTTTTTTAATTATCATTGTTGATTTTATCAGGGAATTTGAACAAATGATGTGTGCTTTCACTAAATATTTTAAAATTAAAGTTTAACTAGAGGTACTAGAATTACGCAGGTATTTTGAGTTTTTAAACTAGGGTCTGAAAGAATAATAGTGCGTTGGGGATCTTTAAAGAATCTGTACGCTCTTTTCTTTAAGTTTCATAGTCGTATTGGTTAACGCAGCAAACAAAGTAAAACTGATTCAACAAGGTGGTCATACGAAGTTAACATTTTTAATAAATTTGGCCGTAACAAGCTGTATCAAAAAATATCGATGAATGGACAATTTCCCAACTTATACTTTGAATATTGTGATGCCAAATCGGTTAGATTTTGCAAAAAACTAAGATAAGACGTATTATGATGAATTATTGATTTTCAAATAAGAATAACTTTGAGAAAAATTTCCTCGGTGGAGATCTTTGACCTTCAGCTGGTGTCGAGGGCCGGGGAGCCCCGATAAGAGATTGCAAAGAAAAAATGATATAATTGCGATTTTTATTAATTGACAGCTGCTGTGAAAGACAAACGAGGCGAGACGCGTTGTTGTGACAGCACCATTAGTCTCGGATATTTGCTCCGTCGCCTTTCTAACACTTGGATTGTTTAAATGCTCTGTATTATTTGTTTGGGATTAATTGCTTGGTAACGCTTAAGTTAATAGTAATTGTATTTTGTTGTTCATTACTATATTTAGCTACAAAGCGTTTAATGCTGAACATCGGCTTTAGCCAATACTACAGCCGCTGGTTGGAAACGACTTGCATCTATCAACTGCTTCAACAGCTTCCTGCTTCAATAGCTTCAATAGTTATTCCGACTGTCAGTGCGGATGCAGTATGGATTTCAGTTAACAGATAGTGTTCATGTGGCTTATAGAACTTATGGATTAATTCATTTTATTATTTCATTCTGAACTGTCCGTTTAACCCTACCGATTAATTGGAATTTACAAATTTTCATCGAATTCCGGGTATTCGCATTAAAACTTATCGCACTTATTTTGTTAATTCATCTTTTCCAGATATCAGTAATTCGAATTCCGTGCAATCATTAAAAATGATTCCACTAATTGCATTACTGATTATAAATAATTATTATCTTGTAAAATGATCGTTTTAACTCGTAATTTCATGTTATGTAGTTTCTCATTATTCATAGTTTCGGGAATTTGCACGAGATTTTCGCTCACAAATATTTTATTTACGTGCAAATATTTGTGGCCCATAATAACATTATGAAACACGCGTCAGAGGCAAAAACTGTAAGCGGTAAAGTAAACCGAGCGAGTTTGCTCGGCGCGACGCAAGCAGCTGCCTCTCCCCTTGCGACTATTACCACTGTCAACAGATATTTTTTGAATCCTCGCTTTTAGGAATTTAGAGTAAAAATGTGTTATTTAAAACAACATAATATATTTGTACTGGGGTTGTTTTAAACTGGCATGATGATGATGATGACTGTGACACACTTGATGTTATGTAATTAATGTTCAAATAAAGGATTTATCAGTTAGTTTTATGTTTATTTTTTCCTGACTATGAGTCAAGACGTCGCGTGGTTGATCTCTAAATCGAGAGAAATGTTTGTGTACCTAATCAACAAGTACTTGTTTGGGATTTTTTTCCTGAGACCAAAATTACTCGCAAAATTTCTGATACCAAGCCTTGGTAACAAAACTGAAATTTGAATCACTCTTAGGTGAATTTATTTATTACATTTAGAACAACAGTTATTATTTATTTCTTCCTATCGTTATTCCGGCCGGTGTCAGGGTCTACTTTTCTGCTTCCCATTCGCGATTTCGTCCGGTCTTAAGGTATCCTCAACTTTAAGTCTATATCACCTTTATTGTGTATCAGACCATAATATACGTCCCACTGCAGGGCACGGGCCACCTCTACAGTCGAGACGCACGCTGTCCTAGTATGGGTTGACGGACTTTACATACCATATGTATTTCTTATAAATTCCCTCCCTCAATACTTGACTGCGCATACAACGCTCTATTATTAAACTCGTCTACAACTCGACAGCACAATAACGTCGAAGAGAACAATTGGTAGCGACACTCTAAAATCCGAACAATCAATATGAACAGTTGAGATGTTCTTACGTACTTAGCATCGCCCTTCGTCATCTGTATTGGTTCTACTGGTGCTGTAAGGCTTATTTATATTACTAAAGTATATCTAAACAGAGGACTTGAGATAAGGATAGGTAGTAATTTGTTACTATTTTTGTGTTTAGACTACAAACACACAGTTAGGAGTAAAATTATGGAAAAACCGCTTCATTTACCTTCTTGTCCAGATTTAGCTAATAACTCTAGTGTGGTTCTAAGTGACACAACCAGGCCAACTTATTAAAACGAATCATAATGATGTTAGAAGACACCACAGAAGTTGTAAGGTATATTAAACGTATGGAAATCTTACTCTTTGATTTTCTGTGAAATAAATGTATTGTTTTTTTTATAACCAGAGTATTCATGCTGTACCTAACGCTTGAAATCACAGCTTTACACACGTGCATTCATAATTTTCTAGCTTGCTAATTAGTGAGACAGATGTTTCCAGTATGCTCGATCCTGATGTATTGCTTTCGCTTCGTCCATTTTTATCAATCTCTTTATTCATTTTCGTTGGTTCAACGTACTTCTGAACTAGGTTCTACAATTGTCACAATTACTTTTTCATCAAATGATAATAAATGATGTCCTAACAAACATAGATATACACATGTAGAGGAAATAATTTCAAATTCCCGAGACTGCAGCGAATGCAGCACAAAGGAATATTTCCTTTGACAAATTAACGAGTCAAAAAGCAATTGGACGGCTTTTAAGGGCAAGTAAAGAGCTATTAGAGGCGCTGCGGCTGACCACGACACTTAGCGAATTAAATGGGAGAGTGGTTCAACGGCCATCACGTGACGATGCACTGGTTATACCAGGAAATAGTGATTTGGGAGCTAGTTTTTATTTACAACGAAGATTTGTTGCCCAACGAGGTATATGGGTTAAAAACAAAGGCATCACCTAAATATAATTAATGTGGATAAAAGATGGGTAAAATGTTAATCAAGGAAGATTTGCATACACGTGCATTCGGCAGGCAAGTTTTTTGGTTTACCTTTCGCGTGTATGACGCAGCAGCGTCTGTTATTAATCTGCTATTGAACTCTGCCATCTTTGTCATCATTATGCCGCTATCTGTTGGCTAACAGAAGTTTATTCGTTAGCTCGCAGGGTATATCACAAGGAGCTGAAGTTGACGTTAGCACTGCAAGCTATTAGTACGAGCCCAATAAAAAAAGAATAAAAAAAAATTGAGTTCGCAGTCGGTAGGATTCGAACCTACGCTCCCAGAGGGAATCTGATTTCTAGTCAGACGCCTTAACCGCTCGGCCACGACTGCTTCATGCCGGCATAGATAAAATACCTGAGCAAGTTGTTTCTGCAAGAACATTTTGTTCTCACATTAATATTTTTTTCTTTCGACACTAACGATGGACTATGTTACCTAGGTATATAGTTTAATTTGTCTGTTGACAGCATCTATGCGTGGTAAACCGTGGAAGAAAATTATTTTATTTTATTTCACTAGTCCAGCAAAACGAGCAAACAGGTCATCTAATGGTAAGTGATCACTGCCGCCCATGAACATCCACAACGCTTGGATCATGGATATTTATTTAACCCGGCGTCATGGGGGTGGAAAAGTGTTACACGGACGTTGGGGTGGGTCTCACCGACCCGTTCATAATGTCGAAATTATTTCAATAAATTTATAAATAACAAAACTATATTTATTCGTGTTTATATTTTTGGGTATTTTTGTGATTAAATAAAACACAAATATTATGTTATATTATGTTTTAATTATATATAATAAAATTTAAAAAAAAGAACTAAAACTATCAACAAAATTTTTCTCTTCTACTTAAATGTAATTATATGATTATTAATTAACAATCAGTCTTTACATTTAATGGCACTTTTTTGTAGGTAACTAAGTAAATTTAAAAAATAAACAATTAATCATTTGGAATCATTATCTTTGGTACAGTCAGCACAGAAAGGTACTATATGTTCTACGCAGATATATTTGTTGCAACTCTCGCAGGTGTAATTAGTTTTACGGTCTTTCTTGGCTGAACACACTTGGCACCTTTTGCGAACGTTAGGCTTTTTTGCTGGAGGTTCCTCTGAAGGAACCAACAAACGTACCAATTTTTCTTCTTCAAACGTACCAATCTTCACGGTCCATTTTTTACTAAGTACCTACAAAAAATACAAATAAAATACATTGAACTATATATAACCAGCTAAAATTGTAAATAACAATAAAAAATCAAAGATAAAAATGATAAAAACACAGATAATAAGTAAAACAATATGTATACAAAATGGCGCGAAATTGTTACACCGACTGCGGGGATGGGTCTCACGTACCTTTTTTAACTTTGTGCACCTGTATCTCCCACTGCGGCCGTGGCACGACTAACGTGTAGCTTGCGACGCGTAGGACAACTCAACAGCTCCAGCTATTGAGAAGAGCGGCAACGTCGCACGCATAGTAACCGAACTACAAGCGAAATAAAATGTGGTGGGTCGCACAGACCCAACCCCCATGACGCCGGGTTAAAGCTTTCTTGTACACCTGTGACATACATAAAGAACACAATTGATAAACAAAAAGACGTACAAAAGGCAGTCTTATCGCTCGAGGCGATCTCTCGGAGACAACCAACCATAGGATGGATACGTGTACGAGAGATGAAGTGAGACATAAGAAAAAATAATGATACGTTGCCAGCCCATCAAATTGGCAGGAGAGCGGGAAGGCAAAAGGATGGGAAGAGGGAAGAGGTATTGGGCACTTTTTAACCGCCGCTTAGTGTCAGTCTTTCGGTTAGAAAACCGTATTTTTCTAGAATTCAACATTTTAACGACGTTGACATAATATGCAGTCCGTAAAGCGAAATTTTTTGAAACCGTATGATACTAAAAGCCCACGCACACAGTTTAGTCTCACACGTCGTATTATTTAATCAGCACTCGGCTGTTATCAACGTGATTTATGAAGCAATATCCCTATTATTATGAGGGTGAAGCTAATTTGCTCGCTTGCTTACCAAACTTTGTGCGCAGGAGCCATTGAGAGCAACACCGGGCGACGCAGAATACACTATCCCGGTTTTTTAAACTCTTGATTCGGTTCTTTTTTAATGATAAAGGTAGAGTAAATTGACAATGTAGGAATATAAAGTAAGGGTTGTCGATAAATTGCTAAGTTTAATGTGGGTCACAAAACAAAGAAAAAGATATTTCAATTATAATCGATTATTGCCGTTGTTATTATAAAATTAAATTATCTGTCTTTATTGTAACCAATATCATCTTAACCATTTTCAGTCACAAGGAGTCCATTTCTGTATATAGATCTTAATCATTTATTGATTTATATATTCTTTATTGTACACCAGGGAAAAAACAGAGATTATAACTTTACTTAAAAATAAGTACAAATCATTGCTTATGATCACTCTTCTTAGCTGGCTGATTGCCGAACGTAGGGCGCAGGGTGCAGTTTTGCGTGCTGATGACGCCATTGCCCTCTAAATGTGGGTACTGACCGGTGTTACGGGGCGTACTGTTATGTTACAAAGCGAGCATTCGTGCATTCAGTACGTGGAATCACTGGAAACGAACATATTGTATTCTTACATAACGTAACATAAATCTGTCTCTATATCTATCAGCCCATATACTTCCCACTACAGTGCCTGCCCAGGCCTACTCTACAATTGAGAATATGATTGCGAGTTAGGCCATATAGTCCACCAGGGTGCCCCTTACATACATACAAATTCTTACAAATTGCTATGGTATACAGGTGACTTTCCTTCTGTATTCGATAACTTAACAACTTCTTAACAACCTGCCATTTAACTATACCATTTTAGAAATGATTATTTGATCAACTATCGATTGTAAGAGTTTCATTCACACCACAAGCAGGCGACGATGTCTTTCATCTCAAAAAGGGTAGTTAGAACCCGTTACTGTTATCGTATCGTACCATAATAAAATCATAAAGCCAATAGCCAGTAGCATGACAATTGAAACGTAATAAGATAAACAAAGAAGTCTTACAAGACATCAAAGTAACAGAATGCACAATAACGGCATAAGAAAATAATTGAAACAAATTGCTCAGCTTTGAGGAATGCGCCATTTCAAACGCAGATTACTAACTACAGCATCTGGCGTTCGCAATCCGACATTTCCCTGTAATTTTGATCCAAATAAATTTTATATTAAGCTACATTTGAAATTTGAAATTCATGGCTTTGGGCGTTCTTTACCAGCGGGCTAGTCTTTATAAAACACGTTGCGCGGAACAAATTTTATTTGGCGGTATATTGTGTTACACAACAGCTGCTCGATGATGTACAGGCCAAGTTGTTTAGGTCAGCATTTTGTAATTTCAGCTCCCAGGAGTTTTAATACGATTTTTAAATTATTTCTCTTTTGGTGTTTCTTGAATGGAACAGTCGATGAGTTACGTTTTGCGCTTCGCGAAATGTTATTTTACTGAACATTTATTTATCAGTCAGTCAGTAGTGTCAGTATGGTTTATAACATGTGAATATACAAAAGTTTAGTATATCAACTATAGAAAAGAAACTATAGAAATATCTTTCATATTTAAAAATTATAATAATAAAAAAAAAACAATTGTAATTAACCTAGTAATAATTCAACGTGCCAAAAGTCCGGTAGATCAAGCCATTTATTGTATTATGTAATTAAGGATTATTTTAGGGAGATTTGTGAGCAGCTGTAAACTTTTCGATGTTGATAGTAAAGAATGAAATGCATTCCAATATTTAAAATAAATAAATACAGGAAATAATCAATAATTGTACCTGTTCTAACTAGAGCTAAGTAATGGCCACATGATAGAATGCCTCGTCCTCATTTCACGCAGTCCCCTCCCCAGGAATGCACCCCGTCCACTCCAATATAGCGTACAATTATAGAAACTGCGGAATGATAAATTCCTTACAGGCCTTGTGTCCGGCCAAGCGGATTACATGTAGCTTATATTGATGCAAACGAGACGGTTGAATAAATAGAGAACATATTTCAAACGTAAAATAAAATAATTTCATGATAAAAATATGTTTTTTTTTATTATTCTGATGAATGGCGAGGCTAGCATGCTATTTGTCTGATGGAAAGCGATACGACTGATCATGGACAGTTGCAAAACCAAACAACACCGTGAATTATAAAGGAATGCTTGGCATTTCACTGCCCTCGCCATCCTGAGATATAACATGTTAAGTTTCATTATGTCCAGTACTTACTTCGGCTACAATGTCCTTCAAATCGGAACACATCCTGCCCACGTTTTTAGTACATTTGAATGTCCATAAGAGGTATGCCAGGACCACCGGTTCTTTTCCCATCATTTCTCCGATTGTTAAAATTTGGTTGGATCACTACCGAATTCGAAATACTTATCAGAATCAGTAAAAATCAATTATTGTTTATTCCATTTTTTTAAATCAGATCATCATCATATAAGATTTCTTGACCTAGAAATCGAAGTTGAGACCTTACAATTTTGACGCTGCCGCGAAACCACCAAGGTGGCTTTATTACAAGTACTATCCTTAAATTAAATCGAGCCTAGTGTTCGTAAAACTGACTATTAAACCCCAGGAGAACGAGCCGTGGGAATTTACCGCGCCACGTGTTACTTCTTCATTAGTTTTACTCTAAACCTGACCCTGCCTGACCCCGCAATCTTCAGGTTTCACCAAATCTTATTAAATACTATACTAAAATAAGTTTTTTTTTATGTAAGAACGTAATATTTCTGATTTCTACAAAAGTTGTGAGGCATATTACTTATTGTAAAAAGTGTAACATCAAAGCTGTTGCTTTATATGAACTTTTGTGAGTTTTTGACAGCCTCTGTGACGTAGTTCGTTAAAAGCCGGCTGTGAAACAAGAAGCCACGGTTTCGATTCCTGCGCAAACACAAATATTAGTGTGAGTCACAAGTATTTCAGGTCTGAGTGTTTGACACTGAAAAGTCTCTCGTAGTTTCTCATTGCCAAGACACGAGACTTCAATCTTAGTTTAGGGTCAAGACTATATACCCTGTTTGGCGTATTTATTTATAATTCAAAAATATTCCACTTCAAAATTTCTTCACACATACATATACTACTATGCAAATCTATAGCATAACGATTTAGCTCTAACAAAGCTATTTTCATAAATCAAAATATCGATAGCGTAATTCTTAGAAAAAAATAATTGGCAATCGAGTCAAACCAAAACATCATTCCAATTACTCCGCCCCTCAAAGGGATTCTCGAGTAATTTAGTTAGATTTTATTTTTGCAATAAAACCACCCGCCTTAGTATTCACAGCACGTGGATCAACACTCGACACTTTTAGTTCTTCGGCCCAATGTCTACATTATTACGCCGGCCTGAAATATTGGGCGGAATCTTGCCGCTGTTTGGTATACATTAACGGGTGAGTGGAAGATAATATTTACAGTTGCATTTTATTAGAGCGATGGGAACTGGAATACTTACGATATATGCTGATAGAATTGGTTAATATAGTTGATATCATATTACTATAACCAACAAAGACGCATAACCTCAAATACAGACTACTTCTTATTTTAAGAGTGTGGTCATGACAAAAGAATTCAATATCCTTTTCTGTTTATTGTGTCACGAGTATTTAAAATTGGATTCTACTATTAATAAATAATACTTTAACCCATAATAAATGGATAGACCGAGCTCGTGCTTCCACATTTTGTAAAATTTTCTTCACAATTTATACATATGTCGGAGACATCTGTTTTAATAAATACCAAACGAAGCGCAGCACTAGTTCCGAGAGATGGCGACACAGTCGCGATGGCGTCAATACTCGGCAACTTCGTGCTACTACAGAGTCTAGTGGGGAGCGCCGCGCAGGAAAGAAGCGGAGCCTCTTGGGAATCGAGCAGTCGTCGAGATCAGTGCCTCCACACTAGGAACTGTTATTCGTTTCGTTGGTTTAATTAAATTTGGTTATTTGTGTATTCTGCTGTTTCTCTTTGCTCGATCGCCCTAGCTATCGGCCCACACGATGTCTGAGAATAACGAGGATACTATTGTAGACCCGACATCAGAATTGGGATCAAATCGAGCAAATGAGAAAACATGTGGCGATAACCTCGAAACGTCGCAATGGCGAATGATGCTCGAAATGCAAAACGAGCAAATGCGTGCACTGATACAAGCCCTGAACGTGCCGAAATCCAATAACGTTGTGAGTCTACCCGAATTCGATCCAGATAAGAGAGAAGCTGACCCTCAATCGTGGTGTGCGACCGCAGAACTTTGTTTTTCTGACAACCCGCCAGAAGGATGCCAGTTAATCGTCGTGCTCAGTAAAGCTTTGAAAGGAACTGCGTCAACGTGGCTCTCACAGGTTACCTACGCAGGAATGACCTGGCCACAATTTAAGGAGCTTTTCTCGGCGAGGTTCGTGCCGACGGAAACTATCCCAGCTACCCTCATTCACTTGAATACTAGTAGGCCTAACGAGGGAGAAAGCTACGCAGCTTACGCCAGCCGGTTGATATCGTTACTGATAAATCGTTGGAGAAATGCAAGTACTGAACAACTAGCCGTGTCGGTGGTGCTAGCTCATTTTGCACAAATTGATACGCGATTACAACGGCTTGCCTTCACCACCGAGATTACTTCACGCCAAAAATTACAACAAGAATTGCAAGCATATTCGTATCTTAAACGCAAAGCACCACAAGACGTGGTTGACGCTTTAGATAATACGAAACGAGCCCGTACGTCAACGTCACTGCTTAAATGCTTCATATGTGGGAAGCCTGGACATAAACAAGCTGATTGTCGCCTTAAAAGAAAGGATTTTAAGAAGCAATCTATACCGAAGACTACAAACACTCATGCATCTCAGCAGCTTACGCCGAAAAGAGCCCTAATCTGTTTCAAGTGCGGAGAGCCCGGTCACGTTGCCTCGTGCTGCGGGAACGCCACTTCGGCCGCTGCATCAAGCGCTGTGGCCCGAGCTGAACGCCGAGTCGACCTATGCATGGTTGAACCCCCTTCAGGAACACTAAGGCATAACGGTCAGTCAATAGTTTTTCATTTCGATTCGGGAGCAGAGTGCTCATTAGTTAAAGAAAGTATTGCAAAAAAATTGTGTGGTAAACGTTTTAACAATGTAGTGTCACTCATAGGAATAGGTGATAAAAACGTTACTTGTACTGAACAGATTTTGTGTCACGTAGATATTAATGAGTACCCTACTAGAATTTTATTCCATGTGCTGCCAGACATTTATTTGCGTAGTAAGGTTATGATAGGTCGCGAGATTTTATCTTCCGGTTTTATTGTTAGTATTAGCACAGATAATTTTACACTGACAAAGAGTAATGTTATTAACACGTGTGATGCAATAAGTGCTCAGACTAATGTTAACAATTTTGAGAAGATAAATACTGACATTTCAATTGAACGTAAGCGATCACTTATCAGTATACTGGGAAAGTTTTCTAAATATTTTATTACTGGTTTTCCAACTACCCGCGTTAACACTTATGAACTAGAAATTCGTTTGATTGACGCAAATAAAACTGTTCAAAGAAGGCCTTACCGCTGTTCCCCGGAGGAACGTAAAGTAATGCGCGAGCGAGTTAATGAGTTATTAGATGCCAGAATTATAAGACCTAGTAATTCACCTTTTGCGAGTCCTGCCTTGTTTGTTGAGAAGTCGGACGGTTCGAAACGTATGTGTATAGATTACCGAGAGCTAAACAAAAATACAGTTCCGGATAGGTACCCGTTACCGTTGATTACTGAACAGATTTCGCGTCTCAGCGGGGCAAATTATTTCACTAAGCTTGATTGCGCTAGCGGTTTTCATTTGATACCTGTAAATGAACAGTCAATTGAGCGAACAGCGTTTGTGACGCCCGACGGCCAGTACGAGTTCTTAGCTATGCCTTTTGGGTTACGTAACGCTATTTCGGTTTTTCAGCGTGCATTGATGATTGCATTGGGTGAGCTGGCTTATTCTTATGTAGTTATTTATGTCGATGACCTTTTAATTATGTCTGGGAATGAAGAAGAGGGTTTACAGAGGTTAAATACTGTTTTGAATATTTTGTCTAAAGCAGGCTTTTCACTTAACCTCACAAAGTGTTCATTTTTGAAAAAGCGTGTACAATTCCTAGGCTACGAGGTGGAAGCAGGTGAAATTCGACCAAATAAAAGGAAAATCGAGGCACTTAGCGCTTTACCTCCACCTGAATCTGTGACACAGCTTAGGCAATTTATTGGGCTTGCGTCCTATTTCAGACAGTTTATACCTAATTTCTCGCGGTTAATGACACCTTTACATAGATTAACTTCAGGCAGATGCCCGTTTATTTGGAAGGTGAATTATGAAGAGGTACGACAACAGGTGATTTCTATTCTAACAACGCAACCGGTTTTGGTGATTTTCAATCCTCTTTACCAAACTGAGCTACATACGGATGCGAGCATGGATGGTTTTGGAGCTATGCTATTGCAGATAGTAGAGGGTAGGAGATGTGTGGTTGGTTATTACAGCAAACGCACTTCACCAGCTGAATCAAGGTACCACTCGTATGAGTTGGAGACGTTAGCGGTAGTGAATGGTGTCAAGCATTTCCGTTCTTACTTACATGGAAGGAAGTTTGTTGTTGTAACCGACTGCAATTCTTTGAAGTCCTCTCGTGATAAGATAGATCTCACGCCAAGAGTACATCGTTGGTGGGCTTATTTGCAATCGTTCGAATTCGACGTTGTTTACCGAGCTGGTAAAAATATGGCGCATGTTGATTTTTTCTCCCGCAATCATTTACCCCGTCCCCAAGCAAGCGAACTTACCAAGCAGAAACGTGTTGACTTGGCGGAACTTTCCGGTAACTGGCTTTTAGCTGAACAACAGCGGGATCAAGAAATACAAGGCGTCATAGCCCAATTAAATAATGCTGAACTTAAGGACGAACTTGCACAGACTTACGAAGTTCGTTCTGGTTTACTTTACCGTAAAATTCAACGCTACCGCAAGACTAAATGTCTCCCTGTTTTGCCTCGTAGCATAAGATGGTCAGTTGTTCACAACGTACATGATGCTATCATGCACCTAGGTTGGGAGAAGACTATTGAGAAGCTGTATGACTATTACTGGTTCGAAGGTATGTCTCGCTATGTCCGAAAGTTTGTGAGCAATTGTGTTACATGTAAGGTCGCTAAGTCAAATTCAGGCAAAGTACAGGCGGAGTTGCACCCAATCCCAAAGACAACAGTGCCCTGGCACACGGTGCACATTGATGCGACAGGTAAGCTTAGCGGAAAACGCGATAACAAGGAGTATGTGTTTGTTCTCATAGATGCCTTCACGAAGTTTGTCATTTTACATCATACAACGCACATTGATACCGCCAGTAGTATCAAAGCCGTGACAAAGAGTGTGTCATTGTTTGGAGCACCAGCACGTATTATTGCTGATCAGGGTCGTTGCTTTGCGAGTCACGAGTTTAGGGAATTTTGTGACAGTAAAAACATTAAACTTCATTTAATAGCTACCGGGACACCGCGAGCAAACGGACAAGTTGAGCGTACTATGAGCACTTTAAAATCTATGCTTACCGCGGTTGAAGCAGGCGAAGATAGGTCATGGCAGGATGCGTTAGGAGATGTACAGCTCGCTCTTAACTGTACAACCAATAGAGTTACTAAAGCGAGCCCCCTTGAATTACTTATCGGTAAAATCACGCGTCCTCTTAACTTAATGGTAAATGACGATGTTGATAACGTAGATATCGAAGAAGCTAGGGAAAGCGCAGCTCAGTTAATCGAAAAATCAGCTCAATATGACAAAAAACGGTTTGATAAAACTAAGGCAGCACTGGATAAGTTTTCTGTGGGTGATTTTGTGTTACTTCAAAATGAAGAACGGAATCAAACTAAATTAGACCCGAAATATAAAGGACCATTCAAAGTTGTCGAGGTATTAGATGGAGATCGCTATACATTGAAAGCGTTAAAATCTAAGCGCACTTATAAGTACGCTCACGATAGGCTAAGGCGCATGCCTGAGGGCCAAGAACCACTTGAATTGGAAGAGAATGAACAGAGTGATAGCAGTGAATCTTAGTTCGGCTGGTCGGACCGTACCAGTAGCTAGTTCGTAGCCGTAGTCCATTTAAAGTCGGTATCTACTTTAGTAGTCCGTGGATATGCGGTGCGCGGGTAGCTCTGGCGGAGGTCGGGTCTTGTAGAGACCATAGTCAGTGGAATTGGTGCATTCTGGGAAATGCGATGAAACAAATTTGAGGTTTGTTGGGAGGGGCTTTAGCAAAAGCCACAGGCCACGAATACGATTCCTGTTTTGTTAGGTGATATGTTAAGCATGAGAAATTGTTTGAAAAGTGATAGTAAATGAAAGTGGTACTTGGTTGCTCTAGCATTATTATGATAAAATCGATAATTTAATCAAAATATTTGTCTAGATTTTTTTTGATGTAGAACATTAAAATAAATTAAATTAAAATAAAACCTTAGATTTATTTTTTTTGTTTGTTTTCTTTTCAATCCTGAGTTGGTTGTAAGCATTTAAGTTAGGAGTGACCGAACGGTATGTACTGTGTTGTGTATTCCCTTGTTACAGAATAACACACGAGGACGTGTGTAGCGCAGGATGGCCGTGTCGGAGACATCTGTTTTAATAAATACCAAACGAAGCGCAGCACTAGTTCCGAGAGATGGCGACACAGTCGCGATGGCGTCAATACTCGGCAACTTCGTGCTACTACAGAGTCTAGTGGGGAGCGCCGCGCAGGAAAGAAGCGGAGCCTCTTGGGAATCGAGCAGTCGTCGAGATCAGTGCCTCCACACTAGGAACTGTTATTCGTTTCGTTGGTTTAATTAAATTTGGTTATTTGTGTATTCTGCTGTTTCTCTTTGCTCGATCGCCCTAGCTATCGGCCCACACGATGTCTGAGAATAACGAGGATACTATTGTAGACCCGACACATATAAATTGTCAAAATAAGCCAGATGCAAATGGAAGAAAATTTTACCAGCAACCAGCAATGTACTCAAAACAAACCGAAATCTCCAAAGCGAGATTTGTTAAAACGATGTATACTTACCCAAGTCACGTAGCAAAGATCTTGGTTGTGTATTTTATATCTATTATGTACAGTTTATGTTTTGTATATAAAATGTTATTGTGTTTATGAGATGCAGTAACTTAAATACGCGAAAATTATTTCACTACATTTCTAGTGTTGTAAATTGGAATATATTGGGGCGTTCCATCTGTTTTATTGTCGCATGGTTAAGTTAATTTAGAGTGACACACGCACACACATCTGTTGAAGTGCTCGTGCTGTCTGTGAAAACGTTGTGTCACAATATGCCTGCCGTATAAAGTGGCGATGGTGCCGTTGTAAATGTAGTACTTTCACAAAGTTACAATTAGCATTAAAGTAATTGGTAGAATGTTATAATATATACTCTTAAAATACTTTAATATCATTAAGAATCCTACTTTGTCTTTTTATGGGTGGTAGGTCTCTCATATTTTGTGAGATGCCGCTAGGTAGGTACCACCTCAATGTCTATTTCTACCGCCAAACAGTAGTGTAAATGCACTGTTGTGTTCCAGTTTGAAGGACATTGTAGCCAGAGCAACTATTGGACATAATGAGACTTAACATCTTATGTCTCAGGATGGCGAGCGCAGTGGAATGCCAAACATTGCTTTGTAATTCATGGTGTTGTTTGTTTTGCTACTGTTCATGTTTTATCACTTACTATCAGGCGAATGGCATGCTCGTCTCATAATAATTCATCGTAATTTAAAAAAAAACACTCTCAACAACCCTTAATTAAGGGCTCTATCTCGCCATACAATGTACTTAATGGAAAATTGCTTAATGACTTAAATTATACTATAGAACTCATTCAAATATTTTATTAATATGAATGCCACCAGGTGTCTGCAGTCATAACTTTTCAGCTGCTTGTTCTTTTAACACTCTTGAGCTCAAATATGATAAATCAAGTTCTAGGCGCAAGCAAGTTAATTGAGACCAAACCAAGGAGGTGTTAATAGTATTCCAAGCCCAAGTTTACGAATTATGTCGTTAACTTTACATTTTTAATAAATATAAAGCCTACGCTGAAATAAAATGGAAAAATATGGGCTTTTTTAAACTCATAAGATGTAGTTTAAAAAATTTAATTCTCAAATTTTAAGTTTTATAATAGACATTACAAAAGGCAGTAAGGTGAAAATTTATTTTTATTTGTGTAGTATGAATTAAAACATAAATCAGGTTTTTTTCATTTTGCTAATGTTTCTACGTGGTTTTCGCAGGTAGGTAGTGTGATGATTGCATTTGTCGTCGAAGTTACAGCTGCTCCCCTTAACTGTCAATTAGGCATTCATTTGAAATGTTGGCCGATTTTTATCGCAAACTACCGTACTGTGACCCTAGCCGGAACATTTTGAAGTATCGTATAGTAATTCTCGTATAGTAAAGTAAACGTTTCCCGCTGTGAAATTTTAGTTCCAAATACGCTCACAATGGCGCTGTTTAAATTCCCATACAAAATTTTACTATTACTATTCTATTACGATACTGCAAAATGTTCCGGCTAGGGGTACTGTTTTTAGACGACGCGACCGTCTTATAGTTATTTCCTTTACCCGCGAATACTTTCAGGGTGAAAAGTAGCTTATGTGCACTCCTGAAAACGTGAATTTAAAATTTCATAATGATCACATCAGTAGTTAATGCGTGAAAGCATTACAAAAATAAAACAAACGAATAAAACTAATCCCTACTTATAAAAATGCGAAATTGTGTATGTTAGTTCCGTTTTCACGCTAAAACGGCCGCTTTTAATGAAAGTTCACATAGAAATAATATATTTGACCATGGAGATATTTTTACCTCGACAAATGTAGTGTTCTCGCGAGTCAGGAATTCAATTCAAATATTGAAATATTTCTATGCTTTTCGTCATGGGACAAAACGGGATATGCCGGGGCGGGAAAAGCAACATAGTCGACGGCGGTCACATTGAGTTTTCAAATTATCTGCACCCGTACGAAGCATGGCCTGACCGCTAGTTTATAATAAAAGTGAGGTTTTCAGAGAAGTACACAAATAGAAGAACAAGCCTTTTAGAAACTACGTGGCTTTTAGTATTAAATTTAAATTGCCTAACTATCTCTCTTTACAGTAATTTGAAGCACTCTGCTTGTTATATTAACACTCTGTGGCCATGCAACTTTAAATTACTTTGTATTTCAAATTGAAGCGGAGTTTTAATTATCACTGAACGAAAACTTTGTGTCAATAACACAAGGGAATTGTTTGTTAATTTGCAATAAATCAACTAATTCTAGTTAAATCTTTTCAAATAAAACTATTAAATTGTTTTTATCCTTTGTAGAACATAGGCCTATCACAGATTAGTTTATTATTGATGGACCTTCAGATACATTCTTGTAAGCCGGCATAATTTTGTCGAATGGCTAGAGAGAGCATCTGCTGGTATTCGATATTTTATATGGACTGTATAAAATATCGAATTGCGATACCATCAGGTGTAGAGCAATGACTTTCCCGGACCAGAATATTAAAAACCAGCTTACATCAATGGCCCTTAAATTATTCATCTTCCAGGCATTACATTTGCGTAAATGTAGTGCCTGCCAAATGCTTTCTCATACTTTTCGAGCCCAATTGCTTTTATTTGGAAGACAAATACAACGATGATATACAAAGACGTCCTAAAGTGTTTTCAAAATGGAACTATATATTTCATCAGACATTTTATTTGAAAACAAATAATAAAATCTCGACTATATTCTCGATTGACTCAGTTTCTGGGCTTTAAATTCAAAATTTAAACAGGAACGAGTCTATCGCCACGCTGTTCAATAGTACCAATCTCGAGCAACTTATATGTGGTTTTCGAAACGAAACTCTCATATTAAAGTGAATGGCTCTACCTAAGAATTGCATCCAATACCTTAGTGTTCCCAACTTATATACCACAGAAAATCCTCTGCTGATCTCTTTCATTGATTACCTTAGAGACCTCTCGGAAAAGGCCTGCATCCAGCGAACTAAATATATAAAGACGTTTAATTAAATGTAAACTACAGCAGGTGCGCTTTTGGCTAACATTATGCACAGGTTTTTCGGCATCCTCGGAGACTGTAGCCATATATTATTCAACAACAGATGCTACATCGGAGGCGGCAATATAACGTTCATTTCACTAACACTCCGAGTGAATGTTTTCAAAGAAACAGCTTTACTGCAAGGTACTTTAATATCTCTTATTTGCATATTTATGTACAACAAAGAGCAAAGGAAATCTTCATATTTCAGGAAGAGCGGGCAAATTATTTGTGTGAATGCTGGTCCGAGAAACTGCTTTTCAATATATCTGTCTATATGACTCCCATCAATCATTTGAAAAAATTGCAAGTAAATTATTTGACTATTATTAATCAATGTATGTAACGAAAAATTACGGAGAGAGCTAAACCGCGAACAATTAAAATAATCTTAAGCAAAGAGAGAGAGAGAGAGACATATTATAGTGTTGACCATTGTCTATAAAAGCGTACAAAATCTAGACAATCTTATAATCATCTTTTACCAGCAGAAAGGCCATTTGTCTACGTATACAGCTCTAATAATCAAATTGCTATTACGAACCAACCAAGTAGGTAATTAAATTTCTAAAGTAATATCAAAGATCATAATACCATATCAACAACTGGCAATTTATTTATTAAATTTTTCAAAGGTGAATTTTATTTTAAAAGGGAGTTTAACGTCGTTGCACATTTTTATCAGATAAACCGTGTTCCTGAGGGAATTGCATTTGGCTGTGACGTGATGTCGGGCTTCTCAGCTCACATCTTAGTGTAAGCAATGTTGATTGTTTCATATTGTATATCTATATTGTATGAGCGAATATCGAATTTATTTATGGTTTTAATATTTTCACCGTCTGCTCATTAGGGCTTTTCTATTACGCAAAAAATGAATTTAGAAATGTATATGTTAACGGAAATGTGTGTAATCCGTCATTGTATACAATTCCTAGGAAATGTATGTAATTCCTAAAATCGCCCGGAAATGTGTAAAATAAATTACATTAGACACATTTCCTAGGAAATCTATACATTTCCTAAATAGTAATCGGAAATGTAAGTAAATGTAAGTATTTAAGATATTAATTAACATAAACTAACCTAACCTAACCTAACCTACCTACCTACCATTGGAGAACAATGGAGAATGTCACATGAATCTTGACAGGGAGCCCGAAATGAGCTTCTTGGACACCGGAAGGGTTATTTTTAATTAGTAACATAGGTAATATGAAGATACGAGTATTATAGAATTTACCGCTATGATTGTTACCTGTGATAAAAAATATTAGTCTCATTTGAACAACGTGTTTTATTACAGAAACCATTATTCTTATACATTTCCTAATACGATATTGGAATTGTATCCTAGGAAATGTATACATTTCCTAGAATATGTATGTATAAAATAATTATTGAAAGAATATTTTATACATTTCCTAAATAGCTTCGGAATTGTATACAATTCCTAAATTTCATACATTTCCGGTAACATATACACTGCTGGCTTTGTGAATTTCCTTTTTTGCGTTTTCAATTGCCATTAATCGTAACAATACGGATGGTAGTTTATTTGAAACTGTGCTATCGTATTGTGTAATAATAATTTATGTAACGACTACGTTTAAATTCAATATCCTGGTTGACGAAGCGTCTACCCATCTGATGGTGAATAGTAGTATAGTTTAGATAGAATATCTACTGGTGAGGAATGCTTGCGTGATTAATACGACCCATTTGAAATCTGTAGCACAGACTGACGTCGGACGACGACAAACTTGTATGAGCCATTATGATGCGCTACCATTGCAAACATAGTTGTTATCCGGTCGGACCAAATACCTTGCTTGCATATTACCGTAGCTTGACTGCTTATATTATTAACTTGTTCTTCACCGTGTAGTCTATACTAAAATCATTTAATTATACAATCGCTTCTACAATTTTGCTTACATGTTTTTAATACGAGCATTGGTAACAAAAAACAAGGAACACTTCGAAAATTATTAATCCTTTTTATATCATACATCCCCAATAATTGCCGGAGTGAGATAACGAGAGAACTCGCTTAAAGTCGCTGGTTAAGCAGAAATGCAGATGGCGCCTGTCTACTCTGTCTCCCTGTCCCCTTGTTCGCCTGTCCGCCTGTCACCAGCTGTGGGGCGTTAAATATGAAGGATATTATGGAGTTTTAAAATTATTTCGTATCTTGAGTGACGTGCTCTTAAATGGATTTCGCTGGCTCGGTAACTCGCGTGTATTGCATTTTTCACTTACGTATAAGTACTTCTTATATGTCTTTAAGGTAAATTAGTCCTTATGCAAGAAGTGTTTTAAATTCATATTCCTTTACATCTCTCCAAGTACGTCTTAGATAGACAGTTATCTCTTTGACTTTCGTATGTAAAATAAAATTCTAGTTGAACATAGTTTTTAGCCTAGAGCAAGTAATTTAATTGAACTAACTAATGGATGCCAAAAGTCGATGGATGCGAGTCGATTCGAACATGCACCTTTTTTACGCTAAATACGACCACTATGAAGTCACATCTTACACCATGCAAATCACATGGTAAGTAAGTATGAACACTGATTATCTGAGAATTTCTACATACAAATCCGGGTAAAAAAGGTAGCCTTTCCAGATGGAGGATCTAATGTCGAATTGTGTAAACAATGTAAATGAATATTAAAGTTTTATGTAAGACATTGGAACCGCCTCGGTCATCACCACTTTACTAATGCTATCAAGAATGACTACATTATGGTTTTTACGAGAAGGTACTCAAAACAATATCACAGTTACTTCAAGTTATTATAGTGATATTCGTGCCTCGAATTTGGAGAGTCGCGTTTTGTTTAATAAATCCGCACCAACACTCAAAAATTATATTATTTTTACCTGAATTTAGAGCAGGTATTCAATCGACTGCAGTCCCCACTTTAAGCTAAGAGGATTTGAGCCACCGTCGACCAGAGTCAGTCTTTCTGTAGTAATCCTATTTCGATAGCATTTGTCAGGAGTTCTATTGATACGTGAAAAAGGGGCAAAACTTTACTAAAGTATTTCAGATAGGGCAATAGTAGAGAGTGGAACGAATTGGGCTGACAAGTTGAAGGTCGTCGGTTGAAGCCGATCGGTTGGTGAGAGAGTATATGTGAAAAACAGAGACGGATCAATTGCTCTAAATGCAAACTTATTGCTGACCACGATCCTCATGCATGAGGGATGGACAATCTCACATGAGAGAGTGATATATGAACATTCTCACATGATTTTTCCGGGTCTGGAATTTGGGTCCTGTGCAATAGTTCTCTATGGAAATCCTTGGGAGAAGCCTACATTCAGCATTACACTCCCAGACGCTGAAGAGAGAAAGATAGGTTTGATTCGTATACCTCGTGATAGAAATAAACTTAGAAGCTTGTTAACGAGCTAGAAACAAACTGTGCGTAAGATGACTAGTTTTGCTTACCCCTTCAGAAATATAAGCTACGTATGTAGTTACATATAGGTACTATACATCGATATAAAGCACGGGTAATATTGTGAAGCTCGTCGCGAATTCCTCGAACTTCATAACTGCTGATAAAAGAATTTGTGCACGAATATTCAGCCTTTTTGTTCATCGCCTTTTATTGATGCATGAAAAATTCCGGTGGATCGATCTGTATTATTAAGTTTATGAAAATATTTATGTAGCTTAACTGTTTATTAACTATTACAATACAAATAGGTCGGGTTGCTTGTCTAAGCATAACTAGTTGTTGGGGGTTCATTGTCAAGGCACCCACTTGTATTCTATCTATCTATATCAGCCCATATACGTCCCACTGCAGGGCACGGGCCTACTCTACAATCGAGAGAATCGATTGAGAGTGGTTAGGCCATATAGTCCACCACGCTGGCCTAGTGCGGGTTGGCGGACTTACATACCGTAGAAATTCTTTAAAATCGCTACGGTATGCAGGTTTCCTCACGATGTTTTCCTTCACCGTTAAAGTGCGTGGTGATTGTCTATCAATACACACATAACTCCGAAAAGTCAGAGGTGTGCCCTGGGATTTGAACCCGCGACCAACGTGAACATGTAGGCAGCCGCGTGTGGTCCGTTACCAACAGGCCACCACGCACTCACCACGCACCCACTTGTATTATTATACATAAATCGCTTATATATTATTATTAGATAATTGGAACTCGCATGTAGAGTGATAAAGTAAAATATCATAATCCCTTTATGATATTTTACTTACCAGAAATTGTCGAAAATAAATTAAAAGGTGGGTGAAATCTAAACACTTACATACCATAGAAATAAATGATTTTCATTTCATTTCAATACTTATATTGTAACGGTTACCGTATAAAATATACTCAACTTGGTTTTTTAATAATAGACTTCTGCTCACAATAGCATTTCAAAAGCATCTCTACACAACCAAGCTAAATTAACAAACACAAAACGAATTATATTCCCAACTGGACATTTCGCAAAACACCCGATGCAAGCACAACAAAAGCGTTAAACACACCGCAATACAGGTGCTAAACAACTGAAATGCGGTTCTGGGCACTTTAGAAAATACCTCAGCGGTCTGCGTTGCATATGCAAAGCGAATGCGGCGATCGCATTATTTGAGCTGTTTATTCCGTGCTTTTTATGCTAATGCCTGTACCTGACTACGGATGTAATTAAATACGATATTCATATGGAAATCAGGAGGATGGACTTGTGCATGGTTTTTGTTAGAATTATTGTGCTATCAAATGATACGACTGAGATTTTTAAGGTAACAATATACTTGTAAGTAACATTGGATATTAAATGCAACTTGTCTGGTGTTATAAATATCAGCGTTGTCTTTATTTGTAGCTTAAATTGTCAATATAAAAAATACCAAAATTTGATGACACGAGGTCAAATAATTCAACCGATTTGATTCCTCTCAAAAGTCACTCGTTGCTTTTTCAGGAAGAAATATGGAAGTCATTAGCAAAAAACGATTTCTAGCCCTCCAAGAAGGTCAATAATTCTTTGATTGAACAATTCCTTATTGGAACTGTGGAGTTCGAAAATCCACTACGCTTTAAGCAAGTAAACTGCGGCAATGAAGACAATGCACAAAAGGAAGAAACCATACGAAGTCATATTATGGGAAAGTTATCCATCACAGTATGAGGTCGTCACTGGATGCCGGTAATTTAGCGGAAAGTTCTGGAACGACTGGAAGAGTTCACCGGTGTGGCTTCCAAGTGGCTTGAGTTTCATTGAAATGAACTGTATCGGGACTACTAGGGATACTCGAATAGATTCCATTGGCATTTGTGAAAATACAATTTGTATAGCTATGTGAGTAATTTATTCGCGTCTGTTAAAAATATGGTATTTTCTCTTTTTACTAACATTGAGAATTGTTGCAAATTTAAGTAAGTTGGAAAAAGAAGATTTTACAAGTTGGGAATCAAATCTCGAACTTTATGGTGAAAGTCTTGTTCTAATTGTCCAAATGCGTCATAATGTCAATAACTACTGCGATCAAATGGGGCTTAAATTAGATGAAAATAATTTCAATCTATGTATCCATTAAAGGTCTCACAGTCATAGACAAACAAAGACTACAAACCCATAACACCTCATTAGCATCAAAACTTAATAAATACAGAGAATTTAATAATAACAGAGAACAACCATAAAATATGATATTCAAGCGACTTTCCTTCCATTAGTAGGTAAAGGAAGAAACCGAAATGCACCATTTCTTGCCTCGTCGACTGAAACTGTTTTGTCTCGAACTCGCTCGGAAGCAAATTTCATTTCAACGAATATCATGGCAAAAGAGCAGGAAACGACGAACTTGCGTCCCGCTGTAATTTAACTTAGGAACCATTCTAATGTATGCAGTTGGTCTTTTCGTATGTGTTAAGAAGGTGAATTCTCTAATAATCATTCCTGATTCATTTATTGTTATAAATGATCAATCTAAAATTATGTGTTCTTCAATAATTCTGTAGATGCATTACTTTTTTTTTGTGACAGTGTTTATCTGACACTAGCATAAGAGCCTAACATACGAATTTTATGTTTTAAAATTATTTTTCATATTAATTTACAAACAATCACCCACCAACCTATCAACTCCATGGGAAATTCTCCTTTAGACCACTACTGGGCTTATTCAGTATAGGAAACTGCTTATACCTTTGAAATTGTTATAAACTTTCAAGCATTAAATTCTACTCCTGATGTTTCTTTGACTGTTAAAACGAGCGTCAAATAAAACACACCCAAGTCCTCTGCACCTGAAGTGTAAAATTTACCAACTGACACGAAAATAAAGTTGACATTTCACACTGGGCTGAAAACGAGCAATCCTACCATCAACGGAGGCTTTACAACGCGTTTTTACTAAAGGTAATTATAATATGCGCGCCGGGTGTTTGCAGCCGACCATGAAGGGTTGTTTGTGGGATAAACGTGCGATGTTATTTTTGTTGGCAAACATAAACATTGTGATAGCGAGCTGTTTCAAGGTTTTTGTACACGTGTCCTCAGTGAACCTTGTTACAATGGTTAGCAATCGTGAAGTACTGGGATTTCTTTTCTACTGGTCAATCAAAATTATGGTAAGTGCAGTGCAGTCAATAGAACCACCGACGAGAGATGGCTATTTCTCGACGCCGATATGTTTGCGTCGGCTGACTTAAGTAAGCCGACATAATTATGCGAGAAAAAATCCTCTGCCAGCACTTGACACTGGTATTGTACGGTACTTGACAATTGGATCAAAAAATATTTTTTTCGGAAAATATATTGGACAATATATTTTAGTTAATTTACTTCAGTAGTCCAATGAGCAAGAAACAGATAGTCCTTAATTCGATCCTAACTTACTCGTCTTTTGTACTTCTTGACCCTATACTAACATAATATCATTGGCATAATATGTTTCTATTACTTTTTAAATCCCCAGGATCGAGAGAAATAAAAATATTAATTGAATGTGACTAATAAAGCTCTTCGTAGTTCGTCGTTTAATAATCACAAAACAAGCCGCGCATTTTACTATTCGTTCGAAGCTGCGTGTATAACTATATGTATTTACTAAATTGTGCAAAACATTTAATACACCTAAAAATTCTCCGACAATAGGTCTAAAATGTGTATTGTTCACGTGACGTCCTTTTCTAGTACTCCGCTCATCCCAAGATTAAAAAGGACATTTTAATAATTACAATTTTGCTTTATCACCCCTATAATTTGTATTTAGCCCTCTGCGGGTCACTTGTTACCGAAAATTTTGAACCCGTGTATTCTTGGTTAATCTGTGTTTTGTTCTATTTAATGTTGAAAGAGTTATTTGTTCATTGAATTAGGTCGGGAAAGTAGGTCGGGTGAATGGATTTCAATGGTCTGGGGCAGGATAAGTTAGCTTTTGACTTGGAAGCATTTGATCGATAAAATAACAACATTTTGTATAAGTATAACTTCTATTTGTTTCATCATTTATGATTATCTCTGCTTCACCTTAAGTCGACTGGTCAATAACGTCTTGGAACATTAAGTCTTCCGTTTTACTACTTTGAGAATATCATAATATTTAGAAGTATTACGTTTCTATAATACCACCTCCTTCTTCAACTCTTACATTAGCTCAAGTATCAACCACAGTTCCTGAACCTTATGAATATCTCCCAAGTGTCTGTACAAAAGCTTCTTCGCGCAAAGTGTCTATTATCAAACATTAATGTGTCAAGAAATTCCGCTGTACACTCAAATCCTCGGCGCTATTATGTCAAACACCAAAATTGTGAATTCCAACAATATATGTGACATCAAAGGCAAAATCTACTTTGCCTTTACACATTTTCCGCCTCAAGTGTTCCATATAAATTTACAAAGCAAAGACGGAGGCACACTGTTCGCACGCTAGCTGACGACACTGTGTGACACTGTGTTGCACTGCTGTTATAAATGTTATATCAGTTGCTTGACGGCAGAAAAAGACAAGATAAGATTTCTTAAGTCCCCATTCCGAACAGAAGCTGATCAAAACTAAGAAAGAAGGCGAAAATTCCGTACGAGCAGACCATTGTGAAAACTATGCAGCACGCAGTCAGTTGGCGTGAAGTTGCTCCAGCAGTGTTTACATCGCAACATCAACTTAGCGTATAACAATGGACTTTACAAAACTTCACAAGCATTGCGAAGACGCTCGTATGTTCAGCGAAAATAATGGCGAACTTGTACGGAGCAACTAAATCTTTTACAATACTTGCCTTAAACAAGTTATTTCCTACTAAAACTGCTAATGTCGACTTATGTATGTTTAATGGTTTCTTAGTTATACGCGAATGTTACACATTGAAATAAAACTATTTTTACGGATTTTATCACGATTTGGTTTTATTTTTACATTTTTTAACTTCCCGACGTTTCGATTACTTTACAGCTTTCGTGGTCACGGGGCGGACTATACGGGGCGGGCGGATAAAATCCGTAAAAATAGTTTTATTATACCATATGTATGTTGACAAAAAATATACTAATACTGCAAATGTTTATATGTAATGCTATAGAATTCTTAAGATCGCCCATCGGAATCGAATTTAGACTGTAATTTGAAGTCTTTATTGGCGAAGATTGCCGTAGAAACTTTTTTGTCAATATACGTAAGTTAACGGTCCTCATAATAAGTATTAGCAGAGCTCATCAAAACGTACTATTATTATCGTAGGTTCGTAGCCAAACGTTAAAAATTAATGAAATAGAAATAGGAGACAGGCACGGGAGGTGGTATGGAGGAGGTATTTCAGGCTTGTTTCTATGATAGGTTTTCCACCATCGTGTGCGATCACCAACCAGGCGGATAGGAATAACCTACCATCAGCTTTTGGTTCAACTTCACTCACCGCACGAAATGTAACATCAATCTACTTATCGTTTAAACCTTCAATCTCTAAATAATCCACGTAAGTAATTTTCTGGAATTATTTGTGAACTGCAAAAAAATCACAAATAATTTCAAAAAATCACGTAGCATCAGATGATGTGCGGTAAATATACGTCACCTACGCATTCCAAGGTTTATAATTTTCGTTCGTAATTCAATGGTTCCATGCGCACTGTACATAAATTATTTGGCTCTTTCTATTGTAGGCGAGTTCATTATTTGCTCAGTAACAATGGTATTGTTGTTTTAATGTAGTATTTAAACCCGGTCCGCGTGATAACGTGAGAACGTGTGCGAGTTATTTTTCAGACTTTTATTTGCGTTTGCGGAAATAATTTCAGGAAGGCTTTTATAGGATTTTGACTGGAAGTTAAATGTTTATTCTTTTATTGGCATTAGGGTGTGTATAAATGAATTGTGTGGTTCTGGGTTTGATTCCCAGATTACCACATTATATTATAATGTGTATTCCGGTTTTGAAAATCTCATTAAATAATGGAAGAACGCCCAACAGTTACACACATTTCAGATCACACATTGATATCCAAGTCTTAGGCTGGAGCTGTCAAAAACTAAAAAGACTTTATGACCTCACAATACCGACATAATAATAATACAGACCTGAAACAAATCGATAGTCTCCGTGGCGCAATTGGTTAAATGAAAGTGAGAAAGGACAGGTCGCGGGTTCGATCCCCGCGCTGAGACAAATGTTTGTGAGGCCCACAAATATTTGTCTCGGATCTGGGTGTTTGGGGCACCGAAAAGTCCCTCATAGTTTCTGATACCCCCGACACAAGACTTAAATGATCATAATGTGGGTCACTATGTATGTTACGTGTATTGTTATGATAAATTTCACATCTTAAGACTGAATTTTAGGTGGCACAGTCAATAGTAATACTGCCTACCCTTCGCGAAAACAAGTAAATATACATTTATATGTATATAAATGTATTTTGTAAAGAGGCCGTCATCTTGTGTCTGTCTTCAAAATATCTACGAATTTTAAAACATATCGAATCCATCATAAATAATAAATATATTATTTTATCGAGCATTTTTAGTTTCGATGTAAAACCCCAAGGGTGATTTGAAATGAAATTCGCAACGTAAACTTTGGTATGTCATATTGTGCGTTATGCCTTCAAGCTGATTTTATTGGATGTTCATTTTAATGTATAATACGTTTGCATAATATCTAGTTATTCATGTTTCTAAAATAAGTAGGTACACAATAAATGTAAGAATTATGGAAGAAACTTGCAGGTTTTACAAAACTTAGAAATGAAACTAATATTCGCGTATCACACAAAATGTATACTGATTTGTTGAGTTAGAAGCCTTTCGTCTTCAGTCAGCTTCAAAACCGACTGCGCTACGAAAGCTGTTAAGTGAATTAGAACACATAATGCAAGTGTAAATAAAATAATTAATAACTAAACCAGAACCTAACTTCACTGATATAGCATGTAGAAAATTCCAACCGCTATTTACTGAAAGAGTTTCTCAGAAATGCAATATGAAACGGATTTCCGCGTACGGGTATTAAGTTATACGAGTACGTGTTGGATGCTTTTAGGAATCAATTTCGAATATCAAAATCGTTATAAATTGTTACACTTCACTTATTTTGTAGTAGTTTTATTGGAGTTAGTCAATATAGCCCGGATAGCGGCTACAAGAGTAAGAACAAGGCACAGTTACCCATGTAAAAGTGTCGCATTTCGTGTTAACCAGTATCCGCAAACAATCAGGCCGGCATAATTGTATCGACCTGCCAGATAACCATCTCATGTATCAGATGCACTGAAGTTAGCATTACATACAATTTTCTTCCTTTAGTCATGCCAGTTTAATATGAAAAAATAACGCTGAAGGAATACCTACTATGAAAATCTGCATACCATAGAGATCTTCACACGAATTGTATTAGCATATTGCATTCATAGTTCCATAACCCGCAATATGCCAGCGGAGTGGACTATTGCTTAAGGTCATTAAAAGCAACTCTGGATTGTAGGAGAGTCCCGTGTTAAACAGTTGCCAGATATGGGCTGATATTATTTTAATTATAATTGTAGTACCACCTATTGGACAGTAAAGTCTCTCGTAATTATGAATAACATGAAACAAGACTTACTCGTACTTAGTATGTATTAACGTAGAATCTTGCGTTTGACTGTCGGTTGCATTTTTGAATATCATTCCACCTGAAATTTATTTCCACCAATCAAATTTTCACAATTATCACGGAGTCCATTCTACTTGCCACCAATTCTAAGCCAGTTCCGCCATGAAAAGGGTTAGAGTGTAAAATTTAAATCATCAAACTCTAGCATTCTTCAATGGTACGGCAGTAAATCCTCGGAGCGCGCTAACGAGCCGCTGGCTTATCACTGGGGAGGGGTTAATTTTCGCGGGTTGTTACCCCCACGGACGCAAATGCACCGCTTTATCATCCCTCTCAACGTTTGCCATTTTTATCAGGTGGATATTAAATCTACGAAGAGAAAATCGGTTAAATTTTGTCTTGAAGCGATTCTTTGTGTATTGTAATAGTAACGACTGTTTTGAATTATTATTATTGACATTTTTAGTTTAAAGACAAGCGTAATCGGTCTAGCGGTAGTTTGTTAAGATGTGGATCGTAAAGTCTTGGCTTCGATTCCAAAGTCGAGCACTCCACTTTTGAAGTTAACGGATTGTAAAATCTCATAAGAGTTGTCTGGCGGATAGCGATAGAGTACTTTTCAAACAGACCTTATACGTATATAGCGGAAATAAGTTGCACGAATCGTGAGAAGTACTAATGATATCAGCTCTGCTACATTTGTGCCATGGTTTAATTCCACAAAAGCCCTCTACAAATTGATGAACCGTTAAAAAAATATAAGTCCAGCACAAATTAGGCAAGTCTTTCTTTTGTCCATTTCCCAAAACATCTCTTCAAAAGCAAATACAATTTGTCACCTATAAAAGTGATGATGAAACTCAAGACGTAATAATTCGCCGTTTCCCGCCTGTTTACGAGCCGCCATCAATCTGATACCCGCTCGGTTAACGAAGCTTTTTATCTTAATATCAATTAGTGGTCTTCCACTGTTTGTAGTTTGTGTATCGCAACAAATTCTTTTAATAGTATTGGTACTGATTGTTTTTAATTTGTCAAGGAGTATTTATGTTTAAGTATACAAAATAATAATAGGTTTTAGTCAACATTATTGGTATATGTATAAAATGGATTTGAAACCTTATCTGAAGATCCAAAAAGTAATGGTAAATGGTAGCTTTGTAATACAGGTGTGACATTATATGTGGATGTATTTTGTCTGCATACATAGTATATAATAGAACAGTATGTTAGTGCTCTAAATTGTTTAATGTTCGTCTGTTCGCGTCCTAGCTTACGAAACCATAATTTAGCGATCACCACCTCAGTGCGAGTAAAAAGATTCAATTCATTTTTGAACCATTACTTTAGACAGTGGAACAATATACCGGCCCATGTGTTTCCCTCCTTCCTATAAACTAGGGTCCTTCAGTCATATCGTGGAGAAGCGATTTTGTAGGCATAGTTTATCTGGAGGGCATTGCAATTATCAACAGGTGCAGTGCAGTCACTTGTACAAGACAGCATGAACAAAATAAAAATACTCCTGGTTCTCTTGCTATTATTTACATTGTATAAAAGGAATATTTGTTCTAAAGTTAAAATACATCCAATTGTAACTTTAGTTTTCAATTTACTGTGGTATCGTGTTTTATCTTTGTTTCTTGTTAAGAGATTTAGAAGTATTTATACTTTGATTAAAAGCTTTTGTGCATTACTGTTCTTTGAAAGTTATTCGAATTAGTAACAACTTAAATGATGATAATCGATATCACTTCTCAGTGACGGAAAGTTATAGGGTTAGTTTACAGAACGGAATTTTTGAAGTGTTTTAAACATAGGTGCGATGATTCGACTTACAGTTTTATTTTTGTAAGTTGACTGCTCTAATGAAAACAGTGCTCATATTTGGTGCAATTAATTTTCTATCTACAATTTTGATGTTGAGAACGTGAGGTACAAGAGACATTACTCGTATGTAAGAAAAATTACAATAAAACTTTTAAATACTCAAATGTGTTTTCTCTTATTCTTCATAGACTCACGCACTTTTACACGGATATTTCTACCCCCAAAATGCTTCTAAAATTATTTTTGCCAGGAAACGTAACTATTCAGCGTGTACATAATAATACAAAACATTTTATAACAATTTATATTCATAGTTACTCGTATACATGAAATCCTTATTATTTAATGCCTTATTTTATCTATGTCCACTATGTTTTCACTACTAGGCCAAATCTCCATAGGAAATATATTGATCTCCTTTATAGACAGCCTCCGTGGCGCAGTTGGTTTGACGCCGCCTGTGAAACGAGAGGCCGCGGGTTCGATCCCCGCACCGAAACAAATATTTGTGTGATCCACAGGTATTTGTTTCGGGTCTGGGTGTTTGTAAGACCGAAAAGTCTCTCGTAGCTTCTGATACCCACGACACAAGACTCGATCTTAGTGTGGGGTCAGGACTATGTATGTGACTGTTGGGTGTATTTATTTATTTATTATCCTTTAAATTACATTATTTTGCCTGTCGTTAAACACAATCATTAAAAAAAAATGTATACAATTGTAAAACAACTTGAAAATAACTTTATAATTAAGAATAAATTTTAATATTAAGGATACTTTTCGATGCTCTTGTATTCTTTTGATTTATGCACCAATATATTCGTGTAACAACTCAAAGATCACCAACAACGATGTATGTACTCTTCCAAATTGCAAACGAGACCTATATTAAGAAACCCGCTACCATCAATCTGCAATCACTCAAAAATGTTCAATCAAAAAGTTTTATCAGCAATGAACTCAGCGGATAGTTGGCGTGAAATAATCGGGTCCTAGGGGGAGGGGAGGGGGGGATATTTCACGCAGTACGCACTCAACGCGTTGGATAACAAGAACAAAGTTCTTTGGACGTTGATTTATCGAACGTCAGTCGATGGATTCGCCGGTGGTCTAGGAGCTGATGGTGTTGGAGAAATAAAGCTGTAAATGTGTAAAAAAAAGTATGACTTGTAGATGACAGTGCTATTACCAGACTATCGAATGGTGAGATCTTAATAGCAGAAATAATACTTTATATCTATGAAAGACTATCGACTAATGTTAATTTCTTTATATTCAATACAATTACACTGGCTTGATTTTTGACACTGGGTAGTCAAAAGTGTCAACTGACGTGAAACAGGCGGGTTAAAAATTTATACAATTTATCCATTTTGACAGCCTCCGTAGCGCAGTTGGTTAGACGCCGGTTGCGAAACGAGAGGCCGCGGGTTCGATCCCCATACCGAGACAAATGTTTGTGAGGCCCACAAATATTTGTCTCGGATCTGGGTGTTTGTGAGACCGAAAATCTCTCGTAGTTTCTACCTGCGACACAAGACTGAATTGATCTTAATGTGGGGTCAGGACTATGTATGTGACTGTTGGGTGTATTTATTATTTATATTATTATTTATTATTATCTATTTTTCACAGAAAAACAGAAGAACAACATACCATAAAACAACTAGTTTGATAAATGCTTCAATAATTTGCTAACCAACCAAGAATTCCCCAGCTCAAAGGTCTTAAGTATCTACAATTCCCCAGATACCAGCTTTTTACGGTCCTCTTGCGAGAAAAAAAATCTATACATTCAATAAATGTGTAATATAAAATAAAAACCAAGATACCCAGCTCTGGGAGTATGAATGGTGTCGCTTGGGTAAACGGTCTCTATACTTTTATTAGTGGGTGTCGAGACGGCATCGATTCACCAACAATTTACTAATGGCATAGTCAATACTGGCTTTCACTACTCTATGAATGGTACAGACTTCTGTTGTCTGTTAGTGCAAGTATTTCTTTACAAGTTGCACTATTTGTACTAGTATTTTCAGCTTCTTTTAGAAGCGGAAAATACGTTTATAACAATATACGTATTTTTATCCGTGGAGGTATAATATTAAATTATTTTTGATATACTCTAAAATGATCTATGTGATAAAAAATATCCAATGGCTGGACCTTTGTATGTAGTTTGATTTTTTTTGTTGTGCCAGCTACCTACGCGATACCTTGTATTTTGTTTCAATTAGTGTCGCCATGCCAACACCTGATATAGTATGTTTCAAATTAAGTATGTTTATTTTTAAGAATGGTAGATATTAATGTTAATATTTTGAAACAGAATAATTCGCTATGAATGGATGAAACGATTGGGAAGTATGAATGGATGAAGCGAAAGAAACAGTAGTTTTCAAAATAATTACTCTCCTCTTCTTTATCAATTAGATTGAGGAAGATTTTAACAGGCAATCGTATACATAATAAAAAAACTGGCAAGACAAAACTATAAATAATTATTTACAATTTATTTACATAATTACTACAAAAATATCACTGCAAAATTCCAACTTCTTCGGTCTTTTCAATTCACAAATTGAATTAAATCAAATATTTACTTTACAGTAAAGTATCCGTGCTTGGCCAGTTTTTCTTTTTAACTGCAGTTTTAACGCGGAATACGGCTCACTGCGCCTCTCCGAAGTGCTTGAACGAGATATAAACTTAAATTAATAACATAAACGACATCAAAAGAGTAAAACAAAGCGAAAGTGTGATTTTTAGAGCTCGTATAAAGCATTTTTAGACCAGTGTGTTTCTGTAGGTACTACATTATTTTTTACTTTTGCCCAACTTTTAACAGCCAGAACGTAGTATTAAATAGCGTAAAACCTACAACAATTGGACTATCAAATGCAAAAAGTCGTTTCCCAATCCGACAAATAGTTTTAAAGTTTAACGCGTATAAATATACAAACTCCTCAGCTTTATTATATTAGTATAAAAATGTCAGGTTGCAAATGAACGAAAAGGGATATTAAAATGAATAATCTATTACTGGAGTTTTCATTAGCTTTACAGAAGTAGAGAAGTAAATTAATTAGAATGTCAGTAGGTCACGACTTAGATGTAAAATTAATTCAACAACAAGACATTTCATTTTTTTCATGCCAAGTGCTCTTACAGGCAAGCGAAGTAGCGTGGTGTAAGGGAACCAACTGACAAGTGACTCTCCACCGTTGCTATAATTATGTCAGCTCATGCTCAATTGCTTCCTCACACTTGCTAATTAATTACATTTACACGGCATTCAATACTTTTATACAAAAGCTTCTTTGGAATTATAGCAAATGGTACAACACATCGGGAGGTTTCACTATTACTATATTACACTTACGTACGTTAGTACCATACTTTTAAATTTATTGCAAAAAAAAAACTTCTTCTTCGACTTCCTCGACTAACTGATTGCAGTTTTTACAATCATCAATAAATTCCGTATTATGCGAGCTGCTCACAACAGAAAATACTAAAGCAAAGTTATAAACTATGATTGGTCCATCATTGTTTTTGGCAGTCGCTATCCGACTCTGGCTGCTACGAATATCCTACCTACGGAAGATTAATCTGGAAAAAGAATCCTAGACCTTACACTTGCAACAAGAATAATCGACAATACCTTGCCAACCTTTACGTATTTTTTTATTGCGATGAATGACGAGACGAGCATTCCAATCCTGATGGTAATCGACACGGCCGCTCAAGGTAACAACAACAGTAAGGAAACCATACAACAACATGAATTACAAGGAAATGCTTTGCATTCCACTACGCTCGCATCCTGAGACATAAGATATTAAGTCCCATTATTTGCAGTAGTTACTCTGGCTACAATGTCCTTAAGACCGGAACACAACAGTGCATTTTCATTGTTGTTTGGCGGGAAAGTTAGAAATTGCGGTGGCACCTACCCAGGCGACCTACATATGAGAGACCTACTACCAGTACGCAGGGATAATTATTGCCTAAAGGGAGTTAAGCTTCATAATCTCAAACGCATTGCACACCTGATTGGAACTTATTCCTTTGAAAGCCAGTTAAAGTTATATAACCAACTGAACTGCGAGAGCCTTTAATTAATTTATCGCCACTACAATTCGTGAAGTTAAATTGGCGGCAACGTGTTTACAAATATAAACAGGGGCGCAACCTGTGCGACTTACGGGTTTGAAGAACGACCGACATAATAAATAAATATTTAACACGCATTTCCATACATAAGTACAACAAACAAAGTGAAAGGATTTATATTTTCAATTTTCTATTTATGTGACTGTTGGGTGTATTTATTTATATTTTCGCGAGGCAGCCGTACACTATTTAATAAAACAAACAAATACAGCGACAAAATACAAACAGGTTTTTACGCGGTTCACGCGCGACAAGGAGCTACCATCTTAGAATCAACAAAGTCAACAATCGCTGGTTGTTTTTTTATAAGTTTATTTATTACCAAACAGTCTTATACATTAGCAGTATGTTTACAGTAGTTTTAGTATAATTGTAGACCTATAGTTTATTTTAGATCTATTACCCAAAATTAAAAGGTAGAAAACTTATTAGAGTAGGTAGTAATATCAAACGTTTGCCAAGATAACTTACGAAAGTTAAACAAACCTTAACTCCGCCCCCCATTTCTCCCCTTTGAAAACTTGCACGACAAAATTCCAATAGACGTTTGTTTATTTTATTTCCGATTCTTGAACTGCCAATATCAGTCTGCTCCACTTTTCTCCTTTATTCTTAATTTTAAAAATATTGGCTCTCTTACTTTTTCTGTTTTTTACACGTGCCTATAAGATGTACTAATTATTGGACGAACACGATGTCTGTGTGTCACACAGTAGGCGAGGTTTATGTTCGACTGTTAATGTTCGCAGCGCTCACGAATAGCTACAAAGGAGATTAGCTTCCAAATAATAGCATTTTAGGCGACAGACCTTTGCGTGCCGCTCTACTAGAATCGTTTGACTAATTATTGCTATCTATGCTATAAGCATGAATGCTTAAGTTATAAATATCGTTGCGAAATCTTTAATATTTTACGAATAGGGTTTTAAAGTGATCCTTGCTCGGTAAAGCTGCAGAATCAATAGGTTGACTTGAATGGTTGACCAATAACGGGGTAGTATCAGTTCCAAAACACAGATGTGAAGAAATGCATTTCCATTAGCTTTTATTTCATAGTGAGTTCGCCAGGCTTCTCATAGTTTAGAATATACATAGTAACCCGCATAAGTCGTAGTATAGTTGTAGCCTGCGTTTTTCTGGTTTCAACCTGGCATAAGTGCCAATCAGTGAGAAATAGCCCTCCCTCGTGGATACATCTAGATAGCACTGCTCTTACTATTTGGTGTATTATAACGTGCCAGTATACAAAAGTGTTCTAGGTACATTTCACACCGACACGACGAGCAGATTGTCCTATCTACACGAAAATAAAGCAAAAATTGTGGGCCGTGGGCACGCTCACGTACGGAGCGTCCAGGAAACTCTTTGTTGGTTCAACGCGGAGGCAAACAGCGAAAAACTTCCCCTCGGATTATATTCGCGATATAACAAAATGCCGTTGAAACTCGCTCTGTTACTACACAAACTACTGAAATTGAAATGGACGTATACTGTAATTATTTTAGGATTGTGGGAATTGTGTGGTATCTCGAAGAAAACCGACATTGCTGGAGGTCCATCAGCCCTTATCGCCTCTCAATTTTTATCATCCTATTAATAATAATAATAAAACACTTTATTATTACACAACACAACTTAAAATACAAAAATGAAACATATTTACATCTGGTGAAACAATTGGCGGCCTTATTGAACAGATTTTAATCAGGAGACGTTGGCGGTGTCTTTTATCTAAAATAAACTTACATAAACACCTATTTTGAGAGGCGGGTAATTTTACATTTACCATCAAATTATCCGTTGATTCTTAACCGAACCTAAAAACTCTTCTTCTATCACAACTAATACGGTGAATGCACTGACTATTACTAAGTTATTCAAAATTAAATGGAAAGCTTTCACGTTGAACATTTAAATCTCATTTCCCTCATCGTGTAGAAGGATATTAAGCCAATGAATGCAGTTAATACATAAGGCGGTTGTCTTTAACAATGTTACATGCATGGTAACTTAGATCATTAATCAAATAACTCATCATTTACATGAAAACCTTCGTGGCGCAGTTGGTTAAGAGAAACAATTCCAGGACACAACAGTAGGTTTCGTCCTGAAGAATTGTGACTGTACATGTAACTGTTGGGTGTATTCATGAAAAATCCCATGCAAATTAACAATTAATATGTATATTTAGTGTCAAGTAATTTACATCATCATTACGAGAAAAAGTAATATTTTCCACTTTTTTTTTTTTAATTACTATATTATATTTAAAACCAAGTAATTTCTTCGTATTTCTCAGCCACATCAAAGGTAAGACGTGGACTTCGAATAGATTTCTATGAAAATGTTTAGGAGTAACCTGATTTCAGCATTGTTAATATTATAGAGTGATGGTGCGGCGAGGAACATCACCGTTAGGGAATAAAACATAGTGACCTTGACCGCTCTGCCAGAAAGAAGAACCTTATACCTGATGTAGTCTTAAATGATACACACATTTTATCCAACGCCATTTTAAATTGTATTGTGCAATCAGAAGCAAGGGTCATAACTCTCGGTGCTAATACCTCTCAAACAGAGTACATCGTCAATGCTAAGCCATTAGTATTGAATTAGTATGGTGGACGTAAATATACGTGCTGTGGTGCGGCTCCACCGGACTCCCAGCTATAACTCAGAGCTAGTGGCGCGCTGGGATGCTAGAGGTGAACAAAGCCTAGAATTTACCGGAATTTTCCGTATACGGAGGGTTAGTTAGTGTTATATGGATGCGAGGAGCCACAAATACTACATGATACCAAATGTTTGTAAGGTACATAAATATTTGTTTCGGATCTGGGTGTTTGTGGGACCGAAAATTATTTTGTAATTTCTGATTCTCACGACAGAAGACTTAGTGTGAAGTCAGATATAGGAATAGGTGTATGTTTCGATTACTTACGTCTACATTTGTTTCCTAAAAGTAGTTCAGCTTTTAAGCGGGCAATTTGTTTGATTTCTATAATGTATGTATATTTTTTTATCATTATACATCCGATTTCGATCAGTACATCATAATTTTAATCATAGAAAAATAATCATCTCTTGGACTTTAATACTCTATTCCATTTGAACACCAATTAACATCAGTTGCAGTTCATACTCTCTATCTTGGTTAAACCAAAATCAATACAAAGTTCCTAATATTCCCAGAAACCTCATATCTAGCCGCGGCAACACCATGCTCACTCTGGCCTGCACTGTGTTAATTCAATGAAGAACATTAAGACTATTATTGTTAACTAACATCTAAGCCCGGCATCGACCGCATGCACCAGCTCCGATGAAAGCAGACTTTATTCTGCTTTAAAGAAACACTTGAACACAGTAATACATCAAACTTAATTCCAATTGCTTCAAGAGATTTCAAAGATAAACTTACTTGGTAGCTCAATGAATTCAAGTTGTACGATCTTTGTACAGATTTAGATTTTATTTTAAGAAATCGTGCCTTTGGCTGTCAGGCCTTTGAAAGAGACCTTTTTAAGTATTGAAGCTTGGATTTCTACTGATATTATCGGTACACTTTCATTGAGTTTTTATATTTTTGGCCTTTACGTTATTATTGCTCCACAATTTTAACAGTACTTTTGTAAAGTTATTTATTTATTTTATATTAAATAACGTGTAGCTTCAAATAATAAATGTGTTTTCTTTCTTTCAAATACACAAAGATTAATGCAGTGATCTGCTCGATTAAATAAGTGATTCCATGTGGTTATATCAAGAGCATGAATGCTATGGGATGGTTACTTTATGATAGACATCTTAGTGGTCAAGTGTCAACTGGCTTTGAACCGATGTATTCAGAACTCAATTTTAGAGAGGGTATTTTGTGTAGATTAATGTTAAATCATTTGGGATGATGGAGGGAGACAGAGAGAGAGAGAGAGATCGTTTTAAGCCATTTTTCGCAGGAATTATAAAAAATTACTCAAGAATACTGAAGTCAATAAGACGGCTTAACGTTAATAAAACGAATTCGTTCAACAATATGAATCAAAAGTTGCACTTGAATCAAACACGAGAATTTCTCCAACCTAGACAGAAGCTCATCGCTTGATGAAAAGTAAACAAACGAACCAGACAATCCGACAGTCATATACAGCGTCATAGCGAATTAATCGTTGCAGTACACATCAGATGTGCGGAATATTGCGTCGTAGAGGGTGGGCAAAGACGGTGCGGTGTATATACGACCGCACATTAATAACAATTCATAATTTAACTGAGGGATTGTATAGTATAGCGGAATGGCATGTATACTATGTGGTGTTATGATCAATGCCGTCTACCAACACTTTTGATATTTGATGAAATGATACTTTTTAGGATTTTAATTTTAAAATTGATAAAACATTTTTTTAACTCTAATGCACCTGATGGTAATTATGCTATTCGAATAGTCAGTAATGGTATTGATACATTCCAATGGCGCGAAAAAGCTATCTCACTGAACGTACGGAATAGCTAAGCTGTTACTTCACGTCTGTTTTCTGCAGCACCTTGGGTCATTTACTATCGTAGATCATAGCAAGGCAGTCTTAAAAATCTCATACGAGCTGCTCGAGACTAGAGTTTATTGTATTTATGGACATGCCCCGCCCCGCCCGTCATGTCTACCGAAATAAAGTTGATTAAAATTAGGTGGGAATATGATGCTTTTGTATGATCAGGCATTTGATTATGGATGCAATCAATGCTTCTACAGCAAAACGACCCCTCTTATAAAGAAATACACCCGTTTTTTTTTTCATAACTCATTTTCATCGTTCATTGCGCTATAAATTACGTTTAAATACGCATTCAGTTAAACCAAAAACTACGTGAAAATTCGGTAATAAAATAAAATGCACAATTTTAAAGGCAAACAGACATTTAGTTGATGTGGGAACTGCGACTACCCCAAGCTCGAAAGTACTCGCTCCCGTAGTATGTTATTCTACATTTTTTCCTGCACAATAAAAACATTAGAGTCTCGCTAAACAAGTTTCACGATTTGCGAAAACAAAGTTTGCAAACGCAATAAAAATAAAACTGCGAGTGTAATGTTTACACCGACCTCTCCGGTTTTAGACAAAAGGAATGTTAAAATGTTAGTTGCTTTTGGATTGTTTGTGTAAAATTATCTATTTTTTGTACATGAAAGGTGCCCTACATTTTTTTATCTACCCCTGACAACGTTTAATCAATAATTCATGATAATCGGTTGAGGACTTATATCCACATTGAAACTATTAGTAAGGATTTTATTACAATACAACAATTAAACCAGGCAAAACCTCAATTCACAATAACGTCTCGCACCTTATTTGAAAACTTGAAACTACGTATATTTTTGCATAAATGAGCTCTCTTTGTTCCAACCTAAACTAGGTAGCAATTTAATAGTCTGAGCAATTTGAATAGTCATTATCCAACCGCTCAGATAAACTTATAAAAGCGCCGAATGGAAAATAGCTACAAAACGCTCAAGTTGTGGAAAGCAATTTTAAAACACTTCCAGAAATCAGCGGCTCACTCGTTCAAACTCTTTGAATGCGAAAGTTCTGGCACCTTCCGGCGGCACCGCACACCGAAGCGAACAAAACAACGGTTTTTACACTACTGTCCAAAAAAGAAATGACATATTTGGGTTTTTTCGGTAAGTCCGGCAAAGAAGGAAATGGTTAACTGGATGAAAAATAATTTTGACAGTTCATGGTCATGAAACTTTAGCCGTAGATGCGTTGTCAGCCTCTTTAAATGAGAAGGGAAAGGAAAAGAAAAAAGGGAGAAAGAAAGGAATACTGTTCATCGGCAATCTCATCGCCGAACGAAATACTACAGCAACCCCTTGGGTTTTCTGTGAAACAGCCGGCTAAATCCCACAGTAGTCGAAAGTAAGCAAGCACAGATCACAGATATATTCAGCTGTGGATTGCCAAGCAATGCTTTGTATTGAATGGTGTTCTTTGGTTTCCTACTGTCCATGAGCGTTCATATCGCTTACCATCACCCGAATGGCATGTTCGTCTCGCCATTCGCCATCGCAATGAAAAAGGCAGGTTTCAGCATGCCTACATTATTATGTCAGGCATGCATTATATAGTGTACTTCTATTTAACTAAAGAGTTTTCAATATTAAACGGACTCGAATTACACTTCAGTGTGTATACAAAATATAACAGACTAAGCCGGAAATGGATTCCATGCGAATAGACTATTTGGTGCTTAAATCGTGTTATTATTTACATTTGCTGTATCAACATAACCATTCGATCTAACTTACCATTCAGAATGGTTGCAATATCATCAAGTTTTATCTAGCAATGATATTTGTTCCAGTGCAGGTAGCTATCATTGTACATGATGTTAGAAAGTCCGTCATATAACCCCAAGCTACACACATCTATACATACATTACTGCAGAATTAATATATTTATATTCTCAAATAGGGATTTCCAATATAAAATGAGCAAAAGCATTAAGCTGTCCTTTTGTATCGCCTTTGTGGACGTTCTATAAAATATTCATTTATCCTGACAATATTATTATCTAGGGATTAATTTTCGCTATCCATTTTATTTTTGCCTCAGTTCTTCAATTGATTGCAGAATGTCTATCTCTGTAGTTTTCTCTCTCTCTCTTCAGCCACAGAAAGTCCAATGGTCTCCACATCGACCTTTTGGAAGCCTGCATCCAGCGACTTCCAGCAACCTTAACTAGCTCCCCCGTCCACCTTGTCAGTGAGCGTCTCTGTAGTTTACTTTATTAAAATATCTTTTAAAAAATCATAATTGGATTATGCCTAAATTGATTTCACAAAAAAGTAAATTAAGGTTCCTGTACTCCCCCAGTTTAATAGAAATTCGGTATATAAATTAATCAGCTTATAGGAAGCGTAGGTACAAAACTTGTACTCGATTTGAAGTTACACCTTCAGCAATACAACTATGTAAATCGCATAAAATTCCGTGCAGTAGTTATTTCGTAATGCACAGACAAACAAACAACAAAAATATTATTTATTTTAGCTTCGATCGCTGCTATAAAGTACCTTAAATATCAAATTTCTTAAACATCTCCTACGACACATAAATCAGGCAAGAATTTTTTATATAAATTTTCCCTATACCTACATAATTTGGTCAGTGTAGTTTTAGTAGGCAAGCCCTAATGTGATAACAAGTCATATTCAGAAGACTTGCTCATTCATTTCCCGCGGCCTGAGTGACGGCACCCTCGTCACCTCAGCCGAGGCCATTCAGTCTGTCGGATGCACGATATATTAATTATGCTCAATTACCGTTTGTTACATTTTTGTACTATTATATTGTAAAGCTTGCAGAATTTTTGAGTGTCAGTTCAGTAGAGGTTTTTTTTTTCGTTTGAGTTTAATTTTAACAGGTGCTTCTTGGCATTAGAGTCTTTGACACATAGTTTAAATAGTATAATTAATTCCAATAAACGTAATAGAGTAAGATCCCAGGGCCCCCAGACGTTACTTATTTTCTCATAAAAAATATAAATGGGATTAAGTAGTGTTAGTACGTACTTTGAGTGTGTGCATACCTGCTAGCTTGGGTCGACGGCCAATTCATAGGTACCAGGTGCTAAAGGTAGATAAATATATTACTGATTTTTCTTAAATTCTCAGTGCTGATTTTTACATATGTTTTAGATAATTTTGTTAAAAATTAATAATCATTATTGCCAGACACTTTCCATCGGCGCTTGCTCTTACCAGACGCTTTAAAGCTTCAAAAAAAATAATATATTTTTACTTATAATCTCACTCTTGTTTTTTATATATGATACTTAGGGAACTATTTGAACACCCCTGGTCAGCAGCCAGACCAATTGGAGGGGCCAAACATCCCCCCAGACACACATAAAGTGTCGCTATGTGTATAAGCGCGAGGTCATTATTTGTACGCTTGAGTGTGAGAGAGATATCTATGTGCCGTTAGAGAAGTAATAAAAATGATTGAGATTTAAGAAGAAAATTATCAGTGGTGTGTAATGCACTATTATCAGAATCAATATTGTAAACACAATGGAACAACGATACCTTCTAAAATTCTGCTCTGTTCGATATGATCAAGAGAGATTAAAGATTCGTTACATACAAAATAGAATCGAACCTGAAGATTACAAGGTATTTTAAAGTGATCTGAGTTGAGAAAATTGTATAAATAATAAATATAAGTTTCTTTAACCTATGTTTTATATCTTATCATCGAGTAAATGAAGAGTTCAATCGCAAAAATGTGAAAAACTTTGATGCAAGTAACTTACCAAAAGTGAGATTTTACAGCAGTTTCGACGAGCTAATTACATCACTAGCCTCTGGAAGAATGCCCATATGAAGAAAATTAGTATTTTTAGTCCTGACAATAGTGGTTGGACGTTGAAAGACAATAAATATCATTTTAACTGGTTCGATGGGGACCAATTGCCGAGCTTTGTCAGTGAATCGCTTCAAGAAGAATCAGGTATTATACTTTAACTTTGAATAATTGATATAACCGTGTAACTCTTTGATTCTTAATTATGTTATTTTTGTTACAGAAAATGAAAGTAATAAGGATGATAATTAAGATAGTCAATGCCAAAATTGGGTAGATGATGACTTATCAAACTTAGACAATGATGACAGTAAAGATCACGCTGAATTGTAAAATGTTCAAACTACAAATAATCCGAAAGAAGAAAGACATGTATAGTTTTGTGTAATTTTAAAATTTAATAAAAATGAATTTTTTAAATAGTAGTATTAAATTTTACTCGATGATAAGATATAAAACATAGGTTAAAGAAACTTATATTTATTATTTATACAATTTTCTCAACTCAGATCACTTTAAAATAACTTGTAATCTTCAGGTTCGATTCTATTTTGTATGTAACGAATCTTTAATCTCTCTTGATCATATCGAACAGAGCAGAATTTTAGAAGGTATCGTTGTTCCATTGTTTTTACAATATTGATTCTGATAATAGTGCATTACACACCACTGATAATTTTCTTCTTAAATTAATTTTTTTTTTTAAATTCAAATTATTTATTTGGAACAAAAACATTACAAGAAACTAGAGTACAATTGTAAGGTGCTAACTGCAGTAGTTACTGGTGTAACTGTGTTGCAGTTAGCAGCGCCCACCTCCACGTATTATAAACATAGTTACAACTTACAAGGAATTGCAATGAAATAATGAAAGCAAGGTAGTGAAAATGAAAACAAAAATAAAAAAATTTAAAAAAAAATAATAAAAAAGTTATAATATAAAACGTGTGTGTGTGTGTGTGTGTGTGTGTGTGTGTGTGTGTGTGTGTGTGCGCGTGTGTGCGTGTGTGCGTGTGTGCGTGTGTGCGTGTGTGCGTGTGTGCGTGTGTGCGTGTGTGCGTGTGTGAGTGTGTGCGTGTGTGCGTGTGTGCGTGTGTGCGTGTGTGCGTGTGTGCGTGTGTGCGTGTGTGCGTGTGTGCGTGTGTGCGTGTGTGCGTGTGTGCGTGTGTGCGTGTGTGCGTGTGTGCGTGTGTGCGTGTGTGCGTGTGTGCGTGTGTGCGTGTGTGCGTGTGTGTGTGTGTGTGTGTGAGTGTGAGTGAGAGTAAGATCCCAGGGCCCCCAGACGTTACTTATTTTCTCATAAAAAATATAAATGGGATAAAGTAGTGTTAGTACGTACTTTGAGTGTGTGCATACCTGCTAGCTTGGGTCGTCGGCCAATTCATAGGTACGAGGTGCTACAGTTAGATAAATACAGTACTGATTTTTCTTAAATTCTCAGAGCTGATTTTTACATATGTTTTAGATAATTATGTTAAAAATTAATAATCATTAATGCCAGACACTTTCCATCGGCGCTTACGGTTACCAGACGCTTTAAAGCTTACAAAAAATAACATATTTTTACTTATAATCTCACTCTTGATTTTTATATATGATACTTAGGGAACTATTTGAACACCCCTGGTCAGCAGCCAGACCAATTGGAGGGGCCAAACATCCCCCCAGACACACATAAAGTGTCGCTATGTGTATGAGCGCGAGGTCATTATTTGTACGCTTGAGTGTGAGAGAGATATCTATTTATCGATATCTTTCTTATACTTATTGTCGTCTCTAGGCTACTCTATTCAGTGCTACTCGATTCAGTGCATCTGTGATTTTATTTACAACGTGTTGAAATAAAAGAAAAAATATTTATAGTATTCTAAAAAATATAATGGCAGAATTATTAAAGTGTGTGTTTTGTGAGAATTCCAATGTGAATTTAATATTGTTTACGGAAGAAACGTTAAAAAGTATTTGTTTGCCGAGCTTTGTCAGTGGATCGCTTTAAGAAGAATCAGGTATTATATTTTAACTTTGAATAAATCATATAACCGGGTAACTCTTTGATTCTTAATTATGTTATTTTTGTTACAGAAAATGAAAGTAATAAGGATGATAATGAAGATAGTCAATGCCAACATTGGGTTGATGATGACTTATCTAACTTAGACGATGATGACAGTAAAGATCACGCTGAATTGTAAAACGTTCAAAGTACAAATAATCCGAAAGAAGAAAGACATGTATAGCTTTGTGTAATTTCAAGATTTAATAAACATGATTTTTTTAATAGTAGTATTCAATTTTACTCGATGATAAGATATAAAACATAAGTTAAAGAAACTTATATTTATTATTTATAAAATTTTCTCAACTCAGATCACTTTAAAATACCTTGTAATCTTCAGGTTCGATTCTATTTTGTATGTAACGAATCTTTAATCTCTCTTGATATCGAACAGAGCAGAATTTTAGAAGGTATCGTTGTTCCATTGTGTTTACAATATTGATTCTGATAATAGTTCATTACACACCACTGATAATTTTCTTCTTAAATCTCAATCATTTTTATTAGTTCTCTAACGGCACATAGATATCTCTCTCACACTCAAGCGTACAATTAATGACCTCGCGCTTATACACATAGCGACACTTTATGTGTGTCTGGGGGGATGTTTGGCCCCTCTAATTGGTCTGGCTGCTGACCAGGGGTGTTCAAATAGTTCCCTAAGTATCATATATAAAAATCAAGAGTGAGATTATAAGTAAAAATATGTTATTTTTTTTTTAAGCTTTAAAGCGTCTGGTAAGGGTAAGCGGCGATGGAAAGTGTCTGGCAATAATGATTATTAATTTTTAACAAAATTATCTAAAACATATGTAAAAATCAGCACTGAGAATTTAAGAAAATCAGTACTGTATTTATCTACCTTTAGCACCTCGTACCTATGAATTGGCCGACGACCCAAGCTAGGTATGCACACACTCAAAGTACGTACTAACACTACTTTATCCCATTTATATTTTTTATGAGAAAATAAGTAACGTCTGGGGGCCCTGGGATCTTGGACTATAATGAAATACTATTTCTATTAGTAGAAAAGCTCTTGTAAGAAAAGAATGAAAAGAAGTGAAACAATGAAACAGTTCTCAATTTACGATTAATCATAACTTTTCGCAATATAAATAACACAGGTTGCCTGGAAGAGATCGCAGTTAGCGATAAGGCCGCCAATTGTAACCATGACATTAGCTTTAAGTGATTTACTGTTACTGTGTTATTCTCTTTTATTTGACAGCCTCCGTGGCGCAGTTGGTTAGACAACGCCTGTGAAACAAGAGGCCGCGGGTTCGATCCCCGCACCGAGAGAAATGTTTGTGCAGCCCACAAATATTTCTTTCGGGTCTGGGTGTTTGTGAGACCGAAAAGTCTCTCGTAGTTCCTGATACCCACGACACAAGACTCTATGTTAATGTGGGGTCAGGACTATGTATGTGACTGTTGGGTATATTTGGGTGTATTTTATTTATTGTGGTGTACAATAAAGTGTGTAAATAATAAGTAAATAAATAACACATTAAGGCAAAAATCAAACAAATATCAGATACATATTATCACATCATCCGTGGCGCAGTTGGTTGTAAAAGTGAGGCTGCGGGTTCGATCCCCGCACCAAAACAAATATTTGTGCGATTCAAAGGTATTTGTTTCGAAATTGGGTGTTTGCGAGACTGAAAAGTCTGTCGTAGTTCCTGATACCCACGACACAGGACTTAATTGTTTTTAATCTGGGGTCTGGACTATATGTGTGACTGTTGGATGTATTTATATATTTATTATATAAGCAAGCACATCGTCAAGCCAGCCATAAATATAGTCCTGGTGTTAACCGACTCAAAACTCATACAAAGTGCCCGACCTGGAAATCGACATCCAAACCTTACGTTCCCCAAACCACATAACCACGAGACCAATAACAACATGGAATAAGGTAACTCAAACTCCTGGTACGAATGTACAGTTTAAATTACAATCTAATGTAGTTGTCTAATGGTGGTGGCATCCACTTCCATGAGGATACCATTCACAAATTGTTTTATCAGACACGGATTTGTACTCGGTGAGGGAAATGGTTCAAGTCATCGGAAGAGCGGCTTACTTATTTTAACGCTCTCAAAATATGTTGAAGAGCTTCAGACGAAGTGTGACCACTGCCATCTGAATATAAAGTAACATCTCATGAATTATTAATAATTTCCTATTGAAGTTATAGGGTTGAATTTACAAATGTATTGCCCGGTGAGCCAGATCCCTAAAAGACTCTACTGGTGTTAGGACATTTATATACGCTTATGTAACGACCTCTGTAAAATATGGTGGAAAGCCCTACTTAGTGACTCAAACATATGGGTCGTGTTTCCAGCCTGTGTATATGTGGTTTAGAACAAGCCAGCAAAATTATATCGGCTATCTCGTTTTTGATACTTTAACGATACTTCCCGTCAAATGCATTGCTATAGCTTTCTCATCTCAAACATCATTAGAAAACCATTTTTAGTAATGCCTAAAGATAATTAAATAATATCACAATTATGATCGAAATCGAATAAGCTTTAGAATTTTGAGCCTCCTTAGTAAAATTGATAATTACTTAACTTGTTTACCTGCGCGATGCGCCATGTGCTAAGTAAATTTAGTTTAAAATTGATTTATGTGTGTTTAAGTATATAATGTTTATTAAGATAAATAAGCATCGAAATCAAAATAATGTTGGTAACTCGATCCAAGATATCTAGAAATCGCTGTTGTTTAATCTTAGGTATAAATGTCACTCGAAGGTTAAGGTAGATGTTTATAGAACTGTTTTATGATAATTTCTTAATGAACACAACATGGACATTTTAAATATGTAGGACACAGATTAACCAAATAAATCATCCCAATCTAATATTTAGATTAAGTTTTCTGTCGCGGAGACTACGTAAGACTTTTCGGTCACATAAACAGCAACAGCATAATATGCATTCGCCCTGTGGATTGGGGGCTATTTTTAGAATTCCACCACGGTATCCCCTGCCTGTCGTAAGAGGCGACTAATAGGGGCAATGGTAGTCGCGGTCACGCAGCGGGGGGCTGCGTAGCGCCCATGAAAAGCGACTACGAGGTGTAGGAACGTAGGGTGGGCCGTAGTGCGGCATCGCGCAGGAGCGGTTCCGGTGGGGCTATAGCGTTTTTGCTTCTGGATCCCGGAGCCTCTCCAATGCGCAGAAGACGACCACCGTGGGGTTTTTGGTTGGTATGCCGGTGTAGGTATTTTGGTAGGGACTCGACTCAACGGTCGCCCGGATGGTAACATCTTTCCCGGGTGGCTCAACGTTGAGTCGTAAGACCGGTGAAACCAACATCACCGCTCCGCCTCCCCCCCCAGGCAGCGGTAGCGATAAATCGTTTTTCCACGCGATAACAAAAAAAAAAAAGCATAATATGCATAAAAAAATCTCAGCCAGTGATTTAACCAACTGTCTAGGGATATTTTCATCTAGTTATTCATGGATTTGAATCCATATAACTTACTGTAGTAATGATTTAAATATCTTAACTTTTTTTCAAACTTTACCAGAATAAAATGTTTTCATTCCAAATACAAAATTAAAAGATTTTATAAATATGACAATATAATTTTAATAATATACTATTTTTATATTTCACTTGCACCAAACCACCACCGCAGATTTGTCATTGACTAGGTTTCTAGAGGTGGTGTATAAATTAGACGAGAACGCACCTTAATTGATCCCATTAGCGTATTCCAGTGATAATGGACGTCTCTAATCTCCGAATTGAATATACTTCATATTTGAATATTATAATATTATGTTGAATTTGTACTCAGTTCCAGGAACATCTTCAAAACTGACGAATTTTTATAAGATAGAGGTGCGCTTTTGTGAAATACTTGTTATTTTGAGTATAGCGATAATTTCTTTTGATTGGTCCCACCTTTAGCTTTGATGGTAGCGTATATGGGCTATTAAACGTGAAGTCCCAAATTTGATTCTGAAATCGGGTAAGCCAAGCTGCATCGCGGCTTTACTGGTTCCTATCTTGACGACATTAAACCAGCGTTTATTAGTTGATCTCGAAGCTGTCCTACTTCTTATGAGTAATACCCATGTAAATATTGTGAGTAATATGAAAAATAATAAACAGCACATAAAGCTCCCGAATATAATTGGATGTTAATAAGTGTGGATCAAGTATGATTAAGTTGATACATCAACGTCGGGCCAAGTCTGTGCTGCTTGATGGATCGTAAGCGCCTCATGTACAACGAGTACATGAATGTGAAGAAATGTGTTTAATTTATATAATTATTTATAGGAAAAATATATTATTTGGACTAGAAATGGTAGAAAATGTATACATTTTAGTGGCGAAGGCTCCATGGAAGCCAATTCCCGCCGGGTTCCCTTTTGTAATTTATCATTACACTATAAACAAGCTAATTATTCAAACTTATTTATTTAATATCAAAATCAATTATTATTTTTTACATTCAACGACATCTGTCGGCCAGATACGTAAATATTACTAGGAAGCGGCACAGTAAGCCCTTTTTACATTGCGACGCGCTGCGACCTCTGGCGAATTCCTGTAAAATTGTTCGGCTTATTCAATAACACTAGCGCGGCCCGTGCGCCGCCGCCCGCCGCCGCCCCGCCGCCACCGCGCCGCCGTCGCGCCGCCCCTTACGCATTGTATAGTATGCAACAAACCACGCAAAATGGTACCTTAAATTTATTATGATTTAAGGTTCAATTTACGTTAAAAAAGCAAGAGGTAAGCCGGAGCTTCTCCGGCATTTCGTGTGTTTACGTATAGATATTACTTATTATAATAGCGAATTGCGGAGTCTAATGTAGGTATTTATAAGTGTTGTATTTACATTTTTACAATATATTCATGGTTCATGCAATTAGTTTTAAATGTTTTTAATTACAAACTGTGTAATATTAATATTATGGTTTTAATTTGTTTGGTGAGTAAGATTCTCGGAGCAATAATTTGCTGGTGGGAGGATATTCGCAAAGGTCCGAATATAAGGACACACGTGCATAAATGTGTCGCGTTTTGTGTTCATTATGTGAAACATCACACAGTAAATTTGATCTCTATTCGGACTGCACTACGCTTACTATCAGTCGCATTGTAGTCATTTCGTAATCCCTTAACCCTACTAATATTATAAGTAAATGTGAATGTAAGTTTGTTTGTTGCGCTTTCACGCAAAACCACTCAACCGATCATCATGAAACTTTGTAGACATATTCTTGGAGGTATAAGAAGTATCATAGGCTACTTTTTATCCCGAAAAGTTTAGTGTTTCCGTGGGATGAAGAAGGAATACCGATATATTTGCTACTTTTTCATACTCAAAAAGATGGGATGGGACTGGATTACATTCCATTAGTGAGAATGAGACGGGGCGGGCGGGATATAACGGGATGGGACGGGACGGGATGGTAGATTTCAAATAAAATTAACCACGCAGACGAAGTTTGCGGGCAGAAGCTAGTAACAGGATAAAGAAAATAAACATATTTTGTGACTTGAGCTTCGGCTTCCCTTTTAAAAAATGTCACCCTTCGCCACTGATACATTTAACAATCACATACTGTCTTCATGACGCAGGTGCTTAGACGCCGGCTGCGTAACAAGAAGCCGTGGGTTCGACCCCAGCACTGAAGCAAATGCTCCACAAGCATTTGTTTCCGGTCTAGGTGTTTGTGACACCAAAAAGTCTCTCGTAGTATCTGATAACCAGTCACATATCTTATAGTCCTAGATCCCAGAGCGTTCTGACATAACTTATTTTCACATGGATGAAACCTTCACGACTTAGTAGCGTCTAGTATACTTTAAATACCTGCCTACTTGTGGAGCTTGCCCTGTGACACCTGGGCAGGTACCAGGTGAGAAAGGTAACTAAAAATATGAGTTATCTAACTTAAATTTGTATGGCTGATTTTTATATATATTTTGTAGAATACTTTTCTAAACTAGAATTATAAAGTGTCAGACACTTTTCATGGACCACAACTTTTGTCAGACGCTTTAAAGCTCGACAAAAGATTTATAAACTTTACTTATTTTTTCATGTCTGACTTTTAAATATGTTATTCAAGTAACTATTACAAAGTTATATTTCATCAGTCAGACAAATTCGAGTGACCAAACATCCCCTAAACACAAAATTATTCAGCCGGGAGTGCGAGCGCGAGACACTATGCGCATGCATTTCAGAGTAATAAATTGAAATATATTGAAAATACTTACTAATTTCAATCCCAGATTTTTGCATCCTTATTTAAATAAGATCATTTATTTAAAAAAAAAGATTTAAAAAGATTAAACCCAAGCAAAATGTATAGATATATATATTTGCCAAGTTGAATCTTTTTTAATCTCTTTGAGCCATTTCGAATCTTTGCAAATATATTTTTCTAATCAGGGATGAGATTCAATATTAATTTGTAAATTAATAAATATTAAAGTGAATTTATTTATTGCATGTATTTGGGATAGTGAATATAAGGAGCCATTTTGTTTTATAAGGAATTATCTTTATTTTATTGTAAAAAAGATACCAGTTAGAAAATTTTTAAGATAATATTATTTTACCAATAAATATATAACTATGATGAATTACAGCAAATATTTGTTTATCTTTTAATCATCGCAATTATCGACACAGTCATTGGAATTTTCATCGTTCATCCAATCATGATATTGTCCATTCAAGTCATCCTCGTCGTCATCAGTGATGTTGTCGTTGCTGGCAGCGTCTTATGCAAAAACAGTTAAAAGAATTCAAAAACATAAAATTATAAATACAATAAATTTAAAACTTAAGTCAAAGTATAATACCTGAATTTTTAAGGAATTCACTAATGTCTCCGGGTAATTGGTCACCATCAAACCAATGAAAGTGATATGGGTTTTCTTCTAGCCTCCACCCATTGTGTTCAGGAGTTAAAATGGTTGGTAGTTTTTCATTTGCGTTATTCCATATACTAGAAATGTAATTCGCTCGGAGAAATTGTTGAAATAATTCAATTTTACATGGTGATAAATTGCTTGCATCAAAATTTTTAAATTTTTTACGATTGAATTCTTCGTTAATACTACTTACGCTGTAATTATTTACAAACAGCTGAAGCCGGACAGCATCAACATCGAGTACTCCAGAAACAATGTAAATTTCGCAGATGAATTTCTGAATTTCTTGGAAAAAAAAATTGTATAATATGCTCATCAGTACACGACTTTAGATCTCCAAACTGCATAAAAGCTTGATGATATTCATGTCTTTTCATTAATAAATTGAATGTTTTTTTTTTAGAGTATGTTTATGTTATTATGTCAGTATTAGAGCATCTGATAACGAAATTTGCTTCAACCTCTGTATTACAAACATGAAAAACAATTTAAGAAGGGGAACCAAATTGTTGTGAACATCTCACTCGCTCTGAAATGCATGCGCATAGTGTCTCGCGCTCGCACTCCCGGCTGAATAATTTTGTGTTTAGGGGATGTTTGGTCACTCGAATTTGTCTGACTGATGAAATATAAGTTTGTAATAGTTACTTGAATAACATATTTAAAAGTCAGACATGAAAAAATAAGTAAAGTTCATTAATTTTTTGTCAAGCTTTAAAGCGTCTGACAAAAGTTGTGGTCCATGAAAAGTGTCTGACACTTTATAATTCTAGTTTAGCATAGTATTCTACAAAATATATATAAAAATCAGCCATAGAAATTTAAGTTAGATAACTCATATTTTTAGTTACCTTTCTCACCTGGTACCTGCGCAGGTGTCACAGGGCAAGCTCCACAAGTAGGCAGGTATTTAAAGTATACTAGACGCTACTAAGTCGTGAAGATTTCATCCATGTGAAAATAAGTTATGTCAGAACGCTCTGGGATCTTACTCATTGGTTTAGGGCTATTATTTAAGTGACTTTTGGGTTTATTTATTTATTCAGATTTATATAGCCTTGTTACTACATTAACATCTAACTGTGTCGTGTATGTATAAACTGTCAATTGCTATATTTGCGGGGTCAAAGTTCTGTGAACTCCCGTTCCTTCCCTCGCTGTAATAAACCCACAACGTGATCAAAGTAACATAAATCGGTGAAACAAAAAAATGTGTTTCAAGAAAATCGCTTTTCTTTTATTTCTTATATACATATAGCATTCGATACAGTGATAAGATGTAAGACCAACTTGCGTAAAACTATCATAAAACTATTTCGTAGGTTAGGTTAGTCCGCCACGCTAGCCTAGTGCGTGTTGGCGGACTTTACATACCGTAGAAATTCTTCAAAATCGCTACGGTATGTTTCCTCACGATGTTTTCCTTCACTGTTATAGTGCGTGGTGATCGACAATCAATTCACACATAACTCCGAAAATTCAGAGTTGTGCCCTGGTATTTGAACCCGCGAGCACCGTGAAAAAAATACAATATTTATCTTACATATTATAATATGTATAAAATGTATGATGATTATTGTCTTGCAAGCAATGCTTGATACAATAATATTTTAATTAATGTTTAACTACTAAAAATAATCCTAATGATATAAGTCCCTCTGCAGAGCATCTCTCAATCAATCAGAAGTTCGATTAAGTTTAATTATTATACCCAAAATATTTTTATCTCCGATTCATAATCCACTTTAGTTCAACATCACCATTTCAAATGCATGGATGGAAAACGTACTGAAAACCTCAGAGGCGGCCCTTCTAAATCTTGTTTCTTAATTAACGCCTCATACTAAATACCACAATGTATTAAAGCCTGTCTTTATCTAAACATTCGAAATCTGATCTTAACTTCAAGAGTTAGAGTTGAAATTTGAATGGGGGATATTAAGGGTTTGCAGCAAATGAAAGTACTACAAATGTCTCGCACACGTGTATTGGTGATGGTAGAATAAATATGCAGAACCGACATTTAAATGAAGCTGATTGTTGGTTTATCTTTTTATATCGAGGAGCGAAGGGATTACTATACATGTAATTCAGTACTAAATAGACAGCACTACTGTAGTACTATATACGCAAAACTTATCGTCGAAAGATGATTATCTTACACTGATTCATACCATTACGCAGGGCAGGTGGAAACTGGATTTACTTATAATTAAAAAGTGTGTGCTTTACTTATAATGAGATAAATAAATGTATAAAACATAATATATTATAACATAATAATGATATACTAAATTTAAACATTGAAGAGGAAACAAAAAAAGAACAAAAAAGATAAATTAAATATGACAAAATTAAAAAAAAATTACTTACGATAATTTAGAAAGAAAAAGATTCTTTACTCTATTTCTAAAGAAGTTAAGCGAAGGCCCTTGCCGAATTGCCTAGGGAAGTGTGTTCCACAGGCGAACGGCCTGGAAGATAAAAGGTCCGTCAAAGAAAACACTTTCGTGACGAGGAGTCTTCAATTTTACATTCTCTGAAGATCTCAGAGCGCGGGAATGAGAATTGTAGAGGAAATCAAAACGTTCCTTAAGATAATTGGGAGAGCTAGGATTAAATAACACATTATAGAGAAAACAAAGAATATGAGTATGCCGGCGGAAGCAAATTGGGAGCCATTTGAGCTAAGTGCGAAAAGCAGATATCAATTGTACTCGCGAATGTAGAATAAGCCCTTCCCCTGCAGCGGTACGTATATGGGCTGATACAGACACAGATACAGGATTGTATAAGTCATAGATGCAAAAAATATTGTCCTATCTGCTTAATTTAACATATTTCGTGATCTTTGGCAAGTACTTGACGTGCATGACGGTTGACGCACGACGTGACTCCCAAACGAAAATTAAATTGTCATTATAATTGACAGGAAAGTCTTCATTCGTTACGCACGCGGCGCTCACGTACTTATATCTGCTTCCACTAATTTATATACCGTGTTTTATTCAGATTAAAAACAAGGCACATTGGGTACATGCTATGCCAAGCTTGTGTTATAAATATGCACAACAGTCACATACTTCTGACCCCACGCTAAGTTGCAAATACTATGGCATATTCAAAACTACTAGAGACCTTCATTAAGTCTCACTAACACAAACCCGAAACGAATATTTGTGGTTCACACATTCAAACATTTGTCTAGGTGCAAGGATCGTGCAACCCGTGGTTCACGGCGGCGCGGCGTCTAACCAACTACGCTAGAGAGGCTGTAATTATGTGTCGTATGACTTGGATTGCGCTGCAGTCTGCAATTTCTATCAGCGTTAACTTAACTTAAGAGTTAACTTAGTTGTACGAACAAAAAATTAAAGGAAAGAAACCAGTTCTGCTTAGTGGACTAACATCTAGGTACGAAGTACGTACCCCGTACCGAGACAAATTACTTTACGGACACAAATATTTCTTTCAAATCTCGATTTGAGACTAAAAAATCTTGTAAATTCTGACTACCTCGGTGGTGTAGTTGTACTACGGTACAATTACAAAGCTGATGTCTCGGGTTCGAATCCTGGATCAGGCAAAAGAGGTATTGGATTTTTCTATTCATTTCCAGCCCGAAGTCAAGAAATTGTACCCGATATGGCGATAGGCTCACCTCCTTTCACATCATGGGACGAAAGATACAAGTCGAAATGAGGGTGTCTTGCACCTTTGCTTACCCCTTCTGGGAAAAAGGCGTGAGTTTATGTATATTTGTATGTCATTTCTGATTCGTACAACTCAAGATTTGTATCTTAGCGTAAAATCAGAACTAGGCTATCTAAGGATGGCAATAGGACAGTGCCTTCACGTGTTGTGTAGTTGATGTACCCACATCACGTTGCGTAGCGCGTTTTCCATATTACTATACTAATCAAAGGACTGTGTATCTATTCATTCGTTTTTATTTGCACTAATATTCTTTTTGTATCACATCGCGGATGACTCGGGTCTTAATTAAAATGCATCCAATCTGCTTTCCACTCTACTTTAACGCGCGGTATGAATTACAAATGTAGAATTTTCATTTTATGATTTATTTTAAGTAAAATTATCAATGACTTTATTTAATGTCATGTCTATAATAATATAGTAGGTATAGGTAGCGCCTATAAATTTTTCAATGAAATAAAACAATTTTTTACGGATTTTTCATTTTTTTACTGCCTGACGTTTCGATTGCTTTACAGCTTTTGTGGTTTAACTGCAACTTTAAAATCCGTAAAAAAATGATTTATTTCAATAACGCCCGAATAGTTAAACGCCATTTAGATATTAAGTTGCACTTAACTACCAACGTTCCACTTAATCAATACATTTAAGCGAGAGTTTTATAGTTAATTGCAACATAATATTTGAGTGGCGTTTGGGTATTCGGACGTAAGTCATTTTAATAACAAAGAAGACCTAGCTATGAGATAGCTATTGAAGTGTATAATTCGAAACGAATTATAATTTTATTTAAATAAAGAAACAACTGCAACAAATCCGACCCATTTCTCCAAATCCAAACACAACAAACAAAAAGCGAAATCACCAATTAAACCAAACTTGGAAACTTTTAAAGTCTGATTTAAACAAAAAGGAGAAATCTTAACGCGTCCCAGGGCTGCGATATAAATAACCCCATTAAAAATTAGTTCCAATAAAGTCGAACGGGAGACAAAGACGAATAAACTTGTAGTGAGTGGTGGGTATAAATTAGATGGAGACAACGTGCGCCCGCGCATGCTGGCATAGATTAATTGACACGCAATACAGATGCGTCGCAGTAATTTATGCCTTTCATTTATACTTATTGTGACGTGGAGTAATGTCCGCATTTATTATTGAATTATTGACTAATTTATATTTATTTGAGGTATCATTGTAGATTATTATTTTAATTTGAGTTTTAACATGAAAAATCCGATAAATTATGAAAGCCTCCGGCGCAATTGGTAAGACGCAGGCTGTGAAACGAGAGGCCGCAGATTCGATCCCTGCACGGAAATAAAGAAGAAACAAATATTTGTGTGACCCACAGGTATTTGTTTCGGGTCTGGGTGTTTGTGATACCGAAAAGTCTTTCGTAGCTTCTGATAACCACGACACAAGACTCGATCTTAGTGTGGGGTCAGGACTATGTATGTGACTGTTGGGTGTATTTATTTATTTAAAAAGAAATGATTAAACAGTAGTAAGAGGATAACTTGTACACTTTGAGTGAATTTAATATATCCACAATTATCCAGATACATACAGCTTAGTGCATAATATTTATCCGGACAAATATCCCACATTTCACAACTCACACCTCTAATAAATAAACATAATATATTCTAAGCCACTGCGTCACTTATCAAACCACTAACCTAAGTTATACCAAAATCTAGTCTGTACTGTACTGTATCAGCCCATATACGTCCCACTGCTGGGCACGAGCCTCCTCTACAATCGAGAGTGCGATTCAGGGGTTAGGCTATATTATAGTCCACCACGCTGGCTTAGTGCGGGTTGGCGGACTATACGTACCATAGAAATTTTGACAAATTGGTATGGTATGCAGGTTTTCTCACATTTTTTTCCTTTACTGTTAGAGTCCGTGGTGATTGACTACTCACTCATAACTGTTCTAAACATTACTGATTATTTCCGTGGCAGATAATTTCAGATTGTCCCAGTTATTTCGCGATAACTGACCAAACCCGCAGTAATTATTCCATCTATATTAATGCGAGCTCTTTATTACGAAACAACGAAACACGTTGCATTTCAACCGGGCTTATAACCAAATTTCATTACAAACTGACCGAAACATCCACGCGTATTGACTCGCAAAACACGGGAAGAGTGCCTTTTAATTTTCATCTCTGTATCGCATTTAAATAGCCAATTACCAGTTGGCGACCGTGTGTAAAAATTAATTATTCCGACCTCGCGGCGCTCAATGATCGAAACACAATAATCATCTACACTGGATAAATATGGCGCGCAAACATGGCGGAACAAAGATGGCGGCGCCGCGGTTGGCGGGAAAATACGCGTCCGCTAGAAAGAAAAGCTCTACTCTAAAATACTTTTTAAGTTAAAAATTTACATCTATCCATGAGAAATATTTACTTTTTAATTTTCTTCTGTAATTAAAATAATATGAACGTGATATATTTTTTAAATTTTTGTTTAAGGAGCAACAAACAATTACAATTTCTTATGAACTATTCTTAAACATTATTATATTTAAAATTATATTAAAGTGCAACCAACCATGTTGCCCACGAATTATCTATAACAGTCAGATAAGGCCAACGAAGATATTGATGAAACGCAGCTCCCACATCCTCCCTCGCCGCATCTGCCTTCATAATGATAAACATATTTTAGGGCAGTAGGAGAAATTACTTTACCGATAAGTTACTACGCAATAATTAAAAAGTACATATAAAGTCACATAGAAACAGATGACAGACTTATATAGGCACAATTAGGTAACTCAAACTGATAATCAATCAATAATAGGACACAGCTTTATTGGGCTAGTTGCAGATTGATGTTTCTTTACAATTAATTCCTTAAAATTAGAGCGAAACTTAACGATGAAATGCCAATCAGTATTGAAAACATATGTTCCATAAAAGGCCAAGTACAATATATGTTAGTAATAAAGTGTCAGTTTGACGGGGTACCTGCCAGCCGACACTAAACCCGTTGGAAAGATCTCTCGACACTGATTGATGGCCAGCCGCTGAATAACACCGGCACACATCGTCAACAACCTTACTGTTCTACTCGACCCGATCAATCCTCTATGTATACTCTTTTTTTAAATATCTATCTGTGTTTCAGTTTCATTTCAAGAAAAGGAATTGTATTTCGCTTCTGTAGTTCGCTTTGTAATCTGTCAGGAGAAGTTATAACGTAACTTCCTATTGTTTTTTTTAACGCCAGCATCTGTGTGCGTCTTGAAATGATATACTTCACTTGCATTAATAGACACTGTTTACCAAGAGATAGGTACCTCTCATACAAAGGTCCGTCTGGTTAGATACCGTCCATTTGTTTATTAGTAACATCAAGCAGTAGTGTTGAAATACTATTACGTTCCGAATTAAAGGAGATGGTAGCCAAACTAGGTATTAAAAGATAATGTCAGGACAGCGCAATACACTGTAGCAAGCAACTTAGTTGTACCAGGATAATAGCAAAACTGTGAGACAGTGGTAGATCTTCCAAATATAATTTTATTTACGTATCTAATTAGTAACTTACAATTACAAAATTAATTCACCACTTTAGCTGCGGAAAATTTGACACCAAAAAGAAATCAGAGTGCGTTTTGCATCTGAAAACTGTAAATCAAACGGCACTGTCCACCCCATTGATAAAATGATTTAAAAGGCCAGACTGAGTTCAACTTGGCAATATATTTCGAAGTAATTATACCATTCCAATGAGAATACTTGGCGAGTTTGGGCCGCTAGCGGTTCGACGGGCAGGCGATATTTAAATGCGCGTAAATATTACTAAATATTTATATAACCACTGATCCTTGTTAAATTATAATTATTTAGTTTTTGAATATTTTATTATCCGATGGCAAGGTTTACATCAGACGTAAGCACTGTAAGGGAGATAATTATATCTCATTAAGCGATACAATTATGTTGCGATGTTGGCATACTTGAAAGTTGAAACCATTATACTAACTGTAAATAAAATAATGCCGTATAGTTATATATTTACAAGCAGTTTGAATATACACATTATTAATACACCCTGCATACATACTAATATTTTATATGAAACTGCATTGATGGTCGTTGGGAACAGCCAACAGGTCGCTGTGGAAATCGTTGGGTAAGGCCTATGTTCAGCAATTGACTTCCGGTGACTGAAGATCTTTTAAAATGGAAGATAATTATGCAGTAAACCTTGTGAAAGCTATACATCTCACAGTCTACATACCCGATGTTCAACGTATAAAAACTTCAGCTATAAAATTTTGCAAAGTAATGATCGTAAAAGAATCGAATTATATCGACAGACATTAATCTACAGTCGTCTGGACTTTATTATTGACCCTTTTAGGCATTCGATTTGGAGAATAAAGTAATAAAGCATTAGAAATCGGATTAAGACAAAAATCTTATTAACTCAGATAGAACTGGCAAATGCGTCGTAAAATTAATGAAACTTAAGGCGTCGAACTCTGGAAATTGTCAGTCGAGTGGAAAAAGTTCAAATATTTACACTTACAGCGTTGTGGGTTAATGACAGGATAGTATTTCTAGGAAATTCGCCGGAATTTGGTGCCCGGCATTTAAATATACTAGTGAGACACTGCGGATTAAATGTTCCAACAAAAACGTCCGGTATCGAACCACAATTTTTGTTTCCATCTCTGTTACTCATACGTAGGCACACAATCTTTCCTCTCGCTCCGCTGCTTTTCCGTGTGACTGATAAGCGCGCAAATTTTTTTTTTGCGATGTCTGCTGCAGCTACTTCTCTATTGTTCGGTACGAATTATTTGACCAAGTGATATGTGGTAATTACGACTGTAATTATCTTAGCCTTCCTGAGACTGCCGTTACATCGAATTGTATTGGATGGTTTTATTATATTCCATTTTTTGGACCATTCTTTTTCTTTATCATTTATTTTATTTTATTTTATTTATTTTTATCCTTTATTGTACACTATATAAACTTAACAAAGAAATAAAAAACAACAACATTACAACAACACTTATTTCGCGATTATTTAATTAGTGCAATATACAGTCTGTAAAATCGAAAAAAACTCGATTAAATCCATTACACCTAAGAAAAGTTAGCAGGCAATAAACACTGTACTCCAGAAGGATAGAAATACCTATTATTTTAAGTATACAATCCGAAGACCGCATGCACGTCGCCTTAAACAAAACACAGACTAAAATAACTTGTTTACGCAGCACTCGTAAATCTAGCATACACTAATAAAGCGGACAGACAGACAAATGCACCATATCTATATATATTGGGCGAACAATTTACATTCCTCGCGTGGCTCCCAAAGGCGCGACGCGGTTTTACACTTTATTTTGGGAATTGATTTAATTATGCTTACAGAATTTTGTAGTTGTACTACTTAATCTTATGAACTATGTAAACGAGGTTAATGACCGAAGTGGGATGTTAAGAATTTATTATTCTATTGCTTGTTGTATAAGAAATCTTAAAGTGAAACAGCCAAAAAAAAATTCAGCCCATATGCGGGTATAGTATGTTATGTTCAGTCACGATATTTCCTTCCATTAACATAACTATATTAGATTTGTATGTGTATCTGTATCAGCCCATATTCATCCCACTGCAGTGCACGGGCCTCCTATCAAACCAAGAGTACGATTGAGAGGGGTTAAGCCATATAGTCCACCACGCTGGCCTATTGCGGGTTATTTTTACTTATATATTATTATATTATACACAAGCATACCTTCAACGTGTCCTTGGAATCGAAACACCGACTACTGTCTTGAAGCTTGCATCCAGTTTGTCAAAAACAAACCAGCATGCACTCCAAAATTGAAAATTAAAACAAAGAGTCCTGCGGAGGAATTTTTGCCCCACTCTTTCACGATTTAGATGTGGTGATCGTTCGCAAAAATCGTTTTAAGACTTTATTATGCGTGTTTTTTTCTGTACTGGTACTACAAAGTTTCTGCAATACACCAGTGACATTAAGTAAATATTAATTCCCACTATTTTATTCTCTTTAATATTCGCTTACTTTTACCTTTTATAAGTCCTTATCACCTCGGCGTATGTATTATATTCTTTTGATTTTAATTTAAAGGATAAGTAATACATAGCTATAAATATTTAACATCGATTCAATAGCATATTCTTGACAACACTTTCTTAGTTAATAGTATTAAATTGTATATCAAGAGTTTCCAATCAATCTAGCAACAAAAGTGGTGGCTTCAACAAGGCGGTTGTAATCAGTTTTATGCCGGCATCCGGTATCACGGTGGAGCTTAAACTAGTTTCACTGCTGAAGCCCGACACAGCTACATCAACGTATAGTCACAATGGCGGGCTGACGTGAGCACTGTTTCCATTACTGTACGATTATATTATTTACTAGCTTCCGCCCCCAAACTTCGTCTGTGTATGTGTTATTGTGGTTGACAAGCGTTTTGCTTTTCGGACTTACCTTGCACATCCAGTATATAGGCATAATAGTATCTACAAACGAGAGCTGAGTACTTCTGCCCAGTGGCTTCTTTATTTAAGTAGCACTGCATAAACATACATGCATTATAATATACTGGTCGCAGCGCACATGAAGTATTAAATGAAAGAAGGTTAAGATTCCACTGCACTTTAACAATATAAAATCATCGATATACATTTACTACAATACTCACATTATTTTGCTAGTTCAAAAATACAACAGTAATATATGATATATTTTTTTGGATAGGGAGGAGTGGCAGAAGGAAAGGGAGGCCTTTGCCCTGTAGTGGGACAGTATAGGCTAGAAAAAAAATTATAATTAATATTAAACACCGGGTAATCCCGCGCGACAACGGACCCGTGCACTTATAGAATTTCCTCCGGTCCAGCGTTGTATTGAAGTTTGAAACAACATGATGTACCGGATGCGATAGTTTCTGCCAACTGCCAAGTTTAACTGTGTCTCGGATAATCTTGGCCGGTTCTTATCACCCGTCTTGCCCAGGTGATAGATGTTCTAAGTTTAATCTTACCCCCAATACAACGATTAAATTTTTTTATTGTATGGACAGTCAAAAAAACGCCTTATAGGATGGTAAGATTACCCCCATTTATTATTATTTATAACACTTCAATCGTATTTGCTGTTCTTTCGAAACGAGAAAGGGAAAAAAAGAACGTGAGGCGGAAAGAGTTATTGGACCTGCGACAATTTCACTCACTAGAAAGGAACATAACAAAGCCATCGCCTCGCGTTAGTTTTCTGTGAGATAGTGGTGTCAACCTGGTCAAGCCTGTTTATTTCTATAGTAGTCATATCTCATAGGTAAACATAGTGGGGCTTTAACATTATTACTTTTGTTTTTACCACTGCCATATCAGAATATTTGTAGGTCACACAAATATTTGTTTTGTTGCAGATTCGAAACGCGGTCTCCCATTTCACAGCCTTTTCCTTCCTGCGTCAAAATCGCTACCAACATCGTTAAATTCTAAGCCGGTCACTCCTCGACAATATTCTTTCATTGTGAACATTATCTCCAACAATTTTTTCATAAATTTCTCTGTCATCGCAATGTTATCTAAGTGATAACCAATACATTGGGAGTTCATGCTTAGACAATAAAGGAAGACGGATGGCCGGCAGGAGAAAAACAACGAGCCTGTGTTCTGCAGCCGTAGTTTTCGAGGAATGTACTACGGATCGCAGCCGATGTTACAATAGATCTGTCTGTCTCGCTGCGAGGGGATAAATTTACATCGAGACATACGGATGGCGGTTCGAAAGGCAAAACGTTGGGAATAATGTTGGATGGTTCATTTATGCTTACGTCTTCTATATTTATCGCAATTGCATCAGTCGTTTGGACATAATCAATTATCTGGACAGCATTTACAGGTACATTAATTTTTGTCGCCGCATTAATATAAAACATATTATACTCCTGTCAACCCCGATAATCATAACTCCTTCGTTTTTTCTCTTTTCACATTTTTTGTCATTATCTTTAAGCTCTACTTATCGCAGGTGTTTCTAGGCAACCGTTATAATTCACCATTATATGTATAAGACGCTAATTCGCTCTTTGTGCCTGTTTCATGAAATGCTTTTTCTTTCCTCATGTCTCATTTTTCTAAGAGCCTTAACTATTTCTTGTCTGATGTTCAGCTTGTCGTTTCAGTGTTATTAAATTCTTCCGCGCTTATTAAGCCTCACAGCGGTCCCAGGCCTCAAGCTAGCATCCAAATCGGCTCAACAATGCTAACGCATTATTAACTATACAAAAACCTAATTTCTTTGAAAACCTAAGTCGTAGAAACAAGGTGCCAGTATGTAATGCACTTTAAATTAAACCAATGGCGTCTGCCCATTTTATTTGAACCGAAATATCCTTTTAAGCTTCTGGATTATGTCCATTTAAGTCTGTAATGTACAAAGCAGCGCTTAGATTAGAAAACTCCACTCAGAATAGAACAACGAATGTGAATTTAATTGGCCTACATAAATACCCGAATTCAGAAATTATCTGTAGGCATACCAAATACTTCTGTATGTGAGGTTATAAATATAAATTTCAAGTGTATAAGTACCCAAACCCGGGAGTAGGGTAAAATACAATATTGGATAATATCGGTACCTACATTTAACCAGGTGGTTAAATAATTTCATTAACCTCTCATCCGTTTGATTATCTGACATGGTAATGAAAAAATATTAAAATACAAACATAAACTTACGCTTTTTTTTCCCAAAGGAAGAAAGCAGAGGTGCGGTAGCGGGTGTCCTGGTAGGGACACCCACTTTCGCCTTGTGTGTTCCGTCCCACGATGTGACAGGGGGCGAGACTATCGTCATATCGGGTAATATAAAAATATTTAGCAAATATTCCTATATCGTAAATCTAAATATATTGCAGAACACTTGCAGGTCATGTGGAAAACTTTGGGGTGGCCTTAGTAAAGCAGTGAACTTGTAGTCGATATATTGGTCGATCCCATCGGACCTTCCTCAACCAGATCAATGGCACCCTAGACCCTTGCCTAGGGTGCCTTATTGATCTGGTTAAAAGTACCCTAAACCGACGAAAAGGCATGAAGAGATTGATGAAAGTAGACAAAGCGAAAGTGGTAAGTCTGGATCGAGCAAAGTAAAGATCCATTGTCTCTGCCTACGCCTATGAGGTATAGACGTGACGTTTGTGTATGTAAAATATGAAACCAACTGTCTTCAGTCCAAATATTTAGATATTAACCATGCTTCTCAGCTGTGTGTCTTATACATGTGCTTACTACATCGTAAGTGCATCATGACGACTAAATAAAAATGGCATTGATATACGACTGCCACGACCAGGACAATTTGTTGCGAATGTGCAGTAAATTACCTATAATGGTATTCTTAAAATATAAAAATATGGGGTGAATGTTCATTATCAGTCCTAATTTTCATAGAATATTTATCTACTCTTCTTTATTCTTATTTTGCTAGTGGTCGAATATTCATTTCTAGCCAGGTGGCGACCATCGTCCACAATTCTAAACCCTTACCACTGTTGTGTTCCGGTTTGAAGGACATTGTAGCTAAAGTAACTACTGGACATAATTACACTTAACATCTCGTATCTCAGGATGGCGAGCGCAGTGGAATGCCAAGCATTGCTTTGTAATTCATGGTGTCTGGTTTTGCTTCTGTCCATGAGCGGTCGTATCGCTTACCATCAGGCGAATGGCATGCTCGTCTCGCAATTCATCGCAATAAAAAAATCTCTCGGTACCAAGCCGTAACTTGCTAGATCAGGGCATAGAAATAAAATACCTAGATTGAGCAATACAAAGATATTTCTCCAAATCCGAGATAAGGCGGGATCACTAAAATCTGGATAGACAGATAGGGGGATGGATATATTTCGCAGACTTTATCCGGATTAAATCCGGTTTCGGATAGGCTTTAATAAACGGCCGACGCGGATAAAGATCGCGTTCGTTTTCAAATTGACGTAGTATAGCCTGCGGTTTTACTCGCTTTTTAATACTATTAAAGCCTTTTAATTAGATCAGAATAGAGTTCTATTACTAAAATTTTACCCTAAATATAAACATGGACTATTCTATGATTTGTTTCTTGCTTTTCTTCAGTAGATCTGTTTGTACGGCACTGTATCAGCCTATAATCTTCCACTGCTAATCATGGGACTTGTTCACAACCGAGAGTTCGATTGCGAGGGATTATGATGGCCTAATGCGAGTTGGCGGCTTGTACTTACCAAGTGCGAGGGTAATTAAACCAATACACACATGACTGCAAAAATTCAGAGTGGTGCCCTGGGATTTGAACATGCGACCACCGTGTTGGCTACCGTGTCCGGTTCGTTACCAACAGGCCACTATGCACTTATAAACCCACGGAGATATGATTGCCAGTAGTAAAGGCTTCCTGCAACTCGCTTTCTTACCATATAATTGTTAGATAAGTTAGTGATTATTGAAGCGAACCGGATTGCCAAAACTGGAGTTGAAATATTGAACTGGGAATACACCACAATGTAATGATTGTCATTATATTCGTCATATCCAACCATTGGTATCTCTGACGTTGATATGTTAAGCAAAATATGTGTACCCTTTTAAATATATTAATTAATTGTCACGCTATCCCTATCGATCCCAATTTCACATCCTAAACATTTGAAGCCGGGAAAGCTTAGAACATTCCACGCAAATGCGCACACACGATAATAAAGGAGCATTTATACATATATCGATCACTTTTTGTCTGGTATAGACAACAACGCTTTAGAGAGAGACAAAAAATCTAATTGCTGCGAGAGCATGATGTTTTTGGATCCCACATTGGCACGAGAATTTCCGCTATTATCTGCACTAAACGTGTATGTGATGTCTGAACATTCGGATGTGGCATGGATTTTCTTTAAAACATCTTCATTAGATCATTTTTATTTATTAATCTAGTGAAAAACCACCAACTCACCACTACATTCACGTTTTGAACAACAAGTAAAACTAACAAACAGTATAAGGTGTACTGCGTCGATTCATAGACCTAGTTATTCATGGAGATCCAGTAGTTCAAAGCTTTCTTGAACTTCCCATCTTTGAAAACCACCAAACAATTTATGATTACAGGCGTCCCAATTTCTGTAATTATATCAATTACTAATTTTTAGAAATAATTCTTAAATAAACATAAACTCACGCCTTTATCCCAGAAGAGGTAGGCAGAAGCGCCACCAGGACACCCACATATCGCCTTGTATGTTTCGTCCCACAATGTGATAGGGGGCGAGCCTATCGCCATATCGGGCACAAATTCTGACTCCGGGCTGATAATAAATAGAAAAACCCAATATCACTTTGCCCGACCCGGGATTCGAACTCGAGACCTCAGCTTTGTAGTCATACCGTAGTACAACTAAGCCACCGAGACAGTCAATTATTCTTAAAATAATAAACTCTTTTCATTTCATTCTCCTAAGCCAGAGTATATCCACTCGTAAACATAAGCCTCCCCCAATACCCAGTGTCCGGAAAAAAAGCCGCATCCAAAAGCATACTGGCATTCTACAATCCGACCTCTGATCGGAACGTACGCGGCCAGTATCCGAGCGATTTTCATCCGTGGTCGCGCCAATTAATCAGACGCGATATATTGATTAATTATACCCGGCCGTGTGCGGCGGGCCTACGCTCGGCCGGCCGGCCGGACGCTCCGTGCGCGGCCGGACTAATGGCACGGATTATTCCAACTAATTATGTGTTGCGCGTTGGTTTACGCGCGATTTGGATTGACCGGCGAAATGGCTAGGTTGGAGATTGGATGGCTTGATTGGACATGAATTGATATTCGTATCCTATCCCTTCTCTTTTTGTCTTCAGCTATAAGATGTCCATTATTGAACATCGGCTACCCCCATTGTATGTCATTAGCGACCTGTTGGATGCGACCTGCATTCAGCCACTTCCTGCATCCTTCATTATGACGTTTTTCCTTGTTTTTGCTGCGCTTGCACCACATACGCCTCACGGACCCATTGACTATAAGTTCCGCGAGCTAAATGCCCTATCCACTGTTACTTTAACTTTGGACTGTATCTGTGTCTTTGTTCTTGTACGAATCTTCCCATTATTCCATTTCGTAGACAATAAATTAATAATATCAAATATTAATAAAATAGAGATATAAGGAATTATCTGGATCGTCAGCAGATTATTATACGCATATACATAGGTACGTGTCGTAACATCGAATTAATCGGATTCTATTTACCATAATGCCATTTTGCCGCATACCCAAAACAAGGGGATTCCTCTTCCCATAATTTTTTCTATTTTTTTGTGCATATGAGCAAACTGGTCAACTGATGGTAAACGACCACTGCCACCTATGAACATCCACGACTCTTAGATCATGGATGTGTAGCCGGCCCATCAAATCGGGAGGGAGAAGTTAGAAGGAGCAAGGATGGGATCAGGTATTGGGCATCCGGTAATCTCACTCGCCGAACGAATCGATCTAGGAGACTGTCCCGCCCTCATACCCGCCATTGCAACTCCTGTAAGCCAGGATCAACAGTTGCACGCATTTAATGACACTGAGCATTGAAGCTCAGCGAACGAATCGATCTCTTGTGAGACAGCGGTATCGCCCCGGACGAGCCTGCCCATTTATGTCTAGTCATAACTGAGCACAAAGTGGCTCTACCACCTGTCCCCGCTCTTCTCCCGATTTCATGGGCCGTCAATAAATCAATAATCAAGGCGTTGTGGATGTTCATGGACGGCAGTGTCCACTTACCATCAGATGAGCTGTTTGCTCGTTTGCCGGACCTATTAGATAAAAAAATTAAAAGAAGTTGTACGGTAAAAAAGAGCTCTATTACAACCGAGGTTAAGTGTAAATTAATATGAAAACAATATTATATTTACTTAAATTTATAAGACATTCAAAAACTTTACAGTAACCACAATACGGGGCTGCAAAGATCTTGTACGCTTGTATCATAACCCAACGTGACGATATAAAAACCCCGCGATCAATTAAATATGAAATATTCAAATAAAGTTGCAATTAATGGCCGCTGCTGGCATGTGCGGTAACGTTTTTAATTGGGTAAATATTAATTAACATTGTCGCGGGTTTGCTTACGCGGAATAATTTTAACGACTACCTTTTTAACCGACTGATAAAAGAGGAGGTTGCAACTCGAGTGTCTTTTTGCACCGCATAATTTTCGGAAAATAACCAAATATATTGAACATCATACGCCCGAATACTCAAACGCCATTTAAATATTAAGGTGCACTTAACTACCCACGTCCCACTTAATCAGTACATTTAAGCAGGACTTTCGTAGTTAAGTTCAACATAATATTTAAGTGCCGTTTGAGTATTCCGGCGTTAAACTATTTGACCCTAATCCTACACATAGGAGATAGGAGGATACGAGATCTTTTATATCTACCAAGCTGTCCCAATACAGGTAGGCTCAGTCACGACGCTTTCCTTCATCCTGATATGCAAAAAGTAAATTCAAACTTTACCTCAACAGCTCTGTCAAAATAAGCAACCATAATTTTAACATCATTTTCAGCCGCAAAAACTCACATGTTAAAGACTGGCCTAGCAAGAAACCTGTTAAAAAATAGCGTCTGACGTCACTATCTAGATCACAAAGATACAAACCATTTAATTTAAAGCCAACCACCCGGTTAATCTCCTTTGAAAACGCTGGCAAAACAATAATTCTTTATTGTATTTATGTGGAGTCCCGAAGATTTTTATGTTAGCGAAGCAATTTAAATATCCTTAGTCGCTCATTCGATTGGTATGACTTTTAAGTAAATAAACAAAAAAGGCTTTAAAGTTGAGATGTCTAATGCTGGAGACATGATATTACTTTGGCTAGATAAAATCTTAGTAACCTTTGAATCGAAGCTATAAATTCATTTTTATTAATATTGTTCAAACCTGAATTATTAGTGCAATTAAAAGTGGATTGCAATCTCGATTCTTTATTGAGATTTTGATTACACACGTAGCGCGTGATATAATTATTAATAATCAGATATTAATAATTTATAACACATCATTCACAAAGATGCGCAGGCTAGATGTCGTCAAGGGAGATTAAGAATCATTGGCAATAGTATTGCGGGTACCGAAGACCAGGCGAAATGGATGAGACTCAGCTGGAAGGAAGACCTTTGTACCGGCCGAGATAATGCCAAGTAGAAGGAGGAACGGAAGGAATTGGGTGAGCATGGTACACCTTCACCAATACTATCCCTGTGTTTCTCTCCTTAGCTACAGGGAATATATTGCTGAGTATAGGCGTCCCCCAATGACTTCCATAGAGAGTTCTAGGAATCTACATCCAGCGACCTCTACCAACCTTAATAACGTCGTTTGTCCACCTTGTTCAGGCGTCCGACGCTTAGCTTACTGGTGTGTGACGTCCATTTAAGATCTTTTTGACAAAGGCCATCAATTCTGTCACCAATACTAATGCTACAAGAATACTTCTGGTCATTCAGCAAGCGCTGCAAAGCGTTGCTAATGAATCTCAATAAAGATACAACACAAAGTTTGTTTAAATACAACAGCATATCTTGGTAGTTGGTACTGCGCAAACTTATTAAAGCACAAGTAACAGGGTTGAAACTTCTCCCAGTAATTGTATTATCAGGATTTCAGCGGTTTTCCGGCGGTAATCTCCCGCGCTGCGCATCTCTTAAATTCCTTAGGGGATTTTTGTTTTTGTTTTTACGATCTGAATTAAGGGCGCACATGCTGATATCGTTTTATTGCGACGTTTTCTTAAGGAGGCATCAACTACACTGCTATATAGCTAGGTGTATGTGTTGGCTTATCTAACGTACTGTATAATATTTGTTTTGTAAATAACATATTACATTATTTTATGTATACTAGTAAGTTCACACCACCTATACATTTATTATTTAAAAACTTTATTGTACACTAGTGCGCATTTTTTTTTACTAAAAGTAAAAAATAAAAATACCGCTACAAAGTGGCGCAGTTGGTTAGACGCCGGCTGTGAAATGAGAGGTCGCGGGTCGATCCCCGCACCGAAACAAATATTTGTGTGATCCACAGGTATTTGTTCCGGGTCTGGGTTTTTGTGACACTGAAAAGTCTTTCTGATACCCACCACACAAGACTCGATCTTAGTGTGGGGTCAGGACTATGAATGTGACTGTTAGGTGTATTTATTATTTATTATATGATATATAGATATATGAAATATATTGTCAATTACCACCTTTAACCGTGACCTAAAACATCGTGAAACCCAGTATACTCCTAAATATTTTTACGAGACTGCCTCGGTAGCGTAGTTGTACTACGGTACGACTTCAAAACTGAGGTCTCGGATTCAAATCCAGGGTCGGGCAAAGAGATTTTGGATTTTTCTATTAATTATCAGCCTGGATTTTGCCGATAATGGTGGCGGGACGTCGCTGGATGCAGGCTGCCTCCAACAGGTCACTGTGGAAATCTTTGGGAGAGGCCTATGTTCAGCAGTGGACGTCCTTTGGCTGATGGATGGATATCAGCCTGGAGTCACGAATTTGTGCCATATATGGCGGTAGGCTCTTTCCCTATCACATCATGGGATGGAACATACAAGGCGAAATGTGAGTGTCCTGGAAGCATCTCTGCTTACCACTTCTGGGAAAAAGGCGTGAGCTTATGTATGTATCTATGTATTGTTACAAGAATTTCTGTAAATTTCTCAAGGTATGTCAGTGCTTGTAATAAATTGTGGCATGCTCAGCGTTTAGGTAGTGGTAATAAGACCAGCGTTGTTCTTCCATGGGGCTGGGAGACTGAAAATCGTTTTTTTTTTAGTCGTGAGTAAAACCCTTTGTACGAGACATGTTTCTTATTTAAAGGTTAGACCAATGTGTGCATTATTGTCACACAACCACGCATAACTATCATTATTGTATGTATCCTGTAGGGATAGGAAATTGAACATTGACGTATGTATCATAAATCTCCTTGTGCGTTCTCGTCGATTCAGCGTACTTTTAACCCCACACTTGCTTTAGATATCATTAAATCATAAAGTATTTAAATAATAAAATACACTAAACTTCAACTCAATTGCACAATAATTATTCTATTCACAATAGAGCTACGCATGGTTAGTCCATTATATTTGTATTTGAAGCATTATTTCCGCTGTAATTCAATATCATTTCCATTCATATCCGCATAAATGAGGTAATGAAAGTCGAATACACACTTATGTATTATTTACTATAATTACACTGAGAATGAAAGACGACATAGATAAATACGAGTATAATACTAAAGCCGACATCGCGAAGTAAATCTGTGCGCACTACGCATGTACCTATCGAGACCGCGTGAAACCTTGGAGCGAGAGGGAAGATAGAATGACTACGGAAGAGTCACAACTGACAGAGATAGCAATATAAATAACGATAAGTGTACTGCTAGCGTTTGAAACTAACATTAATTAGTTGATTTGTATCATAATCTCACCTTTACACACGTGAGGAGTCTCCGGAAACAATTTTTTGCGCAATTTTTTGTCAATTCCGGATATACATAATCTTACACCTATTTCTTCGAAAGAATAAGCGAGGAGTGACAAAAGTGGAAAGCCTATCAAAAAGTTTTACAAAGAAGAAACGAAATGACCAGACGCATAGTTGGATGGCAAACAATTAGTGCGGACTTTGAAGTCCTGAAACCTTCGAAGATCAATAACTCGGTTCCATTTTAACTATTTTTAATATTTTTGAATAATTAAATATTTTGAAGCGAAGATAAAGTAAACTTGGAATTACTGATAGGTCTCTCATATTATGTGGGAGGCCACCTGGGTAGGTGCCACCGCAAGGTGTATTTCTCCCGACAAACAGCAGTGTAAATGCAGTTATGTGTTCAGGTTTGAAGGACATTGTAGCCAGAGTAACTACTGGACATAATCAGGCTTGACATCTAATGTCTCAGGATGGCGAGCGCAGTGGAATGCCAAGCATTGCTTTACTTATAATTAATGGTATTGTTTCAAGAATGAGGCGAATGGTATGCTCGTCTCGCCATTCATCTGAATAAAGAAAAAAAATATTCACGAAAATGTGCTTGATATCTGTTCTCTTTATAAAACCTCGACGCATGACACAAATACAATCCTTACAAATAAAACATAATTCTCGAGCCCAAATTCGGTTTGTTCGACACACAATGCCAACTTGGACATACAACCAGACGAGTATTTATGATAAGGATATAATTCACTAAAATGTATTATTATTGTCCCAAAACTGGGCTACAACTGATGCAATGTTCCACAAACGCGCGGGCCAAGTGCCAGATCATATAAATACACTAGATAAAATCTAGCTTGCTTTGTATAGTTGAGGCCTTGAAACCGGCGGGCGTACGGCGTAGTACAAGCTGGAAGCGCCTTAGTTTAAAATATTGCTGTCCATTAACATATACCTTTAATACGTTTACAGAATATTAAAAAACAACAGTAGATCTCAATTTGTGGTTATTAATTCTCAGAAGCTACACGCAATGTCAACTCTAATCTAAAATTAAAGCCTGAATTGTATTTGTTCTTTTAATGATACAATCAGTGCGGTTTTACAAAGTTAGGATTTATTGGCGAGAAATAACTAATTCTCGAATAAGCTAAGTCGGTCCATCCAAGTGATTACACAGAGTGCTGCTCACATTGACTGTCACATTCATATCGATGGCTGTTCATTTGATTACCAAAGCAATAAAAGCCCACACCGACTAAATACATAAAGGAACACAACACGAGCACGCCTCACTTCACGAGGGCGCAGGCAACAGATTTTTTATGTAATTATTTAAATATCATCGTGTTTGGGTGGTAAATTCCTAGCTTTTGCAAAAATAGCCATTTAAACCCTTGCATACCATTGCGTCCTTCACCGTTGAAGTGCATAGTAATTGACTTCCAAATATCAATAAACACATGGTCCCCGAAAAGTCAGAGGTTCATACCTCTGACCTAGGACATCCTGGGCTTAGAATCCGCGACCACCGTAAACATGTTGGCAGATTCCGATCCGTTGAGAACAGGCTACCACGCACCTACATTATGAAACATTAAGAATCCAAAAACAAAACACATACTACACATACACACAATATTTAACTGGAATTGCAAAGTAAGATTGAAAGAAAATTAATTTGCAACTCCATTATACAGCCGGTTCCGCGACCGAATTTGCCAAACGTGTCCCGCTCAATGATTGATCGAATGACTCCAACGAATGTAAGCATAATGTATTCTTTCTCTTCATATGTTCTATCGTCTGTATTATTGTGAATACACTGAGAAGTCATACGCGTAATCCTTTTAACTAAAACCCTTTTTTGGATTTAAATATGCATAAAAGGTGAATATGAAATATTTGACATAGCGTCATACGTAAGTGCGTCGCATTTCGGGTTTATCTCGTAGATATATGAATATAAATGGCCAGCATAATTAATAATAGTGATGATTCCAATGTTTAATTTTGAACAGTATTAAATTATCACTGCAAAATATCCATTATAACAAACAATAATTGAAAATAGCATGAAAATTTGTCGTAAAATTACAGAGATATTAATATTTTTAGTCGTTCAGTGGGAACACTCACTTTCTCTTATGCACCTCTTTTGGATGATGACGTCAAAGTGTGTATGCATCCTTTTCGATTACTCCTACCACCTTTGTAATATCTTGTTTATTATTAAACGGATTTTAAAAATTCTCTTTATTTACGATTCTGCGTAAAGTAAGGTTTCGATATGAATAATAATAATAATAATTACATGCCTACCCACAATTTATAAAGTACTTTCGTCGATAATTAGATCAAAAATTCAATGTCATATTACAACTAATCAAATTCTTTATTCCGGACAAACAGGTTGCAAGAGCGGGTCCCGTGGTACTAAGGAACTCCTTCTCATTGACATGGCCATTTGCCAACAGGCTCGTCAGAACCGAAGGAATTTATCAGCTGCCTGGATTGACTATAAAAAGGCATATGATTCGGTGCCCCACACATGGCTCATGAGAGTGCTTAATTTGTATAAAGTTGATACAAAATTGAGCACTTTTCTTGGGGCATGTATGGGACAATGGACAACTGTTCTTAAATATCCAGGCGCTACCAATCCTTCGGTGAATGATGAGCCGATTAAAATCAAGCGGGGTATATTCCAGGGTGACAGTCTGAGTCCACTGTGGTTTTGTATGGCCCTGAATCCCCTCAGTACTCTGTTGTTGGATTCGGGGTTAGGCTACCGTCTGCGGAGAGGGTCTGAGCCTATCTCTCACTTGCTCTACATGGATGATCTCAAGTTATTTACATCAAAACAATCTGAATTGATTGAGTTGTTAAAAATAGCTGAAAGATTTAGCAAATCAATCAATATGGAGTTTGGTGTAGATAAATGTGCGGTTATCCATGTAAAGCGAGGCGTGGTTGCGGTCTCTGATGACATACGTGTCTCAGAGACTGTAAGACTCAGATCCCTTTCGCCGACGGAAACCTACAAATATCTGGGTATGCCTGAGGCTCTAGGTATTAGGGGTGCAGACGTAAAACAATCGATAAAGGAACGTTTCTTTAGCCGCCTGACAAAAGTACTTAACAGTTTTTTGTCAGGTGGAAACAAGATTCGCGCCTTTAACGGTTGGGTTATGCCTGTACTTATGTACTCCTTCGGCATACTCAGATGGACTCAGACCGAATTGGACGCCCTGGATCGTAAAGTCCGAACTCTACTGACTGCACATCGTATGCACCATCCACGTTCGTCAGTAATGCGATTGTACATCCCGCGGAGATGCGGAGGCCGAGGTATGCTTAATGCTAAGGACCTGCATAATCGCGAGGTGTGCAATCTCAGGGATTATTTCCTTCACAGCGACGTGGATATGCATGGGGTTGTAGTGATGGTAGATAAAGGATTTACCCCGCTCTCTTTGGCGAATGAGAACTGGCGGAAACCTCTGGTGATGGGTATTAAAGATCGCGAGGAAATATGGAAGGGCAAGGAGCTGCATGGTCGGTTCTATCGGGCCCTCCATGGGCCTGATGTGGACCGATTAGCGTCTGTGTCTTGGCTACGTTTCGGTAACCTCTTTGGGGAAACTGAGGGTTTTGTCTTTGCAATTATGGACGAAGTTATTAAGACGAACAACTATAGGAAATACATCCTGAAGGACGGTACCGTCGACATCTGTCGGGCATGCCACCGTCCTGGCGAGTCCATCAGGCATGTTATCTCCGGTTGTTCGTATCTTGCTAACGGCGAGTATTTGCATAGACACAATCTAGTAGCCAAGATCATACATCAGCAAATTGCTCTTCGATATGGACTTGTGACTTTTGAAGTGCCATATTACCAGTATGTTCCCCAACCAGTTCTTGAAAATGGTCATGCTACGCTGTATTGGGATCGGTCTGTTATCACAGACAGGACTATTGTTGCCAATAAGCCTGATATTGTGATAATAGATCGATTGGCGCGCCGGGCAATACTTGTTGACGTCACCATTCCGCATGATGATAACCTCGTTAAAGCAGAAAAAGATAAATTGACAAAATATTTAGATTTGGCACACGAGGTTACTGAATTATGGAATGTCGACTCAACAATTATTGTCCCGATTGTTGTTTCTGCACATGGATTGATACCAAAGAGCCTCGACCAACATCTCCAGAGGCTCTCAATGGGCCGTTGGGTCATGAGCCAGATTCAGAAGGCAGTATTGCTTGACACGGCACGTATAGTGAGGAGGTTCCTCACTTTGGGGTCCTAACCACCGGTGGCTTGGGTCTCGAGCCTCGCCATCGTTGGGTTAATCTCTTTTTTTTATATTTTTATATGTATTTTGATTTTTTATTATATATGTAAAAATGTAAAAAAACAGTAAAATAAATAAAGAGAAATAATAATTGAGTCAACATCCCTATTGTGGCGAACAGGGAGAGATAACCACTTACCGCGAGGAGCCAGTGCGGTCACTTTGCCAATATAAAAACATGCTTCGTGGCCCCGCCTCAAGCTACTTTCTGCTCTGTAATCTCCAGTGGAAATTCGTTTTAAATTCGCATTTTATTAACCGAACCGGTGACTCTATTTGAATTGAATAATCAAATAAACACTGTTATGTCACCATCCGAATACAGAAATGTAAATATACGAAGTATATTATTTTTAGGAATCAAACCATGGCAACATACCTACTTGTTTGCATTTTTGGGCATAGATATTTTTTTACATTGCGTTGAATGACGACGCGAGCATGCCATTTGCCTGATGGTAAGCGATAGACCGCTCATGGACAGTAGAAAATCAAACGAAACCATGAATTAGAAAACATTGCTTGAAACTCCACTGCGCTTGCCATACCGAGACATAAGATGTTAAGTCTCAAAATGTCCAGTTAGTCTATCTACAATGTCGTTTAAACTGGAACACAACAATGCATTTAAACTGCTATTTGGCTGGGGAAATAGACATTGCGGTGGTACCTACCCAGGCGACCTCTCAGATATGAGGGACCTACCACCAGTAGGTCTAGTACAGTTGTAGTAAGTAGTAATAAATGGGATTTATAATGAGATAGAGATTCGAAATATTCATTATCAATAAGATGGCTTTGGTGTTTAGAAAATTGCGCTAGTCTTCTTATCGCATACATACATACATAAACTCACGCCTTTATCCCCGAAGGGGTAGGTAGAGGCGCCACCAGGACACCCACATTTCGCCTTGTATGTTCCGTTCCACGATGTGATAGGGGGCGAGCCTATCGTTGATACTGCTGTTTTAATATTATCCAATACTATTTAATTATGTCTTAATCCTCTCTAAATCGAATTCTCGGTTATAGACGAAACAAGTGCTCCACTTATGTGGGGTGGAGTACCATTATTACCATGTCATGAAGCTTTATGACGATGACTCTTACTGTTTCATACAAAAAGTTCTGAACGAATTTATAAGTTGTAGTTGAGACTGCAGTGAGGCTGGACCGGCTGGACCGGGTGGTTCCACTGTCTCAGGGAAAACTGACGCCAAACGACCGTTTTGCTGCAGTGTCTTGTTCGGTGAGTCATGAGTCAGATTGCCGCAGGTTTAAGACCCTTTTCTCTATTAGTTGTTTTCCTTCCCATTTCCGTTCCATTTCGCGAGACTAGTAGCGCTCTTACGATCCAATTTTGTAGATCTTATAAGCGGCGGTAATCGTTTACTACCCGGTGGGCCCTATCCCCGTTTTTCGGACCTATGCGATAAGGGAGAAAAAAATAATTTGGCAGGAGTAGAAATGCCACGTAAGTTGCTCCGGCCGGTGATCGTTAAATCATCGACCCGTGAGTGTTTTATGAACGAGCGAGTGACGGCCGCATTTTCAACCATATTTATGGGTGGCAACTCGTAAAAAACATTTGAAATTACACGGTAATCGAAAATTCACGACGTGAGCGTAAATTATTCGAGGAGGCCATTTTGGACTTTAAATTTTGGCGATTGGCAACATTAAAAAATGCAATGTTTAGCTTATTTTAATAAACAATATAAGGTTACTACGTGCCTTTTTATTTAAATTTTGGTTTGCCAACATTTTCATTCCGAAAAAATGGTAAGAAAAGCTAATAGTAGCCGCATCAATCTTGGATTCAACGAACACTCCCTGAAATCCACTCTGAGCGATCAGATAAGCTATATAACATTTATTTATTATTATTATTTCCTTTTATTTAGTATTCTATTTTATTTTACATTTTTACACATACCTATACTTAATAAAAAATCAAAATACACATAAAAATATAAGAAGAAAATAAACATATCGCGCTAGTCCCACAGGAAGCCGTGCCTAATTCCACAGAAATATTTTTCTCAAATCCACTGACAGTCCCAGGGGAGTCGTTCATTAACCTCAACGCTTGTTATCGAAGATTTCTCTCTGATCTATGATCATGAATTATCTTATCACAAGAGTATTGAGCTTACTGGCTAGTTTCTACCAAAACCAGTTACGTGTTATTTCGTATTCACATTTTTTATGGCATAAGTCTAGCAAACGCACGAATAGCTCAAAATAACGAATCATTAATAAGTTGATGTCCGTCGGATGTATGGTAAATAACAATTCCCGGCAGTTTAGGAGAAGATCCCAATATAGGAGAAACCAAAGGGAAAAAGGGAACAAATATGAGCAAAGTTATATAACGAAACACGACAGCAAAGCCGTCGCTTCAGTCGGCTTTTTAAGTTTACGTTGATGATAAAGTCATGCATGTAGACCCAGTTGCGTGTGATGGATTAACAATATATAATATGTATATATATATATATATATCATGTTTAATTTAACATTTTACTCCGATAATTAATAATATTTTTGTAACTAAAATAGATATTGGGAATTGTCATTAATTTATTTGTATAATACCCACATACATTGTTATCTTAAATACAGTATTGCATAAAACAAATATATCAAGTAAGTCGGTATTAAAAATATTATACTTTGTTAAATATATTATGGAGGTATAAGCTGAAAACTCGGCTGTCATCTTCACTATATAAAGTCGAGTCACAGTCTGCTAGCTCAGTTCGACTGGTACTGCCGTGAGGAAAGGATCTCTGCCAAAATGATGATAGCCGCTGCAGCATATACGAAATAACGAAGAAAATGGGATTAAGAGTGTCCACGAGGAGATTGGAACAAGATGAGTAAAATTAATAAATTATCTTTGATGTTTATATGGGTTATATTATTATTATTGGTTTATATAAGGTACATAAAATATTGTTCTATTCATAATAAAATAATGGATATAATAAATGTTGTAATAAATATTCTTGTTATTCTGTATCTGCATAGGATTTATTTAAAAGTAAATAATAGATATTGAGATAAACATTGTATTTATCAATACCTACATAATTATAATTCTTCTAACACGTGCGATAGTTAGTGAAAAAATGGATGTCTTTTAAGTATAAAATATTTTAGACCATGAAAGTGGTATAGACACTCTGTAGTTACGCTTGGTATACTGTGAGAATAGACCGGGCGGTTGCCACTGTCGATTTCGTCGTATTTCGTTTGATCTACGAGATTGCCACGAGCCAATTACGCCTTTCCTCGTCATAAGAGGCCAACAAGGCATCTACAATCCAATTTATTAATCCTCAAACCAATGAAAAAATAACTAAGGCAACCATCGGGAAATAAATTACAAGAGTTTCGATTGGGTGCATTTTAAATCTGTACAAAAATGATCTTATGTCCATCCCATGGTAGTCGGTAAGAGATTGCCTCGAGCCAACGACCGCCATTTGTATACTTAAAATTAAATATTCGTTTAGTTAAAAGGATTTATAATGTGTACAAAAAATTATAAAATAAATAAATAAACAAATAAACATAGAAGTTAAAAAGTGGGACCCCTCTAAATTTAATTTTGAAATTCCAGGGACTAGTGACAATTAGCTTGCTCACGAGTTCGTAAATTGTTTGTAAGATACTATCTCTTTAATAAAGACTTTTTACGGACCCAACAAAGGCGTTACACTTTCCTTACGACGACAGTACAGAGTGAGAAAAAAGTCTGTCCGATCGATAAAGTCGTTATCAGGCATCATTAATGCGTACTGTTTGAATGATCCGTTTTACATAATGAGTTTAAAATATATACCTAATACCTGCTAACAACCGCGGTCATAAAAAGAAAGTGCGTTGTCACGTTTCCGAGGTTGAGATAGCCGCCTTACTCGTGCCGGTGGTGCTTTTGAGAGCGGCGTCGTCAAAGATGCCGGCGATCAAGCGACGCGATGTGCCGGTGGTGCAACGTTTGACCCCTGCACCACTGTCAAAAAGACACAAGCACCGATACGCACTCTAACATACCCACATCGAAGACGATGTTGGCAGAGTTTAAACTTTGCTAGATTTTAAGGTAATATTGATAATAAAATGAGTATCATAACTAAAGATAATTACGTTATCCTTTATTATATATTTTTATACGTATTTTTAAATACTACAAATCGACACTCTCATAAAGCAAAGTCGGATTTGCAATTTCTCTACTTTACAAGAGAGCTTTTGTTGAATTATAATTTTATGTCTAGTAATTGCAATATAATAACTTACAAAAAGTTTATAGTCTATTGTCAAGCGTTTTTTTTTTATTAAATATGAAGAAAATTATTCAATTATTTAAAAAAATAGGCGGTTTATGAGGCATTGTTTACGCTATTTTGTGTTCTTCCACGTTGTTGTGAACACTACTTGTGATCATACGACATTATTTTATGAAAACTACAGTTACTTGTGTGCACAATCGACTTATTGATATGAAATGGCGAATGGAAAAGTACGCTGTATGTTTTTTTAACACTCTTTTATAAACTTCGCCTGTATGTATATATACATATTATGTATGTAACGGAATCTTTAAACTCGATTTTGGAACACTTCAAAAAGTCTTATTGACTTGAAATTTTGCATACTTGTCAAGAACCGGATTGTCGGATGATCCTATTTGTTAAATGCACCCAATTCATCTCGCCACAAGTTAGGAAATTTTTGCAACAATTGGTGTATAACTACATCACTGCATAAGGACTTAATATTGGTTGTAATTATTAAATTGAAAGCTGTCATAAAGTCTCTGCCTAATAATGGTGGTCCGCCATTCTTAACAACAAAAATGTTAATTTTTTTATGAAGTTTATTAAAACAAGCTGTGATAGAAAAATAACCCATAGGCGAGATTTTATGGCCATTATACAGACACATCCTAATATAACTATTATTTAATTTGTAATTAGAAAATTTATCAAAATACAATTTATCTGAAATGACACATTTGCCGGAACCAGAATCAAGTTCCATTGTTAAATTCGAATTACCTAATCTTAAATTAATTGTAATGGGCCTATCCGACATATGTGTAGTTGTGAGGAATGTCACAATTTTACCATGAGGTATGCCTCATGTTAAAATTGTGACATTCCTCACAACTAGTGTCCTTGACCACGTGAGCCTCACATTCTTGCTTAATGTCCGTATGATACACGTACGCCTTCTTTTTATTCATACACACCCTTTTTAGGTGTCCCTTTTCGCCACACTTTTGACATTTGTAATTTTTATGACGACACTTATCACTTGAATGATTTTTCATTCCACAAACAAAATAATAGTTTGTATCACCGCGCAATGAATTTGAGCCACCGCCACCGCGGCAAGCGCCGGCGCCGCCGCCGCCGCCGCCCAACTCCAACATAGGAGCCGTTGTCGCCGCCGTCGCCGCCTGCGCGGTCCCGACCGCTCCCGCTTTGGAACTTCGCACGATGTATCGTTTCTTCCTTGACGAAAACACCGTTGTTGGTGCACATTATAGCCTTAGCCTCTCGTGCACCCGCTGCTTGTTCCGCTATCTCGATCGCCTTAGTCAGTGTGAGCGTAGACGGATTCTGCTCAAACAGTTTGTCACGTTCCGGGCCTGAGCCCAAACCGAGGACGAAACGATCTCTCAGGTTTATTTCTAGCGCGGTGCCAAAATCGCAATAACTTGCCAGACCACGTAATCGCGCCGCCCAATCTGACAAAGATTTACCCAAAGCTCTATTCGCGCCAAAACGTTCGCCTTGTCAACAAATGAACATTGCTTCGGTTTGAAATGCTCACTGAGTTATTGCACTAGCTCCTTGTAGTTCAGCAAATCCAACGACTTGGGGTATGCCAAGTTACGCTCCAAACGATAAGTTTCGTCTGTTAAGTGCGTCAGTAGGATTCCACTTCTTTTTTCTTCCACATCCACATTATTGATTTTTAAAAATTATGTTAATCTTCCGTAAAAAATGGACCATCTGCTTGATTTATAGTCGAAAATAGGTAGATTCCCTAAGTACGACATTTTACTGCTTGCACTGGGTTCTTCAACTTCGTCGCCAATGATATAAATGTGGAAGCACAATAAAACAACCAGTCCAGGAGATGCTCGTTTATTACTAACTTGACAAAAGACAAGACAAAAAGCGCGCGCATCAGTTTCCCGCCTTTTTTGCAAGGCATAGACAATGTAAATATATACCAGTAAATCTAATACATGGCGCTAGTTTGTTTGGAATACTGATTGTTGACTAATAAATATGTACTACTAGCGGCCCGGCCCGACTTCACCCGGGTGCAGATAGTTTTTGAGTCCAGTCCATATCAACAAGATATTATTTCGAGTACTAACTGTTTTACATTTAAACTCAACACTACATTTTTTGGGATAATGCGTTAATCCAGGGTGTCAGCTACCCCTGTAACAAATTTCATCATAATTGGTCTAGCATATGTACATACAAACTTTCGCGTTTATAATATTAGTAAGCATCATTTATTGAACCCGCAGGGTTGGGGTCCTGAACAAGGTGCGTCGGTTTTTCGAGCCCGGTCAGCTCCACCGCTTGTATAAAGAGCAAGTTCGGCCAGGTATGGAATACTGTTCGCACCTCTGGGATGGATCCGCCCAGTACTCGCTCGATGCCTTGGATGGATTGCAGCGGCGGGCCATCCGCATTGTGAATGATGCAGACATTACGGGCAACTTAGAGTCGCTACAGTTACGGAGGGATGTCGCCTCTCTAAGCGTGTTCTACCGTCTGTATCATGGCGAATGCTCTGAGGAGTTGTTGAATTTAATCCCCTCCTCTCCTTTCCTTAACAGAACCACGCGTGCTGGCTTGCGGAGCCATAGCTTGACTGTTCAATCCATTTCGGCGCGAACCAAAAGGTTCTCTAATTCTTTTTTCTGCCGTACAGTCAAGCTGTGGAACGGTTTGCCATCGCACGTGTTCCCTCCTTCCTATAATCCTGGGTCCTTCCGTCGTAGCGTGAAGAGGCATCTCAGCGGGCCGGCATGATTATATCGAATAGTATGAGACTACCGTCTGATACCATTCGATACTCTATCTGGACGGCATTAGCACTTACTATCAGGTGCAATACAGTCACTATGCCGTACCAGTATAAAAAATAAAATAAAATAAAAAAACCCACAAAAAACATAAAACATCGGATCAACGATCACGCTCTCAAAGTATATGATGTTCAGTTTGTTCGTACCTACAGTGAGATGTAGAACATTGGCACGCTGGCGATTCAACCGACTTAAATACTTTGCTCTTAAAGTTGCCATGTCCGCGAGGAGCTGTGATACACAGTAAGCGATTTATAGCCAAGATGTGGCGCCCCAGATCAGAATCTGTCACATTTACTGAAGTGCCCACTGTGTCCTACCACCTGCACAAGGAAAGATATAATGGAGGCTACTGACGCTGCCATAACTTTAGCGACCTACTGGGCCGGGAAACTGTAAAGGTTTAACGGTCTAGTCATTTTGAGCCATTGACTCGAACGAAGAAGATAGCCAAGATTTTGTTAAACCATCGCGGATGGAAGGAAAGAATTGGTAAAGGTGACGACCCTTTGCCACATATCCCACTGGTTCTGCCATTCGTCAATTATTAACTCAATGTAGGCAGCAGAATAGGGTTTAAATGATCGGCTAATCTTCATAAAATCGCGGGATGCAATAAAGTTTATGTCTATTTTTTCTCTAGTAGAATAATATACATAATGCGGCACGCCGCGCCGCGCCGTTGCATCTCCAGGTCGACCGGAAGCACACCCGCGAGAACAGGCAAAGCCTCTATCATAACGGTTCTGTATGCCACACATAAGAATATTAAGGCCAGGCGTTGGCTCTGGAGCAATTTTCTTCGAACGGCGCCAACAGTAGATTTATCAGCCCAAACCGGAGAATAGTAACAAATACAGCCCAAATAACTTGCATCATAAGTAACTGTCAAAGTATTTAATGATAATCCCCACGTTGCCGTTAATAGCATCATTAAAGCATATAAGTTGTTTTTGGATTTTCTCTGACTGCCTCGAAGGCGCAGTTGTACTACGGTATGACTGCAAAGCTGAGGTCTCGGGTTCGAATCCCAGGTCGGGCTAAGTGATAATATGGGATTATTCTATTAATATCATTAGCCGGAGTCAGGAATTTGTGCTCGATATGGCGATAGGCCCGCCCCCTATCACTTCGTGGGGCGGAAAATCTAAGGTGAAACGTGGGTGTCCTGGTTACACCTCTGCCTACCCCTTCTGAAAAAAGGCGTTAGTTTATGTATGTATGTAGTATGTATGTATGTAGATTTTTCTCCGACAGTTTTAATGTGCTCAATAAATGAAGAATTTCTCTCTAAAACTAGTTCAAGACAACAAACTGATTCTTATCTTCTAATTCTAATTGGGTATACTCGTGGCCACCGATCTCTCGAGCCCGGCTCTACAGTTGGATTGTGTGAGTAGGAGTCCTTCATCCGCGTACACTATTAAAGAACAACCCGGCGGAAAATTGAGTAAATATCATCTAACCCCAAATTCCACAGGACGACACTGCATGGTGGTCAAGTTTTAATTTGGTTGACCTATGCAAAAATAAGAATATATCATAATATACCGGGTATATCAAGACTGCGACCGAAAACGAAGCCAGGTGGTGGTTTTAGTGGGAACAGACACAATGCAATAAAAAATTCGCAATTTTTTTAAACATCAGTTGTCACCTGTTTAGGTGGTAAATACCTAGTTTTTACGAAAATAGTAATTAAAACCTTTGCGTACCATTGCGTCTTTAAAAATAAACAGTTGTAAATTAGTATTTTAGTGTAATTAAGTATTTATAGCCCGAATACGATGATCGGTAAATAATTCCAAAAACAAAGATGACAATTTTTCTTGTGAAATTTTTAGTTGCATTGTGTTTGAAGTCACTAATACTACCACCTGGTTTAGTTTTCGCTCGCGGTCTTGAGATACCCTGTATATTCTTAGTGCAACCTCAGAGCTTTAATTTCAATAGTAATATTGGCAACCAGGTATTATCATAAGCGCAGAAGATGTCCAAGAACATTCCTAATACATGAACCGAGTTGACGATCGTTCTTCTAACCGATAAAGCCGTGTCCAGAGTGGAATTAACTTTTGTAAAACCGAATTGTAGGTCATGAAATTTCCCACCCGGTAATAGACGAGGGACAATAAGCGTAAGAGTCTAATAAAATAACAAAGTGAATGCAATATTATATTTGAAACAAAAATGTCAGGAAAATAAAAAAAGACGTAACAGTAAAATCTTATAACAAATTACCATGTTATGTTATTTGTCATCATAATATCTGCAGCTGTAACATTGTTATTCGTGGAAGACTTTTATTAAAGTGCGAGTTTGACGCCGCATTTTAATTTTTGTTACATATTTAGTATTCGAAGCATCTTTACTAGCGCCGTCTTGATCTGAATCTCTCACTGGCAGTATCTTATTTGGTAGAGTTTGCGCTAACTTCGGTAGTAGTGATAGCTGTTGTGCTGTCGCCGGTGTCAGTGGTTGTGCTGGTGGCAGTTGCAGTGGCTGTGCTGTCGTCAGTTTCATCAGCTGTGCTGTCGCCAGTGTCAGTGACTGTGCTGTCTTCAGTTTCATCAGCTGTGCTGTCGCCAGAGTCAGCGACTGTGTTGTCGTCAGTTTCATCAGCTGTGCTGTCGCCAGAGTCAGCGACTGTGTTGTCGTCAGTTTCATCAGCTGTGCTGTCGCCAGAGTCAGCGACTGTGCTGTCTTCAGTTTCATCAGCTGTACTGTCGCCAGTGTCACCGACTGTGCTGTCTTCAGTTTCATCAGCTGTGCTGTCGCCAGTGTCAGCGCCTGTGCTGTCTACAGTTTCTTCAGCTGTACTGTCGCCAGTGTCAGTGACTGTGCTGTCTTCAGTTTCATCAGCTGTGCTGTCGCCAGAGTCAGCGACTGTGTTGTCGTCAGTTTCATCAGCTGTGCTGTCGCCAGTGTCACCGACTGTGCTGTCTTCAGTTTCATCAGCTGTGCTGTCGCCAGTGTCAGCGCCTGTGCTGTCTACAGTTTCTTCAGCTGTACTGTCGCCAGTGTTAGTGACTGTGTTGTCGGCAGTTTCATCATCTGTGCTGTCGCCAGTGTTAACGACTGTGCTGTCGCCAGTGCTTACGGTAGTGTCAGTACAGTCGTCAGATAAAAATTTTTTTACAACTTCTGCAAATAATATTACACTTTATTAAAGTTTACACTTGTGGTTGTGTCATATTTTATTTATCAAATTTTTTGGCCTAGCAAACATCCATCCTACTACATAAAAACGAAATTTTGCGAGTGTGTTCGTTACTTCTTCACGCTCAAACGGCTGGACTAAACTAATACTTTTCATCCCGAAATTAAATAGACTCTTTAGGGGATAAGCAAGGAATTCAAATAATATATTTGATTCTCTTTTAAAATAAATGCGCTGGGAATGCAAACCTTGAGTCATGGAGTAGAATGAGATGGGTAAGGTCAGGATGTAAAGGATGAGGTGGGAACAGCAGTATATAGGACAGCATGTATGTAACTGATTTAGACTGGACTCCAAAATAGTAAATTAATTTTCGTTATCCAGCTCGGTCTTTCCATCTTTATGGAAGGAGGTTGAAGTAATTCCTCACCCCAAAAAACCTAACTCCGCTTCTTTAACTGAATACCGGCCTATATCCATTCTCCCTTTCCTTTCTAAAATCCTTGAGAATCTCGTCCATCAACAATTATGCTCCTTTCTCACTCATAACAATCCCCTTAATCCTTGCCGGTTGGGATTTCGTCATTCATATGGTACATGACCTGCGCTAGTTCACATCAAGGATGACATCAGTGCTGCAATGGAGAATGGTAAGCTAACGGGACTAGCTTTGCTAGACTTTAGCAATGTTTTCAACACCGTTGACTCTGATGTATTGCTATCTCCAACGGTAATTGACTGGCTTCGTAGTTACTTGAAGGGTCTTCGCCAGCGCATACGTGTTGAAGACCAAGTATCGTCGAGACGATTAAAATTCTTTTTTGGCCGTTCCACATGACGATCGCGGTCGTTGTGGTTGCGACGATAACATGACTAATGAGTCGATTTTATTAGAAAGCAAATCGATTAAATGCTCCACCAAAACGAAATATCTATCTATACATATAATAAATTTGTAACCGATCGATGTATGTACATGAAAGATAAACGAGAAAGACTAATATGGGGGTCTGTATTAACGTAATAGTCTGTTTGTATGTGCGATTGTGCGCGTTGAACTCCAAATTTGGTATGGAGATAGCTTACACCCCGGATTAACACTAAGGCTACTTTTTATCGCGAAAAATTTAGTGTTCCTGTGAGATGAAGAAGGAATTCCGATATGTTTGTTACTTTTATTATGACAGCCTCCGTGGCGCAGTTGGTTAAAACGCCGCCAGTGAAACGAGAGGCCGCGGGTTCGATCCCCGCACCGGAACAAATATTTGTGTGAACCACTGGTATTTGTTTCGGGTCTGGGTGTTTGTGAGACCGAAAAGTCTCTCGTAGTTCCTGATACCCACGACACAAGCTTCGATTTTAGTGTGGGGCAGGACTATGTATGTGACTGTTGGGTGTATTTATTATTAACTAGCTTCTGCCCGCTAACTTCGTCTGCGTGATTAACTTTGTTTAAAAAGATATACATGTATAGATTATTTGGTATTTCTCATCCCGTCCCGTCCCGTTATATCCCGCCCGTCCTATCTCATTCTCACTCAAGGTATGTAATCCACGCCCATCGCATCCCTTTGAGTATAAAAAGTAACAAATATATCGGATTTCCGTCCTCATCCCACAGGAACACTTAATTTATCTGGATAAAATGTAGCCTAAGTGTTAATCCAGTGTTAATATGGGGAATATTAGTTTTTCTCATTTATCTTCCATAATACAAAGAAACACCCTGTATGTAAATAAGACATTTACCAGTTTTTAAGTTGGACTTGTACCTATATAACTGTGAAACCGCATCTCATTTCGTCTTGTAGTTTTTGCGTTATGCGCAAGCAAACAAAAAGAAACACCCTGTATGTCAATGCAACATATACCAGTTTTTAAGTATATCCTGCAGCAATATAACGTTGAAAACCGCATATCATTTGGTGCGGTAGTTTATGAGTAATGTGCAAGCAAACAAAAAGAAACACTCTGTATGCAAATGCAACATATACCAGTTTTTAAGTTGAACCTGCAGCAATACAACTGTGGAAACCGCATCTCATTTGGTGCCGTAGTTTATGAGCATTGTGCAAGCAAACAAAAAGAAACACCCTGTATGCAAATGCAACATATACCAGTTTTTAAGTTGAACCTGCAGCAATACAACTGTGAAAACCGCATCTCATTTGGTGCAGTAGTTTTTGCGTGATGCGCAAGCAAACATACAGACAGACAGACAGACAGACAGACAAAAATTCTAAAAAAAATTGTTTTGGATTCTGTTGCTGTTATAAAGACCCCCCGCGTTGAAATTTCTTAAATATCTTCCATGTACAGACATCGACCATTTACATTTTTATTATATTATGTATATAGATTATTATTTATTTTTTATACTCAATGGCCCATGCCTTTTGCCATCCCATGATGGGACTGGATTACATGCCTTGAGTAAGAATGAGACGAGACGGGTGGGATATACCGGGACGGGACGGGATGGCAAATTCCAAATTAAGTTAATTTCAAATAAAGTTTATCACGCAGACGAAGTTTGCGGACAGAAGCTATTAGCAATAAAAGTATGTGTAATATGAACTACGTTCGAATGTCGGACCACCCCTATTCAGTTATTATTTCGTTTAATTTTCGTGGAATCCATGGTATTTTACTATGTAAAAAGTATTCCCTTTAGTCTGTTGGTTTTTATACCAAAAGTGTATGGCGATAAACATTGTCCTTTGTCTCGCGTTTTGCTACGGTGGAAAGAAGACAATATTTTATTTCCAACTATGCATTTCACTACTCATTTCGTTGCAGGATAAGGACAATTTAGACACTCGCTGAGCTTGATGGCTCGATGTCAATAAAATCGCGCCTATGTCGATCATATCGAGACAATCTCTAGGTATAATACAATGTAAACCTAAACATGTCATGTGTATACGTGAATGCTAACGTTATAGTATTAAAAACTGATAAAACGCGTAATAGATACTCACTTGCAGTGTTTTCGAGCGCATTTCCTACATTTTCTTCCGCCTTGTGTACAATACCACCTACCCTCACTATTAATGAACCCACAATCGGAGTCGACTGGGCGATGGCAGCGATCTGAAACGTTTTAAACTTTGTAAAATACGTAGTGCATCGGCTTAACGTTTAAGTGGCTATGGGCAAGGCACATAGCGCGGCGAACTGCTTGGCTGGTGGGGCATAAAGTTCCGGAGTGGGCGACACGCCCTAGTAAGCTCAGTGTCGGATGTCCACCCACAAGGTGTACAGACGACGTAATGAAGATAGCGGGAAGTCGCTGGATGCAGGCCGGTTCCAACAGGTCGCTATCAAAATCCTTGGGCTAGACGTAGGCACAGCAGTGGACTTCTTGTGGCTGAATTGATAGTAGTAGTCAATCAAATCCACAATTTTTGCTATAGGTACTATGATTTAGGCAGAATAAACGATTACTTAGTTTTGAGAAACATGGACTGCCAAACCGGGGATCGCAGTTCCAACACAGAGCATACACTACTTACTGACGTTGGAAAATTACTAAAATGCATTCAAAGTAAGAGTCGTGAGAAAATCCACGAGTTGCGGAGTGCGCTACACTAGGTATATTAAAGTTGTTATAAGTCACAACGCAATTCCTGACGAGTTAATATCAGACAGGCGAATAATGGTAAAATTGTAAGCGGTTCATAATTGATCAGCTGTGTTACAGTGCTATTATACCAATCTACATATTATATGGGCGCGCGATAAGGGCAGGTATACTCGTAGATATCCTAGAACCCAAGACAAGACAAGTATGTGTACAATAATACTACCATATTTCCTCTCGTCTAAATGTCTTTATCGAATATTCAGGCTAAAGAGGGAATAATATGATGTTATTTTTTTACTACAATTTAACGACTAACCACAGCGCAAAGTCAAAACTTCTCAGGAACACCTTAACGCGGCCAATCATGTTTTACAAATTGGAAAAAATAGACGACAGCTGCTTTTCAGATTTTGTCTGGGTTATAAGTATTGAGTTCAAGTGTATCGCTGAAAATTGTAAGGTGTGGAGGTGTGAGTTTCAACAAAGAGACGAGATTTGTGATGTTCAGTTTAGTCTTTTATAACATTGGAGTAAATTATACATATGTGTGTACGTGTGGGTGCCAAGTATGTTGTGATTCATAAACGGTATAAGTACAAAATAATTAGCAATACGAATTAAACGAGACGAAAATAAAAAAACTTACCACCACGACGAGTGAGAGAATCAGTAGCTTGCGTTGCATCTTGGATGGGTTCTTGTCTACGACTTGAATGAATGTTCAGCAATCAGCCAGGCTTTTATACCAATTTCTTGTTTGCATCTTATCATCTTATTCCACTTGTTTCAATATGTAATGCGGATATATTTTATGCACTATAGAAATTACTCCTCATACAGTTTGCGAATAAATACTCAATAAGGCGATTATTTATACAAGTGGTTTTGAAAAGAACTTTTGTAAGGACGCGAGAACACGTAAGCGGCTGAAACACAAGAAACTTCAAAAACAGTATTATGTAATGTCATTCTTAGCAAAAGCGTTGCAAATAGCTGTTGGCAGCGGCCCGTGTCCAGCGACTTGCTGCAATTTTTATTGGGTTGTTTGTGGGAGGACATCGAACACTGCGCTTGCAGTCTACTGCAGATACGAGAACTCTTCGGCCTCATCAGCCACGAGTTTAGGCGTGAAGCTCCTTGGGGAAGGTCTATTTTCAGCAGTGGACTTCCCGTGAAGGCGAATATCATGATGAAATATTCCAGATTCCAATTTTAATCCAAGTGCATGATGATATGGATAGATTAATTAATTCAAGTGGTAGGTACTGATAATATTATTTATATCCACTTGAATGCCGACCCCCCACTGAAAGGCAATAACCTGCCTCGGTGACCGGACCCACACAGATGTCCAGCGTCCTGATGTTAACGTTTATAAACGGATTTACCCAATCTCAATGGCCTGCTTGAGTGCCTGTAAGCTGTAGTCATCTATCCACGGTGGAAAGTCGATAGAGGAAGGTGATTGAAATATAACGCACATCTCCTCTATGAATTATAATAATATTCTTTTAATACATGTTCCAAACTGCACACTTATAAAATTAATCGTTTTCGCTTTGTGTATACTTTCGTCTTTCCTTCTTTCTCACTCACGAACCATTGTTTCCTTAATACATAGAAAGTCATCGCTAGATTAGGTAATCGTTTTAGAGCAAGAGCCCGTGGCGGCCAGCCCTTCGTCATTTTATAAAAACTTAAAGTTTCCCTGCGCATGCCTCTGACATAGAAATCACACGATCGTCTATTATGAAGTTCTGATCGTAGTGGCTTTGAAAGTTATCAGCTGTAATGTGTCTGGCAAAATGAAAGAACCATCAGGAGTGTCTGGCTGCCAAGGAAACATATTTAATTGATAGTTGCCTTAACAACATATATAAAAATCATGTTCTTATTGGGGCTTAACAGAGGTAATTTTTTTTTAGAAAGGTGTAAAAACGAATGCAGTTATGTATCAAAATACAGTCCTGATGAACCTTGTGGAACCTGTTTCTCATACCATGTTCAATAACAGGCACTGGATATTCCAACAAGATTCGGCGCCAGCTCATAGAGCGAAGAGCACACAAGACTGGCTGGCGGCGCGTGAAATCGACTTCATCCGGCACGAAGACTGGCCCGCCTCCAGTCCAGATTTGAATCCGTTAGATTACAAGATATGGCAACACTTGGAGGAAAAGGCGTGCTCAAAGCCTCATCCCAATTTGGAGTCACTCAAGACATCCTTGATTAAGGCAGCCGCCGATATTGACATGGACCTCGTTCGTGCTGCGATAGACGACTGGCCGTGCAGATTGAAGGCCTGTATTCAAAATCACGGAGGTCATTTTGAATAAACTTTAGTGTCATAAGAATCTATGTTTTGTTAAGTTCATTTTGGTATATAAATGGTTACATAATGAATAAACTTGTTTCAATTATTTTATATTAAACATGTGACAGAATTTATGAACTGACTAGGTATGTGTTACTAGCGGCCCGGCCCGACTTTACGCGGGTGCAGATAGTTTTTGAGTCCAGTCCATATCAACAAGATATTATTTCAAGTACTAACTGTTTTACATTTAAACTCAACACTATTTTTTTTTTGGGATAATGCGTTAATCCAGGGTATCAGCTACCCCTGTAACAAATTTCATCATAAATGGTCTAGCATACATACAAACTTTCGCGTTTATAATATTAGTAAGCATCATTTATTGAACCCACAAAAAACATAAAACAAAGCATACCTATAATTCCTATACAGGGTACATCCAGACTGAGACCGAAAACGAAAAAAAGTGGTAGTATTAGTGACTTCAGACACAATATTTGTAACCACTAAAACTACCACCTGCCTTCTTTTGCGGTCCCAGTCTTGATATACCCGGTATAATATGTAGCACTGCCTGCTACTATTATATGACTGCCTCGGTGGCGAAGTTGGATTACGGTACGACTACAAAGCTGAGGTCTCGGGTTCAAATCCCGGGTCGGGCAAAGTGATATTGGGTTTTTCTATTCATTATCAGCCCGGAGTAAGGAATGTGTGCCCAATATGGCGATAGGCTCGCCTCCTATCACATCTTGGGACGGAACATACATGGCGAAATGTGGGTGTCCTAGTGGCGCCTCTGCCTACCCCTTCTGGGATAAAGGCGTGAGTTTTTGTATGTATGTATGTAATTTGTAGCATTTAAAGAAAAAATATAATAATAAAAATGTACAAGATGGCAGTCTAATAACTACCTATTCAATTTCGACTATGAATTAAGATAATTCGAACAAAAGGATACCGCAGATATCGATTTTAACAACAATTGAATCCATAACTAAATAGCTTATATTAGACGTCAGCAATATGAACTCCGACCTCCATTTTAAACAATGACAATATTAGTGGTAATGAGTCAATATTTTATCCTTTATTCTACCTCCACGATGCTGCTTTTCTAAAATAATTGCAAGCCATTTTTTTATGTTAAAGATCTGTTTGATAAAAAATAATTCAGTGATTTCGATTTTCCATATAAGAGGTCAACCCTTATTTTAACCCCTTTGGGGTTAATTTGAAGAAAAAGTATTCAGATATTTTTGTTTTTAAATGAATAACTAAAGTGCCAAGATTGACACCTGTAACTTCTATGTATTAGAATTTTCTATACAAAGTTTCATACCTTATTTCCAGGTCCTTTCAAGTCTATAATTCACAATAGAAGTATCCTATGTCCTGTCCCGACGTCTAATCTATCACAGTACCAAATTTCATTAAAATGAGTTCTGTGGTTTAGGCGTGAAAAGGTAGCAGACAGACAGAAAGACAGACAGACAGAGTTACTTTCGCATTTTTAATATTAGTAAGGATATCGAATAAATATGCTTAGTTTTAAAATTTTAATTTCAATGAGTGCCCTGGTTTTATACCTGCGTCCTACCGTCACAGTCACATAGATGGACCATCCATAGCTACCGAAGTCTGATTCATAATGTTTATGCGTTTACGACTAATGAAATTCATGAGCAAAAATGAAATTCATCTTAAAATGATTAAAACTTAACTATCAATATATTTAAATCATGAGGTTTAGGAAAAAGCGTAAGAGACATTTTTGGTAGGGTCTTAACTTTTTGCCGAATTGTATATATGACGTTTGTTTCTATTGGCGCAAAGAAAAAATAAAAGAAATGTAATGCCTAAAATGTAGAAGTCCGCCAACCCGCACTAGGCCAGCGAGGTGGACGGCCTAACCCTTCTCAATCATACTCTATATTGCAGAAGAGGCCTGCAGTGGGACGTATATGGGCTGATATAGACACATACAGAATGCGGGGACCTTCCCATTGAAATCAAGTGTTTTTACACGCTTTTTATTAGCTTCACCTGTATGTTTGTATGTTTGTTTGTAACCGACTTCTTTGGGCGCGATTTTGACCCACTTTAAACGGCCAGATTTCGTTCAAACTTTGTAGATTTATTGAGGACCGATGACAATACACTAATTTGATAAAATTATTCCATTTTTTAATTTGCAAAATATGATGGTCATGTAATGTAGTAGTCATGGCGTAGTCGTAGTCTCATAAAATTAAAAAAACAAGTTATTATAAATAATCCAAACTAAAAAGTAGAAAATAAATAATAGTTAAAAAAACTAAAAAAACACGCTTTTTATAGAAAACCGAACTAAAAAATAGAAAATAAATTTTAATGAATTTAAATTAAGAAAATAATGTTAAAAATTTTAATGAATATAAATTAATAATAGTGGGAATAAAAAAAAAATTTTATTTAAAAAAAAGCGTGGGGTGCTTTTTAAGATATTATTGAAATGATAATCACTCTACTCATATCTGTCAATAAAATATTTATAACTATTGACACCATGGACCCCACGCTTTTTTTAAAATATTTTTTTTTATTCACACTATTATTAATTTATATTCATTGAAATTTTTAACACTATTTTCTTAATTTAAATTCATTAAAATTTATTTTAAAAGATGCCTAGCAAGTAGCAACCAAGTTTTCAGTAGCACTAGTAAAAAAAATGTGTTATTTAACCCATCCTAATCGTAAGTTTGCCAAGATCTTTCATGGTGGCGGGGGCACGTAAATACCCATCATCAGCTAATTTATGAAAAATATACATAAGGAAAAGATAAAACCTGTCTGGAAACAAAAAGACGATTACAAAACTTGTGCAAATACAATTCACACGCAATTGTTTTGTAATTACATACGATATGTGAAGTCTTTGTTTATTTTATTATAATAATTACTGAAAAATATTGGTCGATGAATTCAACTGCTACATCTTTTAAGCAAAGTATGTTTTCGAGAAATTTCTTTTGAATAGTTGGCCTTCTTTATGTATGTAAGAATATAATACGTTTATTTGCTGCGGTAAATTGTTTTTCAATGACGAAAAGCGGCGACGATGCAAAACCAATAAAATTAGGTTTTCAACAGGCACTATATTCTTTATTCGTTAATTTTATATTTTTTAATTGCAATGAATGGCGAGACGAGCATGCCATTCGCCCGATGGTAGAAGATACAACCGCTTATGAATAGTAGCAAAACCAAACAACAACATGAAGTATGAAGTACAAAGCGATGCTTGTCATTCTACTGCGCTCGCTATCCTGAGACATATGATGTTACATACATACATAAAGTCACGCCTTTATCCCCGAAGGGGTAGACAGAGGCGCCACCAGGACACCCACATTTAGCCTTGTATTTTCCGTCCCACAATGTGATAGGGGGCGAGCCTATCGCCATATCGGGCACAAATTCCTGACTCTGGGCTGATAATGAATAGAAAAATCCAATATTACTTTGCCCGACCCGGGACTCGAACCCGAGACCTCAGCTTTGTAACAGTACCGTAATACAACTACGCCACCGAGGCAGTCATAACATATGATGTTAAGTCTCATTATTTCCAGTAACCACTGTAGCCAAAGACATAAGATGTTAATTCTCATTATATCCTGTAGTTACTCTAGCCAGAGTAACTTCTGGACATAATGACACTTAACATCTTTTGCCTTATTGTAGCCACAATGTCCTTCAAACCAGAACACAACAGTGCATTTGCACTGCCGTTTGGCGGGAGAAATAGATGTAGCGGTGGTACCTACCCAGGCTGCTTCTCACGTATGATAGACCTACCACCAGTAAAAGTGAGCAGAATTTTCATAACATGCTTAAATTTCATTGCGAAAAAAGAACACTCATTTGGTGTGATACTATAAAAATACTCCGTGAATTCTGAATATTCTTTTTTGGAAAACAAGAGTTCCACTAAAACCATGTGTCATCATCTTTGAAATCACCACTGCGATTGTTCTCATTCTTAACAAGTCCACCGTCAAACATAAACCAGCCTACACCAACAAAGTCCACGGCGACCTTTAGGAAACTTTGTGCATTTATCGTCTCTCTGACGCCTTTTCAAGGTGATTGGTAATTTTCGTAATTACTTTGTTCGATTTCTACATAACTATAAATAAATGCTTACAATGTATATTTCATTACCTATATGATCCTACAAATACTTTTTATTAGCATTTAATTGCATTGCTCATGCGCTGTTGAAATTTTTTCGGTCTGCTGTATTGTCGTGTGAGGAGCATGCGGCAGATGCTGGAGAGCAACAGCTTCGACTGCAGATCTCAGGGCCAGCACCATCCGCGCAGCTACATACACATGTACCAAATGATAATGGACAGCTTGGAGGACACTGCCGGCCCTGTGAAGCTGCTGGTAAAAATTACTATCAACAAAAGCAAATGTATGTTTCTTAGTCGTTATATCCATAAGGAAACTTGTTTTAATGTATGATTTAATGTATTATTAATATTTCTTTTGCAGACTCTTATTCACATAATTTTTAAAGTGACTGATTCCTTGTTTAGAATCATTATATATTCAAAGATCGAAAAAGAAACTGTAAGAAAAACTATACGTCAAATTGTTATCCTTACTTTATTTGTATCATTATAATCAATTCACAATTTATACATTTTAATCTGTATCTGTAGCAGCCCATACACGTCCCTGTGCAGGGCACGAGCCTCTTCTATAATGGACAGTACGACTAAGAGAGGTTAGGCCATATAGTCCATTTTCATATAGCTATCGTTGTTTGTTATTCTCTCACCACATTCGCAATAGTCGGCAAGTTACGATTATCCCATTACATTCTGAGTACAATTGAGCGGTTGGATAGCGGTATGGTTTTCTATTCATAAATCATATACATAAATCATATACACATATCAATACATAAATCATTAATATACACTTGGAAAAGAGTGGGATCCAAAATGCTACCCTGAGGCACTTGAAAAGTCACTGGTTGATCATCACTCAGGTATGTTTCGATTTTAACTTGTTGTTTCCGGTTTGTAAGGTAGTCTTTAAAAATGTCTAGCGTTACTCCCCTTACACCAACATGTTCCAACTTTGAGACTAGGAGAGGGATGGAAACTGTGTCAAAAGCTTTAGAGAGGTCTAAGAAAATTCCTAAGCATTTATTTTTATTGTCAAGGTTCCTAGTGATAAGTTGAGTGAGGTCAAGTACTGCATCCTCTGTTGATATTCCTGTCCGAAAACCGTACTGATTATTAGAAATAAGATGGTATTTATTTAGGTATTGTCGAAGACGATTGTTTAAAATTTTCTCCATGATTTTAGAGAGAGCAGGCAAAATCGAAATAGGTCTATAGTTTGTGACACAGCTCCGGCTCCCTGTCTTATAAATGGGATGTACTATTGCCTTTTTTAGAGAATCCGGAAACACGCCAGTACGGAGGCACATGTTATATAGAAAAGTATTATGGGGCACCAGAATATGGCGACAATTTTTCAATAATCTCGAAGAAATACCATCCCAACCAGTTGCGCAATCATTACGTAGTTCTTGTATTAAGGTGTCTATTTCTAAAAGATCTACTTCCAGAAGAACAAGAGAGTTGACTGGAGGATGAGTATTCATAGAATACTGGAGAGGCAATTGTGATAGGGAACCTAGGACTACAGGTGCCTGCGGTTTAATTTGGGTAGTCATCTTTTTACCAATATTTGAGAAAAAATCACATACTTTGTTTACTGAAGACTTAGGACATTCACTTATCTCCAGCAGCTCTGTAGCACTGTAAGTAGTTTTAGCTGTGTTCGTTATCTGTTTTATTGTTTTCCATAAAGCTTTGGGGTTGTTACTGGCCTTTTCTAACTCACTCTTCTCGTAGGATATTTTTAATTTGCGTAGTAAGGTGTTACAGAAATTCCTATAGCGGGTGTATGTTGTTTTTACAACAGAATTATTAGATGCTTTTTTGGCTTTCATGTGTAACTTATCACGGTTTCTTATGCAACGTAAGAGCCCTGGTGTTATCCATGGTTTTAGAATCCTTTTTTGTTTAGGGGTTGGAGCATGTTTAGAGTATTTGGTTGTTACGACAGATAAAATATTGATAAATTTGTTAAGCGCGGTGTTAGCGTTATGTTCCTGGTATATATCTCAAAGTTCGTGTCTTTAAGCTCTGACATGATGGCAGCATAATCCACACGAGTAATAAAGTGACCTCTTTTCGGCGAAATGTTAAAGTTATTAATCGATAGTAGTATTGGTTTGTGGTCAGTTATGTATGAATCTAATACGAGTGTAGTGGTAGGGTAGTTGGTCTTTAGAAACACGTGATCCAAGCAACTATCTAATCGTGTGGAGAACAGGCGGGAGGGTAAGAGCCCGTGAGATGCATTCAGAAAAAGGTACTCAAGACTGCGTTCTTTATAATTAGTTTGCTTTATATCAACATTCAGATCACCCACCAAAGCAATGTTTCGAAAACTAGATAAATTGTCATAAACTGTATTAAGACTGTTTAAGAAGTATTCGAAGTTTTCCGCCGAATTAAACATGGGGGGTCGATAAATAGCTATCAAAGTCAAGGAGTTTTTGAAGTGAAACTTCTTTATCGGGGTTGGAAAATTTTTTGCGTTACGCGCCATCTTTATTTCTAAGTCACATTTTTGCGTTACGCGCCATCTTTATTTATTTAGTAAATTAGTAATACTTAGTAGTAATCCTGTGTATTGTAACTGTATTTAGTACGAATCCCACACTAGTGTATCATCCCACATTTGGACATAATACAGTGTATACCATTAGAACACATTCTGTACCCACTTCAGTAAGCCACACCCCCAACCGTGCCCAAGCCCCACCCAAAATTTTAAGTCCCACCCACTTTTTTGTAATTTGATCCTTACCCCCCCTCTGGCCTTCCCCCGCCCTAAATCCAAAACAGTGCCCAATAGCCTCCCCACGAAACCTCCCCCCCCCGCTTACCCCCACCCTAAAAATTTTACCTCACCCCCCCTACTCATATCTCCGGCATTATCCATCGTAGACCCACCGACCTTGGGTTCATTGGAACCGGCTCGGTGAGGGCTACAATCCTGCCCCAACAGAATTCCCGAATTCCCCCTCCACAACTTTCCACACCCAAAAATATTTTAAGGTGCCCAATAGCCTCCCCACGAAACCTACCCCCCCCCCCCCCCCCGCCCCTACCCCCACCTACAATTTTTACCTCACCCCCCCTATTCCTATCTCCGCCAATATCCATCGTAGACCCATCGACCCTGGGTTCATTAGAACCGGCTCGGTGAGGCCTACAATCCTGCCCCAACAGAATTCCCGAATTCCCCCTCCACAACTTTCCACACCCAAAAATATTTTAAGGTGCCCAATAGCCTCCCCACGAAACCTAACCCCCCCCCCCCCCGCCCCTACCCCCACCTAAAATTTTTACCTCACCCCCCCTAAACCTATCTCGGCCAATAAAGGTCGTGGACCCACCGAGCTTGGTATCCTCGGAACCGTCTCGGTGAGGCCTACAATCCTGCCCCAACAGAATTCCCGAATTCCTCCTCCACAACTTTCCCCACCCAAAAATATTTTAAGGTGCCCAATAGCCTCCCCACGAACCCTAACCCCCCCCCCCCCCCCCGCCTCTACCCCCACCTAAAAATTTTACCTCACCCCCCCTAAACCTATCTCGGCCAATAAAGGTCGTGGACCCACCGAGCTTGGTATCCTCGGAACCGTCTCGGTTAGGGCTACAAATTGGCCCCGATAGAAATCCCAAATTCCCTCAAAAATTTCCCCCCTCCTAAACTTAAACTTTATTTAATTTAGCTTTATTTTACCAATTCTGTAAATTTGTAAATAGTAGATCATTTTTCGAAAAATGATGTCATAAAGAAGTTTCACTTCTTACGTGTGTACACTAATACACACACACATTTTTTATCTGACACACTAGATAGTTACCACCTATAAACTCTGGTTCCGACACTGAGCATGCTATGTCTAATGCAGTGTTTATTATAATTCCATCGTTCTGATTACTATTTATTTGTGTTGAAAAAATCTGGTAACCATTTAGCATTGGTAAATTTGTAGTTTTTGTTAGCCAGCATTCGGTCAAAATAAGTATATCTATACTAATTTTGATCGAACTTAGCAACACTGTTAGTTGATCAAAGTTTTTATTAATGCTGCGTATATTTAGATGTAGGATTTGTATATTACTATTGGAATGGTGGATGTATTTTAAACAGTCTTCTGGATTACAGTTGAAAGAGCCGCCTACATTTATTTGTTCTAATTCATTATTAATATTGTTGAAAATAGCCATTTGTAACAGGTAAATTAGTCGAAGATATAGGGAACGAAAAGAGACTTCTTTTTTTGTTTGAGTGATCTATGTGGAAACAACCGTTTGTAATTGATGTGTTAAAGATATCTGGGAAATGTTTATTACTCGTAGAAAGCATTGTATAGTTGCGTAAATACGCAACGAAAAAATAGTATAATATTTTAATATTGTTTTGTAGTATTTGTTGTATATAGTTTGTTTTTTCTAAAGTTAAGGTTTCGTGGTGAATGAAATAAAAACTGCACTCATACGAATGTGAGAAGATATAATATGTGATTGTTGCCATTTGTTGTAGTTGCGAAAGTAATATTAGTAAAACGGTGTGTATTAACAAGTTTATGTATAGGTGTCTTAAACTATAATTTAAAAGATATAATTTGGAGTACTTAAAATAATCATTTGTTGCTTGTTGCCAGGCTTTGCAGATGTTTTTCGGATGGGACGAGGATTTGTTTGTCACCTTCTTTCTTGCGAAGTAAAATGTTTCCATTTGACGTCCAACAAAACTGATAGTCGTAGTTTCTCGCAAATTCCCGAGCTTGAAAGAATAACTTTTTTGAGCTGACTGGGAGATGATCTGCTATGTACACTGGTTGGCATTTTCCTGGTTTGCCGATAATACGGGTATTTGATTTCTCCTCTTTAGCTTTCTCTTTATTGTAGTTGCGGACGCCAGCAAGAAATAAGTGTTTTGTTTGTACACTGGTTAGCTCCACTATTATAGGACGGGGTAGTGTGCTAGAAGTTTTCCCAGGTAAGCGGTATACATCGCGTAGCTCTGATTTGCGTATGGGAATTCCAATCACTTGTCCAATTTTGCATACAGATTCTGACAAATTGGTCGCATTCCCCGAAATTTCTTGCGGGAGGTTTCTTATTTCTAGGCTAGAAGAACGAGATTTTTGCTGAAGGTATATTATCTTTGTTTCCAGATATTGTATATGTGCTTGTTGTCCGTGTCGCTCTTCTCTCAAGTAGTCAATCTCTTTTTTCATGTCCTCTAATTTGCTATTTATGAAAGACATTGATTGAGAAAAGTTTTCGTTGAACTTATGTATTTCATTGTTTTGGGTCTTAATTTCACCAATTTCGGATACCAGTTTTGATATTAGGGCAGTTTGTTGGGCGAGCATGTTGGCGATACGGGTGTCCTGTTCTTTCTTCCAGATAGCTAATTTGTCTTCGAGAACTTGCGGTGTTAACTCTACCATGCTTTGTGGTGATTGTTCGTGTCTAAGTCGTTTGCTTCGGTTTGGGTTTCCATAATCATTCCTTATTGTGGCTGAGCTTATATCAGATTCTGATTGTGTCTCACTCAGATTGATTACTCTACTTTTAGGTGGGGTGCGCTGCACATTAACCATTTTTTTTTTATTATTATTATTTTAATTTATTAATATTTTAATATTTATTAATTTATAAGCGATAATGCGTAGGTTTGTATCAAAAATCCCAAGTTGCTTGAAGTGACGTCAGTTGAGCCTAGTGACTCACTAATTCGCCAGTCGCTGCAACTAAGTCGGTGGCTAGGTACCGAACGAACCACACTCGCACTTCATGTGTCGATGGTTCAAATCCCACGAATCACTTGCACTTTTTCGATAATTGCCAGCGTGCAACTGACGAAACTATTTATGTCTCTTTCTTAGACCTCCCAGTGGGAGTGGTCCACTGCTTTAAACACTTTAGGAGAAACAAGGAATTGAAATTCACTGAAATCACCAATCACAGAAGAGATTTAGAAATTGTTATTATAGACTTTGTTTAAAGTAGCACTGACACACTCTTAGCGGCGTCCGAAAGCCGAATGTGCTCAATAAATGAAGAATTTCTCTCTAAAACTACTTCAAGATAACAAACTGATTCTTATCTTCTAATTGGGTATATTGTTTTTAATCCGCGGGGGTGTTTCTATGATACCTTTTTAACAGCATTTGAAAAGTGTTTTGTGGTGTGAATGTTAGTCGATTTCGTTGACCCCAATTCAAAATCAACGCAAACTCGTGGCCACCGATCTCTCGAGCCCGGCTCTACAGTTGGATTGTGTGAGTAGGAGTCCTTCATCCGCGTACACTATTAAAGAACAACCCGGCGGAAAATTGAGTAAATATCATCTAACCCCAAATTCCACAGGACGACACTGCATGGTGGTCAAGTTTTAATTTGGTTGACCTATGCAAAAATATATCAAGACTGCGACCGAAAACGTAGCCAGGTGGTAGTTTTAGTGGGAACAGACACAATGCAATAAAAATTTCGCAATTTTTTGAACATCATCCTGTTTAGGTGGTAAATACCTATTTTTTACAAAAATAGTAATTAAGACCTTTGCGTACCATTGCGTCTTTAAAAATAAACAGTTGTAAATTAGTATTTTAGTTACGATGATGAGTAAATAATTCCAAAAACAAAGATGACAATTTTTCTTGTGAAATTTTTAGTTGCATTGTGTTTGAAGTCACTAATACTACCACCTGGTTTAGTTTTCGGTCGCGGTCTTGAGATACCCTGTATATTCCTAGTGCAACCTCAGAGCTTTAATTTAAATAGTAATATTGGCAACCAGGTATTATCAAAAGCGCAGAAGATGTCCAAGAAAATTCCCAACACGTGAACCGAGATGACGATCGTTCTTCTAACCGATAAAGCCGTGTCCAGAGTGGAATTAACTTTTGTAAAACCGAATTGTAGGTCATGAAATTTCCCACCCGGTAATAGACGAGGGACAATAAGCGTAAGAGTCTAATAAAATAACAAAGTAAATGCAATATTATATTTGAAACAAAAATGTCCGGAAAATAAAAAAAGACAACAGTAAAATCTTAAAACAAATTACCATGTTATGATTATTTGTCATCATGATATCTGCAGCTGTAACATTGTTATTCTTGGTAGATTTTTATTAAATTGCGAGTTTGACGCCGCATTTTAATTTTTTGTTACATATTTAGTATTCGAAGCATCTTTACTAGAGCCGTCTTGATCTGAATCTCTCACTGGCAGTATCTTATTTGGTAGAGTTTGCGCTAACTTCGGCACTAGTGATAGCTGTTGTGCTGTCGCTGGTGGCAGTTGCATTGGCTGTGCTGTTGCCAGTGTCAGTGGTTGTGCTGGTGGCAGTTCCAGCGTTTGTGTTGCCGGAAGTTCCAGGGGTTGTGCTGGCGGCAGTGCTTACGGTAGTGTCAGTACAGTCGTCAGATACAATTTTTTTTACAACATCTGCAAATAATATTACCCTTTATTAAAGTTTACACTTGTGGTTGTGTCATATTTTATTTATCAAGTTTTTGGCCTAGCAAACATCCATCCTACTACATAAAAACGAAATTTTGCGAGTGTGTTCGTTACTTCTTCACGCTCAAACGGCTGGACTAAACTAATACTTTTCATCCTTTCATTCAGCAAGGAATTCAAATAATATATTTGATTCTCTTTTAAAATCAATGCGCTGGGAATGCAAACCTTGAGTCATGGAGTAGAATGAGATGGGTAAGGTCAGGATGTAAAGGATGAGGTGGGAACAGCAGTATATAGGACAGCATGTATGTAACTGATTTGGACTGGACTCCAAAATAGTAAATTAATTTTCGTTATCCAGCTCGGTCTTTCCATCTTTATGGAAGGAGGTTGAAGTAATTCCTCACCCCAAAAAACCTAACTCCGCTTCTTTAACTGAATACCGGCCTATATCCATTCTCCCTTTCCTTTCTAAAATCCTTGAGAATCTCGTCCATCAACAATTATGCTCCTTTCTCACTCATAACAATCCCCTTAATCCTTGCCGGTTGGGATTTCGTCATTCATATGGTACATGACCTGCGCTAGTTCACATCAAGGATGACATCAGTGCTGCAATGGAGAATGGTAAGCTAACGGGACTAGCTTTGCTAGACTTTAGCAATGTTTTCAACACCGTTGACTCTGATGTATTGCTATCTCCAACGGTAATTGACTGGCTTCGTAGTTACTTGAAGGGTCTTCGCCAGCGCATACGTGTTGAAGACCAAGTATCGTCGAGACGATTAAAATTCTTTTTTGGCCGTTCCACATGACGATCGCGGTCGTTGTGGTTGCGACGATAACATGACTAATGAGTCGATTTTATTAGAAAGCAAATCGATTAAATGCTTCACCAAAACGAAATATCTATCTATACATATAATAAATTTGTAACCGATCGATGTATGTACATGAAAGATAAACGAGAAAGACTAATATGGGGGTCTGTATTAACGTAATAGTCTGTTTGTATGTGCGATTGTGCGCGATGAACTCCAAATTTGGTATGGAGGTAGCTTACACCCCGGATTAACACTAAGGCTACTTTTTATCGCGAAAAATTTAGTGTTCCTGTGGGATGAGGAAGGAATTCCGATATATTTGTTACTTTTATTATGACAGCCTCCGTGGCGCAGTTGGTTAAAACGCCGCCAGTGAAACGAGAGGCCGCGGGTTCGATCCCCGCACCGGAACAAATATTTGTGTGAACCACTGGTATTTGTTTCGGGTCTGGATGTTTGTGAGACCGAAAAGTCTCTCGTAGTTCCTGATACCCACGGCACAAGCTTCGATTTTAGTGTGGGGTCAGGACTATGTATGTGACTGTTGGGTGTATTTATTATTAATTATTATTTATTTTTTATACTCAAAGGCCCATGCCTTTTGCCATCCTATGATGGGATTGGATTACATGCCTTGAGTGAGAATGAGACGAGACGGGTGGGATATACCGGGACGGGACGGGATGGCAAATTCCAAATTAAGTTAATTTCAAATAAAGTTTATCACGCAGACGAAGTTTGCGGACAGAAGCTATTAGCAATAAAAGTATGTGTAATATGAACTACGTTCGAATGTCGGACCACCCCTATTCAGTTATTATTTCGTTTAATTTTCGTGGAATCCATGTTATTTTACTATGTAAAAAGTATTCCCTTAAGTCTTTTGGTTTGTATACCATAAGTGTATGGCGATAAACATTGTCCTTTGTCTCGCGTTTTGCTACGGTGGAAAGAAGACAATATTTTATTTCCAACTCCTTCTATGCATTTCACTACTCATTTCGTTGCAGGATAAGGACAATTTAGAGACTCGCTGAGCTTGATGGCTCGATGTCAATAAAATCACGCCTATGTCGATCATATCGAGACAATCTCTAGGTATAATACAATGTAAACCTAAACATGTCATGTGTATACGTGAATGCTAACGTTATAGTATTAAAAACTGATAAAACGCGTAATAGATACTCACTTGCTATGTCTACGAGCACATTTCCTACTTTTTCCTCCCCCTTGTCTACAATACCACCTACTTCCCTTATTAATTTCCGCACAATCGGAGTCGACTGGGCGATGGCAGCGATCTGAAACGTTTAAAACTTTGTAAAATACGTAGTGCATCGGCTTAACGTTTAAGTGGCTATGGGCAAGGCACATAGCGCGGCGAACTGCTTGGCTGGTGGGGCATAAAGTTCCGGAGTGGGCGACACGCCCTAGTAAGCTCAGCGTCGGATGTCCACCCACAAGGTGTACAGACGACGTAATGAAGATAGCGGGAAGTCGCTGGATGCAGGCCGGTTCCAACAGGTCGCTGTCAAAATCCTTTGGCTAGACGTAGGCACAGCAGTGGACTTCTTGTGGCTGAATTGATAGTAGTAGTCAATCAAATCCACAATTTTTGCTATAGGTACTATGATTTAGGCAGAATAAACGATTACTTAGTTTTGAGAAACATGGACTGCCAAACCGGGGATCGCAGTTCCAACACAGAGCTTACACTACTTACTGACGTTGGAAAATTACTAAAATGCATTCAAAGTAAGAGTCGTGAGAAAATCCACGAGTTGCGGAGTGCGCTACACTAGGTATATTAAAGTTGTTATAAGTCACAACGCAATTCCTGACGAGTTAATATCAGACAGGCGAATAATGGTAAAATTGTAAGCGGTTCATAATTGATCAGCTGTGTTACAGTGCTATTATACCAATCTACATATTATATGGGCGCGCGATAAGGGCAGGTATACTCGTAGATATCCTAGAACCCAAGACAAGACAAGTATGTGTACAATAATACTACCATATTTCCTCTCGTCTAAATGTCTTTATCGAATATTCAGGCTAAAGAGGGAATAATATGATGTTATTTTTTTACTACAATTTAACGACTAACCACAGCGCAAAGTCAAAACTTCTCAGGAACACCTTAACGCGGCCAATCATGTTTTACAAATTGGAAAAAATAGACGACAGCTGCTTTTCAGATTTTGTCTGGGTTATAAGTATTGAGTTCAAGTGTATCGCTGAAAATTGTAAGGTGTGGAGGTGTGAGTTTCAACAAAGAGACGAGATTTGTGATGTTCAGTTTAGTCTTTTATAACATTGGAATAAATTATACATATGTGTGTACGTATGGGTGCCAAGTATGTTGTGATTCATAAACGGTATAAGTACAAAATAATTAGCAATACGAATTAAACGAGACGAAAATAAAAAAACTTACCACCACGACGAGTGAGAGAATCAGTAGCTTGCGTTGCATCTTGGATGGGTTCTTGTCTACGACTTGAATGAATGTTCAGCAATCAGCCAGGCTTTTATACCAATTTCTTGTTTGCATCTTATCATCTTATTCCACTTGTTTCAATATGTAATGCGGATATATTTTATGCACTATAGAAATTACTCCTCATACAGTTTGCGAATAAAAACTCAATAAGGCGATTATTTATACAAGTGGTTTTGAAAAGAACTTTTGTACGGACGCGAGAACACGTAAGCGGCTGAAACACAAGAAACTTCAAAAACAATATTATGTAATGTCACTCTTAGCAAAAGCGTTGCAAATAGCTGTTGGCAGCGGCTCGTGTCCAGCGACTTGCTGCAATTTTTATTGGGTTGTTTGTGGGAGGACATCGAACACTGCACTTGCAGTCTACTGCAGATACGAGAACTTTTCGGCCTCATCAGCCACGAGTTTAGGCGTGAAGCTCCTTGGGGAAGGTCTATTTTCAGGAGTGGACTTCCCGTGAAGGCGAATATCATGATGAAATATTCCAGATTCCAATTTTAATCCAAGTGCATGATGATATGTGTAGATTAATTAATTCAAGTGGTAGGTACTGATAATATTATTTATATCCACTTGAATGCCGACCCCCCACTGAAAGGCAATAACCTGCCTCGGTGACCGGACCCACACAGATGTCCAGCGTCCTGATGTTAACGTTTATAAACGGATTTACCCAATCTCAATGGCCTGCTTGAGTGCCTGTAAGCTGTAGTCATCTATCCACGGTGGAAAGTCGATAGAGGAAGGTGATTGAAATATAACGCAGATCTCCTCTATGGATTATAATAATATTCTTTTAATACATGTTCCAAACTGCACACTTATAAAATTAATCGTTTTCGCTTTGTGTATACTTTCGTCTTTCCTTCTTTCTCACTCACGAACCATTGTTTCCTTAATACATAGAAAGTCATCGCTAGATTAGGTAATCGTTTTAGAGCAAGAGCCCGTGGTGGCCAGCCCTTCGTCATTTTATAAAAACTTAAAGTTTGCCTGCGCATGCCTCTGACATAGGAATCACACGATCGTCTATTATGAAGTTCTGATCGTAGTGGCTTTGAAAGTTATCAGCTGTAATGTGTCTGGCAAAATGAAAGAACCATCAGGAGTGTCTGGCTGCCAAGGAAACATATTTAATTGATAGTTGCCTTAACAACATATATAAAAATCAGCTTTTATACTATAACGCTGGCAAAACTAAATTTTATTACAGTTTGAAGATATGATAATCATCTTTTTTATCTTGCCGGCCCATTAAATTGGGAGGAGAGAAGGAAGAAAAAAAGATGGAATGACTGATGGAATGGAAGAATGGCTATTGGACATCCGGCGATTTCACTCACCGAACGAAACGCGAACGCGACAGATTACAGAAACTACCAGAGACTTCTCGGTCTCACTTACATCCTGACCCGAAACAAATACTTGTGGTTCACACAAACATTTCTCTAGGTGCGGGGATCGAACCCGCGGCCTCTCGTTTCACAGCCGGCGTCTAACCAACCGCGCCACGGCTGTCAATATGCCAATTATTTTCACCTATTATTCCCACATTACCATTTTACCATAATATAGCTAAGAGTAAATCTAATACATGGCGCTAGTTTGTTTGGAATACTGATTGTTGACTAATAAAATATACACAGTCAGGTCATAAGTATTATCACACAGAAAAATTTTAATATCACCAAAAGATTCGTTTTTTCGTACCAACAAACGATACAATGAAGACTCTAGTGTAGATGACAGGTCAAGAAGTGGTCGCCCTCGGTCTGTTAGGACTCCAGCAGTGATAAAAGCTGTGAAGACGCGAATTCAAAGAAATCCCAAACGTAAGCAGCAACTGTTGGCCCTTCAGATGGGGTTAATCAGAACCACGGTGAAAAGGGTGTTAAATGAAGACTTAGGGCTTCGGGCATATCGAAGAAAAACAGGACATCGTTTGAATGCTCGTCTAATGGACCTGAGACTGAAGAGATGCCGCGCTTAGTTGAAGCGGTACGCGGGAAAAAAATATCGGGAAATTCTTTTTACGGATGAAAAAATTTTTACCGTAGAAGAGAGCTACAACAAACAAAATGATAAGGTGTACGCACACATTACACACGCACGTATTCCATGTGTCCAACGAGGTCATTTTCCATCCTCGCTCATGGTATGGTTGGGAGTTTCTTATTGGGGCTTAACAGAGGTACATTTTTGTGAGAAAGGTGTAAAAACGAATGCAGTTGTGTATCAAAATACAGTTCTGATGAACCTTGTGGAACCTTTTTCTCATACCATGTTCAATAACAGGCACTGGGTATTCCAACAAGATTCGGCGCCAGCTCATAGAGCGAAGAGCACACAAGACTGGCTGGCGGCGCGTGAAATCGACTTCATCCGGCACGAAGACTGGCCCTCCTCCAGTCCAGATTTGAATCCGTTAGATTACAAGATATGGCAACACTTGGAGGAAAAGGCGTGCTCAAAGCCTCATCCCAATTTGGAGTCACTCAAGACATCCTTGATTAAGGCAGCCGCCGATATTGACATGGACCTCGTTCGTGCTGCGATAGACGACTGGCCGTGCAGATTGAAGGCCTGTATTCAAAATCACGGAGGTCATTTTGAATAAACTTTAGTGTCATAAGAATCTATGTTTTGTTAAGTTCATTTTGGTACATAAATTGTTACATAATGAATAAACTTGTTTCAATTATTTTATATTAAACATGTGACAGAATTTATGAACTGACTAGGTATGTGTTACTAGCGGCCCGGCCCGACTTTACCCGGGTGCAGATAGTTTTTGAGTCCAGTCCATATCAACAAGATATTATTTCGAGTACTAACTGGTTTACATCTAAACAATATTTTTTTTTTTGGGATAATGCGTTAATCCAGTGTGTCAGCTACCCCTGTAACAAATTTCATCATAATTGGTCTAGCATACATACAGACTTTCGCGTTTATAATATTAGTAAAACATCATTTATTGAACCCACAAAAAACATAAAACAAAGCATACCTATAATTCCTATACAGGGTACATCCAGACTGAGACCGAAAACGAAAAAAAGTGTTAGTATTAGTGACTTCAGACACAATATTTGTAACCACTAAAACTACCACCTGCCTTCTTTTGCGGTCCCAGTCTTGATATACCCGGTATAATATGTAGCACTGCCTGCTACTATTATATGACTGCCTCGGTGGCGAAGTTGGATTACGGTACGACTACAAAGCTGAGGTCTCGGGTTCAAATCCCGGGTCGGGCAAAGTGATATTGGGTTTTTCTATTCATTATCAGCCCGGAGTCAGGGATTTGTGCCCAATATGGCGATAGGCTCGCCCCCTATCACATCTTGGGACGGAACATACAAGGCGAAATGTGGGTGTCCTAGTGGCGCCTCTGCCTACCCCTTCTGGGATAAAGGCGTGAGTTTTTGTATGTATGTATGTAATTTGTAGCATTTAAAGAAAAAATATAATAATAAAAATGTACAAGATGGCAGTCTAATAACTACCTATTCAATTTCGACTATGAATTAAGATTATTCGAACAAAAGGATACCGCAGATATCGATTTTAACAACAATTGAATCAATAACTAAATAGCTTATATTAGACGTCAGCAATATGAACTCCGACCTCCATTTTAAACAATGACAATATTAGTGGTAATGAGTCAATATTTTATCCTTTATTCTACCTCCACGATGCTGCTTTTCTAAAATAATTGCACGCCATTTTTTTTTATGTTAAAGATCTGTATGATAGAAAATAATTCAGTGATTTCGATTTGATTTTTGATTCAGTGATTCAGTGATTTAGTGCGTCGTGGCCTGTTGGTAACGGACCAGACGCGGCTGCCTACATGTTCACGGTGGTTGCGGGTTCAAATCCCAGGGCCCACCTCTGACTTTTCGGAGTTATGTGTGTATTGATAGTCAATCACCACGCACTTTAACGGTGAAGGAAAACATCGTGAGGAAACCTGCATACCGTAGCGATTTTAAAGAATTTCTACGGTATGTAAGTCCGCCAACCCGCACTAGGCCAGCGTGGTGGACTATATGGCCTAACCACTCTCAATCGATTCTATCGATTGTAGAGTAGGCCCGTGCCCTGCAGTGGGACGTATATGGGCTGATATAGATAGATAGATAGATAGATTTCGATTTTCCATATAAGAGCTCAACCCTTATTTTAACCCCTTTGGGGTTAATTTTAGGAAAAAGTATTCAGATATTTTTGTTTTTAAATGAATAACTAAAGTGCCAAGATTGACACCTGTAACTTCTATGTATTAGAATTTTCTATACAAAGTTTCATACCTTATTTCCACCCCTTCAAGTCTATAATTCACAATAAAAGTAGCCTATGTCCTGTCCCGACGTCTAATCTATCACAGTACCAAGTTTCATTAAAAGAGTTCTGTGGTTTAGGCGTGAAAAGGTAGCAGACAGACAGAAAAACAGACAGACAGAGTTACTTTCGCATTTTTAATATTAGTAAGGATATCGAATAAATATGCTTAGTTTTAAAATTTTAATTTCAATGAGTGCACTGGTTTTATACCTGCGTCCTACCGTCACAGTCACATAGATGGACCATCCTTAGCTACCTAAGTCTGATTCATAATGTTTATGCGTTTACGACTAATGAAATTCATGAGCAAAAATGAAATTCATCTTAAAATGATTAAAACTTAACTATCAATATATTTAAATCATGAGGTTTAGGAAAAAGCGTAAGAGACATTTTTGGTAGGGTCTTAACTTTTTGCCGAATTGTATATATGACGTTTGTTTCTATTGGCGCAAAGAAAAAATAAAAGAAATGTAATGCCTAAAATGTAGAAGTCCGCCAACCCGCACTAGGCCAGCGAGGTGGACGGCCTAACCCTTCTCAATCATACTCTATATTGCAGAAGAGGCCTGCAGTGGGACGTATATGGGCTGATATAGACACATACAGAATGCGGGGACCTTCCCATTGAAATCAAGTGTTTTTACACGCTTTTTATTAGCTTCACCTGTATGTTTGTATGTTTGTTTGTAACCGACTTCTTTGGGCGCGATTTTGACCCACTTTAAACGGCCAGATTTCGTTCAAACTTTGTAGATTTATTGAGGACCGATGACAATACACTAATTTGATAAAATTATTCCATTTTTTAATTTGCAAAATATGATGGTCATGTAATGTAGTAGTCATGGCGTAGTCGTAGTCTCATAAAATTAAAAAAACAAGTTATTATAAATAATCCAAACTAAAAAGTAGAAAATAAATAATAGTTTAAAAAAACTAAAAAAACACGCTTTTTATAGAAAACCGAACTAAAAAATAGAAAATAAATTTTAATGAATTTAAATTAAGAAAATAGTGTTAAAAATTTTAATGAATATAAATTAATAATAGTGGGAATAAAAAACAATATTTTATGTTAAAAAAAGCGTGGGGTGCTTTTTAAGATATTATTGAAATGATAATCACTCTACTCATATCTGTCAATAAAATATTTATAACTATTGACACCATGGACCCCACGCTTTTGTTAAAATATTTTTTTTTTATTCACACTATTATTAATTTATATTCATTGAAATTTTTAACACTATTTTCTTAATTTAAATTCATTAAAATTTATTTTAAAAGATGCCTAGCAAGTAGCAACCAAGTTTTCAGTAGCACTAGTAAAAAAATGTGTTATTTAACCCATCCTAATCGTAAGTTTGCCAAGATCTTTCATGGTGGCCATTATAGGGGGCACGTAAATACCCATCATCAGCTAATTTATGAAAAATATACATAAGGAAAAGATAAAACCTGTCAGGAAACAAAAAGACGATTACAAAACTTGTGCAAATACAATTCACACGCAATTGTTTTGTAATTACATACGATATGTGAAGTCTTTGTTTATTTTATTATAATAATTACTGAAAAATATTGGTCGATGAATTCAACTGCTACATCTTTTAAGCAAAGTATGTTTTCGAGAAATTTCTTTTGAATAGTTGGCCTTCTTTATGTATGTAAGAATATAATACGTTTATTTGCTGCGGTAAATTGTTTTTCAATGACGAAAAGCGGCGACGATGCAAAACCTAAAATTAGGTTTTCAACAGGCACTATATTCTTTATTCGTTAATTTTATATTTTTTAATTGCAATGAATGGCGAGACGAGCATGCCATTCGCCCGATGGTAGAAGATACAACCGCTTATGAATAGTAGCAAAACCAAACAACAACATGAAGTATGAAGTACAAAGCGATGCTTGTCATTCCACTGCGCTCGCTATCCTGAGACATATGATGTTACATACATACATAAACTCACGCCTTTATCCCCGAAGGGGTAGGCAGAGGCGCCACCAGGACACCCACATTTCGCCTTGTATGTTACGTCCCACGATGTGATAAGGGGCGAGCCCATCGCCATATCGGGCACAAATTCCGGGCTCCGGGCTGATAATAAATAGAAAAATCCAATATTATCACTTTGCCCGACCCGGGACTCGAACCCGAGACCTCAGCTTTTGTAACCATACCGTAACAACTACGCCACGGAGGCAGTCTTTAAAATTATTATTTTAAAATTTGAACTTAATATCTAAATATGCCTAATATTTTTTGAGTTAAAATATTTACAATATAATAAATCTCAGAAGGGACGTTTAAGAAAGCTATTGTCAATTTTATATATATATGTAGTCTTTGTTTCCAGATAATCAATAATTATTATCTATCTATATACAGGGTATATCAAGACCGCGACCGAAAACGAAGTCAGGTGGTAGTTTTAGCAGTTACAGACACAATGCAACTAAAAATTTTGCAAAATAAGCGACGGATTTTTTTAAAATTTTTTTTAAAAATCATCGTGTTTGAGGGATAAATACCTAGTTTTTGCAAAAATAGTAATTTAAACTCTTACGTACCATTGAGTGTTTAATAATAAAGCGATGTACGTCATTATTTTAGAAAATCTATATGTATATCACTCAAGTACGACGATATGTAAAAAATAACAAAAAAAATTTGACGATTTTTTTTGAGAAATTTTTGCTTGCATTGTGTTTGATATCACTTATACTACCTCCTGGCTTCGTTTTCGGTCGCGGTCTTGATATACCTTGTATATAAAAGAGGAACCTGACTGACTGACTGACTGACCTATCAACGCACAGCCGAAACTACTGGAGCTAGGAACTTGAAATTTTGCACAGGGATTCCTATTGTGACGTAGGGTAGCACTAAGAAGGGATTTTGGAAAATTCTACCCCTAAGGGGGTGAAAAGAGTTAAAAACTGTTGTATGGAAAATCTAAACCGTTAAAGTTACAATTGTCAAACTTGGCAGTTCAATAAATCATTTAAAAACAAAATTAATTGCATACTCAATTTGTCTAAAAATTAACATTAAAGGGGTTAAAATAAGGGTTGAAATGTTTAGAAACTGGGTGATTTCCTTCCTACCCGATCAACGCACAGCCGAAACTAATAGAGCTAGAAACGTGAAATTTTACATAGGGGTTCCTATTGTGACGTAGGGTAGCACTAAGGAAGGATTTTTGGAAATTCGACCCCTAAGGGGGTGAAAAGGGTAAAATACTGGTGTATGGAAAACCGAAACCGTTGAAGTTGCAGATATCAAACTTTACTTTTTAGTTACTCATCTAGAAACAACAACAACTGCATACTCTCTTTTCTCATAATTAACCCTAAAGGGGTGAAAATAAGGGTTGAAGTATTGTAAAACCGAACTGCCGGATCAACGCGCAGGCGAAACTACCAAAGCTAGAAACTTGAAAATTTACACAAGAGTTCTTATTGTGACGTAGGGTAGCACTAAGGATGGATTTTTGGATATTCATCCCCTAAAGAGGTGTAAAGGGTTAATAACTGATATAGGGAAATTTGAACCGTTAAAGTTACAATTGTCAAAATTGGCACTTAAGTTATTCATTATAAGACAAAAATAATTGCATATTTTGTTTATCTAAAATTAACCCTCAAGGGACGAAAATAAGGGTTGAAGTTTTGTAGAACCGAACTGCCGGATCAACGCACAGCCGAAACTACTGAAGCTAGGAACTTGAAATGTTACACAGAGATTTCTTTTATAACGTAGGGTAGCACTAAGAAAGGATTTTTGGAAATTCAACCCCTAAGGGGGGGTGAAAAGGGTAAAATAATTTTGTATGGAAAACCGCAACCGTTAAAGTTGCAGATTTCAAACTTGACACTATAATTACTCATCTTAAACCAAAAATAAGTGCGTACTCTGTTTACTTAAATTTAACCCTAAAGGAGTAAAAATAAGGGTTGAAATATTTATATGGAATATAAAACTGCTGAAGTTATTCTTATGAAAATTTTACTTTTGTTCCATTCCATTCAGTTTGAGCGAGAAAATAAACATACGATATTTAAAATAGTTTTAAAACTGTATATGAATAAGGCTGTTTATCTATTGATTCGATTGATCTCAAAGTCGATATCTAAGTTCCGATAATCGAAATTTATATTCAGAATTGAAAATGTTGGCCGTCATTTATTTATTGATGCGATTGGTCTCTGAATCGATAACTGACGGACCCATTGATAATCTAAACTCAGAGTCAGAATTTGAAATAGAAAATTTGCACGTTGATTTTTGTGAATAGTTTACGTAAAGGTTACAATGGCATAGTTTTAGCGATATAACGTCTACATTATGTTCGTTGTCGTTGTGTTTATTTTGTAATATGATTTTGTGGTGGTATAATAAAGTGTTAATTAATTATTATTATGTTAAACACGCAGACGAAGTTGCGGACAAATGCTAGTTGTTATTATAAAACTCTAAATAGGTCGACGATTGTGTTATCATAATTCCTCTATTATTTTCCAACATCATGTTCATTAATACGAGTATAACGGCTCTCTACAACATACAACTCGCATATTGAAAGGCCTACAACCAATGTCGTTTTACACCTATAGTGAGACAATTTTTTCTGGACCGGTGAGAAAGTCGCTGTTATCGCATTTGGTGTTGCCAGTAAAAATAAATTAAGCAACAAAGTGGGTAAATAAGTCGTCGAAATAAAAATATTATCCAAAAATACTATTATATTATTATGTATATATAGTGCAGTTCCATTAATAATACATTGGTATGTGACTAAATCATGACCTACTTGTTTGAAGTTCGTTAAAAATACACTACCACAGATCACTCCCACTAGATACCTAATGCACGGCAGCGGTTGCGCGCCACACTTATAAGCTATCGGATAGATATAAAACGAACCCGCACATATCCTTGAGCGTTGGCGAAAATTAAGTTTTGGGAAGATCTTAGTACAGTTAAAAATGACTTGCTCAATAAAATGGTGTGGAAAAAACTCAAAAAATTCAAGTATCCAAAAAATCGGAATAACTTTTCATCGGCAACTAATATTCTTTAAATTAATTTGTTCACGAGCGAGCTCAATTATTACTGGTTATTGTATCGATGTCACAGTCGAGTTTGAATCGAAAATCAGCCGTCCCTTTTTCGCATAGCAATAACCATAATAAGCCATCTTTTTCTGGTGAAATCACACGTTCTTTTAGTGCTTGACGCATGTTTATAATATAATTCCAAGCAATATCGATATTTTAAAACATTAATGTAAAATAATTTGATTAAATGACAATGTCACGAAATGTATATTGTTTTAAATAAAAATTGCAAATCACCATGACGACGTCATTTAATGTAATTTGAAAAAGATCAAGTTTTTAACTAGGTACTTTTTTGTTTTAGTATTGTTTTATTGTTGAAACACCCTGTTTGTAAATGCTACATATAAAAGTTTTTAAGTTGAACCTGCAGCAATATACTCGTAACTGTGAAAACCGCATCTCATTTGGTCCAGTAGTTTTTGCTTAATGCGCAATTAAATAAAAAGAAACATACTGTATGAAATGCAACATATATTTATTTATTTATTTTATTCTTTTTGTACACTAAATAAATCTTAATAACTAAACGAATATTTAATATTAAAGTACAATTAATGGCGGTCGTATCGCTCGAGGCAATCTCTTACCGACTACCATGGGATGGACATAAGAGAAGGAAAAACATAGGGCAGTCTTAAGTGTACTTTTACAATAAAACTTGAATGATAAAAATAGGACAAAAAAATAATGAAAATATTTTAGCTTGATAGATAACATTTATACAAATATTATATTATATGAGTATATAAACACGTAAAATAAGAACATATATTAAATAAAACCATATACATGGATATAATTAAAAATACACATACAGATAGACAATTAATACGTACATTTATATACACACACATGTGCACATTGCACACATTTATTTAAATGCATAATCAATCAATGGACTAGTGTGGTTGTTAAAGAGACAAGTAGTTCTTTGACCAAGTGTTCTTTGACCATACTTTTAAAAGACATACCTATACCACTTTTTAAGTTGAACCTGCAGCAAAACAACTGTGAAAACCGCATCTCATTTGGTGCAGTAGTTTTTGCGTGATGCGCAAGCAAACATACAGACAGACAGACAAAAATTCTAAAAAAAAATGTTTTGGCTTCTGTTGCTGTTATAAAGACCCCTCGCGATAAAATTTCTTATATATCTTCCATGTACAGACATCGACCATTTACATTTTTATTATATGTATAGATGTATGTAAGATGTATAGATTGCTGCTATTCGTTTTTAGATAAATTTCAGTGCGGGCTTAAGGCAAAGTTAGTGTTTCCTGATTGTTGTAGTTTTATTATCTGGTTTTATACGGCCTTATTCATAGACTGATTTAAAACCGATATTTTTTTACCGAACTTCTTGTCTTCTTCTCTCAAACTGAATTCTAAAGTCGTTCAAAAGGGACAAAACATTCAATGACTAAAATGGGTTTTTAATCTATTAATGAATAAGTCCGATATACGTCCAAAATTGTTTCAAACTGTTATCAAAATAACAAATTAAGTTAATTATGTTAGCTTTTGTAGTGATTTGTATTGTGATATTTTGTCGTTTATTTTCATGTAGCATATAAAACGAATGTTCTCTTAGAATAAGATTTAAAAAATATATATGTGTAGTAACCGTGTTAACATTTTTTTAAAATCTAAATATACTATTTATCTACTATCTTTTATGGCCTCACCCAATCAATTCTGCTTTTTTTATAAGCCGGGTGTTTGAGAAACGCTTCCGAAAACTGAGACAGGCGATAGTACGAACGATACTTTTGATGATGAGTCAGAAAAAAAATATATTAATCTAAATGTGCTATAGCAAATTATATGGTGTATTGGCCTAAACAGGAAGAGAAATACAAAAAAGTATTTAAACGTCGCTTTGGGATTTCAAAATACTTGTATTTAGCACAGTACTACCATAAGTTTAACACTATAATTTATTATTACAGAAGAAATAAGGAAATAGGCGACAGCAAAAGAAACAAGGGGTCTTGAACATAGTCAACAATCGTATCTCTAACTCGATGCTATAACACACAAAGCGGGGAGGACCTGCCTTTTGAGGTCAGATCAGAAAAATGTGCCATTTAGTACAATATACTTCCAATTTACACGCAAATTTAATAAAGCGTAATTTAAATGGAATATCCTATAACTTGTAATAACTGCTATGCCGGTTGTGATAAAGAAAGATATGAGAGTAAGCTCTCGATTCAAACCTATTAACTAACCTTGGCATTAACAGCCTCCGTGGCGCAATTGGTTAGACGTCGCTTGTGAAACGAGAGGCCTCGGGTTCGATCCCCGCACTGAAACAAATATTTGTGTAATCCACAGGTATTTGTTTCGGGACTGGTTGTTTGTGAGACCGAAAAGTCTCTCGTAGTTTCTTATTCCCACGACACAAGATTCGATCTTAGTGTGGGGTCAGGACTATATATGTGACTGTTGGGTGTATTTATTATTTATTTATTATTAATATTTAAACCATGACATTGCAAATGATCAAACATCAAGATTTTAAGAATAAATATTTATTTTTCTAACCTACACACATTTTCAAACTAATCTTAATTATTAGAGAAAAAACATTAACATTGCAACAGAATTAATAATAGTTTAAATAACTTATAAACACGCTTTAGTAAAAGAGCCTACTGAAAAAGGAAAAATAATTGAGAATGAGTTTAATATTAGAAAATTACATACAGGCGAAGTTAATAAAAGCGTGTTAAAACTATGCTACAAAACTCCACATAATTCCATATCCAGAAATAAATATGATTCAAGCTGTTATTAGTAAATACACATAATTACATTGTTCGGGGGCCATATAATTATGGTTTTTTATGTAATTAAACCTCCCAAGGTGGCAGATGACGCTAATGTAGAATTCATACGGTATATTCGTAAAGTTAGTTGAAAGTAGATCATGTTGGATCAGACAGTGTGTAAAATAACTTTTTACATTTATATAAGATTACTCTTCGGTTACTATCATGAGTTCAGAACCGAGCGAGCACGATGGATAGCGAAATTTCATTGCTTCCTTGTTGTGGCGCTTATAATTGTATGTTTTATTTACCAAATACATACTGATGCTAGTTTTAATATATTGGAATACATTGCGATTTTAAAATATTTATCCAATGTTATTATCTCAGCGATAAAGAGGAATGGTTACTTGGTACGGTATTACAGGAAATTGCCGCTCGTGGACGTCGCAGCCAACGCGAGCACATACAACTTGCTGAGGACTTGTATCATCTCTGTCATGTGTTTTCTTTTCATTGTCAAGTTGTGTTTTGTTTTCTTCATGCTGATATTATTATCTCACTCATGGGCTTATACATTATTTTCTACTTTGGACGCGGTGTTATGGTATTCTGATGTGTTTGAATGGTGCCACCTGCTGTTTGTGTTCGGTCTGCTGTACTGTCGTGTGAGGAGCATGCGACAGATGCTGGAGAGCAACAGCTTCGACTGCAGATCTCAGGGCCAGCACCATCCGCGCAGCTACATACACATGTACCAGATGATAATGAACAGCTTGGAGAACACTGACGACCCTGTGAAACTGCTGGTAAAAATGCAACATTTAAGAGCATAACTAACTGTCTACGTTGATAAAGCAAAAATAATTTCAAAGTATTCCTTGTTCTTTTTCAGACCATTTTACATTTGATTCTTAGGGCGCCTGAAACGTTGTGTAAAACCTTAAACTTTATTAAGTTCACTAAGTATGGGGTAAGAAACAAGTTTCAAAGTTTTTTTTTATCCATCCATCCATCTATCAGCCAAAGGAAGTCCACTGCTGAACATAGGCCTCTCCCAATGATTTCCACTTTTTTTTATGAACTTGTAATATCCCATTGCAGGGCAAAGGCGCTCTTTCCCTTTTTCACTCATCTCTGTTAAGAGTTTTTTAGGGCCAAACTTTGAAATGGGAGTCCAATTCGTCTCTGGACCAATTCTTTGGTGGTTTCCGCACATTTCATCTGGCATGCGGCACACATATCCAATCTATATTAGATTAAAAAAAATTTTTTTTTCAGGTAAAATATTTATAAGTGGTATTTTAAATGTACTCCAACATATTCTCCAACGGCGAAGAAGATGGTCTGAAGATCGAGCCCAGTGGCGTCTCATAGAAAAGGCCTATGTCCAGCAGTAGACGCAGAAGGGCTGATGATGATAATGATGATAATCTTAAATGTTCATAAAATTATTACACACGGGAGATGAGGATGATTATGCGCAGGGCAAGGATCATTAAGTTTTCCACACACCGATAATAACCAATATTATCGATTTTATATAAATTTGTCTTTTTATAAAAGAGTGAAAATAACAGTTCATAGAAGGTGCTTATAATTATTGCAGGTTTTAAACATGCCACTATTCATTACCCTAATGGTGAGTATAATAATATCGTACACTCCGTTCATTCTGTCGGCCATCCTGGCAGACCTGACTGCTGAAGAGATTCAAGAGATGTTGGTGATCATCGTAGAGAGGCGCATCGACTGTGAAAGTGAGCACATCTCTGTATCAGATACAAGTTTGATTGTGCACTTTACGTATACCCATAAAACGGTAAACAATCACAAAACATTTTTAACAAAACTCCTATAACACTGATACCCATTTCTGACTTAAATATCATTAGGAATAATTTGCCCGCAACGGATGAATACCTTTTGAGTGCTACAACTGACTTGTTTGCTCTCAAAATGTTCAAGCACTTCACATTAAAAACAAATATATATTTGGTATCAGATGAGCGCGAGCGTGGTGAGATCCAGAAGCTGCTGGAGTGCATGAGCAGTCAGCCGTTCAGCTACTCGGTGTGCCGCGTGGTGCCGGTCAACTTGCGAAGTTTGCTTAGTTTCACCTCCTTCTCTATCACAACCATCATTGCAATACTGCAAGTGACGGGATATACAATGTAAATTAAACTTTATTACGTGTGTAAATAAATTAAAAAATCATTATCCATCAGGCCGTATCACTTTACAATAAGGTATGGATCTGTTTGCATTAGTCAATGTCACTTTTTACTCAGGTCTAATCTCTACAAAACTGCATACATGTTTCTTTCTCCATCCTATACTTCCTTATTCTCCTTCTATCATTATTTATTTACACTACATACAAATACATTGTATACGTGTACTTATTCCTGAGGCATTATCTTACAGTCAAACCTAAGGCGGTGCAGAGATAAGAAGTAAGAAATAACGGCCTTATTCATAGACAGATTTAAAACCTATTTTAGTTACCGAATGATTTATCTTCTTCGCTCAAACTGAATTCTAAAGTCGTTCGAAAGGGGCAAAACAATCACAATTTTGCCACAAGTTAATAGATGATAGATAATATTATAATAATACATTAACTATTTTTGTGTGACGTCAAAATTCAAATGGTGTTACAGTTTCTGAACATCTTGCTCACATTTTTTAATTTTATTCATAAACCAAGATGTAGACTGGGAGTTAAAACTTGCAGGATCAAGAATTTTCTTTAGAACAAAAATACCATTAAAAGATGACCCTGGTATGTAAAAATAATTCATTGGTAATAATGTAATAAACTGCGAAAAATCACTACCATGTACCTAATAATGTTTTGTGCTTTAATATTTATTCTTTGACGAAACAACACTTAAAGTAGTGTCGACCATACACTGGTCCTCGCATCCTAACTCTATACTAATTAATTAAACAGTAGCATTTGGTTTAAACATTGTTTCTTGTAAATAAGCGTTGTATCATTAACCTACGATCTGTTTTTTAATTTTTGAAACTAAAACCGTTTGTGATCCTTGAACTAGATCAAAACAACTAAAATTAGTCGCGTACATCGTTCTCGTATCATTTGCTATAAATACTTTACTTCGTTATTGGTTCTGAAAAGCTTTGCTCATGTTACATTTAAATAATATAGATATTAAATGAATGCATCATACCGGGCGGCCAAGGGCAAGCTAAAAATACTCATAGGCCACGTCGGTACGTATTGTGGAGTAATTTGTAATTCAGAACCGACCGTATTGGAGGTGTACATCATGTCGCAGCAGGCAGTGTGCGACATCAGCTTCTACTTGTACATAAGATTACTCTTCGGATTCTACCACGAGTTCACGACCAAGCCAGCACGATGGATCGCGACATGCTATTGCCTCTTTATTTTCACGACAATAGCAGCTTATTTCATTACAGCGTTGACGTCTGGGATCTTACCGTATTTCGGATTAATTGAATTTATCGCATATTCCATTTGCGTATTACTATCGGCAATAAAGAGGAATGGCTTCTTGATGCGGTACTACAGAAAGATGCAGCTCGTGGACGACGCCTCCAACGCGAGCACATACAACTTGCTGCGGACTCGTATCATCACTCTCATGTGCTTACTCGTCACTATTAGGCTAAGTTTATTTATTTATTGTGTTATCTACATGGGTAAATCAACAGCATACGTATTCCTTTTTGTTTTTGAATTATTTGTCTGGTGTTCAGATATTTTTCAATGGTTTAATTTGCTGTTTGTGTTCGGTCTGCTGTACTGTCGTGTGAGGAGCATGCGACAGATGCTGGAGAGCAACAGCTTCGACTGCAGATCTCAGGGCCGGCACCATCCGCGCAGCTACATCCACATGTACCAGATGATAATTGACAGCTTGGAGGACACTAATGAAACCCTAAACTTACTGGTAAAATATATAAAATGATAATACCCGAGTGCGAATCAAATGTTGTCTAGTATTCCACAATGAAAATACTCATTATATCTTTTTCAGACTTTTGTTCAATTTATATTGAAGCTGCCAAATTTGTTACATAGAACAATGACATATTTGAAGTTCGTGAAAGTTCAGGTAAAAATAAAATAAAATTAGCAAGAAGATGTATACTATAACGGCGATTAAAAACATCGTAAGGAAACCTGCATATCATAGCCATTTGTAAAAATTTCTGTGGTATGTACGCCAGGCCAACCCACACTAGGCCATCGTTGTGGACTATATGACTGAAGCCTTTTGAATCGTAGTCTCGATTGTAGAGAAGGCCCGTGCCCTGCAGTGAGACGTATATACAGGGTATATCAAGACTGCGACCGAAAACGAAGCCAGGTGGTAGTATGAGTATTAAAGACTTCAGACACCATGAACTAAAAATTTAAAAAAACATCCTAAATTTTTATTATCGCCCTATTTGGGTGAAAAATACATAGTTTTCCTAAAATAATGATATACACCTTTTTATTTTTAAAAACCAAATGCTGAATTGGGGTTTAAATTCCTTTTATCCCAAAAACTAGGCATTTACCACCCAAACACGATGATATTTAAAAACTAGCAAAAAATAATCAGTCGCCTTTTTTGCGAAATTTTTAGTTACACCACCTGGCTTCGTTTTCGGTTGCAGTCTTGATATACGAGGTATATGCTGATAAGGTTTCCTAAAACACCAAGGATGGATCAAAGGGGGAGGTCATGAGGGTCATGACAAATGGCAGTTGATATAGGGACTTTATAATCATTTGCAGGCGATAGACATACCATTATTTTTTTCACTAATGATGATCCTGATGATCTCATATACACCGTTTATTGTGTCGGCCGTCCTCGCAGACCTGACTACGGAAGAGATTCAGGAGATGTCGGCGATCGTCGTGGAGAGGCGGATCGACTCTGAGAGTGAGCAAACCTTATCTTGACCTTTTTTGTAGTCGACGTCTAGCTACTTGATCCACTTTAATTTTGTAAAAATTTTAATCAGATGAGCGCGACCGTGGTGAGATCCAGAAGCTGCTGGAGTGCATGAGCAGTCAGCCGTTCAGCTACTCGGTGTGCCGCGTGATGCCGCTCAACTTGCGATGTCTACTTACTTCATTTTCCTTCTCTATAACTACCATCATTGCTGTGTTACAAGTTACAGGATATTCAATTTAAACTACGCCTTATGACGTAGGCGTGTTTTTACGAGTATATTGCAATCAATGTTACTAAATTTACCTTCCCCTTTTTTTTTGTTATCGCGTACTATTGTCTAAAGACTTTTTATTTTTGCCATTATGTACCTTATTGACCTTCTTCTGTTATAGTTAAGTCTAGTGTTATTCGTGTAGGAGTACCAATCTGATTTCCTGTAATTTAAAATTTTAAAAGTAAAGATTCAATTTAAAACATTTTTCGTTGTTCTCTTCACTTACCTATTGTTTATAAATGATAAATATTAATTAGTGCCTTTTTTAATTAATGCACTATAAATAAATAAGCTGACTCGGAGAAACACCAATAACTTTCAAAATTACTATTTACTCAAATTAAAGTTTTCTGAGTTTTCTTACACTTTTCGTTAAGACCTATAGGAAGAAGTCATGTTTGAGTTCCTTTTGTAATCAATGACAACACTCAACAACTGAAGAACGTTTTTTAAACACTTATGCATATGAAACCAGAAGACGTAGCGTAGTTGTCCAAATCCTTCTCAGTCGAGTTGGATTCGTTGGTTGACTTCTCTACTGAAGTTGAACCTGCCTATCCGGATTTTTTCATATTCCGGTCAGAAATCATATGGTTATCAGCTCTGATTAAGTATGTTATCATGTTTTAAAATTGTGGTAGTATCATTATATCAAAATATCGAAGCTCTTTTATGACCAAAGTGACACAAATTATATCAATTGACATTGTATAAGGATCGATACAAGAAGTTTTAGTAATACCTTACCTTATTTACCTTGTAAGCATGGGTCTCGTTAATAATATCTGAGAGCGCTTTGTGTCATGGTTCCCCACGCCAATTAAGGTTGTTTAATGGTTGCATAGATTAATAGCTCGTGAATTAAAAGATTATTTAACCCACCTATCTAGCTGCTAACACAACGAAGCATGCTTATAGAACAATATGTTGCAATTCCCATCGTGTCTATAATCATTGTACCTGTGTCCTTAAAATCTTATCTTTCATAAGCAGATAAGTCTAAGTCATTAGTTAAAATCCGCTCCAGGATCTTCTAATAATAATAAATCAAGAATCTGCAACTTTATACGGAAGCATATGACAAAGTTTTAGTCTTCTATCCAGCCTTGAATATGCAAGATAGCAATAACAGTAGTAACCGAGAAGGATGTGAAGGTAAGCAGACAACGCATGTTGAGCGGCAGCATGCACCACACCGAGTAGCTGTAGGAATGATTCTTCATATTTCTGGATCTCCGGTCCCGTTTGTCTGAAATTGAGATAGCAACATTTATATTATTCAGTCACTGAGCGGATGACTAATAAATACCTCAATCCGCCCCGTGACCACGAAAGCTCTAAAGCAATCGAAACGTCGAGAAGTTAAAAAATGTAAAAATTAAACCATATCGCGATAAAATCTGTAAAAATTAGTTTTATTTCAATGCAATGGTTTAGGAATATCAAATTTGTGATAGTAACCCAAAACAAATCTAGTATAGAAGAAAAAGTTAATGTTGCAGACTTGCTGATTGTCCATTTTGAATAGACTATTTGTTTTTGGAAAACGAAATTGAATGAAATTGAAAACGGGCTTTGATGTTCTCAATAAATACACCTCGAAAGGCATCGTGGGATGTTCTAGCAATAGCTATGAATACTATTTCATTATGAAAGTACCTAATCAATAATAAAACAGATAAAAATAACCAATACAGCTGATTACCCAATACTGTATGTAGATAATACAATATAACGAGTGAATTTAGAATACAGTTAAAATTATACAAACGATTAGGAAATTGTTAATTATTTATTTATTTGTATTTAATAGTATTCTTACCGAACTGTTTTAAAATAAACTTAAGATTTATTAAATTTATCAAATGGTCTCTGTGATTGTCTCTCGTAGCCACATTTTGCATCAACCACTGCATTGTTTTTTACTCAATTACATTTTACAACCTAAAAATCTGTATTCATATAGGTTGGTATTATATTAACCTATTCAACAGAATCTGTGTCTGTCTTGATCACTTTATAGCACAAAATATTTTTTGGAACAATAATCTCATTTAAATTGAATATAAAAATATTCTATCAAATAGGTGGTTTATGTAGTTTTCAAAGTCACAATTTATCGGTTTAAAGACATTTATTCTCATAAGAAATTTACATTTCACTTACAATGAGATACAAAAAAAAAGTTAATTAATATTAAGTACAAACTAAGTTAGTCACTGATACTCATAGCGCCAATATACAATTTTAATTTTTTCTTAAAACTACTCACACTCTCACTGTTTTTAATATAATTTGGTAATTTATTGAACAATATTGCTCCCTCATACATAATTGTCTTTTTTGCATAATTTGTCCTTGGCTTTATTACTTTAAGTTGGTGTTTTTTTCTAAGATTCCATTTATTTTCTCGTATGTTTAATTGTATGTTAGATTTAACTGTATTTGTGATAATTTTTTTAATTGAAATACATGTGTTATATTTATATAGTTGGTTTAAGTTAAATAATTTAGTTTTTTCATAAAGTTGTTTTGTTGGCGTACGGAAAGGATAATGGTACAATACTTTAATAATTTTATTTTGTGTTCTCTGCAATGGATTTAAATTACTTAATGCGGCAGACCCCCAGATTTCAATCAAATATTCGAGATGTGATTTAACTAATGAGTTGTATATAGCTGTTCTTACTTTATGTTGTATACAATATGCTATTTTTCTTAATGCTCCCAGTAATGATGTTAATTTTGATCTAACAAGTTGGATGTGCGGATTCCACGTTAATTTGTCATCTACAAGTAAGCCTAAGTATTTTTCCTGATGTGATCTTTTAATTATTTGGTTATTTATTTTGAGTGGTTCGAATTCTGGTATAAGTTTATTCTTTGCAGAAAAAATCATGTACGATGTTTTAGTCGTGTTGATTGTTAACAAGTTATGGAGCAACCATTCGTTTAATGCGTTGAGGTCTTTTTGTGCGTCAGTGATGATATCGTGAATAGATCGATCGAAGTAAAACAGACAGGTATCGTCAGCATAAAGCGTTAGATATCCAGTCAATCCTATGTTATTTATGCTGTTGACGTAAATTAAGAAAAGTAATGGACCTAACACAGATCCCTGTGGTATACCATATGAAATATTTTGAGGGGAACTTTTATAATTGTCGATTTTCACGACTTGCCGTCTATTTTGTAAATAAGATTTGAACATGTTCAGAGCTGTTCATTCCTATTCAAGATGCACAATCGGATAAAACCATATTTAAAAAATTACAATCTACTTATGTTGCGACTATTGAATATTTTATCCTAAAACGAAATAAAACTATCAAAAAAAATGCAAATAAATTGCATCAGGAAATCTCTTGTTACACATTTAGGTATTTTATTCTAAATGAAAGCCTCGCGAAATTTGTTCTACAGAAGTCAAATAAAGCCTGTATTAGACGATATTATGAGTAATTAACTTTGTCATTGTTTCGTAACTGCCCTGCACGTGGACTATTGAATTACAGTTTCATATGTAAATATAACTCTCAAGGTGACCGACGGCACAGCTGTAGTGTGGCCGACACCGTTTATTAAATTTCCATAATGTTAATAATATAGTTACTGAAGGCATCGTGTTCGCGTCTGATGTACATCATGTCGCAGCAAGCTGTGTGCAACATCAGCTTCTACTGGCACATGAGACTACTCTTCGGCTTCTACCACGAGTTCCCGACCCAGCGAGCGCGGCGGGTCGCGAAATGCTGTTGCTTCCTTTCTGTTGTGTCTCTACTGCTTTCGTTCATTCATCTAGCCCAGAACCACCATGAGTCAAATTTCTTGATGAATATTGCAATGGTTAAATATTTATCTCAGGTTACAATTTCGGCGGTAAAGGGGAATGGCTACTTGGTGCGGTACTACAGGAAGATGCCGCTCGTCGACAGCGCATCCAACACAAGCACATACAACTTGCTCCGGACTTGTATCATCACTCTCATGTGTTTTCTAATTATTATTAGGGTATCTTTGTATGTCTGTATTTTTGTAGTGTTATTTGATGCTTTAAAAGTCAATTTTCTTTCAATTTTCGACTTAGTAGTAGGATTTATTGATGTGTTTGAATGGTTCCACCTCCTGTTTGTGTTCGGTCTGCTGTACTGTCGTGTGAGGAGCATGCGGCAGATGCTGGAGAGCAACAGCTTCGACTGCAGATCTCAGGGCCAGCACCATCCGCGCAGCTACATACACATGTACCAAATGATAATGGACAGCTTGGAAGATACTGACGACCCTCTAAAGCCGCTGGTAAAATTATATATCTTAGATCTAATCTATTGATTTGTTCATACTGATGTAAAAAAGGTATTATAAAGAATTTCCTGCAATTTTTCAGGTTTTTACTCATTTACTTCTGAGGATGCCTGATACATTGCACAGAATCCTATCATTTTTTAATTATTTGAAAAACTATAACCAGGTAAGAAAAATGTATTATTATTTAGATAAGAGATCAGTGTCATTGGTGTAGTTAATTAGCCTTGGAATCATCAAATAACGAATATTGAATGTAACATTCTAAAGAACATATTTTACGCCAAAAGTATTATTAGTATTTTGATCTGTCCTTCTATCTGTATTTGTATTAGCCCACATACGTCCCAATGAAGATCACAGGCCTCCTCGGTATTTGGTTCGATACCCTCTTATGTAAAGTTGTTTTAGACAGTTACAATGTTAAATACAATTTGGTAAATGTTAGAACGAATAAACGAGCAGAAATCTCTGTGACAGTAGGTCAGCTCTAAATGAATTTCTTTATTTCCATCCATCCATCAGTCAAAAGAAGTCCACTGTTGAACATAGGCCTTTCCCAATGATTTCCACAGTGACCTGTTGGAGGCAGCCTGCATCCAGCGACGTCCCGCGACCTTTACCAGGTCGTCTGACCACCTTGTAGGTGGACGTTCTACGCTGTACTTTTTATGTATATGTATAAAATTGAGATTGCAATTAAGAGTATTTTATTATTGCAGGTGATGACTGGTGGACTATTTATGTCGTTAGCCGTGGATATTTTGTTCCCGTACACACCGTTCATTCTGTCGGCCGCCCTAGCAGACCTGGCTGCTGAAGAGATTCGGGAGATGTCGGGGATCGTCGTGGAGAGACGCATCGACTGTAACAGTGAGCATCGCTACATCCTCAATCCAAATAAATCCATAGTTGAAATATGGAAACCTCTCGCTATTTGACACAATCATCACAGGCTGAAGCCTAAATAAATTATGTAATATTCTTATTATTAGATGAGCGCGAGCGTGGTGAGATCCAGAAGCTGCTGGAGTGCTTGAGCAGTCAGCCGTTCAGTTACTCGGTGTACCGCGTGGTGCCGCTCAACTTGCGATGTCTGATCACTGCTTTCTCTTTCTCTGTAACTACTATCATCGCTGTGTTACAAATGACGGGGTATTCATTATAAATGCCTACCTATACATGTGAAGATGACTCATTTTACAACGGAGATCAGTAATTCATTACATTTTAAAATAAATTAAGTTCACAAATACAAATTAGTTATTTCGTTATACCATTATTACTACACACAAAAAATATACACGCGAGTATTTATATAAAACAGTGGCTATATCACATTTATTTTTGCTCAATCGAGTTTGATATATACAGATGACATTAATTAATTAGGTAGATCTTTCGAATCGTCTACAGGCAATGGTTAAATATAGGTATATGTGTATATGTGCTATAGCAATGCTAATCAGAAGATGTATGTAATACATCTCTCTCTTTAGCCTCAGAAAATTTACTTCATAGGCCCTCACAAGGATTTTCAAGGGGACCTCTTTGAAGCGGCTTGCATTCAGCGAATTGATGCGGACCTAATTAGATTGTAAGTTGACTTTCCACCTTGTATGTTGTAATTCGACTAGGATTATGACCAATAAATACGTCTTATTGAAATGTGTTTTTTTTTTGCCTATATTGTGTCTCATTGCTGGGCAAAGGCCTCCCCCTTACTTTTTATGGCAGTGAATGGCGAGACGAGCATGCCATTTGCCTAATAGTAAGCGATACGACCGCTCATGGACAGTAGAAAACCAAACAACATAATTAATTACTAAGTAGTATTTGGCATTCCACTGCGCTCACCATCCTGATACATCAGATTTTAAGTCTCATTAGGTCCAGTTGTTATTCTGGCTCTTATTTTTCCACTTGACTCTATCCTTGGCGAGCTCCAACCATTTTGGCTCGAATGCATCCCACTCTTCTTTCCATTGCATCTTCGGTTTTCTGTATTGTTTTGCGGCCATCTGCTGGAAACTTTGTAGCCTACCTAAGAAATCTGATTCAGGTATATGTGTTCAATACAATTCCTGCGATTCAAGTTTAAGCTGTGTTTAATACAGGTGTGGTAGGCGATTTTTTTTTAAACTTAGTGTTCGTATCTGCATTTTAAAGTATTTTTTTCTGAAAACAAAGGATTAGAATTTCACCTTGCCTTATATAATGTCAATACGCTGGCAACGCGCTCACATATTTCCTTTATTAAAATGAGAAATAAAATTAATTCGAGCAATTATCACAATTGTGTGGATGCCGTTTCATGTCGATATCGGGAAATAGTCAAGGATAATGAATGGTAAATAAATTGTAAGCATGCGAAGTTGTAATATAAGAGGCTTATGTTCACCCCTGTATACCCGGGGTGTATTCAGAGATGCCATTTCACGTAAAGCATTTTCATCTACATTGCGTAGAGATAGGGTCGGAAACACCAATATTGCAGGAGGCAAGAATATCGTCTTACCAGGCACAAAATGTAACTCAGGCCTCTTGCATGATATTTCTCAAACCGAAAAGCTTAGACAAAGTGGAGTGTCTACAAAACACAACACTCCTACATAAATCATCATGCATTATCTATACTACATACATTATCAGGAATTATTCATTATATTCTATTACTGAGGAATAAAATAAATAACCCAGTTGTACTGGAGCAGATTACTAATCTATTGTATTATATTTGTTTTACAACCAGTTTTATGTTTCAAACCACATCCAACAAGTATTGTTTCAGTAATTTTACAAACTTTTGTTCAATTCTGATATCTACAGGTAAGCTGTTAAGAAAGTATGGAACACGTTTTTCCAAGGTTCTGTCTCCATAGTAATTATTAACTTTCGGTACATCGAATTTACCAGTAGTTTTCGAACGTGTGCTATATCTATGTTTGACTAGGTTGTTATGTTGTATGTTTATATCTTTACGTGCTTCAGCACTATGTTAGAGTAGGCAGTTGTTCGCATGTCCGGCTCCGGTGCGCCATGGTTGTGCTACTAATACTCCAACAGCCAGAGCTATCAACTCCTTCAATGCACTTACTGAACAGGTGTTGACATTTTTTGTGATACTCTTGACAAAATTGTTATACAAGCGTTTGAACAATTTGGTTCAAAAAATTTTATGACTTTATTCTTAAATGTCTTCTTTTAATTTTAATTGTTCATGTTTTTTCATATAGTTTAATGTTATTGTTTTTGTAATTGTTTAATTTTGTTCATAGTTTGATGCTGGTTCATAATAATAATAAACTCTTTATCATGACACCATGTAATAAATAAAATAGAAAAAAACCTAGTAAAAGACGTTTTATTCGATATTAACTATAAGCCTTCACTTTTAACTAGAGAGTAATTTTAACTAAGTCTTAATTAAAGAGACGACCTCGTAATATCGCGAGCCTCAAACGGAGATAGCTAATGTCTCCTAATCGCGCTTGATTTATCACAAGTTATTATTAGCCTTTGTATTAAACGTTGGTGATGCGACCACTCTTGATCTAATTCTGAAATTTAACAATAATGTCGATATTTTTTTCACAGATTTTCGAACGACCTGATCATTTACAAACATCTTCTGCACAGTTTGTTTTTTTTTTATGAATGAAATTAATAAAAAAGTCACACGAACTTACGGGAATCGAATCCCACATCGGGCAAAGTGATATTGGATTTTTCTATTTATTATCACGTCGAAGCGAGCAATTCGTGCCCGATATGGCGATAGGCTCGCCTTCTATGACATCGTAGGACGGAACACACAAGGCGAAAACGTGGGTGTCCTGGTTGCTACCAATCGAACCACTGCTTACCCATTCTGAGAAAAAAGGCGAGAGTTTATGTATGTATGTATGAAATCCTTATGCTTTCCAAGACATGTGACGAAACGATGTTAAAATGATGCCAATGAGGTAAAAAGGGATTAGTATAAACTCGTACTCCGATTGTTATACAAAAACGCACATCACTAAAACTCGATGTAATTACTGGAATGCGAATAGGCTCATAATAAACGGTTGATTCATCTCGCAACTGTTTACACAAAATTACCTCCCGCTACGATCTCTTTAGATTCGTCATTTGCCGTTACAACCGAGCAGTTTGGTACCGCTTTTATTGGGCTTGTTAAAAGTTTACATTTTGTAGGCGATATAGATAATGTAATGGCTTTTTTCCACTTCATTTGAACAAAATTAAAGTAACGTACTTATTAAATTTTACTATTAAGTGATGGCTTTTGTTACACAGCACAATACCGAGATTTATTTATTTAAATATCATCTTAAATATAATGCCATAACAGCTTTTAAACCTAAGACGACATTATAATATACTACTCCACATACAGCTACTTAAACTACACATAGAATTAATGAACACTATAAAATAAAACATAACAGGTTTACCTAATTAACAAGAATTTACAACGCAAACTAAACATTGAAATTAATAATTCTGCTTCAATACTCATACATCTTTGTGCCACTTCTGTGAATTTGAGCAGGCTGCAATGACATACAGGGTATGTCAAGACTGCGACCTAAAACGAAGCCGGGTGGTAGATTTAGTGGTTACATACACAATACAACTAAAAATTTCGCAAAATAAGGGACAGTTTTTTTTTTTTTAATTTTGAAATAATCATTGCGTTTGGGTAGTAAATATCTAGTTATTGCGAAAATAGTAATTTAAACTGTTACTTGTCATTACGTCTCAAAAAATAAACAGGGGAACATCATTATATTAGGAAAACTGGAACACAACAGTGCATTTACAGGTACGGCGAGAAGTGTATTTTAAGGAGAAAAGGTCGTGCAGGTCACTGTGATGGCTTTGTAACCGTATTACGTATATTCAGGCCGCTATCAATGTGAATATGAACCTTGTACCACCAACCACAGGGGTTCCAGTGATCTCTTACACCGAACGAAACGCAACAACCACATACATAGCTACTTCATGTCGATTTTCTATGAACCATTCGGTCAAGCCGATCCGTTTGTTCGGTATAGACAGATTTGTAAATTGTTACTGTATTTTGCAAGCGTTTGTTGTGCTAAAAGAACTCTTCTTCTTCTTCTGTTGAGCTAAAAGAACTATCTTGTGAAATCAATTTCACAACGTTACATTACAAGGTAATTACCAAATTAATATTTAAAAAAGTGTAAAATAAATAAAGTCGTAAGTGAAACACGACGTCGCACAAAACGAAAATAATTAGGAGCGATTCGCTCCCGCGCCGGTCCCGGGCGGAACAAATCTCCAAATGTAATTATTCATGAAATCCACTCGGCAATTATCTCGAGCCACCAACGCAACGCTGGAAATGTTGATAAGGACTTCTTATGCCGGCCTGTACACCCGGCGACCTACAGCGAAGTATTTTTAGGGCCGTATGAGCTGCAGAAGGATTATACGTATAGTATTGGGGTAACTTAATTGGTGTATTAGGTCTACTTATCACTTCTATTTCTGTGTAATTTAGGTGTATGTCTTTTCATTGCTACACTAAGGGCCTTTTGCACAAACTAACTTTACCCTAAGTATGAGTTAATGTTAATCCCGTACATTAGCAATGACAAATACGTCACAAATGTATGGCGATGACATTGTCATAATTAAAGTTATGGTCAAAGTTAGTATATGCAACTGAGTCTAAGTTTTGCCCGTAAAGTCGTTTGAAGGGCCCGTGGATGATGCCTCCAAAGATGTAATATTCAAACATATGGAGCTACAAGACATGGTGACAGTTGCAAAGCCCTTTCCGCGTTCTCAGTGGTACCGGAAAGGAACCTAAATGCTTTCCTCCCCCCCCCAAAAACTCTCTCACGGGTGTGATGGGAGCTCATCCTTTTGTTATAAAAGATAATAGGTAAGGTTAATCCAGATCGATAGAGGTTCTATTTGGTCTCCGTTATCCGAAAGCGACGACCACAAAAGTGGCTTTAATATTGACACTATTAAAATACCTCCGGGGTGAAACTGCATACATCCACGAGTCCAGACAAATGTTTATAATCCACAAGTATTAGCTTAGGATCCTGGCTTTTGTGAGACCGAGAAGACTTAGTTTTTGATAACGACACAAGACTCGGATCTTAGTGTGGCGTCACGATTATAGACTGTTGAAAGTTTTTTTTATTTTACTTTCCGCCTGACTGCTCTGTGGCGCAATTGGGTCAATCTCCAAATCGGGCGTATTCGTGTGATCGCTCTGGTGCTTTTCAGTTATTGATATTTAATGGTAATTATGTATTTCATTAAAAAGAATGACATTCAAATAGCACATTTTTACTATTGGCCTTCAATTTACACATATAGTTATTGAGATATTTCAGATCAAAAAAATTGGCGACCAGAGTAATCATAATTGGTGCCAGAGCAATCATAAATGGTGAAATCAGTGAAACAAAATATAAATATATTGATAAAATATTATTTATTTAGCCGTTTTATTTATTCAGTCTTACAAATAAAAAAAAAACGAAATATTTTATATAACATAATTGCTAAAATAACAAATTAACTTAAAATTAAAATATCAACTTTTGGCTTACTTTCATTTATTTGGACTTAATTAAATCACTTCTAGGTTAATGAGACAAAATTAAAAACCTTTTGAAATTCAACCTTTAATACCTACAGTCTTTTATAGTTATAAAATGACTTAGACTCATTAAAATTTAATTTGAAGTATTAAATATTAGTTTTTAAAAAGTAATTAAAGAAAACTAAGGTTTATAAAAAACAAAATAAAATTCTTAAAAATAAACATTTTATAAAATAAAATACCAGTCTTTTCAAGATTATCTAAGAGATTTGTAATAATCACATTTTCCTTAACTAAATATTTAGTGGAAAGTAAAGAATTAAATAGAACAACACAAAGTACAATGCAGTTAAGAATATGATCAGATCAGATTGAAATATTGTTTGCAAATTATAATGATACAAATTTTAATACCAAGCAAAAAATAATACAATTTCTATAAGGCTTAGTTGATCAACAAACTAAGAATAGAAGGTTTATTGAAAGCTCAGAAAATTGAAAAGTCATCAGAGTCGGAGTCGGGTAAATCTTCTGCTGCAGCAACCTTTGTCAAGGTGTTATCGTTTTGCAACGAAGATAAAACTACCTCGGAAATACTTGGAGTAATTAAATTTTCATAGTTAATAGATGGAACTTCATCCCAAAAACTGTCCGGCAGGTCCGAGTTGTGTAATGATTGTTGACTTTGATTTGCAGTTATAGTCTGTCTATTATTTAGCATTTGTGGGAGCTGAATTTGCTTCTCTTGATTGTAATTTTTTGAACGCTTAACCAGCAAAGGTCGGCTTGTCTTCCTTGGTGCCCGTGACATGTTTGTCTTTGAGGTACTTTGGTTCGAATCGCTATTAAGTTGGTAAAAGCCTAAGTGTTTGCCGTGCGGACATTGTACAGTCTCTTGTGAGCAGTTGTCTAAATCACAACTTAGTCGCCTCATAGCCAAAACGTTTTTAGTATTTGCTGAAAAATAGATTTATTACGTACAATTAATGCAAAATATCACCGCTCTGGTCTTTTTGGACAGAGCAATCACAGCCATAGCGATCAGAAAAAGTCACAAAATCATAAATATAGCCGAATTTAAAAGCAGTAGAAAGTTGTGATTACGTCTCATAAAAAACATCATAACGATCACTTAATTCACATAAAAAAACACATTCATTAGCTTATTATTTAATTTAAATAACATGCCATAGCAATCGTAAAATTCGAGAACCAAATCCAGAGCAATCATAAACTTACCTTCGTAATGTTGGAGCACAGGAACGTGGCTCACAAATATCCTCCTCGGCGGTTAGACTACTACTGGCATTACCCCGCGGGAGGGGAATAGAGTGTCTATAACGCGTAACCAGGGATGAGCGCGATGTTTTACCTCAGCGCAGAGCGATGAGATAAAATGCCCGGTCACGATTTTAAATTCAAATTGTGGCAAAAGTATTGTTCATATAACTAAAAATATTTTATTACGATGAAGATTAACTATCTGTTATGTAATCTAAATAAGTTGTTTTATATGAACCTTCTCATTAAAAAGTTAAATAATCTTTTTTTCATTCAATCCGGAGTTCGGTCAACCCAGAGCGATCAGGATTTTAGGGTTTAAGATTTTTTTTTAAATATTTATAATAAACTTATTCATAATATTAGCGTTGTATCATGTAGATTAGGCACCGAACTGTATATAAAAAAATATCTTGAAATGGTTTTTCGATTTTAAAAGGGACTTATTCAGCCCGACACGAAAAAAAATGCCTTTGGAGATCGACCCAATTGTACTACAGTATGATTCCAAAGCTAAGGTCTCGGGTTCAAATCCTGAGTTGGGCAAAGTGATATTGGATTTTTCTATTCATTAGCAGCCCGGAGTCAGGAATTTGTGCCCGATATGGCGATAAGCTCGCCACCAATCACATCGTGGAACGGAAAATACAAGGAGAACGTGAGTGTCCTGGTTGTACCTCTGCCTACCCCTTCTGGGAAAAAGGCGTGAATATGTTTCCATGTTCCTCGAATTCCTTAATATGTCATAAACAATTCTAAGACGTTCGTGTAAAGGTTCCCTAAAGGGAGTTCCCGCAAGGAATGTGGCAAAGACTCGTTAAGGCTGAAGCCAGGCGCGCTGGCGCGTGAACTGCCGATTGCGCGCTTTTTAACCATTACCCCCCCCCCCCCCCTCTTCCACTTGTTGTTTCTTCCCGGATATCCACTTGACCTCTCCAGCGTTTTGATTGCTTACCTCTTTATTAAGCTAATTTAGTACCATTTATCTATAAAACTATTTTAAATCTGAAAGTGAATTTCTTTGTTTCGTTTTCACGTGTTTACTTCTCGGTTATACTTCATGGAATTTTGTATGTACGTTGTCAGGGGTATGGAAAAGGATGGAAATACTTTTAATCCAGAAAACGAGGATAAATAAATCATTATACGAAGGTTGTCTGAATGTAATATACGCTAGTTTCGACGGAACTTCTCTAACCATGAAGTGGATTTAGGCCACTTTATCGTGCCAGTATATAAAATTAAACAAAAGAATAATGTTAGGTAAATAATAGTAGCGAATATAAAAAATAGGTTCATAATTTATAATAGGTACAGTAAAATGAGGGTAATTTGACACAGTATTAGACATATTAGGCCTGCTTTTCGCGCAAAAATTGGCAGGTTCGATCACCGAACAGAAAATATTTCTATTTGTATAAATATTTGTACTAATATCAGTTTCGGTACTGGGCATTTGTGAATCTTATAAACAACGACAAAGACAAATACTAGAGCAGTTGTTCTTTTTTGTTTATAGAAAGTTTAATAGTGTGTTAAGGACCAGTTCTTGATAACTAGCAGTAAGTATGACCATCGGAATCTGCGTTTCAAGATTCCAATCTTCGTGCGGGCATCGATTGAAGGCAATAGAAAATAAATTAATATGCCAATATTGTCCGACATAGTTGACTGAATCTGATGTACGACACATAACTGCACAGAATGTTTAATAAAAAAAATCAATTCATAAAATAAAAAGCTTTAAAATAAGACGTCATCAATCAAAATTCCAATTATGGCTCCATAAAATCCTCTCGAAGCGCACTCGACTAAACAGTTTCGCTGCAAATTGTTTCTTAGAAAAAGTAAAAAAACTATACAAGTAAAACGGTCTAGACACGCTGTCATGTCTACATTAAATGCTGTAGTGTTGCTGCAATTTCATTCCGACGGGCGGCGCCGGGAATAAGGGCGGTATTCGCGTACACGACGATCGAATTTGTACTATATTTTTAATTTACTGACTTGGCTAAATTTAATAAAACGGCTTGCTGCCTGGATCATTAAAATTAGAAGCGAATTTTAATGAATAAACTTAATTAAAAGGTTTGTTCAGATTCTGTTTTATTTATTGATACAGAAACTTAATGTGATTACAATCAGATATCATTCACTAGAAACAAGATGCACACTCTAACAAGTAACACATAATTATTGTATGATATCTACTATAATATTTTGAGATGTTTCATTTACTTACACAGTCGTATCCAACACATGAAACCAAAAGCCATTTTTTTTCCTTTCCCCATTATCGCGAAATTTTTAAACAGTAAAAAATAAGAAATTGTTTCTCAATTCAGTTACTTATTTTTATAATAAAAAAATAAGTATTAGTATTTATACAAAGGATTATTTAAAACATTATTAAATAAAGATCTGTGTTCGCTATTCACCGTCTGCGTGGGTACTGAATGAACTACGGAATATCCCTAAGAAATGATTAATTGCCGTGTCGATGTTTATAATACAGCTGTTTGCTAGCCTAAAGAGCTTAGGTTTTTAATTAAGATCTTCATTTAAAGCTCCCAAGGCTTAAATGAAAATTAAGATCGGATATTTTCAAGAAACGTGCATATTTAACATCAAAAGAATTTATAGGATATTAAAATTAATGGGAAATTATTAACCGCATTTACGTGTTTTCATGTTAGTTATATTGATATTATATATTATGGATATGAATAAGCTCACGCCTGTAACATCAAAGAGATAGGCACACGTGCTATTTATCGTCATAGTTAGTACAAATACCAGCCCTAGACCAGTCATAAGAAATTCACTTAAAATAAAAATACACTGCCTCTGTGGCGTAGTTGTACTACGGTATGACTACAAAGCTGAGGTCTCGGGTTCGAATCCCGGGTCGGGCAAAGAGATATTGGGTTTTTCAACTCATTTTCAGCCCGGAGTCAGGATTTTGTTCCCTACATGGCGATAGGCTCGCCCGCTATCACATCGTGGGACGGAACATACAAGGCGAAATGTGGATGTCCTCGTGGTGCCTCTCCCTACCCCTTTGGAATAAAGGCGTGAGTTCATGTATGTATGTAAAAATTCACGCTTTTTTTTTTATTTATTTAGCCCGCAACTTACCAAACAGGTCACCATATGGTAAATGATCACTGCCGCCCATGAACATCCACAATGCTTGGATCATGGACATGTTGCCGCGCCATCAAATTCGGAGGTGAGCGGGAAGGAAAAAGTTCGTACCCATAAGATTCCTTATTTTAAGGGCTTATTTTTACACAATGCGCGCTCACAGCGCTGTAGAAGACCAAAGGTTTACTCACTGCGGCTGAACTACGTTTAACGCAAACTTCTGCCCGTCCTCGGCGCTTTAAAAATACAAATAAATTAATGTGCAAAGGGATTTAAGCATTCACCACAACAGAAATTCATATTATTTTTCTGCCATGTGGAGCTAACACACCGTCAGTAACGTGAATTTCATAGACAGTATCTTAAGTCCACAATAAAAACAGAATTCCTCAACGGGCTCGCTCGCTGAATGCAAATCGGCGATTTAACATCACCGGTGCCGAAAAATAAGCGCTACAGAAGACTTATAAGTGACCCGAAGTTATAATTTTCAAATTGTAAGAAGCAAAGAAGGTTTGCTAGTCTAGACGTACACATGGAATGAAAAATGTCTCAAGGCGTCTGCCGAAGCCGACGGCAATGTATCGTATTATTATCGTGCTTTAAATATGCTGAGCACGTCGAAAATACGGAGCTTGTAACTCCCTTCAAATATATACATACATGCTTCATGGCCGTATGTCATAAAAAATACATTTTCTGTTAAAAAATGTACATATAAAGATCATCTATCCCTGAAAAGATACCAATACTGTCACCGAAAATCTGGCTTATTCTAATAGAGGTAATAGAGGGTGAGACAACCATTTTGATTTATTAGTGGACTTTAATTTTTTTTTTATTTATCCGCGCGGACATGTAAATCCCAATAAAAGTTAGGCCGAGTTGCATAAATTAACTTTGATGTAAAGCGCTATTTACACGGGAATAGTTTCTTGCGGCGAGAATATCGCATGACATAACCGCCATACGATTATCATGTTCTGACAAATGTTTACACGATGCAACTTTTTTAAATCCTTACGATAATCGTATCTTCGAGACGAGAAACTCTCCCCGTCTAAGTAGGGCTTAACTTTAATTTTGACAACATCATCGCCACACGTTTGAAACGATTTGAGACGTATTTGACATTGCTAATGTATGGGATTGACGTTTTCAAAGTCAAAGTTATAGGCACCTTGCAAGACGCCTAGACTCTACTCCTATGAGTATATGGCCCATTTTATTTATAAGTAGATTTCATAGATCCTAGTGCACAAGACATTTAATGAGATTGTTTTTTTTTTTGTGACGAATGGCGAGACAAGCCTGCCATTATTATGCTCATGGGGACAGTAGCAAAATCAAACAACACCATGAATTACAAAGCATTAATTGGCATTCCGCTGCGCTCGCCATCCTAAGATGTTAAGTCTCAATATGTCCAGTAGTTACTCTAGCTACAATGTCCTTCAAACCGGAACACAACAGTGCATTTACACTGCTGTTTGGTGCGAGAGATAGTCATTGGTGTATTTCTTTATTTAATTAATTAGATGTGTTAGTTGCAAACGATTGAATTGGTTTATATACTTGGGTGAGCTTATTTGTATAGTAATGAGAAATTATTTTCTTATTATAGTGGTACAATAATTATATTAAAAACGAAACGTCCGACCCGGCTTCGTCCGGATGCAATTACACCGTATATTAACGCCAAGTTAACTAGACGTAAAGCAAAATTATTTTCATGAATTTCTCAACCCCAAGTATTTTTCTTTTCTTAGGGGTTCAATTTAATTAGCCTGAGAGCATTTTCAGGTACCAAGCTATTCTTTTGTAGAAGGAAAATTGCGAAAAAGTTACCTCCATCATCATCATGCGTTATTGTACAAATGTCATGATAATTACCAATTGCCAATACTTCATCTAGACAGTAATGTATTCTCAATTGCAATGTAATTTCCCTGTTCGTAAAAAATATATTTTCTCAATACATTCCGCGCGCCACCGCTATGTAATATTCAAAACATTTCCCACCGGGCGAGGGAATAGAAAAAACTCGGCTAGTACGCCAATAACAACGTACGATGATAATACGTAATGGAACGAATACGACGTGAATATTCAGGGAATGTTCGATATTCATTGCGCGCTGTTTATTTAAACTTTATAACCAAATACTAGTACGCATGACCTGTATGTGAAATATTTAGCACCATCGAACGGTCTTCAATTAATCTTCTTGGTAGGTGTACCACGTAGTGATTAGGTACTTACTCTAAGGGTGTACCTTTCATATATTATGTTTAAATGTGTTTTAAAGCAGTGGTAATCTCCGAATTTGCCCGTACTGTACTGTATCAGCCCATATACGCCCCAATACAGGTAATGAGACTCCTCTACAATCGAGAGAACGATTGGGAAGGATTAGGCCATATAGTCCACTACGCTGGCCTAGTGCGGGTTGGCGGACTTTACATACCATAGATAATCATGCAAATCGCTATGGTATGCAATGTTTTCTTTCACCGTTATAGTGCGTGGTGAATGATTATCAATACACACATGACTCCGAAAAGTCAGAGGTGTGCCCTGGGGTTTGAACCCGCGACCAACAGGCCGCCACGCTCTTTCACTGAATACACACCGAATTTGCCTATTAATGTTTTTTTTATACTGGCACGATATAATGACTACATTGCACTTGACGAATAGTGTTGTGCAATCTCAATAGAGTATTTACCGGTCCAAAGTCGCGGGTTCGAATCCCTCAGAAATTATAATTCAATTATCGCAATATTTTATATAGTCAAGCCAAACATAGAAAGGAGACCCACATGACATGGAGGGGTTTACAATAATCTTTAATACGGTATATGAAGTTCGCTAGCCCGCAAAAGGCCAGCATGGATATCTATGGCCCAAATTCTCTCAATCGAACTATTCATTGGCGAGTCCCTTGCTCTACAATAGACATATTATATGGACTGATTGCTTATTCATAATTTCAATGAAAGTAATTGCACAGGGTAATTGCAGGTTTTATGCTCTTGTGTATTAACTTTTGTATTATACACATGAATTCTTCGAAGTAATTAAAAACGCCAGTATTAAAAACATATCGATTATAATAATTACAACGTGTGGTTAAAACAGAAATGCTATCGCTGCCCTATATCTCTGGACAGAAAATTAATGTCACACTGAAAATTAATTCTTCTACTTAGTAAAAAGAAGTCTCTCGTAGTTTCTGACACCCGAGGGCAAGACTCGATCTTAGTGTGAGGTAGGACTATGTATGTGACTGTTGGGTGTATTTATTATTTATTATTACTCGTATTACATAAGTACACCTGACAGTCATACATAGTCCTGACTCCACATTAAATATAAGTGGTGAACTTCGTGTATTAGAAACAAAATGAGATTTTTTGAATTCACAACACAGACCGAAAGAAATATTTGAAGGCCATGTAAAAATTTGTCTTGGTGCCAGGATTGAATATTGGTGCTAATTGTTTCACGGTCGGCTTCTCGGCCAAATACGCTATGAAGACTGTCAACATAAAATATAACACAATAATAATAAACAATTTATTATTACATAGAAAGAGATGCCATTTTTTAATAATGAGTTGTCATGAAAAAAAAAAAATTATAAATAAAATTGAGTTCAACAAACTAACACATAAAATATTCCCAGATTTAATTAATAATTATATTATTTAGTTACAGCTTTATTAATAAAGCAAAATAGGTACTTAAATTACGCCAGTTTTTAGTATAAAAATAACTTTCCTAAAATTATAACATTTTGTTTTCTATAATTCTTTGAATATAACGTGTTCCAAAATGAATATTCTTTATTATACCATTTAATGTATTTACCAATATTTAATAACAAAGTAGGCTCTGTCTTCCGTGATTTCAAAATAAACTTAGCAAAGAATGATAAAAGTGACTTGCTTCCACGACATATTACTCCACCGAAAATGTATTACTATTTATTTTATTTATTATTTTAATGTACACATGTGTTAAAAATAGGAAAACATAAATGAATGCTAGGGATATAAATTTGCTTCCATCCCGACAGCGACCACCGCACGAAGTAAAAATGTCAGAGTGAGTCAAGCAAATGTCTCGTGTTTTGGGTAAAACCTGAATATCTTGATATAATTGAGTCGAATGGCGAGAGATGGGTATCTTACTGGATTCTCTATTTTGATTGCCCTCTATTCATCACGCACTATCCATACATGATGTCTGTACATTGAAGATAAATGAGAAAAACGAATCTGTATTAACGTAATAGAACCCAAAACAATATTTTTTAGAATTTTTATCTGTTTATCAGTTTGTGCGGCTGTGCGCAATGAACACAGAAACGGCTTAACGGATTTCGATGAAATAGGATCTGAAGGTAGCTGACACCCTGGATTTAGTGTGTAAAATTAGTGTTCCCGTGGGATGGGGAAGGAATTCCGATATATTTGTTACTTTTTTATACTAAAAGGGATGGGATGGGACTAGATTACATGCCTCAAGTGAAAATGAGGCGGGACTGGCGGGATATAACGGGACGGGACGGGAAGGGATGGGAAATTCCAAATAAAGTTAATCACGCAGACGAAGTTTGTGGGTAGAAGCTCGTGCCAGTATGTACAAGAATCAAGACATATATACAGTATTGTTAATATATAATCCTTATATAATCCGACCGATTACGGCCATGGCGACCACTTCGACCCTGAATTGTAATACAAAGCGCGTTTTCCTCGTCATTCTCAGCACTTCGATAAATATAAAGATGGTTTCTTAAATTTACGCGAATGTTACACATTAAAATGAAACTAGCGGATGACTAATACCTTAGTCCGCCCCGTGACCACGAAAACTGTAAAGTAATAGAAACGTCGGGAAGTTAAAAAATGTAAAAATTAAACCAAATCGCGATAAAATCCGTAGGTGTAAAGATGCCAAAATCGACTATAAGATAAACTATAATCATTCACCCATAAGACTAGTGTGGAACTTACAAGGTGCACGTATTTTCGATAAAGAGCAATCCTACGAAATTAAAGCATATTTATAAAACATTGAGTACGGTTTAAAAAGACGAAAACGTGCTTTATGTGTTATACTGATGGTCATCCGTCGCTTTTTTTAAGAATTTATGTATATAAGTCATAAACTACTTCTCGTGAATTATTGCAAAGAAGACAAGTTCAATTATAATATGACAGAGACAACACAGAGCTCGGAGTCATTAAAATGCGTGCTCCTGAAAATCCCGACTTACAAAATGAGATCATACGTATGAAAAAAACATTACGTTGCCAAAAGTAAAACCACGACATCATACAAGCACGTTACGAAACGTATCAGCATTTCTTTAACCCAAATCTTTATTTGTTTAGGATACATACGAGGGAGGGGGAGCCGACGCCCCGTCATTTGCCGCCTTATCACAACTTTCCACTACACTGCACCTCTGCAATTACCGCTAATTACACAGAACTGCGAAAATGTTTTAATGGACGAAAAATGTTTAATGAAAGACTTAAAAGAATTTCGGGACATGTTTTTCACGTCATTTACTTATCTTAAACGTTAATGGGTGGATCCATTTCGCGTTTGAGTATGTATCGTGATACGCTGTTTCGAAAATCTGTCTGGAAAAAATACATGAGTGTTAGAAATATGCGACAGTTAAAATTTCGTTAAGGTTTTTCACAGGCATGATAAATTGATTAAATGCGGTTTGTTAGTGAAAAGTGCAGTGTATCAAATAGATTGATAGAGTATTAAAGTCGACAAAATAATGCCGGAATGGTCGAACTAATCTGTACGCCGAAGAGTCATAGTGACATAATAATACATAATTAAGCTTGATTGTACAGCTTCACGTATACCTTGGTTTATCCGAATGGATATGCAATGCAATAACCATACTATCATTAAAAATATGGACGGCGCGTACTATCAGGTTCAATGCAGTCACTTTCCAGCCATAAAAAAACAAACCCCGGTTATTTTCTGAATTTCATTGAAGGCATTAACTTTTTGTTATTTTTTTGTATAAATGTAAGTTTACGATTACTAAAACTGGTGCTATTTCGTGAAGCGTTCCAGTGGGCATCATAAAACCGATTTTATCATCAACTTTGTAAAACAAGCCATGTCAGTTTGCTTTTAAGTATACACTGGACAAGTATAGTTAAAGCAAATACACTCCTACTGACCCAAGGTGTGAGCGGAAGCGATTTATTTTGTACCCAGTTTAGTCTTGGTTATGCGAATCATTATTTGTTCATGCTTTTCGGTACTCTAAAATAATATAACACACCAAGTACATCCAACAGTCACATACAATCCTGAGCCCACACTAAGATACAACTCTTGTGTTATGGCCGCCCCACGTGTTCTAGTGCGCTTGTGCAAACCCGAGTTTGCACCAGTCTCGAATCGAAATTTTCAACGATATTTGCGCAATTATTTGCCCTCACACGTTCTAGTATACTGGCGCAAACTTAGACTTGCATAGTTAAATGTTACGTGTGTGGCGGCCATTGGAAACTATCCAGTTTCACAAACATCCAGATTCTAAACGAATACTTGTGGGTCGCTAAAACATTAGTCGCGATGCGGGAGTCGAATTAACGGCTTCTCGTTTCACAACTATTTTTAAACAACTGAACGACGGAAGTTGTCAATACAATGATCCTAAAACTTTTTATATAAAAAAAATATGGTGGCCTGATCACCCTAGGCTATTTTTTACCGACAACCATGATATGCAAATAAGAAAACTGAAAGAAAGGGGGGTTTAAAATGTAAAGAATATTTAATCACACGTCCGTGAGGAGCGGACTATCGTATCAAATAGCGTAGTCTCGTCTCCTTGTTGTATGCTACATCTTTTACCATACATTCTTCAAACTCATTGAATTTCAATGGAAAAAGAGGATTTTTTTTGCAAAAAACAATGTAAAAAAGAAAGCCAACCGCTGTCACTCATGGCTTACGTTCCGCACACAAGCAAAGGCAGATTTCGCTCACGCGAACGCCTCCTCACAATCCATTAGACGCGACACTGTCGAACGGCGAACTAAAACCTGCACTGCAACACTTTGGAAAAACAACGGATTTTCACAGCTTTGTGCTGCTATTAACTGCACCTAAGCCGGGGCGGTTTTACCACTGCCTTTGTCTTCAATACATTGTTTTGTTAAACAACTTTAGTTTACGACGCTTTTAGTGGGTATTTGTGAACTTAATGTGGACCTAAGATTTCTTAATTTAGATTGGTTAATCCTTTCTTTTTTGTTTACTTTTTGGGTTGTATTACTATGAAGGTCATGCCTGTTTGCCCGTGTTGGCAGAGGTGCCACAAATAGAATACTAATTGCATTGAAATTATTTTCGATCCAAAGGGTGATAGGAGACATGCTTAATATTCCGGTCAACTTATATGAGATAATTCAAAGTTGCCTCATTTTGCCCATCCATGGACAAAAATCAATAAAGCAATCCCCAATAACAGTGACATTGGTAGTCATTTACTAGTTTTTACTCAATGTTTAAACTCAAGCTAAAATAGATCTATGCCAACACACGTTTAAACTTAAAACACAAGAAAAATATCCTGTACCCATCAATCTAAAGAAACATCCAAGTGAAAAGGATCTGCGTCAGAAAGTTCACTTAATCTCGAATTAAATGAAAGTGTTCCAGCCTACACTCAGCGTAAAGAAGTTTAAATTCGCAGTTATAATTCTATTCCGTCGGTAGACATTGTTAAGTCCGCGGAATTAAACCGAAGGCCGTATTCCGCGAGCTGAGTCCCAGTCTCTGGACAATCGTCTCGGATCTTACTTTTTACTGCGTAACATTTCATTTTTATTCGGCGCGCCCTTCGTCGCCTGTCTTGGTGCCTGTTGAGAACTTACAGCGATATTACAAAGACATAATTCATTGGTAAGTATTAAGCTATGTTGTAAGTTAAATTGTGTAATGAACGAGCCAATTTGAAAAGGAAGGCACTGTCTCAGAAAATGTTTAAACTTACTTGTGATGATGCAATACATACCTGCAAAGACAATCATCCATTTAGAATAGAGTAACTTTAAATAAGAAGGTATAGTTTTCTGAATATTGTGAGCTTTCATAGACGAATGTAATCACTTTATTATGAGATGCTGTGTAGTTACCTTGTCCCATTAAAAACACATTGCATAATAGACCCTTCGCTATCACTCCTCATTTATACCAAGCTATAATTTCTAGATCTCGGAATGCGCGTAATGCGAGCCATTCCTTAAATTGGATTGATGTAATTCTTCTATGTAAGTCGGCTTTTTCTCGGCCCTCGTATAGGGGTCATCCAATATTATAGATGTTACATAGGTCGTCTTATTCGCTTCTGTTTTTTTATTGCGTAGATTTTATTGCGCAAACGGATTAGTTTTAATGTGTCTTTTAAAAATAAAAATATATAAAATTTTGTAATATTGTAATAGTATAGCTTTTGACCTAGTAAATCTCACTTCATAGTGCTAAGTATTAGGGGGCTACCACAGTGTTAATTTTGATTAGATATTATAATTCAGTGTCTTTAGAAAATGAACAAAAATATTTAATTATAGTGTGTTATAACAAATGTTCTGAAACTGACTAACATCAAAAATAATTAATGTTTTTATGTGAATTACATAAAGACATAGGCCTCCAAATTGCGCCATTTCACCCTGTCTTTGTCTTCTCACATCAAGCATCTGCCACAGCCAAACAAACGTAAACTATTAGTATATTATGCATTTCTTTGCACCGGATATTTTGTCATCTTATAATACTGAGAATCAAAAATCTATACATTCTTTTAGTACCTATCTATCAAATTTTTCAGGATTTACCCAGAACCCCCCCCCCCCCCCGCAAGGATCCCCACATCGCCCTGTTGGGAGTGGCCTTCATCCACCGAGTTTCTGCATTTTTTTTAGTACTTCTTTTAAAACATTTTTTCATGAATAGAATATTATTCGAATATTTTGAAGTTGAAATATTGAACACCGAGAAGTAGCAAAAAAGTGAAACGATGTTGATTCAGGTGTCCTTTATAATGCACAATTAAATAACTGTATCGAAATTCGTATTTACACATAATCACACTACTACAAATCGACTTTTCTATCTGTTTGTCGTCTTAATCTGTCAACTGATAGTAATGAAATTTCCCAGGCAGGTGGCCTAGAGTAGGACATATGAGAGCTCTCCCTCTGTCCGTCTCTTTTCAGCCATAACTGCTGAACAAAAGCCTTTCCCAAGTTTCTGCACAGCGACCTTTTAAAAGCGCCAACCAGCGACTAATATGCAACCTTATGTACTTTTGGTTTTTTTTTTGTTTCCAAGAGGAAACGCTTTTAAGCTCCCCTTTCGGTACCCCGGGGGAGGCCGAAAGGGGTATGTCAGTGTCTCTGGTCTTCCAACCCGCCACATTGCGTATTGTGGAACCTTATGTACATTACAAAAAATATTTATAAAAGGAGATACGAAGCACCAAAACTAATTTAGCAAATATTCTATATTGTGTCAGTTTTTTTTGACACAATTACCACCACATTGTATCTCAGCGTTTGCCAAATTTCAACTCAATGCTATCGGACCAGATAAAATGTCTTATACAATTGTTTTTTTTTTTATAATACTTCACAAATAACAAGCACAGATATTTTGTTATCTCCGAATGTTATTATCGACTACAATGTTCGCCCGACAAAAATCGAGTGCGCAGTCGGGCAGCAAATTAGGTTTCAAAAGTCGTACCTTGATTCCATCGGGTCCGACAACTGTGATCCGACTAAAACATCATGCGGAGACATCCGATTTAGATCCGAGAAAAATGATGTATCTAAACACCAGAAATTTATTTCGTGGTTACGAGTGAAAGAAAGTAAAAAATATTACTACAGCCAGTTGAAACCGGGTCCTACCTCTAGTTAAGCGAATAATTTAGAGCCAACTGTGCAAATTTACGTCATACATACATATTGGTTATTGAAAGCGAGAAGATAGAAATATTTTCATATACATTTTAAATAAAATTATATTTTCCTTCTTTGTTTTCAGTCAAATGAGAGAAGACTGACGCAAAAGAAACAAATTAAAATGCTACAGTCGCTTGTTTGCATCGGTGGCAGCCCATATGGGATGTGAACAGTAGGCTCCTGGGTTCGAATCCCAGGTTGGGCAATCCATTTTATGGCACAGGTGTTAGCTTTAATATGTGTCATATTGTGTGACATGACCATTTTTCAATTATATTACGAAATATTAAGTATTTTCTTCTTGTTCAACCTACCGTTTTGTATATCCGAGCCTTAGATACATTCCATATTGATGAAGGTTTGGTAGATACCAATCTACATGATTTTTCATGTTGCAAAATTATTTGGCCATAATACCCTCGGATGGGACGTCTACGTGTCTTCAGATCATATGGAAAATAAAATTACGCTCAGAACAGACCTTGGAATCAAACATTTATTTAAAGAGACATTTTTTATAAAATTTTCAATTTAACAGTCTATACAAAAAAAAATACGGGAAGGTTTAAATGAATATTTATTAGCCCCAGACATTTACATAAGCGTAATTTAAAGAAACTGTTCAAGAAGAGGTAAATAATCAAAATATGAGTAAGTTTTTTATTTGTATTTCCGTATTTATGCTTCGCAGATGGTCTGAAATTTGCAGTCTTGACACAGTCGCGTGAAAATGAAGTCTGTTTTTAAGTTGTTCGTTTTTATCCTGCTTATTGTGGTATGATTTTATATTATTTCTATGATGTAGGCAGCTAAGCGTTGAACTGAGCGAAAAAATATATAGTTGGAGACATTTTACTAGAATTTCTATGGTATGTAGAGTCCGCCAACCCGCACTTGGCCAACGTGGCGGGCTGTGGCATAATTACTGAAACTCGATTGTTTAGGAGGCCCGTGCCCTGCAGTGGGACGTATGTGGATTGAACTATTATTTTTTTTGTTTTATTATGTGTTGTAAATTGATTATCGCTCAGTTGAACGAGGAAGGAATAAGACTTAGTAAGGAAACTTATAGTTTATAGTGAATTTCTAGGGTATGAAATTTTTATTAACCGGTATTTGGCCAGGTGGAACCTGTGATGGCGGTACCAGGACCAGTCAATCTATTTGTATTCTTTAACAAAATACAGCAAGACTGTAAACGAGTGTTGAATGTCACAATAATCTTCTTTTTACACATATTTGTTCTTCACAATATATTGCATATTTCATTTTGATCTTTATTTATTTATTTTCTTTATCTATATAAGTTATATTATAAAATATACTAAAAAAAATGGTACGAATTGAATTGTTGGTTGCAGACTCTGCTGCAGCAGGTACTAGCTACCGATTGCACGGTTTCTTCTTCAGGTAAACTATAAATAACATTATATTATGGGTTTATAAAACAAGTTGAAAGGATTTAAAATATTCTATTTTTGAGTAACTTTCATATTATATTAAAAAGTAATTGATTAAATGTTACGAGGTATGTCGAAATAATTCGGAAAATAATTTAACAATTCAGATGGTTACCGCTTCAATAAGATGAATCGCATGAATTTCATGGAAACTGAAAAACTTTACAAAAGCATTTAATTCTAAATTAAGTGGAGTGTAATATTGTTTCCCACTATAAACAAGAGTTCCTTACTTTAGGTACTTATTGCGTGTATTTTTTGATAAATTAAATAAAAATGTTTATTTTTGCAGATAATACAACCACGTCAGACAGTAGTGTTGGTTAGTATAAAAATAGTATTAAAGTAATGTATAATGATATGTATTGTTATATTGACCAATTACAAGCGACTACAATGCATCTGATGGTATAATAAAATGCAAAGAAGTATCCACGGGAAAGAGATGGTTATTATACAGGGTATATCAAGACTGCGAAAGAACTAAAAATTTCGCAAAAAGAACTCGTCAATATTTAAAAATCTCACGCTTTTTTTGTGAAATTTAAACCACCACCTTTTTTTTTGTGTATTTAAACCACCACCTGGCTTCGTTTTCGGTCACAGTCTTGATATACCCAGTATATTAAACTAGCCTAAGAGATCCCCCTGCTGGACACTAGCCTCCCCCAAGTTCTTCCTGCTGAGAGCTTCCAGTCCCTGTTAAATCTATCGAGATCATCCCGCCATAGCTTTCGGGGACTGCCCCTTCGTCTATAACCGTCTTGTGTCATCCATTAACTACAAAAATGAACTTAAAACCTTAAATCCATAGACTGAATCTGGATACACATTTGTATAAGTTATTATAATGGTTGTTTACAAAGTGGTGGTCGCTGTCAGGACAGATAGAATCTTACCACCAGCTTTGAAGGCTTCAAAAACACAACTGTCTAAGTCTATATATTACAAATTCCACGGGTTGTTGCAATAACGTTAGATACAGGGTATCTCAAGACCGCGACCGAAAACGAAGCTAGGTGGTAGTATTAGTGACTTCAGACTTCATTATGATGAATTGCATGAATTTCATGGAAACTGAATAACTTTACAAAAGCATTTAATTTGAAATTAAGTGGAGTGTAATATTGTTTTCCACTATAAACACGAGTTCCTTATTTTACTTATTGCGTGTATTTTTTGATAAATTAAATAACAATGTTTATTTTTGCAGATAATACAACCACGTCAGACAGTAGTGTTGGTTAGTATAAAAATAGTATTAAGGTATTGTATAATGTTTTGTATTGTTATATTGACACGATTACAAGCGACTACAATACATCTGATGGAATAATAAAATACAAAAATGTATCCACGGGAAAGATATGGTTTTTATAAGTATACTAGCCCTAAAAATCCCCCACCTAGGCAATGGCCTCCCCCAAGTTCTTCCTGCTGAGAGCAATTTTCGTACAGTCCCTGTTAAATCCATCGAGATCATCCCGCCATCACTTTCGGGCTTCCATTAACTACAAAAATGAACTTAAAAACTTGAAACCATAGACTGAATCTGGTGGCACATTTGTATGGATTATTATAATGGTTTTTCACAAAGTGGTGGTCGCTGCCAGGTCAGATTGGATCTTATCCCCAGTTAAAAAGGCTTCAAAAACATCTGCCTAAGTTCCATATTAGAAATTCCACGGGTTATAGCAATAACATTAAGTGAGTCTATCTTTTAATAGATTAATTAGAAACCACCGTTTTATTTCCCGCAGATAATGAAGCGAATAACTCCGTCATTGGTTAGTATTTAAAGAATGTTTTAAGGTAATGTATTCAACTAGATTAAGTAAGAATAACAATCGCAGAGATGGCTTGGTTAAATGACAGGCTGAGGACAGACAGCAGCGTCACCAGGGCATCAAGCGTGGCAAATATCAACACCTCAGACCACACTTTTAATAAAGACAGGGAGGGAGCACTTGCCCGAGTCATTAGAAAATCTGTTCTACTAATGCAAAATCGTAAATGTTTAAGGAACATGGGGTAAGGACGAAAAGAGAAGATTAGCCATTATTAAACCCTCAGTAATGGCTTATTTGCATTGCATTGGATAGTGTTTTAGTTTCGTCAGTATGCTTTGGTGAGAGGCATTTACGAGTATTTTGTTATATTGGCACTGATTATTACCGTAGCGTTGTAAGATACTATCAAGATGTCGACTTATATTTCTCTCTCTTTCTCTTGAGCCACACAGCTGAACTTATGCCTCCTCATGGATCTCTATTCTCTACATCGACCTGTTAGAAGCAGTCTACATCCAGTGATGCATTTAATTACACAAATGGGTTGGAAATACAAACGAGTAGGAAAAGTAAACCTTGCATACATTATCAAGAGGGCAATGGAGCGACTGCTAATACTAACCAATGTATAATAATTTATTTTCTTCTTCAGTGATCTTCTCGGAAGAAGAGGGGAATGTGTTGGTCGGCTCGATGTTGGTGAACGACACTTCAGAAGATTACAACCTGGTCTACTCTGGGAAGTAGACCCCATGCAGCTAATTGCAATGCATAAAATTTCTGCATTTTACTTGTATCAATTCCTCTAATAAATGTTACGAGTATAATCAGTGAATTATGTTATTTTGATCTGCGTAAGTCTTGTGTTATTAATTCTGTTTATACTACCTATTTAATTTGTGACCAGGTCCAGGTACCGGGTGGCTTGATAGGAACAATTAACAGCCACAATACTAATCTGCATTTTATTCCTTGAAAGGAATAAAGTCAAATCATTCTGCAACAAGGAAACATATGATCGTGTGAGAAACATTCTCGCCTACACAGCCACCACTGCAACTCCTGTCAGCCAGGATCAACAGCACGCAAAGCATTGGCACCGAGCTCCGGAGGTCGGCGAGTCTTTTTGGGACACTAGTTTGTCTTTAACACGCGTCGAAATTAATCACGAAGAAAAGAAACAAATAGGAGGTGTTGGAAACAAATAATTGTCTACTTGAGAATGGAATTATGAAAGCCTTGAGGTTATTCAATAGACTAATGCAGGTACATTTCTATACTCTATATGTTCTGTATTGCTCTCGCCATCCACCGCCTAGTGCCCCGAAACCCACTAGAGTAAGAGCGAAGATAGTGCCACTGTGTAAGAGTGACAGAAACGAAAATAGCGGTACGTGTACCGCCGTCTTTGTTTTACTTATGGTAGGCCTCTCATATGTGAGAGACCGCCTGGGTAGGTGTCACCGCAATGACTATTTCTCGCGTCAAACAGCAGTGTAAATGCACTGTTGTGTTCAGTTTGAAGGACATTGTACCTAGAGTAACAACTGAACATATTGAGACTGATCTTAATATGTTTCAGGATGGCGAGTTCAGTGGAATGCCAAGCATTGCTTTGTAATTCATGGTGTCGTGTGGTTTTTCTATTGTCCATGAGCGGTCGTATCGCTTACCGTGTCCCGCCATTCATCGCTATAATAAAAAAAAATTCATTTTTTTCGTGATGTTCCTTCTATATAGGTATCTATATCAGCATACGTCTGGATGGACGGCCCGCGTGCGACTGCGGTCCGCCTCGTAACCACGAAAGTTGTAACGCAAACGAAACGTCCGGAAGTTAAAAAATGAAACCAAATCCGCGATAAAATCCGTAAAAAATAGTTTTTTTTTTTTTTCAGAATCAACAGTGACGTAATGCACAACTTATACGGGATTAAGTGTAGGGAGAAATCAAATTTCCGTGTGTTCGGCACGGTAAACACAGGGGCGCAAATATTTTTAGTTATTTGATCCGGGCTCATCCGGATCAGGATAACCGACACAGCTCTCTTTATTCCTTCACCCGGGCTGGATAAAATAGTGGGTTTGATCACAAACTTCATCGATTGATTTGACGCCTATTGGGTCGCTGTTAAGTCAAAATAACTGAAATGATTGTCACTGCTAATAGTATGTTTATGATAAATATAGAAAAAAAACGAATAACTAGAAATAATAAGGCAAAAATAGAAATAATAAGGCCACTTCTAAATAAGTAGGTATTAATTCACTTAAACCGAAAAACACATAAATTAGCGCTATCAAATAATATTTTATGTACTTAAACCAGCGAAGGCCAACTGTAAAATCAATAAGAAATGAAAATTAAAAGATAATGGAAATTTGCATGAAAGAGACTTAATTGGATATTATTTTAATTGTACACTTTCCTTATTGACACAATGTTAACGTCCAATTTTCAATAACATGTCTGTGTACATATGTGTACAGATGTTTTATAAGTTGTAGAATTTAAAAGGAATAATGTACTACTCGAGACAAATGAAACGCGAGTTAACAGATAGCTTATGTTTTCAGATGCGATCCGGAGCAAACGGATCGATAATATATTGATGTTTTTAAACATATGTATGTGTATTTTAGCCAAAAGAAATATATTTTGGCAAGTGAACACTCTTTAGTAAACACTTTAATACTTGAATACCGTAGCTACGTTTCAGGTCTTTAAATATTGGATGTCATGTTAAGAGTTTTAAAACCAAGCTGTAGCTATATAAAGCTGTATTGTATCAGACCGTTTACATCCCACTGCCGGGCACGGGCCTACTCTACAATCGACGGTACGATTGAGACTGGTACGGCGATAATGCTCACCACGCTGGCCTAGTGCGGGTTGGCGGACTTTACATACCATAGAAATTCTTACTTGAGATACCCTGAGATTTGAACCCACAACGACCATGAACGTGTAGGCAGACGCGTCTAGTCCGTTACCATACTACGGTGTTGTATACTACATGGACCTTGTGGAGACTAGGAAGAATTTCCGTGCTTTCCGGCGATTTTGCCATACCTATTATTGGAATCAAGTATTAACAGCTTACATATTAGGTCCCATTTAAATGTAATAATCACTATTCCGTGGTGCTTTACAGCTGGCTTCTCTGGCTGTAAATGTCTTTATGCGAGGTTGTTTGCCTCTTTAGTTCATTGTTTTGTCACCCGCTTTATTAGGGAGGGAAGTGGACAATAATTTATTTCCAACTCCTCCTATTAATTTAACTTTTTGATTGATTTCGTTGCGGGTTAAAGACAAGTTAGACATTCCCGGAGACGCGCTGAGCTTCAATGCTCAGTGTCATTAATATGCGTGCCACTGTTGATCCTGGCTTACAGGAGTTGCAGTGGCGGGTGTGAGGGCGGGACAGTCTCCTAGTCCGTTACCAATAGACTATCACGCACTTTGAAAAGCTAGTTTAGTATTTTTATTTTTCTATTGCTAGTTTCTTTTTGTACTCATTTATAATTGGCCTATATTCAGCAGTGGACTTCGTTGGGCTGAAGAAAAAGAAACAGAGAGGTTCTCTATTGTGACTTTATTGGGGCATAATAATTATTCATACTTTTGAGAAACATAATGAAAACTATTTTTCATTACTCTTAATTCCGTGTAAGTACCTGTAGCTTATAAAAAAATGTCTGTTGGTCTCTTCATAAATAACAAAGTGACAAATTACTTTCATTAAACTAATTTATAAATAATTATATCCTTAACTTCAAAATTTAGTCCCACCATATAGTAATTATAATAATTCTAAATGATCTTATGTAATAAGCGCGTGACAAAAATTGCGGAAAGCTATTAATGTGCTATTATTTAAAACACAGATTTTCTATTTATTACTACTACATACCAAGTGCCGAATCTACGATACATTCAGCTTTTATTTATTTTAATGTGCAAACTCTATATGTTCCAATTTGCTTTTCCTCTCATATTTCATCACGCAAGAAAATACGATCTCCAAAATCAGCACCAATAAGGATATCCAGTATCCTAAAGCCAGGATGATCAGGGGCGTGGAGAACTCCAGGATAGACACGGAGTATATGCTGCTGTCAGGAGTCTTGACACACGGGGGGCGGGGCTCGTCCCAACTCCACTTGATCCTGTTCATCAGACCCGACTCCAGCATCTTCCGTACCCTGGAACGGAGAAGTAGATGTATGATCAAGTGTAGGTATTAAAAAATGTTGTGGCAATAGTTAACGTATGATTACTAATACGACCAACTGGTGTATTGTAATTACCACCCGTGTTGTGAGCGTTCCATGTCAATAAAACTTATAATGTCCGACAACAGAAGGCCGATTATGACAGCCTCCGTGGCGCAGTTGGTTAGACGCCGCCAGTGAAACGAGAGGCCGCGGGTTCGATCCCCGCACCGAAACAAATGTTTATGTGATCCACAGGTATTTGTTCCGGGTCTGGGTGTTTGTGAGACCGAAAAGTCTCTCGTTGTTTCTGATACTTACGACACAAGACTCGATCTTAGTGTGGGGTCAGAACTATGTGTGTGATTTTTGGGTGTATTTATTTTTATTTATTTATCTCTGACCAATTAATTTTCTAACACGACAATTAAGACAGTATAAAAATACCCATAAGCCAGGTGATCCCTGTATGGCGAATGTTTCTTCATGATCGCTCCGAGTCTGTGGGGCGCATACATCGGCACATCCTGTACCTCGCAGATCTCCCTTTCACTGAAGGTGTTCTTCATCACGCCGTAGGATATGATAGTGTCCACGTGGAACGCGAAGCCGCCTTTCTTCACCATCGCCATTCCTTTCTCTGGGGCGAAGAAATTCTCCGAGTTGCCTTGCTTGATCTTCTTGCTGTACATTTCCAGGGCTACTGGGTCAGTGGTACGCTGTGAATTTGGTCAAGAATATTTTAGTAGACTGAATATTTTATAGGGTTCGCGTGCAGCACTGCAAAATTTCAGTGGAAGTTCTTTAGGTAAATTTAAAAGAATGACAAAGCGCGAAGAATTGACAGCCGTTGGAGCCGAAACGTTCTGGAGTGGAGGCCACGGTCAAGCAAGCGAAGTGTCGAACGTCCGCCTACAAGGTGGACGGATGACCCTGTTGAGGTTGCAGGAAGTCGCTGGATGCAGGCCGCTTCCAACAGCTCGATGTGGAGATCTATGGGAGAGGCCTATGTTCAGCTGTGGACTTCCTGTGGTTAATAACTAGATAGATAGAAAAGTATAACAATGCTTAGAAATTATATACTTCATTCTAGAAATAATTAATCCTAGTTGCCAATTGATCAAAGAATATTTAAGCTACGCCAGGGCATAGGATGAGAAGCTTCTGTCTCAAAATTGGACAACTATAAGCTGACATAGACCTAGAATGAGATGAATTAGTTTTATGTCAGTGCATTTATTACATAACTGCTTATACCTCTACTGATACAGATAGTTACAGTTTTCAATGATAATACCTTAAAATAATCCCGATCATACAACGCCTCTTCGACTCCAGCTCTCAAATTACTTTCCAACAAATCCTTTAGGGTTTTAATGTTCTTTGGCGCTTCCATTAGCAAAGTGGACACTACAGATGCTGTGTAGTACTGGTATAAGAGAGCTGAGTACACAAACGTGGAAAATATCAGTATCTTTATCGAAGTCGACTGCTGCATCAGGGATATTCCTGTAAATAAAACCCTGATTTTATTTATGATTTCAAAAGAAGGGATGTAAACTGTTACAACATAGATAAATATCCTTTTCCATCTTAAACTTTCCTCCTTTGCATCGATCTTCTAGTTACCATCTATCATTCTTCAAAAAACAAAATATACGAGTATGTCCGGTTGAAGAAATTCTACAAGTTTTGTACAAAAAACATATTTTTTAAATATTTCGTGTGGATATTTAAAAATCGTTTTTAGTAATTAATTACCTTTATGTTATGTACTACTTACGATCAATAATTCACCTAAAATCAGCAAAATCTCACCTTGCTGACAAAGAGCTCCCCAAAGACACAGCAAAGCGAGACTCAACGAAGAGTCCGCAGACGATGGTCTCAGGTATAACTTGAACATGACACACAAGATGACGGCAGTGAACTGAAGAAGGGCTACAATGCAGAACCACACCACCGTACTGAGCGGTCTCGTGTAGATCGTGTACAAACCGCTAGGGTGCTTCGGATGGCGGAAGATGAAGCTGTGTCTACGAAATTTACAAAAAATTTACTTGCTAAACTTAAAGTGTTTGTAAAGGATACATAACATTACTTAATACAACTAAAATAGCGCAATATCTTAGTGAAGATGGGAACATAAATATTATTACACCATCTGTGTAACACTCTTTGTTATTCATTTTCCCTGGGTATTCTAGGGATGGGCTAGAATCCTCCCTAACTACGGTGTTGCTAAATTATTATAATTTGTATTTAAATATTCTAACGCAACTTACGAGAGTATTATCTCTATGATCAATATGTTGCTGTAATTATAATTGTAATCGTACCTAGAATGCCATACTTCTGCTGTGTAGTCTATAAGCTCATTTCTATCACTTCTGAAGTAGACTGGCGATCCACCAATATCTGTCTCTTTTCTTTGAAGAGTGCCTACCATTCCGTCGAAACTTCCATTTCTTATATAGCCCCATGAATTAGTCCTTATAAGATGATATCTACAAAGACACATTATAATTTAAAAAAAAAGTTTTTCTGTTAAGGCAAATTAATTTATCTATTTTATCTCAGTTATTTTTAAATAAGTTACTCGTTTTACATATTCGTTTCGACTTTAATTTTGTACTTTAAGTTCAGGATGATAAACCATACATAATCGCTATCATTTGATTGAAAAAAAATATTGGTACAGTAATTACTTACGTCATATTGTACATATCTTTCAAATACATAAGCACCGTTATATACTTCAATTTATGCAGCGAATCGTAATCCAGATGATTGTTATGCATCAGGTAGTGCTCAAATGTCTCGTGCTCTAAATTCTTCAAAACAACAACTGCGCTTTTCAATACTACCCCACTCAAATCATGCCTTCTATGTTTTGTCTTCATTTTCAAGGTAGAATTCCAGTTTCCAATGGGATTTATTTTAAATACACCGTTCTTGTTAAACCCAGTATTGAATACTTCGTAAAGATCATATCCAGATTTAGTTTTATAAGCTACAGTTGCATCAGCGTCAATTTCGATAGGATATTTGGAAAGTTCTTCTAAAGTAGAGTTTAGCTCTTGAGTCACAAAAATCCAGATGAATGGAAACTGGAAATATATTCCAGATTCTGCACAATCAAGAATTCTGTTCCAATTCTCACAGGAGCTGTTTACGATTATACCAACTCTCGAACGGCTTTTAGGAATATTCATAAGCATCTTCCCATCTAATATAAAGTTGCTAGATCTTATGTTATGTTCGTAGAGCATTTTTTGAGAAGCAATGGCCACTTCTTTGCTACATTGAAACATAATAGTGTCGTGAAGATTTTTGTGCTTGAAGAAGTCCGATAGAAAGTGAATATCAGCAGCCAAAGAGGTCAGAAAGAATATGTTCAGTGGCGTCATCCTTAAATCCTAGCGCAGAATTAATGTAGACCTATTGATGAAACATTTGTAAGTAATTAGGCCACTTAATTAATAGGAAAATAATGGAGTAACATTTTTCAATTTCCATTTCATGCTTTATTGTAGATGTAGTTAAAAAACTATGGATCAAACAAACAATGAATCAGCTCAGTTTATGGTCCGTTCGCACTCCCACCATAACCATATATCGTCGGGACCGGAAATGCGTTACGGATTTTGGAAAATATATGGGGAAAAGCGAGAAAAACTAGGAGCATTATAAGGATTGTAGAATGTGTAATTACTTAAAAAACATTGTAATCGCTAACTGAAGAGAGGATAAAAAGGATAAAAATAATTTTAATAAATACGATATTAAAACATCTGTGTTTACAGTTGACAAACAGTCGTTCGACACTGTCTCTCGCGACATAACCAATAGCAAATAACTTAACACCCTTTGAAACCGAGAGAGCACGTACAATCCCTGATGAAAGGGCAATAATAACTAAATAAAATTATCCGATATTTATAAGTAACATCATCGAAACACATTTCACATGTTTGTTTTTTACAACACATTACATCTGTACTAAATAATTCATTTGCATAGCTAGTTTCACATTACTATAATTTGTAGTTTTAGTATTAATTAATTTTTATTGTAAATATTATAATCCAGTGGAGGGTAGTATGTCGTAGCTAGCCTCTCGCTGGGTACGTCATTCTATATGGATTCTCGTGTCCGCTTCGCAACTCATGGCGTGTGCTCCGCTGCCGAGCTGGATCTGGTGCGAACAGTGTTTGATGGGTCTACTATAGCCACCACCTTCGTCGGCTGACCATCCAGCTTCGTGAACGAGATTCTGGTCAGTTGGCTTGACGTATTTTACCTTTCGGCTAGAGTATCGTTTTGTTCGCTTCCGTATTGCCCTTATATGCTTAATTTGGGACGGCTAAAGTCGATGGTCGGTGGTGCTAGTGTCACCTTTGCGTACGTCTTCGAAATCCTAGCTATGACCTTATTTTGGCAGATATTAGATTACATTATGTCTCATAATTTCACGGATTATGCTTTAAACTTTATTGCAAAATTAAAAAAATGAGTCTTGACACCAGAACGCAAGCCATTATTCCTTTTAAAGTTGTAGAAAATGTGTACTGAATTTAAAACTAAATCTATAAAATCCAATTTAAGGTTGATCGCTCCCGTGATCCCAATAAAACGGTCCCAAACGGTAAAATCCCACCTTCAAGGATTTCCAAAGCCTCCATACAGTATATACAGGGTATATCAAGACCGCGACCGAAAACGAAGCCAGGAGGTAGTATTAGTGATATCAAACACAATGCAAGTAAAAATTTTACAAAAAAAAACATCAATTTTTTTTTTGTTATTTTTTACATATCGTCGTATTTGAGTGATTAAACATAGTTTTTCTAAAATAATGACGTACATCGCTTAATTTTTAAACACGCAATGGTACGTAGGGGTTTAAATTACTATTTTTGCAAAAACTAGGAATTTACCCCTGAAAAAAGACGATTTTTAAAAAATTGTAAAAAAAAATCCGGCAAAATTTTTAGCTGCATTGTGTCTGTAGCCGCTAAAACTACCACCTGGCTTCGTTTTCGGTCGCGGTCTTGATATACCCTGTATAATAAACCTTATATTAAAAACAAGAAAAATAAATCAATACTGACTGCCTCAGTGCCGCAATTGTACTAAGGTACGATTACAAAGCTGAGGTCCCGGTTTCCAATCCCGGGTCGGGCAAAGTGATATTGGATTTTTTATTACATTATCAGCCCGGAGTCAGGAATTAGTGCCCGCTATGGCGATAGGCTCGCACCCTATCACATCGTTGGACGGAACAAACAAGGTGAAACGTAGGTGTCCTGGTAGCACATCTGATTACCCCTTCTGGGGAAAATGCGTGAGTTTATATATGTATGTAAAATCAATAAATACTTACTATGAGTTTGCTGAGTTGCTTAAAGAGTCAACAAGATCAGGATAGTTGAGCTTGACAATGTAAAATGTCGCGGAGTCCTCATAATTCCTTCGATATTGCTGATAAATAAGGGTACTTGTCCACCACTAAATAGCATATTATGCCCGTGTTACGAACGTTTCAGAAATACAATATCGAAGTAAGAATTGCTATGTTATGTTACTGAATACAATATTTATATACTGTCGCTCTGTGATAGAAATATAAAAAGCGATAAACCAAAGCTAGATTCCAACTCGCATTCAAAAGACCTATCACTTAGTTAAAAAAATACTCTTGTGAGCTAGTACTGTCACCATATTTTGTTTGCAGTGGCCAGAGATCCTAAACCGATTTGCATATTAAAACAATTCACAGTATAAACATGACATTGATAGGAAAATTTCACCCATCAGCGATTCCGTTCATTATTAGCATAATAAATCGAAACATGTCAACTGCCTAATGGCTCCTGTCGTGGCGATTCACAATTGTCCTTTTTATGTAATTTAAATTTAATTTTTAAGCCTCTTTTACAAACATATTTGAATAATACAATTTGCTGGAAGTTCTTTTTCTGTCATCTGTTTTTTTTCTTCCCAATTACCCTTACATTTTAAGGAGCCAACATCGCCTATAAACCAACTGTTGTGACGTCAATTATTTAGTATCATGTGAGTTGAATGCTCTTCAGCCGTATTAAATACCACTCACTTTTAGGATGAGGTAAAACATCATTAGGATATCTGAGTACCTGAAAGTCCTCCATATGACTTTCAAAGGTATTTAAAATCATGCACTAGGCCATAGAATAGAACCTAATTGCATCAATCTTAGAGGGGGCACGTTATCAGCAATAAAATATAGTTGTTTTTTTTATTGCGATTAATGGAAAGACGAGCTTACCATTCGCCTGATGGTAAGCGATACGACTGCTCTTGGACAGTAGCTTATACAAACACTATGAATTATAAAAAAATGCTTGGCATCCCACTGCGCTTGCCATCGTGAGACAAAAGATGTTAAGTCTTATTATATCCAGTAGTTACTCTGACAATATTACATTATTATTTTTCCTAAATTTTTGATCGACCCCCAGTTTAACTCTTGGTTGTAGATAAATCCCGATTTCAGTAGTGATCACATCAGAACAACTGACGAAAACATCATGAACTCATTACTCATTGTAAACCGAATACATCGCATCCAATTCCTATAAAAAGCGGACGGCGACAATTTCTTCCTGTCTATAGTACGCAGTATTCAGGCCGCTCGGCACAATTTCAAAATGAAATCTACAAAGTTTACACAGCACTTTTCAACTGTATAAACCGCCATTCGTCCGGTGTTTAATTTATTATTTCGTCCAGCGTGGTTTAACCGTCTATCCATTGCGAAATTAACGGGAGGAGTTGAAATGGGAAATATTTATATTTATCCATACGTAGCTGTAATTTGATAAGGAGGGTTTCAGATCCAGGACGAACAATCGGCTGATTATGTTGCTTTCGATTGCACTTGGCAATATTATAAGCAAATTTAAATTCAACAATCGATTACATCTTTGTAACAAATACCTTGTGCAGCTCGCTGGACAGACAAAATTATTAGAAGTAGATATTAAAGTTACAATTGTTGTCTTATTGGCGTCACCTGCAGTGGATGTAAAGCTGAGGTCGCGGGTTTGGTTTCCAAATCTGATAGACTTTTATATTATACTGTGGGTCTACAAATGACAGTCAAATCACTACACACTTGTAAGTACCATGACGTCAGGAGTCAAGACGGAATATCGATTGGCAACAGACAATCAACTTCTTTACACAATTTTACTGACCTACTTAATTGTTTCTTCAGGCACAAGTCATTTAGTGATTCAACGCATTATACCAATACATAAACTCCAATATTGTCACTGCCATAGTCAATATACCTCAAAACATTAACTAAGCGCGCGATCCTTCCCCTGTAACGTAACTCCCCAAGGCCGAGCCCACTATATGAACCCAATTTATTCGCAAACATTATTATTCGAGACGCAGCATCTTCGATTTCATCTCGTCATTGACCGTCCATCCTAATTGATTCGGCTTAAGCTCCTGCCCGTCATAACAGAGGAAAACAATGTGGAGAATCCATTTTGTTGAACAGTATGGAACTTTGTGCCGTACATTTTTACGATTAACTAATATCCTTACATCGAACAACTTAAAAAAGTATTTTTTTAAGAAAGATAAAATATCGACTACTTCTTTAACTTGTAGCTTTTATACGTGTTTTTTATAATCAAAAATATCATAGTATAAATAATCCTTTTTACTGGTGGTAGTGTACCACTGCAATGTCTATTTCTCCCTCCAAACAGCAGTGTTAATGCACTGTTGTGTTCCGATTTGAAGGACATTGTAGCCCGAGTAACTACTGGACATAATGACACTTAACATCTTATTTCTCAGGATGGCAAGTGCTGTGGGATGTATTCATACTTTGTTTTCATGGTGTTGTTTGGTTTCGGTACTGTCACTGTACTGTTCATGGCAAAAATTACTTTTATACTACCACTGCTGTGTACGGAACTCCACAATAATCAAGAATTCGATTGAAAGTGGTCAGTGATTATTACTTCATTCATAGGGCACAACGTAGGTCTAATGCGTGTTGTGCGGACTAAGCATGGTACACGAGCTTCCTTACAATATGTTCACAGTTAAAGTGTAGTAATTGACTAACAATACATAAATGATGCCAAAAAGTCAGAGGTGATATGTAAAAAAGAATAAACAAATGAAACAAGCACATCTTTCCATTCCCAGCTTCATACACTGGAAGTTGAGCAATATTTCTTAAAGTTTGGACATTTTGCGAAACGCCGATAGCGTAATAAAGTTGAAACTTTTTACATCAAATCAAAGGAAATCAACGCTCAACTCGTAGTAATCTTTATAATTCTGAACTTCTCAGGCGTGCGTAAATTAATGATCAAAAAAATCCATGTGAAGTCTCTGATGTTGTTCATTCACCGTATTTTTACGTAAGGCATTTCATTATAATATTGTTAGCAACTTTCTATAGCCATTGGGATATTAGAGCAGAAACATTATCTGCGCCTATTAACCAAAAAGCAGGTAACAAGTAGAATAAGAGGAAAGACCGTGTTTTAGATAGTCGCCCCTAAAATCCTCCATTTTTGTCGATTCTGGACAGGTCCGGCATACGTTTCGTGACTGTCTTGTCACACCCGCCTTCTGGGTCTGCCTCTCTTTTTAAAGACGTGGTGCAATTCTATGGTCTATCTCAGCGACATTGCTTTCCATCACGTGCAATGCAGTCAGATTGCCGTGCCAAAAATTAAAAAAATTATTAAAGTATCAGATAAAGAAAGATTCTTTGTATTCATTACTAGACAATAACGGAAGGTTCTCGTGGACAGCGTTGCTTATTAATTTACATAAATATTTTACGCCACGGTGACCTAAGAAACCCTAATAGTCCAGATACGTTACTGATCTCTCCATCTCGGCCACAACTCATTTCGTATCAAATGATATTGTCTTTACCGCGCGTGTTATTACATTCGCCCGTTTTTATTAATATTCCGGCAGGTCTGCGTCCTACGAAGACTGGAGGAATAAAGGGCATTACTGTCACAGGACTCGCAGGATCGGTCTATATTCATTGTTAATTAAACCATCACGAATATATCCCATAGGGATTAGCAGACACTATGAATCTCAACTTTTCAAAATTATTTTTGCCAAGACCATTTATCATGAATATCTTCATGCCTTTTCGTTTGGTAATTTTGACCCGTCACTTGTTTAAAGTTTTTCAGACTTTAATTAGAAATCATCAATAGCTATCATGTTTTATTATTTTTCTACATCACAAAAACACATTTTTGAAAAATAATAAAAGAAATAATTATAACAATAACACAATAATGAGTAATTCTAATCATACATTATGCATCTTTTTTATTATATCCAAGTCTTTTTTTATCAATACCTTGAAACTTTTCACGGACTTTAATACAAAGAACTAAAGAACAAAAACAATGCTCGCAATACAATCCAAAATATACACACATATACACTTAAGAAGAAGTAAGACGCTATTCGAAACCAAAATTGTTTCTTCCTCGCCAGCTTGGTGTCTTTCAGTCCGTCTTTTAAGAAGAACCTTCTCAGACCAATGGGCCAGAGTCTCATCATCTCGTACCAGTCTATCCTCATTGTGTCGAAAGGGAATATGGCTTGGTCTACTGGGGACAGCTTCTCGTACAAGGCCAGGGTGTTCGCATCGCTGAACAGCCACTCGTGGGTAGTGAAGAACTTCATCACTTCAGACAACTTCTCCATCTTTGTGTATAGTTTTACGAACCTGGAAATTTTGATGGTAGTGTATTAGCATGGTTTGGAGTGAAGTCTGCAAGGAAGGGTATGAGTATTTTGGATACCGACATGTTGCATGGGGCAGAGTAGACAGATTATCTAATAAACGTCAAAAATCGTTGCATATAGACAGTTTCCAACAAATTCCTACGACGTCCATGCATAATGCGTCTTAATAGACGCGCTTTTTGAAATATGCCATCCACTCGAGAACCTTTTGTTTAAATATTAACCATCAGTGCTCCAAGCTATTTGCTGGGGCCCCTTCCGCCTTCACTTTACCATTGTGTATTATGATTAAAGCTATGGCTATTCATTTATCATACACATTAGTCAATAAAAAATCAATAAAATTTATTGCCACATTAGTCAAAATTGGATACAAATAAGGCATGACCATTAAATCTGATAAGAAGGAGAGTAGGCCTTCGCCCAGCAGTAGGACACTAACGGCTTAAAATAAAAAATAAAAAACTATCAATACAATTGCTCGAATTCCTCAACACCTTTATAGTTACTAACCTAGGTCTCCTTCTGAATAGTATACTAACGAAATCTAGTATGTAAGCCGGTATCAAATGCAGAAGCCAATGAAGGGTAATGTACAAATATTTGTTGTTAACATTTATAGCAGCAGAATACCACATGGCCTGTGGGGACACGCCGTTTGTGTTCTCATAAAGTTTGGCACTAGCTTCACCTGAAAAGACAATAAAAGTTAAGAATTTCAACATCTTTTAATGTCCGACCCACTTAATCACGCACATAGGTACTCCTAAACTCATATTTATATTTTAAAAAAACTAGAGCTTTTCGGTCTTACAACACTTACACTCGGAATACTTGATGATCACAGAAACATTTGTCTCGGGGCGGAAATTAAAACTACGACTTCTAGTTTCACATCCAGCGTCTTAACCAACTACACCGTCAAGCCATTAAATAATTGCATATTGAATATCGGTAACAAGATAACATAAAACATTTATATGGACCTACCCCAAGTCAATCTATTTCTGTTGGAACAAACTGTATATATCTTGATGTCTTTAAGTCCAGCAGCTCGTCTCTGCGCCGTCTCCCAACCTGCAGCGACCATGGTGTTGGTCACGAAATCCACGGGAATGAAGTCTATCGTGATCCTCGAGCTGCCGTAGATCATGTGGATGAGGCCCATTTTTATCCCGTGGCAGAGCTAAACAAATAATACAGCTAATAAAGGAACAACGAGGACTAACAACCCATTTGTTACACTTAGTCCTGACTCAACAGTAAGAAAAGGTTACCTTCCATAAGTTTTCAGTAGATTCTATCCGTTGGAAGCGGCGATTTTCTGAATATAATTACGTATTCCCATAGAATTATGGTAGCCTGATTGTATGAATATGCACAGAATGAATCTACAACTCGACATACTTATGTGGGTAATTAAGACGGGGCCATAACCCCTGTGTATTATGGTGGATATCCGGGCTACACAAATATACTATCTTTAGCAAATTCAGCGATAAATAATGATTTACAACAAGAACTCACCCCACTATGTCCAGTTATCGCTGTCTTGTCTATCCAACCCGGACGAGGCTCAGTGTAAGCATTTAAAACTGAAAAAAACAAATACAGTACAAAAAAATTGTTCGTTATGGAATAGTGTTCAAGAAATGGGATTAAATTAGTATTCAACCATGTTTAATCATTAAAATATTAATATTTCGTCAACACATAAGTATAATATGTGAAAGTTGCCGGCAAACCTTTCTTATATGAACCCTCGATTGTAAAGAAGGCCCGTGCCCTCCAGTTGGACAAATTAAACAGGCGTTATTGAAATTTGACTGGTCAGGTTAATTAATGTGAATACACGTGGATATGAACTCCTTCGCTGATCCAATACGGTTGGATGAATAGACGATCAGTCCAAAAAAACAATTTTATTTCCCATTCAATTTTAAACGCACGTTATTTTTCACAAATATTTAAATTATTCAATCAGAAAATGAAAAATTCCATCACATTATTTAACTTTTGGGAAAATCGCTCCAATCAATACCAAACAATAAAACGTTGTAAAATTTAATTAATATTATTTTTGTGGGTGAAATAACTCGTGCAGGTAAATTGAAGTGACCAATGATTTCAATATTGGTTACAACATGTGCTGTGAACCGTGACTTATTACACATGTACGTATACATATTCATTTTGGTATGATACAAAGTAATAAATTCAACGGTATATAAATTTTCCGGAACGCCAGAATTGCCCACTGAACTGAGAAAAAACACTCAGAAAACTTCACTGTAGACCTTTTTCCTCTTCTTCATGTTGGTTTTACGATTATGCTCATATGTTATGCAACAAGCCGAGCGAATAATTTCATTGAACAGTAAAACTGCAGAAACCAAATAATTTATCTCTCTCTCTCTTCCACAGTAAGCTACAGGATCTCCACAACGACCTGTTGGAAGGTCTTGTTCTGCAAAGTTGACAGACGACCTACTCAAAGTTTCAGGAAGTGGCTGGATGCAAGCCGCTTCCAACAGGTTGCTGTAGAGAAATCGGCCATTAGGCTTAGGTAATGTCCACGTAGCTTCAGTTTATACGTACGCTTTCGTTATTTACCATTTGTAGGCTTGCTGACAGCTTAGACAATCGTAGCTCTGTCCACCAATACATGATGCTTGCTTGCCACTACACTGATACAACAATGTCGCTTCGTGGACTGAGCTGCGTTTGTTTACAGGCAAGCTGCAAGCAAGCGTATAACAAGTAGCAATTGACGAAAGCGTGCGTATATATTGAAACTGTGTGGACAGTTTTTCAATCACTAAATAAATAATTTTTCCCAATATTGTGGACAAAAACAACAGATAACAAAAGAATATAACAAGAAATATTTTCCAGCCTGCATCTGTATATTAATTAGTTTAATGACTGTTACGATTAACAGATGGCGCTATTAAGAGTAATAACTCACCCGTGGCGGGCCGCACGACGCAGACGGGCAGGCCATCTGCCGTCGTGCGCAATAACTCCTCCGCTACAGCTTTAGTGAACGTGTAGGTATTCGGCCAGTCTTTCATCAAACTGAAATTTGAGTGATGTTTATTAATCAAGTAATTTTAAGTGTTTGTGTCAAAGTGATGATAGAATAGTGTGGGAGGAAAGGATCCGTTATAAATTAATCTTTCCCAGATGTCCTAAGAAACATTTAGAAGTACTCCAAGTTGTGAAATATAATTGGTTTCTAGAGGATTATTCGCAACCATCAAGACAAATAAGTTACAAAACTAAAAATAAATTTAAAAAAAACATGTCTGTTTAAATGGCTTTTAAAACAATAATAAATAATGTAAGTTTACAACCTAGCGTGAATCTAGTGAAATAAACTAATAGACCACCCTACTGCGTGTTGGCTGATTGTTGCCTCGTAGGAATGCTCGATACCCAAATAAAATGTGTAACAAAAGGTGGATTTTAACATTTCTCAAGCACCATTTTTTTATACTTTTTCTATTGCAATGAATGGTGAGACGAGCATGCCATTCGCCTGATGGTAACCGATACGACCGCTCATGGACAGTAGCAAAACCAAACAACACCATGCTTTACCAAGGAATGCTTGGCATTGCCCTACACTCGCTATCCTGGGACACAAAATGTTAAGTCTCATTTAATTACTGGCTACAATGTCCTTCAAACCGGAACATAACAGTGCATTTAATAAAAAATAAATAATAAATAAATACACCCAACAGTCACATACATAGTCCTGACCCCACACTAAGATCGAGTCTTGTTGTATTTACACTGCTGTTTGGCGGGAGAAATAGACATTGCGGTGGTACACCCCCAGGCGGCCTCTCACATATAAGAGACCTACCAGCGGTAAATATCATAATATATATTTTATCATAATATTTATTATATCATAATAAATACCCTGCTGTGACGCTGTCAATAACAGCCTCGTCAGCTGTCTCTGCTAGCTCTATCAACTCATTCGGCGGCATAGGACTCGGGTAGAATGCTTCTAACACGTCCTTTTTGTTGCGACTGTATGTTGAGTGGGAGTAAGCAGTTGACACGTGGACGTACGATCTGTTGACAAAGTATTTTAATGATAAGTAATAATTCACATACGTGTATCAAAGTAAGGTGGGTAGAGTCGATAGGATAAAAAAATTGAGCAAATTTTATTCGCATAACATCTAAAAGTAAAACAAAATCCAAAGCAAATTAACCAAGTAACAAATTCAAATTCAGGCTAAGTTTTTGAGTTCAAGTTTGCACCATAATTATTAAGTGCCTATATGTTTCATTATAAAGTGTCTTTATTAGAGAAAATTTATGAAATAGGTTTTCTATAGTATTTCGTTTCCTTTTAACAGTTGTAATACGTTCATTCACGGTTAAAGTATTACACAGCTTCTCTTTGATTGAAAGTCGGTCTATTTCCTTTCTTACCTTAATTTTGTGCACTCTTTCGCTAGGTAGAGCATTTCTCTCGCCCCCCGTACGTTGATGATAGTGGCCATTTTCAACGGAGTATTGAAATGTACTACGGCTGCGACGTGTATTACTATGTCTACCTGCATAAACAATTATATACATAAACTCACGCCTTGTTCCCAGAAGGGGTAGGTAGAGGTTCTTCTGGTAGTAATCAGGATACCCACGTTTCGTCTTTAATGTCCCCCCCTACGATAGGGGGCGAGCCTATCGCCATATCGGGCACAAATACCTGACTCTGGGCCGATTATAATGAATAGAAAAATCTAATATCACTTTGCCCGGCCCGGGATTCGAACCCGAGACCCCCCAGCGCTTTAACCGTAACGTAGTGCCAATATGCCACTGAGGCAGTCTCCATAAACAAGTAATATACAACTCATAAAAAATATATAAAAAAGACAATATGCTTAAATTAAGGAATTCAAGACTTCTTATATGAAGACCTCATATTTTCCTGTTTACATCTTTCTGGGTATATTGTGAAAATGAACTTAACTCGAAGTGCACCATACTTTTAATGTGCACTGTGGTGATTTTGAAACTTGAATGCGATTGCCATCTCTTCCACCAGCAAATACATCGAGCTTAAAAATTTATTAACTAAGTTCCTGGCAGTTAATGAAACTAAAAGTATCACAAAAATCATACCTCCGAAGTGAGTTTCTGGCGGTCACTGGGACTCAACCCCAGCCCCAGTTTGGAGATATCTCCGTTCACAATATCTATATTGTTTACAAAGTTTGGTTTCTTCTTGTGCAAATCTTCAAATATCTGAAGAGAACATAATACTACACGTTGTTTGCTATTTTGAGCTATGCTATCTTATACCTAAACATACATAAACTCACGCCTTTATCCCAGAAGGGGTAGACAAAGGCGTCACCAAGACACCCACATTTCGCCTTGTATGTTCCGTCCCATGATGTGATATGGGGCTAGATTAGTTGCTTGAGTGAGAGTGAGACGGGACGGGCGAGTTATAACGGGACGTTACGGGATGGGATGGAAAATTCCAAATAAAGGTAATTGCAAATAAAGTTAATCACGCAGACGAAGTTTGCGGGCAGAAGCTAGTCTATGAATATAAATCGTTGAAATACGAAATATCATTACCATATCATCCAGAATATCAGCAAGGCGTTGTCGTGACGTCTTGTCCTTAATTTGTCTCACTAACAAATACACTTTCTTTAACTTGCAAGATCTGGAAAAGAGAGCATAGATCTAATAGAAATTGTAACTGCATACCACAATCAGTTTCAATAGCCAAGTTATACAAATAATGCCAGAGAAATGACAAACTAAAATCATAAGAACTAAGATGGTTTAATTTTATAAGGTGGAAACCTAAACAGTAAGGAAGATATTTTTTTAAAGTGATATAGCCGCGCTGTAGATTAATTTCAATATACCACAAATAGGCCGTTTGCTGCGGCGTTTCATATAGTGACTAGAGATTTCAATAAGAGCACACTAATATCTAATTTTAACATTTAAGCCTGGAGCTAATGCCTCTTCAAAAATGCGGTTGTTTGTGGCTCCTGAAGGTCGCATCTTATATGATCCACCTTATTCGTTTGTGTCTTAGCTCTATTGCATATAAACATTCTTTTAAAAACTATTACCTAAATAATTTTTCCAATACATGTTTGCCTACAAACCCGGTGCCTCCAGTTAACAGAACTACAGCACCTTCATAATATTTCTGTATATCAGAGTTTCCTTTACGTATAGCTTCGTTGATAGGTTCGAGGCGAGGTAGCGCTGCATTCTCTACAGCTAAATCTGGATCCATGGTTCTAAAACAGTAATCTATAACATGATATTTGACGTGGGAACCATCGGTAAGAACTAGGAATAGAGCAGATAGTTAAAAAATTCTAGCCAGTCTTTTTCTGCGTGACCTTATCCTTTATATTTACTGGAGTTGCTTAGATAGAGTCATCTCTAACTTAGCTTTGACTTAGGTCATAAATATTAGAGCACAAATAGGCCAGCTGATCGGACACCTGGTACCACTGTTTTATAATACAGAGATTAGCTAATGCAATTCGTTAAGTGAGTGCGATTGTCAAAAACCCTTACTATGGCAGTATAATGTATACAGGGTATATCAAGACTGCGACCGAAAACGAAGCCAGGTGGTAGTATTAGTGACTTAAGACACAATGCAAGTAAAAATTTCGCAAACAAAATCGATAACTTCTTTTTGTAATTTTTTACTTATCGTCGTATTTGGGTGATAAATACATAGTATTCCTAAAATAATGGCCTGGCTTCGTTTTCGGTCGCGGTCTTGAGATACCCTGTATGTTTGACAGGATAAGAACCACAATGGTGGAAAACCATTTATCATAAGGCACACAGAGGTGTAGCATTTCGGATTCAGTCCGTTTTTAAACAAATTTCTGCAGGCGAGCATAATTGTCTAGAAGATTGCATAATGTTTTTTTTAGATTTACGCGAATTAATTACTTTAAAATAATTAGTTTTATTTTGTTTACGGATTTTATCGCGGATTTGATTTAATTTTACATTTTGAACTTCACGACACATTCCGATTGCTCTGCAGCTTTCTTGACCGTAAAATCCGTAAAAAATATTTAAATTAAACTATTTTTTACGGATTTTATCGCGATTTGGTTTAATTTTTACATTTTTTAACTTCCCGACGTTTCGATTACTTTACAGCTTTCGTGGTCACGTGGCGGACTGAGGTATTAGTCATCCGCTCAGTGACTGTCACAATTTAACCACTCTTAATTTACAATTATTAAATTAAAAAGTTAATTTAAAAAAGCTAACTAGTATTTGCGATCCGATCTACGCAGAAGGAGCTCACTGTGTCTTGAGCGGTCTGGCAGCTGGTCTTTTGGGTTCCGATTTAATTAAATGTAGAATTGGATCCCATGATGGTGCAAGCTTCAAGCCATCTTCTCTATTGAAAATTGGATGTTTTTTTAATTTTAATAGCCTCGCGAAACATCCTGGGCAGGAAACGGTGTTCTTTGGCGAGGATTTGGGGCTTGTCAAAGCGAAGGTAATGCTTGGAGCCTTCCTCTATGTGTTCAGCAACTGCAGACTTCGTTGAGCGTCGGTGTTTGACGTCAGCTATGTGTTCTTTTACGCGGATCCCTATGCTTCGTTTGGTTTGGCCGATGTAAGAGAGGCCACAGTCGCAATCAATTTTTAGTCGCATTCTATTTATCAAATCGCGATAAAATCCGTTTAAAAATAGTTTTATTTCAATGTGTAACATTCGCGTAAATCTAAGAAACCATTCCGTAAAAAATATTTTTATGTCAATGTCTAAAAGTTCGTAAAAACTGCTATTTTGGACTACCTGCATCAAACTATATGTTTGATGTTTGATGTTGGTCCAAAATAAAAAAAGTAACACTCACTGCTCTCAAATCCAGTTGCCAAATGAACTGAACACACTGAATCACTGCGAACCTCTGATGCACCGAGCACTAGAAATGTGAGTACAATGAGCATAATTAACCAGATTTACATTTATAAATAATGCATGTGTCATGGCCGTTTGTGTTAAGGTTCAGCTGGCAATATTAACAAATAATATTATTTTAATAAATTTTGTTGGCAAAGATCGTCATAAGTTTCTAGAAGGCTTCCAACAAGTGCCTCAGGAATTTTTTCGTGAAGGGTTGTATTCAGCTGTGGGCTGCCTTTAGCTTATGTTGAGAAGTTAAAAAAAAGATACTTAATATAGTTCAAAGTTTAGCATAATAAATAAATTTATATGAAGAAGGAACCTGTCTTAACTTAATATTCTCCAATGTAACCTAACCGAATTATCTTTCAGACCAAATCTGTCTTGATCGGAACTCTGTTTTTGTTATCACACAATCCCAACCCCTTAAGACCTAGGTCGTATCTTGTGGGTATACTACGAGACTTTTCGGTCCTACAATAACCAAACCAGGAACAAATTCTCGTGGATCCCACAAATATTTACCCTTGTATTTTGTACCCTTCCCTTATGGCCTTGTTTATAGACAGTTTTAAAACCTATTTTAGTTATCGAATGCTTTGTCTTCTTCGCTCAAACTGAATTCAAATTCGTTCGGAAGAGACAAAACATTTGATAACTAAAATAGGTTTTAGAACTGTCTATGAATAAGGTGGTTAGTATTTAGTTTCCCAGCTGTCTTAAGCACCAACGCTGCTCAGTCAAACATTCACGTTTGAGTAATGTATTTGCATACGTTTTTGAAGACATAGTTGGGGGTTTGTAATTAACAAAACAGTTTGAAATTAAGGTGAAGATAGTTAAACGCCTTATTGCGTAAAGAGGCGTGGTAGTATTCAAATTGGGAGGGATGGAGAACTACAAAGGACAATACTTAAGACTATTAATATTTAGTTATTTACTGGTAGAAGGGCTCTCATATGTGTGAGGTCGTTTGGTTTTCACCGCAATGTCTGTTTCTTCCGCCAAACAGCAGTGCCAATGCATTGTTGTGATCCGGTTTGAAGTACATAATGAGACTTAACATCTTATATCTCACGATGTCGAGCGCAGAGGCAGAGGAATGCCAAGCATTGCTTTGAGTAATGGTGTTGAATGGTCTTGCTACTGTCCATGAGCGGTTGTATCACTTACCATCAGGCGAAGGGCATGATCATATTGCTATTCATTGCAATAAAAAAATAGGCATCGCGAAGTGAATGGAACTTGGTGCTAAGCGCAATGACACCAAAAAAGAGTATCCATTACCGATGAACGCAATCTTTCGCCAGTCGAAATTATTATGCCATCCTGCTTAAATTCTTAGTCGCATATAAATATCTAGAAGTCATACAAAGAACCAGAAACTCGTAGTCGCAAAATCAATATTAAAAAATACATGAACTTCCTGACCTACCTCAAGTCAGTGTTAAATAAACATTACTATTCAATTATGTCGATAGTACAATAAAACAACTAACTTTCAAATAGCTACATAAATTACAAAGGATTTATTACGCAATTGTAAAGATTCTTATTATGTGTATGTTAATGGAAATGTGTGTAATCCGTCATTATATACAATTCCTAGGAAATGTATGTAATTCCTAAAATCGCCCGGAAATGTGTAAAATAAATTACATTAGACACATTTCCTAGGAAATCTATACATTTCCTAAATAGTAATCGGAAATGTAAGTAAATGTAAGTATTTAAGATATTCATTAACATAAACTAACCTAACCTAACCTAACCTACCTACCTACCATTGGAGAACAATGGAGAATGTCACATGAATCTTGAAAGGGAGCCCGAAATGAGCTTCTTGGACACCGGAAGGGTTATTGAAGTTATACTTCTTTAGGCGCGTTATGAAAAAATGATGAGATAAATTTTAAGATGCGCGCGTGTTAGAGTTGTATAACACAAAATACAAATAAAATATAATAATAATACATATTTATTCTTTATGCCAATATAATTTATTATATATCTTTCATAAACACAAATATATTCAAACACTGCTATACTTTAATTGATATACTTATAATAACATAATTATCATTAATTCACTATATTAACTATTAAAATTAGTAAAACAAATATAATTACTAAAGCAATATAAACCAACAATTAAACTCATCTTGTTAATGGTACTCAGAGCCAGATTTACACTGACAGGGGGCAGAGTAATGTCCTGCTCCACGACTCGAACAACACTGTCTCACTTCAAGCAATGCTGGTCTATTTATACCAAATCGTGAACAACCCCACTCTGCCCCACTTCTGACTACCCACATCAATTTGTATTTTATTGTACTTGTTTTCAAATTAAATTGATGTTTACAGATTCCATAAAATGTACTCATCTTATAATCTAAGTAATAAATGTATATATTTTAATCAGCAACATCTCATCTGTGACACAAAATAATTAACAGTATGACGTTAGTTCTAGGTGGCATGATAACTATGTTCAAGTTGTATATTTCACAACTGTCAAACATTTCATGTTCATACCGTCGATACAGTAAACTCTTCCCTCACATTAAAGAACGTATTTAAATAAATGTTTCGAATCGACAACATATATCCACAATATTCGAATAATGGCGTATTTTTGATTTTAAATATGTAGAATAATGTCACTAATGAAAAAGGATTGACATTTTAATTGGTTGTCAAATATTTATGCGTGAGTTCAGAAAGGAGATCGGTCGGATTGTGCTTATATACTTTTTCAAATGCTCCAATATAATTGAGGTTAACTATCCGTAAGTATTATTTATTGATATAAATTAAAATACTTTTATTTAATATAATTAACACTAAATATTATTAAATTATTAATGTTAAATACTTATTATTGGTTATTTAATATTTACAAAATAAAGAAATAAATTTAATAAAACATTTAATAAAAAGTTTGTGATAAAAATTAAAATTGAACATCAAATTATAATATTAAGTTTTAATATTTGCTATTAAATTGAATAAATAATAAATATTTATAAAAATAACTAAATAAATTTAATGAATTTTTTTTGATAAAAATGAAAAGTGATTATTAAATTAAGAAATCAATAAAAATATTTAAAACATGACCAACCTTAAATTCAATTTTTGAATTTATCGTATCATATTTTAGTTATCATAAGCCACTGATAACTGAAGTTCCGATTCAGACATTACCGGAAGATACTATGGAAGTGGACATTATTTAATTAAAAATACAATTCGAATAATAAGACAATTTATGTTAGACTTAATGTAAGAAAATAAATATTTATTTATTTAATTTTTCAAATTTAAACTGAACTTTGTTGATTATCCTTTTCCAATCTTTTTATTATTTAATTGTAATTAATTATTTGCATGCAATTAAAAATTATAAAAAAGTATAACTTCTCACGCGCGTACATAAGTACACGCACCCATTTTTTTTTAATTAGTAACATAGGTAATATAAAGATACGAGTATTATAGAATTTACCGCTATGATTGTTACCTGTGATAAAAAATATTACTCTCATTTGAACAACGTGTTTTATTACAGAAACCATTATTCTTATACATTTCCTAATACGATATTGGAATTGTATAGAATGCCTAGGAAATGTATACATTTCCTAGGATATGTATGTATAAAATAATTATTGAAAGAATATTTTATACATTTCCTAAATAGCTTCGGAATTGTATACATTTCCTAGGAAATGTATACAATTCCTAAATTTCATACATTTCCGGTAACATATATATTATGTGTGTATAATGTAATAACCACGATAACTTCTACGTATTAACTATGGAGCAAGCATTATTGTGTTTGAGACATAAGTTTTGGTACAATAAAAAAGGAAAACATATTCTTAAGATTGTTTAAAGGATTAATATTCAGATGAATATTTTCCCAATACATTAAAGCAGACATTTTAATGTACTTATGGTTTGCTTCTTCAATTTAGTTTTTACCCAGTGAAGACATCTAAAAGTAGGCTAGCAAAGTATTGGAAAGCATTTAGATAAAGTCTTTGGAATGCCACTGTAAAAACAATGTCATTAGCAATGAATTTGTTCCGATCCCGCCCAGAAAAAAATTATAGGCACGACACCTCCCATAGCTGCTTTGGGTATAACTTACCATTACGATCGCTTGAATAAGATCTTCCTTATACCCCGTACATAAACATTTATAATGCTGCCCGTATTTTTTTTTCAATGAATGGCGAGACACGCCATTCACCTGATGGGAAGCGATACGACCGCTCATGGACAGTAGCAAAACTAAACAACACCACGAAAACAAAGCATGACAACATCCCACTGCGCTCACTATCCTGAGACATTAGATGTTAAGTCTCAATATGTCCAGTAGTTATTCAAACTGTTGGTAATGGACTAGATGCGGCTGCCAACATGTTCCTGGCGAGCGCGGGTTCAAATCTCAGGGCACACCTCTGACTTTTCGAAGTCATGTGTGTATAAATATTTACCACGCACTATAACGGTGAAGGAAAACATGGTAAGGAAACGATATCCTTAATATCATAGCGATTTGTAAGAATTTCCATGGTATGTAAAGGCCGCAAACCCGCACTAGGCCAGCGACATGAACTATATGGCCTAACCCTCCAATTGTACTCTTGATTGTAGAGAATGCGCGTGCCCAGCAGGACGTATATGGGCTTTTAAAGACAGGCTTAATTATATCTACCCCTTCTGAGCAAAAGGCGTGAGTTTATGTATGTATGTATGTTAATTGTGTTGACTGATACGAGAATAAAAGATTTCATTGCATTTAGCATCACATCTAATTTATTTTGTGTCCGCATAAAAATAACTTGAAAGACAGTTGTTTATAATTAAAAAAAACGTCCATCAATTTAATCGTCGATGGCTTTTGATCTTAAAGTTAATCATGATAGATACAATCTGCGACATAATTTTATTGTACAATTAATTACAACTTTATCTTAATTAAATAATCTGTAAAAGCGATTATTATTTGAGGTCATCTTTTAGTGTCAATATAAGATGAAAATACCTGAGTAGTTATATTATGATATGTCAAGTGATGTGACGGGATAGAAAACCAAGAAAACACGCATATGCGAGAACCTTGCTGTAGCATATCAAAAACATTGACAGTCTCCATGGCGCAGTTGGTTAGACACGGGCTGTGAAACGATAACCCGCGGATTTGAACCCCGCACCGAAGCAAATACTTGTGAGATTCACAGGTATTTGTTTCAGGTCTGAGTATTTGTGAGACCGAAAAATCTCGTATTTCTAATACCCACGAGCCAAAACTCAGTCTTAGAGTGGGGTCAGGACAATGTATGGACTGTTGGCAGCATTTATTTTAGTCTTTATTTATTTAAAGCTACAATGCGGGTCGGCATGACTGTCACCAATATTTTAGGAAAACCGACGTAAAATAGAAGCGTTGCTATGGCGTCTCGTCATTTGGTGCACAATATTGAAAATCCCATCATAACTTAACCGTTAGTTTGTCGTGTTTCTAGCTTAACCACATGGATTTAGATATTTACGTCAATGAACATGATTTTGAAATTAATTAGTTTTAAATACTTAGATGCATTTATTATTCCGTGCATAAAAAGGGGAAGTACAAAATCGGTCTCTCGAACAGAAAACAAATAATATTTTTTCGACAAATAAATGTTTTAGCAGTGGAAATACTATTAAATTACAAAATTATTGATCATATTTTTTTAAGATGTTCTTTTTTTCTCTCAAAACGAAATATATTTATGCTTCAAACGGGAAAATGCTTATGTTCTATACGAGTATGGACACAAAGTATAACTAAAACCAGCTTAGTGCATGTTTGTTATTCATTATATTGTTGGATATTTAGTACGGAACCGTCGATGCGCGACGCCGCTCGCCTCGCCTATTGTTTTCACACGTTATTTTAGGAATTAAACATGACATTCTCACAATAAAAGACATAAAAATCATTCCGGTTTTTGTTTTGTTAGTTGCTATAGTTAGATGAAATAATTATGCAAGGTCAATTCAATTATATATTTAGAATATTATTTGATGATAACCACATTGCAGTTTAGAGTTCTTTATATACTGGTGATTATTATCATAATTATTAGAACTACACAAGAAATACAAATTACATTGCAAGCTTAATTTGGCCACCTATATGTCAACCGGGCCGTACTGGGCAATTCAACTTCTTTACTGGTGGTAGGTCTCTCATATATGAGAGGCCGCCTGGGTAGGTACCACCGCAATGTCTATTTCCCCCGCCCAACAGCAGTGTAAATGCACTGTTGTGTTCCGGTTTGAAGGACATTGTAGCCAGAGTAACTACTGGACATATGGAGACATAATATCTTATGTCTCGGGATGACGAGCGCAGTGGACTGCCAAGCAATGCTTTGTATTTCACGGTGTTGTTTTGTTATCTACAGTGTCCATGTGCGATCGTATCGCTTACCATCAGGCGAATAGTATGCTAATCTCGCCATTCATTGCAATATTAAACATTAAACTTTCGGTTTAACTCAAAGTCAATTGGCTGAAGCAGGAATCAAGTCCAGAACATGCTTCACAACCCATAAACTACCACCAGAACTTACTACACTAATGAGGCCATTAAAAAAACAAGTTTTCATGTCTAACACCACTCCCTTCAAGACAGTGTTGGTCAAAATTAAAACGTAGATCGTAATCAATTACCGACGGGGGGCGAAAACTTCCCCTTGTTTTATTTATTAAACCCCGCCCTCGGCCCGCTAAAATTAGAATTGTCTTTGTAAATGTCTACCGAATGGCGTATTTAGGATGGTTAGCAATCGATATAATTTAAAGTCGAAAACGAGTAAAATATGTTTCAGTAGTAATTATTTTACAAGTGGTTTAGGCCAAGTGCGTGGTGGCGGCTGCCAACTCGTTCACGGTGGTCGCGGGTTCAAATCCTAGAGCACACCTCCGACTTTTCGGATGTGTGTATTAATAGTCAATCACCACGAACTATAACGGTGACAAACAAAGTACTTGGTTTTGCGAGGCAAATTATAAACATTCTGTACTTTTTTAAATATAATAATAAATTAAAAAAAAAATAGAAACTAATGAGGAAACCTGCATACCATAGCGATTTGTAACAATTTCTATGGTATGTAAAGTCCGCCAACTCGCACTGGGCCAGCGTCGCGGACTATATGGCCTAACCCCTCTTAAGCATACTCTCGATTGTAGAAGAGGCTCATGGCCTACAGTGGCTGATTCATATACATATACAATAATTATGTTAAATGTGGTAGAACCTTGCTGTATGTAGATTATAAGTGGTATAGTTTGTTTTAGACTGCCTCAGTGGCGTAGTTGTATTAGGGTACGGTTACAAAGCTGAGGTCTCGGGTTCGAATCCCGGGTCGGGCAAAGTGATATTGGATTTTTCTATTCATTATCAGCCCGGAGTTAGGAATTTGTGCCCGTTACGGCGATAGGCTCGCCCCCTATCACATCGTGGGACGGTACATACACGGCGAAATATGGGTGTCCTGGTGGCACCTCTGCCTACCCCTTCGGGGATAAAGGCGTGAGTTTATGTATGTATGTAGATAGTTTTTTTTTTAATTATGATTGTCCTTATAGGCAGCCGAGCTAGCAGTCCACCTAATGGTAAGCGGCTACCGCTGCTCGTGGACCTTCGCAGTGCCAGGGGTCCAGCACATCAAGGTCGCTGCCTAATTTAAGGAGAGTACTCTCTTTAAAAAGAGTTTAGTTTAGATTTTCAGTTTTCTCTATAAAGTGTTAATGCTACGGTGCTAATCGCCCCTACCGTGGTGGTACACAGGTAAGATGGAGGTTTAAGATCGATATCTATATCAGCCCATATACGTCCCACTGCAAGGCACGGGCCTACTCTACAGTCGAGAGAATCGATTGAGAGTGGTTAGGCCATATACACACATAACTCCGAAAAGTCAGAGGTGTGCCCTGGGATTTGAACCCGCGACTACCGTGAACATGTAGGCAGCCGCCTCTGGTCCGTTACCAACAGGCCACCACGAACTTTTGGTTTAAGATAATACCAAAAAATGCTATTGCATTTCGCTCAATAAGGTAGATTGCCAGACATCAAAGCTAGTTATAGAATATACGAATCCAAAAAGCATCCACCGTACATGGTGAGCGAAAAATTGTCATAGTGACCCGCGCATGCGCACCGCATTTTGGGTTCAGCTTGAATATGTTTGGTTTCGGCCACGCCGGAAGTATTATGATCACTGGTGAGATTACTGTTACACCAATGAATTGAAACGCACTTACCATCTTAAAGTCCCTGTATTATGCCAATAAATAAAAATAATAAGGAGATACAACTTAATATGTTAGTTAATTATTAGTTGACTAACAAGTCAAGATTGTTTGAGATTGCAAGTTACCTGGATATTTTCTGTTAATTAACGCTTACTTTAACTTAATAACTAGAACTTTTAAAAAATATGTAATTTATGATAGTAGAAGTATATTCGTATCATGCATCATGTGTCATTGCTAAGTTGCGTTTCCACCACGCTGAAGTAGGTCAATACATGGGGCAATCTATCTGAGCAACAATACAATTACTAAGAGGCGCATTGTAGCCGACAGCCTCGGTGTCGCAGTTGGTTAGACGCCAGCTGAGAAACGAGAGGCCGCGGGTTCGATCCCCGCACCGAGACAAATGTTTGTGAGGCCCACAAGCATTTCTCTTGGGTCTGGGTGTTTGTGAGACCTAAAAGTCTCTCGTAGTTCCTGATACCCACGACACAAGACTCGATCTTGGTGTGGGGTCAGGACTATGTATGTGACTGTTGGGTGTATTTATTTATTATTTATTTATTTATTTACCTTGTATTTCCAATATAAAATAGACGAAGAAAGAAGAAACCTTGGCCCAACAGAATCATACATCATCATCATCAGCCCGTTGCAGTCCACTGCTGGACATACGCCTCTCTCAAGGTCCGCCACAGATCCCGGTCTGCTGCTTTATGCATCCAAAATGAATGAAATGAACCTTACGATTGTAACTTTTCAAAAACCAAGCAATTCAAGGAAATGCCGACGTTAAAACAGAATAAACTTCTCCAAGTAGGAACGCGATCAGATACAACAAGCAGTGTTTTTCACGCCTACCCTCCGGCTAATAGGAAAGCCTGCTTGAACGGCAGCGACGCACGCAGAACTGCTGTACTTACAATTTGTAATTTTCCAGGATACAGAATATTTTTTCACGATACTCGTATTCAATTATGTTCATTTTTTTCTCCATGTTCCATTCCGTGGTTTTCTGTAAGAAATTGGCTAGTGCCATGAGACCGCCTATAGCATATAATTGGTAATATATGTATTATTTGATATCGAGGCACGAAAATATCCCAAGATTCTGGTATGTACCTACGACATAAGAAAAGCTATGTTATTATTACAAAAAATCATCATATCATATTTTATGAATCCTCCGTTTTATTATGTTATTAAAAAACATTAACACAAGTCAATCCAATTAAATATCATTTCAGTTTTAAATACACTCAAAGAGTAGAAAATACAAAGAAACCGTGCAATAAAATGCCAGTACAATAATCACCAGTCCAGAGTTAGTTGGTGTAATGGTTTCCCTACAGACAAACCGTATAACCGCAAGCTATCTTCACTGCGATCTCACTTCACCTACCTAGATACAGGCCGTGATATGAGGGAATATACGAGGGTGAAATTGGTGGGGAAACACGGCTGTTTACTGTCTAATGGTATTTGGTAACCATATCGTGTATTTTGTAACTTGCATGTGAATATATTTCATCGATCCCTGGTCATGCCATGTGATCAAATTGGCTTACTTCAGTATTCTGTACGCAATTTACAGACCTAACAATCCTTGACCTTTGTCTGGTATCGAATACTATTGTGAAGAATCTTGCGGTACAAAGAATTTTCCAAATAAAAATTAAATCTGAATTTTCCTTAGCAGGGCTAGGCCAGCGTGATGTATAACTCCTCAGGCGAAAACTATTCCCAGAAAATAGGGCATATTTATTCATATATGTATGTATGCCTGACTGCCTCGGTGGCGTAGTTGTATTACGGTACGGTTACAAAGCTGAGGTCTCGGGTTCGAGTCCCGGGTCGGGCCAAGTGATATTGGATTTTTATATTCATTATCAGCCCGGAGTCAGGAATTTGTGCCCGATATGGCAATAGGCTCGCCCCCTATCACATCGTGGGACGGAACATACAAGGCGAAATGTGGGTGTCCTGGTGGCGCCTCTGCCTACCCCTTCGGGGATAAAGGCGTGAGTTTATGTATGTATGTATGTATGTATGTAAAACTAGAAATTGCACCGCAGCGTTTCCGCGCGAAATATTCCCCCGTGTGTAATTAAAACTAACTCATTTGACCTACTACTGCTAAGCATGTGTTTACCAGAATTCGTTCCAATTATCACACTGTATTTGATACCTAACATAATGATGATTGCTTAAATAAATCTAAATCACTACAATCCTTTGACTGACTCTCACAAATATACCCCATCTCGTCATCCTATAAAATAGTATGACATATTAAACCAGCAAAGCTCCTTATGGTACAACTGCGAATACAAATTAAAATATACTTATGTAATACTTCCACCACTTCTGACAACTTACCAGTTAATGTTCAAGGAATATGTGTTTTTCATCGTCATTACGCTCCAGGCAGAGCGGCCGCGTCGTGGTCACTAAGCTTTTTTCTGAGTATGATATTGCTCGCCGCACGATCTCTCTCCATCTGCCTCTGTTGGACGATAATTAGGTGCATTCGTTTACAGGACATCTAACAGGCCTAAAGGAAATATGTACATATCTCAAATTTTCCCAAAAGCATCGAATGAAACAACAGCAACACAACAACAAAGCACGTTGCCGTATTAATTCAACTCTATCAAGGCCGTTTGATTTATGTGTTTCCTAAGAAATTGAATTGGAAAGTTGGCGCTGGCCCTAAATCACGGGCTTACAGTGCTATCAGCCGCGCCGCTAATCAATTCCACAACTTAAACACAAGCCCTTAGATATTGCGTCTTGGAGATAATTCCTTGGTAAAGTGTTTGATCTCTTAATTCTTTTTTATTGCGATGAATGGCGAGACGAGCATGCCATTCGCCTGATGGTAAGCGATATGATCGCAAGTAGACAGTAGTAAAACCAAACAATACCATGAATTACAAAGCAGGGCTTGGCATTCTACTGCGCTCGCCATACTGTGACAATATGTTAAGTCTCATTATGACCAGTAGTTACTCTGTATGTATGTAAAAAATTTACGACATCTACAATTTCAACAACAGTTTCTAGACTGGCACAGGGAGCCGGAAATGTAGATAGACCGTGATCCGGTGTCGTGACCAAACCTCGCCACGCCGAGATTACATCGCCAGGACATTGTTTCAGACAAGCGGCCTATTTAAACATTCCCATTTCATTTGTGTCTTGCGTGGACTAACAAAGCTATTGTACTGATGGTAATGATAAGCGAAAAAGAATTAGGTACCGTAAAGTTTTTAACCAAATTATAAAGAATTATTAAGAGTGTGGCTTTCGACTTCTACGATATTTAGAGAAACTATTAGTAAAACGTACAAAAGTTCGAAATAAAAAACAAAGAATGGCAACGCAACAGTGTTATGGTTTTTCCTGGATTGCGATGACTTCACTTTGCCTCCTGTTCAATCAAAAGTATGCCAATAATTTAACAACGCCATCTATCCTCCGTGCAAAACACTAGAAAATCTTAATTACCCAACAGCATATAATTTACCGGATAACTGTAACTGATTGAGTTTTAAATACACCAATTTAACTGCACAGTCAAACGGCAATCATATTAGAGTAGGTTCGCTCCGTGTAGGGTAGAAGCGAAATTACCCGGCGATACGGAACAATAACCGGGCAAGTTAGGAAATACCGAGTCAGCGGGTTCCGCACGTGATATAATTTTAGGATTAGTGCGGGTGTGAATTTTAATAGCCGCTTGGATCGGGCCCGCTTAGGTTTGAGTGTAGTCGAAGATCACTCCAGCGGAATAGTTGTAGGCCAGAATTATAGAGCTCATTACTGAGATGCAAGATGACTTTTGGATAAATTTACTGTGAACGACCTCTACCTTCTATGGATATCTAGAATACTAGTAGAATCATCAAGACTTTGTTGGTTCATGCACAAGGCTTAGCGGAAATGCAGTAACTTGTTGAAATATTTTTCTTACCTCTACTTATTTGACAAGTTGGCACTATACAACATTATTTCCGTTATATTTGCGACCAACTTCCTTACACGCTTCAACTCTTTTACTGCAATATTTAATAAGGCTTCAACCACGCTTTTATTCCAATGTGTAATATTCTAAACATAAGAGACTATTATACGATGACCTTAAAGATTTAGGATTGGTAAAACTTAATACCTTCCATGACTACCATTGCCTATAACTTCTTAATTTTCATCTTGCCCTTTCCCAACACATTCGGGGATTCAGTGAAGCATTTATTTTACATTGCCAACTACACTATTACCTAGTCTTATTCTGTAATACAATTTTAATCAAGGAACAAGGAATGGTTTCAATGCACCGCGAGGAACTCTAGAAAAACAATGATATTCTCAACGGTTGCATATGCAAATTGGAGCTGGGGTCGTTCCCAGCCCGCTTTGTTAGCGCCGATGCTATTACTTTTTTAATTAACACCGCTAAAGCGATCGTTTCACTAATACTTGCAGTTTATTGTAGTGCATTTCTTACGCTGCGATTTTTAGTTTTAAATTGTGTTCTTTGCAGTGTGCTGCCGACAGCGTTTCGTTTGGTGGGAGAATACTTTATGGATGCGGAATATGGAACGGAACACACAAGGCAAAATGTGGGTGACCTGGTAGCTCCTCTGCCTACCTCTTCTGGGAAAAGGCGTGAGTTTATGAGTTTTAATCAGAAGAGTTTAATGAATTTAACCAACAATTACACAGACCTCTCTACGGCTAGGTTAACGTAGGATATAGTAGTGACCAAGCCTTTTGTTTCGGCTCGGTAATCGAACCTGTAGTCTCCTGAATCACTGCCGGTATCTTAACCAAATGCGCCATGAAAAATTTCAAAACCCACGACCTTCGTCATAGCTATTCGGTCCTTTAGTAAAACCATTTATGTAATATTGTTAAAGGTACTTTAAAATTGATCACAGAAATGAAAGAAATATGTTTTACAAAATCGTTAATATGTCTTTAGCATCAGATATCGGTCTGTTTTATGTTATCTTCTGACATGTTTAATACCATCCCTTATATTTATTCGATATGCGGTTCACAGAGCCTCTGGCACACATGTATTACACAGTCGTTGTAATCCACGAAGATGTGGAAATTATCAATATGAATATTCATTATTTATCTTTCGTAGTCAACAAATTTAATTTCGCAAAGTAAATTACACACAAAGTGCATGGTGGCATGTTGGTAACGGACCAGACGCGGCTGCCTTCATGTTCATGGTGGCTGCGGGTTCAAGTCCCAGGGCACACCTCTAGCTTTTCGGAGGCATGTGTGTATTGATAGTCAATCATCATGCACTATAACGGTGAAGAAAAACATCGCGAGGAAACCTGCATACCATAGCGACTTGTAAGAATTTCTATGGTACGTAAAGTCCGCCAACCCGCACTAGGCCAGCGCGGTGGACTATATGGATTAACCACTCTCCGTCGTACCCTCGATTGTAGAGTAGACCCGTGCCCGGCAGTGGGACGTATATAGGCTGATACAAATACAAATTACACACAACAAAGCAAATTAAAACAAAAGCATTAATATTTTAAAGAAAAGTAGAGTATAAGAGACATATTTACATTTAAGATCTGGTTCTTGGCCGGTTATTGACACCAACAATACAACAGATAATCGTAGAAGTGTTGATCTGTTGCTACAAGCCAATTCTAATGAAATTATTCATACTACGATAGAATTATTCTAGAATAAAACAAATGAATTAATATGTTAATGAAACAATAGCCATTAATTAAAACACAAATATAAATCAAAATCAAACAATAAATAGTTTTTGAGTAATAGAACAATGGCTACTGCTGGCAAGTGACAGCGGTTGTTCGGCTAAATTAAAATCTTTCATATTGATAAATTGTTTTAAACAACTCATATAATTATGCCACCCAGTGATTTTCATACAAGACCTGGACTAATATGAGAGAATAAAGAATGAATATTATTAAAGTTCTCGAATGGAGGCCACGTAGCGGAAAGCGCAGCGTAGGACGTCCACCCACAAGATGGTCAGACGACCTGGTAAAGGTGGCGGGACGTCGCTGGATGCAGGCTGCCTCCAACAGGTCACTGTGGAAATCATTGGGAGAGGCCTATGTTCAGCAGTGGACGTCCTTTGGCTGATGGATGGATGGATGGATGATGATTAAATAATAAATAAAGCTAAGGTTGTAAGCATTTTTAAATATATCTACATAATTTGACAACAAATATAGGTATATTATACTCGTATATTAACTGATGAAATTATTATGATTTCATTTTTATTTCTTTGTTTTTTGGCAATTACCGACACAGTTCAATTATGTGTTCAAGATATAAATTCGAAAATATATTTAATTAATGGGCGAGACCACGAAGCTGTGACTTCTAAAGTTAGGACACGTAGATCTGGTATGGGAAATAAATTAATTACTTTTATTATTTTATAAATCACAAGCCCAGCTTTTCATCCCGTGTGATACCATAAAATCCGCCATACATTGTAAACATGAGATAAAAAAGATATGATCCAATAAACCAAAGGATTACGAACCCAAAATTTCCTAATCCGGGACAAATGATCCGGAAAAGGGAATAATTTTAAAGTGATTACCGGTCCTTTGACCGGACGGGCTTTCATCCTTTAAAACCAATAGCGAACGATAACCGGGTGTATGGCTCGGCCGGGTGATTTACCGTCTCCTCGGGAACTCGGCCCGATTAATAGAAATTTAATTTACATGGCGGCCGTTTAGGCGCGAGCATAGGAGATTGGCGATTATAATAAATAAATAAATACACCCAACAGTCACATAAATTGTCCTGACCCCACACTAACATCGAGTCTTGTGTCGTGGGTATCAGAAACTACGAGTGACTTCTCGGTCTCACAAACACCCAGACCCGAAATAAATACGTGTGGTTGACACAAATATTTGTTCCGGTGCGGGGATCGAACGCGCGGCCTCTCGTTTCACAGGCGGCGTCTAACCAACTGCGCCACGGAGGCTGTCAATAAAACCGGAGTAGCTTGGTATATTTTGTCGGCAATGCATGTTACGACCAAGAAGCAGTGTAAACGTTGTGTTGCAGTTTGAAGTATCCAGAGTGACTACTGGACATAATCAGACTTACACATCTTATGTTTCAGGATGGCAAGCACAGTGGAATGCCAAGGATTGCTTTGTAATATATGGTGTTGTTTGGTTTTGCTATTGTCCATGAGCGGTCGTATCGCTTACCATCAGACGATTGATGCTCATCTCGCCATACACAGCAATGAAAAAACTAACATATCTTTCGGCACCATCGATATCAATGTTACACTAGATAAGACATTCAGTACAAAAAATGTGTCCCACCTACTTGCGGTGCATGCACCACACATGAATCAGTTTGCTTCGTGACAGTGACAGTGCAGTACGCTTTATCGCATACGTTTAAAAGTAATAAATGAATGTTTTGCCGTCAAACCGAAAGCAAATCGTCTGAAGTTACAATATTTTAATAAAATACCAGGTAAGTGATGTAATATTGCAGTGTGCTTTAAAAATACGGGGGCACTTTTGTTCTTTGACGTGTCTCGTCTATCGGTAGAATATAAGTCAATGGTCGGCACCAAGTAAATCTCAAAAGTCTATACATTGCGGCAAATTCATAATTTCGCTAGGCTCACGGCGCAGGGAGTTTACGTGGCGCGTGGCCGGCGTAATGAGCGAATGATCCGGTCAAACGCATCGGTTCACGCTCAGCCTCCCGCGGATATTATCACCTGTGATTTGTGAACTAAATCATATAGTATTATAAATCATAATGATAGCTAATACTGAACGACGAACCAGTGGAAGGTTCGACAGAATAACTATGACAATTTAGAAGATACATGTATTTTCACTATCTTCAAAAGTGAACTTACAAACATAACCGTCACATCTATTGGGGCTTAGGGGTAGAGAGACACATTGTGTAACTCTAATTAACTTAAATCTCACCTTCGCTTCATCGACCTCGTCTTGTATACTTGTCGTTTCAGGATTTCTGACTTGACCCAATTATAATGTGGCTTGACTGTCAAAGACAGTACGTAATTTGATTAATTTATTATTAATTTAATCTGGTAGTATCTTTAGATATATGTAATTTTATACAGCATAAATAAATAGGTCTGATTAGAATTATAAGATATATTCTCTCTTTTAACAATTATTAATCTCCCGATTCACTATCATTTAAAATATACATAATACATTCTATAACTAATACAACAGACCCCAATCTGTCGACACAAACAGGGTCGTAATTACCACCCTAAAACATGGCGGCTGAGTAAACAACCTCGAATGAGTGCATTGATGTCCCGAGATAACACTCCATGCGCGATGAAAGACTCTTTTCACAGCCGCGCTTTCAGAGGTGAAAGGCGTCGCGCGACGTACCTGACCCGCACCGGAAGGTAGGTACTACTGTTTGTGTCGTTAATATTTTGAGGTTGGTAACGCGTGTTCTGTGTTTAAATTAACGGAGTGTGGCAACTGTTGGAAGGATAATTGTTTGTAATAGTGATCAAAGAATAGAGGATAAGAACCATTCATAGTAACATAAACATGTAGTACATTAATAGTAACATGTAAAAAAAATCGGCACTTCTTTTTTAGTTTTTTACTTATCGTCATGTATGGGTGGTAAATACGTAGTTTTGCTTAAAATAATTATTTACACCCTTTATCTTTAAATACGCAATGGTACCTAATAGTTTAAATTAGTATTTTAGCAATAACTATCTATTTACCACCCAAATATGATGAAAAAAAATATATAAAGAACTATTTTCGCTGTTTTTCTTTTTTTTTTTTATTCAAAATTGTTGCTTTGTGTCTGTTGTCCCTGAAACTACCACCTGGCTTAGTTTTCGGACGCAGTCTAAATATACCCGGTATAAGTGTCACGCATCCGGTGTTTATCTGGATACAATCAGGCTTGATTGTGCGCTGTTGTGTTCCGATTTGAAGGACATCGTAGCCATAGTAACTACTGGACATATTGAGACTTAACATCTTATGTCTCAGGATGGTGAGCGTAGGGCAATGCCAAGCTTTGCTTTGTAAATCAGGCGGACGGCATGCTCATTGCTCGTATCGCCATTCAACGCAATAAAAAAAATCAAATTCGACATATTTTAGTTCACAGCCCATTCTTGCTACTAGTCCTAACACGATGTATATTCTCTTTTACAAAGTAAGCGTGTTACAAATTACAGCTGAGCAGTTTTAATTACCCGTGCAGCAAGGCACAGTTCAATAATTATCCAATGCAACCGCCCCAGAAAAGCATTGCATGCCCAGGTTTGTTTCAAATTTACCTCAAATTCACTTTCGAACATTTGCCAAACATGAACGTATGAATGTTTGCTTACCCATCCAGAGGTGCGCAACTGTTGGATTAAAATTGAAGGTTTTAAAAACTCGTGTAGTAGGTTACTGTTTTTAAAAGTCTGGAGCTTCGTGGTGCAGTTGGTTAAGGTTTAAGAAGGTTCCATACCCGCACGTATGATTATGAGGTCCTCAAATATTTGTTTCGGGTGTGGGTATCGTGATGCGTGTCTCGTGTTTTCTCACGACACAAGACATGTACCCTATACTATCTAAGGTATACTTAGAGCTATATGAAATGAATGAAATGAAATTCGTTTATTAGTCACACAGGCATTTAAATAGCTCTTATGGCAAGTCAATATACATAGTACCTACTTATTCTCTATTTACAATACATTTGTTATAATATGGTTTATATTAAATGTTCTATTTTCGGGAGTAATTAAGTATTATAATGTTTTATTAGTATTTTATGGTAATGTCTGCTTTTTTTTTGCTATCGCTTGTCAAATACATGTATGGCCAACCATCGATTGGCTATCCTGTTGCACTTACAAGCGACCACAGTAAAATTTAAAAAACATCAATCAATAACAATACAACACCTCTGTAAAACTTTAAAGAAATATTTAGTACTAAATAATTCAACCAAGTTTGATACAAGTTTTAAACATCTGAAATGTTTCACAACCTCTGACTAACAACTTCATTAAGCAGCGTATTGGATTCGTGTTGGCTTTTCGTGAGCTCCTGTTTTCTGTTTGAGTTTCTGTAAACCTGCTTGATCGACAGTTATACTTATTATACTTAAGAGAGACCTATACCCAGCAGTGGGCTGCTATAGGCTAAAAAATGATGATTATAATTGGCCCACATATGTCTAGAGTACAGTGACTTCCTTTGCAATTAATAAAGGTTTAATTATTTTTGTGTTAAGCATGTCATTTCAGTGCACCTGCTTTTGGTCTAATTACTAACTATGTATGACTGCCTCGGTGGCGTAGTTGTACTACGGTACGACTACAAAGCTGAGGTCTCGGGTTCGAATCCCGGGTCGGGCAAAGTGATATTAAATTTTTCTATTCACTATCAGCCCGGAGTCAGGAATTTATGCCCGATATGGCGATAGGCTCGCCCCCTATCACATCATGGGACGGAATATACAAGGCGGAATGTTGGTGTCCTGGTAGCACCTCTGCCTGCCCCTTCTGGGGAAAAGACGTGAGTTTATGTACTAACTATGTACATTTCCAAAACCTTAGATAATAATATTTCATGGATAATAGAAACTTCCTACTTGTATATAGAATTAAATCTCAACATTTATTTTGTTAAATAGGAATAACAAACACATTATAATCAATCATTTTAAAATCACACGTCAAGATAGCATAACTAAATTACGATAAATCTTTGCATAATAACACCTATTTTACTTTTTATAATTTATTGTGGGAATTATTATAATCATGTAAACTTATTGTTCATAACACAAATGCATATTATATGTACATAAAACATAGGATATTTTTCCAAAAAAATTACTTATCGTCGTATTTGGGTGGTAAATACATCGTTTTCCTAAAATAATTATGTACACCTTTTTATTTTTAACGAAGCAATTGTTCGCAAAGATTTAAATTGTTATTTTAGCAAAAACTAGGTATTTACCACCCAAACAAAAAACACTCGCTATTTTGCGAAATTTTAGTTGCATTGTGTCTGTAATCACCTGGCTTCGTTTTCAGTCGCAATCTAGAAATACCCGATAGAACAAAATAAATTATATAAGAACTTTACTAAAATATATTTAAATAAACTTAAGAGATGCGAGGCCGTCTGTCCCGCGGTATCCAAACGCTTAAATACCTGACATAAACATGACATGATTAATGTGGGGACACGTCTTACAGACCTCGACTTACGAGTTACACTACCTGCCTTAGAACAGACAACACCTGTATTCCTTAAGGGTAAGCAGAGGTGTAATTAATGAATAGTGCTATTGCGTTTTTAGGGTAAATGATAACCACCGTTTATTAATATTGACAACACTTGGATGAAAGCAGTGGAGGCATTTTTAAAGGGAAAAGGCAAGGAGAAAGAACGGGAGGAGATGAGGCATATGGGCCCGCCAACAATCTCACTCACCATACGACTCACAACTGCAAGTCCGTCGTGTAATGTGGGGGTTTCGGACGAAATTTGTACCACCCAAGACGAGTCGGCTCATTGTACCTACATCACTTAATGAAGAATTAAAAATCACTACCATAAGCCCTAAGTTCATAAAGGCTACCGTAATACCAAAGAAGTAACGAGGCGCCTCCGAAGTACCTTTGAAATAATCACTTCAATAAAGAACCATTTTGTCAACCTCGAAAAAATCTGTCACGAGAACTTCAAAGAAAGTATATTAATAGCTGATTATTTGCAGTAAAGCAGGACTGTGTTCCGTCCGACCGCGGTCATTATTCATTCCAAGGAGTTAATTTGTAGAAATGGCGTCCACGGTAAACTTAAATGAGTAAAGTTTAATTGCCGGCCCAATGGAAATGGCTGTTGAAAAAAATGCTAATAAGTGCCATTCGAGTTTGTTGGCAGTTTATTGTGAAGTCGAACACTTCACACCAATAAAGATCTACTTTGGAGAACAAACTTTTTGGCAGTGTTTTTTCAATACCTCTTTCTATGGGTACACGCCTACATCGATACTATGAGAGGCTTGGACACTAGTCTATTAAACAGGCAATTGTATTGGTGAATTTTATTAAAATTATATTCCGTACAGTGTCCAGAATAAATAGTGGAACTAATGATTTGAAATTTTCTTGAAATTCTCTCAAGATATTTGCCATCAAACATTTCCTTCTGAGTCTCGTAAGGAACTATAGTAAAAGTGCATCCTACATATTATACTCACATTTCGAAAGCATACTTTTAATTTGGAACCTACTAAAATCACTTACCCTTTATTTCAATCATACCAACTCATTCTTAAAACAAACAAACTTCTATTCGCAATGTCGTAATCGATATCGAAAATCGGTTACTTAAAATATCGATTCAATTCTGTAACGACGTCTAAGCCGAAATGGATCATTCGTTTATCGTCTCCACCCATAGTCAATTCATCAGCGAGTTAATACGAAACGTCCGCGCCCTCGACGCTACATTAGTTGAATTAAAAATGGTTTTTCAATTCATGCCGTAAACCTATAATGTACCCGCCACGATCCTTTATTTAATTTATGATTATTTCAATAATGCGAAATGAACGTTTCCACACTTTGGACCCTGGGTTTGTTCCGTTTACGACTGTTTTTTCCGTACTATATTATATTGGCAAATACTGAACTGGTAGATGTGGTTCTACAAGATTATTGCTTTGACAAAAAATCTGTTGCTAAAGATGGACCTCTTGCATGGATCCCCGTAGACAGCTGGAAGCTGCCTTCGTCTAATAACTTATTCCAACCTGTATAATTTCCTCTGTTTACCTTACAGTTAGAGGTCAGAAACTTTTACTCTCTCTCTCTCCCTCCCTCCCTATCTCTCTACCTCTCTTCTTGAATATTAATCCCACATGGTTGCAGAATTATTTTTTCATCAGAAACATTTCATGCTATAATGTCTCGAAGCAGCACGTTAAAATCGATGTGGCTTACACGCCAGACACTTTTACTATAGTTCAGTGGCGAAGGGTGACTTTTTTCAAAAGGGAAGCCGATACTTCTGGTGACTAGTTTTATTAAATTAACAAGTACTCATACTTATATTTTTACTCCGTTATGTACGTAAGATATTGAGCGACATATTTGCTTAGTAATACTTACTATATTTTCATACAACACTTGCACGGAATAGCACTGTGCCCGTTAGGTGCTTTTTTTAACGTTTTTAAAGTAAATTTCGATTCTATGCAAAAGACAACATTACCCTGTTTTGAAATTGATCGACAATAAAATTTCAAACGTTCCTTATATATAAAAAAAAGATGAAGAGATTGATGTAAGTGGACGAAAGTAACTATGCCAGTATAGAGCTAACTGGAGATCTATCGAATCTGGCAACCCTCATGGGATGCAGGCGTGGGTTATGTTTGTATGTCCTATTTTGAATCAACGCTAACAAAAATACGGCATTACAATATTTATTAAATAATTAAAACTTGTCAGTTGCCGTTCTTTCTCTGGTACTTAAATGTATTATCAAATTTAATATAATTTCCAGTGCGTTTTTTAATTACGTAAATGCAGCATTTTTAAAATTACCTCTTAATAATGCAATTCATGAGATAAAACGATACATACGACATTATCAAGTTTCATTCATCATTAAAGTTTTTCTAAATAGATAGATCTGTTTGCACTTCGAAACCAGTAAAATTTAATAAATTACCCACTTATTATATACAAACCTAAAAATAGACACCGCATTATACATATACACTGAAACAACACAGTAGTAAATAATATTTTCTAATTGAACCACCAATTGGAAGAAGGGAATAAACGCCACTTTTCGACATATTCACTTTTATACACTCTTACATTCTTTAGACGTAGGGCTAAGTTGTGAGTTCAAAAAAAGAAACAAAGTCCATTCATTTCGTATAGATTCATGGGGCTAAAAAAATTGTTAGTTGGAAGGAGGAAACAAATCCTTCCTTTATTCCCTTCTTCCAACTATTAACTTTACGTGTATAGAAATAATATTTCTTTTTGCCTCTTTTTTATTCGATAAACAAAATTGCATCACATAGTGGTAGGGGGCGTCATACTAGCGATCTAATACCCGCAATTTTAGTTGTATTTGACGCTCCAAAAACATTCTACAAACCCGAAAATACCTGAAACTCTGGTATATCACTAAAATACCCATAAATGAGAAAAAAATGAATGACAAACAAAAAATAATCCAATATATTCCTGACGAATTCAAAGATTTCTACGATATAATTCTGACCTGGCCAACTACAAGATCCGAAAATGAAGAATAGAAGGATAACAGAGTGTCTATACAAGTTTGTAATAAATAAATAGTTTTTGTCATTATATTGTCTATTATTTCAAATTATTTTGTACCTGGACCAGTATACAATTATTGTATACTATTAATATATTATATAAAAACATGTAATATATGGTTTATCTTTAGAATTATATGATAAATTGGAAGAAGGGAATAAATCCAACACATTTCGATGAACACACATAAATAAATATTATACATTTAAGGCAGGTCTGTCGGTGAATAAATCAGGATTGATATTTTCTTAATAATCATTGATGTCCTATAAGTTTATAAGTTGAAAGCAAAAAGTAATGAAGTTTTTTTTTATTATCTCCGTTCCTATTTTTTGGATTTATTCCCTTCTTCCAATTGGTGGTTCAATTATAAACACGAAATAAAAGAGGCGCGAACTGGCAAATTACTTTATAAGCCGTAGGCCCACCGGCATATTCACAAGCGAATACCGTCGTATTTCTACAAATAAATTTAGACCTTAAAAGCTACGGGTTTTAAGGTGCAATTTTGCATGCAGTTCTGAGCAACAAACGTGTAACAGAGATGGCAAATAATGCGTTGGAAATGAGCGCGAGAGCAACGGGAACTCGTGCTGTGTCCTTGTAGCCTGACGTGACGTCATCGGGATCTAGGCGGCCGCGTGTTTCGTATGCATGTACTTACGTTGAACATCGCGCAATGCGTTTGTCGTTATGTTATTAATTGATCGATAATATTTTGTTTATTAATATCGAATAACATTTGTTTATTGTTTATATTTATTTTAATATTGTTTATTATTTGATTATTTTCTTCATATAACTTGTTTAAAAAAATGTATATAATTAATAATTTCCTTTAAATTATAAGGCGTGCTGTTAGGAATCGGCTTGTAAGAACCCTTCGCCACTGCTATAGTTAAGATAATGTGTCGAGTAGGAAATCACGTTGGTCAAAGCGGAACACACCTCGTTTCACAGGCCATCTTAAAATTGGATTCGTTTCGGTGCCTTTTTCTCTCGCTACGGACGAAATTTAGTATTGATAGAAGATTTACGCGTCGTTAGCCGGGATTACAAGTCGGATATCTATTTAACAGACGCTGGCCCGGATAAATTAGTTTTACTCGATTTATTAAACGGTCAAATGTTTATTTGTACGAATCTATTCAATACGACTTGTAGACCTTTGAAGAGTAGGTACTTCGTATAGCATTCGTTTAATAAATAAATATTATTTATTTATTCACTGATTTTCTACGTGTCGATCAACCGGATAATCTACATGTCAACCGTCGTTGATTAGTTCCGAGGTCTCGGGTTCAAATCCCGTGTCGAGCAAAGTCACATTGGATTATTCTATTCATTATCACCCCGAAGTCAGGTATTTGTGCCCGATATGGCGACAGGCTCGCCCCCTTTCACATCTTGGGACGTAACATACCAGGCGAAATGTGGGTCTTCTGGTGGCGCCTCTGTCTGCCTCTTCTGGGGTAAAGGCGTGAGCTTATGTATGTTCATATGTATACTAATATATTTTTATCATTTTGTATCAGTCAGTTTTAATTCTACTATCCGGTTTGGAATATTTTCACTAGAGAAGAACGGACAAGAAATTCTAGTGTTGCTCTTTTCATAACTATTACCTATATAACTAAATACAATTGAGTGGTTAACTTAGCTTACTAAACTCAGTAACGTACTAAGTTGAATTGCAAGTTCCATTCCGTGGACAATGCAGGTTGTAGTCTTCAGTATAATTGTAGTGTAGTCACGTGCTTCCAGACCGATAAAGTTAACCCAAGCTCGGAGTGATTAAGTGTTTAAATTATCATCAACGGAAACTATACTGTGCTGTGTGGTGGCCATGACTTAGATATTCTCGGACATTAGACATAATTATGTATAAGAGCATGCTTTTTATTCCGTGGGCAATATGATAATTTTTCTTTTGTAAATAACAAATATACTTTAAAGTTGGTAATAGAGAGTTCTATCACCACTCTTCAGATACAAGTCTTGTCCAGGTTTTGTTTTAGAAACTGTATCAGCCCATATACGTCCCACTGCAAGGCACGGGCCTACTCTTCAATCGAGAGAATCGATTGAGAGTGGTTAGGCCATATAGTCCACCACGATGGCCTAGTGCGAGTTGGCGGACTTACATACCGTAGAAATTCTTTAAAATCGCTACGGTATGCAGGTTTCCTCATGATGTTTTTCTTCACCGTTAAAGTGCATGGTGTTGCTGATGTTTTAAAAACTACGGTCATAAAACCAAAACCGAAACAAATATTTATAAACATTAAGCTCAGCAGATAAAGCAAATCCGCATCAGCTTCGTTTACAGCCAACGTTTTGATATAATGCACGATGAAGACGAAAGTGAATAACGAACATCCCGGTGGCACTACTAAATGCTAGGGAGAAAACTTGGTTCATAATGTTTTAATTTTATACTTCATGCGATCATAAAGTGCACATTTTAATGAACATTTTACTGGAGTAATCCTGTCCGTTCATCCAGTTTCCTTGGCTCTAAAATATTTGATTAGCTAAGTTACTACCCGTATAAATCTTGAAAGTTTAGTTCCATAAGACGCAGAAGATAAATTGATCTTTATTCTACCTTTGGTAGATCAAACAATAATAATTATAATAAACTTATCTGTGATTGAACCTAGGGGGAACCTTGGGGCAGGGTTAAAATTTGCCACCTTCAGTTTTCTGTTCATATTTCCATATGACACACATGATATTACGGAGATCCTGGATTAGTTCAAATGAAGACTATTAAATGTCCCACGATTGAGCGAACACATGGTTTCCCCACATGGTCGTGCCGGCAAACACGAACTAACAACGCGCAGGAACACCGTCGAAAGATAATGGCTGGACTTGTCTCACACACATCTATGTACAGTACATAGCACGACCACGTCCACTAATGTATGCGGCCTTATGTGCCATTTGCAACTGGACCTAAAGGCATTCGAAGTATCGGAATCAATTTAGATGGTGATGGGATTTTCGCAACTGGAAAATCACCACCATGATGATAATGGAAAAGTAGTCATAGTCATATACCTAAGTTAGTTATCGTGTTTAGTGTTCACTCTTTATATGTATTTCCGGATTTATGTTTCGAGCAGGTGGGTGTAATTGGGCCCGGAAATAATTTCTTTGAATTGTATTCTGTTCAGATGCTTTGTGATCACGTTATCACGTAAATGTAAAAATAACATAAAATATCTTGTCTACTACCACCGGTACCAGAAGGTACAACTGCTAGGCCATCACATTTACGACACTCGATCAAAACTGGGAGGGGGAAGGAAAGGAATAAGGGAGGAAGTAGGAAAGGCTATGGCCTGATAGCCCATGGCAACCTTTCGACCAATCGACACACGTCAGCATAGCCATCGCTTTGCATCGACGAATAAATATATTATCCTCTAAAGGCATGTGACCCTGATAATCCACAGGGTAAAACCTTTAGCAAAAGTCTTTCACTTTAAATTACTTAAGGCAATTTGGTAATTGGTATCATTTTACAAGGAGAAATAAGTTTATTTAATCAAAAATTCGGCTTTAAACATATAAATAAGAAACATTCGGTGGGTCAGGCGTCACTAGAAGACTAATCAAGAGCGACGCTCGGTCGGCGCGGCGAGCTTGGTTTCGGCAATTAGGGCGGGCGTTGATTGCCCTCACCCCCCTCGAATCCCCGCCCCGCAGACGTTTGATACCGTGTGATTTAATGAAATGGCACCGGGGTAGTGCCGTCGGTTAAGTACCTAATATGGGAATATAGTGTAACTGGAGTTGTGAGATACAGCTGTTGGATGCGATGTCTTAGTTGGAAGTTAAAGGAAGAAAAATTAAAAAAGAAATGAATGACATGCAGTATGGAATTAAATGAATACGCAAAAATAAACCTAAAGGGCATAAAAACAAGGCATTATTATATATACACACATGAGCTGATAAATATATAACTAAAACGGTAGGCAGATGAGACTCTAATACCAAGAATTGCTTTTTGAAGCGACACAATTAAGACATGTCTATAGCAAAAATTCAAGTCCCTGTTGACTCATTTAATATTTTTAAAACTGATAAATAGTAAGTGGAACACCTACCCTCCAAATCCAAACCCAGGTGCTCGCATTGTTGGTGATGCAGAAATTTCAATTTTAATTGTATTCTCTCTCGACTGCAAAATAAAAGCGTCTAATCCACCTCAGGAAACCACGCTAATGTAGCTGGGTGCGATTACCAAGCTACAGTCAATATGGTATTAGAAAATGCAAGTCAACCTGAAAATAATCCACAGTGAAGGCTTAGAGACTGCAGCGGAAAGCGGCTGATTTGGCGGGATCCCGCTTACCATACGCTCACTGAAACACTTTAGACGACATTCCCGCTCGGAAACAAAATGGATTGAACGTAGGGTTGCTAGGAGAAAATGTTTTTCTGTCAGGTATGTAGTCATATAGTTTCTTTCGATAATATTTTGTCAAGTGTGGACTTCAAGGTGATGGATCTTCGAAGAATCACCATAAAGGGCCAGGGAAATTAGATAAGATGTCTGAGGGAGGTCTTTTAAGGGGTGAGGTTATGTGCGAGGCAAATGATATTGTATGTAAGGCTAGTACACCTTATAGTCCATCAATCTAGCCTACTGCAGTTGGCTGACTTCAAAAATCTTTGAAAATCTTGTTGAAAACTCTCAGTTGTGCAAAATGTCTGGAATTCTTTTAAAATTAGCGATAATTCACAAATAGATGCATAGGGGGGAGGGTTAGGGCCCACCTAGTTAGCATTTTACCCAAACCTGCATCCTCTCTAAATATATTTATAAAAATAATTTTTCAGCCCAAACCTTTTCTTTTTTTACCGAAACAATATGCAATAAAAGAAAACGAATTTAGATAGAGAGCAGCGGATTCAGCGACAAAATCACGATTACTAAGCGTTCGCCATTTAGGATACTCGTCTTAATTGAGACGAATATCCCTCGGTGTTCTTCCGCTTCCTACTTCCTGCCCCATTATCATAATGACAATTAGCTCGGATTTGAATCGATTGTGAATTAAATATTATTACTATTACTGTATCTTTAGAATTGAACATTTGTTTTGGTCGTGCGGACGGAATTTATAAGAATTATTTCTTTATTTATCGGTCTTTAAATTAATTAATACTTACATTTAAATAAAATTGTAAAAAATCATGCGATAACTAATAAAAGGAATCCAGTTTTTTTGTTCGTTTCGTTAGTCATTGGACCCTAATCTAAGAAAAAGAAAACGATACTTTCATTTATCTCATCGCTTAAGTTCTGAAACTACGTGAGCGTAACTTCACATAAGTCCTTAAAAACCCCACAAACTATTACTTGTCGATTGAAAATATATTTTGGACCACTATGTTTGTGACAGCCCTAGTCAGCATAAGATCTGAAAGTCATGGAGATCTCTGATTTGAAACCTCTCGCCGCGCCAAGCACACATCACATACCAAGATACGAACCTTTTCAGTTATTTTGTATGCTGCGACAAAGTGAATACCTACTCGCACCATATTGTAAGCGCAGTGCAGAGAGGGTCACCACTCACCAGCGGAAGATAATCATCTTGATGAAATTATACTCGTATCGACCAAAAAATTATGACCGTCCCACCATAGTGACATACACAAAGGTGTGGCTTGTAGGATTCAGCCTAATCATTTGCTGTTTTTTTTGGTGAGTCGACGATATTCGTTGGTGGCTGGTAGCGGTTGGAGACGATGGGCTCAAGATCGACCATAGTGGCGTGCTATAGGAGAGGCCTATTTCCAGCAGTGGACGCACGAGGGCTGATGATAATAATTTGCTGTTTTGAGTAAGCCGGCATAGTTATGTTGTTCGGTGAGATGACCAACTCTCCTTAGATATTCTGTTTGGATTGCGCTGCACTTATGTATTTAATTATTTATACTTCATATACTGAAAGTATACAGGCGAACTTAACTCCTGCAGCATTCTCTTGCAGTCTAGTCTGCAGTCTCCTTAGGGTGGTGAAGAGAAGCACAGCAGGTGAATTGAGATTATAAAACATTTATCTTATGAGCATTGTAATCAATTTGGAGTACCAATGTAGAAAACTTTATATCTCGTTTTTATTCCTTTCTTTAATCCTTTTTTTTAGGTAGACAGAGTCCTCATCCCGGTTTTCATTCCTTGTTCTACGTCCTGTTAAAAAACTACACTAAATTGTATTCAATATATCAAATTGCGTTGCAGAAAAACACCCGTTTTTTTATTGCATGTAAACGAATCACTGCCACGTAATATTCAGTCACCTAGTAATTATGACCGGCAGCGTTACCAGATGCCCGGCCGATTGACACAGCCCGGCTCACAAAAAGGCGAAATGTAAGCTCTATTTATCATTGTTTGCTCTTAAAATAAAAGGTAATTGTTACTGATTTTAGTTTCAGCGCAAATGTAAGTAGGATTTTAGTTTGCGCATAAAGTAAGCGCAAATGCCGTCCAGTCAGAGTATCCAATGTTGTCAGGCCCTGATTCCATGGCATTCTTTTGTGCCTATTTAAGTCGCCAAGCAAGAATATAGACTCATAATGATTACCAGGCATTATGAGACTTACGGCCTTGTTCATAGACAGTTTTAAAACCTACCAGGCGACCTGCTCGTCTCATAATTCTTTTTTAATAAATCTATTATGATTGTATTCAAGGGCATCGGTGGGCAGATTAAACTCCAATTGTGGAACAAAAAGCTACAGACTCGATCCCCGGAACAAGACAAATATTCGTGTTCCAAACGTATTAGTATCGGGTCTGAATATGAGGCCTAAAATTCTTATTATTTATTATTTATTTTAATCTTTATTGTACACAATTAAGAACAAAAATACACAATACAGAAAAAATAACAAAAAAAAATACAAATGGCGGCCTTTTCGCTCTACAGCAATGTCTTACAGACAACCATGGGATGGATTTAAAAGAAGGAGAGAGAGAGAGGGCAGTGTAAAAAATAAAGAATTAAAGCTAATAATAGTTATTAAGCATATATAAATACACAAACATACTATACATAAATAACAGTCAATCATAAATACATGTATACATAATATACTACAAATAGCCAAATGATTTACTTGAAGAAAATAACACTAATGTCTACTTAAAGAGAAAGGTAGTGCTCTTTAATTAGCCTCTTAAATGACGACAGCGTTTGAGCCTGTCTCACCGCAACAGGAAGCGCGTTCCACAATCGAACTGCTTTGACAGTAAAAGAATTCTTCTTTCTGATACCCATTCCACAGGACTTGTATCCAGGACTATGTATGAAACTGTTTAAAATTTCTGGTTCAGCCACAGGAACTGTTTATTAAACATAAATCATTTCCACAGCGACCTGTTGGAAGTGATTTCCAGCAACTTTATCATTATGTAATATAATGATTGTTTTTCCGTTAATATCCATACATTTAAAGTTTTGACACGTGTCAGCTCGCGTGGCCGGCGTAATGAAGCCGACAGTTTGGACGTAATGACATCGGTGTGATTAATCACCATATTGTGATCCGATAATGTGATATGGCGACCGTTACAGTATACTCAAAATATTGGGATGTACTCATTGGATGTACTCGTATTCATATAATTAACAATAATTTTTCATGTTTTATATATAAATCGCTTAATTAATCTATTGAGTTCATTTGAGCTGTATGTCGGTTCTTGCTTCGAATTGGAAATCGGATAAGTTGTTTTGATGTTATGGGAATAATGCTATATTGACACCCGGTGTAACAATCTAGGAAATCATGATTTTTTAAAACTGAAAAACACACCAAAATTGCCCCGAAACCTCACATTTACAGCTTATACACGCTGATAATCTAAAGCTTCCAATCTCTGTTCATTTAGATACAAACTATTCCCATATCAAGCGGATAGATACAGCTCCAATTGGAAAAACCGACTGAAAACATTCGCAAAACTTCATGAAACTACATCGCCTCGACCCGCCAACAAACGGAGTGCACAAAAACCGAGCTCGATAGACACCTATCCGTTTGGTAAAGGTTTTTATTAAAAATATTTGCCGCGCGCGTGTGCGAAAACGGAAAAATCGAATTACTCCTCGCATAATATGATGCGACGGGACGACGTGCGCAGGGCTTGCACAAAAACGTACCGAAAATAAAATAGGTTTGGTTGTTTTTCGTTTCCAGAAAATAATAAACAAGATATATTATACTACTAGCTTTTGCCCGCAAACTGTTCGTGATTAACTTTATTTGGAATGTCCCATCACATCCCGTTATATCCCGCTCGTCCCGTCTCATTCTCACTCAAGGCATGTAATCCAGTCCCATCACATCCCTTTGAGTATAAAAAGTAACAAATGTATGGGAATTCCTTCCTCATCCTTCGGGAACACAAATTTTTTTTGGATGTAAAGTAGCTTAACTGTTAATCCAGGGTGTCAACTACCTCCATACCCATCGAAATCCGATAAGCCGTTTCTAAGTTCATCCGCGCACAACCGCACAAACAGTCAAAAATTCTAATAATCATTGTTTTGGTTTCTAATACGTTAATTCAGACCCCCCCGATATTAGTTTTTCTCATTTATCTTCCACGTACAGACATCGCTATCGTTGTTTTTAGCGAGTGCGATTCCCAATGACCCTTAAGATAGTGGTAAAATACTCGTATGATCCGCGGATCTCGACCGCCATACACGATAGTGGAACAACCATCACACTGACCCACGCATGCGCAGCACTTTGGATTCAGTCAGTTTCGAGCAGGTATCATTGTGTACCGGCGTCAGACAACCTTCTTCCCCTACAGTCTATTTGCATTGCATTGTAGTTATCAATGACATTGTACCTAATTTGTGTTTGTAGTTGCAACGTTAAAACACTGCAATTAAAATTGAGAAAACCCGGCAGCCCTAATGTATCTGATGGGTGCAGGTGGGCTGGCGGCTGCTGAGCGTAAAATTTCACTACACACAGCACCCCGTTCACACATTACACACCAAGCGGTTAATGCACACATTACTAAACTTACGACAAACTTTTTACTTCTGCTGGTAGATATTCGTATTCACCCAGACAGCCAACCAACAAACGTCATACCCGGTAAAGATCATACCCGGTCAAGGTACACCTCATATTCACCCACGTAAGGATATATCGCGTTTTGTATTCAGTTTATGTTAGGACATAATTGGCAAGCATAATTTCGTCGACTGGTGAGAGATAGCTATCGCGAGTCTTTTGATACTCTATCTGAAGAAAACATCTGGGCGCGAAACTCAACTCCACTATTGAGTATTTATGCCGAACTATAGTCCGTTACCAATTAGTAGTGCGGCTCAATGCTTCATTGTACACCTTTGCAGTTCTCTAAGATTTCCTTCAGCTTCCTTTAATCATTTACCTGAATGTACGTTCTCAGCCTCGACTTCATCTCCAACTCATTAGAAAAGGAGCCTAACAGCCTTGCCTTCTTTTATAGGTTTTCTGCTTCCGTTCCCATAGAGAAGCTTTGCAGTTTCCATCTCGTTATAAAGCAAAAATACTTCTGTATTTCTCTACGCGGTTATACCAATTTTTCGCCTTTCAAAAACAATACCGCTTATTCCAGGTGTGATGGTTCAAAGGCTCAATGGTTTGTAGCAAATGCGTGGAGCACTGCCGTCTGCAACTATCTCGAGCGAACGCACTGGCCTGGCAAATAGAGGGTTTTCCCATGGATACTGCCGTGGGAAGGACTCGGAAGAGATGCAAGGGGGTCAAAAATACTTTTATTTTACGTTAGAACGTAGAGCGTTAAGATAAGAAGTTTTGTTGAAGGATATCTTTAGCAATAAGGTTAATATGGGTGTGCGATAACGTATTTGTTTTAAGTAATAGTTACTTTATTTCTACCTTGGTTTGCGAAGTACTTCCTAAGTATTCATCCACATCAAATGTTATTCCTTTGCCAATACTAATTATTACTAATTATTACCCAAATTATACGTATCAAATATCAAAACATTAGCCCTCTGCCGGTTTGTTCACCCCGCAGGTAAAATCACGACACTCAGCAGAGAAACGAATCACTCCCCTACAAAAAACCACAGTAAAAAAAATGCATCAGCAAAGTTAACTTCACCTTAGTTTTGTTTGAGATAGTTGTGCCACTCAAGTCACGCCATTCATACTAATACAATAAGCTTCAGCGAGGCTCTACCATTCCTAACTATGGCGGGATCCCACCAGAGTTCTCAGTTCAGTGGTGTGTTTTTGTTAGGTGTTTCTGGTGATTATTCGTTTAATATTAAAATGTTCATCTTTATAAGATATAACTATTTGGATTTATTATTTTAGCTTTAATTATACAGTCGGATGCTCACTTCATATAAACTTTCTTAAAAAAATAGTTATTCCAGCTATTATTCTTGAAAGTTTGGCAGAAAGTGCATTACCAATCTAAGACTTCCATTCAATATCTTTCAATTCACAGTCCATATACTCAGTCCATAATATTTTATTAAAGTTTCCGACTTCGTTATTTAAGTTGTTGAGTAAAAAATTTGAAATTGTTTTGTGCCAATTGGCAAGCTTTAAACTAAAATAGAAACCACAAATTGATAGAAGGCCTAAAATATTACCAGCTCGTTAATAATGCTTTGTTAGATAATTATTTATCCGTTAGTACATAGATTAGGCGCAATGGGCGACTAGCCGGTTCATGAATGGAGACGAATGTTATAATTATAACATAAGCTGTTAATTTATCCAAAATTAGTGAAATAAGCATTTTTATGTCTATAGAATCTACTTATAGATATTGTATAGATCTTTAGAAAATACATTAAAACATAATTTAAAAGTTTTGTTTATTTATGTACATACTATTAGAATATAGTGTGGTCATTACAGTGAGTACAGTATTTACAGTGTAGTCGGTAGTCCAGATATAGTATCAATTGGCGGGAGATGATTTACTTTACTTTGCATTAAATTACAATTAGGTACCTAAAAAGTTTCATGAAATCGCTAGTTGCAGATCGTTTCGAACTGGTGGTCACTTTACGTCTGATTCTGGCTGTGAAATCACAATTAATCAGCTTACACAAATGCATAAATATTATACAGTGAAATTGTAATTTAGCGCCATCTAGAGTAGAATGTATTAACTACACAGTAATCTTTCTGAAGAAACATTCCACTACTACCATGCCATGTTAAGACGTAGTTCTCTCTTGAATATGTAGATGGCGCTAAATCTGCTAAAGTGCCTTAAATTATAAATAACTTGGAAACTTGGCTGAAATAACACCGATTTTGATTGCCAGTTTTTGTTTACACTTGTATCGTAATGTTTTCCAAATAATAGACTTCTCAACTTTGAGTTATAAAGTAAAAGTAGTATTTTCGGAATATCTGGATCTGGATTCTGGACTTAACTGTGGATTTATAGGATAAAAACTGAAGTCAATGGTCATTGATGACAAAGGACAATGTATGTAGATCATGAGCATTTTCAAATCTGTTCCGGCTCTCATGGTGCACAATAACAATTGTGAATGTGGTCCACTTGGTAACTGTTTTTTATACGCACTGTTTCTTCTATAGATTGCATTTATGGGTACATTTTTATGACGTTATTAAACCATATGTCCTTGTTTCCTCGAAAATATTCCGATGTTCGATATCTTGATACTAGATGTCCCAATGACCTATCATGGCTCTTCCATTTGTTCATTGCCTACAATTACACGACTGTTCATAACAAATAACTTAAATAAAAGAGCGTATGCCCACCAATGCATCTCTATGCTCTTTGCCTGTGGTGTTGATGTTTATGGGCGGAGGTAATTACTTACCATTAGGTGAACTGTATACTCGTTTGCCCCCTATTGTATCAGCCAATACACGTCCCACTGCTGGGCACGGGCCTACACTACAATCGAGAGAATCGATTGAGAGTGGTTAGGCCATATAGTCCACCACGCTGGCCTAGTGTGGGTTGGCGGACTTACATACCGTAGAAATTCTTTAAAATCGCTACGGTATGCAGATTTCCTCACGATGTTTTCCTTCACCGTTAAAGTGCGTGGTGATTGACTATCAATACACACATAACTCCGAAAAGTCAGAGGTGTGCCCTGGGATTTCAACCCGCGACCACCGTGAACATGTAGGCAGCCGCGTCTGGTCCGTTACCAAGAGGCCACCACGCCACTCACACGTTTGCCCCCTATAATATTATTAAAAGAAAATTTTGGACATAATCCAAATTGCAATACCAGATTGTAGGCGAAGCTTAATTGTCTATTGACTACGATATACAGAACTTGTTCCCACCAATAAATATACATGATTACATCATCCAGTAATATTTGTAGCAGTTCTGGGTGTTATTTTTCATTAAATGCTATATGCGGAACCTTTGAGCATAATGTATAGTTAGCACTTTCCCGATTTTAAAACCGCATAAGTAATTGATAGAAACAAACGTCGTAGGTAGTTTAATTGATTGGCACACGTAATTGAAATTGAAAAGCTGGCTATTTAAATACTTACATAAAAATGTGAAAGTTTGTCTTTGCTGCGTTGATTTGTAATTAAAGGTATAATTACACTTTCCATGTAGGTACCTCAACCTACACGTAAGTAGGGCAGCATTATACTACATCTTTTGAATTGAGATAATTTTTGAAAAACATTGCTGGTGATAGGAGTTCATATTAACGCAGATAGTGACCATCGTAACACCTTATTTTTATGTTTATTTTATTTATTTAAAGACATTACATTATATCTTATATATAATACACAAAATAACATTGGTAACATGTTAAAACTTAAATGTACCTGCAGGCGTCAGAAGTCACAACACTGAATAACAAACAAGAAATTAATAAGAAATAACAATTTAAAGGAATCACCTTCTTCTTAATAGATTCTAATACTTCTTAAGCCACTGAAAGTGCACTGCAGAATATAGGCCTTAAAAGTTGTCCACAGCGACCTGTTGGAAGCTGCCTGGGTCCAGCGACTTCCTGCAACCTTAGTACATCGTTTGTCCACCTTGGACGTCCAACGCTGCGGTTTGCACTTTACACGATGGTGAATAACTTCAGATCATAGTAATTTGAGTGCTATCCAGATTAGCTAGAGATGTTAACATCAAGTTAAGTGTTTACATAAGGCCTAAACTAGCCCTGATATTACCAAAGTCGAAGGTAGAGATGACTCTTCTTTACGGTTCAGCAAAATTAAAGCTATAAGTCACATATTGTGACTTCAAGTGCGTGGTGGCCTGTTGGTAACGGACCAGACGCGGCTGCCTACATGTTCACGGTGGTCGCGGGTTCAAATCCCAGGGCACACCTCTGACTTTTCGGAGTTATGTGTGTATTGATAGCCAATCACCACGCACTTTAACGGTGAAGGAAAACATCGTGAGGAAACCTGCATACCGTAGCGATTTTAAACAATTTCTACGGTATGTAAATCCGCCAACCCGCACTAGGCCAGCGTGGTGGACTATATGGCCTAACCACTCTCAATCGATTCCCTCGATTGTAGAGTAGGCCCGTGCCCTGCAGTGGGACGTATATGGGCTGATATCTATATCTATATCTAAGTCACATATTCACGCTCACTCGTAAGTCACACCACTCGAACCAATATTTCAAGATTCACAACGAATACAATATGCAGCAATCAATAAAGTGTGTATATAAGCATAAGTATAGCTTACCTATATGGAGGTAATAAATGGAAAGTGCGCTTTATAGCTTTCTATTGCATATAGCTGCCATTAGGGTTGCCATGTAATCAAATCATAGTTTTATGTATGGTCATCGCGTCGCCTAACTGGTTTAAAATGTTTAAATGTAACGTACACGAGTTTAGCAATAGACTGTGATTCACGAGGTCTTGCGTTCGATTACCAAGTCGTTGTTTCTAATTTTTTTGGTACGACAAACAAGTTAATTTAATGAATAGATGATTCGAAACTTTGCCCTTTGAAAATACTCTCAATAAACACTGGTCGCTTCATTTGTTTTTAACCGTAACGTAGGCTTTGATCAGTTTTAGGTTCTATTCCTAGGTCGAGCAATTCATTCTAACTATACTGGTAGTATTCTCGAATATTTGGTTGTTTTAAGTTGAGCTGGCATAGAATTTTTGAATGATTAGGCAGATTATTGCTCGTCTCGCCATTCACCGCAATAAAAAATAAATCTTTCAATAATATAGGCGTAAATAGTGTTGAATCCACTCTGCAGCCTAGCCTGCTGTATGAATGTCTCGACTCACCCAGGATGGCACCAAGGAGTCAGATAATACCATAGTGAGATATGATTTTTTTTCTTTTGGTAAGTGAGATTCGGCGGCTCAGTTTGCTTGAGGTAGTATATAAACCCGCATAGCACCCACCGTCATGGTGCAATGCCCATCATAGCTATTTAAGCATTACGTCGCGTGATTACTGGGAAGTCTCTCTATGATCCGAAACGAAGTTCGAATATTCGAACGTTCGACGTTCGAAGTAAGTTATAAGTTTTCTACTTCAAAAAATCAATACTGTTCTCTATGACACTTATCATTCTTCCGAACTTAGTCTAAGGTTACGACGTACGATAAAAGAATCGAACATTTTGTGGAGTAATTAGGCACATTCGTACAGTTTTACGCGCGGCGTTCGAAGATTCGAACTTCGTTTCGGATCATAAAGCAACCCCTCTGATTAGCAATGAGAAAGTACTCAGTAGAGATCAACAGCGCGGTGTCAACCGGTGAGAGACGTCAAGTTTGCCACGGCAATATTCAAGGTATTCTAGCAATAATATCCAAAATACCTCTTTATTTCATGACTCTTGGATATAAATATAGAACATTCCAAAGCGGGAATCGAACCCGTGACCTTTAGTATCTTAACCGCCGCGCTCGGAGGTCGTTGAAATGCAGAATACTTTCTGATAATGAACTAATGACTACTATTTATATCTTTATATGCATATTAGTTTTTATATAAGATGGGATAAGCCCACTAGCAGTTTGTTCATATACACATATATAGGCTCATGCCTGTATCTCAGAGGGGCAGTCAGATGTATCCATCCTAAAGCAAGGGCAATAGGCATGCACATCACCATTCTAGCCATTCATTCCACTCCAAGGGAACTCATATTATGTGGTTTTTCAAACTAAAATACAAAGTGGGTTTTTCTGCTCCATACAGTGTAAGAATAAAAAATAATTAATAGATAGTTAGGAACACCTATAAGCTACACACATATTTCTAACCCCACACTAAGATCTTGTATCATCTAGTTGCGATATCAGCAACTTTAAGAGATTTTTCGGTATCACAACACCCCCAGCCGAAACAAATATTTTCACATTGCAAAAACGGACGCTGCAGGATCGGATCTATCATCGGATCTATATCCGTCCATTTCATAGTCAGCGTCCTAACTGATTACATCAAAGCTCTATATATTGATGCATTGTTTATCTAGGATACTATATCGACTGCCTCGGTGGCGTAGTTGTATTACGGTACGGTTACAAAGCTGAGGTCTCGGGTTCGATTCCCGGGTCGGGCAAAGTGATATTGGATTTTTCTATTTATTATCAGCCCGGAGTCAGGAATTTGTGCCCGATATGGCGATAGGCTCGCCCCCTATCACATCGTGGGACGGAACATACAAGACGAAATGTGTATGTCCTGGTGGCGCCACTGCCTACCCAAGTACCCATGTATGTATGTATGTACTATATCTAAGATAAATCCATGATATCATAGTTGAAACCCTTGGTACTTATACCAATCGACGAAACATCGAGACAAATTGCCCCTATCTAAATGATCGAATCAGATGCTCGTAAAGTATGATGCACAGAATGTTGCGAGGCGACATCGCGCCGCGCCTCGATAGTCGCGCCGCAACAGTTATTAAATGTTTTATAACAATTGATTGTTCCACTGAAGCGGTCGATGGTCGACCTATTAACCCAATCGCGTGTCGTCAACATTTGGCACGAAAACTTTTTTATTATTTTATTTATTACCGTGACGTTGGTCGAAACGGCGGCTGTAAGACTAAAGAGTATACGTTTGATCTCAATAATAATAATAGTCAAATATTTGAAAGACCCACAGTATTGGAGCTGAGTGGGACCGAAAAATTCATTATTTATGATAGACACGACACAAACCTTGTTCTTTAATGAGATATCAGGACTACGTGTGTTATTATTTATTTTGGTGATACAATTACTTTTATGGCGTCCTATTGTAACGAGCCGGACGCGAACCACCGAGGCGGCAATTACAAGTTGGAGCCGTCGGGCACAAGTCTGACTTTTGAAACTGAATTCTCCATTGTAAAAAAATGATCAGCAATGGGCGTGTATGGCCTAATTAATGTAATTAAAAGTGTACAGAAAAACTAGATATTGCTGGAGCTAATAACTAATATAGCCAATATTTTCATTACATAATTTTATGCGAAAATGACCTAATCACGACCGAACATTAATCAAACTACGTTCCTCTTCTTAAGACAAAAACGTTCAGTTCGTATTTCTGACCTCGAAATCGAACGTTGAGTCTTATCGTTCCCTACCTAGATTTGACGTCAGTGAATCGATGAGGCAATATCTTTTAATAAGTTCACAAATAAAACAAAAGTGAATTAAATAGACAGCTTTTCATTATGGTGGACTTGTGACGATTTATTGCAACTTTATTATCTTAAATGCTTAATTGTGTGCTCCACAGGTATTTGTTTCGGGTCTGGGTGTTTGTGAGACCGAAAAGTCTCTCGTAGTTCCTGATACCCACGACACAAGACTCGATCTTAGTGTGGGGTCAGGACTATGTATGTGACTGTTGGGTGTATTTATTTATTTATTTATTTATTTATTTAAATGTAACACAGAAATCATTATTTTCAAACAAATTGAACAGGAATATTATAATCTTATCTTATAATCACCACGTACTTTAACGGTGAAGGAAAACATCGTGAGGAAACCTGCATACCGTAGCGATTTTAAAGAAATTTCTACGGTATGTAAGTCCGCCAACCCGCACTAGGCCAGCGTGGTGGACTATATGGCCTAACCACTCTCAATCGATTCCCTCGATTGTAGAGTAGGCCCGTGCCCTGCAGTGGGACGTATATGGGCTGATATAGAGATATAGAGATTATAATCTATCCTATAATAAAATCTATTTGTTGAAAAATTGCCATAATTTTAAAAGTAACATCATATTATTTTATCCTGTGTGTGGTTTCAATTAATGTCATGGTGTCTGAACTACTGGTAAAAGGTAAAAAAAAAATCTTAGCTGCCGTTATTTAACGTTTACTGTAAGATAAAACAAGCCGCTGGATTTTTTTTACTTATATTATATTAACTCATATGCATTGAAAATTAAATTATATTTACTTTTGCCTCATTAATATAACATGTCCTATTGTGGATCTCAATTATAAGTAATTAAAAACTTTACTCAATGGTGCCATTAGCGTAAAGAAGTAAACAGAAATGCAACTAACTTTTGCAAAGAGTAAGTATACGCTGTGGTAAAAGATTAAAACGAGAAACAATTAATGACGCTGTCTTGGAAAATAACATTTTTTGAAAGGATATAAATCTAGAACACAAATTACATGGTTTTTTTAAATAAATGATAAAAATAGTTTTTTTTATGAAGGCGGTAATTTATCGACTTGGTAAAATAATTTAGAATTATTATTTCTAAATTAATAGCTGTTATTGCTGACAGACCTTTTTTATAACTTAAAAAAGCTAACTAGATTCTACAAACTGTTTACAACAAAAGAAATAAAACTCAATATAAATAATATTATTTCCACTATCTCAGTGTCTGGCCGGATGCTGACTAAACTTGACGCTCGATGAGCACAACAAAAAACACATTACGTTGAATCTTATACAATGTTAACCATTTACGTACAATAAAAAGCTTTAATATCGTATGTGCGGTCATAAAACCATACTGTAACAATAATCACGCAAAAACGGCTTCCTTCTGAAACAAAAAACAATGCTAACACCATTCTTGGAAGATAAAGATGTGCTCACTTAGTATCTTTTTAGAAAAGCAAATAAAGATTTACTGACGGTAAGAATTTAAGGAGCAATATGGCTTATAACTACGAGTATGAACAAAATAACAGAATTTAAGGTGTATTGATGGTAATTTAGGATGGAAACTGCGAGGTAAGATCGCTGGTACCCTTTGGTAGTGTTTAACAAAACTATTATATTTAATGTCCATACTAAGACTAACTAGTTTCTAAACAAAATCTTTATCGATAATCCCTGTGTCGGAATTCCTAATCTCTTACACATCTGCAAAGGTAAATAAGAATGGGATATGTAAAATTCTAATCACGTTTTGCCGCAACAGTTGCTCTATTTCGGTCATAAGTTGCCAAACAGGCCAAGATAAAAACAGGACTTGTAGAAACAAGCAAGAATTACTGGATTTTATTGTGATCAAGTTCTAGATCAAGACTAACTGGTGCAATGTACATTGAGTATGGAGCGGACTTCGGAAATATAATCTAAATTCATTGCGCAAGTACCAACCAGAACCGCGGGAAGCCAGTAGAGTGAGAGGGGAGATAGTGTTCCTGACATAGAAAAAAAAAAGCGGTACGTCTACCGGTCCTTTTGTTACACGTATTGTCTGCGGTGGCTCCTCTAGAATAGTATCTTAATGGAAAGGTACTCCCAATTACCACCTTCGCATATTAAAGTTCTTCTTCCTCGTACCCTTACTCCCCGCTGATATGGGTCGGAGTAACATGGTTTTTAATCGAATTGGCGAATGATTTGCCTGTAAATTTTACAAGCGGTTCCCTTCTTGGCGTCACAGTGAAATGCTAGACATGATATTATTGTAACATTTGCATTAATGTAAATTTTTAAATATGTACCAAATAAAACAGATTTGTTGTAGATAAATAAAAAAAATTAGTTATTTCAGATGCACGTAATAAATGGATGTGAGTTTGGTAAGTATGACCGCGGCCTAAAAGTAATCCGGCAAAAACAGTTGCCGACATCTGGCCGCGCGTAACACCCAATGGCCGACCTTTCGCGAGTACGCGCGTCTGCCGCCGCTGCCGGTCCAGTTAGCGGCGCGCGCGCATCTCGTCGCACGTCACACTTCGGTTCCGTTTCCGCTGCAAAAACGAGTGAAATTACGCACAGACACCTAATAAACTACTTAGATTATTTCATGGAATTGTTGACGATTACTGGTCCTGTTCTATTTACAAAAAGGATTAAGGCTGCATGCACGCAATAAAGCAGAAGAACACGCATTCCTTTTTCAAAAGTGTAAAGAACGTACCTAATTAAAACAATTAACTGTTATGCGCGCAGACAATAAATAATTTTATTTTTTTGTGATTTGAGTGTTCTTGTTTATTTTTAATCCGTGCGTGTATTGTTTTGTTTTTGTTTGTGAACTGTTATCAATGAAAAATATATGTGCAAGTAAAGTTTAATATGGGTGTTATCATGTATGATCTAATATGGATTTTCTGTTTGTTTGTCACAACTCCGGTTGCTTCTCAATATCTTAATGTGACTTTGGATCCGCATAATTTAATAAGGTTAGTAGATTGTTTTTTCTCGACATCGTATTGCCGGCTTGTTTGGCCAAATTCCAAATAGTGCCGACTTTTATCGCCTTTTTCCTATGTATATCAAATAATAAATCTCAATAAAATATGTAATCTATACAGTATAGGTATATTACGAACGATTGATGCAGGGGCTAGAATGTTGACTTTCTACGGAGGTTGCGAGTTCGATTCTCGCAAGTATATTTGTAATAGAGGATCTCAAAATTATTGATTGACTCCCAAGTACGCTCCTTAATAGTTTAAACGGACTTAGACATTTATAAAATTGTAGTGAATATATCATACAATTTGCGAATGTCTGTAGTTACACCTCCGTCATTGATATCCAATTATACTTTACAGACAAGAAGGTCTTTAAACAATAATTCAAAGTGTAGTCCATATCCGATTCAATTTCACAATCGATCGACGCTTATGACTAATACGATTAAAGGCAAGAAATGCATGGGAACGAAATTCTTGAGAAGTTGTTTTGTCTTAGCATTGTTTCTGCGAACTCCCCGGCGACAATGCTCACTCGGTGAAAACACCAGTGTTTCCAACCTTCATTTATTAAACATGGTGAATACATACGTACAAAAATAGTAGTTATGGATGGTTAACTAGGCTCTGTCCGCAAATATTTATAATTATCCAAAGCGTCAGTAAGTCATAGTCATAACATAAGCCTACGACAAAACCTTGTTTTATGAAAGTCAATATTGAATATTGCTGGTCCAATTCTGTAATCTGTGAAACCCAGAGTTCGATTTCCAAGTGGGGCGAGTTACGATGTTTTTCTATTTAAAGACTCGGTCAGTCACAAAAAATTCGAATCAATTTTTCTTCAATACTTATATAAAAATCCTGTTCCGTCCACCGAATACAAGGGCCAGTTATGTCTATACTATCACTCTTAAACAGCGTGACAATACCTCGACTTGTAGTACGAGACACTTATAAGGGTGTTAACAAAATTAAGATAAAATTTAAATGAGTTCCTACATTGGAATGCAAATAATCTAAAGCTTGGGCCCGCTTGTTCCAGGATGAGACATTAGCTAATTAAGTCCTAGGCGCGTCTACAAATAGATTTAGACGTTTATGCTGCTTTTGGTTACTCACTACGAAAATAGCTGGTGCTAGAGGGAGGTAAATCGCGACACGTTGCCCTTAATTGGGTATTGACCACGATGTTTTGGTAGTTTTTGGTTTTGTTGTAAATTCAAATTTTTAAAATTCTTATTGGAGAGAGTATTAAGCTCCGAAGAGCCGAAGATTAAAACCTTTTCGAATATTTTTTATAGACCCTGTGGCCTGCCATCTTATTTTATTTCTCCGCCTGATTACATCATGTTAATCACGATCCTTCCCGGAAAGTATGATACAATATTTCATAGCCTAGTCAGAGTAGAACCGTCAGCCGAACTCAACTATAGGAGTACAAACATCTTACTCGCAAGCTCACTGGATAAGAAAATACACAATAAGAAGGCGGTATACACAAAGGACAGTGATCAGGCAGAACACCAAGCTCGAGACCTATCCGTTGCAGCATATTACCCAATACAGGACGCGTACAGGACTTTATCTCCATAAAGCACTACTGGAATGCCCTCTCGCAGCAGTGTTTCTGAGAATGGAAAAATTCCCTTTCAGGTGAACTTATAAAGACTTCTGCTTTGCCATAAAATTACTGGGTTTTTTTCAGCAACCCATGCACGGACCAGAACCACCTATTTCTAGCGCCGGGAGTACTGACGGCGGGCGGGACCAACAGAGCGTGTATATCCAGGTTCTACCCCGAAGGGGTGGCGCATCTGCACCTCATCCTGGCTACGGAAGACCGACAGACCGTCACCACCTCTAGAGAACTGCCTGCAGGTCAGTCTTCTATAGAATATCTACTCCTGTTAAATACAGTTTTTAATAAATCAATTTCAAAGTATATACGTACATCAGCGTCATCTCATTCCTATAACAGTCCACTGCAGGACAAAGGCCTCTTCCAACAATGTAACTGACATAATGAAGTATAAGGACATCATTTTCTTTTCTCTTCTCCATCATAAGCACTCATTTGACTTTACCTATGATCAAGAGAACAGTTCTGAATAGCACACATTTTCAACCACTCCTGACTCCTTATTGTTTTCGTGAACTATCATTGATCTTAATTGGGTTTTGATTCCTAGGTGACGGAGGATGCCTGGATATATCAGTACCGCTTCTACCCAACACAAAAGCAGAGCTTATTGTGAACTTGAGGTAAGATAAGCATACATATTTTATACGATGAATAATATCTGTACCACCAACTATAATGTAAACTATCTATCTACATAACTATAACTATCAACTATTTCTGCTTGATTACACATCAGAAACAATCGAATCCTTTCGTGACGAAAAAGCAATAAATAATGATTAATAACTGACAATTGAATAATCATTTCCTAGTAAGATGATTGTTGCAATCAAGGTAATAACATGACACAGAATTATCTACTAAGTATTGCTAATTCGCTAATTTTAGTTCTGGATAAAGGATCGTTAATTGTTCGTCTCCCAATAACATGTCCTACTTTTTTTACATAATCCAGAATTTAATAGAGATCCTCTAAACAAGACAACGGTTTCCCTGATTCATGACGGAAACCTATGAACATGTATAATACTTGGACTCTAGAAGAATCCGAAAAGACGCGAGGAATGCAAATAAAAAAGGAAGAGAAGAGGAACGGTATAAATGACCTCTAGCAATCTTACTTACCGAACAAAGCACAACAGAAGCGGTCATGGATGGCAGTAACCACTTATAATCAGGACTCGATGAGCTGTTTGCCGAATCCACGGAATAAAAGAATGGGATTTTTTTGTCTGCAGGTACCCAGAAGCTGGTTGCACCTGGGAGCGTCGCCTCACCGTGCGTATATCCAGTGGACGGGTTCTTCTAGTCCACACTGAGCGCGCACGGTACCGACCAGGAGAAACCCTGCGCTTCAGGGTCCTTGCCTTCAAGCCTGACCTGATGCCCTCGCACGGCATGGTGAGCAGTAATTCTATATCTTCCATAGATAGTTTATTACGGAATGGCTCAAGGATTTCCAGCGACCAGTTGAAGTCCTGCATCCGGATTCATCGGAGGTTCACTGCTGAACTGCCTTGAGAATGGCCACAGCAATTTAAAAGCGACCTGCGTTTAGCTTTCTGCAACCCTTATTACCACGTCTGTAAAACGTTTGGGTGACCGATGCTGCGCTTATCTATACTTTGGTGGCCGATGTATAATTTTAGTAGTGTTTGATACTGTTAAAGTATCTGTGTGTATCCTTTTGAAATGTTATTGGACAGAAAATTACTGACTCTACAACTTGAATTGTTATAAAAATTGTCATTTTTGGTGTGTATGATAAATATTTTCTGGTACATATAACAAAACAATGGTTTTATTTAAGAAAGTCTTGATGACGTAATTTCCAGTGTTCTGTTTTGAATTATTTTGAAATTAACGGCGTTATAAATTCCTTTATTCGTGCAATGATCCTAAACAAAACAAAAAGAAACTGCAAACGAAAACGAAGATAATAAAGCGCCCGTCATTTCGACACAAAGATATTCACAAGTTTGAGTCACGGGTTCGCTTGTACTGTGTAATTCCATCAGTCATGGTGAATGAATCGATGTTATTGAACTCCGCTTACTAAACAAAATAAAAATCACAGGGACAATAGGGACAATTTCTCACAAAGTGAGAAAGGCTCGATTACAAAAAACATTAATTACTGTTTCCTTATATTTATTGCATACATCTTTCTCCTTTTAAAAACACAATTAGTTTTTATGGTACTGGTAGGTATAGTGTTACATTGTATTTAATTGTATAGTTATTACACACGTTGTACTTAAAATATTTTTGAATATTTTAAAAATATATATATATATATAAAGAAAATTATTGTTATGAAAACGCAAGTGTAAATTGCGTTTAAAGATTTACTGTATATCGTTAAAGCTACGGTTACAGAGGGTCGGATTGACCAGGCTAATATGGTAAGACAGTATAAGAATACTGTCTTAGCCGACGTGAAGTAACAGCTTAGCTGCGCTTTCCGTTGAATGAGGTTGCTGAAAACCCGTTAACTGGTAGTGAGATCCACGAATCCACTTGGATCGCGACCACCGTACACTATGATGGAAAACTCGTCAGTGAGTCACGCAAATAACTCGCAATTCGGATTCAGACTCTAAAGTAAACCGACATAATTGTATCGATCATTAACTATGTAGATTGCATAGCATTTCCAATACATCTTTTCTCTTCATCCTTTTGCCTTCCCGCTCTCCTCCCAGTTTGATGGTCCGGCAACACATCCGTGATCCAGCGTTGTGGATGTTAGGTGATCACCTACCGTCAGGTGACATGTTTGCTCGTTTGCCGCACCTGTGCAATAAATAAAAATGGACCACAGGTACATATATAAACTCACGCCTTTATCCCCGAAGGGGTAGGCAGAGGCGCCACCAGGACACCCACATTTCGCCTTGTATGTACCGTCCCATGATGTGATAGGGGGCGAGCCTATCGCCATATCGGTCACAAATTCCTGACTCCGGGCTGATAATGAATAGAAAAATCCAATACCACTTTGCCCGACCCGGGACTCGAACCCGAGACCTCAAGCTTGGTAGCCGTACCGTAATACAACTACGCCACCGAGGCAGTCAAGGACCACAGGTAAATTAAATAAATATTAAATAAACCTGCCACCTACATAGTTTTGACCGAACACTAAGATACAAGTTTGTATTGTAGGTATCACAAACACTCAGACCCGAAACAAATGGTGGATCACACCAACATTAAATGACAGCCTTCATGGCGCAGATAGACGCCGGCGGTTAAACGAGAGACAGCGGGTTCGATACCCGCACCGAAAATATTATGTGAACCTAAGATATTTGTCGAAACAAATATCTGTGGTGCACCCAGACCCGAAGGTCTGACCGAAAAGTCTCTCTTAGTTCCTGATATCCACGACACAAGACTCGATCTTAGTGTGGGGTCAGGACTATATATGTGACTGTGGGATGTATTTATTTATTAATTGGCTTGGTTCGGGGATCGAACCCGCGGTGTCTCGTTTCACAGCGTTGCACTTTATCGTGTAAGTATAACTCATTGGTCCTTACCGTTAATCACTAACCAGTGCTTATATTTGCCAAGGAGAGAGTTATCTTCAGAGCTCGTTCATAACTGTACATTTTTGAGAACCCTTCATGTATCCGATATTAAACGATTGTCTGCCGAAACCAGTTTTTACCGGTCTGCGGTACATAAAACCATGCGTGTGACAGGATCGTTACACGGCTATTTTACAAAATGTCTAATAATATTGGTGATTTTTTCAACCCAAAAATGTTTAGCCGTTCGAGTGAAAGTTTACTTGTGCGATGACTGGACTTACAAAATTAGAGGTCGCAGGTTCAATACCAGAGCACACACTATCGACTTTCCAATATAAACCAACCGCAATAAGTAAGCGTGGCAGATTAAAAGGTCTACTTCCTAAAGAGTTGGTAGTTGTAATTGCAGTTGCCATACTTCACTGTTTGAATTGTAATGTGTTATTTTTCACAAGGATTAATTAGAATTGAGTTTGTGAATTGTTACTGTTATTTTTTATTTGGAATTGTTATTACTATTAATTTTATTTGATGTTGCTATTATTTTATTTTGTTTTTTTTTTATATTTTTTTTATTTATTATTATTTTTTCCCCCTTCTTGTATGTTAATAATAAAAAAGAATTCAGCAAATGTGTTGCTGGTAAACATGGCGTCCGGATGTCACACTGACCCTTCATTGAAAATCAGCGCTGCAGCACACTTGCGTTGTATTGCAGCATATAGCTGAATGGGGGGTCATTGTTGTTGCCATGCGCATATAACGGCATATTGTTAAGTACCTTATATGTTACATTGTCCTTGTTGTATGTGTTGGCCATGCAATAATAAATGTTTTTTCTTTCTTTCTTTCTTTCTTTTTAGTTTGGTTGGTAATAAAATTACAAGCTTAATCATCCACACATGACAGGATAGTCATGTTGCCCCATCCCCATGTAAGTACGGGACAAAGGCAGACAGAAGTATAAGAAAATGTGATTATTTTAGATGAAATTTTAATAAAATACAAACTGAAATCTATTGAATTAGAATTTATTCTCATTTCAAAAATAACTTTATATTAAATAAATAAAATAATAAATGACACGTAAGACCGTTGTATTGAGATAAAATGCATTGGTATTTGTAACAGAAACTTGACAAAACAGCTGAGTGTGCACACTGTCGCGACGCATCTACTGTACCACTGACACACATATTAATGTGAGCATGCAAAATGTTTGTTTATACGTACCGTTTTGTAACTATTAATATTGTAGTCTCCTTTCTTTGTTTTACATTAATTTTAAAGCATTCTAATAATTATTGACTTATTGTCCCGATTGTTGTTTCTGCCCATGGGTTAATACTAAAGAGCCTCTAACATCTCCAGAGGCTCTCAATGGGCCGTTGGCTCATGAGCCAGATTCCGAAGGCAGCATTGCTTGAAACGGCACGTATTGTGAGACGATTCCTCACTTTGGGCTCCTTACCACTGGCGGTTTGGGTCTGGAGCCTCGCCATTGTTGGGTGATTTTTTTTTTTTCTTTTGTACTTTGATAATTTATTATGTAAAAAAATAGAATATGAAATAAAGGGAAATTACGACGAGTCCTAATTTTCCATTGAGATATCTCTACGTCGACACATCTCGATTAAGAGCAACGACTAATAATTACATTAGTTCATTCAATTGATGATTTGTTTGGCTTATATTGACAGAAAGATTGAAAATCATAGTAACTATCTTTCGCCAGCGCCAAAAAACAACGAGTATACACGGAAACCGCAGATTAGCACATGTTTACATAAAATTACACCTTTTTCCTAGGAAGGGTAGGCAGAATATTCGAATTATAAGTAACTACATACTTACATATACTCACGCCTTTAGGGGTAGGCAGAGGCGCCACCAGGACACCCACATTTCGCCTTGTATTTTTCAACCCATGATTTGATGGGGGGCGAGCTAATCACCATATCGGGCACAAATTCCTGACTCCGGACTGATAATAAACAGAAAAATCCAATATCACTTTTTCCCAACCCGGGATTTTAAATAATAAGTGGCATATAATTTCTAGCTCATAAACTGTTTATACACAAAAACTATTGCTAAATAAAAGAGGACAAATCAACAAACACACTTTGGCAAGTGTTGGTACAATGAATATTTACTCTATTTAGGTGTCGAAAGTGCTCGAAAGTATTATTTCGCGGAATTAATTACTGTTATCTTACGAGTAACCAGTATTTAGGTTGTATTTTTTTTACGTGCTAAATCTCGCACTCCTAAGGAACATTATTGTCCAATTCTTTACAACAAAGGTAATAAATATAACTCGATCATAGAAGACGATCAGTATAAGGACTTGTTTATTCGAACAGTAAAGTCCATTAGTATAAGGAATTGTTTATTTATTCTAACAGGAAAGTCCATATATACAGATTTAAGGTTTTGTTTGGGATCGGTTGTATAAAGTAGTTTTGACTTTGATGATATTAAAGCCTTACAATTCACATGTCAAAGTAAAGTGAACTGAGCTATATCATTCTTTGGGGTATATTATCTTCATAATTTCTTGATAAAAAAACATTATAATAAATCTCTGAGTACCGCAGTTAGTTAGTAGGTAACTCCTGGAATAATAATTCGAAAATTAGAGAAAAGAGATTTTTTTTGTGTGTGAAGTCTCACACTGAATTTGCTTCCCCAGATCGATGAGATATGGATCGAGGGCAGTCGCGGCGCGTGGGAGGGGTCTCGCATCACGCAGTGGTCGCGGGTTCGAACCCGGCTGGGTATCGCGCAGCTGCAGTACGAGCTGGACGAGCTGGCGCCGGCGGGCAAGTGGACTGTCAGAGCTAGTCTGGCTGATGGATCACAGGTACGTTATAACAGCTACAACAGCTTACTCTAATGCAAAGGGCAGTTGTATAACGTGGGTTTAAGAGTCCATACCCGCAATATCGGTTTGTTGTATTTTCAATGTGTTCAGATCTGAATTTTCTCTTGCAGTGTCTGATTCCCAAAACATAAAGTAAATAGGCATGTGTATTGAATTTTTGGATATCAATATATTTATCAACCACAGAACTAGATAGGCTTAACATAAGGCTTTCCTAAGGATTTTCAAAGCCACCTAAGTATATTCCTTTCGTTCCATTTCAGCTGTGGGTTCTGTCATTTCAACGTGTCATTCCAATGAGAAAAGTTCGCTTTGAGATATATTCATTTATTATTGATGTGTTTACTGTCTGACCCTGTCATCATAACGCTAACCCAATACCGTTCTATCGTTTACTCTTGACCTGCATCTGCCTTATTTAACACAGATTTTGTTACTGAATATTATTTACTTTGCGTTTTTCCCAGGGTTCGGCGACGTTCTGGGTGGGTAACTACGACCTGCCGCCCTTCCAGCTGAGCGTGCGGCACCCGGCGCGTGTTCTGCGCACCAGCGAGAGACTCGTCTGGACTGTTTGTGTCAGGTAACGTTCATATCTGCAGCTTTGTCTTTCATTCTAGAGATGTAAGAAGAAGGCTAAAATGAAATAGTTCCTTCTTCAACTATTTCTTGTTGTTTCCTTTCTTTTGTATTCTCTTCCTTTCTCTCTCTCCAAGGAATAAGGGTTAACACATCACAAAAATTCTTCAAGGATTTGCAAAGTCCGGCGAGAAATAAGAGTAGTGAAAAACGGAAGTCTTTTGTCTTGTCTTATTTTATGGAAGAATGTTCAATTATGGGGCATATTAAAACAATGCCGTTTTATACATCTTCATTCATTTTCGCAAATTTGTATCCTTTATATGTGAATAAGGTATGAGAAAATTCGATAACATTTATTTGAATTGTTATGAAACGTTCTAAGCCTTACTGTGTGTTAAATGTCTTTATAATCTACAAATTTCTTCATATTTGAAGTTGAAGGTAATTCTAATTGACACTCACCATTTCCCCCCACCAGATACCCGTGGTCGGAAGCAGTAGAGGGCATGCTGGTGATCCGCCTGCGCGGGTCTGGTGGCGGCAGCAGTAGCGGCGGCAGCAGCGGCGTGCGCACAGCCGTGAAGCTGCGAGCGCCGCGCGCGTGCCACCGCCACGCCGCCGCCGCGCGCAGGGTGGGCCTGCACGGAGACAACCCTTCTGATCTAATCATCGCTGACTTCTCCTTCCAGGTGGGTAAATACACGTTAGATAAATAATAATAAATAAATACACCCAACAGTCACATACATAGTCCTGACCCCACACTAAGACCGAGCCTTGTGTCGTGGGTATCAGGAATTGCGAGAGATTTTCGGTCTCACAAACACCCAGACCCGAAACAAATACCTGTGGTTCACACAAATTGTTGTTTTTGAACGGGGATCGAACCCGCGGCCTCGGCCGTGTTGACACTGTATCATACAATACTGGAGCACTACACAACTGTGATGAGAATCGTCATTGAAAAAGCTATACTTATGAATGATTTTTAATGTTTCCTCTCATTCCAGTACCACTTATCCAGGTTATTTATCTAGCTCGGCTCAATGTTTCTTTGACCACGTGCTTACCCACAGGTCTACATAGCTACAGTTATACTACGATCTCGTTTACCCACAAAAAACAAAAAAAAACACAACATAGACATAAACACAAAAACCTTCAGAAAATAATTTCTAGAGACCCACAAAAGAAACCCAAGGCAATACAAATAAAAACCCTAATATCCATAAATCTACAAAAACATATTCCTTTCCACCACCCAGGAGGACGGCACCCGTATCTGGCAGAACACGACGGTGGTGTCTCGCGTGGTGGACAAGGCCGTGACGCTGGACTTCCTCACCAAGCACCGCGCCGTCATCTCGCCGGGCCTGCCCCACAAACTCAAGGTGAACTTGAGGAAATTGCTGTTTCTTCTATTCAAACTTATTTCAAGGATAAACTAAGCAGCTTTTCTTATGAAAGCAGAAACTTTTCTCTTTCTTTGTCTTTTCATTCAGCCACAGGACTTTTACTGCTGAACAAAAAAGAGGGTTAAACGAAAGCAGGCTATTTCATATCGAAAACAATGTGACCAGGAGCGGAAAAGAATATGTTCAGACTAATTTTCATCTCTTTTCTCTAAACCTGCCGTTGTATATACGTTGAAAGCATTGAATACTAAATTTTCATTAACAGTAGTAAACCTTTACGATAAGGTAAGTTGTTTTTTTTTTATTGCATTGAATGGCGAGACGAGCATGCCATTCTCCTGATGGTAAGCGATACGACCGCTCATGAACAGTAGCAAAACCACAACACCATGAATTACAAAGTAATGCTTGGCATTCCACTGCGCTCGCCGTCCTGGGAAATATGAAATGAAGCATAGCATTTCATAATCGCATACTAAGATACTTTGCATGCTTAACATAAGATGTTAAGTCTCATTATGTCCAGTAGTTACTCTGGCTACAGTGTCCTTCAAACACAACAGTGCATTTGACGGACATGTGTAAAAACTGATGGGTTAAGATTTAATAAACAAATAATCGAAGCAAATAATACATTAGACATAGCGAATAGTAAGAATGTGACAAGTACCGACAAACGGCAATAGAACACACTGATGTTCAAAGTAAATTGTTTCGTTTACTAGTAACCTTCTTCTTCTTCGAGTGCCTCTTCAGTGCTGAAGGTTGGCCGTCAGCTTCTTGTGTTTTTCCTTGTCCTTATCCAGGTTGAATAGTTGCTCAACGGTGCTGATACCAATCCACTCCCGGATGTTTCGCAGCCACGATTGTTTCCTTCGTCCAGCGTGTCTCTTACCTTCCACCTTGCCCATAATTATTAATTGAAGCAGCTTATATCTATCGTGCCTAAGCACGTGGCCGAGATATTGTCTTTTTCGTAACCAGTTCTAACAAAAATGACGTTTTATTATCCAGGTGAAAGCAACTCGCTGGGACGACAAGCCAGCAGTAAAGGAGCGCGTGCTGGTGTGTCGCTACCCCGCGGTAACTGAACAGTCTAGAAAGGTGCAGGACTCCACGGACGTGACGTGCGCCTCCGCAGACACGGACGACACCGGCGTCGCCACGACCATGTTCCCGCCCGGGAACCATGACACGCCCTTCTACAGATTCGAGGTGGGATAAACCGAGCCAGAAAACGAGGAGGAGTAGTTTTATTGCTTACAGACACAATGTAACTAAAAATTTCGCAAAAAAAAAAGTCATTATTTTTGTATTTTTTTTTTACTTATCATCGTATTTGGGTGATAAATACATTGTTTTCCTAAAATAATTATGTACACCATGTTAATTTTAAAAATACAATCGTACGTAAGGGTTTAAATTACTATTTTCGCAAAAACTAAGTATAAACCACTCAAACAGGATGTCTTTTTTTAAATTGCAACTAAAAGTTATCGCTTTTTTGTAAAAAAAATATTTGCATTGTTTGTAACCACTAATACTATCACGTAGCTTCGTTTTCGGTCGCAGTCTTGATATACCCTATTATAGTTCCAAAATATTGTTCATTGATAGTTCCATATAATTAGTTGGTAAACCAAATCGCGATAAAATCCGTATAAAATAGTTTTATTTCAATGTGTAACATTCGCGTAAATCTAAGAAACCTTTATTGAATTTGTTAAAATGATAGGATGTTGTTAGATACGTACATGCCACTGTCTGCAGTCTGCAGTCTGCAAGTGGCTGTGTAAATACTTGGGGCAGGTCGACAATTTTGTTTTGTTTAAATTAAAAAGTTTTTTATAGTTTATGATTTCCATCACACAAGACTTGTATCTTGTGGTGTTAGGGTTGAATCAGGACTACGAATAGAACTTGGGTATATTAGATGATCTATTATTGTGCAGGCGAGTCTGTCCAACGACACGTCGACAACAGCCGTGCCGCTGACCCTGGGCGTGCAGCGCGCGCGCGCGGTGCAGGCGGCGCTGGGGCGGCTGCGCGCGGAGTCCCGCGTGGCGCGCACGTTCGTGCCGCTGTACCTGCACCTCGCGCACCCCGCGCACCCCGCCACCGCGCTCACCGTGCACTTCGTGGTCAGTACATAGTATTATACTAATATTATACATACACACATTATTGTGACATTTAGATAAATCAACCATTGTAATTTAAATTGGCCTTTAAAAAAACAAAGAAAAAGAAAGAAAAGAAAAGCATAAGAAGACAGTTCGTATTGCTGAGGGAGTTTCTTGCGCCGTTTCTTCTTCACAGCTACAACACGTTCCAAAGCGGTGGTAGCAGAAATTAACGATTCAAAAGATCTTGTAAACTACTTGAATAAAAAATATTTTAATTTTTTGTACTAATTTATATATCGGTCAGGATTTATGCAGCGCACGCGGAAACACTACGTTTTTTGGAATTAAAAGTAGCCATGTGTTGACCTATGTTATCTGTTAAAATTATCATAGCAAATTGATAATTCATTAAGAAAGTAAGGTTTTATCATTACAAATAAAAATACCCTTCCAGGTAATAACCCGAGGAGGCGTGATATACCGCTGGGGAGCCACAACCCAATGTCCAATAGCCAACTCGGCCAACCAGGTCCAAACAGCGCCGCGGTACAGCAAGTGTCCTCAGGACTTGGCTCAAACGAACCTTGGATCCAACATCACCAGCGATGCCCTTCTAGACAGACACCAGTTGAGGGTCATGCTGCCTATCAAGGTGACTCCTCAAATGTGCCCTGATAGTGACCTGATCGCGTACTTCTACTATAAGGGGGAGCTGGTCAGTGCCAGCAAACATATCGAGATGGAAGAGTGCTTCGTTAATAAGGCAAGTCGATTTTTTTTATTGCAATGTATGGTGAGACGAGCATACCATTCGCCTGATGGTAAGCGATAGGACCGTTCATGGTCAGTAGGAAATCAAAAAATACCATGATTACAAAGCAATGCTTGGCATTCTTTTGTAATTCATTCCTTGGCATTCGATTTTGATTTTTCTGTAGTTACAGGTAAATTAATTACCAGTTGAAATAAAACTATTTTATACGGATTTTATCGCGATTTGGTTTAATTTTTACATTTTTTAACTTCCCGACGTTTCGATTACTTTACAGCTTTCGTGGTCACGGGGCGGACTGTCAGTGACCAGTCCGCCCCGTGACCACGAAAGCTGTAAAGTAATCGAAACGTCGGGAAGTTAAAAAATGTAAAAATTAAACCAAATCGCGATAAAATCCGTATAAAATAGTTTTATTTCAATGTGTAACATTCGCGTAAATCTAAGAAACCATTAATTACCAGTTGGTTAATCTTTTTCACCATGGCCACTTTAACCTTTGACGACTGTAGCTATAATTATTTTTTCCAAAACATATGTTTTACTGTCTTTTTTATATCGTACAAAGTTACTACAGTTGCTCCTGGCAGTAAAAGCTGTCCAGAGAAAGTCATCGGTCTACTCGTTATATCGACCTAGTCGTAACCGACAGAACGCAAATACGACACAATTGAATATCTCAGTATGACAGGTTTTTCACCATTTACAACTGGTTGTTATATAGGTTGAGTCATAAATCCTGCCACCAGCTTCTCATTCCAGGGATGATGCTTATATGCCTAACCTAACCTTATATACACCAGGTGGAAGCAGTCTGGTTGTCTCGGCAAGTCCTCCCCGGCTCCACAGCATCCCTGCAAGTGTCCACCCCTGGACCATCCCTCTGCGCGCTCACGGTGGTGGACAGCGCCACCAAGTGGGTGCATCCACCTGCCAACGTTCAAGAAGAACTCATGAAGAGTCTGCGAAGGGTGATAGACAGTCACAGGAACCTTACTGAGTATGACGCCGCTGGAGATTGCTTTTTGAGTGAGTATGTTTTTGTATTTTATACATATTATTTTTACATACTTGTCTTTACTTACTCTTCCCGTTCCCAGCCCTTCTTTTTTCTCTTACGCCTTTAGTCTATCTTCTTTGTTCTTCGTTTTACCTACTTGCTTTATATTTCCTGTAATATTTTTGTGCTCTTCATAGTTTGCAATTATTTTTATGTGTCTTTAGATCAAAATGATAACTATTGTAAAAAAAATCTCAGCAGTTTAAAATTGTAAACTTTTAAATTAGAGGTTTTAGTTAACGGTATACTTGTATTTTATTAGATTTATGTGATTTAATTAATTAAGTTTCATTAGTTACTGATTTTATACGACATAGTATTGACTATTATGTTTAACTATAAATCTACCTCAATAATTTAAGCACTATATTTAGGTAGTGATTTTAGGTGCTAGACGCAAGCCAGTTGTTACAGGTCGATGTGGAGATGTTTGGGGGAGTCCTATGTCCAGCAGTAGACTGCAACGGGCTTGATGATGATGATGTATAGAATGTGTGAGTACTATGGTGTGCGCAGCCGCGGACAGTACAGCGGCGGTGGGCAGCAGCGTGGAGTTGGTGCGCGCGTGGGCGGCGCGCGGCGCCGTGCGCGTGCTGGGCGCCGCGCCCGCCGCCGCACGCTGCGCCGCGCCGCCGCACGCACTCATGGCGCCGGACGACATTGTACCCAGGACCGACTTCTCCGAGGTACGATACATCATATTTAACCACGTGTATGATCTATCAAGAACAATTGCGGAATTGCTTGAACTGCTTATTACATACTTGAATTTCTTATTAAAATATGTTTAAATAATTGTAACAAAATCGTTTCACTATTACTTTATCGAAACAATCCACCTGTATAGACTTCATCGAATGTCAAAAGTTTCTAAGAAGTATATCTAATGAATATTAGCTCCAAGATTTGGAAATAAATTGAAAAACAAAACAAAAAAGTAATTTATAGAAGCATTGAATACTCTACGATAAACTTGGTCGAAACAGCTAACTTATCTCTGAAAACAGTTTTTATATTCCATACAACGGGGTTAGAATAACACTCATTGACACACCACACTTAATTATACCAATGGGTCGATAAAAAGCCATTGAGAAGTCTCAAGTGACAATTTACCGATAGCCACTTAACCGCACTTCATAAAAGTTGTGGTAATTCCGTCAGGCAATATATTTTATTACTAGTTTAAATATACACTTTAACGGCGAGGACAATATTAATACCCTTAAGATGTAAATATACTTAATTGATGAAAGTAATATTATCCCTACATAGTACCTACCTACCTTGTTTTATTTACAATCATGAGGTTGTAAGTAATTTAATAGTAAATATTAACTTAATTTAATATAATAGTATTGTTCCTAAGTTTTGCTGATAACATAAATAGCCTTATTTGTAACTTTTGTGACACCTTCAAGATAGTAACCTGTTTTGAGTAAAATAAATAATAATAATACAATAATTATATATCATAATGATTTAATCCACCCAATGGTTGCCTGGAAGAGTCGCAGCTAGTGATAAGGCCGCCAATTGTAACCATGTCTTTAGTTTTAAGTGATTTAACTGTTATTATGTTACTCTCTTTTATTGTGGTTTACAGTAAAGTATGTAAATACCATACATACATATACATACTCGTACATAAACTCACGCCTTTATCCCAGAAGGGGTAGGCAGAGGCGCCACCAGGACACCCACATTTCGCCTTGTATATTTCATCCCATGATGTGATAGGGGGCGAGCTTATCGCCATATCCGGCATATGTAAATAAATAAATTGTTTTAACTAAGATCTAGATATAATTGCAGGCGTGGTTATGGCGCCTGCTGGCGGTGGGTATGAACGGCTCGGCGGTGGCTCAAGCCCGCGCGCCGGACTCCATCACGCGGTTCGAAGCCGGCGTGTTGTGCGTCTCCAAAAATGGAGTGGCTGTGTCGCAACCTGCTGTTCTACAGGTCCTTTTTTGTTATTATTTTACTATGATTTTTGTCCATTATTCCAAGATATTTTTTTAATTTTCATATTTTACAGGTAATCTTCTGTTGTTACTGTTTTAATAGAAAGTCTTCTGTTTCATTTTGACGAATATCTTTCAATATAATTTTTTTGCTGTATTTTCTATTGTTATTGACAAACGCGTGGTAATACTTAATGCACCTTCGTTTATATGAACCTGTTTATTTTTTTGTACTGTATGACAAAGTGGTGGCATTGCATTTAATAGTTATTGTAGTATTTTCTTGATTACATGTCGAAGCATCAAAACGTAACGACACCATGATACCAGCTTAGTACTAGATAGTTTGATTACCTCACAAACACTTCAAATGTGTGTATTTCTTTGCCCTGATTTACTTCTAAACAATGAGTTAACATGGCATGTGATGTGTGATGGTACGTGCAGGTGTTCCGCGAGATGTTCATCCACGCGGACGGCGCGCGGCGGCTGCGGCGCGGGGACTCGAGTGTCGTACGATACAGGCTCTTCAACTACCTCTACTCACCGCTCAGCGTGAGTGTCTTACACGTCTGCTACACCCACTAGCCATGCTGCAAAGCGACTGTGTGATATGTCACCTTCATCATCTTTAGCCTTAAATATATAACCTCCATCATAGTGGCGAAGGCTCCATGGAAGCCAATTCCCGCCGGGTTCCCTTTTGTAATTTATCATTACACTATAAACAAGCAATATATTCAAACTTATTTATTTAATATCAAAACTCAATTATTATTTTTTACATTCAACGACATCTGTCGGCCAGATACGTAAATATTACTAGGAAGCGGCACAGTAAGCCCTTTTTACATTGCGACGCGCTGCGACCTCTGGCGAATTCCTGTAAAATTGTTCGGCTTATTCAATAACACTAGCGCGGCCCGTGCGCCGCCGCCCGCCGCCGCCCCGCCGCCACCGCGCCGCCGCCGCGCCGCCCCTTACGCATTGTATAGTATGCAACAAACCACGCAAAATTGTACCTTAAATTTATAATGATTTAAGGTTCAATTTACGTTAAAAAAGCAAGAAATAAGCCGGAGCTTCTCCGGCATTTCGTGTGTACTTACGTATAGATATTACTTAAATGCGGAGTCTAATGTATTTATAAGTGTTGTATTTACATTTTTACAATATATTCATGGTTCATGCAATTAGTTTTAAATGTTTTTAATTACAAACTGTGTAATATTAATATTATGGTTTTAATGGAAATTACTAATCGTTAGGAGCGTACTAATATGTTTAGATTGTCAATTTTACAAATAAATTTAGTGTTTATATTTTAGGACGTGCTCGACCCTCGCCTGATTAATACATTGTCTTACTATTGTTACAACTGATTAATGCGGGGCTACCGTACTTGTTAACATTGAGTCTAGGTTTTTATTTCTTTGATATTAATCTTATATTCACGTGCGGTTTAGAAATATACTTTTTTTTTTTCTCATTATGTAAGCATGGTTTAGTTTTTATTTCATGGACATTGTAAATATTGTATAAGTACATAGGTAACGAAAATATTAAAATTTAATTGACGGCCGCAATAGGCAGATGCCACAATATCACTTACCAAATGAAACCCAATAATTTGGTTTGGTGAGTAAGATTCTCGGAGCAATAATTTGCTGGTGGGAGGATATTTGCAAAGGTCCGAATATAAGGACACACGTGCATAAATGTGTCGCGTTTTGCGTTCATTCTGTGAAACATCACACAGTAAATTTGATCTCTATTCGGACTGCACTACGCTTACTATCAGTCGCATTGTAGTCATTTCGTAATCCCTTAACCCTACTAATATTATAAATGTGAATGTAAGTTTGTTTGTTACGCTTTAACGCAAAACCACTCAACCGATCATCATGAAACTTTGTAGACATATTCTTGGAGGTATAAGAAGTAACATAGGCTACTTTTTATCCCGAAAAGTTTAGTGTTTCCGTGGGATGAAGAAGGAATTCCGATATATTTGCTACTTTTTCATAAGTACTCAAAAAGATGGGATGGGACCGGATTACATTCCATTAGTGAGAATGAGACGGGGCGGGCGGGATATAACGGGATGGGACGGGACGGGATGGTAGATTTCAAATAAAATTAACCACGCAGACGAAGTTTGCGGGCAGAAGCTAGTAACAGGATAAAGAAAATAAACATATTTTGTGACTTGAGCTTCGGCTTCCCTTTTAAAAAATGTCACCCTTCGCCACTGCTCCATCATCTTCATAATAACTTTGGTAATACAGAAATGCCCGAAAAAATGAAAGGGAGCTTATGAAAACCACTTCAGAATTAGCATAGAAATCGCGACAAAAATGAGGATATTTAATAATATAAAAATAATTTCTTTACTAAATGCAGGGCTGTATTTATAATGATTGGTGAATTTACCGCAATTTTAGCTTACACTTGCGTAAATTACAGTTACCATTTACAGTCAGTGGCCTACTTTTCAGTACAGTAAATTTTACACATTGCTTATGCGAGTCTACCATAATCGAAAGCATTGTTATCATCATTTTTGTAAGGTCCAATTCATCACACCGTACACCTTCCCCAAAAAACTTCTGCTTCCATAGTCTTCACATAATATTGTACACTACTACGCCAACCCGCACTAGGCCAGCGTGGTGGACTATATGGCCTAACCACTCTCAATCGATTCTCTCGATTGTAGAGTAGGCCCGTGTCCTGCAGTGGCACGTATATGGGCTGATATAGATAGACACCACGAACTTTACAATTTCTATTTCAAATTCTAGGTTCAAATCCTGATCCTAACGGACCAGTACATTGACACTCCAGCTGCCAAGGTGGAGACTGTGTGCATCGCTGCCCGGGCCTCCATAGCGCGGCGCATAGAGATCCGCGCTCGACTCCCGGGCAAGGCACGACTCAACATACGCGCCGTGCTCACCAACCACAGCAACTGCGGCTCAGCCAGTTCTAGGAATGTTAGGTATGTTGTTTTAAGTGGTTTTTAATTTTGAGTGTAATTGTGAGGATAATATCATGAGAATATTTTCTTTTTTTGTACTCGGATAAGATAGAGTGTACAATGCATATAACTCTAGTGGTAAAAGACACTATATTAAAATATCAACAACTAATAATATTTCCAGCGACGAAGTGTCAATCCTGATCACAATAGACCCTGAAGGAGTGCCGGTCAAAGAACACAAGTCAGTTCTGCTTTGTGCACCAGGTAATTTCCCGCTCCATATTACATTAAACTAATCCTCTAATAAATAACTGTTGTGTAATAAATAACTGTGTTGACAAGTTAAATAACGGTTTCTTAGATTTACGCGAATGTTACACATTGAAATAAAACTATTTTATACGGATTTTATCGCGATTTGGTTTAATTTTTACATTTTTTAACTTCCCGACGTTTCGATTACTTTACAGCTTTCGTGGTCACGGGGCGGACTGAGGTATTAGTCATCCGCTCAGTGACTGTTACAATTAAACTACCCTTAATTTATAATTATTAAATTAAAAAGTTAATTTAAAAAGTTAGCTAGTATTTGCGATCCGATCTACGCAGAAGGAGCTCACTGTGTCTTGAGGTCTGGCAGCTGGTCTTTTGGGTTCCGATTTAATTAAATGTAGAATTGGATCCCATGATGGTGCAAGCTTCAAGCCATCTTCTCTATTGAAATTTGGATGTTTTTTAATTTCAATAGCCTCGCGAAACATCCTGGGCAGGAAACGGTGTTCTTTGGCAAGGATTTGGGGCTGGTCAAAGCGAAGGTAATGCTTGGAGCCTTCCTCTATGTGTTCAGCAACTGCAGACTTCGTTGAGCGCGCTCCATCCAATTCTACATTTAATTAAATCGGAACCCAAAAGACCAGCTGCCAGACCTCAAGACACAGTGAGCTCCTTCTGCGTAGATCGGATCGCAAATACTAGCTAACTTTTTAAATTAACTTTTTAATTTAATAATTATAAATTAAGGGTAGTTTAATTGTAACAGTCACTGAGCGGATGACTAATACCTCAGTCCGCCCCGTGACCACGAAAGCTGTAAAGTAATCGAAACGTCGGGAAGTTAAAAAATGTAAAAATTAAACCAAATCGCGATAAAATCCGTATAAAATAGTTTTATTTCAAAGTTAAATAACCATACTCTTTTTTTTGGTTTGATATTAATCGTGTTTACATTCAGCTCTACAATTTCACTTGGGTTAATGAGAAACTTCCCGCATGTTTCTAAATTAAATATGTCAATATCATAAGTGCGTGGTGGCCTGTTGGTAACGGACCAGACGCGGCTGCCTACATGTTCACGGTGGTCGCGGGTTCAAATCCCAGGGCACACCTCTGACTTTTCGGAGTTATGTGTGTATTGATAGACAATCACCACGCACTTTAACGGTGAAGGAAAACATCGTGAGGAAACCTGCATACCGTAGCGATTTTGAAGAATTTCTACGGTATGTAAGTCCGCCAACCCGCACTAGGCCAGCGTGGTGGACTATATGGCCTAACCACTCTCAATCAATTCACTCGATTGTAGAGTAGGCCCGTGCCCTGTAGTAGGACGTATATGGGCTGATATAGATAGAATATCACCCGGAATAATCTTTAAAAAGCACTGACTACACGTATATAGATTAAATGTAATGTGTGTATGTGCAGGTAACAGGGAGCATCGCAAGTCGGAGGTATCCTGGACATGGCCGGTGGTTTCTACTGTCCCGGGAACTGAATCTCTAACGGTGTGGACTTCTAGTGACGCTGTGGGACCGCTGTATGCTGTAAGTCATGTTTATAACCTTTAACCTCCTAATGTAGGACGCTCTTATACTCTTCATATTATTCGTTCTCATTCACCTACCATTTTAAAAGGTAGCGCATCTATGCTATCTATAAAATGAGTAACAGGTCAACATTATGAACATCCACAACGCTGGATCATGGATGTGTAGCCGAACCATCAAATTGGGAGGACAGCAGGAAGGAAAAAGGTTGGAAAGAAGAGGTTATTAGGCATCTGACAATCTCATTCAATGGTGCTGGTGATATCCTCAGGACGCGGACTCCCTAGTGCTGCTTCCCCGTGGTTGCGGGGAACAGAACATGGCGCGCCTGGCCACCAACCTGCTGGCGCTCACGCAGCTGCCGCGACACTCCGCCGCCGCCACCACGGCACGGGAACACGTCGCTAGAGGTACACCGAGATACTCTCCAAGATACTCTCCAACTTTCCTTAATTAAGCTTACATTATTTATCCTCCTACCCTGCACATTTTATTTTATCACCATTGAGGGAGATCATTGTGGAAGGCGTGTATTCAGCAGTGGACTTCCTAAGGCTGAAACGAACGAACGAGATTATACAGTTTAATATTCCGACCCATTTCTAAATAAAATATCTACTTTAATTAACTTTTACTTATGCGTGTAACCTTACATGCATTATTTAATTTCGATTACATTAATTTATTGTACAATAATAGATAATATTATTTTGTTCTTAAAAAATTGTATGCTCAAGGAATATCTCATCCTCTAATTACTTTTTAACTTTACCACCAAAATTTCACGTACCTGGCACACATTCCTAAAATAAACTCAAATCGTTTTTCTATTCCCTATCTGTTCATAGTTAGATAAGTCCAAGACAAGTCTAACCAGTTCCTTAACAATTTATCTCACAGGTTTCACTCGCCAGCTGCAATACCTTCATCCAGCTGGAGGCTTCAGCGCCTTCGGCTCCACGGATGCTGTACCGTCCACGTGGCTCACTGCCTTCGTCATCAGATACCTGAGAAGGGCGCACCAAGTGAGTTCGTATGAGTAGAATATATTCTAGAAAGGAGTAGAAATTGTCAATCTCCTTAAAAATGACATTGGATATCAACTAATATGGTGCTTTTTGTCATCATTAAAAAAAAATAACGCTATGGGAACTTGAAAATATTTAGGCGAGCGAATTATTTTGTTTCAAAATTTGGCTAACGTTCTTCAAGAAGTTTGTGACTAACGTCTTCGATATGTTGTAGTTTAACATTACCTCAGCAAACATCTTGAATATCTTTATTCCTAATTGATTCTACAATCTGCAAGTCGCACAGTTAAATTTCGCTCTGCCCAATTTGACGGGAATCCTACGCCCAGTTGTACTAACAGATATTTTGGCAGGTCCTCTGGCCAAACCTACCCCTGCCACCAGCAGTGGACCGCGCGGAGCGATGGCTCATCAACCAGCAGATGGAGAACGGATGCTTCCGGAACGAAGGTCACGTCTTCCACAGGGAACTCAAGGTATTACATACATATCACTTCTTTATAGTTTTTTTTAATGCTATGATTAGTGAGATGCCATTCGCCTGATAGTAAGCGATATGACCGCTCATGGACAGTAGCAAAACCAAACAACACCATGAATCAAAACATTGCTTGGTATTCCACTGCGCTTGCCGTCCTGAGAAATAAGATGTTAAGTCTCATTATGTCCAGAAGTTACTCAGGTTACAATGTCCTTCAAACTAGAACACAACAGTGCATTTACACTGCTGTTTGTCGGGAGAAATAGACGTTGCGGTGGTACCTACCTAGGTGGTTCACATATTAATGACCTACCACCAGTAAACAGTGGCAGGAGAAAATGCACCAGTTGGTAAGTGTGGTCATCCAGAGTTCACAAATGTGCCGGTTTTTCGGTTCGCTTCAATGCTCAGTGTCATTAAAATGCGTGCCACTGTTGATCCTGGCTTACAGGAGTTGCAGTGGCGGGGGTGAGGGCGGGACAGTCTCCTTATACCGGTGGTTCAACGAATTCAAAGCGCAGCACTCTTGTTGACCACTTCGTGTATGGTGTTCGCTATCTGGGTCTCCGGCAATTACGCTCACCTTTTGAAATGCAAGGACCATCCTGATTGAACAGACACGTATTCTACTCCTACTGCGAAGGCAGTGTGGCTTTATCACTTGTGAAAAAAAACGAGGTTATGAGAATAAAAAAAATCATATATCTATGAAAAGAAAAGACAATAGTTATGAGAGACCCCGAGGAATAGCGCGCATTAGACAAATGAGGAAACTGGAATTCCTTGCATGAATAGATTAGCGAATGAACTAGTGCCGTTGTAGAACTATTTTACTATCAATGTGGAAATGTTTTAATATCAAACAACTATTTTACTATCTTAAAAAACGTCTTGTTCATAGTCAGTTTATAAAGTCTTCCTTCCGAGACCGTTCCTCAGTTTAATAAAAAGAAATCCACTATCAAACACATTGTAAAGTACCTCTTAACAACTATATAATTAGATAATACATGTTGTAAAAAAAAAAAAAAAATAGAACTCGCAGACAAACCAAGTACTTGGTTTTGCGGGCCTAATTTTAAACTTACTGTACTTTTTTTAATATAATAAATGAAAAAAAAAAACAAAAAACCTATTTTAGTTATCGAATGTTTTGTCTTCTTCGCTCAAATTGAATTCAAAAGTAGTTCGACAGGGACAAAACATTCGATAACTAAAATAGATTTTTGAACTGACTATGAATAAGGTCGTTACAATAAATTCAATCATATTTCCCTTCCAGGGTGGTCTAACCGAAGACGGCGAGATAGCGAGCGTAGCCCTCACCGCGTACGTCATAACCTCCCTCATGGAGAGTGCCTCCCCCCTCCCTTACAGAGTGCTCAAGAATTCCCTAGCGTGCCTGCGAGCCCTCCCCCCCATGAAGACCAACAACCCCAACAGAGTGTACGCACATGCACTCCTGGCTTATGCCTTTATCAGGCTTAAGAGGTACTGCTTTAATTCAAGTAAATAAATATATTAAAGAACAGGTAACTGTATGATCCTAAACGAAGTTCGAATGTTCGATGTTCTAAAAATCAATTCTATTCTCTATGACACATATATCATTCACTCCGAAGTTAGTCTATGGTTACGACGTACGATAGAAGATTCGAACATTTTTACGAACGAGACGTTTCGGATCATAGAGCAACTCCCAGGTTTCTGTGTAAAATTGTACGTTTCTAGCTCCAGTAGTTTCGGCTGTGCGTTGTCAGTCAGTCTATATTTTCTCTTTCATAGTCTCTTTATCTTTCTCGTATATCTATCCCAAGGTTTTCTGTAATAGATTGCTCAGAACAAGACCGCTATTTATTCTTTAATATTATTACTTACGACACGTGTTTTTTTTTATAATAAAATAATAAAGTGAGATATGTTTTCACCAGGTATGAGGAGGAACTGCGGCGGTCCAACGAGGCAAACCTGTGGGAGATGCGAGCTGGAGGCTTAGAGAGGGATGAAGAGCTGGGGGAAGTGATGGAGCTGCTCAAGATGGCTAGGAGGAGTGGGGACTATGTCTGGTGGGAGACTAGTGAGTCAACTTTAATATTGATTGAGGGAGTTTAACTTGACTACAAACTCGTGTATATTTTTATTTGTCAGTTACGACGCACTATAACGGTGAAGCAAATCATCGGCGGGAATTTCTTTTTTATACGATAGGTTCGGCAAACGAGCAAACTAATGATGGTATGTGTGTTGCCGGCCCTCCAAATCGGGAGGGGAGTAGGAATGAAATAGAATGCGAAGAGGAAAAGGGTATAGCATAGGTATGTAGGTTTCCTCGCGATGTTTTCCTTCACCATTGTAGTGCGTGGTGATTAGCTGGTGATCAATACACTCTCTCTCTCTCTCTCTCTCTCCAATCGTTCTCTCAATGCTGAGGATCGTGACCCCTGTCACTTGGTCGAGTCCGTCTCCGAAAAGTCTGAGGTGTGCTCTGGGATTTGGACATGTTGGCAGTTGCGTTTGGTCTGTTACGAACAGGCTATCACTTCATGAAATGGAGTGCACGGGTCGATAAATATGGTATTGATAATTGCAGGCAGTTTGTCGACATCAGTGGAGGCGACGAGCTACGCGCTGCTGTCGCTGCTGCAGAGTGCGGCGGCGTCGCTGGACGTGTCCGCCGCGGCCGTGGCGTGGCTCGCCGCACAACGCACCGACACGGGAGGATTCGTGTCCACGCAGGTAACTTACTTACTTTCATATAGTTCATACAGAGTAAATAAATACAGGTCGTGAAGACTAATTTATTGATAATTTAATTCAAACTACATGAGCAAATAATGTTTTCTTTAAATTCTGTTTAAGTCATAAAATGTACTTTGTCTATTATTCAATCATTGTAGTGTTAATTCATTTGTTTTTTTTGCTGGTCGTTTGCAAACGTGTTTTTTTTTTAATCTGCAGAATTATGTGCTTTACGTTAATAATATAGAAATAAATTGACTAAATACTGATAAATTTGACAGCCTCCGTGGCGCAGTTGGTTAAGACGCCGGCTGTGAAACGAGAGGCCGCGGGTTCGATCCCCGCACCGAGAGAAATGTTTGTGCGGCCCACAAATATTTCTTTCGGGTCTGGGTGTTTGTGAGACCGAAAAGTCTCTCGTAGTTCTGATACCTGCGACACAAGACTTAATTGATCTTAATGTGGGGTCAGGACTATGTGTGTGACTGTTGGGTGTATTTATTTATTTATTTATTAAATTTACTATGTTCCCGCTTCGCTGTTTTCTCCATTCTACTCCAATGACCCATACCAGCTATTACTTTCACAATATCATAAAAATTTTCTTCAAGGACACGCTAGTAGCCCTGGAGGCCCTCACGGCCTGGTCTTCCAAGCAGCCCAGGAACACCAACCTGACGGTCACAGCCTACAGCAATGGAGTGAGGAGAAACACCAGGCTCAATGAGGGAGCCAAGGTGCCTGAACTCCTGAGGATGGGCGGCGCTGACAAACTGCACATCGCTGTTGAAGGTACTTCTAGTAGTTTCTTATCTTACGTAAATTTTGAAATTAATTTTGCGATCTAGACCGCACCGTGATCACAAAACCGGTATAGTATAGTATTGACAGCCTCGGTGACGCAGTTGGTTAGACCCCGGCTGTGAAACGCGAGGCCGCGGGTTCGATCCCCGCACCGAAACAAATGTTTGTGTGATCCACTGGTATTTGTTTCGGGTCTCGGTGTTTGTGAAACCGATAAGACTCTCGTAGTTTCTGATACCCACGACACAAGACTCGATCTTAGTGTGGGGTCAGGACTATGTGTGTGACTGCTGGGTGTATTATTATTATTATATTAGTATTTTTTGAAACACGAAAAGAGCGATTCGTTGCCTGATTTTAAGTGTTACATTTGCTCATAAATAGCAACAAAACGGCTCAAAATCTATTAATAAGCACTGCATGATATCTGCCTAGAAGGCTTTTCGCATACAAGAGGTCTACTATACTTTGATACTTTATAATTTTTTTTGTAAGATACCATGACCTCTCTTGATGGAAAATGATCATCATCTGCTATGCATTATTTATTTTATTTTATTTTTAAACTTTATATACATTTGTATACAGGCGGACTTAATGCCATAGGCTTTCTCTACCAGTCAACCTTTGGAAAGTGCAGAGTTGAGATAAAGTGGGAAGTGGCATTACTAGGAAACCTGGGAAATTGTGAGAGATTATCAAACATTGAAAATATACGCGTGTAGAAATAAAGGTGACTAAAGGCCGTCGCACACGTGACGATATAACTGTGCAAGGCACCAGTATACTGGAACGTGGTGGCCAAATAACTGCGCAAAATTCTTTCCAATTTTCGATTCCAGACTGGTGCAAACTCGAGTTTGCGCAAACGTACTTAGGAGGGATAACCTAAAAGAGCACTTTCCGAAAAGCGGCATTATCTGATTTAATTTAAACACCGCAACACCAAATACCAATATATTTTCACCAACTATAAATGAAGATGTGTAATATTGTACAGGTAGTGGCTGCGCAGTGGTGCAAGCAACTCGCTCGTACAACACGTTGTCACCGGCACCAGCGGACGGCAAGTCGCTACTGGCGCAAGTGGCTGTCACCACAGACGGCACGTTCCACTGCCACGCCAACCACTCCTTCTGCTTCTGCGCTGCTGTTGTTGAGGTATTATTCCTTACTACTTATGCTGGTGTTGAGTACTTAATGGAAATCATGGAATCTTGGAAGAATATCCCTGCTTTTCGGCATTTTGCTAGACTTATTATTGGAACCAAACATAAACTATAATGCATATTAAGAATAGTGACGTCACTAATTTTGTTTTGCATCCCTTTTCTTTTACCCCCACGACAAGATTTAAAACGTTTTTAACTTTTAAATTCTGAATGGATTTACAAAATTCTTTGTTTGTTAGATTTTGGATATGGATAATTTTTGACGAACACAATAAAAAAAATGAGTTAAAAACCCAATTTTATTTTATTCTAAGTTGCAGTGGTGGTTGTGTGTGCGGGAAAATCACTATTTCCATGTATTTCAGACGTGCGTGGTATGGACCAGCTCATTCCCGGAGATGGCTCTATTGGAAGTGTCTTTACCGGGAGGCTACGGAGCAGACGCCGCCTTACTCTATGCACAACTACACAAACCCAACACGCGTAAGCACTTACTATTTAAACTGATCATAATCGACCATTATGCATTTAACAGGGGTTCATGTCCACAAAAAAAGAGTTGAGATTTAATTTTAAGGCTCAGTAGCATAAACTAACTTTGGCGATAACTTAAATTTTGAGAATGTCATCACCATACATTTGAGGCGTATTTGACGTTGCTAATGTATGGGATTTGTATTTTCAAAGTCAAAGTTAAGGGCAAAGTTAGTTCGTGCAATTGGCCCTAAATGTTCAAATTGTGGAAGTGATACAGCCACGCTGTCAGTCATGGCTCATGAATTCGCAGGCTCGTCGGGGGCGGTACCACTGTCTCACAGGAGAGCGACGTGAAGCGTGAAGCTTTGCTGTCGCATTTCGTTCGGTGGTTGAGATTTCCAGATGCCCAATAACCTTTGCCTCTTCCTATCCTTTTTCATTCCCATTCTCCTACCAATGTGGTGGTTAACACATCCATGATCCAGCGTTGTGGATGTTGAAGTGCGGCAAGGATCACTTACCTTCAGATGACCATCGAAAGCCGGACCTAAGTAATAAAAATAACAGTTTTTATTTGTCGTACAAATGAAGTATTTGTGTTGTTTGATACACAATATAAAAATATCTTTATAACAGGATATCTATCCAGTGCGTGGTGGCCTGTAGGTAACGGACCAGACGCGGCTCCCTACATCTTCTTCGTTCGAGTCAATGGCTCAAAATTACTAGACCGTTAAACCTTTACAATTTCCCGGCCCAGCAGGTCGCTAAAGTTATGGCAGCGTCAGTAGCCTCCATTATGTCTTTTATTGTGCAGGTGGTAGGACACAGTGGACACATCAGTAAGTGTGAAAGATTCTGTTCTGGGGCACCACAGTCACAATCGGACATTGATTCATAACCCCACCTAACCAGGTTTGTCTTGCAGCGGCACACACCTGTGCGAAGACGGTTAAGTGTCTTCCAGACAGGCCACTGAAGTTCTTTACCAGGGGGCAGGTGTTCTGAAGGTGGGATGTAGTCCGATGGGACGGGGTACTTCAAGCCCCAGAGATGTTTTTTGGTGTCCTTTGCATTTGTAATTGATTCTGTCACTTCAAGAAAACTCTTTCGGCTTTTTAGACGCTTCCGAGGCATGACGTGGCCGAACAGTGGATGGCGATTGTTGGATTCCTGTTGGTGTTTTTCGATTTGGCAGGCTACCTGTCGGCGAACGTCTGGTGGTGCTATTCCTGCAAGTGGATATAATAAATTTAAGGGAGTTGGTTTTAGGCAGCCCGTAATTGTCCGGCATGTCTCATTTAATGCGACGTCAACTTCTTTTGCGTGTGTAGAACGGTGCCACACTGAGCACGCGTACTCACCGACAGAGAAGGACAAAGCAAGACCAGTTGTCCGTAGGACATCAGGGGCTGCTCCCCAGGAAGTAGAGGTCAGACGCTCTAGAAGATTGTTCCGGGATCCTATCTTTTTTCTACATGATCATGGTTGTCGCGGGTTTAAATCCTAGGGCACACCTCTGACTTTTCAGTCATGTGTGTATTGATTGTCAATCACCACACACTATAACGGTGAAGGAAAATATCGTGAAGAAACCTGCATACCATTTCTGTTATGTATGGTCCGCTAACCCGCGCTACGCCAGCTTGGTGGACTATATGGCCTCACCACTCTCAATCGTACCCTCGATTGTAGAGTAGGCCTGTGCCATGCAGCGGGACGTATAAGGGCTGATACAAAAAAATAACAGGGTATCTGCAGGTCAATTGATTTCTAATAATCCAATGCATGTTGCACACCTCACATTCCAGTACTCCGTCGCATAGAGCTAACCTCCAACAGTGGCAAGGCGATGCTATACCTGGGCACTAAGGATGGCAGCTCCATCGGCGCCGGACCCGCTGGTCACCAGTGCTTCACCATCCATGCTGTGGGTCCCAACATGAGAACCAAACCCGCGTACGTCAGGGTCCAGGACTACTATCGACCCACTGTTAATGACACCCAGGTGGGAGATGGTTATGTGATATTTTAGTATTCTAGCTTTTAATTCTTAAGCATTCACAAAAACTAAATTTAATTTATTTCCCAGATCTACACGATCCCAGAAGACTGCCCAGCTAAAATAGTTCACGAAACAAACGAATACACAGCATCAGACAACCTCTTCACCAAAGCCAAGTCGCTCACTGACAGCAGCGAGATTCTCATCACTCATGAGTTCTCCTACGAAGATATACCTGAGGGCATCCCTCTTGAAGACCCTCTGTATGAGAACCTCACTCTGAGAGACAAAGACGAACATAATGTTGATGATGTGGTCAAGACAGTTAAAAACACAGTCAAATCTGTACAAGATACGGTTGGAAATAAACCTATGAAAGATAGAATCAGGAAAGAAAATATTGCTAATAATGAATTCGGTGATGCAAATGATAAGAAAGATGAAATTAAAGTTTATGGTAAGTCTGATCTTATTAAAATTGATTCGAACAATACAGTTGATAATCAATTCCAATCTAAAGATAAACAAGATGTAACTGTCACAAAAGATAAAGAAATAACTCAAGAAACGCAAGACAAACAAAACGAAATCAAAGTCAAGCACAGCATTAAAATAAGAGACGAGCACGAAGATCAAAATCGTGGCGTCGAAAATCCCAATTTGACGGATTTTCACGTCATAGACACCGAGAAAGATCTAGAAGTACCTTCGGGTATTGAAGGGCCGGTCCCAGCAGTGGTACTACCCCCCCAGAACTTCAAGCCAGTGACCCCACAAAGACCAGTTTCCAGAATGTTCCACGGGTACTACCCTGGAATGTATTATATGCCAGTACATTATAATTATGGGAATAGAAGGTATATTTCTTCGGCAGGGTAGTTTTTGTTTTAAGGGGTGGTAATTTATGGTCTCAAAGGAGGGGTTGTGGTTTTAACATGTATGAAGACTGACAAAATGCTAAATATAACACTTATTGCTGATCCGAAATATAGTTATTCTATTTAAAATTCATAATATGGTACCCATAAAAATAATTTTATTAATGGTTTCTTAGATTTACGCGAATGTTACACATTGAAATAAAACTATTTTATACGGATTTTATCGCGATTTGGTTTAATTTTTACATTTTTTAACTTCCCGACGTTTCGTCTTAATTGTAACAGTCACTGAGCGGATGACTAATACCTCAGTCCGCCCCGTGACCACGAAAGCTGTAAAGTAATCGAAACGTCGGGAAGTTAAAAAATGTAAAAATTAAACCAAATCGCGATAAAATCCGTATAAAATAGTTTTATTTCAATAATTTTATTGATAAATAAATCAATAAAAATAGTTTCACTAGACTATGAATATTTTTTCAGTTATTTACGCGTTATATTAAGTATACAAGCTTATAAACATGTCCCTATGGCGATAGCTTGTCTATGACGGTAAAATGATATTACTTTAAACTGTTTTGACCGTGGAATATCAACTTGCTAATAACCGCTTTAATCGAAACAGCGGAAACGTACATCATGCTTTGTGGTTCAAACAATCATGGGACCATTTTTAAAAACGGCAATAGATGAACGAATGTAAATGTAATAGTTATTCTCTTAAAAAAAGTTGCATCGTGAAAACGTTTGTCAGAACACTAATCTATGGCGGTTTTGTCATGCGATAATCGCATACGATTCTCGCCGCGAGAAGCTGTCCCCGTGTAACGCATTGTATATCTATGGTAGAAAACAGAAACAGATATTTTAATATAGATAATTGTTTTTTACGGTCCAATAACCTCGTATTGCATTTATGACAGAGACAATTGACTCCATGTTGCATTGTGCTTGAAATGGCCGACTTTATTGTATGCAAAATGTTGTCGATGAGTGCTCCTAGAATATTAAGTTAAAGATAGTTCGTAAGTAAATTATTAAACGTATTTAGTTTGATATCATATTAAATTTTGTGATTTAATTTGGCTTTTATTTCAAGTCCAAAAAATGTTTACCGTTAGTAAATAAATGATTTTGGCCGGCATAGAAACAATAAATGGCTAACGATCCGACTGGTAATAAATAGATTGTGATTACTGCAAAAAGAATTACAAGAGACATTAGCTTCAATAAACGTGGCTATTGGTAAGAAAAAATATCAATTTTGTAGTTAGTACATAAAAAACAAACATAATATGATTGATTTACCTAACCAAGATTTCCCTACTCAGTTGTGAAGTAAATAAGGTTTTGATTCTTAATTGTTTAAATACACCCTAGATATTATTTATACACCCCTTGTTATAAAATTTATCTTTGTGGTAGACAAGAAAATCTAGTACTGTTTCCCATAAACTATGATACATAGCAAGACTTATTTAAAATAGGATAATCAACTACATTTTTATAGAGCTCTATGTTTATTATGAAAGTATCGTTAGTCATTTGCAACTAGACTGAGTTATTTTCTAAGCAAAATAAAACTAAAAAGCTCCGTTCATCTTGCATTCCGCACGAAACTACCAGGACAACAAAAACCAGTAGGAAGTTATGTCGCGTCGCGTACAAGCTTACTGCACAATGCATCGCGTACAACGCTGTCCCTATTCCTTTCAAGTAGCACCAACACATGTATATCTATCTCAACCGACACTGACTTCTGTTATGAATAGTGAAATCTCTTTGGTGTTAATGAGCAGCTATCTCTTTCGAACACAAACATTTTCGCTAGATGCCGTGAATTTCAGACTTCAGTATTCTAATTTTAAATTTCGTATGCATGCGTTGTAGAATGTAGACATTTTTCTTCTATTATTACTTGAGAGATCAGTTAGAACTTACGACGACTCATAATAATATTTTATTACAGTAGTAAGCAATTTTAACTTGTGAAATCGACGGAAGATATTCGGCACTTTTACTTGCCAATAACGTTATTCAAAAAGTTACTATTCACGGTTTACTTGAAGATGGTGAACGAGGCCCGAAGAAAGATATATCTATATTTGCGGAATAGTGCTACTAGGATTTCATAAAAGATGTGATATATTTATGAACTGAAGATCTGCAAATGTTAACTATAACTCAGTTGCAATATGTTTTACTCCACTCTAGGTTTTTTGATTAGTAATATATGTACACTCGAAATTATGTTCACTATAAAATATTATTTTAAATGTAACTGACCTCTAACAAGACTTTTAGGCCACAGACCTTATTTCTTCTATCGCAGTGTTCTAATTTTACGAATTATCTCGTTATCATATCCGTTACAATACTGCGAATTTTATAATGATATTATGTGTTATGAGCTTTTTGTAGTAAATTAATATTCCGAATACAACTTTAACATTTATTCCACGATACGACAATCTTTGAAATATATTTTAGTCGTTTTGAAAGCATTTTTCTTCGTATTATCCCTTGCCCCCAGCCCTATAGTCCATATTATGATTGCTCATGTAATGCATTTTACAGACACAAATACAATCGCCCCTTCAAAAACAAATATTTGAAGGCTATACAAATTGTATATATACTTGTGAAAGTTATCGTTATCACCAGCAAAGAAAGACACATGATGAGTAAGAAATAACTTTATAATTAACAGAGATATCTCGATATTATTTTGGATATGTTTCCAGTAGATACCGTATTATCATTGAGTAGGTATACGCAGGAATTTAGTCGGCTATCACCGTATCATTTCATTAGCATAGATAACAAGAATTCAGTTAACGGATTCTTCTAAAATTCTAAAATTATAGCGGACAAGCACCAACTTTAATTGGAAAAAGTTGAAATAGTCTATTTCACCCAATTATTATTCCATTAAAATGTAGAAAATTGTGAGCGAGTATGCTAATTCCAAACTAGCAACAAGACAGGTTTAAGTTTAATCTGTAGGTATACTAAATTTATAGTGCAACAAAACTTATTAAACATCACAACTACTTAAACTGAAGAATATTTAATGAACTTATGTATAATCAAATGGACAACTTATGGATCTAAACGAATAATATGTGAAATAGAGGGAAGTGGACAATAATTTGTTTCGGACATGTATTATTAAATTACTTTGGGTTTAATGGTGTTGGGGGTAAAAGCCGAGATGGCATCCCTTAGAACATAGTCTTTCGTTGTTTAGTTCAATATGTGCCATTGTTCATGGCACCAGTATAAGGTATATAATGTAATGTATTACTTGTATACAAATATTACATAGATCGCCCGAGTAAATCTATGACCGAATAGCGTCACGTCATAGTATTGAAATAAACATCTATTATTATGCGTGACGACGGGAGATTATGTCACGGCTATAGGAGCATAAATATCTGACTACAGCTTGTATAGATCACTATACAAACTCGACTGGGTTAGTACAACAATCCCGTATAAAACCAACGAGAAATAACATCGTTGTTGCGTTCGGCCGCTAGGCTTTGCGGCAACGTGAACTGACTGCGCATTGTGAGTGCGCTGCGCTGTATGTCGATGAGATTTTGCATTCATATTGTTAGTTGAGCATGGCCATTTATGTAATATTTATTATCCGAAAACTCTCATATCAAAAAAGAGTGAAATTTGTGCCCGAAATAGCCATAGACTCGGACTCTATCATATTATGCGACGAAAAAAATCTCGTCGAACTAGTGCCATCTCTGATCACCCCTCTGGAGATACAAGCGAGAACTTATAAATGTTTATTTGCAAGAGTTATTCTAGAAAAACTTGTCATTTATTTCACCCAAGGCTAGGCTGGGTCGCTTGCATATTCTAAAGCCTTACCTTGACATACTACGATGTATACACAAAAGTATGAAGCCCGAATTTCACAAAGAGATTTCCTTTGTCGCGTGGACAAACTACCGTAAATTAAAAAGTTCGTTGGCCCCAAAACATGCAAGCTTTGAGCAAACGTTTGAGAATCACGGCAAGTTTTGTTATAAAACAAGTTTGGATGTTATTTTATATTTAAATATTTAAATGATTCAACCTAGACCAAAAGCTTTTTAGTAGTTCCATTTTAATATAGTATTGTGTTTATGTGCGTGGTGGTCTGTTAGTATATGGACCAGACGCGGCTGCCAATGTGTTCACGGTGGTCGCGGGTTCAAATCCCAAGGCACACTCTGACTTTTCGGAGTCATGCGTGTATTGATAGTCAATCACCGCGCAATATAACAGTCAAGGAAGACCATAGTGATTTTTAAGAATTTATATGGTATGTAAAGTCCACCAACCCGCACTAGGCCAACGTGGTGGTCTATATGACCTTACCTCCTTCAATCGCACTCTCGATTATAGAGGAGGCTCGTGCCCTGCAGTGGGAAGTGTATGGGCTGACACAATACAAAAAACAGTTTTATGCATGCATGAGATATAATGAATACATAAGAAACAACTTTAGCTCATACGTGCATGCAATATATGTAGCTTAACTCCTATAGGTATCTACTGTAATGCAGCATTACTAATGCTTGATGTTTATTATTAGTAGGTATGACCGATAATCGACCGATAAATCAACTGATCGTTGGCCCTTGGATTAGGAGAGATACGTCTTGCAGTGGTCGGCAAATAGCTGAGTATCAGACGGACATAGAAAATCGTTGCCTCACAGTTAGTGATCATTGCTATCTGCCAACAAAACTACAACATAAACTTCACACACATTCTATGGCATAAAACCCCACGACTTCTCGATACACAGCTGTATTTTTCTCCACTGCATCAAAACTATACGGTATTAAATATAAAACTGCTGTTTATAAAAACAATGCACGTGTTGCATTTGACTTTGTACGACTGGTCATATCGAAAAACTGCGCGGACGTACTTATCAATGACAATCTTTGCGCGGAATTAACACGCAGATAACGCCCAGTCCTGCTGTTTTTGTATCATACGAATATATTATCAGCCTGTATAAATCCTTCTACTGAGCACGGATCTTGGATGTTCTGTACTGTTAAGAAAGGTTCAAGCCTTAATGTACTCTTACTCAGTGCATCTTCCCGTAAAAATGTTTTTAGGGATTTTTCCGGCTCGCCGCTTCCTCACGATGTCTTCTTTTAACTATAAAGTATGTACGTGTCTCATTCGCCTCATTCTGCCGAATCGGTACGATGCACTGGACAAATCAGACGACCGATATAGTAGGTAAATGATAATGATAAACAGCCACAACGCACACATAACTTTCAACTTAGAGGTGTGTACTTTGAGTCTTCGACATTATTGTATTGTATCAACTCATATACGTCCCACTGCAGGGCACCTTTTCTACAATCGAGGGTACGATTGGAAGTGGGTCTTCGACATTATACAAAAATAAATCTTTTTTACATGCCAGCAAAACGAGCATGTAATATGACGTCATCCGCCACGCCGAAGCCTGTCATGACGAATACATGCACCGGCGCGGCGCAATGTAAAATGAAATTGGCGGGGTGACTGTCGGGTCATTATCGGCAGACTTTTCCATTTCCTGCCGCAATTGAAGGACTCGTAATTCTGTGTTATCGGCAATCAGTGGTGGAGAGGATTTAGCATAATTCGAGAGAGAGGCGACCGAAAATTATTGGTAATAAAACCGTGATTTTCGTAAAAAAACATTTAAAATTGCACCTTTTTGACTTACCGCGTAACTAAGAGTAGGTATTTAAAGTCCAAAACGTGACAGATAAATTCAGGAATGTCGACAACAGTGGTTTAATCAGGTTTTATGGAAACCACAGTAATATGTGCAGTAGGTATACAAACACCCTAGGTAGGTAATCTAAACGGACTAGTTAGTATTCATTTATACATACATACATAAACTCACGCCTTTATCCCCGTAGGGGGTAAGCAGAAGCGCCGCCAGGACACCCACATTTCGCCTTGTATGTTCCGTCCCATGATGTGATAGGGGGCGAGCCCATCGCTATATCGGGCACAAATTCCCGACTTCGGGCTGATAATGAATACCAAAATCCAATATCACTTTGCCCGACCCGGGACTCGAACCCGAGACCTCAGCTTTGTAACCGTACCGTAATACAACTACGCCACCGAGGCAGTCCAGTAGTAAATCTAACGTATAAAAAAAATTGGGTAATATTACCTACTGCATAAACAATCGAAATGTGAGCGCATTTCGATGGCCCGCCACGAAAATTGTATTCATTTTGTCGACTTCATAGTCGCCTGCTGTGACAAGGAAGGAAAACATCGTGAAACCTGTATACCTCGAAATTTTCAACAAGAATTTCGAAGATAATGAAGTCCACTAAACCGCATGTGTGGTCATCACTATCATTTTCAGCCATGGAAGATACACTGCATAGTAAAGTCTCGTCCACAAACCTGCTAACCGTAGAACAGTTTGAGGCTGGCCTAATTATGAAAATTGAAAACTCTCGACAGTTGGCGCTCCATTTGAATTCCACTGCACTTGCATTGCAGTCATTTTCTCGTATATAAAAATATAGAGCTAATAATTATAATTGTAGGAAATAGAACGCAGTGCAACGTGACACTGGATAACTAGTAAAGCGTCATTGAGGCATGCAAAATGGTTGCTGTAATTGAGACTGCCGGCGTGGATTACAAGGGGTATGTTTACCGCATACCAATTTGTTTTTATCGCGTTTATATTGATGTGTAAAAAGTAGATTGCGATGCTGCATGATTGATGGTAACGTTCCCCTCAAGGCTTAAAAAATGGGATGCGTGTCTTTTGTAATTAGCTTTTTTAAACGAAATTATAAAGGATCGGTTTGATTTATATTTCTTGTTACCCAAGGTCTAGAAAAACACTATTTAATAAAATGTTTAGTCAGTGAAGCTATAACAACTAGGAATGTTTGAAACTATGATTTTGTTTTCCTCCTTTTATAAGTACAATGATAAAGTTGTTGTTCTCGTTGATTAACGTAAACAAATAATAGAATTGTAGTTGCTCATTTTATAAGTCTATATACATATGCTTCTTAACTAAAAGTAATCTAAAATCATCAGGAGTGAATCACGGATACTTAAACGCTATCGAGTGTAAGGTAAAAAAAGCAACATACAGTCGAATTGAGAACCTCCTCCTTTTTTTGAAGTCGGTTAAAATATTAGATTATGCTACAGGACTGAATCTGTGGGTTATGGCGTCTATTAGCAAAATTGAATTAAATTCCAATTACATCAGCGACTGGGAATGTTTTAGAGGGGGATTTTAATGGGTTTCCCGTAAACTAATTATTTCTTCAAAGTTCCAACAGCATAGGGCGATGAGGTAGCATGCTTTCAACCTTATGTACTTAACTAACCTAAACCTTGTACGCTTGGCCTTGGTTTTAATCCCGGATTAAGAGTGGCCTCGGGGGAAATCGAAACAAAATACCTCTGAAAGCATGCTAAGCTTTGGGTCTGTTGTTGCTACTTGAAACCTGAAAGTATCTAATAAAATCTTTTGATAGACTATATGACGAAACTCATTATTCGCGAAAGGGTTTTTTTTATACACACGGTATAAGGGTACTGTACTGAGTAGAACGTGTTACAGGAAATAATTGAAAATGAAAATTAATGAGGATGGTTTTTGTAAAATGTGGATATTTTTGAAGACACGGTAAGTTGCATAAGAAAAAAAAGTAGGTAGTAGCGCGATCAAATAAGATTTGATAAAAGTAAAAGTGGGCTTTAACGCAATTTTACTGAAAAAAATTTACCGCCATACCCGAAAGCTAAATGGTGATCGAATTGCCATTATTGATATTATATTAACAGCTATTTATTAGTCCCATAACTCAAGGGTAATTAGCATTATGTATTGATGCCAAGATATAAATAGGAATAGGTTGGCGCGAGTGACGGGCGACGGCGGGCCCTCGGTGACTCACCATATCGCCTCAGATATCTTAGTAAATAAACAATTTTGAGTGCTAGGGCGATTATTCACCGGCCTATTTATTCGGTAATCAAAAGCAATAATTTAGGGCATTTTATAAAAATGTTTGCTAAATGGTTTTATAAATGAGAATATACAAATAGTCTTGTTCAGAGTAAAAAAGTAATATTATTTATAAAATGATCAAGTAAAGTGAGATTATTTATTTACTCGAAAGTGGTTGGCAGCTAAAATGTAGCCTTAAAAATATTGTATAATTATGACTGAACTTGTTTAATTTGGCTTTAGCATCGGTTTATACCGCCGGGATTGTTACTTTTTGTTATATTTAACTTCATAGTAATTGATGAGATCAAAGAAAAGTTTTTAGCTATGTTACCCATTGCTAAATAAAACATTTGTGACAATAATTCCTTTAAAAACCTCTTATGCAATAAAATATTATGGTTATGTTTTTTTATTTTGATGAAACACCATTCCTCATAACATGACTATGTCTGAGCAATGGCTAAATAACTGATTATGTTTTCCTGTTAGGGAAAATGTTAAAAGGAAACAGAAGTTAGCAACATTTTAATATATATTTTTATTCAAATGAATCCAATCGTACATTACAGAATATGGATGTTTAGTTTCATTTATGTTTTTATTAAAATAATTGTAATAATTATAAAATAATTATCATAGTATTACACTTTATATATAAAAAAAAGAAATGTTTGTCTTCATTCAAACCTCAAGCATTGTTTGTGAACAATAATCTTGTAACATCCTTCCTTCCTTTGCCTCAGTTACGGTAGGTACACTTGAGCAATGCATTTTTCACATTCGTAAATTGAAAATCATATAATTTCTTCTATGCTCACATACGCAGTGTTTAAAGCTATGTGGACAATTTTAATTAACTACAGTTAAATGCACCATTACAGAACTTTACTCATGTCCTTCCTGTACCATTCGTTCCTGTTCACTGTCATGCAAGCAATATTTATAATACTGATAAAATAAATATTGAAATGGATGGAATAACTGTGTATTCATGCAGGATAAATTAATGTAAACTCTGCGTAGCCTCAGATTTTCATGTAGTTTCTGTTGTAATTGACATGCTTTCTGAACATATGACGAAAAAGCTTAAGCTACGGTTTAACCATATTGCTCACACAACAATCAATCATTCATAAAAAGCAAATAAATTAATCACAAATCGTTTACGACTCTGTGTCGCAGGACATCTAGACCTAGAAGAGTCTAAATTGGGTCCACACCTAAGTACAATGTTATATGTAATATACTGTACTCGTAGCTAACAATGAAAATGGACAAAACTCGTTGAACCGACGCACCCCGTGCAGCGAGGCAGCTGGCAGCTAGCCACTGACACGCTCGCTACTCAATAATAAATCATTCCGCACTGACAGTAACAAAATGCAATTAAATTTAACAGTTACAATAGCCATTTCTCTATATATTCATAGATAAATACGCACCGGAAGCGCGGGGGCACGCTTCTGGCGCCCGTAAACATTTGAACAAGATTTACTCTTACGCGAATATATATACAGAGGCATGGAGCGGCCGCTGCGGCTCAGAGCGCAGCGGCGGGACATCATTGGCTCTTGAGCTCCTTCCCGATGGTGTAGGACACGAGCCGCGCCCAGTCGATCTTGCTCCGCGTCACCGGCAACTGTCGCCGCAGCGCCTTGAACGTGGTGTCGCTCATCGTCTTGTAGTTGTCCGAGATGGCGGTCTGGTACGTGTTCTCCGCCTCGCGCACCTGCCGCACGAACTCTTTGGCCGTGGCCGCTTCACCTGCCGCCGCGAACGGCACGCGAACCTCCTTCGAGCTCACTAGTTGCACGTTGCCGTCCTCATAGTAGTGCACCTGCACGCGCAACGTGCCCCGCAGCTCGGCCGCGCCGCCGCCCACCGTCAGCGACCACACCGAGCGCCACCGCCCGTTCCAGTAGTTCTTCGGCTGGAACTGGTGGTCCTCGATGCACGCCACTAACTGCACCACGCCTGAGTCCATCGCGCGCCCCACCACTAGGCTGGCGCCGTGCTTGTAGTGCGCGGCCACATACGCCGTCAGCTCCTCGTCGAGCGCCGCGCGCCACGGCTCCCCTCGGTCAGGCTCGAAAGGTTCATACTCTGACGCTTCCTTGCGGAGATGGTCGTACTTGAAGGAACGTTTCGAACGAGGGTCGAAAAATCTACCACCGCCGAGCTCATTGTAGTCGGTGATGAGTGTGTGCAGCTCGGAGCCTTCGAGACGCACGGGCGTAAGTTGATCCTTGTTGTATTGCGCGAAGGCACCGCTGGCTCCCTCCTTCAGAAGAGTGTCGTTATTGAGGAGAACTCTTACATCGTTAAACACCTCATTGAACTCTCCTGGTGGTGAATGTAAAATGAAATCCGAGACAATTCTCACTTTTTCTTGATCACTAATCACATCGTCACCGTCCGCCGCCATTTTTGATACTTTTGACACTAATGAGTAATGACGGATTGACGGATACGCTATACAAGAATGTTGTACACAGTCGCGTTCAAGTTACCGAAAAAAAAAAACAAATATATGATATACCACTTTTTATGTCTTATAAGGTAATATAAGACATAAAAAGAAATATGTAAAAGGATGAAACCAACTCTACTTGGTAAAAATATAAATGTTTATATTATATTTTAGTTCATTTAATTCATCATAAAATAAAAAAATATTGAATGTTCCCTAACAGAAGAAAAGTTCAAATCGTTTTTAAATCTCGTTACATATATAAATCGAGTAACGTACTGCTTCAAACGCGACTTTAATTTAAAAGAATATATATATTTATATATATATATATATATATATATATATATATCTTGTGCTGACTGCTGAATTACTATTTTTTTAACAAATATGTTACATTTATAAATTCAAGTTAATTAATGACTACTAACTTCGAAAACATCTGTTTAATGTCATTTGTGACATTAGAATTAAGAAGAAGAGGTTGTGTTGTGTAACTTTTATTTTGTAGATCCCATTAGCTACAAAATGAACGGACTACTGAGTTACAAATATTATGATACCCCCGAGGGTCATGATATATACAAGAAGACCTTCGTAACGTCCAAATATGCAGCTTTAACAGGTCTTGCCGGGGCCACCATGGACGTTCTTATGTTCTCGCATCCCAAAGGGTTTGTGAACACTGCAGGTCGAATGGTCTACATTATTGGCCCTCTGGTCGGTATGGCGACTGCGTTCACTGTTACTACTAATGCAGCTCAAAACTACCGAGGGAAAAATGACAAGCTTAACTACTTTTTGGGTGGTGCTGCGGCTGGCTGCGTTTTCAGTGCATGGATGAGGTCTGGAGTCATGGCGGTGCCTGCTGCGCTAGCTCTAGGCACTGCAGGTGTCGTCAAAAAGATGGCAATCGATTCTGGCTTGGAATTCTTCCCGCCAGTTGCTCAAGCAACTAAAACTATCCAGTCTGTGAGGCATGATTGGACAATCACTGAGGAGTTTGAAGAGCTGAAGAACTACACTACAGGTACTGTCTATTATATCATATCAAATGTTATGGTTTAAATATTCATCATCATCATCAGCCCTTCAGTATTCACTGATGGACATAGGCCTCTCCCATAGCACGCCACTGGGCTCGATCTTCAGCCCATCGTCGCCAACCGCTACCAGCCACCCCACAAATATCATCGCTCCACCTTGTTGGAGGGCGTCCTACACTATGTTTGCCGAGGTGCAGTCTCCACTCGAGAACACATCTACCCTAACGGTTATCAGTTCTCGGACAAATGTGACCGGCCCACTGCCACTTGAACTTGCTAATCCGTTGGGCTATGTCAATAACCAAATATTACAATAGAATAAATTATGTTATTCATTTTTAAATGTGTAATGTGTTTAGTTCTACTCTTTAGTCTAGTAAAAATAAATAATGACAGATGAGTCCTAGTAAATTAACTTATTTTCATCTATAAAAACCATATATGGTTATGTATTTGCTATTTCTTATTAGTAACTAAGCTTTTGTATGTAGATCCGATATTTTACTGTTAAAATTAAAAGTTAATTAAACACTGTACTGAACCAGATAAAATTGCCTGTGAGATTCATAACTCATATTCTTTTTTTTTGTTTCAGGTCCCAAGTGAATGTGATTAGTCTCCAATGAATGTAGAATGTAAATAAATGAAATCATAATTTAATTTTGTTTAAGTGTTGAATAAAACTTATCTACCAATAAACATTTAATCATTTTCACCAGCAATTGCATAATATGTTATATATTATTTAAAGCTCAAACATACTTTGTTTTAAAGATGCAACACATTTTCAGCTATTTCATTTATGGCACCTATAAATATGAGCAAAACCTCTCGCTACTTTGTAATCCCTGTGACATTAGGTGTTAATTCTCAATGCCCTGTTACCACTGACCTAAACCTTCGTGGAAAGTGGAAGCACTAGCCAATTTCTTGGCATCAGAAATAAACAAAGCAGTGGTACCTACCCAGATGGCTGTTTGGATATGAGTAACCTATCCTATCACCTAGGATTCATTTTGACCTTCTTGGTTTGAAGATATTATTTCCTATAGTACTATAGTTAAATTATTGCATTAGCAAATTATACATCAGTTTTCTGGTTATCTATTAGTTTCCGATTTTCAGTTTACAAGCATAAAGGACTAGGGAATTAGAGAAGATTATGTTTTTTTGTGTATTGGGCCTTACAAATTGTTCACGTGTTGGATTTCAAACCCGCTAAAATGTCGAGAATAGTAGCTGAACATTTAATATAACCTTCACAATTATCCCACTAATAATTTTGTTGGTTCTCGACAAGTATTGGGTTAATATTATAAAGCAAGCCCGATCAGAAAATCTCAGGAGATTTTGTTCGCCTATAACTTAAATATGACACACATTGGATGATAGATATAAATTTCGCGTGGGCTGTAGAGATCTAAAAACGTGGCTCCAGCTATGGTAAAGTCGGACAATGTATTGACTTTGTTCACATTTTAAGATGTTCTAATAAATGGGACTGGATGGTAACCGTCAAGAAATACGATCATATTAATATGCAGTCTCATTAATGCCCCGGTGCCAAGGCTGCCTCGATGGCGTAGTGCCTGCCTTGGTGGCGTAGTCACTGCCTCGGTGGCGTAGTTGTAGTGTTGAGTAGGACATACAAGAAGTAGTACATTTGTCCCGGACATGACGTCAAAATGTAAGAGCGGCTCAACTTTTTAAAGTGTACTACTTCATATTTTGTGTCCCAGTACTACGTCATTTACATGATCGTGCTTCAAACGAGGGAGAGAGGAATATTTTATATGACGGAGAAGCACTGTGTCAGACAGTACTAATATTTGTACTAATACCTTCAAACTATCTAACGTATTGACAAGCGTCAGTACGCCTCGCTTCAATTGAAGTGGGACATTGTACTGGCTCAGTAAAAAAATGAGGCTACTCTTACAAACTCTTTTTTAAGTCATGTCCTACTCAACACTACGTAGTTGTACTATGGTACGATTACAAAACTGAGGTCGTGGGTTCGAGTTCCGGAACGGCAAGGTGATATTGGATTCAGGAATTTGTGCCCGATATGGAAATAGGCTCGCTCTCATCACATCGTAGGACGGAACATACAAGGCAAAATGTAGGTGTCCTGGAAGCACCTATGCCTCTTCCTTTAGGGAAAAAAGCGGGAGTTTATGTAAGTATGTATCAATGCCCCGTCAACGAAAATAATAATTTTTTAGAAGCAATACCTACATTCCTAATGTCAACATTTCATCATTATTTCCATTCCTAATGTCATTAAGATGCAAATATTAAGTTGTGGGTAATACAATAAGAAAAAACTTTTCACTTGCCACTTTTATGCCTTATTACAGGGATTCAACCTGTCTTCCTGCTTTTACAACAAACTTATGGGATATCAAGTAACTGTTACATAGTGTTGCAAGTTCGAGCCTTCTCATACAATTAAAATCGAGTAAAATAAAACAACAATTAGTATTATTATTTTATTACAACTAAAAACAAGCAATATATATCGGAAATGTATATACGTTTATATCGACAATTAGACTGGGATCTATAACACATTCAGAAAGACAAGGAATGCTGATAATCGTTTATATTAACATGTTTACAAAATGTCTAAAATACATTCCCACTAATTACTTTAATTTACAAATGATAATATAAATTAGTTAACATCCAAAAATAAATATATTCTTCGATCCTTTTCTAGCGATAATGAATGTATCGTCATCTTGCGTCATTTTATGTCATAAAAGTTTTTGTTAAAAAAAACTAATGTCGTAAAACGCCGCACAGAAAGGGTTCAATTTCACAAAAAATAACAAAAATATAATGTTTTTTAACAAATCACAAATATGTAACTTAAATGCATAAACACTACACGCCAGTGCAAAATTACTTTCTATTCTAACACACCCAGTTACAACACATGTAGAGATTGGGGTATTATAATATTCACTATATTAATTTGCTCACAAGAAAAAACTTTGATCTTATTTATATGTACCCTGACTTTCTCAAATAAAAGTATATCAAAATCAATTTTTAATTACAGCGCAGTTGACTGACTTTTCACATATTTTCTAGTCATAAAAAGTCATATATATCTTTAAAAATCCGTTCTATAATGAGAAGTTTTCGTTAAGACACCTTACAAATGTTTGCCCCCATCATTAATTGTCTGCATATTTCGTTATATTTAAAATGACAATTCGTTATTTTCCAAACAAATTCGATGATTTTAGAGACTTAAAGAATGATATTTGCAGTTGATATAAAATCAAAAAGAATCTACCTCCACATAGTAACCTACCCTAATATAAATATTCGTAATTTTGGCTAAGCTACAAATGATCCGAAATGTATCGAAGTTTTCTCTTGCAAGCGAGTATATTAATATTAATTACAATCTAAAATACATACACGTATATAATGTATAATAGGAAAACATTGTAAAGATTTGGCTAAATATTTGGAAGTAAGATTTGCCACGAATTAGTTTCGCTAAGGATAAATTCATTGTCTGTACTAAGCATTTTTTCACAATAAAAGTTGATGAATCTATGAGTATTTATTTTATTGACAATTGGTTATTTTTAGTAAGAAAATCATTGTTATTTACACCAAGTCTAGTAGAAATAGACATGACTTTATTTTATTTTTTGAAACTCAATGCTCAGTACAGTAATTTTAAAAACCCACTGACCTTGTATTAAAATTTTGTTTCAAATCATGGAAATTATAGTAATTTTTATATAGGAGGATCACTTTTACAGATGTTCTGGACAAGACTTCAGTGGGACACAAGGAACCTAAATTAACTATCAATAAAGTTAAAAAGCATGAATTAAATTTGGCACAAAATATCGAACATGGAGAGCAATGATAAATTCGTAGTTTCACATTTAAAATACTTATCACACTATAAACCATCGGAAGCGTTAAAACAGCGAATGCACGAAATTTACACCTCAAAGGACTGGTAAAATTGTATAAAAAATAAGGTAACGAGCGAAAGCATACAAAAATATAACTGTTGAAAAAAAAATGTTTATAAAGGAAATTTTAATGTAATATTAAAATATTTCTTCATTGGTTCTGTAAAGTCGAAGTTTTTGGAAATTGCAATTTTTTAAACGAAGTTCTGCTATTGTTGATGCAATCATTTATTAAGATCTTTACAGAACCAATAAATTATCTCACTACAAATTATGTTCTATCAGTTCATTCCTTATCTTCTTTTGCTTTCTTCTGTTCTTTGACCGACTTCTCTTCTTCCGTGTCATCTAATTTTTCCGTTACTTCTCTATCAGCAGGCTTGTCAGTTTTGACTGTCTCTTTCGCTACTTTATCTACAGGCTGCGTTACTTTAACCGCGTCATTTACATTGACCGGCTCGTCTTCCTCCGATTCGTCTTCTTCAACTTCTTCCTCGATCTCTTCAACTTCTATTTCTTCCTCGATCTCTTCAACTTCTATTTCTTCCTCGATCTCTTCTTCTTCTTCAGATTCTTCATCAGCTTGTTTCTGTAATGTAAGAAATATATTCAAGTAATTTGCAATTTACAAATTTTGAAAAAAGTTTCAAACTAGTAAATTAAGATACTTACATCGGCTGCCGGCTGCGTAAGCGCACTCGCTGTGGTGAAATCGTCTAATGTTGATTCTGAAAATTACAATAGTGATATTTTATATTATGCCCAATTGAATATTTTGTTATCTGCTTTCTAAGATGTGACTTCTACGATGCGCTCACCACTCACAGTTCGTCTAAATGGTCTATGTAGCCATGGCGCCGGTAAATATTTGAATTTAACAGGTCATACTGGAGCATGAATATCGTGCAATTTAATAAATGTGCTATTAAAGTTTACAACTTTCTCGTCAATACTAAAAGCGTTGTGAACGTTAGACCAGTCAAGTTTACGAGCATCACTCCGTAGATTGTCTATATCAGTGCCACCAAAATTGCACTGCAGAACGCTTCGATCACAGTAATTATTAGTCACCTGCACAAGTTAACTGCGCCAAGCCGATGGATGTTTTACTTGTTCCAAAAAAGGTTTTATCTTAAATATTTAATTTTTTTATTACCTTGGTCCTTTTCCGGTGTATCCCTGGGCGCGTCTTGGATGAGAGACAGGGTCATCTTGCCGCTAACCACCATCTGAAATTGCAAGTATTTTGTTCACAAATACTGTAATAACTACAGAGAGAAAAAATATCACGTAGAAAATTATTGACACAGAAAAAGGAGTTACTAGGAGGACATAGAACGAAAGAGGACATTAACAGTACAAAAGCGATAGGAAGAAGTACAAAAGCAAAGGTTCCGCCCTATCATAAGTAGACTTTATTGATCTTAGTAATGAAGAGCACGAATATAGCAGACCATGTTTACGGATAGATAAAACTATAGTAAATATTATTTAATAAAATTAATTACCTAATATTGATTTAATAAAACCTACCTATGTTAAGATAACAAATGTAATATACTTTCTTAATTGAATAAAATCGCTTTCAGCCATCAAAGATATTTGTAAGTCATAATAAATTATTGTATATTTCAACCATCTACCATTTTGTGTTTTCTCATAACCGCGACTCACCAGATAAAAGGCGTTAAGGCTTAGGATGTTAAAAATTGTCAGAAGTTACCATTCATTTACTTTAAAATGCCCTTAATCGAACTCAATCATTCATACATTCATAATTATCCAGTCAACAAAAGCTGATATAAATTACGCAAGAACCTCAATCATAGATCCCTAGTCAGAAAAGAAGAAAGCCACAAAAAGCCAGTGACAGCGATATGTATAATTTGTAATATTTACTGGCGAATTGGCAGTGGGCGCTGGTTCCTCCGGCCGGTCCTCCTTGAAGTCGGTGACGAGCACCCGTGACTTCTGCGGAATCTCCGTCTCGAGGTATATCGACTTCACCTCGGTAGCCTCGTGCTACGGACATACGGGTTATGTACTCGCCCCATACTATTACTCGTATAGTGTACATAAGCTTAACTTTTTCACAAGAGAACGAATTTAAAAATTATCAGTCATAGTCAGTCAATTTTACTTAATAACGAGGACTGCTATTATGAACTATACATGAATATTATAGAATTACAATTATATGTATATAAAATACATTAGATTATAAGCTCCTAATAATAAAACTATAGTACATTGGGGTAACATCGTAATAATAGTTTCTAGGGGTAAGAACGTAAACTCCTACATTTTATACGAGTTTACGTTTTTACTCCTTCCATCTTTGTACTACGGTGTTACCCCAACGCACCCTATCAAATTACATTAATTTATGCACACAATACTGCACTTAATTAAATGAAGTTTGTTATACTCGTAGTGTACAGCTGGACACCCAACTAAAAATCTGAAGAGTGAATTTGAAATTAACACCAATAAAATTAAATCCCCTATTTTGTAGCTACTACTCCAATTTAAAACTAGGGACGATTTTTCTAGTAGCAAGTTATCAAACAGTTGAATGATAAAGTTTATTGAATCACGAACAAAACAATGTGTTGAAAATTCCACTCAAAGCCCTGACAAAGATTCCCTCTATTTTTGAGGAGCTTGGGATAAACAACACACCAAAAACTATAATCAAGAACTATGAAAACAATCCTTAACCTATCAATATAGGGAATATTGACAAACCCAAATATGATATCTTAAAGAAGGCCCATGTTATACAGTGGACTTCTTGAGGCGGAAGACGGTAGTGATGAAAATTATGATGAAGGTTATGACAATAATGATGATGAAATAGTCCCTTATCGTTATACAGCTGGGCTTGGCCAGTCACCCTTCATACAGAGTGGCATAGTCGGTTACGATAACCCAAAGGTGATGAGCAGATCTTTTTTTGTCGTCATGTGAATTTGTAAAAGATTTTTCTGCTAGCCAAGTTAAATGTTTGAGGCAAATACAAGCTAGCATTCCAAATAGACTAGTAAGATGCGTTGCACTGTGTGAATTGTTTGGGGTCCTGCCTGACAATGGTACGCACCATACGAAAGGGCAGTATACTTTGTATTTTACGCATCGAACAATTCCTTTGTACTTGGTTATTATGTTAATTAAAAAACCCAGTAACTAAGATAAATATATTAAACCCAGATTGCATTATATTGCTATCTGCACAATATAGTAATAATTTATGCTAATAGATTATGTTAAACTAACTACAACAATTTTTTATTGATTTCTGTGTATCTAGCGACTAGCATGTTAGTAAATTTAGACATATTAAAATATAAATAAAACTGCTTATATCCTCCAAATTAAACTCATTTTATTTAAAAAAATGTGTGTGATTGTTGAAATGCAATGTAAGCAGTTTTATTATTTAATTTTAGAATAACTTTGCCATTCATTAAATAAAATATTTTAAAAATATTATAAAAATGCTCTATTTAGACACGATCATATTAAAAATATTATTTTCTTGAGCAAATATTGAGCAAAGCTGTATCATTTGGAATGTGTAATTATTGATAACATTAAACAGAAATAAATAAATGGCTTAAAATTAGTAAATACAAATATAATCTAAGTAGTTTTAGATTTTCCAGAAAACGACCATTTATTGTCAAAGTAATTGAAGAGTAAAAAAGTAATGTCATATCACATTAAAAAATATCAACATTCTTTCAAAATGCATATTCTGAACATAATAACCCCTGGGTTATCTGGACCCTGGTCCAGGATTAACATGATACGACAGTTAATGTAGAATGATTACTGTAGGAATATTAAATAAATATATTTGGTGAAGGAAATAGCCAGATAACCATAAAAGCCATGTGATGTCTACATAAAGAGGATGAAAATAAAACGCCTACTTTTAACAAGCTTGGTAATAAAAAATGCAAGTAGACCGTTCTCAGGTTTTTTCGTACCGTTCAACATAATTTTACTCAGATATGTGTATCATTTTCGCGCCATTTATTAATAATTTTAGGTAACTATGGATTAAAAGACTAATAGCTGAATTGTTTTAATTAAATTACTTGAGTTTCCACTAGATGGCCCTGGCGATGTATAAAAAAGGCGCGAATATACATACACAATCTGTCAGGTCATTGAAATCATTCGTATAAGATTTGCACGATGTGTACAGTGCAGTGGGGCCTCACCGGGCGCTGCGGCGCGGGGAGCGAAGTCGCCGGGGGCGCGGGCACCGGGGGCGGAGCCCGGGGCACCGCGCCGCCGTCCACCGTGTGGGTCGTCACCTCCATGCCTACCACCTACAGTGCCAGAAACATGAGACGCGGGAAGGGAATGAGGGGTGCCAGTGTTAAAGCTATTTAATAAAACTGCTCATTTCGAAGAGGTCATGGTAAAAGTAGGACATTGATAAGTGAAACTTGATATCAGGATCCTAATCAGGATTAACTTGGATTTAAAACTTGTTCAGCTCAGATATACATCACCGAACCTATAATGCATGGAGAGGTAAAACAATATGATTTGTTTGTATAATCATGTATAATTTATTATCCCGTTCAGTCGCAGTATTTTAACTTATGCAACTATTGAAGCATCGACTGGGACTTGTTCGAAATCTAATGTTTGTAATCTTGATATCGCAAACAGACAAATCGCCACTGATAGTTGTAATTCATGCAGGACTCATAACAAGACAGGTCTGCAGAGATAAATTATATGCCCGTTGAGGGAATGAGAATCAATGAGCAACTTTTACTTACAATAAGCGCAGATATTTTGTTTTCCTGTAAAGTTTTAGGTTATTCCTTACATAGTGTTAGTACAAAGTGTTGCTTATTATATTCTTTCCATGCCTTTTGATTTTACACCTAATGTAAGACGTTTTAGTGACACAATTCTTCTAGGCTTGTGATTAAATAGACATTACAACTAAGAACTAGATTAATCTGTAACTAAACAACGGAGAATCTTACCTTCACGGTAGCATTTTCCTGGTCATCCTCAGCCTTATCCGGTGATTCTTCTTTGATAGCCTCTTCCAGAAGATCTGGAGTTGACTGCTTATTTTCTTCTACGACTTTAGACTCTTCGCTAAGGAAATCTTCTACAACTTTGACATAAGCATCGTTTTCTACTTCACTGTCACTTGTCAGTTTGAGCAATTCATCTTCTTTGTGGTTCAATTCTATTAATTCTGGCTCCGAACCCGATTCCTCTTTATCTTCAGTGTGTTCGACATCGTCAGAAGACTCAACAGATTTCTCAGGCTCATTGTCAACTTCTTTGTCATTAGTAGAGACTATCAAGTCATTTTCTTCCGGTGTCGGAATTTTATCATCCAGAACTGTCTTTGACTCCGCAGATTGTTCTGGCGAAGCCGCTTCTGTACCTTCATCAACTTTATCAGGTACTTCTGTATCATCTTTCACTTCTTCCGATACTGCTTCTTTAGCCTCCAAAGCTTCTTTAGTTTGAACCGGTTTTTCGGGAGAAGGTTCTTTCACTTGTGGCGCGGATTCTGGGGTAGCTTCCTTCTGTGGTTCGGGAGTCTTTTCCTTGGTCTCCTGGTATTCGCTGGCCACAATATGCACGGGGCCAGTGTTGTGAAGAATGGTGCCGTTCGTGTATGGGCGAGCATGTTCCTCCTGGGCTTCCTGTAACATACAAATATTCTATTATAGTCTACTATTCAAATTTTAAAAAAGGTCTTATGCCTCCATCATTTTTAAAGAGAAAAGACCCTTTGGATATGAAATATTACGGTTTATTCTAAGATACAACACGACACACTTCTATAACACAATAAATAGCATTTTGCGAATGCGGGTTTTTATGTCCTGGCGCTAATCTACTCAGAAGCGTGTAACTGGACTCTCTAAGCTTTCGTGGAAAATCTAGTATACTTACTGACTTTGATTAGAAAAGTATTATTGTTCCAATAATTTATTTCGTCAACGAATATAGAGTATAATCAAAAATAGAAGTAGTTTTATATAAACTTGTACTGTTCCAATCAAAATTTATAAATGGAAGCGTTTTAGCATGCAAATTAAAAAGCTTCGCATAATAAAAATGTAAAATCAAACAAAAACCCAGAATAAACAAAAATTAATGAAAAACTAAAAGAGAGACTCAAAAATTAAAAGTGAAACCAAAATTATAAAAACGAATAATAGTCTTAACTGTTCAATATTAATATTAGTAAATATTTTTAGACTTTCATGTTAAAAATAAACTGAGTGCCAATATTTAAGTATTAGATAGTTTTTATTGTATTTTGAATCCTAAAGAGTTTTTAATTTACCTACACTACGACGAATTTTAAATTATTTATTGGAAATAGGTCAGTTTAAAGTAAGGTCAGTAGATTTAAGACATGAGATTTTCTTTGCTGTTACATTCAACATCCGAGCTGTAGTAAAAAGATTTATTGAAGCAACAAGAAACTATAAGTATGTTGTGCACACTCATCTCGACCAGGAGTTTAGCCAATAATATTGTTAACGTCAGCATTCAATGTGGACCTAAGCTTTAACACAATATGTGAAATCTGTACTATAGTCGACAAACTGGCCCAATGTGGTATAGCGAATGAATATAATTTAAATCCATTTCCAATCCATGCAGTGAAATGGCAAAAAATCATGTGCTGAACCGCCATTTCTCTTTAAAGCAGAGTGCTAGGGATGACAAACTCCGTTTTTTGCAGCCTAACCTGCTCCTTAGCAACATGGGTGTGGCTTAAACATAAATATCCACTTATCTATGGTAGTTATCGTACGTTTCTTAATAAATGTGTTACAGAAGATAAAAAAAACATTGATTTCAATGTTAAAGGAAATTATTTCACATCAAAATCAATTTTCCTTTTTGCTTAAGATCTTGAAATATTAACTTTAATTCATTTTAGAATGTTGAATCTGGAAGACATGTATTTATCAGGTACAGGATAAACACTATACCATAATAGAAGGGTTTAAAATTTCAATGATATCTGGCTTTGTTGCCTAATCAATTAGCTTGTATCACTGTCCTTATTATATTACCTTATTATCACTGTCCTGTATAATACAACCTTAAAATTACAGGAACAACTAACAAACATTACAATTTGAGGACAAATAGGGGTAACAAACGGATGACAGGTAACGAGCTCTGGTTACATAATGTAAGTAAACCATGAAATATTATTCGGTGTTACAGTAGAGAATTTAGTTGAGGCGTGGTAACACGGGTGCAAACACAGACAAAGGCGAACACAGAAAGGAATGGTATGTGAGTGAGCGTAACAAAAAAGATGTATAAAAAAACCTAATAAATAAAATACAAAATAATTCTCAAACAAAACGTAGATTATTTATGATTATGTCTGAGAAAGCTACAAAGATGATGTGCCTATCTTCCTTATTCTTAAACCAGACTTGTTTGAAACTTGAGTATAGATTATTTCATAACTTAGAATTAAATTAGCTATGATTTATTGACGACAACTTAAAGATTTTAGTTAAAGTTTAAAATGACCTCCCAAAAGAAGCCAAACTAATACCACGTGTATAAGGAAAAGTATTTTTGAATAACAACAAAATACCAATGATAATACGTAAATAAAATGAGGTTTATACAGAAATTATGTTGCCAAAAATGCATTGGAGGCGTGAGGCGCGGTGCGTGTGCCAAATACGTGATGCCCGCATCTCAATTAATTTCGCGTAACTTTTTCGATCTAAGGCCATTTGTATTTACAGATTGGATACAAGAAAACTCATATTTATCCAAGCATACTAATAGACTTAGGCCCAGTTGCATACACTAACTTTGACGATAACTTTAACTTTGACAATGTCATCGCCATACATTAGTGACGTATTTGACATTGCAAATGTATGGGATTGCCGATTGACATTTTCTAAGTTATGAGCAAAGTTAGTTTGTGCAACTGGCCCTTAATGTACAAGCACAGAAGTACAAGTAACTAAATATTTAGGAGTGCCTTGGCTCAAAAATAATATACCGCTATTGCACGCACTACTCCGAATCGAATACGAAATACTAAAGTTCTAAATAAAATCTTTCATCGAATTTGAATGTTTTCTTTGTATCCGAACTACTACAAAACTTGTGTAATTGAGATATAGCCATTATTCATGAAATTCTGTCATCATCTTTTGACTATCTTTAACCATTACACAGGGTGTAACACGACTTTTCAGATAGGTTGTACCGTTTGCATGTAATTAATTGATGAGCATTTTAATTACTGATCTCTCAACTTCATATAATTCGTCCTTAAAAAAAAAGAGCTAAGCTGAAGATATTTACAAACAAATAATGACAGTTCGCTTGATGATAACAACACATTGTTAAAAAAATACAACAAATAAAACCCTTGTTACTTATAGCTGCATGTTAAGGAGTTTAGGGTAATCTGGTAATGGATTTGGATTTGCCATCGTTTTTTGTATCATTATGCAGTTACTCTGTTATTTTATTTAAAATATCAAGAACATTACGTCATTGATTCCAAAAAGTTTAGTTTATTTTTATTAAATTAGTAATCTATTTTCGATAAAAAAAAAGTCAACAAAAAAAAACAGAAAACTAATAAAAATAATTCCTTAAAGGTGCCAATGAGTTTGTAATAAAAAAGAAAAAAGACTACGTGGCAAATGTATTGGCTGTGTGGGAGTGTGGGGGTGGGTTCAGCGGTGGGGCATGCGTAGACCTGTCGCTGGTGGTTTTGCGCGTAGCTCGCCTCCATCTGCTGCTGCACCTCGGCCACCAGGCCCGATATTGCAGTTACAACTGCATCCGACAACAACACTATTAGTTATACTCCACAATTTTATGCTTAAGTGGGAAACAGAATACCTAATCTAGTGAGTACAAAATTGACGACACTTTTTTAACACACAGGAACACATAGGAATCCCTTAGCACTTTGGTGTTTTTTGTACTGTGTGCCCTAAAATGAGCCGTCTATAATAATGTATGCAGAACCTCTGGATTAAATCGTCTGCGTCGCTTATTACGAGACACTGAAATTCCCAGAGACCCTAAAGATAGGGAAGAATGTTTGTATCTAACAACAACCATCGTACAAGGTGGCGAAAACCATGGAAATGTATCGAGTTTTGGGTATAGTCCCAGGTTTAGTATCAGGCTGGTAATTATACAATCTATTTGAATTGGACATGTACCATCAGACGTATTATAATCATTTAGCCGTGCCAATCCAAAACCCGACATACATTAAACCTTACATCAGATCATCAATTTTGGAATTAAAAATTTCGTCAATATATAACGAAATCGAAATCCGGTGCAAAAATAGACGCAATCAAAAACAAAATGACGAAGGACGCGGTTGAAAATAGCGCGGGTGCATCAGATTGGGCATGTTCGCTGGAGCGAGGCCAAGCGAGTACGATCCTACTGCCTATGATACAACCGATAGATTCGGCTAATACAACCAAATGATATTCAGGTCTGGCGAAATTGTTGGTTAAAATTCAATAATGTTATAATGTGATTTTTCCCATTCGACTGGTCCTGGAAATGTCCCATACCTACCTAAAATGGTAACTACCTTCTTCTAACTACTATCTTTCTAACTACTTGTTGTAAATCAACAAGATATTCACGCATCTTGAAAAAGTTAAAGTTCGTCGGGCATTTACTTCCTTTGCATATAATTGAAGTTTAGTGCATCAGCTGATTCTAAAGCCACACAGTGCTTTTGTGCTAATTTTAAAATATAATAATGACCGATAATTATTATTTTAATTTATAATTTATTATCCTCTAACATATTGTGCTTTAGTTTTACACCATTACGATAGTTCGGTACACTTGTAAAATTGATTTGTGGTGAAAATTATACTTTTCGGTCTATATAGTTTCATGTTTATATTACGAATATCTCAATATTATTTACAGTAACCTTATATACTATGTATTTAGATGTTAATTTAATTATATTTTTTAAATCAACAATTGGTATTAATATATTTTAACAATCAAAAATGCAATTACAAGTGCTTTCCAATGCAGATGTTATTCAAAATTAACGTTTATTTAAGTGTTTTAATTGAATAAAAACGGAGGAAAACAAATATTGATGAAATAACAAAATAAAAGAACAGTTACAGGGGCAACAAAATGTTAGAGACAATCTTGAAACCGACAAAAAATATCAAAATTATTCATAAACAATCAAATTGAAGACTACGGAGTGGCCACTTCTTGATCTTTTCCATTTTTATATGAAATAAAATATTGGCCGTATAAAGATGAATAACATATAAATGAATTTTATAAATACTTTTGCCTTTATAAAAGTAGATGAAAAGAAACAATGTAATATACTTCCTTTATCTTATATTTACATGTTTTAATTTATTTTGATAACTTTCTCTTTTTACAAAGTGGCCACCCTTTCCACTACAAAAACCTCCCCACCACTACGGCAAACATCTATGTCTATACAGGGCAGTCCCGGGGACACCTCGTACCCTCCCGGGCACAAAATCCACGACCCAACCGGCACCATGCCACAAGCTACTAATCCACGTACACTGAACAATATACTGTAAGAACTGTGAACTGACCTTTGGGGACTAGACTAAGTACTTTAGTTTAATAGTATCGTGTAGTTTTAGGTAGTGTGCTATGAGTAGGGTATTTGAATCCATTTTGTTATTGTATTTATCAATAGGTATCCGAAATGTAGCAAAGAAAGAATTTTGCAAATCCATTCCGAATTAAACAAGTTAGAAATGTTTTAAATCTTGCAACGGGAGTTAAAGAAAAGGGATGCAAAACAAAACTAGTGACGTAACTTGTTTTAATATGCATTACAGTGTGCGCGTGTGAAAGAGACGGTACGATGTCACAATTACGCTCCCACTCTTTTTTAAAAATACTAATATTTGCCTCATTTTGCAAGATGCTTCAGTACTGTTTTGACAGAAATGACTTATTTTAATGTTATTTGTGATTGTACGCAAAATATTAAAAAATATCGATCATAGTCAAATATCCTATTGTAATAGTATTTATACAAATAACCCCATCAGTATACTATTATTGGTTCTTGACATAGCAAAACACTATCTAATTTTGATGGAGTTTTATTTAAATTAACGCAATAACGTCAGATCTATTGTAGTTATGGTATGTGATGTTTATAAATATTAATTTATGCCTCATTGGATTAGAGACAATATGAGCTTGCTACCGTGAGGTCCTGGGTTTAATAACCGTCAGACATTTCACATTGTGTGAGTTATAGAGTTGTCATGAGTAAAAACTTGTGCCTCTTGGTATGAAAATAGAGGACGAAAAAATACGAGTAGCAGTAGTTGCACCGCTGCCTAATAAATATAAATATAACATTATATGCTGTACAAAAATATGGCAATTATTCTAAAGAGATCTTGAAAAATAATGTATTTTTCATTAATTTATATCACATAATATCCTGTTTTCTTTTTGTACATAAACATGGAAGAGAATTCTTCAATCCATGTACTTAATTAATTCTAATTAAGAGCAAATAAATAATAATTCTTACCCTAATGATTACCAAAAATCTATTTAGGATACTATTCATTTATTAAATAATCTTAATAATAGTAGTCAAAAAATATAATTACTTCCTAATTTTTTGGAAAAATTCACCCTATTCCATGCGAATTTTACCTACTACTCCATCTCTCAATGTAACATTGAGTATATTAGTATATCCTAGACTCCTAGTGTAGAGTGGTACAGTATAGTGGTATCTAGTCCCCGGCAGTTCACCAGCCCTGGTGGTGCGGTACCGCGTCGCGCTGGGCCAGCTGGCCCACGATGCGCTGCATGGCGCGCTCGGTCTCCGCCAGTCTGGCCCGGAGCGCCTCCAACTCCACATCCCCTGGGTTACCATGGTTGCAGTTTAGACTTATGGTGTAACACCAGGTTTTTGCTGCCATGGTTTAGTGTTATGTTTAGAAATTTTTTCTGTCTACCAATTATTTCATATACCATGGTTGCAGTTTAGTCAAGGAAAATATTTTTAAGGAAATATTATTGCTGCCTTTGTTGACATTAACAAAAACTTTTCTAGCTACCTACTAACTTTATGGGAAAGACCCAAAGTTACCATGGTTGCAGTTTAAGCATCTCGCATATTAAGGCATTATATGTAGTTGAACGCAACCACGTTACCAAAATTTCCTTTTCTATCTATGCTTTTTATTTGTTAAAAATCCTTAATTTAATCATCCCAGATTGGGTAATTGCACTGCTCATTACAAACTTTAAATAATAATTATGTAAGAAACTACCATCCGTCATTAGTTATTATTTTAAAAAATCCTACAATTTTAGTTTCTCAAAATTTTCTATATAAAATCCCACTATATTATTTATCGTTTATATTATATTGAAAAGGGCCTATTCATACCTAAAAGCATTTTAAATATCTTTCTATTTGTCTTTATCACAAAGGTAGGTGGAGTCAACGAAATTTTTTTTTTATTAAAATGTTACAAAAGTATTCTTGAAGAATTTCCGTTTGTCAGCTATTTCATGAAAAATGTTTAATTGCAGAAGGCATAAATGTAATTGTATTTACCAATTCAAAATGAGATTTTATAATAATATTCCTGCACCGCAAAGAAATAAAACACTGCGGTCCCGTACAATTTGCGTTTCGTAGAAGTCTCGATAATTATGTTTCCTGTTTGTCAAGTCATTAATTAACATATTACATTTAAACATATACACATATTATAATTTATACTTACTCGTATCCCTCTCTTTAGGTCCTGGAGGCGTTTGGAAAATTAAAAGTTGATTATTAAATAATTGCATACTATTTCGTCCTTTGATCATTTCTTTCGCCAAATCTAATAGCGCAGCTTTTATTTGTACATTTATACAACTTATTTATAATGGTTTATATTTCATTAAGTCATAATTAACAATTAAATATTTTCAAATTATCCCCTATTTAACTAACACAAATATACCATAATATTACCATTATGTTGCAATTTTTTTTATAGCATAATTTATTTAATTACTTAATATACTTTTCTTCTTTCTTTATCTGCCTTCTCTCATGTCCAAGATTCAGTAACATTAATTATTCCCTATATAAAATCGCCTTGTCGTCTACATTTAACTTACCCAGTTTATCAGGGGTTGTCCTGGACTCCTGGCGGAAGACCCGCCTTCTGAAGTTGGGGTCTGGACTCACGGGTTCGTAGGGCGACGCTGAGCGTTTGAACAGGATCTGATGAAGACATGGCTTGGTTAAGGACCGAATTTTATGAAGTATCGATGATATTGGAAGTGTTTTAAGGATTCTTACCTTGCTAAGTGTGTACACGAAAAACACGATGATGCAGATGGTGTAAATGGGCATGACGAAGCCCATAGAAGACTTGGGCGTGGGCACCGGACCCCCCGGCGAGCCCAGCGGGGGGCGCATGCCCGGGATCGGTGGGGGCTGTAATCAAGGAACTATGTTAGGACGAAAATATATTTTTTTAGTGTTTATTTTCGTTCGAGCAGAGTTTATTCTAAGCTGCAATTTATCCCTTAGTAAATTAAGGATTTCTTGGTAGTTGAAGAGTAAATTATTAATGAATATCTCATACCATCACAATCATAAAGCTTTTGGTCAGTAGTACGTTATCAAGAAGTGTCTCAGATCTGTTAGAAGTGAGATTTTAACTCAAAACTCCGGTTATATGTACATCAATAGTGTTCTTGCTGTTTTAAAATGAGTGAAGAATAGAAAACTAAAAATTTAAACCACCTTCCTTAATACATAGGAGGTGAGACGATGAGCCGCAGTTCGAATTTTTTTTGTGGGATTCCAGTCTGGTTTACAATAACCAATTTTTTACATATGTTGTTGTGTTAGTTCACTTCAATAACAGCACGTGCATTTTAGTTGCATCAAAGTCATCAAAGACCTATACAATTGTCTCGATATTACTCCTGATAAAATCATCCCAATAAAATAAATAATTTTATCTGCTTGGGAGAGTTTCATCTTTGGCCAGTTATTATCCTAGGTAATAACTCAGATAGAATATTAAAAGAACAAATGACTAGAACCATAGTAAGCCATATATTTGACTTAAAAGGCTACAAATTCCCAAGATTAATTCCTAAATACTCAACAAGCATCGATTGAAAATAACTGACGAATTTGTTCGTCTCCAAATCATATCTGACGTGTTCCGGATATCCCTAAATATTTCCAAGCGTTGAGGAATTGCGTGACATTGACTGGTGTTTCGATAATACCGTACATTTCTTAAATTTGTATTTATTCGAAAATCTTCTTATTCATGTGCAGGCATAATTTCTTAGTAACGTGGAAAATAGGAACGGAGTACTATGCCATGCTAAACCAAAAGGTCTTAAGTGCAAAAATGATCTGCGAAATTGTAATCGTCTGAAGACCATACTCTAAATTCTGTCCCCATAATTGGGTATTAATTGTATAATTAAATACAAATGCACCAACAAATTGAAATGCTTGAAAAATAATTAACCAATACAGAATTGATTAATTATATTTGATGAATGCATCTTCGTAGCTTTGCATCAGCCGATTCATAAGTGACAGATTGAGCAGATAAGTAGGTCTCAGCTCTCTCAACTTTAGTAGTCAATTGATACATTTAGCTCAAGGGCAAGTCTAAAAAGCTCAGACCTTGGCTTCCATCGATTCTTGATGATGCGCTTTTTTCAGTAAACTTTAATGTGAATGTCCGTAGTTTTATCCAGTCCTTTTCTTCACTAGGTTTAATTAAAAAATAAATATAATTGCTTAGTGCATTTGCAATTTTAATTGTTGCTTTATTTGGAATTTACAAACAGCTCTTGATATTTATCCAGGGTTTTTCTCTATACGTTATCTGTAGTTATACACAATATCACTATGTTTTGTAACACCGACGCGGTACAGAGCACGGTCCGCGTGTCGATAGACTAACTCATCAGAATGTGCGTCTCACGTCGCCGCCGCAGTTACGACTGGCGCCTCGTGGCTTCCTGTTATTACGAGCTCAGTGATTGCGCACGCTTACTACTTTTAATCGGGTGTTTTTAAGCTACTGCCTCGGTGGCGTAGTTGTACTACGGTAGGACTACAAAGCTGAGGTCTGGGGTTCGAATCCCGGGTCGGGAAAAGTGATATTGGGTGTTTCTATTCATTATCAGCCCGGAGTCAGGAGTTTGTGCTCGATATGGCGATAGGCTCGCCCCTTATCACATCATGGGACGGAACATATAAGGCGAAATGTGGGTGTCCTGGTGGCGCCTTTGCCTACCCCTTCTGGGATAAAGGCGTGAGTTTATGTATGTATGTATGTATTTTTAAACTATATTTTATCCTGCACCTAAGCGAAGGATTACGGGTTGTCGTATCAAATAGCGAGACCCTACCCCTTTGTCTGTTAATCCACCCCACATGCTCACTCACAACACTCAGCAGCGACAACAATCACCCTCCTCCAAAATAAAACACAGGAGAAAAAAAAAGCGAAGTATTTCCATTATAATTACCATTACTTACTTATTATGATTGGACCATTTTCTTTTATCTAATAAAAATGCAATTGTATTTTTTTTGTATACGGGCATGTCAAAGTACTATTGACTAATTGTAGCAGTAATATTATTTTTGTATTGCTAGATAAACAATACGCCGTTGAGTGATATTCTTCATCGTCAGTCGACAGAATAATGTCGGCCTGGCGGAAACCGGATATCCGCAAGCTAAAACCGAAACGGACACTTGCATGAGTCACCATGACATGTGGGTGGTCGCTATCCATAAACCTCGAACATCTTACCACCGGCTATAGCTATTCGGTCTCCGACTCACATAAGCACCAATTACGCGGGAAGACTTTCTCGAATCGTATGCCATGACATAACCATACATACATACATACATAAACTCACGCCTTTATCCCCGAAGGGGTAGGCAGAGGTGCCACTAGGACACTCACATTTCGCCTTGCATGTTCTGTCCCACGATGTGATAGGGGGCGAGCCTATCGCCATATCGGGCACAAATTCCTGACTCCGGGCTGATAATGAATAGAAAAATCCAATATCACTTTGCCCGACCCGGGATTCGAACCCGAGACCTCAGATTTGTAACCGTACCGTAATACAACTACGCCACCGAGGCAGTCATACAACTACGCCACCGAGGCAGTCATAACGCATGACATAACCGCCATAAGATTATCGTGTTCTGACAATGTTTACATGCAACTTTTTTATGTCCTTACGATAATCGTATCTTTGAGGCGAGAAACTTTCCCCGTGTAAATGGGGCTTTACACTAAGAAACCATTCTCCACGGAGAACTATTTTTTTAATTCAAAGATAAAAAATACAGGCATATTCATTTTCAACTGAAAATTGCATTTTAGTCGCATGTGTGAGCGAGACGATCTCAAACGGGCAGTTTGAACACTTCCCGTGGATCTGTTTTCGCTACGATTTGCGTAATTGGGGAATATTTTAGACTCGCGCATACACACAGTTTATGACAGACATTCCGACCGTTTATGCGTTTATATAATTATTACTGTACTTTTTAACATCCAACACTCTTCAAAGATACATTATTCAAACGTCAATAAATACACACCCAACAGTCACATACGTAGTCCTGATCACACACTAAGATCTAGGCTTGTCTCGTGGGTATCAAGAACTACGAGAGACTTTTCAGTATCACAAACACCCAAACCCGAAACATATACCTGTGGATCACACAAATATTTGTTTCGGTGCGGGGCTCGACCCGCAGCCTCACGTTTCACAGCCGGCGTCTAACCAACTGCGCCACGGAGTCAATTTATGTTTGCTACTTCTAGACAATTATATTCTATTTATTTCTATTTGAATCTGCATACGCTTGTTGGAGACTCGCTGAGCTTCAATGGTCGGGGTCATTAAAATGCTTATCACTGATCCTGCGACACAGGGATTGCAATGGCGGGTGTGTCGGTACAGTCTCCTTTTAACTGAGAGAACGAAGTTTTGCGGGTTGTAAATCATGCTAATTTGTAATGTATAGATGTAGTACAGAGTGCAGTGTTGTCCGCGGTCTATTTGCGTTGTGTGTGTCTAGGCCGCGCATGTGGGCCGGCAGAGCGCCGCCCGCCTCAATGTCGCACTTTGTTTGTCTTTTCGCGACATTTGCTCTCTACGTCCAATTTTATGGTTTAGAAGTAATTGAGCTTCTGTGGTACAGTTGATTGAAGCGAACGATGCGAAAGATGGCAGCGGGTGTGATCCCGCACAGAGACAAATATTTGTCTGGTCTTGCCGGGTCTGGGTGTTGGGAGAGCGAAGCCTCTTGTAGTTTCTGATACATACAGCATAAGACTTGTCTTACTGTTGTTAACTGTTGAAAGTTAATGGAGCTCTTGGGTGTTAGTAGGCTTTCCGCTTATCCCTTCGTTGATATAGGCGTAATGTTATGCAATATTTATGGATTATAGATGAAGGGAGCACTTCTTAGAAGCGTAACTAGGCCGCTAGCATCTCCATTTATATCCCTCGCGGATAATTAATTTCCGTTGCATATGAAACATTAAAGGGGCGTGATAAATCACTAGTACCGTGACCTCGGGGTCGCGGGTTCGATTCTCATCTGCTGCATTTCTAATGATCCCTCTGTGGGAGAGCGGTGGGCGATCGCCTTATACGCCGAGGTCGCCGGTTCAATTCTGCATAGTACTTTTCGTAACTTGGCGCCTACATGCTTAATTATATTAATATGTGATTTATATCTTTGTTTGTTATTGATACAAGTAGCTTTTAACGATATAATAAATTGACAGATAAGCACAGCGGTTTAGTTGGCGAGAAGCCGGCAATTAAACGAGAAACTACAGGTTCGACCGCACCAATTTAATTTAATGTTAATTTATGTTTATACGTCGTATTCTGTGACAATGAATGTGTTTTCTTTTTTTCTTTCACCAATACAAATGAGTTTTTTATTTGCTAAATATTATTGCCCGAGGCTGGAAGTTGTGCCGGGCATGTGTCTAGGAAACAAATATTTGTTTGATGCGTTTGTATTTTATTGTATTGTTTCAAGACCACAATATCCAGATATTTACCACTATAGACTCGGAAAAAACCAGTAATAGGCCCTGCGCAGACGACAGACTATCCGTGACGCACTTTTTAGTCTGTGAAAATAGAACCTATGCAATTATATGCAGTAACGCACACGACGCGCAAAAAGTCCGGCGCACAAAAAATCCGTGTAATTCGGGCAGACCGCACCGCGCCGCGGCGCGTCGCTCCGCACAAAAAGTGTGTGAAAAAAATTGAACGTTTGCTTCAACGCGCGCTAACGCAGACGGCGCACTCTTTAGTCGGCAATCTGTATTTGCTAGGGGTGGGTGGACGTAACGCACGCGATCTATTATCATGGCGCCAGAGGTCGATGTAACTATGTTAATTCAAGAAATACAAAACAGACCAGCAATTTATGATACTTCTAAGGCAGAATATCATGATAGACATTTAAAAAGAAAAATATGGGAAGAAGTGTGCTGTAATGTTTGTTCCGCTCCTGTTTGGACATGTATGACGTCTAAAGAAAAAACAAAATACGATAAGTTTAAGTTTTTATTAGACTTTTTAGTAGTAATTGGAGATAAAACTTGCAAAACTATAAAAAAACGATTAGATGAAAAACATAGAGGTTATTTGTTTATTTTTTCTTATGCAAAAATTTGGGATGGGTATCGATATTGAATGATAATGATTCAATATATCAAAATCGCTTTGATTATTATGTATAACACCTATACCTTGGTATTTTCTTTTTCTGTACTTCATGTACAAAATAATACTTCGCCATCTCTGCACGATTTCCATAGCGTCTACGTCCCTACAGCTCTGCCGACAAAATGATCGAAGATGTGCGTCGTGTGCGTTGAGTCTGTGAAAAATCCGCGACCGACTTTTTGCGCGCCATGCAGACTTTTTGTGCGCTGCAGACTTGATCGCACAAAAAGTGTGCCGTCTGCGCAGGGCCATAGTAATCATACAAACGCTACGTTTTAGGAATGACTATCGATTTCCTATCACAATCACGGTGGTAGTTTTATTCTAAAAATGGCCATGACCTTAGAGATATGCGGCATTATTCAAAGACAATTTTAAAACGTATTTTAGTTATCGAATGTTTTATTTTCATCGCTCAAGCTCAAGCAATGCAATGACAAATGTCAATGAATAGGTAAGGCTTATGGTGGTAAACGATCGACTTTCACCTATCAATTCTTATTTGAACTGCACTTCCCTGCAAAATCAAAATATTTTTTATTCAAATAGTCTTTCGCAAGATGTTTTGAATCGATTATTACTGCTACCACCGCTTCGGAACGTGTTGTAGTGAAGAAACGGCACAAGCAACTCCCTCAGCACCACGAACTGTCTTCTTTTTTTGATTATTTTCTTTTCTTTCTTTTTCTTTAAAGCCATTTATAATTACAATGGTTAATGTCATTTAAATGACTGCCTCGGTGGCGTAGTTGTATTACAGTACGGTTACAAAGCTGAGGTCTCGGGTTCGAATACCGGGTCGGGCAAAGTGATATTGGATTTTTCTATTCATTATCAGCCCGGAGTCAGGAATTTGTGCCCTATATGGCAATAGGCTCGCCCCCTATCACATCATGGGACGGAACATGCAAGGCGAAATGTGGGTGTCCTGGTGGCGCTTCTGCCTACCCCTTTGGGGATAAATGCGTGAGTTTATGTATGTATGTATGTATGTCATTTAAATGAGTGCACCAGAAGTACTCCACCAGTAAAACATAAGAACAGACAAGGTAATCGCCATTAGCATACGTCCGCCGCATGAGGCCGTATGGTACCGGGGTTTAGTGGGACACATAACAGTACCACGCAGCGCGACCACGAATCGTCGCTAAGTGATGTACATAAGTAAGTACAATACTTGTACTTCAAGTCGTAGAATTAAAAACATATGTTTTCGGCTCGCAATAGCTCAGCGTGGTGGGCTATGGCGAAAGCTCTTTACAGACCTGTGCTTTGCAATGGCATGTGAATTCTAGTTTATTCATTATTTGTTACGGGTTTAGGTAACATAAACTCTTGCCTAGATCTCCAAAGGTGAAAGGGGAGGCGATGATATTTATATTTTTCTTTATCGTTTATGATAATTGCAACCCTGTCCAGGCAGATTATTACAATATCAGGCAAATACGGCTGTCCCGGACAATTCATAGAAATTCATCAAGCCCAAAACCTCACACATAATGAATACATCACTACCTACACTTTCTGCCAGTAAAGATGCTTTATTGCAAGATGTTTAGATCAATTTATTACGGTGAAGGGATAACATTGTGATGAAACCTGCATACTATAGCAACTTAAAAAAAAATCTATAGTATGAAAATCCCGCAACCCGCACTTGGCCAGCGTGGTGGACTATATGGTTTTACCCCTCTAAATGGTACTCTCGATTGTAGAGGAGACTCGTGTCTAGCAGTAGGATGTAGGTATGTGGGCTGATACAGATAAAATAAAATATGCTTTTATGCTAAAAAAAACATTAAGTACTAGTTCTCGTCAACACCAAAGCAGGCGCTAAGCCAAGATTCAAGCATTATGAGTGGTTTGAAATTACACCCTCATCATTCGAGATAGTTATTTTCTGCCTACAACATAACTGAGTAAACTACTTTATTATCTTAAAGCAGAATAAGTTATGAACCTTATTTCTGTACTAGATACCCACGTAAGCCAATATTTCAATTATTTAGTCGAATACTACAAATCCTTTGGGATTATTTCCAATTACGAGAACAGTCCAGACTCCACACTCATAATATGTATCTAGTGAAAATATATTATTTGTGGTCAGACAAGTATCGTTCAAACTAGAAAATTCCATGGACTATTCGGCACATAAGATTAACCTAATGTTTGTCTAGTAAGAAATCTATACCAAATTTATAGATACTAGGAAAGGCGTATTTTACATAGTCCTGACCCCACAATATGATCGAGTCGTGGGTGTCAGGAACTACGAGACTTTTCGGTCTCACAAACCTGGGTGTTTGTACCGAAACAAATACTTGTAGTTCACACAAACATTTGCCTCGGTGCGGGAATCGAACCCGGGGCCTCTCGTTTCGAGGCTGAAAAAGTATTATTGCCAGTTTTATTAACTGGAGAGTTTTGTAGCGTGTTTTAATATTACAATTATAAATTACGTCCGTTTGCTAGTACGTGTAAGTACATGTGCACGCGGCGGGCCACCGAAAATAATGAGTATGACATCATACTCCCAGTTCATTCTTTCTAAACTGTGTGCTGCGAGCGATGAGCGGATGCTCGTAAATTCAATAGTTAATTTCTATTAGTTGTATTACAAGCATAAACAGATGTATATCATACTGTTCTGTGATTATAACCTATACAGGAAGAAGTCATGACAATTGACTACACACTGGGAATGACGTTAGCAGTTAGTACACCTAAAATCAAATCATATTCGACGATATAGCACCTGGTTATCTTGTAAAAAACTGCTTGAATAAAGAAAACTGGTTTGATGGTTGTGTAGTTTAGTTATTTACGAGAATGAGAGGAGCAGATCTTTCGCATAGTGTGATAAGAGTAACACCCCTCCATAAACGGAAGTAACATCATTCAGAAATAATTTACTAAGAAGTAAGTAATGCGCTCATAACCCTAATACACTAGGTATTAGGTCTCTAATACCCAGTAATTTTACTGCCTACTAATTGTCTAACTTCAGTTAGTCTAAACTTATTCTTGTAATAAACTATGTATGTATTTATGTATGTTTATATACATTAATTATGTAGTTTTTGTATATTTATGTATAAATAGTATTATTGATTTGAGATTTTATTGCCTTTATTATACACTGCCCTTTCTTTCTCCCTCTCATAAATCCATCCAATGGTTGTCTGGTAGAGATTGCCTTAGTTCGATAAGACCGCCATTTGTACTTTGTTGTTTTGTTGTCTCTATATACCTGTTGTTACATTTTGTGTAGAATAAAGAATATATAAATAAATAAACTATTGAAATTGATAATAATTATTTTCCCGTGTCTCGCCGCTGCCTCGCACCACACGTACGGGCTCTCAGTAAGTAGGACGATGCTCAGTGCCCTCAGTGGGTTTACTTTAAAATTGCTTCATGGTGCGCGCTCCCCAAACACCGACTAGACTCTCCGACAATGAATTTGAATAACCGACCACTGTTTGCTCAGAACTTATCATACGCAATCGTTGGCGATTGTGGTTGCCTAGCGATTCCAAGAAATAATCGTGTTTCTCTGTCTTTTGAGGGTTTAAGTTTAACGTGTATTTTGTACGTTGCCTAGGAGGTGAATTTGATTTTTTATCTAGCGTAACTAATATGGCGTAAAGAACACAACGCCAGGTACATAATAAATTCTGTGCAAAACAAATACGAAAGGCCATATCTCGCCGGTCGACAGAATTGTGTCAACACTCAACCAGCTCAATTCCTTCTTTGCTGGCTCCTTATATTATCCAAAGTTATAGTAGATACGAAGAGAACATTTTATTCTTTTTGAGGATAAAGAGAGAGAAATTATTAAAATATTGCTCCAAGAATATTTCTGCATAAATATTGATTCAAACAAGAATTTCCACAGCAAAACAACGCCACTACGTCTTATTATGATTACATTTTTATACGTAATACTGCGTAATAAAGCAATTATTTGTTTCAATTATTATTTTACATATCCATGGGCTTTATCCTCATTATATAAGAATTCAAAACGAAGAAGTTAGCAAAGTTTCATTTAAACATATTTTACTCCATACATATTTGTCGTTTAATTTCCATCTTGTCGTAAAAAACATCTCACACAAATAATGTTATTTATTAGTAAAGCCAAAACTCACGTGTAGTTGGTTATAGGACTTCCACCGTTCACATGGGCGAAGCTGTTCTACTAGAATTAATACGGGCATTCCCAATGGAGGGGGGATATGTAATGTATCAATTTCGGTAAAATTTTGACACTTTTTATGAGATTTCCCTTATTTTAATAAAGTGAAATAATTTAAAACATTTTATACGTGTGGAATTATTATAAATAATGAGTTCTGATGTAACCATTTAAACAGTGATAATTATAATATTTTTTCTAAATTCAATGGTAGAGCAGTTACTCCAAATTTTTTCCCTTTTCCTACAATGCCGAATATTCATGATAATCTTTTCTTTGTCTACAAGACACAATTAAACAAACCCACGGAAAGCAACCTAATGCCAGATACTTATCCTAAACTTACTGATCCAGGAATCTCCAAAAAATCCCACCATCAAGAACACCTCATCTAGGCGTAAGCAGCTCAACTGCAACTGCACCCACTGACTGACCTTGATGTCCAGCTCATAGTACACGGATAGCGGGGAGGATCGTACCCGGACGTGCGGCGGCATGGGCGTGGCGGGGCGCGCAGGGGCCGCTCCGGGGGGGATGGCGCGCCCACGCTCCCGTAGAGCAGGGTGCGGACCAGCGCGGATCGGAGGACGCTCTTGCTTCACCGCTGTGGAGGAAGATTTACTTAGTCTTGGGTTTTAGAAGGACTAGCAGATTTGTGTCGTCTCCTATCTGTCAGTTTTAACATCTGGCGATGAATCTTTGGCTTGTGGCAGAAGTAGCAAGCTTTTTGTTATCCCCTCCCCTCTTTAGGGTTGGCCATGCTACTATGGGTGATGTGTCTTGGGTATTTATGGTGATAAATTACTATGAAACTCTCTTTATCTTCAGTTATAAGATGTCCACTGCTGAGTCCTCGTACAAGCATTTCCATTGCGACTTTTTGGAAGCAGCCTGCACCATTTGTCTACGTCACAGCTGGACGTCCTACACTCATAACAAATATTTAGTGATCATAGGAGCTATATTTGTAATCTCAAAGGCGACTTCTTACCCGCCGACCTACGAATACCTTCCTAATAGTTGCACACGAGATTTGTGTACATATAACTTTGGGACTATAGCTACAATCATCAAAGAACCTAATTTGAATCCTTATAGACCACTGCCATTTATTTTTGTTTCTAAATTATTTCAATACGGGTTAAATCAACTCGATGTCCAGTTGAGTTTCAGTCCTCGATGCCATTTTAATCCTTCCTGTTGATATTGACACAGAATTCGTAGTGACGGGCGCGTCACTCTCAATAACCCTTAACGTAAAAGCAAATTACCATAATCACATCACAGCATTGGCACCGTGAGTTTGGCATGATAGCAAACACAATCAGAGCCGGATTAAACACATAGTTGATGGCTGAACATTTATTAAAGATGACAAATTAATTAGTGCATACAGTACAATAGTGATTTATTTGAGTGTTAGTTTGATGGCATAACGAGATCGCGCGCATGCTATGCGTTATCCGAGATAAACACAAGATAATAAAAGGCGGGACTTATTCCTTTTATTAGTTAAGGTAATTTACGGATTATTTGTAGTATAAACCTAGTCATGTCAGTAGCAATTTAATCGATCACAGACCGGAAAATTATAACATTTCCAAGTTAAGTTATGCGATATTTTGTAAGGGGTAAAAGCAACGGTCACACGCTCAGGGCTGATCCCTTATTATCATACATGTCTGGCATCGTTGGTAATTGTTTTTTAAAATACTACAAGTAACTCTACTACAAGTACATCTTAATACATCCATACTTGATACTTTAATTTACTGGTCGAATGCACATCTCATTCCCTTTTCTTTGTCGCCTTTGAGTTCCAATATCATTCTGTATAACGGCGCAAAAGGGCAATAATTAAGGACAAATCCAGCCCGGGCTCCTATTAATAAATAAATCTCAAGTCATTAAAACAAGCCGACACCTCTAATCAACTCAATACAATCAAGTTTGACGCATCAATCCTAATATCCGACTACCCACATGAGATGCGCCATGACACAGCGTCAGTGCGCCGAAAACCGGGCACTTCCTAATTTAGCGCGTGAACGAGTGATTCATGCGCCTAACGGATACCAACTCGTGCTGGTGCCGATTCTAATTGAGCTGTAATTTGTGTGCTAGTGAAGGTATACTAGAGTTTGATGGGCGAGAATTTTGACGTATCCATATTTCTATCTACCTCGCAAAACAGCCAATGGAAAGAAATCGCTGTATTAGTGCTACCCCAGCACTGTGTGGACAATACTTTAATTTCAAACTCCTATTAATTTAGCTTTGTGATGAAAGACAAGTGAGACATTCCCGGAGACTCGCTGAGCTTCAATGCTCAGTGTTATTAAAATGCGTGCCACTGTTAATCTTGGGTTACAGGAGTTGCAGTGGCGAGTGTGAAGGCAGGACAGTCTTCCCCAGCACTGTGACATCCTTCTTGAAACGAAGCTTAATGATGGTATTAGCCTAGTGACAGGAAGCGGCTTGACTATGCCCCACTGTTCCCGTAGCCCACGAGTCATTAACCTGGCATACGGTGTGTGACATTACAGCATATTGTATTTTTTTTTTTTTTTATGTTCATCCACGGGGCCAACGTGTAGGTCTAAGGAGTAAGGTATTCTCATGCAATAAAGGAGATACCTGGAGGACAGGGATAACGATATAGGTATATAAATAATTATTGTAAAATCCATAATCCCAGAGCACTGACTCCTACTGCAGGACATTCTGAACCATTCCAAATAATATCCATCCATCCATCAGCCAAAGTACGTCCACTGCTGAACATAGGCCTCTCCCAATGATTTCCACAGTGACCTGTTGCATCCAGCGACGTCCCGCGACCTTTACCAGGTCGTCTGACCATCTTGTCGGTAGCGGAAAGCGCAGCGTAGGACGTCCAAATAATATACTGTCTATATCAGCCCATATACGTCCCACTGCAGGGCACGGGCCTACTCTACAATCGAGAGAATAGATTGAGAGTGGTTAGGCCATATAGTCCACCACGCTGGCCTAGTGCGGGTTGGCGGACTTACATACCGTAGAAATTGTTTAAAATCGCTACGGTATGCAGGTTTCCTCACGATGTTTTCCTTCACCGTTAAAGTGCGTGGTGATTGACTATCAATACACACATAACTCCGAAAAGTCAGAGGTGTGCCCTGGGATTTGAACCCGCGACCACCGTGAACATGTAGGCAGCCGCGTCTGGTCCGTTTACCAACAGGCCACCACGCACTTTTTTAATATACTGTAAGTATAATTAATTGTTCATTTAATTCCACTTCCTAGTCAACCAAACACGTTAATGATTATAACTTATACGCGTATGTGTCACTATTTCCGCCGCACTAATTAAATCGCTTACGCCCATGACTCATACCGATGTTGACTTGAATTGAATAGCCCTACAAAAGAATCTATATTTAGCTAGTGTAGTGTCAATTATGGCCTTAATTATACTCGTAGTAATGGAAAGTATCACGACTACGAACACCTTTTATAGAAATATCACGAAAAAAGTTTGACATTAGAAACATAACTAAAAAGGGACAATAAGACAAGCACGTAAATTAATAAAAATAATATTGGTTTGGTCATGTAGAGAGGATGGATCTAAGGAGAATAACCACGTACTTATACAAGGCGAGTGTGGAAGGGGGAGTCGGTAGGGGTCGACCTCATCGTACCTACACCATACAAATCGGTGATACCCTCAACAAGGGTCAGGTCAAAAGTACATTTAACCGACAAGAATGCATGAAGAGATTGATGAAAGTGGATGAAGCGAAAGTAATATGTCAGGATCGAGCAAAGTGGCGAGCCATAGTCTCTGCCTACCCCTATGGTTTACAGGCGTAACGATTATGTATGTATGTAATATTGATTTTAAACCAAAATTTCTGCGCTTTCCCTAAAATAACGTAAGAATGGAGAATATTTGTTTTATTTACGTATATAATTATGTTTCTTATGCTATTATAGTACATAGGGGGTATCGATTCCAAAGGCATTTCATGCACATTGCAATGTATCTTGGCCTATAATTTAGAAATAGCTGCAAACATTAATAAATAAATATAACGGCGATAAGTCCATATTTTCCGGCACATAATCGCTTGATCTCGCAACTTGCGACACTCGTACAATATGACCCGGTTCGTCAATTGGCATGTTACCTAATTTGTTTAAAACACACATGGCGACGCAAGGTCCCGAAGCGCTAACTGCCGCGCCACGACATAACCCCGCCACTTTCTAAGTGTTTTGTTGAAATATCTAGTGAAAATTTATTCTGGTGTGTATCAGATGTAAACTGTAAAAACCTGCGTTTATTCACGTTAGATAATACTTGTATTTTGTTTTCAGATTTGGAAAACTTAATATGAATTACTCGGGTTGGAATTTACGCTCGGTATGAGGATAGCATATTAGGCCTAGAGCCCGTAACCGCCAGACTTTCATCGTTTTATAAAAGCTGAAAAAACTATTTACGTCGATAACTTAAATAAAATTTAGTTTTGCCAACGTTATAGTATAAAAGCTGAATTTTATAAATGTTGATTAGACAACTATCAAAAGATGTTCCCTTGGTAGCCGTCCGGCTAAGTGTCCACTTGTGATGGTTCATTCATCTTGCCAGACACATTAAGTTGATAACTTCCAAAGCCACCACGATCGGAACTTTATAATAACTGATCCCTGAATAAGTGATGCCATTTCAAAGGCATGCGCTGACAAACTTTCAGCTTTTATAAAATGACGAAATTCTGGCGTCCACGGGCTCTCAGTCTATATTATAGATTATAGACTCGCCTCCTGACATTTAGGATGGAAAAAGGTCCATGGAGTAACAGGTTGGATCGGGTATACAAGCTTTAGTTTGGGTATGTGTATGCATTACCGCTGCAACAAGACTCATCCATGTTTCAGACTGATTAAATTCATCATTTTACGAAAAGCTATCACATCAATAATCTATACAAGAACAGCAAGTAATGTAATAGAATGTAGGTTAGCATGATTACGATTGGAGGTAGATAAGCGGCTATTCCACTCAGTAAAGTACTGGCCCTTTAAAAGCTGAGACCCATTTTGCGGCCACATTATAACGAGGACAAGTGTGTTTTAGTCACACGCATGCTAACAACATTCAGCACTGTACCGCTGCATTCAGAGGACTACGAATTGAGCTCAACTTCTAGGGAAGTTGAGACTTGCATAGCCTTTTGCATAGGTCTCTCTCTCTCTCTTCAGCCACAGAAAGTCTACTGCTGAACAAAGGATTCTATTTGCATAGCATAGTGTATATAATCTATTCACAGTCAGCCAACGCAACACGCGATAACTAGAAGAATTTCAGAGGAAATATCACGGTAGGTATGACGATGCTGTAGCGACCGTTTAAAGTTGATCTATATTAGAAAAAAAAAAGACAGAAAAAACATTTATTATTGCATGGCCAACACATACAACAAGAAATCACACTAATTCAGCTTTCGTCCATAGAAAATAGCAGTTTCGGAAGGAGGGCAAACGTGCTTTTATCATTAGTGCTCTTGCTCACGAAAATGTTCAGCACAGTTCGGTGGATTTTAATTGTAAGCGCCTTATGAGGCTTTGATAAAATGGAGCTGAAAAAATTAATGACTCCCTAAGAATAGGCAATATCATGCGCCCATATTTAAGTTAGACGATCGAAAATTTCAACTAGATATCATTTACGGATTTTATCTCGATTTGGTTTAATTTTTACATTTTTTAACTTCCCGACGCGACGTTTCGATTACTTTACAGCTTTCGTGGTCACGTGGCGGACTGAGAACTGTATTAATATTTTAGTTCAAATCACGTGTTACAAGTATGGATGTAATATAAATATTTCTCAGAGGCGTCCCATGTGTCGGTCCACCACATGTTTTAGTTCCGAGGCCGTGCTCCGGATTGTAGGCCCGTCATATGCTTAGGATAATTAATTGATCTGCGAAATTAACGAACTTTTCGAGTATATTTTTTAGGGAACTAATTAGATACTAGATTTGTTACCAAATTATTTGTCGCTGTGGTCTTTCGTTATTATAATACCATTCCAGTGTTTTTAAATAGTTTATTCTTTAAATATAAGCTTTCTTGATGTACTACTGTCCAATCATTATAATTCATCAAATAATACAACAGGCAATATTTCTAGAATATATATTTTTTTGTATTAAGCCCTTGATGATATTTATAGTCTAAGGCCTGTCATGGAAAATAGAGTTCAGACAAAGAGAGAACAGAACGATGGCGCCATTGTCTTTGGTGCTAACACGTGTTGATAAATGAACAAAAAAATCAGAGCCACACAAATAAATTACTAAAATATTCAAAATCAATTTTCAGGCCTTCGCCGCAGCATCACCGCCGGCACGACATTGACGCCATGTCCTCTAATTTAAAAGCAAACATCTCGTGCATTGCGCCGCGCGCGTGACCTCAGCTGACAATATGACTTTAGACACTTTTGTTCTTGGTGTAGAGGCCGCAAACTAGTAATACTCGTTGCTCCTACTCGGTACTGGCTTATTTACAATTGGACATAGTTTGCCAGTGAATCCACACTTTTGAGTTATTAACGCTTTGAATTCCATACTTATTATATCTATTTTTGCACGTGTAGCGGCAAGACTCGTGAGTTTATAAAGAGGATCTACATATAATATTATGTAGGCATCATTTTTTTTGGGTGTAAGCATTGTTGGAACGAAAGGATTCCCCTAGTTTTAAATATGTATGACTGTTTGGCTATAATATTATGTTTTACTCAAGAACTGATACGTTAGAGTTGCGACTTACCACGCCACAGAACTCCAATCAGACTTCCAAATTCAAACACAAAAGATTTCCAACACAAACTTAAACTTGCACGATAAACTTACGTTATTCTGCACCCAGTGTTCAGTGCAGTGCAGTACGCATTAGGTGCAAAGTGAACTATTACAGCTAACGGAACAATCGTACAGCGCAGTTCCGCAATGAAAGATGCAATCGTGTTTACGCCGGGCTACTTTTAGCACACTACGTAACAGTGAAAACAGACTATATGATATATTATTTCACTATTTCTTATATGAGAAGGATATTTTCTTTACGTCATCGTGTTTTTATCCAGATTTAAAATGGCTGCACTTTATTGTAAGCGCATTGTCCTCCAGAAAGTGTCGATTGGCAGTTTACAATTATTACTCGTCATTGAACACAATTATGCCGGCCAACCTAACTGCTTCATCATATGGCGAAAGGAACTAGGATGACAAGGAGGATACACCTGGTATGCTAAACTATTTCGCAGCTTAATAGTGTTGCAGAGATATGCCGCTCGACTTGTTCGTTGTTTTGTCACCCGGTTTGTTACGGAGGGAAGTGGACAATATTTTTTTCAACTCCTCCTATTAAGTTTGTAATTGATTTCGTTGCAGTTTTAAGGCAAGTTAGACATTCCCGGAAACTTGCTAAGCTTCAATGCTCGGTGTCATTAAAATTTAAAATGCGTGCCACTGTTGATCCTGGCTTACAGGAGTTGCAGTGACGGGTGTGAGGGCGAGACAGGTGTGACTTGAAAAGAACGAAGCGGCGGGTAGCGCAATGATGAGGGCTAGTCAAGACTGGGATGGTTGGCGTTTACAAGAGGAGGCCTACGGGTTACGTCCAGCAGTGGACGGCGATAAGCTGAGTATATATTGCTCGTGGTCTTTAGCAATGTCAGGGGCATAGTGAAACTCCTGCCTACCATAAATCTATTAAAACATTACAGAAACACTAAGGAAAAAGTATTGTAGGCCAAACGTCACCGGTTAGATCCCCGCACAGATAATTTTCATATGGCCTACTGATACTTTAGGGACCTCTTGTAACCTATGTTTAGGAATGATAGGCTATTAATATTACTGATAATTTAGCAGCTCTGGACATTTGTACATATGAATTATTTGTAAGTGCGTTTGACATTGTTGACTAGAGTACGCTGTTCAGCAACGTACAAAAATAATAATAGGTAAGACAGCAACGCTACATTCGCCCAAAATAGGATGGAAGGGCCTCTTGTCATAACAGATACAATAAACTCCATACAAAGAATAAGGAATTAAGAAATTTGTCATTTAACCCAAATCTCGCCATCTGATATGATTTAAAACTTATGCACCTGGCATGAATTCCAACAATTATGACAATATTTAAGCGAAATGCGAAAAACAGTTATTACTTATGAGTTAAGAGACCGAATATAAAAACGCTGTAATGAAAGAAATATTTGTGCGATCAACTACAATTTGTTATGGGATTGAGTTTCGTAACATCAGTCTTTTGTTCTGCTACCGACGACTGAAGACATGTATGATTAGTTTGGGATTGCACTAGTTTGCTACTGTTCAGTGTATTTTTTTACTGTCTGAAGCGTAAGAATACTGGTAATAATATTGAAATCGGCCCAAATATGCCTCGCTGCTCGATACGGGCTTTCCGTACGACTTAAATAATTATTGAAGGCTTTAATCCATCGCCCCTTGGCGGCTGACAACAAAACTATAATATCAATATTTTCATTGTATTGCCGTCGATTTATTCCAATCTGCGATTTTTAATTTTCCTGTTCAAATATTAACCCATTAATTATGTTATGCAAACATTTTAGTTTCATAATCAATTCAAACACAGCATGCTTGTTAGTCGCAAACAATCGCCTGGTATCAATTCACGTTTAAACACGTACAGAAGAAACAACAGACCTCTCTCTCACTTGCACACAACATAGCTTTAGTGTGAAAGAGATGGTGATACATCACATGTTCAACTTCAAGCAGTTAGTACCAGGCATACATGATTTCACTAACTGTCTTGTAAAGTCCAGGAGTTGAGAGGCTGGTGTGGGCCGAGACTCCATACTGGTACTCCAAAGTGTTCTTTCAGGCAAGAGCTGTTACTGTTCTTCATAGTTTCCACCAGTTTCTTGGAAGTCTTTCCAATATTCTCATTTCGTTTAAGGAATGCTGCAATGTCTAATCCACAAGTCTCATTGACTGCTTTTCGACATTCGGCTGCAGCATACGGTGACATCTTCCCGCCTGCATGTACAGCAGAACTGCATACTTCATTGATCAGTTCCAGTACAGCTATTTCAGTCTCGAACATCACCTCACAGCATCCTAATCACAAGAATATTTACTAAAATACCTCACAAAGAAAAAGAATAATAGACCATTAATACAGATGACAATTACCTACTTTAACAATTGATTTTTCAGGGTCATAAAGAGAATTTTCAGTACAATATTACAAATAAATTAACACAGTACAATACAAACTTTATGTTAACTTCTGTACCAGAAAGTAATATATTTTCTAATTAAATAGGTTTAATAAAAAAATTAAGATTACTGTAAAAATAACCAGTATTCATAATGTAACACAAACAAGTATGTTTTACATCATTATCAATATACGGACAAGTTGATAAGCCCTGAACTACTGAAATGTTCCACATTTAATTACTATGAATTAGCTATAACTTCATTAACACAATTTCCTTGTGTATAATTATTAAACACAGGAAAAACAACAGTCCTTTCAATAAACATACTTTGACAAAGAATAATAGTAACTACCAAACTCTATTTATAAATAAAAATATTAACTTGTATATGGTTTAATCAAATTTTCATACAGCATAGATTAAATTGATCTTTTTGACTTATAAATTCATGATAAATTAAACTTCTTAGTAGCATTCTTCATTCTTCTATTTGATAAATTATATGAGATAATAAGTGGCATCTTTATAAATTTTTTAAGTACTTACAGTTGAAAATTATATTTCATCAACAATATTTTAAAATAAATAATATTCCTACAGTCAAATTAATGTGATTTAAAAAGAAGATATTGTTTTCTATGGATATTATTTTTGAATAATGAAATGACAACCACTCTATATATTTAAAGCAGTACACAGAATTGTGAACAATGTATTTATAAGACAATAATACTGCATAATTTTCTACAGAACAATAATTAGAGAATGTTGTCTTAAAACAAACAGACAATGTATAGCATTACTTATATGAGAATTAACTTTTAAACATTAAATTGTATTGGGTGTTTGTTAAAATGTTTTATCAACCTTATTAAATTCGTTCTAATCATTCCTTTTTAATAAATCATGAGTACATTTGTAATTAAATGAATTTGTTTCTTTTTTGTTGGATTGCAACAATAGCTTTTAATTTTGTTGTAGTTGGTAAAATTTTATAAACAGCAATAAAATGGAGGTATTGTATGCCCTGTTTGAGCTTCATTTGTATTTCACTGAAGAGACAGGTGGTTCCTTGTTCCAAAGTACTTGGAAACATTTTGCTGTCAGGCAATAAATCATTTAGCCTCATTTACCGACATGCACTCCTATTTATAATTATTTTCTCACGCAACACCACATTCCAATCGAACTATTGTAAATATTGCACGCTCACAGTCAACAACTGGACCAGCCGCTATTTGCATAGCTAACTCGCTTTGCACATCGCAAATATCAATGTAACGACACATTACTACGCACCTACATTATTTATGTAATATGTGCCTTAAAATAATATTTTGTCATATTCCACCACTAATTTAGCGGCGACATCACTCGTCTAATTTAATTAAACGGTAGCAGACGGCGCGTAACATACGCTATCGGCCTAGCGCGTCCAGCGATATTGACATTGAGCTTGTGTTAAAAATACCGACTTTACCTGCCTCCCGGTCCAACGCGTTCGGCTTGAGCTGGTCTCGCGAGTGGCCCAAGATCAACGGCGAAAGGATCCTGGGCCACAACACCGCGAAACATCCAACAACAATCACTAGTACGAACATCGTCTTCCGCGGACCCAACACCTCCTCGTTCGGCATTCTGTCGTCTTGTTTTCGGATCGTTTCGTCACGCACGTACACAGCCGGTCGCACTCTACGGGAACATCGTCGTGTGTGATAAAAATAAATGATTTCCTCCCACGTCCGGCCGCGAAGAAAGCGCATTAGCGCACAGTGACAGCTGTCAGCGCGCCCTCTCCCGGCCGAAGCTGCGCTCCGCCGCTACGGGAGCGATCCGAATTTTCACGTTATGGCAGCGTCCGCGAATTCTTCTTTATGCAGAAAGCCGGTGGATTGAGCTGGCTCGAAGTGACACAGCCGTATACCAGTTTCAAACAGCTATGCCGACTTCTTGCCTTCCCAGCCACCGGCTCGGCTTCCTCTGGTGAAATCGTCGTTGCGCTCTTGCTGTACAAATATTGACAATATGAATTATCGTTCGGCGGGCGAGCGTACGGCGCTCGGTGGGCAGAACTCGGAACAATATGCCTGGGCGCGGAGGCGGCGCCGGCTAATAACCCGTCCCCACCGCGAAGAGGTCTACACGCGCCCAGATGAATACTAATTAGACACTTTGTGTAGGTACTTGTCACTTGACGAATACAACATGACGGAAAAAAGTTCCTAAACTTTAAAGGCATCGTCGCCTTTGGACTGGCACGGCTTTATTTATCTTTTTGAGGATTTTTGAGATGTTCGTGGATGACGCGGCGCTGCTCCTACGCACTGATGACACGTTGAGCTCGTCGTCTGACCCACTCTAATGTACATTTGTACTGTACAATTGTCTGGCGGAAAATATGAAATTATTTACGCGTTGAACTACGATTTTACATTCATGGAGTATCATGAATGGCTGACAGTGTTTACAAGGAAACATTGTACGCTTGCCGTTGAGCTTTTAACTAAATCATTGAACATACGTATTCTGCTACTTCCAATAGATAATGCAAGATGGTGCGTGCATATTTCCATATTGATGTAGCTAGTGTGGAATCTGTGTGGATCTTAAATTGTAATTTATAGTTGTAGAATAATTAATATTCGCCAATAAAACCACGTAGGTATGTGTATTCCATATTAAATATTATGCGTTTTTCAATTGGTCGAATGAGTCTCTAACATAACAGTAACAATCAATAAATATGGTCGTACATCTCACCTTATATGAAAATACATGACATTGTATGTACGAGAATATTAATTTGATTTAAATGTCTAGAAATTATAATCTACATACCATGCATGGTAGGTAGGTATCTTTAGGGTCCAGGTACTTTTAATATTTATGGAGCCTGCGCTACCTCTTAGGATCTCAAATCGTATGTATCTATGTCTATTAGTATTGAATTTAGACATAATTAGATTAAGTACTTTCTTATCTATATATGCATACAGATTCCTTCAATACGATATCAGCAAGTTATATTTTGTAGAAGTACCTATATCCTATTATGAACCATAATATTGAATCCGATATAAATTATCAATCGGAAGTTGTCAACCGATTAAATAACTGAAAATGCCGACAGCGATGACTGTATATCCAGTAAAATAGGTACCTACACTGTTAAATAATCTGATTAACACAACATAAAAAATACTCTTGATGACGTGTGTAGCCTGCTTATAAATTCATCACTGTACGCCGTACGATAAGCAAAGGAAATCACAGGTTTAATGTAAACAAAACTATCTCCTAAGGAGTAAAGGTGCAAGCGGTGCAGCCACACGTAGAATATCAAAAAGGTGGTATTTTATCTTCTTTTTTTTAGTTACGTTTTATTGCTTTACCTACGTTACGCATATTTCCCACGAGGCGACTGGAAATACGTTAGTTTCGATTGTTATTACCCATCGTGCTAGCCCTTACCAGACCTATGAGAAACTTGACAGTTTATTTAATGTTCAACAGGAAAACATTATTGTAGCTTATCACCCATACGGTAATTAGGGCATATAAAATAAAAATATCCGTTTTACACGACTTGTTGTTACACTCCACAATCACCTCATGATTAGAACGAGAAGTTGAATTCATTTTACACCTATTAACTATTTTGCGTAAACAGGAAAATTGGCGTCTACCCGCCAATAAGAAACTCAAACAAACTTTCCCCAATAATCAAAACGCAGGCAAAAATTACATATCACCTTTCACGCGGAAGGAAGCGCTCAATAAAATGTGAGTCACGTGTGGGAGAGCTACACAAAATATTAAACGCGAAACGGAAACCACCCAGGATATCCTCTCTGTTTATGGTTAGCTGGCTCCATAGCATCCAGACGGACTTATAACACCATCCCTGGTCAAACTATTATGGCGGCGTCGGCCATTTTGTAGTGCAGGCGCGTACGCGGTTTCCTGCGTCGAAAAGGAGCGCTACCAGCCCATTGTTCTGTGGGAGGGGATGCGTGTGACACGAATACTAACACCTATATGGTTTAACTGTCGAATTAAAAAAATGTGTAGGGCTTAAGGTAGTTTTTTACTCGTGTTAATAAAAAAAAACGGTTCTGATTTACGTTTTGTGAAGTGTACAAATAAAGTTTTTAGTGTAGTTTACGTTGTTGTTGATTTTGTGAGTTGAATGATGATTACAGAAGCTTCGAAACGAGTGAAGCCTGGATTTTTATCTGTGGCATTGAAGGAAATTATAAAGCGCCTGATAGGTAGTCAGCATATCCAGCATATCAACTGGGGAAACGATCATTGCTGACCTTTACAGATGGAAGTTAGAAGAAAAAAATAGGCAACAGATATTTTAAGGCCCTAGTACAGTAAAATTGCTCCCGCAACGGAAACCCATATATTGTAACCCCACGTTGCCTTTCTATGAACTGTTGATCCACATCGATAAACTCGGCATATTCATGGTGTAGCCAACACCAGACACAATGCGTTTCCAATAAGTACTTGAAAAAAAAATTTTTTTTTTTAAAGATTTGGCTATGACCCGTTGCGTAACAATCACTTCGAAAATAGGTCTTTTCAGGGCACCCTGCCATTCTTGTGAAATTGTCTTTATTGCGATGACCTTTTAAGATATTCAAGTATCCTCGCGTCATTTTTCTTCATCGTTGTATAAACAGATAGGTAATTCGAATGAATAGAATAAGTTCTAAAAAAATTTTTTTGTGCTTTTTGGATGTCCAAACCCATAATTGGGCTATCAGTCACTTATTAGGTACTGACCAAAACTAATACTGCTCAAAAAAGTCCAAGTAATCACTGCTGATTATAAAGTATATCCACTCACAGCACGTATGTTAGGTATGCAAGTACCTCACGATGTTCTCCTTCACCGTTAAACTGAGAAGTAATTAATTAACTATTAATGCTAAGAACAGTTACATCAAACCGAATACCGCTGGATTGAAAGTCTATTGATTTACCTTATGAAATAATACCAATATCTTTATAAAAAATCGAAACCAACTTAGTAATTCCTGCCAGCGAAAACATATTCCTTTATATTATAGGACAACCGTAAAACCTATCTCTCACTTATTTTTAAAACAATAATGATCAATTACAAGGACAATAAAAGTGCATTGGGGTAATATCATCAACTCTTACATAATATAGCTAGGGGTTTACGTTCTTACCCCTTCCATGCTTGAATTACGGTGTTACCCCCACGCACCCTACTTCAAAGTCATATTACATATTTATATTCATTGTACCTACCTATCCCTTACGGTGTAGGTGGAGTGCCAAAATAACCATTTACTTTATACGTATTTCCATCTCAAAATACAATAGGGGTGAACCAATCGCCATGTCGAGCACTAGTTCCAAACTCAATGATGACTTTTCAAATAAGAGAACTAAATCGAAGTTAACTTCCTCTACTTTAGAATATCTAGACAAAACATGAAAGGTTCCAAATTACGTAGTAAGTACCTAATTATATATGTTCCTTGTTGTGTGTTAAAGTCAGAGGGCTAACGAAGTGCTTTATTACTAACTAAACTTAGTTATAAAATACTAACATATAAATAAATGTAAGTACTACTAGGTATTATAATGTAATGTCAATTTGGATGACTATCAAAGTAACGGCTACTTGTCCCTTTAGAATGCGTGCTCCTGAATTAAGCCCAGTGCCTCTATTCATACTGCGTACTCACCACCAGCCTAATGAGCCGACATTACAAGGAGATTTAATTGATGATTCACGCCGCTTACACGTTCCGTTCACCAGCATGACACCTACATACAGACAGATGTTGCGGTGTAATATGTAAAGTTAAAACTCACGGCCCTTTGCGGAAGGCGATTGCTAATTGCGTGTGCTGCTACTAGATTTAATAATGGCATTTAGATGCTTTTATTGTACGACATATTACTAAGGCATCTGATGGTAAATGCAATTCAAATAGAGTTAATCGAATCATCAAAAATCAATTGGCATCATCCAATTATTTCTCGCCACTCGAAACATTTATTTTATTTCTGTGCTGGCACGACAAGGTGACTACAATGCACTCGATGGCAAGTTTAGTGCCCCTTCCAGTGTTTAAAGGGCGTTAGAATTTCAATAGGGTATCCCTTGCTTGTCATAAGAGGCGCTAAAAGGAGTCATCGGGGATTGCTACGCACACAGTAGAGGCTATACGCTCGAATTAGTAGCGACTCCAAGATGCTCGACGGCGATTATATATACACCCAACAGTCACATACATACATTCATCGCCACTTTAAAAATAAAGAATATGGTGAGTTCATCGGTCTACGGCATACCAACCAAAACCCCAGAGCGCCCCAGCTTCCACGGGGACCGTTCCTACTTCCTACGCCCTGCCGCTTAATTTGCGGCCCGTACCCTATGTGCTACAGCGTTGAATGGTTGAATCCATATGAGTCAAATGTTTTCGGTGCAAGAAAAACGTACCCACCAGAACTGAGTAGTTACTTTCAGATTTATCGAGTACACGAAACGAAGTGTATCAGAATTCATTATGTACCTATGTATGTCGGTCTGCAACGTTCATACTTATTTAAACAACTTTCCAATTAAACAACGACATACCATTATTTTTCATTACTGTTCCCACAATAGGACTTGGTACTTCTGTAGCGCAAGGTTTTGGTACAAGCACAAATCCCACACACGTCACAACGTCCCACACCCCGTTAAATATATATTATTTGCCTTTAAGTAGGCGATGTATTTACCATTAATAAGTGCAGTGTCTAGTAACTACTGGCTACTGTCCTAAGCTACTGTCAATTATACCTATATTTATTTTGCTTAAAAGACTCATGGCTTTGTAGAGCACTTAGTAGTAACTAAGCATTAGCGCTGGTAAGTAGAACTTATTGATGGCGCATCATAAATACAATCTTCTAGGAACACCCAACAACCACATACATAGTCCTGACCCCACACTAAGACCGAGTCTTGTGTCGTGGGTATCGGTAACTACAAGAGACTTGTCGCTCTCACAAACACCCAGACTCGAAATGAATACTTGTGGTTCACTTGTATTTAGCGCCAAAGAGCCTCTTTAAAAGAGGCATTGACAACGAATCTATGGTTTCGCAATCGAGCAAACCTCGTGTTGTTTTCCTATTAGTTTTCACGTTAGTAACAATTTACTATGCTGTTTAATGTACGTTGGGCAAGCGAGGCGCGGACGCGTGCGCATATTTTCGCGTGCCGCCGCCATTGTGGAAGCGCGGCGACGCGAGCTGAATGCGCGCGCACCTTGTGTGTCAGTTGGGAAACACACGGCGGCCGATTGCCACACAACACGCTCAGGATTTTTCCTACTAGGCTTATCTTGTAAACAGTTTATCTCGTGCCTTACTACGTGTATGAGCGGAATGAACTAATTTATTCCCAGTTTGTCAGATTTATTAGTATTCATGATTTGAATTTCAATGTTTTAGTCCAGTGAATGCAGTTGATTAATACAAAATTTTGACACTATACGAATAAATAAATAAATAATAAATAAATACACCCAACAGTCACATACATAGTCCTGACCCCACACTAAGATCGAGTCTTGTGTCGTGGGTATCAGAAACTACGAGAGACTTTTCGGTCTCACAAACACCCAGACCCAAAACAAATACCTGTGGATCACACAAATATTTGTTTCGGTGCGGGGATCGAACCCGCGGCCTCTCGTTTCATAGGCGGCGTCTAACCAACTGCGCCACGGAGGCTGTCATTAAATAATTTATACATTAGCATTTGGGAGCAAGTTTTCCACATGATGGTTCTCTATTTAATGTAGTAATCTAGGACAGGTAGCGTTTTAACCATCGTGCAATTAAAAAAGTTACTAAACATTATTTTGTTTACTCTTTTATCCGGTAGAATATAATTCCAGACATTCACGAGGAAAGAGAACTAGACATATTCTCGTCTAGAATTAACTAAAACACTCAACAATATTCTCGTTGAAGACCAAAAATCAAATGTCAGATCGTTGTCCCTCACTGGTGGATGGGGAATTAGGATATAGTCCCTATCTTGGCTATAACATTATGTGCACTGTACTGTAATCTCTTTATCATACTAGTAAAACAACCCATATTCAAATAAAACGTGATGAAGACGTCACGAATCCCTCCCAGTATATTTCCAACGTTCTACCCCACGTTTACGCTGATGTCTGTCGTCGTGCAGGCAGCGCCGTTGCGAAAACCAATCGAAAGGATTTTCCACCGGCGCGCCCGGCGACACAATTTCGTTAATATATTACATGTTATATTACTCTGCCTACGAAGTACCAGTTTACCGTGAAGATATTTTATTCCCAACTCATTTCTTTTTATGAATAGGTCCGGCAGACGAGCAAATTGATAACCTCATGGTAAGTGCCGTAGCCCATGAAGATCTACTACCCCTGGATTATAGAATATACATACGTTACAAGCTTCTTAGATTGAGAAGTAAAAGAAAAAAAACATGATAAGAAAGTGACTATCGGGATCTCGGCAATCTCACTTACCGACTAAAAATACTGTCATATCACATCGATAGGCCTAGAGATAAATCTACTAATTTAAAGGTAGTCTGGAAGATATTGCCCTTTGTAACACATCATTCGGAATACCCTATTTTGTGTGGTGTGAATTAAAGCATCAATAAAACAAGCATAGATTGTTTACTTGTGGTAGGTCTCTCAAATGTGAGAGGCCGCCTGGGCAGCTATCACCGTAATGTTTATTTCTCCCGCCAAACAGCAGCATAAATGCACTGTTGTGTTCCGGCTTGACGACATTGTAGCCAGTGTAACTACTGGAAAGACTGAGACTTAACATCTTATCTCTCAGGATGGCGAGCGCTTTGGAATGTCAAGCAATGTTTTGTAATTCATAGTGTTTGATATTCTACTGTCCATGAGCGATCGTATCGCTTACCATCAGGCGAATAGCCTGTTTGTATCGCCAGTATGTGTAGGCAGTAGGTACATAGGTAAAGAGATCGGGGCGCAGCTGTAAAACTTATATAGGCCGGTCATGTTTCGTCAATTATCGTGATCCTTGGACTAATAGTCTCTACAATATAATAGGTAATGGAATTTTTGAGCAACTTGTAGGTCATCGCACTAGCCTTGAAGATTGTCGCTTGCCAACAGGCATAAAATCTACGATCTAATAGATTAATTAAATAGTTTAATCCAAATATTATGTTGAGCACTTACGTACCTACAATATTTTATTCGATGATAAAGTGCATTTGCTATCTAATATATCTACGACTATAAAAACAAAACGAAGTTAGTAATAAGCCACTAAAGGGTCTAAATTCTAAAGGCCTTATTTAAAGACAGTGTTAAAACCGATTTTAGCTATGGTTAGTTTTGTCTTCTTCGCTCAAACTGAATCCAAAAGTCATTCGAAAGGGACAAAACATTCGATAACTAAAATAGGTTTTAAATCTGTCTATGAATAAGGCCGTAAGTATCTAGTTGTCTCGCGATACTGACGACTCAATAATGTTATCTATTTCTAAGAATTGTTATTTCTTTCTCTTAGGACGACAAAGTTACTCCTGATGGTATGTACAGTCCATTTTAAAGAGCCTGACTGCCTCGGTGGCGTAGTTGTACTACGGTCCGATTACAAAGCTGCCTAATACCCTGGCAAAGTGATATTGGAGTTTTCTATTGATTATCATCTGCCCGGAGTCAGGATTTGTGCCTGATATGGTGATATACTCGCCCCCTATAATATCGTGGGACAGAACATACAAGGCGAAATGTCCGTACCTCTGCTTAAGTCTCGGCTGGTGATACTTATCTCAGCCTGTTCAAAACATATTTGCGTCGGTCACTGTGATGAACATTCCACTCTCGTGTGCGATGGTCGCTATTCGGATTTCGGTTCGGGAAATACGAATACCATACTATCAATCAGCATTTGAAACTTTTATCTATTGTATATGTATGTTTTATGTCTGCGTTAACCCATATGTTACAAAAACAAACATCTTTAAATTTCAACACATGCAAAAACCAGTAGCATTTTTTCGTATTTCACACAAGTTTTAAGAGCCAATCGTGAGGAGAATTTCAATGGCACATGACAATGTATTATCGTAAAATCGGTACTTGCTAACTGGATCACTTAGTTTTGTAACGCGAACCAATGTGTACCAAGGTCAACGATTTTAGCGGGAACTCGACAAAATAGACGGCCAAACGTCATAGAAAAGTGTTTAAGCGCTAAAGAACTCGGCACGATGAAACCACTTAATAAGATGCTTCAATTACTTTTGGGTAAATTGTGTGACTTTTAACATTTTACAATTATTTTTGTCCCAAATTGAAAGCCTCCGTGGCGCAGCTGGTTAGACGCCGGCTGTGAAACGAGAGGCCGCGGGTTCGATCCCGCACCGAGACAAATGTTTGTGTGAACCACAAGTATTTGTTTCGGGTCTGGGTGTTTGTGAGACCGAAAAAGTCTGGTAGTTCTGATACCCACGACACAAGACTCGATCTTAGTGTGGAATCAGGACGATGTATGTGACTGTTGGGTGTATTTATAAAATATGGACCTACGACTTACCTACGTCAAGTGTTTACACGTTTTGATCTTTGGACCTGATATCTTATTAAAGCACAGGGAAAAGTTGAGTAATTCGCGTGCATATCACTTTTTCTACAAAATCTGGCACGTCCGGCAAACTAACAAACGACTCATATCACAATAAGCAATAGTAACACCTCCGTTATTAAGACCGTTTATGCATTACTGGCCTGAAACGAGAATTAAAAAAATAAGAAAACAGACGGGAGAAGGACAGTAGTATTAGGCCTTCAGGAATCTCGCTTATCACAAGAAACACGACCGCAAAGCTGTCGCTTTTGTAATTTGCGAGGCAATGGGTCACCCCTGTTCATTCCTTCTGAACACAAAGGAACATCCTGTGTAGTGTGTAGCTCTACCACTTTTTAATACATGAATTTTCCAATTCAAACCATGATATTCCCGAGGTTGTATAATTTCTTAAAATGGTTAAAGTTAGAAAGGGCCACCTTGTGACGTAAAATTATCAGTTGATCTTTCTGCAACATACATATAAAAATATGCTGCATCGACCGCGCACGTAAAAGTTATTTTTTCAAATGAGTAATGGCATAGTTAGTGGCAGCCCGGACCAACAAAAACGCGTCATAGGTTCACAGAGCATTAAACTTCTGCACGTGTAAGCTTATTTAAACTTAATTATTACTTACTTAACTGTGAAAGATAACATATCTACTAGCATTTCAATGATTTTTCAAAAGTAGACCAGCATGGTTCACTAAATATTATATTCTCAAAAAGATTTATTTGGGGCAGGCGCTTAGTCGGAAAGTTAAAAACCACACATATTATCTCTGGTACCTACTGGAACCAACAAAGGCAAGTATTTTTTTAATTTATCAAAACTAATGCAAAGGCAGCGTCGAAACGCAAGTTCTTTGAATAAATTGAGAAAATGTTTATTATGTAATAAACATGCCTAGCTTCTGGTCATTGGTAATCGTGAATTGTAATAGATGTACAGGGTCTATAATCGTAACTTTACAATGCAGTGACAAATTATCGCTATAGTTCTTACACAGTGCAAGTCAAAGTCAACAACTTTTCAGGAGAGCAAATAAACTATATTATTTTGTATCGGGTAGGCTAAAAAACTAATCTGTCGGTGTCGTTTCGGGTTCAGTCTGTGTATATCTAGTTCTGGGCAAGTCGGAAATAAATAAATTAATTATAAAAAAAATTGGAAATAAATTTTCTGTGGCTATCTTCCATCGGTGTATGCTCTATGTGAATGGCATTGTATTAGATTAGTATCTTATCATCAATCTTACTCTCATGTGAATTGCAGTGCAGCCGTGAAATTAAAAAAAACAGCCATACATAATAATAGCAGATTAAAATTCACCACCGTATTTATAACGTGGCTCAATATTGCAACTGGGCAGCATAATAATATCAATAATTATAATATACATAATTTTCCTTACGCATACCAACCGAGACGAACAATAAGCTATAAGCTGCACGTCTGTACAAGTACCAAGTGTTATACTTAGAAACACTTATTTATTCATCGTTTATCATATACCTTCACATACAAGCCGAACATAAATTCCTTTATCATGATTCTTTCTATAGAGCAGGGCGCGGCGCAACGTCTTCGACTCGCCGCGCGCTTTGCATACTAAATACTCAAACTCGATGACCAATAGACTTCGTTCAATTATGGAATGGTGATTGTCGATCGGTGCGGACGCTACAATGGGCTCCTGTACAAATTTGGCTTCGTTACATTCCACTAGTTGTAATTTCTATTCAACTCACACGTTAGTATCTTTGATTGGCGTCATCATAAAAATAATGGCGCGGGATAGTCGCGTCCTTATGGGTTTGTTTGCTTCACAATTTTGTTATTCAATCCTTATAATGGTCCTGTGTGAGAAACGTGTCTTGTATAAAACAACGACGGACATTTTTTTCAACAGTACCCGGATTTGAAATGAATACCTGTGTAGATCATACAAATACTTCTCTCGTTGCAGGCATCGAACCCACTAGCTAGGTACCTCTTGTCTTGCATCCGGTTTCTTGCATAGCCACTACGTCACGAAGATTGTTAATACCTATCTATTATAATTGTCCTTTGCGCATAACTTAAACTCTATTATTACGCATATAAAAGTTTTTTTTAAATATTGAATTGAATACGTATTAGTTATAATTAATAATGACTAAGGTTGATTTTATTACCTGCTCTTTTCGCACATTTGCATGGAAATCACCAATCAAGCCAAGCTGCAGAAAGATTTTTATTATAGATATTTAGGTAATTTTCATTCAGGACATATACTCGAAGTTACATAAGCAATTTTATAGGAAATATCGAAACCTTAATAATTACATTTTCCAAACTGAAAAGCCTGGGAATCTGTGCCTGGGAATATATCCTTAAATAGTTTACAACCGTTGTGCACTATTCGGTTAATTACTTCGTAGGTCATAACTTAAGCATTCATAAATAACGAAGATGACTTTGATAAGTCCTGGCTAGATTGCTAAAATAAAGTCATCTAAAATATTTTAACATAAACTTTGCATGGAAGTATTAAACAAACAGGACTGCGCACTCACGAAATAGTTTATTTCTAAAATAACTCATATGCCTGTAGTATAAGGTTTAATTTGCTATGATAAATGACATGAAGGCAAAACGAGCCGAGCGAGATAGTACATAGAGGTCTGTGTGCCTTTTCCTTCGCTACGGTGACCATAATAAAACCCTATCTTAAATCTTTTTTTAACACGCTTTTATTAGCTTCGCCTGTATGTATGTAATTGATTGATTGACTTGAAATTTTGCACACTTGTCAAGGACCGATGACAATACAATAATTTAAAAAGTATATGAGATTGTCCTAACTAGAACCTTCAGAAATTTAATTTTGTTGAAAAACAATAATAATTGGTAATTTGCGCGCAGCGGCCACCCTTTGATAAGATATCCGTAGATAGATGTTTTTCGGTAGCCTCCATGGCGCAGTTGGTGAGACGCCGGCTGTGAAACGAGAGGCCGCGAGTACAATCCCCGCACCGAGACAAATGTTTGTGCAGCCCAAAAGTATTTGTCTCGGGTCTGGGTGTTTCTGAAACCGAACAGTCTGTGTCAGTCCGTACGTGTATTAAATTTATTATGGTCACCCTATTAGCGCGGGACACAACCCTCCACTCAACATCTCTAGTTCGGCTCGTTTTTTCGATCAGAGTGCGCGGTCCTGTTTGTAAAATACGTCCAAGAGACGTTGTCTTTCCTTCACTTTAAACGAATATAATAAATAATAAAATTCTATCAAAGCTGTTTGGTTACCTTTTGCCTTGTCCTTAAATAAATGAAAAATAATTGATCGCTACAGAATAAAAAACGTAAACTTCATTCCATGTCTCATGAAATATATTTTTTGGCATATATTTTAAACTATCTCTTTTACGCAGTAAAATAATTAAATAAACTATTTCGCATGGAAGTATGAAACAATTTGTATTATTTAACTGTCAATCTAAAGATCGGACGTCAAATTGATTGGTGTTGGGTGTTGTTTTGATGGTGGATTTCATTAAATTTTATAATAATACAAAATGCAAGACTTCACGAGCATTCTCAATATAATATTTATTATAAGTGGCGGTGTATTGACTTTCGTAATTTTGTTTATTTTCGCTAAAAGACAAATAACACGATTTGCTGTTCGTTCCCGCAGAGGACCCCATGTTCCAATAGGCACAGATGCTAAGAAAGTAAGTCATAACAAAGGAAAAATTAAGATATAACTATATTATTTCATATCATATAATTGTAGCTTAACTATTTCTTGAATTGTGCTTTAAATGTCTATTACTTGGACTAAGACTTGTAGTTGGTAAAGATAAATGTGTCGCTATATAAAATGAAATAAAGTGATAGCTAGAATTTACTTCTACATTTTGAATTGTGAATGCGTCCAATAGCACCAAAAATACTCTTTAACCTACATTATTAAATGTGTCTTTTGTTCCTCATATCCAAATAAATGTAATATTATACAGTCAATACAAGTACATATGTAGAATTCTAGTATTTGTTTTGAAAAATCATATTGGACTTCACTTAACATCAGGTGCATTACACTGACTTGCATACAGAGTAAAAGACCACTATTAATTTTTTTACAATACTTAACATTTTTTACTGTAATTTATTTCCAGTGCCTCAAAAAAGAGATAGAGAGGAGGATAGAAGCAGTCCCTCGCATCATGTACGAGCCTCGGCTGCTGAGCACGGAGCCCTCGCACTACATCTTGGAGCCCCAGCAGCCGTACCACTACAGATTCAAGGCTGTTGATGATGTCAAGACTTTAGGTGAGACATTCATTCATCTATATTCTATAGTAAACTTGAATCAAAGGCCTATTCCTAAAAGTGTTTTAAGTTAGCTCTCTGCTTATTGTTAAATTATAAGCCAAAATTTTCGATACCATGGATAAAACATTAAACCTATTTAAATTTTAGATAATAGCAGACTGAAGGAGAAGATTGTCTATGTATCTTTATTTAACAACACAATACACATTAGTTAATTGGCTGCTTATAGCAATATTAAGATATTTGTTGCCTTTCCAATCATAAATGGAAATTACTTCTATGTCATTGTCATGTTCAAGTGTCAACTACCACCCATATGAATTCTAGTTTTTAGAGCGTAATGTGTGTGTTGCTATCACACTCCTGACATTAATTCCACATATAATATGTCCAATCTCATTTGGTGGGTTCATAGTTATGTCACCATAAATTAAAATTGTAATAAAATTTCTTCTCTTGCAGAAGAGGAGATAGCCTGCCAAGACCCTGGGCTTCGTCGCCATCCCCGGGAGTCCCTCCGTGCTTTCCTCCTGTCCTCTCTAGCAGCTCCTCTGGACGGTAGGGGCCAAAAACTGGTGCACCAGTTCTGTGACACCTACGAGTTTGCCAGGCACCACCCCGGAGAATTTGGAGAGGATGAGTACCAAGCATACAGCCGACTGCTTCTTAAATTATTAGATGCGTAAGTACATTGGTAAATTGGCTTTATTGAGAGTTATGAAATTTAAAAAAATATAGATAAATTTATATAATATTTATAAGCAAGTATATTAATTCTGAGCTTTGTAGTTGAAGAAAATTTTCTAATTTAATAGGAAGTCGTAGTTTTGATTGGCTTAAAATAAATTTAAGATTCAAAATACATCTGGCTCGAAGGATCAAAAGTAAAAAATAATGAAAAAGTACTGAAATTAAGTGAGTAATTATAGAAAGATATGTTCTATACTCCGGGAGTTCAGAAGGACCTAAATCCAGTGAAAATTAAAAAATTTGCTCATTAGATATTTGGACAGTTTTGTGCAGTAATTTTCAATATTTCCAATAAAGTTAGAGTGCTGCCATAACCAAATGGCACCAAAAAATTAAAAAAATAACCCATATTATGTATTGTTTGTGAATGGCATGGAAAAAGCACCATATTTCAGTCAAATATCAGATAAAATCATTGTCTGATAATAACTAAAATTTCACCAAATCCTTTGTGCTAACAATAGATATTGCATGATCAATACGGCCTGGCTCAAAAATGATCAATAGTTGTATTCTGTGCGCGTTACTTGCTTGTGGTTTTTGATGCATGGCATATAAAATATAAGTTTATTTGCCTTCCGTACATAGGAGATGATACTTCTATGTATTTATTTGCAGTAAAAACTATCTATTTATAGTAATTTTTAGTCATCAGCTGTGTGTGAAATATTTCCCCTCCCCCCGATGATGGTACCATGCCAAAAGTATAGATAAGTGTTTAATTTCCCAAAAGTGTGAAATGGAAGTGTCTATTGTTATGAAATTGTATGTAGATGAAATGTTGAGCTAGGTATTTATTGAAATAAATAAAACCAAAACTGAAAAGAAAAAAACTTAAAACTACATTATATTAGTCATGCTTGTCTAAGGAAATTCACTATGGCGTATGTTTTATGTGGGCGCGCACAGAACAAAGAGGATTTTATTTAAGGGCCTAACCAATGCGCCAGGTGTTGCCAACATTTTGTAAAATTTCATTTTAGTGTATTGTAAAGTGTTTATAATACTACGAATGTGAATAAAGCGCATTTATTGCGCCTTTAATGAGTTGGCCGTTGTTTAAGAGATACAGGTGTGATACATATAATATTGAACTGTACCGCTATTGCCATCAGGTACATTACGGCCTTTTTCTCAATATAAACACAAAATACTTGGAGTACAGTATGACGATGATGCAGAGAGTGTGAGGCGTGAAAGGTTGGTAGCGCTCATGGGTGGTGCGTTCGGCAGCGGGCGGCTGCTGAAGAGCGTGGGGGGCTGCGGGCGGGGCGCCGCCCCCGCGCCCGTGCCGCCCGCCGCGCCCGCGCGCCGTCGCCCCGCCGCGCTCGCCGCGCTGCCCGCCAAGCTGCACAACCACTACACCGCGCTCGAGGTTACTGCACCCACTGCATCTACTGCACCCACGCCGAGCGGGGGGAGGGGACCTGCATCCTGTTTCAACCACACTCGTCCAGATAAAACCAATGGAATTATACATGATAATATTTTGAAATTGGGTCCTATAAAAATATTTTTCTTTTAGAAAGTCAGTGTTTTATTATACTAGAACCTGTGTAATACGTAACTATTATACATTGTGTGAAAAAACTACTGTCTGTATTGATTGTGATACTGGAATCTACATTTTTCCCCGAGACGCCACTTTTCCGGCTACGTTATTTAAATAAATATTATTCACGACCACTAAACCCGCTACAATCGTTTTAGCGAACATAAATGTTACTAACAAGTGTAATGGCACAAGATAGGTCAATCTAGTCGTTGGCACAAGGTTTCTACACGTTGTGAGACTACGCGAAAATATTTTGAAGGTGTTTTATTTGGTGTATATAAAAGCTCTAGTTTAATTTTAAAGCTAGCGTGATTTACTGTTTTTACACATTGTATTGAATAATTGTAGAATTAGAATATAATCCCTTGGTTTATATCTAGGCGAGTTTGGTTCCCTGGTATAAGCTTATGTGTCGCTCGTGTACTTGGTACTGCGTCCTGACCGTTGCACCTCCCTCCCTCTATCCCCTTCTATTTCTCCCCCTCCTGTTTGGTTCATATTTTAATTGTTGAGACTTGCTTTCTTCAGCTAACTGTGGAATGTTACGGTAAACTTTTGTTTTCTTGTTATGCATTTTCGAATTATTATCCTAAGATCATCGAATACCATGTAAACAGGAATCATATAAAACATATTTCTTGAATTAGATTGGTTACCTACCTATCACAATAATCCAGAGAACCCTTGGCCATGTTATTCAAACTTATATCAATAAATTTAATTTTCTCAAATAATTTTCATGAGAGATTTTGGATATCATAACTTTTCTAAATCTAACAATTTTCTCTTAAACAAAGATTTTATTATAACCTCATTTATTTCATCTAGTTGTAGTATCTACGCTACAATTTAAAGAGCAATATATAAATATGACTTTAATATAATTAATAATTTTCAGAACCTGCCCGTCGAGTCAAAATCCGAGGAGGAGGTGATACGCGTGCCCGTCCGGAACACGCGTGACGAGACCGCCGTCTGAGACGCACTCGCGCCGCTGCGTGTGAACTAACGCATTATACCAAATACATTGAACTACCATCCAGCCAGACGCAGTCAGTTCCGGGCTAGTCAACATAGGTAGCATTATGGGTCCTTTGCATAAAGTACTGTTTGAGCGCAATTTATAATTGAAATTTATTGAAGTGCAGTAAAGAAACATATTTTACTTTAAACGTAAGAATATATTGGTCATCAAGGGACTCGATACAATGTGCTACATACCCCACGCTAGTTTAATCCGACACTGACTCGATTTTTCGAAAGAAACAAAGCGAGGTTTCGGTCAGAAGCTCTCTTTTCCGACACTGTTTATTCAAAATATAACCTCAAACTCCTAAATGTATTACGTGCGCCAATCACAACTACTTAAAGTGACATCTAGCGGTTAAAAAGCACTTTGACATTTGTTTTGAAAATAGATATTGAATTTTCCATGGTAATTCCATCTTCTATGGTTAGCTCATTATTCAGTTCGTTAATAGGTAGTGATTTTCATCCCCCCACGGATAAAAATGTTAGGGAGATCAGATATTTTATTTAAATCGGTTATTATGAGCCTGAAAAGTCTTGCCTTTCCATCAGAAAGGGTAACTACCCCCGACATAAAGTGTATTTTAGTGTTAAATAACTGATAAGTGTATAATATAATTTAAATATGAACGTGAGTAAACTGGAGAGTTCTTAGTACGTCTTGCCATTATGTAGAAATGTGTCTTAGTATTAAAAATATGATTCGACAAATGTAGTACGAGTATGTAAAACCAGTAGGTATTATGTTGTAGGTATTAATGTAATCGTGGCCGACATTATTGTTTCGAGTGGCGAGAAAATCGATTTTATCTAGACGGTATTGCACTGGTTATCATAAGTGGTGCCTTTGCCGAGCCTTTGTTAAAGAGATGCTGTGGATAGTTTTTAATTGTTTTTTCTATTTATTTTTGTTTTGTTAGTGAGGTCGGTTAGGATTGTATTTAATTGTATATTTGTAAATTGTATTGATATGTAAAAAAAGGCTAATTAGATACACGGATGTCCCATGTCCAAACTCAGAATGAATTTTGCATTTTCTGAATTAAAACAATAATAAAACTTGTTTCCAATAATCACTCTACCTCAATACGTGTAAAAAATTATCTTTTGGTATGGGACAGCCAATGAATTGTACATATGAATAAAAACATTATTCAAAAGTCCAATGTATTTTTTTTGTACCCCCAAAATTCGACCTACTGGAAAAGACAAATAACCACAGAAAAATACTATTTTACTAAATGCATACCGCTTCACACATGTTGCTGTAAAAATCCATGGAGAAGACAGACGTGAGGGATAGCTTTCGCTCAGTCAGTGAATTTGGATGCCCAATATCTCTTTCATCTCCCCATCCTATTTTCTCCCCCTCCTCCGGGTTCAATAGGCTGGCAACACATGTATGACCCAAGGGCTGTGGACGTCATGACCTGGTGGCTTCTCTGACGAACTTATTGAGTAAAAAGAACTAATGCAAAATGGTTTCTTAGTTTAACGCGAATGTTACACATTGAAATAAAACTATTTTTTACGGATTTTATCGCGATTTGAACAGTCCGCCCCGTGACCACGAAAGGTGTAAAGCAATCGAAACGTCGGGAAGTTAAAAAATGTAAAAATTCAACCAAAACGCGATAAAATCCGTAAAAAAATAGTTTAATTTCAAAATAAGATCTATGCTCAGCAGTTTCATGATTATAATGGAAAAATGAAACTCATATTAACGTCAATCCTTTTAATGGTTTTATAACTGCAGTATGCAAAAATGGAAGCTCCATTAATATCAATGTTTAATATACTTTTGTTATACAATATACAATATTCATGAGTAAGCGATAGATACTTTACAAATAATATGTCAGCCTATAAATCTTAATAAGATTAGTGAAGTGGCAGTGGGCCGGGGCATAGCACGTAGAACCGATGGCCGCTGGGGCCGAAAGGTTCTAGAGTGGAGACCACGTACAAGCAAGAGAGGTGTCGGACGCCCACAAGGTGGAGGGATGACCTGATTAAGGGCGCTTCCAACAGGTCTATGTATGTCCATGGGGGAGGCCTATGTTCAGTAGTGGACTTCCTGCATAGATATATTACATAGATCCCTGACTTCCTGTCGCTGAAGAGAGAGAGAGATATATGTCCTAATACATGGTCCGGGTTTGCTCAATAATTGAGAGGAAGGCCCTAGACTATTGTACTGGCACAATGGAAGTTGGCGAAATATATCAATTCGTCTAGCAATTTATATAGTAAACAAGTCATATTGAGATTTCCGAATAATCTATAAATAGTTGTATCGTAACAAAAAAAAAACTAGCGAGGTATACTTAAATTAGGTTAAAAAACATCTCGTAATGGGTCTTTGTCTCAAGACAATCAACAATTATTCCATCTCCGTTCACATACAGTTTTATATTTTGTTTATACATGACTTTAATAAGTACGATAAAATATACATTTACATAATTATAATACTTTTGGTGCATTCTATTGGTACTTTTTTTAGTCGTCCACGATGTCTCGGCCAAAATGACTTTCCCTGTAACAAAAACAAAACATGGAATAATACAAAATTGCATAACAACCTACGTATATTCAAATGTACTGTTTCACTTTTTTTTATTTTTTTGGCATAATTATTATATTTATTTATTCTTAACTGCACGCGAAAAGGAAAAACACTTGAAGATAAGTTTCACGGCGGTAATCACATTCCATCAGATGCCCTGTCTGCTCGGTTATTGGAACAATGCGATATACAGGGTGTGTATCCAGACTGGGACCGAAACCGAGGTCAGGTGATAGTATTAGTGACTTCAGACACAAGGCTACTAAAAATCTCGCAAAAAAAGAAGCGACAATTTTTGGATTTTTTTAGTTATCGCCGTATTAGGGTGGTAAATACATAATTTTCCTAAAATAATAACATAAATTTGTTTATTTAAAAAAACGCAATCGTACGCAAGGGTTTAAATTATTATTTTAGCAAAAACTAGCGGCCTCATGGATAGACAGTTTTAAAACCCATTTTAGTTATCGAATTTCTGTCTTCTTCACTCAAACTGAATTTAAAAGTGGTTCGAAAAGAAAAAAAACATTCGATAACTAAAATAGGTTTTAATCTGTCTATGAATAAAGCCGTAGGTATTTACTACCTAAACACGATGAACTTTAAAAAAATACAAAAAAAAACTGTCGCTTTTTTGCGAAATTTTTATTTGCGTCTGTTATCACTAGAACTACGACCTGGCCTAGTTTTCGGGCGCAGTCTGGATATACCCGGTATTTCGAAAAGGTGGATAAATAAATCACCACCATGTGACTTATTCCTGTTAGCTCGTTTATTGAAACAATGCAATATATTTGGAAAAGGTGATGAATAAAGTAAGTACAGACAGTTTGACCCATATGTTGTGTTGTGCGAAGTGCGGCGTGTGTCGGAGCGCGAGCAGCGCGCGCTGGCAGCAGCGCTGCGTGTCCGCGGCGCGCGTGGCGGCGCGAGTGTGCCGCAGCCACTCCAGCACCTGGCGACACACACGCTCATAAGTATGAGGAGAATAACTAGGTTTCCTGCAAATTCGATCCTTCTTTTTCGTTTTGCATAAAGGACGGAATACGCGGCGACCAAAATTAATCGTTTACTATTAAAAAAACGGCAACTTGTCTGCCAATAACGCAAAAAAATTACATTCGTCATGGTGAACAGAAATGCAAGCGTAAATCAGAATAAAAATGGTCTGTACATTAATTAGTCCCAGCCGTGTACTTTCATTGCACTAACAGGAAATTCAAAATGGCGGCCACATTGTTCAATTCTGATAACAGATTTAGGCAAATTTACACAGGGTTTTGACAATGATTGACAGTTTTAAACTATTATAACCTTTACTAATTACCACTCAAATCAAAACACAACATCCCTTACTCTAAACCCTCTCACCTTCAGAGTAATATCAGTCCATTCCTCCCGGGCCAGGAGCGAGGCCACGGCGGCAGGCAGTAATGCCTGTCTATCTCCTCGTCCCATACTGTACCCCTCGTCCCACAGGACCCAGTGGCCGCTGAACACTATCGCGCTCAGCATGAACACGTCACATAGGTATAGCTTGGCTGACTCGTCTTCCGTCCTGAATAAAAGTTATTAGAAATGAGGAGATATGTATGTTTGTTCGTCGTTTATGTTGGGACGGAGTAAGCGATTGGGATGATTTTTTACGTACGTATAGTTGGAGGAGTGCAAAGAGAAATAGACTACTTTTTACTTCATGAGAACATCTTGTTACTACAGAAAAGCTTGATCAATCAATGACACCGAGTCTTCTTTACAAAATATAAGTGTAACTGATTCTGAAAGTTGACCGATGGTATTGGTCTTCCAGGATTTATTAATGCTAAGGTTTTTTCATTAATCGCAATATCTATAATCACATAATAGCTATGACAAAATTATTATACTTCTGGCTGTCATTCCACCTTACTGTGATATTACCCTTAAATTCCGTTGCACTTACTCTTTGAAGGCGACCTGCGAGCGCGCCATGAGCTGCAGGAACCACTCCTTGGTGGAGGGCGCGTCAGGTTTAGCTGCCTTCAGAGCTGGCGTCATGCACCTTAGGGAGTACTCTTGGTCACTGTAATTAAACAATAAGAAAATGAAGAAAGACACACATGTCATCAGAAGAAAGACATTGCATATTATGAAGACACATTAGAGGGGAGTGCATTCTGAATGCATGATATGGAACAAAATTTGTGATTGGGAATGTATGGAAGGTGTAGAAAATATCAAATATTGTTTGCCGATTATAATGAAGATGGGCATTTATGTTTGTGGGCTGCAGAAGGTGAATATGAAAGATGGTAATTATTTTGCAAATGAAAATCAATTCTGACTGTAGATGATGAATGTTGGCCGTTGATTACAATGAATCGAGCCAGTAAATAATTATGAATTTTCACAATAAATGATGATGGACAATATGCATTGTGAATGATGGTGAATATTTGTCGCTGATGATAGTGTATGTGTGTTATAGACTGAAAGTTCGCAAATAAAGTTACATTTTGTCTGTAGATGACGTATAAGGCCACTATTGCACTTGTTGCTAAAGAGAGCTCTATATACAAATCGGCGACATGACGACTACTTTTGGAACCACATAAAAGGTATCGCAATAGAAGTCCCTACACCAAATATGAATGAATGCATATAAATAGTATAACCGCCGGCACGGATCTTGAGCGCTCGGCGACAGAGTGGGGATAGCTTTGCGCATCGTGATCTTAAGGACAAAATAAATGAATGGATTGAACAAACGCAATGAATGAATTAGGCATAACAACAATATGGCGTTGCGTAGTGAACCAATCACTGGCCGATGCGATAATGCCCCCGCCCGCCTTCTTCATCTACCTCTAAAGAGACCAAAAAATCGACATCTGCGCAAGTAACGGCCAGCGCTCAAGATCCGTGCCGGTAGTTATATTATAATAGAAAGGAAACACACGCGAGCAGCGTGGCCTGCGCGTCGACGAGCTCGTTGAGCCAGCGCAGCGGCGCGGCGCCGTGCGGCAGCGACGCCACGCCCGCGCGCACGCCGCCCGCGCGCACGCCGCCCGACACCTCCCACCAGCCGCTCGGCGACGACATGCGCTCCACGTGCTTGCTGGACAGCAGGCTACATGTGGACACGTACGTGGGCCACGCCTGGAACGTACGCGTAGTCCTCACCACACAGTTAAATCCAAATCCCTAACTCTTAAGATAAAAATCTTATGTTATGGATATCATGGTACTAAAGACTTTACACATTACTACATTCATACTATCGTTAAGCTACTAAATCTATACAACACGTACAATAAAACAAACATATATCTTACCACGTGGTCATCATCCATGACTGAAAAGTAATTCTCGACAAACTGCGACAGCTGCTCTCTATTCGCGACATGTATCTTGTCGCACTCCAGAGCCTTGCTGATGAACTCCAGCTGCCGTACGAACAGCAACTCCTGCGGATCCTGGCCCCCCTTCCCCTTGCACGCGGAGAACGCCAGCCCCAGGTGCTTCTCGATTGGCTCCCGGAGGGAATTGGGGGGCATGCTCCGACATAAGATTGGGAGGAGCTCAAATACTAGCATTACGTCTTCTTCCTGAAGAAAAAATGATAAGCTATTCAACATGAAGAGTATTGATGTAGTTTACTGCAATAACTACAACTGTAATGCATTCATTTCCTATTTTCTTAGAATTCTATCTGCAGTCGGATTTCATATATACATACATACATAAACTCACGTCTTTATCCCCGAAAGGGTAGGCAGAGGCGCCACCAGGACACTCACATTTCGCCTTGCATATTCCGTCCCACGATGTGAAAGGGAGCGAGCCTATCGCCATATCGAGCACAAATTCCTGACTCCGGGCTGGTAATGAATAGAAAAATCCAATATCACTTTGCCCAACCCGAGACTCGAACGCGAGACCTTAGCTTTGTAAACGTACCGTAATACAACTACGCCACCGAGGCAGATTTCACCAGCTGCTAATGAAGTTAATTTCGAACGACTTTACTTCATTATATTTTCATTGTTCATTATCATATCAATCATCATCATATAGATGTTTATTTCAACATAGTGGAATGCGTGAGGCAGGAAGCACAGCACACATACCTGAGCATTATCACTCGCGACTCCTTGCAGGTAGTTGTCCAGGATCCTCTTAGCCGACGGAGACACTGCCGCCTGTCTCGCCGCGAACTTGACGCACTGCGCCTTCCACTGCGGCCCTCTGTGGAACGCGTCAGGTAGGAAGCACAGGTCCACGGGAGGGATGGGCCGCGGGAACTCTGACGTCAGAGCTTGCAGGATTGATAGTAGGATCGTGTCTGTGTAGTCGTAAGTCGGTGACGTGACCTGGAGGTGAAAATAGGTTCTGGTTACCTCTGGCTTTTTCGAGAGTAAAATGTAAAAATTACAGGGTCACAAAATTCAATTTGAAAAATAAATTAATATGATGCACAATGAGTAATATTAAATTAATTAACTCATGCAATCTAAACTATTTTAGGTCTTCTTATTTTTACGTCACAAATTTGTTTTTCATTATTATGAATTACTACATTGTCTTTTAATCTATCCGAAAACAGCTCCTCAAATCTCGAGAAGTTAGAAGACCCTGTAAATTTTATTATTATTTCAATCATTTCCGACCTGTTTCCTAAAGCACTCCACAAGTCCCCTGACAACACTAGCTGGTGGTAAGCTGGAGAGACTGAGCGGCTCCTGCCTCACGTCCAGGTGATACACGCCGCTACGGAACCCTCGGATCTCGCGGTCCATGAGGCGCGACGCCAAACGCACCACGCCAGGTAGCGCCGCTTGATTCGTGTACTTGAAGATTTCAGGCCATACCTCACCTGGGTGAAAAAGGACATTTCCATTTTGCTGCACCTGGATTTGAGTGGAAATAAGGCATCCATGGGCAATACAATTAACTTACAGGCAAATAATCCTTCCGCTACAATATAGTGTCACAATTGGACAGAAAACTATGGCTACATAAGTGTATTCTTTGCTGCCATTATATGCTTAAAAAACCAGCTTCCTCTATTTTTTCCATCGTTTATATAGAAACAGTTATTATTTAGGCCGGCCCAATGTTAGCTTCACTTAGCTCGCTCTTATATTAGAAAGTTAATGCTAGCTTTGGAAACTACTTCAGATAAAAGGCGTAGGAGCCAATGTAATGAGAATTGTAACAGTCAGATGAACCATTTCCTTTTAATATACAAAGCTACAAAGTATTAGGAATACTCACACGGTATATAATCGAGTACGTCTTCAGGTTTCCTGGCAGCGTCGGCCGGCGTCTTGCAGTAAGAAGGCGGCAGCTTCACTGTGCGTCTGTATATCTGTGGGCCAGGTATCAGGTATGTAATGGTTTTTTGAGCTGAAATTCCAGCTGCCTGTTTATAACTGGTAATAACCAGTTATAAACAGGCAGCTGGAATTTACATTAGACTCGTATCTATCAATCAAGGTCAGGAATATTGTCACTGCCATGACAAAGATCATGGAATTGCACATTTTTCTGTGTGTCATAAAGTGGGACGAGACTAAGGCATGTCTTCACCGAAAGAAGAGACTTGAGGAATTGAACAAGGGCACGTCGCAGGCACTTAAATCCTAACGAATGTCTGAACTAGGTATAGATATCAGTTTACCACGTCATTCACGAGCCAGTCTAGCCCACCTTATCTACGATATGCGAACTAATATCCCACGCGCCTAGCTAAAAAGCCGAAGACATCATATCCTTACAGCTACTCCCCTCACTACACAAGAATAAATATTTTATCTTATAAATCTTTCCTAGAGGAAAAAAGGACAATCTTACCTCCGGTATATCCTTAAGCTTGAAATCCTCTACTTTAAAGCCCGATAGGGCATCACACGCGGCTTCTATCACTTCAGGGTGATTGGACTCGGCGACGTAAAGCCACAGGCGACGACATGCGTCCGTCACGAGGCGGTCGTACTCCGGGGTCGAGACCCGCAATGCAGGAACTTCCCCTAGTAACTTGCAGAGTCTGGCAGCAAACAGAATAAATTAACCATTTAAAAAAATTCAAATCTGTTAAAAATGCTGTGGTATTTTATTATTGCATAATCAAAATTTTAAATTAGTAAAAAATCTAATCAAAGCTTAATACATGATTATGAGGACAGCATCGTCAATTTCTATTAAAGAAAGGAAAAATATGGAGTCCTCGAAACCGACGAGCGTGTATGCAAAGATTAATGACAGTGGATGAAGCGAAAGAGGTATGTATGGACCGTAGCACTTGGCGCTCAATAGTCTCTGCCTACCCCAATGGGACATAGGCGTGAGTTTATGTATGTATGTATGTATGCATCGTCAATGGTATTTCTTAGGTACTCCATAGACCATAACTATGTTAGATATTATTGTCACGCTGGTTATTTTCAGCGGATACAACTACGTCACATATTTCAAAATTCAAATACTGCACGTAGGTCATAGATAACGTTACAACTTATAACACACACAAAAACAAATGTATATAACATATTAATTATTATACAATAGATGTTACTATTCTTAAGACGTTTAGACATTGAAAATCAATTACATAATTAAAAGGTTATTCAAAATGCCGAACAAAATAGTGAAATATTAAATGCTAATAAATATATGCGGCAGTGACCGTGGTCGGACTAAGCGAATCTATAATAATGTCATGGCTTTATGATTATACCATATTATCTAACATGGTCAAAATGTGTTATGTCACTTGTGTATTAATTTTTGCTGATGCATAACCCCGTTTAAACTACAAATAAGCATATTACGTCTAATTTAATTAATAAAATTACACTTTTATACACAATAGCATGACTAAGTCATAATGCACAATGCACACGATGGAAAGTGCATTGTGATTTAAATAAAGTATCCATCTTCGTGGCCTAACCACTCTCAATCGTACCCTCGATTGTAGCGTAGGCCCGTGCCACACAGTGGGACGCATATGGGCTGATACAATACAATACAAAATCCATCGTCGGATATGCAAAGGCTGAACCCGAAGACCGATAGACTTACGTGGGTAACTATGAGTAGTTTCCACCATTTGTAGGGTGATCGCGATCCGGGGAATATCAATAGCCTACTAGCTTTTAGGGCTTCGGAAAAATCATTCACCAAACGAAATTCAACAGACAAAACTGATACTTCTACTCCTTTCTTTAAGACATTGGCTCGGTTAAGCCGTTGGATAAATACGTAGATAGGTGCATCAATTATCCACAGTTTGTTCCCTAATGAACATAGGTCACCTATAAATACGCCCAGACAATTTGGACACGATGTAATTCCGAAACTTTTTGGAAAATAATTGTATTATTTTGTTATCCTCAACATTTTAATAACGGATCAAAGTTTGAAGTCAATGAAATCAACAATGCATCAAAACATGTAGTTCTAATAAAAAATAGACACAGATAAATATTATCTCAATATCCAATCTTAATCACCGGGCAGGGTAACATTAGCGGCATAAACAAGTTTTTTGTAACCAAAATTAATGAGGTATACCTAATAGGCAATTTATACATCGATTTAAGACGGCCACGAGACTTAGGTCATACTTGTGTTATCTACAATCAAAACACGACGTGTCGATACAACTTATTGATTCAAGGCGCAGAATATGCAAACTCATTTGACTGTCCTCATACTGACGAGTCTCGTGGCGCAAGTTATTCTAGAGATACCTGAAGATGCCCGCCTTGACTTCGCAGGCTTAGCTACAAAATACGGCTGCCACTGCAACGAACATACAGTCACTACTGAAGATGGATACATCCTCAAGATATTTCACATGCCTGGCAACAGAAGCAGGCCCGTGCTCCTTATGCACGGCATAACAGATTCTGCAGACACCTTCATCGTCAGAGGAAACAACTCCTTAGTGACGCACTTGAACCACCAAGGCTACGACGTTTGGGCAGGCAATGTTAGAGGGAATCACTACTCCCGACGACACATTAAGCTGGATCCTGACGTGGACAAAGATTTCTGGGACTACAGCTACCACGAGATGGGGTACTACGATCTACCAGCGATTATAGACTACGTACTCAGCAAAACCAAAGCAGACAAGCTGGACGCCATTGGACATTCTCAGGGGAACGCAATATTCTATGTCCTAGGATCGCTCAGACCGGAGTACAATGATCAAGTGAATCTACTGATTGCTCTTGGTCCTATAGGCTACTTGAATAACCTTCCTCCACCCTGGAGTGTCGTTACTAGAGTGGGAGACATTCTGAACTCTATTTTGGTAGCTTTTAACACCGAGGAGATGTTTAATAAAGAAATAAGAACCATTATAAAAGATTTGTGTCAAAACCAAGCGGAACTATGTGCTTCAGTGTTCGGGGAGCTGGCAGGACCAGATATCGAAGAAGTAGGGCCAGAATTTTTACCTACTGTAATTGGACATTACCCAACGAGCACTTCAAGAAAGAACGGGCTCCACATATTGCAAAATTCTTTAAAAAAGAAATTCGGCCCATTCGACTACGGTTCTGAAAAGAATATTGATGTTTACGGGTCGAAGAATCCGCCGAACTACGATCTGAGCAAGGTGAGGATGAAGATCGCCTTGTACACCGGCAGGAACGACAGAATGGTGCCAGTGGAGAACGTCATTCTGCTTAAAAATCAACTGCCGAATGTTGTTGAATTTCGTGTGATGAAAAGAAGTAAGTTCAACCATATGGATCATATATGGGGGAAGCACATGGACAAATATTTATACCCTCATCTATTGAAGACTTTAGAAAAACATAATTAATAGGTATATGTTGTTTTAAAGTGTAATGTGATACTCGTATAATGTTTTAAAGGTGAGAAAAAGTTCTATTTTTCTATTGAAGTTGTGTTTTATTTTATAGTATAGAAGCGAAAGTTGTTGATATAACAACAATACTTCGAAATTTCATAAAAAATATGACAATTATAAGGCGCCAAAGGATTTTACGACGTACTAGTCGAACACGCTAATCGCACGATACAATATTGAATCTTGGGGTTGGGTGTGTATACGCACCAGCTCTTTGTTTATGTAATATTGTAGGTATTTGTTGTTTCCCAAATAAATAAAATAAACAAAATGTCAAGCTTAACAGATTAAGAATTACTTTATTAATTCAAGTCAAGTTCCGATACACATTAAAGCGTTGAAGCGAAAATAATAAGTCAGGATCCAGCACAACAGAGCGTGAATCAGAAAGTATACTTTCTTCAACCTCGTGGAGATCACAAATGCTTAAAGCCATCGTAGCCTTTGGGAAGTAGACAAATCGATGTTAGTTATACCTATTTCGATCTTGTTTCTACGGCTTCTTCAAGCACTTACGATTATCCTTTTGCGAGTCCTTTCGACAGCTTTACAAACGCATGAGATTACTCATCATTGGAATGTATATATCAGAATAAATACAGATATATTTTTATGTATGTTGGCGGATAATCATAAAAACCAACACTTTAAAGAATAAAAGTAGGTTACATTGTTCTCCTTATCATAAATTGATTCAACGTTTTAATACAAAACCATAGTTTGAACTGCATAATGCAGCTGGAATATACATATACATATATCTATTTTAAAGTTATTATAATAACTTGAATAAATTTAAATGATTATAATTTATTAGTTAGATTTTTTTAAGTAGTGTCTAATATTATTAAAACACGGCAAATCGTTAAAAAAAGTAAATTAAAATCTATAGATGGTCTTTTATTTATTACTAAAAAACTGAATCCTATTTTATGCTTCACAAATAAAAACACAAAATGTTATATACTTTTTATTTCTTAAACATTAAATAACATTGTAACTGGTAAACAACTCCCATAATCTTTCAATTGTGTTTCTCTAAAGTCTTTAAAAGATGAGGATATAAATACTTGTCCATATTCTTCCCCCATACGTGGTCCATATGGTTAAACTTGCTTCTTTTCATCACACGAAATTCTACAACGTTCGGCAGTTGGTTTTTAAGCCGAATGACGTTCTCGACCGGCGCCACCCTGTCGTTCCTGCCGGTGTACAAGGCGATCTTCATCTTCACCTTGCTCAGATCATAATTCGGTGCATTCTTTGACCCGTAAACTTCCATATTCTTCTCAGAACCATAATCGAACTGTCCGAATTCTTTTCTTAAAGAATTTTGCACCATGTGGAGCCCGTTCTTTCTGGAAGTGCCTGTTGGATAATGTCCGATTAGGATAGGTAAGAAGTCTGTCCCCACTTCTTCAATATCTGGTCCCGCCAGCTCTCCTAACACTAGAGAACATAGTTCCCCTTGGTTTTTACACAAATCTTGTACCAAAGTTCTGAGTTGTTTATTAAAGATTTCCTCAGTGTCCAAAGCTATCAAAATAGAGTTCAGGACGTCTCCGACTCTAGTGATGACGCTCCAGGGTGGAGGAAGGTTGTTCATATAACCCACAGGGGCCAAAGCAACCAGCAAATTGATTTTCTCATTGTACTCCGCCCTGAGCGATCCCAGGACATAGAAAATTGCGTTCCCCTGGGAATGTCCGATGGCGTCCAGCTTGTCTGCTTTGGTTTCTCTGAGCACGTAGTCGATGATCGCTGGTAGGTCGTAGTAGCCCATCTCGTGGAAGCTGTAGTCCCAGAAATCTTTGTCTACATCAGGATCCAGCTGCTTGTGTCGTCGAGAGTAGTGGCTTCCTCTAACACTGCCAGCCCATACGTCGTAGCCTTGGTGATTCAAGTGCGTTACTAAGGAATCGTTTCCTCTGACAATGAATGTGTCTGCGGAGTCGATGACGCCGTGCATGAGGAGCACGGGCCTGCTTCTGTTGCCAGGCACGTGGAATATCTTGAGGATGTATCCATCTTCAGTAGTGACTGTGTGTTCGTTGCAGTGGCAGCCGTATTTTTTGGCTAAGCCTGTGAAGTCGAGACGGCCGTCTTCAGGTAGTTCCAGAACAACTTGCGCCACGAGACTTGTCAGTATGACGACTTTCAAATCAGTCCGCATGCTTAGTTCGCTTGCTGGACCGTGAATTTGTATCAACGTGTCGTGTTTCAGTTGGCAATGGTATGACCTCAGATTCACTGACGTCTTGAATTTATAGTAAGACTAGCTGTTGTCCGCGAATCTGTCTGGGTGTATGTTACGTTAATTAATATGATAAAAGCGATAAATAAGTAATGATTGATTTGCCATAAGGACTAATATATAAATATATAAAATCTACTATCACGTGTGAAAGACCGCACTAATTGCCAATTACTGGCTATCAGGTGCGCCTCACCACCACTGTTCGTTTACCGGACCTACGAAAAAAAAAACAATATTTTACCTTGAATCTAATTCTTGTATCCATTTTGTTTTTTCATAATTCAGAATAAAAAGGGTTATCCTTATGTCCTACGTATCCAGACGGCGCCTTTCAAAATTTTTACTGAGATCAATCTAAGAGTTTTCAGAAATAGTTACAAACAAACAGAGTTAAGCACTAACGAAATTAAAAGCGTTGATGTGGATTTTTAGTTTTTTTTATAAACATAACTTCGTTTGTTTTATTTTTATTTTACATATTACTTTTTTACAAACGGAAAATTATACTGCATCTTTGACCTTTTCATTCTGACACAACGAAGTGCATAAAATAAAATGTGTTGTGCAGTCCAGATACATGTGTTCCAAGCATACGTACGTATGAGTACTTAAATATATAGGTACATACATATAGGTACTCACGCTTTTTCCCCAGAAGGGGAAGGTAGAGGTGCTACCAGGACACTCACGTTTTCGCTTTTCGTGTTTCGTACCACAATGTGGTACGGGGCGAGCGTATCTTCATATCGGGCACAAATTCCTGCCTTCATGCTGATAATAAATAGAAAAATCCAATACCGCTTTGCTAGACCCGGGATTCATGCCAGAGCTGGAGACTGCAGTGTTGTAATCGTACCGTGGTGGTGATACGTAAAACTGCGCCACCATGTCAGTCCAACGGATTTATGCGATGGCTTCTAATGTTTACCAAATTTATAAACAAAGGCTGTACGTATGTCCTATTAGCAGCGCATCGATAGACAATACTTTTCGTCATACACACTGGCCTAAACTATATTCAAACTTAAGAGAGAATGTGACCCAGCAACCTTTGCATCGGCTTGTTGATGCAATCTATCTATATCAGCCCATATACGTCCCACTGCAGGGCACGGGCCTACTCTACAATCGAGAGAATCGATTGAGAGCGGTTAGGCCATATAGTCCACCACGCTGGCCTAGTGCGGGTTGGCGGACTTACATACCGTAGAAATTCTTTAAAATCGCTACGGTATGCAGGTTTCCTCACGATGTTTTCCTTCACCGTTAAAGTGCGTGGTGATTGACTATCAATACACACATAACTCCGAAAAGTCAGAGGTGTGCCCTGGGATTTGAACCCGCGACCACCGTGAACATGTAGGCAGCCGCGTCTGGTCCGTTACCAACAGGCCACCACGCACTTTGATGCAATATATATCTACAAATTTTAAATTATAACTCTAGTTGCACTTAAAAGTGTTCAGGAGTATGAAAAATAAGGTAAATAGATTGTGTTTATGTCTATTGTTGTGAGGATCACACGCAAAAACTTCTGAATGTATGGCGATCATTTTTTTGTTTTATCCTGAGATTTCCTCAAAAACAATGTCACGATTTCAGTGCAAAACGTAGTTATTAAATTTACAGTTCGTTAGTTCTGAGTTTTTCATGTGGGCGAGGCTAAATCCGAGACTATTAGGAAAGGCGAAATATGCTCAAAGGAGTCACGAGCTCGATATTGATGCAAACTTGGATTTTCTTAAATCAATATTACTAAATAAAACACATGCTGTATTATTACACCATTCTATAATGTTGCTAATAAGGATCATAATCTGGGAAGGCATAAGGCATTGATATAAGGCAAATTAAAGAAAAGGGCTTATTTTAGGCAACACCATTCCACGCCAGGCACGGGGGAAATTAGCGAAGCTAAAGGGAAGATAGTTAACTATGTACGAGCGAAAGGGACAGAAACACAATTTGCGGTACAAACATTTTGTTTGGGATGAACTATCCAATACTTTTTTCAATGGCTCTTGTATAAGATATTTTTTATAAACATATTTGAAATATAAAATTCCAGACACACAAAGTCGTGAGCATTACTCATTTAATAATATTATGTGTATATATTTTATTTTATTTTGGTTTTTATTTATTTTTACAATGTTATAGATAAAGACATACAGGCTTACTAATAAATATTAATATTTCCTCATTACCACGCAGAAATAAAAAAAAACTAAACATGAAATAAATCATTAAAATATTATTTATTTGCTTAATCAAATTCGACCGTGGCCAGTGGCCTCTGATTTTCGATAAAAGTGTATAATTCAGCGAAGCCTCCGATGCGTTTTAATTATTAGTAATCAATACTTCAAATATCTAACTTGTTCCGATTATTTTTGTTCATATTATAAATAAATAAATACACCCAACAGTCACATACATAGTCCTGACCCCACACTAAGATAGAGTCTTGTGTCGTAGGTATCAAGAACTACGAGAGACATTTCGGTCTCACAAACACCCAGACCCGAAACAAATACCTGTGGATCACACAAATACTTGTTTCGGTGCGGGGATCGAACCCGCGGCCTCTCGTTTCACAGGCGGCGTCTAACCAACTGCGCCACGGAGGCTGTCATATGTCATTATAACGAGAAATACAATAAGGAGATACCAAAGAGCCCCGACTAACATCTCCGAAGGCTCTAAGTAGGTTGGTGGACCTAGAGCCAGGTACAGAAACCAGTATTGGTGGTAATGCCACGCATTGTGTGATGTGATCTAAAGTGAGGAACCTCCTCAGGTTCCTCACTTTAGATCCCTAAAAACCGGTGGCTTGGATCATGAGGTTTGTAATTTAAATGTACCTATAGAAAAGAAACCCATTGTATTGTTTCTATACGAGAAACATGTTAAAGGTTATGTAAAACACTAATCAGATTAAATCAAGTTTTTACATTGGGTATGACTATAAAATTAAAAGTGCCTAACAAAAAATTGAACAATTCTGAGATAATGAAAAGTAATCTAGGTATTATTTAAAAAACTGGTTATAATAAGACGAATTCCACGCTTAATTTTTCAATATTTCGGTAATAAAATAATATTTATTTGGATCTTATATGTAATAATGTGTTTAATTGCATGTTATTCATTTTATATATATTTTTTATTTTTATATGTTATTTATTTATTCATTTTATGTGTGGGGTCAGGACTATGTATGTGACAGTTGGGTGTATTTATTTATTTATTTGATTCATATATGATATAAGAACTATAAGAATAAATGCCTGTTGGTGGCGTCGTGTGCGGGGTCGGTCACTTCCCTGTAGCATGGCTGAGGAGGCCGATGACTGGCACATGCGTCATACTCGTGAACGGGTGCTGTGTGGACTGGTCTGTCCGATTTGCTTACTTTGTAATTGATAAATAGATTACTTAACGCTTTTATAATTATTTATTGCGTTGGCGAAACAGAGTATACTGATTCTTCGTTATGAGTTACTTCGTTTCTCTCAGCCATATCAAATATAAAGTAAACTTATTCGTATTAAAATATATCGACTTGCAAATTATAACAAGTTATTAATGAACTGCTCTGATTTAAAGCAACGTGTAATTTTTGTAATAATCACTACATTGTAAACTGGTTTTGAAAAGAGCAACACTAGAGTATCTTGCCCGTTCTTCTCTAGTGAAAACCACTTTCCGAACCGGGTGGTAGTTAAAAAAATGACTGAGTCTAAATAATGTTGAACATTTAATGGATTCAATAAATTATTTTCATTTTCATTTCATTTCATTATCATTTTGTTGGTAACGGGCCGGAGGCGATTTCCGAAATAACCGTCGCGGGTTCTATTCCCAGGACATACATCTGACATTTCATGAGTCGGAGTTGATTTCTGAGTCATGTGTGTATTGATAGTCAATCACCACGCACTATAACGGTGAAAGAAAACATCGTGAGGAAACCTGCATTCCATAGCGATGTGCAAGAATTTCTATGGTATGCAAAGTCCGCCAACCCACACTGGTGGACTATATGGCCTAACCCCTCTAAATCGACATCTCAATTCTATAGGAAGCTCGTGCCCTGCAGTGTGACGTATACGGGCTGATACAGATACAATTTGCTGAAATTTCCAAGGTTCTAATATACTCGTAGTAGTTCTAGGCCGCTTCTAACAATTCGATGTATAGCAGTACTTCTTGTGCTTAAGGAGAGAGAGACAGAGAGAGAGAAGCAGGTAGGTACTGACTGCATCTGCACGGCGGGTCGTGCGTCGCGCGCCAGCTTGGGCTCGAGCGCGCGCCAGGCGCCGGGCGGGGCCACGCCGGCGCCGCGCCACAGCGCCGCCAGCGCCGCCAGCGCCGCCGCGCACGCCGCCGCGTCCGCGCGCGAGCCGCAGCGGTTCAGCGTCCACGATATCACGCTCACTAGCTCCAGGCCTTGGGGAGACGGCCTGGGAAACAAGTTTTTTTTATTTTCTGGTAACCGACCAAATTACTTTACTATTGTCAATAATGAATCTTAGATATAGCAACATTTTTTAAATATGCTACATCTATCTAAAATATAACAACTATGTTTAAGGGAATTCCAGGTCAGTAATAATTCCTACACAATATAAAATATTTATTATTCTTTTTTAATAAAATGAAGAGACGAACCAATAGTCCAACTTCTATATTTTATTGCTCAGTATTTTCAATTGTTAACAGTGCTTGCACGCGACTATTTGGCAGCTGAAACAGACTCATCCGTTGTACTTACTCAAAACTACCAGTTACTTCCTAATTTCTAATTACACTACGTTTTTTTAAAGTACTAATATTTGTAGATAACCTCCGTGGCGCAGTTGGTTAGACGCCGCCTGTGAAATGAGAGCCTGCGGGTTCGATCCCCGCACCGAGACAAATGTTTGTGAGAACCACAAGTATTAGTTTCCGGTCTGGGTATTTGTGAGACCGAAAAGTCTCTCGTAGTTGTTGACACCCACAACACAAGACTCGATCTTAGCGTGAGGTCAGCACTATGTATGTGACTGTTGGGTGTATTTATTTATTTATTTATATGCACCTTGTTTCACATATCTTCATGACAGCAATAGCCCTTGCTAGGTCGATCTCCCACTTCAAGTCCTCCGATCTGCCGATGTTAGTGTCTACTAACATCTCTCGTAAGTACGGAAAGCACCGGACCTTTATAAAAAATCACATAAACAAGAAGAAAGATAATTATCTGTGATAATATATGAATGTTCTGTTCACATACATATATAAACTCACGCTTTTTTCCCAGAAGGGGTAGGCAGAGGTGCTACCGGGACACCCACATTTCGCCTTGCATGTTCCATCCCATGATGTGATAGGGGGCGAGCCTATCGCCATATCGGGCACAAATTCCTGACTCCAGGCCGATAATGAATAGAAAAACCCAAGATCACTTTGCCCGACCCGGGATTCGAACCCGAGTCCTCAGCTTTGTAGTCGTACCGTAGTACGACTACGCCACCGAGGCAGTCCTGTTTAGTAAGTTACAAATATAAATGAATGGTATAGTAATAAGTCCGGAATATCAACCGACAACGTCAGCAGTATCAATCAAGGTATAAGCTTTAATTTTTCTTACTTTTTTCCTTATTGCTGGAGCGGTGCTGATATGCAATGCTGATAATATAATGAACTAAAAACGGGTGGCTAAATAACACTAATATTAGAAAACTATTGATAATATACCTAATACCATAAGAAAAATACCTGAGTTTCAGCTAAACTTGTGTACAACATTATCAAAAACGATGTAGGCACTCCCTTGTTCGCTTTCAACTTGTTTAGTATGGACACCACGGTTGGCACATTCTCCTGTTAAAGATAAATAAGATTTATTTAGATTGAAATATTAAAATTACTACTTTACATAATCTACTTGTGTAATATGATTCGGCACATAACAACAGAGGGAAATTCAATATAGTTGTTTTCATTGAGCAGGACAATACTCAAAAAAGCTTAACGTTATTATTGAACTACAGTGAATAAGAATTACAGTAATAACTACAGTAAAGAGCGATACCGTGCTCCAGCGTGTCAGTATGCCCCGGAAAATGATGCAAACCATCAAAAAGCGCAAGACAGAATATCTCGGCCACGTGCTTCGGCACGATAGATATAAGCTGCTCCAATTAATTATTATGGGCAAGGTGGAAGGCAAGAGACGTGCTGGACGAAGGAAAAAATCGTGGCTGCGAAACATCCGGGAGTGGACCGGTATCAGCACCGTTGAACAACCTGGCTAAGGACAGGGAGAAATACAAGAAGCTGACGGCCAACCTTCAGCACTGAAGAGGCACTCCAAGAAGAAGAAGAAGAATAAGAATTGATGTAATTTATTAAAACTTGCCTTAGTTATAGCCATCAGGGGCAGCGCCTTCAAACACTCCAACTTCACTTTAGGCGACTTGTCATGAGCTATTTTGTACAAGAGAATAGGCAACAACTGCACCGACACATCTTTCACATTATTAACCAAAGCAACAACCACACTGAGGGCCTTCAATGCTATCTCTTCATACCACGCTTCATTGCTCCGTTGCATGATCATACCGAAGAGGAACGGTAGCAATTCCTTCTTTAACTTATCATCGACCTTCTCCAGACAATCCAACCAAGATTTAAGTTTCTCAGGGTCATCTCTCATCCGTTCCCAATTTTCATTCAACTTGAAAAGTATTGATAGCCGACTGTCAGTGTACATAAGGGCTTGAAACATCCTATTTGCTTTCAAATTTGGAGTATAAAGTCTGGTGTCATCTGATATCCTCTCCTGGTACGTGTCCAGGATCTGTGCAGCCACCTTCAGAGCTGATGATGTGAGGTGTGAGGGTAGATTCAGCCATTGGAGAGAAAAGGCTATGAAGACGTCCAGGCATATTGAGGAGTACTCGTACTTGCTTATTATGTTTAGACCTGAAACAAGTGTATACCCTTGCTGTAGATCAAAGGTGCAGTACATATTGGTCACCTCAGTTGTACTGTCTCATGGAAAAACTAACTGAAATAACATACTTGCTATTGCGTTTTGTCGGAGGTAGCAGGTGGCAATTTACATATATTATTACACACCTAAATAGTAACTATTTGCCATGATGAAAAGAACTTCATAGTGACCCACGCAAGCGTTGTGTACACCAAATTATGAACTATCTATCTATATATCTATATCAGCCCATTACGTCCCACTGCAGGGCACGGGCCTACTCTACAATTGACAGAGTCGATTGAGAGTGGTTAGGCCATATAGTCCACCACGCTGGCCTAGTGCGTGTTGGCGGACTTACATACCGTAGATTTTTTTTATTTTTTTAGAACTCTATGGTATGCAGGTTACCTTACGATGTTTTCCTTCACCGTTAAATTATGAACAGGCCAGCATAATTATACTAACGAGTAGATTCTCTGCCTAGACTCTATTGTCTTTACCATTAGATGCATTGTAGTTGGCTTGTTGTGCTAGCATTAAAAAATCCTTAATATCCAAAGGGCTCATGTTCAATAGTTCATTCCTCGAGTAAGTTCACAATACTCACATAAATTAAACAATTCGTGCAGATGAAGCGCAGAAGTTTTCACCAGGTTGTCAGCCAGGATCATCAGTACCAACCCAGATGCTGCTCGTAGTTCCGCAGCCTCCAAGGCGAAGCACCGGTCGATCAGAATGTAGCAAGGACGAGGGTCACGCCTGGTAAGAGTGGAATACAATCGAATATAATTATTATTTATTTATTATTATTTTCTCGAGGCGTTACAATTTGTTCTAATGTTATTGGTAAAATGAAGCCTAATAGTGTTCACTGAAAGCCTTTTTTATTTTCCATTACGATAAAAAGTAACAGAGATAAAGATGTAGACAATTTAATTTGCTATAAATAATGTCTTATATTTTTTTCTGCCATGTTACTAATTTACAAGATACAGCACGAAAAACCCTTTGCACCCCTTTTTCCAAAATAGCGGCCGGGGGACAAGGGTGGCGACCCCACAAACTTGAACTTAAGCTACACTAACCCCCCCATTCACTTTAAAAAAATAAAATTGCGTACTCCGAAAAACGCATGTTAAGGCATAAAAATGTATCCTTTCAATGGACTACCGCTACAGTTTTGAAGTCGGCCTACGTAATGTGATTGTTAGTGTTGTATTTACCAACCCGTGTCTGACAAGCTCGTTGGAGATCCTAGCCAGCATGGGTAACAGTGCCAACACCATCTCGCGGTTTTGCTGGTACACTGCTGCGTCCGTGACGGCCGAGTACGCGCTGAACGCGCGCTCGATCAGCGATGGGTTGCAAATCTGAAACAAGTATGCCAGTGGCTCATTTGATGGTTGTAAACAATCTTACTACCTACCAAATAAATAAATACACCCAACAGTCACATACCATAGTCCTGACCCCACACTAAGATCGAGTCTTGTGTCGTGGGTATCAGAAACTACGAGAGACTTTTCGGTCTCACAAACACCTACACCCGAAACAATTACCTGTAGATCACACATATTTGTTTCGGTGCGGAGATCGAACCCGCGGCCTCTCGTTTCACAGACGGCGTCCAACCAACTGCGCCACGGAGACTGTCAATTAATTGTAGGTTTACCGTAGTTTTACGAGGTACCACAGTCTTTCATAAAACTGAAGTCAAATGACAGCTATGCTGCCGTGTTTATTCCGATAATTGAGATTACCAGAAGTTCTGTACTTTTTCCTTTCCTTTACCTTCGCATTTTTAAAGATGCAAAGGATTTACAATCCAACTGTTGTAGTATATGTATATCCGTGGGCGGAGATGATCTCTTACTCTCATTTAAGCCGTTTGCTTGTTTACCGAATCCATGCAATAATTGGGTATTTTACTTATTTTTTTTTTATTGTATTTATCAAAAGATATCCATATACAAAATCTAGCAAATAAAGAAATTTGTAAATCCATTCACAATTAAACAATTTAGAAACGTTTAAAATCTTGTAGTGGGATTAAAAGAAAAGGGATGCAAAACTAAACCAGTGACGTCACTAGGCCTGATATGCATTGCAGTGTGTGAGTGTGAAAGAGACGGTGAGATATCCCCACTACGCCACCAATCTTTTATTTAAAATAGTAATATGTGCCTCATGTTACAAGCTACTTTGATACTGTTTTGACAGAAATGTTTTATTTTAATGGTATTTGTGTTTGTATGCAAAATAATACAAAAAGTCGATCATAGTAAAATAATATAATATATTTCGCATCCGGCGGTATCTAGGCTACTATCCTTTACCTGTTGACAGCTAAGGCAAGCGAGAAGCAGTGAAGACAAGGCACTGGTCTGTGGCAGGTTGAGCATCAGCTGCCACGGTCTGATGCCGCCGTCGCGCTGCGGGTTGCACGTCAACCACAGAAACACTGGCCGGAGGAGCTCCAGACTGTTTGATGAAATTCTGGAATACAAACCATGATTTTCATTTAGATATTTTGAAAAATTCACATTTTAGTTCTCAACATAAATTCAGATATTTTTTTAATGCCACGGCAACGTGAACGCTTTGAAACTTGGTGGAAAAGTGTAGAGCGGTCAAAAAAGAGTATCGACCGGTGAGAAATTTCGACTATTTAACACATCAGTCGACACAATTATGCCGTTTTGATCAAATCCCGATGCACCCAGGCTGGACCCGACATGCGGCATACTTGCATGTGTCAGGATGACCAGTTTTCCACTTTTGTGTATACTGTATGGTTAAGGTAGTATTTACGCACTTACGTGTAATCGGGATGTGTACACAGCGCATGCATCTGAGCCAACACGTCATCCTCAGCTCCCTTGTTTTTCTCCAATACAGTGATGAATGGATGCTGCGGGGACTTGAGCGAGAACTGGCATTTATACGGCTGTCCGGGGATGAGTCTTGACTTTAAGTCCAACGTCAGCAGACCGGCCATTGTCGATATTATTGCTGAGTAGTTGCTGTTGAGAAAACTCATTATTAAACTTGATGACAGTAAATACAGAAAAATCATGGTTATATACATCTGTGGTAAAAACAATTGTTTAATAGTAAGGGAATGTTACTGTTAATTACCGTTTACTTTCAAAAAGGTTACCGAACTGATTGATGATATAACATAATGAAGTGATTGTTAGCTGCCTCTTTCTACAATGTGTAAAAAGTCAGTAAGTGCTGTGTGATGTACTTCAAAATTCAAATAGAGCATATTAATTTCCTCATACAATATTATTACACTGTGCAGAGTGCACACTAACTTGCCAAGGTATGGTAGTACATCAAGTAAGCAAACATAAGCATCAATATCAATGTTACACTTTTTTATTTTAATGCAAAAAGTAAATGATTGCCAATAACACTTAGTAAAGCTTAATCATACATCAATCAGTATGCATATAACACTCCATCCATTTTATAAATACGTACCAACTGAGTCTGTGACAGCATTGGCACATGTGAGTTTGGTTGCATGCGACAACAAAAATATTTTTGTTAACAAAATTTACACACACAATGAATTAATAATTATACTTGCAAATACTTTCACTCATTGTTGTTAATTTAAAATATGTAAAAAATAAATTAAACCTCTTTATAAATTTAAGAGAGAACAAATTGAGCAACTCACAGTATTCGAATATTAACATGATGTACATATATCAGTAATTGAAAAATGTTTTAAAAAGAAAATAGTTGTAAAATATTATTTTCTTAGAACTAATACAAGCAATGGTAACTTAGAAACAGGCTATTTTTCCATTACTATTACAGCCACGTGCAAAAGTATTAGGCACCCCTATTGTTTGTCTCTATTTCAACAATGAGCGCTCAGGGTAAGCTTTTTATGGTTTTACTATTGCATTGGCGGCATTTTTTAACAAAAATAAAACAATAACAAATATTTATGACACCCAGGTGCAGTTTAAAACGATATTTTTCCAAATTTGCCATTTAAAAGTTTACACTTTTAGTGTGTTATCAGTGCTTGCAGTGAACAGACACATATCGTATGCAATTGTTGCTACCATATTCCTAAAGACTAATATTCATCGAGTTAATAATGCCTAAAAAAACTGAACTTAGTACAGAACAGCGCCTAAAAATTAAGATTTTACATGAACAAGGCATGTCTCAAGTGAAAATAGCCCGAGAAGTGAAGTGCTCGCGTTGTGCAGTGCAATATGCACTAAATCGCTTCAAAGAGACCGGTACTCATGAGAATAGGCCAAGAACAGGGAGAAGGAGAATAACTACAGATCGTGAAGACCGATTGTTAATTAGGCAGTCTCTACAGGACCGTAAAAAAACTGCTTTAGACCTCGCTGCAGCTTTATCTGAAATAAAAAGCAGATCAGTGAGCGCGTGTACTGTGAGAAGAAGGCTTATTGCAGCTGGATGAAAAGGTTGCAAGGCAAGAAAGAAGCCGTGGCTATCGGAGCACAACAAGAAAAATCGGTTGCAGTGGGCCCTCAAACATAAAGATTGGACAGTGGAGGATTGGTCCAACGTACTGTGGTCAGACGAATCTAACTTTGAGGTATTGTTATTTAATTTATGTATTATATCAAAACACATTGCCGTCTTTGAAATTACGTTCTGCGACGGAAATAATGCAATCTTGAATTAAGTTATTTTTTTGCTTGTTCCACAGGTGTTTGGAACACCCGGTGTTACTTATGTTAGGCGAAGGGTGGGCGAAGAGTACCACCCAGATTGTGTAGTGCCCACGGTTAAACACGGTGGAGGCTCAATAATGATCTGGGGTTGTATGGCTGCCGATGGAGTGGGCGAAATGGTGTTGTGTGAGGGGCGAATGAATAGCACCAAATACACAGAAGTTCTGGAAATTGCTCTAGCACCGTCTGTTACACAGATTATTGGCGATACAAACACCGACGGCGTAAAATTCCAGCAGGACAACGCCACTTGCCACAAGTCAGCACACACTATGGCATGGATGGCTCAAAACGGAATAGATCTTTTGGACTGGCCGCCACAATCACCGGACCTCAATCCTATTGAACATATTTGGTCTATTTTGAAAAAAAATATCCGTAGACACTCGATAAGCAACAAACAATCACTACTCGCCGCGTTAAAGCATGAGTGGCAAAATATATCCCAAGAGGAATGTTTTAAGCTGGTAGAGTCAATGCCTAAAAGAGTGGCTGCTGTCATTAAATCCAAAGGTGGACCGATAAAATATTAATTATTTTATTAAAATAAATCTTAGTAATCACATGTGTTGTTTTCTTTACATTCCCTATGCTGAATCACCCAAAAGCTGACATAACTATAGGGTGCCTAATACTTTTGCACGTGGCTGTATTACCAAATGCTGGCAAAAGGCCAATGGAAATTCTTATTATTATAAAAGGTTATGAATATTTTTCATTGCATTACAGGAATCTTGTGGAAAAAAGATATTATGCATAATCGTATTCTAACAATCATTCTGATGTGCAACAGATGTTCTGAAGAAAAATAAACAAATAGAATGAGTGCAGTTCATCTAATGATAATGTTTGCCCAGGACCACTAAAACCAAGGAATTATCTCTGCTATGACAGCCATTATAAGACCCATGATGTTAAAAAAAAATCAAGATGATTCTATGAGATGGTCATACAAAAAATAGAGCTACATAATTCTACAATGCTTTGAACCAATACATTGCCAGGCGTTTTCTAATGGATATTACAAATGTGTTAAACACAAAAAAACATAAGTGGTCACATTTTAATATATCAATAATGTCTTGGTTTCAATTCCTGATGAGGCGACTTATTTTGAGTGACTTTAATAATGTTTCAAATCCTAGTGCAACATCTACGAAATTATTTGGCGTGGGTCTCATGTAAATATACCTTGTAGTTAATCGACAGACCTAAGAACATCATACTTACTACTAAAAATCCTAAAAAACAGTACTTACTGAGCCGCCGGTAACAATGTGATAACCGTCGACATAGTATGAGCTATTTCCAAAACTCCTAGCTCCACGAGCGCCATGAGGCCTTGGCACGCAGTAAGGCTCACCAGAGCATCCTTCGCGGAACATTTCTCCCGCAGATACTTCAGCTCTTCATTCTCCAAGACAAATTTTTGCCGATCTACCAACTTGAAGCTGGATTTTATTGTACATATTAACTTATCTATTGCGTTTACGACTAACACGCTGTTGTTTGCGTTTAATTTGTATTCTATTTCCTCCATTATGTGTGGCAATTTATTTATATGAAAGCCTAATCCTAGCCACAGATTACTTAGGTCACTGATCCTAGCTCTAAATTTTAATAGAACAGCTGTTTTTTTGTTGAAATTTGACTTTATCCGTCAGCTGGCTTTGACAAGAACAAATTGTAGCCAAAAATAGAGTTGAGACCCTAAGTTAGAGTAATAAGTATTTGATAGGCATAAAACAACTTCATAGACTTTCTTGTGGATTTTTTTTTTTCATAAGGAGGTGGGACGATAGGGGGGTAACTGCCAGTGTCGTTCTTCAAATATTTTTTCGTATTTCGTGGTAAATCTGATTGATTTGTTAGCGGTTTGTACATTTTTGTGTTGTTTGTTCTTCTGTTGAATGGGGTAAGATTTGTTATTATCCATTTGGGTTGTTTTAATTACTTTTTTTTTGCCTACCAATATGGAGGTAGTTCCTCCTGATCCTCCGGATCCTCCGGATACGCATGTCCCTGCTGTCCCTCATGTAGTGGCTTCTTCTAAGCGCCGTTTAGAGTCAGATGACTCCGTGAATCCAAAAAAAACAATTACTGATATGGATTTAGCCTCTGCCTCCATACAACGCATATTTGTCCATCCTAAGCTAGTAATTGGTATTAATACATATTCTGATACAGACAAAGGACCTTTCGTCGTCCAAGTATCCAGAACCGAACCTGACCTCGCGTCAGGACTATCCATCCGTCCCGTTAAATTCGGTCAATTTCTTTTTAAGCATAAAATTGAAAATATTAAACCTGATGGAGTCAAACGCATTGGTAGAAACAAAATATCAGTAGAGTTTAGCTCGGCTACAGATGCAAATAATTTCTTAGGCAACGAAATCCTCTCCAGGAGTAAATATTCAGCTCTCATTCCATCATATAACATTTCCCGTATGGGAATTGTTAGAAATATTCCTGTAGACTTCTCCATGGACGAATTTGTGGAGAGTCTTAATTTACCTAATGGTTGTGGCATTGTACTAAAGGCTCGTCGCCTCAGCAAAAAAATTTTTAATAATGGTGAAATTTCTTGGTCGCCTACTCAAACTGTAGTTCTTACATTTCAGGGGCAAATCCTACCAGAAAGAATTTTCTCATTTCATACTTCTCTCCCTGTTGAAATCTACCAGTATCCAACAATTCAGTGCATGAATTGCTGCCGCTTTGGACATGTCAAAAATCAATGTAGATCCTCTCCCAGATGCTTCAAATGCTCCCAACCCCATGATGGTAACTCATGCGATTTTCCGGAAAATGAAGCCACATGTTTGCTTTGCTTGGGTCATCATTTTGCTAACAATAGATCTTGCCCTGAACATATCAGGCAAGTATCTATAAAAAAAACTATGGCTGAGAAAGGTATCTCATACGAGGAAGCTCAGCAACTGTACCCTAGAAACTCCAAAAAACAATTCTCTGAAGTATTATCTTCCTCTTCCAAAAATATTAATTCCCAACCGCCCAACTCAAGCCCAATGATCCCATCACAAATATCCACCTCCCAATCCTACAAGAAAACTACATTCTCTAATCCCCGTCCCAAAGCCCCTTTGAGTAAATCCTATGATAAATCTTTACATCAATCCATCATTTCTGATGTGCCCTCCACCCAATCAAATGGGTGTGCTTTGTCAAACTCTTCCTCCTCTTCACCACAGGCAAATCAACTTGAGAGTCTTCTTAATCTAGTAGTACAGTTAATCATAAATTTTGTTACACAATACAACTCTTCTATACCGTCCAACGTTGCCACTACACTTTCTTCCCTATCTTCACTTGTAAGTCATTATGGACCCAGTAACAACAATAATTCAGTGGAATAGCCAAAGTCTACGTCCCAAAAAACATGAAATCATACATTTTATCTCCAAATTTAGGCCTTTAGCCTTGGCCATTTCAGAGACTTGGTTGGTACCAGGATCGAGATTTAGAGTCTCTGGTTATACCTGTCTTCGTGACGACAGATCGGATGGTTATGCAGGATGTGCAATGCTTATAAAACGCTCTGTATCCTTCACTAAAATTTCTCTTCCTCCTTTTAGCGCTAACATGAACATAATAGCAGCTAAAGTAGAAAATATTTCCGTCATCGCAATTTATATCCCTCGTCCTAACGTATCATTAATTCGAGATATCCGTAATATTATTTCCTCTTTTCCTCCTTCGTTCATCCTTATGGGTGATTTTAACGCTCATCACATGTCTTGGGGTAGCAGACATAATGATGGTTTTGGTTGTTCGCTTTTTGACATGTGTGATGAAATGAACCTTTGCATTTTAAATAATGGTTCACCTACACGTAGAGTACTCCCAAAATTCTAGAAGCGCTGTAGATCTTACTGTCTGCTCCGCTAACATTTCTTCACTCGTATCTTGGTCTATTCTTTCCTCTACCCATGGCAGCGATCACTTCCCTATTGTCCTTAATATCTCAAATAGAGTAATCCCTTGTACTACTTTTTGTCCCACTCTAAAATATAGGGTTTCCAGTGCAGATTGGGAATCCTACTCGGCCTGTCTTGATGATTCTTTAGATAATCTCCCAATGCTTAATTATGACAATGTCCTTTCATCATATTCGAATTATTTAAATGCTATTATTTCTAGCGCTAACAAGCATATTCCTAAAAAAAGCAATCATAATTTTAAGATATCTACTCCTTGGTGGGATTCCGAATGCTCTTCGGCCATTCGAGAGAGAAAAGAGGCCGAACATATGTATAATTCAGCTATGACCATCAGTAATTTTATTTACTATCGACATAAAGCTGCCAAAGCAAAAAAAATATTAATGTCTAAAAAGAAACTTGGATGGCGCGGATTTTGTGAAGCATTATCGCCTAGGACGCCGTCTACTTTGGTGTGGCAGCAAATTAGGCGTTATAGAGGTTCTTTTAACATCGAAAATATCCAATCCAATGATCCATCATCTTGGCTTAATGCATTTGCTAGTAAATTAGCGCCTCCTACAGTTCCTTGTTTAGACTCCTTGCCTACTTTGCTAATTCCTTTTTCTCCTTCCTCTTTCTTAGATAATTCTTTTACCCTTAATGAGCTTAATTTGGCTCTGGAGGGACTCTCTGACTCTTCTCCTGGTTTAGATAATATTCCTTATTCCTTCCTTGTTAGATCTTCAGAAAAGAACAAACAATATTTCTTAAATCTAATAAATCTAATATATAATTCCCAGGAACTTCCGAAATCATGGAAAACTCAATTAATTATTCCTATTCTGAAACCAGGGAAAAATCCATCTGATCCCAATAGTCGAAGACCAATCGCATTATCTTCCGTTTTGTTAAAAATTTTAGAACACATGATTAAACACCGCTTGGAGTGGTATCTTGAAAACCATAATTTTATATCGGATTCTCAGTTCGGCTTTCGAAAGGATATGAGCACTATGGACAGTCTTGGAATTCTTACCACCGAAATTTACACTGCTCATCTCAAAAATGAATACCTAGTTGGGGTTTTCCTGGATATTGCGTCTGCTTATGATAATGTTTTGCTTCCAGTCCTCAGGAATAAGCTTATTCAGCTGAGGATTCCTGCCAAGCTGGCATATTTCATTTGCAATCTTCTAATGGAACGTAGTATCGTCATAAAAACCCAAGATTCGTTATCGGATCCTAGGATTGTGTGGAAGGGCTTACCTCAAGGATCTGTCCTTAGTCCCATTTTATATAATGTTTATACCCGAGATCTTGATCAAGTCGTTAAACAGTATTGCTCTATCCTTCAATACGCAGATGATCTTGCGCTCTACATCTCTTCAGTGGATCCAAATCATGCATCTATTCTCCTTAATGGCGCTTTGTCTTCCCTTGACTCTTGGATGAGTAATCATGGTCTTTCACTTTCTCCCTCAAAATCTTGTACAGTAGTGTTTACTAGGCGTAGAATAACTCCTTTAGTTAACATTTTTGTGAAAAGAGAATTAATTCCCCAAGAATGTAAAGTAAAATTTCTAGGGGTCTGGTTGGAATCTAGAATGACAGGTGCATCACACTGTGAATATTTATTTTCTAAATGCAGTAAAAATATCAATATACTTAGATCTTTGTCTGGTGTTTGGTGGGGTTCCCATCCTTTCACCCAAAAAATTCTGTATAATGCTATCATCCGTAGTAATTTAGATTATGGCTCTTTTCTTTTGGACCCTGGTAACAAGGGAGCTTTGGATAAGCTTTCAAAAATACAATCTAGTTGCCTACGCTTAATATTGGGAGCAATGAAATCCTCTCCTATCAATGCAATGCAGGTAGAATGTGTGGAACCGCCTCTTTATTTGCGCAGACAATTGATTTCAGACAAATTTATGTTTAAATTGTCTCAAAATTCTCAACACCCTCTCCTTGCAAAACTCAATTCTCTGTTTCATATTGTAGAAAGAAAAGGCTACAATTCAATATTTGATTTACCCTGTTTACTTCGTAGCTACATAAAACTCTCCCGCCTGACAGACCCTATTCTCCAATTTCCCTTCAGCCTTTTTTTTTCTTTACCTTACAATGCTCTGGCCTTCCAACCTAGAGTATTTTTAGAATTTGGAATTCATAAGGACACTGTAGGTGCTGATAAAATTCTTAAACAAAAAATATCTTCAGAATTCCCAAATTGGTTATTAATTTATACTGACGCCTCCAAGCTATCAAAAGGCAGTTTAGTCGGGGTTGCAGTGTGGGTTCCAGCCTCCAGGATTATTTTGAGCTATAAATGTCCTTCCGTAACTACTGTCTTTGCGGGTGAAGCTATCGCAATCTTGGAAGCCATTCATTTTGTTATATCACATAAATTAAATAAAGTCATCATCTTGTCAGACTCTAAAAGCTGTCTTCAGTCTATTGCTTCGAACTCTTTTAAAGCAAAATCTAGATTTCCAGTAATCCTCAAAATCAAAGAGTGTCTTTTTAACTGCCACCAAATTGGTCTTAATGTAGTTTTAGCCTGGATACCTGGTCACTCTGGTATCTTAGGCAATGACACAGCCGACTCTTGTGCAAAACAAGCCATTAATATTGGCACTCTTGAACATTTCCAAATAATTCCTCATGATTTATGTTCAAATGTGAAGGATCGGATGATGGAAGCATGGAGTAAGGAGTGGGAAATTTCCAAAAATAAAAAGGGAAAATTCTATGGCGCCGTTCAACCAGAAATCCCATCAAAGCCTTGGTTTTTTAAGTTTCAGCGTCTGGACAAAATCTCCTCCTCAATATTATGCCGGATGCGATTAAATCACTCCTGCACTCCAGTTCACTTAGCCAAAATTAGAATTCGTGATCACTCCCTCTGCGAATGTGGATTTGATGAAGGGGATCTAGATCATATATTTTTTAACTGCCCTAATTTGCGACTTTCTTTATATGAAATTCTACCTCCAGAAATTCCTTGTCCCACCTGCATGAAAACGCTCATTACCCTCACTTCTTCTTCATTTATAAATATTTTGGATAAATGTATCAAGATTAATGGTATCAAAATTTAAATTAACAATAATAATAATATAATTATATTTTGCATGCTTTTTTTTTTTGATAATAATTCTATCCTCGTATAATTCCTAAACTTCTATGTTTCTATCAATCATATTGTTATTTATGTCGAAAATGCGTTTGTCTCTTTGTGTTGCATAAGTCATCTTGGTTAATATCTTCCACAATATTCCTTTTAATTTTTCGGTTGTTACACTTGACACTGGCAGAATTGCGGGGTGGTATTATCGCAAAAGCCATAAAAATAAGAACTGAACAGTGGGTTAGTCTGTGAACTGAACTGAACTGACCCTAAGTTATGAGTTGAGACTGGAGATTGTACGATTTTTTTAGTCGAATCAAATTTCAAAGTAAGTATAGATTGATGGGGGCAAATGTGCTTATTTTTACATAAGTATTTGATTATCACTATATTATTACAATTAAAATACTAATTCATCAACTACACTCAAATATGCACTTTTTAATGTTAGTCACACATTTTAAAGCAGTGTCCTGTTGTTGTTTATATACCCGTCCTTATTGCACATAAGACATTTGCCTATCTTTGTCCTGTTGTCATTACACCGCCCATAAAATTACTGGACGTCCAATTCATTAAGTTGTTTTAGAACAATTTTATTTACTGAAAATTGCATTTATATTGTAAAAAATGTCGACTCCGCCCAGAGAGACAATACAGAAACAGATCCAACAGGACTGGGCGAACCGAGAGTACATAGAAGTAATCACGGGCAGTATAAAGAAGATTACGGATTTCCTCAATTCTTTCGGTTTGTGATTCATTTACACTGCTATCTGCTATACATATTTCCTAACAAATCATTTTTGAGGGCCGCTAGGCGCTATACCAACTTTTCATAGTTTCAATTAAATAATATTACCAAGTTATAGAATTCTGATTTAGAGTACGTCCATCACAACACTGGATTCTAACAGTATAAAATAAATTAAGTTTTCAAGATTACTTTCAGTACTATATACATTTTCCACATATCAGTTAAGCAGTGCTATTAACATTTTAGCGTTTTGAATTCTATCACATCATAAAATGGCATTATATCATAAAAGAATGTTGCTGTTGCAATATGCAGCATGTAATATGTTTGAGTGACATCTGGTTTTCTTATTGCTATACATGAATGCATAGTTTTTTCAAGATAGGAGGTAATTCCATATAAAATACTGTTGTATTATTTCCAGATATGTCATGCAGATCCCGACTCGCAACCTTAAATGAGAAACTAACATCCTTGGAAAGGAAAATTGATTACCTGGAGGCATGTGTAAGTAATCATTTCTATTCTAATTTTCTACATATAGATTTGGGTATGCAAAGAAACTAAATATAATCTAATTTTGTTTTTGGAACTTATTGATTAGGAGAGATATGAATAATAAAGAAACTAAGTTATTTGTAAAGATTACTTCTCAAAACATAAAATTATTATATCTTTATTCATGTGGATGCACAATTTCCAAACAGATTTCTTCAGGCCCACCTGTTAAATGAAGGAAGTTCGTACATTCCCAGTAGGAACATGGTATGAACCATATACCACATTTCTTTTTTCAGGTGACCAAAGGAGAAACGCTGACATAGAACTGAAAGGGATTGATAGAATAGCATTCCATAAACTATTTCCACGCTTATTTTGGTTAAGGGATAGACACATAACTGTTTCCTTGTTATGTTTTTAGATATAAGGCACAATTAAATGAAAAAGCATTAATTGCAGATTTTGAATATCTTAGTAAAAATGTCTAGCTGCCAATGATAAATATAATTAATGCATGATATTGAGTTATTGAGATTCACATTGGTTAAAAAATAATATGAGAAGTTGAAGATGTTCTATGTTTTAATTTTACTAAAGTGGAAGTATCATTTGGTCAAATTAATCAGGCAATGCAAACAATAGTTAAATAATGTTTTTAGGTAGGCGTGTGTTTATGCATGTAATTTTTTTTACACCTTTATGTCAAATGTTTGTGAAATAGATTACGTATTGATGTACTGTTAACTCAAGTAAAACACAGGTATAGAGCTGTTCATTCAAATTACTGGTATAAAAAAATTGATGAAACTTTTTTGATGAGACTGCAGGAGTTCGTTTTAGTTTTACGTGTTTTTATATCAGCAAAGAGCTTTTAATGAGATCATGGATTTGCAAAACTTTTATTTCTAATTATTACAATGGATGTGTTGAAATGTAGAGAAACATAATATATTTATTTCTCATAATTTAATTTTTATACATTTATATTATGATGTATGCATAGCTATAGATGTTTATTGTACAGTAAATAAATAATAGTATTCTGTAATGACTGTGTATTTTGATTATATTATTTTTTACAACTCAATGAGTAAAGCTTTCCCGTTGCATTTTGTGCCATTTTCCTTCAATGGAACCATTAATTATTATTTACAGTGATGCTGATTAGTGGCTTATTAAAAAATTTGATAATTCAACATTTTCAAAATTATAATCGCTCTAACATAACAGCTATTCCTTGGCCAAGTCCACAATTGGAGGTAACTATACCTCTCTTCAAACTGCGACGTCTGGAACAAAAGAAACTATAAGAATTGTATATACATAAATTACTACTAAGCTAGAATATTTGTTCGAGTGGGACAGGCCGCCCAGGGCGCTGTACGCCTAGGTTTATTGGTTTTCCCATAGTTTGAGAATTGGAAAGAAAAGCGATGTTGTGTAGTTATCTCGCCCAGGGACAGTCCTAAACCACAACTGAGTCTATTTATATTATCCATGTCTCCATGTAATAAGACCGCCTGTAAATGACAGAAATGATGTATTTCCCAGTCCTTTCACAGATACAGATGTCATCTAACAACAGCCAGACTATGAATATTTTCCGGTCATCGTCTTTACTCACCCGAGCTCGTAAATCATATGCGTGGCCATTCTCGCGCCGGTAGCCGCGACTGGATGTCCAACAGCTAAGGCTCCACCGTTTACATTCACTCTATCCAGATCTACCTTCAACTCTTTAATCACAGCCAATACTTCTGAGGCAAACGTTTCATTGATCTGAAAGTATAAATTCGATGTTACGGGCATAAAATTTGTGAAATTAAATAGAGTAGATAAATCATTAATCGCGTACCATAATCACCTAGTTTTTTATTTTCAAAGTAAAACAGAAATAGAATAAGTAGATAGGTACCCAATTGTAGAGCATCGTCATCACTTCATCAGGCTTAAAGTTATAACTGGGATATTAAATAAAATTTGAAACACACAACGGATAGGAAAGGTAAGGATTTGTCCTTACCTCGTACAAGTCAACTTCATCGGTCACTAATTTATTAGCATCTAGTAGTTTTTTAACTGCTGCTACAGGTCCCATAGCAATATCTTGGGGATCAGCACCTACGCACGCCCAGCCAGCGACCCTCGCTAACGGTTCAAGGCTGTGCTGATTCACTGCTTCTTCACTTGCTAGTACTAACGCTGCCGCGCCGTCCGCTGGTGACTGAAAATTGGCATGAGACTTATTTAAAAACAAGCCTTAAAAAGTAACTTAAGGTATTTAGTAAAATGTAATATAGATGTCACTGCTTTACTTATTCTTGTTTAATTCCAGATTTACCGATATAGTTTGATGAAAATAAAAATATTGTATTATACATATAATTATTGATGGAAATATTTATAACTACTAGTAATACTCGTATACTTACAGCAGAATTACCAAGTGTTATTATATCATTATCTACCAGATCTGGTAGCCGATTCAGATCTTCAGCAGTAGTCTCGGTTTGAACTGGTTCGTCTTTATCCACAACGACTTCTTTTCTCTTAATATTTAGCTTGACAGAAGTTATCTCATTTGAAAACACATTCGAGTTGTTAGCTACAATAAATCAGCTGTTATTACAATTTTTCAAAATAAGTACATGACAGTCACTCTCAATCGTACATATAATTTCAGTTATTTTGGCTATTAAATCTCAGGGTGGAAATACTTTTATCAGCAGATGAATACGTAGGTACAGTTATGTAACTTGTGGTGTTCCCTGACCTTTATGTGTTAACTTGGTGTCCCTATGTGTCCTTAAAACTCCCTAAGATTAACATAAGCCCACAAATATACGAGGCCTCGAAGGATCGTTAATTGATAGGTAATATAGACAGCAACTAGAATTTATCAATAACTTGGTGAAGGATTACTATAGTTACCATTCTTCCATCTCAAAAGGGACTCAGCAGTATATTCATCGACCTCTTTCCTTCCAATTCCCCTTCTTTTTGCCGTCTCCTCTGCAATTTTCTGCATAGTCGAGCCTGTAAAACTATCTGGGAATATATTCTTAATATGATCTTCTAGCTGATACGAAGCACCAAGGGCGGTTCCAAAACGGACATTTCTGACTAGAAGTGGCAATGTAGACATTACTTCTGTTCCTCCTGCTAGGCATATGTGTGATGTGCCTACTTGCATGTCCTGAAAATGGATTTTCAATGATTCGTTTTAAAATATGCGTGCCGCTGAAAATGATAAATCAATTAGGTCATATTTAACAGAAACATGTTTTTCGAAACAACTTTTTTCGTGTAGTTGCTGACGAATATTCCTGTGGTATAGGTATTTGTTACAGTATGTAACAGAAACCTGTGCTGGTAAGAATTTAAGTAAGAAGTATAGAAGCTACTTACCACAGCGCTAGTAATAATGGCCTGCAGTCCACTACCACAAGCTTTGTTCACTCCCAGCGCCGGTCTGTCGATAGGAACTCCAGAGTATATTCCACAATAGCGAGGAGTTTTCCCGCCATCGCATTGACTAAGCTAAAACCGATGACGTTCAAACTTTAATGTATGTACTTTTGAAATATTTAATCGGTTTTGCTATATTACTCCCAAAAACACTACAATATACGATCTGCCACTAAACTAGTACCTAATAGATCGGACAATTGCAGGAATATCCTACAAATCTCTACATAGTTCCTAATTTTGGAAAGGTTAATAAAAAATTAAACGTACATAATTTACGTTGCCAACAACAGTTTGATCCACAAAGTTAGGATCTACATTTGCGAAGGCTATCGCATCTTTTGCCGCCGCTGCGAACGCATGGCACGCTTGCCATTCTCGAAACTGGCCACCGTAACTGCAGAAAGGCGTTCGTTTCGCCCCCACTATGTAAATACCTGAAATTAACATAAGCCACATGAAATTATTAAGCAAACGCGGGCTAGAAGAATTTTAGGGTCTAATCGGGTCAGGATTGGGAAATAAGAACTAAGTTTCACGTGGGCTAAATAAAAATTTCGAACCGCCTAACCTGGTCATACAATAAGATCCTTAAAAAAATATCTCCTTCAGTTATATTAGTCTTAATGATTTCGATTACCAACTATAATACATTTAAGTTAAAGAAATCGTCATAAAGCTTACAAAAGCGTACCCCCTGGGCCACAAGGCCATGGGCGATCGACCCCATCGCCCGCGCCTTATGCCGCCTCTGTATATCTAGGTACCTACATCTAAAGCCTTGTCTAGAAATATAAAATGCTGTAAATTTACAATGATAACAGGTATGATACGAGTACAAACATCACTTAACCACAATCATTTAATAAAACGGGGCCCCATTCATAAGTAAGTACCTAATTAAAATATTATGTTGAACGCGATTCTACATTGTTATGACACAACCTACCATAACATAACCTAAATTATTTTGCCTGTTAGGTTTTTTATAATTATTGTGCATTTATAATATTTTAATAATCCTTTATTTATTTCATATTTAATACCTATTTTTAGAGCAAAATTTAATTTTACATTACATACTTAATTATTTATTTGTTTTACAATTGCAATCCTCAAGAGAATCCATACAAAAACATCTAACTCAGCCGTAAACATTTGTTACAAAAATAACAATTTCGGAGTTACGTCATGTCACGTTATTCCATTTGCATAAACAAAACATTCCATCACGATAAATACATACAAAACACCGGCCTAACTACATGCAAAGCTTTATTTATAATTCATTACAGATAGCACACACATACTACACAACAGTACACAAGATATAAGTATTATGTAGTTATTTATCAAATATCAACCGACCTTTGGACGATAACGCCATGGCTCCAAATTCCAGTGTGAAATACAAGCGGAATAAAAGCGTGTTTCGCTCTAAAACTGTTGTCGCGAACTGCTTGAGATATCTTGTTTTATCTGTGTTGATATTGAACTGTTTTGTTGGTGCATATTTAATATGTTTACTCTATTTGTAGACAAGGATTTGAGCATAGCTTTGACAGAAATATTTTACTTACTTTACTTTTAAATTATCAGAAGTAACATCGTATTAGTAAAAGAGCTCTACTCGCTAGCGGGGCTCCAGCTCATTTAGTGGCATTTCTGAGCATCACTTAAATTTCAATAAGTCTTCGTTATGCGCAGTTCAGACTAGAGCAGCAACCTTTTTCATTATTTTTAGCTTTTTAGCTTTTTAGCAACAAACAATAAAAAACAAGGGACCTCTCGTTTAATTGCAGTGCGGTTACATCCGTCACTCAGCTATACCCTAGTAACTGGTTGTTTAAGGCGCCGGCTGTAAAACGAGATGTCATAGGTTCGACCCCTAAACTCGACAAATGTTTATTGTATCTGGTTGTAGGGAAGTGAGATCAAAATGTCACTTGTAATTTTGAATACCCCGGAAACGTGACTTGCATCTTAATGTTAGTAAGGACTAAGGAGTGTCCACTCTCTCTCTACATTATAGGTTGAAGGTATCAAAGTAAAACAGCATTAATTTGTATAAAAATGTATTTCACAAGTACCTAATTAATTCATTGGATCCATTGAATAAATAACAACATGGTTCTCCATATAGAGTATCAAATTTAGTTTTGTTTCAGACGTCTTTCATATCAATAGTTAAACAGCCTCAAGAAGAAGGGCGATACCCTGACCACCGCCGATACATGCTGACCCGATGGCCCTCTTCAAACCGCGGCGTCTGGAACCAATAATAAATAAATGTAGACACAACAGGCACATACATAGCCTGATCACACTGTAAGATGTAAGTCTTGTATCGCGGGTATCTGCAACTACGAGACACTGGTCTCACAGACACGCAGAGCCGAAGCAAATGTTAGTGGATCACACAAAGATTTGTCTCAGTGCCGAAATCGAAACCGTGGCCTGTCATTTTGCACTGGACATCTTAGCCCACAGCGCTTCGTAATAGTTTTGTCTTTCGGTTATGTGATTAAAATTATTTTAGCATGGAGCCAATCCACAGGTTGGATTAGATCTTATTTTGTATCCTTTATATAATACATACTTAAGCTCATAAGCCAAGTGAGTTGTGATCCTAGCTCCCGACGCTCCCACGGGATGTCCCATTGCAATGGCTCCACCATTCACGTTCAGTTTGGCCTGATCTAGACCCAGCTCTTTGACACATGCCAACGTCTGGGCAGAGAAGGCTTCGTTGATCTGTAAAATGAAAATGATTATTATCATCTTCAAACCATTACGTCATAAACTCTTCACACATTTTATATACAGAATTTTGTATGCAGTTCGATCCTTTGGCATATAGGTACTAGATACATTTCATTTAGTTTTTTATTTACTTAATTAAAACTTGCTTAAGTTAATAGGAATTCCTAATCAAATAAGTAGTAAAAGTGATTTATAGCGCAGTGCATTCACCTCAACTAAATCCACATCGTCAAGCTTAAGTCCAGTGACAGAGAGTAGATTCTGGATGGCGGGGACTGGTCCGATGCCCATAATGCTGGGGTCCACTCCCACGAACGACCAGGCGACCAGCCTTGCTAGGGGCGACAGCTTGTGTTGAGCCACTGCTTCCTCGCTTGCTAACACAAGTGCGCCGGCACCATCGTTCACTCCCTGAAAATTACAATATTTTTTTGTTTTTAAAAACATAATTAATGGTCTTTTTATTAGTAACATGTGCAATATTGTCCGACCAGATGTCACGCATGTGTTTTAAAGTCACTGTCGGATTAAACCAGCACGATAACTGTGGCACATTTATCCATACGCTTATACTTTGATCGTTCTATAAACAGTTCTTAAGTTTAAATGAGAAAAAGACTTGAATTTTTTTAATTTACGGCACCTGACGATTTTCCATTTCAGCACATGGTACTCTCGCTTATAGAATATAATAACTGGGTGAAAAACATCATAGGTAGGTACATAAATCCATAAAACAGGAAAAAGTTAATATAGGAAATACTCACAGAAGAATTACCAGCGGTGACCACTCCGCCTTTCCGGAACAGCGCGGGCAGTTTGCTGAGGGAGTCGGTGTTGGTGTCGGGGCGAGGGTGCTCGTCTTTGTCCAGCACCACCTCCTGTTTCCTCACCTTCACTGTGACTGGCGCTATCTCAGCCTTAAACACGCCGCTGTCGTGGGCTGAGAATATTCGCAAATGGAAAGAAAAATTTGTAGGTACTAGGATTTTCCCAAATATTCCAATTTTCTCTGAAGCTCGACATATTATAGGGTAACTAGCTGTTGCAAGTAAGCTGTTGATACATTAGCAGAACATAGTAATTTAGCGAGGCATGATACTAGACATGTTAGCGACGACTCAAAGGAGAAAAGGAAAACTAAGCAATTGCGCAATTATACCTCAAAGTTACTATATGATAACCATCTTTTGCCTGTGAATACTCTATCGGGATTACAACGCTCTTACCATCGGGTTAATTGGAGTCACGTTACAAAAAATAAAAAAAAACTGTCTCGATATCCACTAACCTGCTTTCCACCTTTGCTGTGACTGCAAAGCGAACTGATCCACTTCCCCCCTCTTCAAATCATATTTCTCCGCCAAGTTCTCAGCAGTCTGAGGCATGGTGAAGTTGCAGTAGCTGTCCAAGGAGCCAGCAGTCAGGGAATCTTCAAAAGGAATATTTACTCCCAGAGGAACACCGAAACGGGCATTCCTTACGACAAAAGGTACTGCTGACATGTTCTCGGTGCCCCCGGCGAGTGAGATTTGAGCTGATCCGGTCATTATATCCTAATAAACGGAAGATAAGTATCAAGTTTAAAGTAAGTAAGGATGATGGCATTTATTTATAATGTCAGTCTTTGTGAGAACGGATCGTAATTATATTGTTACAAATGCATTAAAGTCCATTCTTTTAAGAAAAATCTAAGCATATTAGACAAAAAGAAAACACGTAAAAACGAATCATTAAATCTACCAAGACGCTAGTTTAAGAATTAAATCATTATTTTATGTCTTTTGTATTTGTAGGCTAGATAAGATTTTAGATCAATTTTAACGTCCCAACTCACTTGCGCACTGTTGACAACGGCTTGGAAGCCCGAACCGCAGAGCCTGTTGATGCCAAGCGCCGGCTTGTCCTGAGGAATACCGGCTTTCAAGGCGGCGTGACGAGGAGACAGCCCGCCGTCTGATGTTCCACTGATCTGAAATGGATTGACACTTATTCTTAAGACATATTTTGTACCTACGTTATTGAAGGGTTTGGGCTTTTTGTAGCCACGAGGGCCTTGTGTGGTCTAGTGTGTAGTTGATTGTAAATAAATAAATAAACCCAACAGTCATATATATAGTTACATAGTCCTGACCCCATACCAAGATCGAATATTGTGTCGTCGGTATCAGACACTACGAGAGACTTTTCGGTCTCGCAAACCGACCCAGACCCTAAAGAAATATTTATGGGCGACACAAATGTTTGTCAAAGCTCAAAGCTCGAACCCGCGACCTCTTGTTTCACAGCCGTCTAACCAACTGCATCACGGAGGCTGTCATTACTTTCACATATTTTTGTAACTCTTGTAGAAAACAAAGTAAAGTTTTTACGATAACTAATCATGTTAAAATATACCTACGAACTCTTTCTAAGCAGACCAATATTTCTCATTTTGATTATAACTCTGTATCTTTCTAAGTACATACATACATACATACATAAACTCACGCCTTTATCCCCGAAGGGTAGGCAGAGGCGCCACCAGAACACCCACATTTCGCCTTGCATGTCCCGTCCCATGATGTGATAGGGGGCGAGCCTATCGCTATATCGGGCACAAATTCCTTACTCCGGGCTGATAATGAATAGAATAATCCAATATCACTTTGCCCGACCCGGGATTCGAACCCGAGACCTCCGCTTTGTAACCGTACTGTAATACAACTACGCCACCGAGGCAGTTATGTTCTAAAGACATAAATTAAAAAAAAATCTCGTATTCAACACTTACACTGTACACTTGGCCAATATTAGTAGTGTCGATCAGTTCTGGAGCCACATTCCCTGCTTTGAAGGCGTCTTTGGCAGCTACTGCAAGGAGGTCAGAAGGATGGAGGTCCTTCAGTAGACCTCCCATCTTGCCAAACGGCGTGCGTTTGGCCGCCACTATGAAGATACCTGGACATGGATTCCTCAATCAGATTTCTAGAGAAATTACAATGACATGCTTGCAACTGTCGTTAAGTAATTTTTTATGCCAGGCAAGGCCCGTTTTAAGGCAACATGATACATTCTTACATTTTAAATTGGTGTAAGATTATCAATGCTTTAGCCTGGAATGCTAAATAACTCTAGTTAAATAGTAAAAAAGGAATATAATTATCTAGATATAAATTAAATTACCAACTAAACTCAAGTGAATTTCCGAATAGCTTGACCTTGGATTAATGTTAAAATGGATACAGAAGTTTAACTTGTACCTACTTGTTGAATATAAAATACGAAGCCAATTTATAATCATAATTAGACGTGAGAAAAAGTGAATAAATAAATAAAAAGTTTTACGGTTTGGATGTAGCTACTGTTTAGTATTTTTTAGGCTTCGTTAATCGATCTCATTAAAATATGTTTTTGTTGCATCGGCCTGGATACAAACCAACGTTACGATGGTGTAAATCCCGAAGTAATGAACACAAGAGTGTCGTGTTTCGGATTTAGCTAGTGTCCATACAAATTTAGGAATTATTGTGTGAAAGTATACTCCACTGCATGCACTGTTTTCAATTTCCTTGCTTTCCATAACAAATGCAATTAGCTGACGATGAAACAATGGTTAGTTTTGATGTCCAGTCACTTTTTACAAGCTTAGGTACCAGACCGCATCAAAATTGTCATATGAGAAGTTACCAGAGAATGACATGCCACTAGAATATGCAGAATTACTCAAACATTGTCTCACATCTGTTTACATGTACAAATGGGGAAGTGAGGAAGTTAAAAAATGTAAAAAATTTACCAAATCGCGATAAAATCCGTAAAAACTAGTTTTATTTTAATTGTAAAAAGTAATACTTAAGTGAAGATGAAACATAAATTCAATAAATATAAAATAAAATAAAAAACAATTTGACTCTGTATTACTCAGTTTTGCAAATTAGTAAAAGGAATTAAACGAAACTGCATGTAAATGAAATTTTATAAGAAAATTTGTTCTCAACAGATTTCATGTAAAAAATCGATTATTATAATTGAACTAAAATATCGGGAATACAATTAAATAGGAAATTTCAGAGACATAAATTGTATTTTTATATGTTTTGTTCCGTTAATTGCAAGAGACGGTACATTACTAAATGAATAGATAAATTAGTTATTATCGTCTTATCCTTATCCTATTCCTTCGTCGATCTAAAGCCTTAAACTAAATATTTACTTTATCGAGAACTTCTATTACAACTAAATCTAGACAGCATTGTAACTGGATCTTCGGCAATCTCACTCATTGAGCATTAAGACGGTGGTGACTGCCTACTGTTATCCCGGTTGAACCGACCCAATTTAACTGTAGTTTTAAGAACTTACAGCATGATCATGAGGTTTGGCTCTACTACTTAAGTACATTTTTATAAATATGTAGATATCAAGTATTAAATACCTAGGTATTCATTAAGTACTGAAATTAATAACTGGTATTGTTGTATGAAGTAAGGAATACGATGTCTTCAAATTAACATCTGAACACTAACAACTTAATTTGTTAGCAATATTGCTATGTTCGAAAATGATAAAACCGTATAAAGCGAAAGTAGTATATAAAAAAACAAGATCCCTGCCTCCCACTCATGTCATTATAGTCGATATAGACGGCTGTAGGCAACTACCTCAATAAACTGTTTTATAATAAGCGCTTAAAGTATGCAAAAGTAACTTTTAAAACTAAATTCTAATTGGACAATCGAGATTTACTTCACAAACCACTTCTTTCAACATCAAATACATTTTTTCAGTCTTGTTAACCAAGAATGACAAAGGTTTAACGACCAACTATTTAACGACTTTTGGGCATTACAGCGGTGTCTATTGATAAATTCACTTTTAAATAATACCTTTATTGATAGCGACCGCCATGTTTTCACTAAACACGTTCGTTGCCGAGCCAGCGCGCGCGTCACTAACTTAGCATCAAGTGCTTAAACAGTAGACTGATAACTGGTTCGTATTTATTTATATGTAGCGTTGGGGGCACTGACCCATGAGTATGAATGATTTTCTTATAATTTCCTAGATTTTTTTATGTATTTTGGCCTAATGGTATATCCACACCGCTGTTATTTTTTGGTGAGCAACATTATGCAACACGACAATATTATGTAACTGTCAATAACTTGTTATTATTTGCTGAATGTTTCTAATCGCGTCCATGCCGCCAATAACAGAAAATAACATAGAGTAACAAAATATTTAAAGAAGAAAGATACGATTAGATATAGACTAATATATGAAATCAGTATCACCTTACTCCCATTAAAAAGGGGCCTCTCAATCCGTCTCTGGCTGATAATATAAACAAAATAGGTATGTGTTATGTTATATCATACGTATGTGTTATCTGTGTTCATGTGAGGTGTTAATGCAGATAAAAATATTGTCGAATTGCCAATAACTTCTACTTATAAAATATGATACATTCTCCTGATGTACTTTGGAAATTGGAATTACAGTCCAAAGATTGTTTTATAATTTATATTTGCTGATAATTTTTAAATTTACAATCATCTTTTTATTGCAGGCTGCGGTAGTCAATTATGATATGATAATGATGATAGTGATTCGCATTGTTCAATTATTCTCGTTCTGTTCCATCACAAATCCATGGGCGAGGACTTTCTGAGCCGCAGCTTCATGATCTTGTTCATTCAGTCCGAATCAAGAGGTGCTGTAATTTAAATTCAATAGTATTTTTCTTTGTATGTGACTGATAGGGGTATTTATTTATTTATTTATTTGCTCTAAGTATGTTCCACTTTTCTATAATCCTGAGTCCTTCCGCCATAACATGAAGAAGTCATTGGGCAAATCAGAGGTCGGAGTAACTTTTAGTTTCATTATTTAGTCATGAGAAAAATTATAAGACAATGCTGTTTATAATTTAATTTCATATCAAATATTTAAAAAATATTACGCAGTATTTCATTTTAATATGTAATTTCTTAAATGTTCTTTGATTTTTCCTCTGGTTTTATGCTGTAGCTATACATTTTCTATTAGAATTGCGATCCCTTGGCCGCCGGCAACGCAGACGGCAGCCACACCTCTCTTCAGATTTTTACGTCTGAAACAAAGGAAAACTATTAATTGGTCGTTAATATTTAAAAAAAACATATTTTTCAGTTGTAAATATTGTAATGATTTTATGACGTGATGAATTAAGTAGTCAAAAATAGCACACTTATTTTTTTTTGTATCTACCTATTATGTTAGTTCCATTCGATATCTAATCGCATGTATCTAGCGATAGAGTTGATTAGTCTCTGTACAAAATTTATATCAGCTAAGCGACGACTTGTTATAATATGTATTTAGTTATTTAACGCAGAGACTTCCTCTCTCTCTCTTCAGCCACAGGGAGTCCACTGCTGAACATAGGCCTCCCCCATGGATCATAGCCCTGTTGGAAGCGGCTTGCATCCATCGACTTCCTTGTGTCCGACGCTTCACTTGCTTACGACTTCCTAATTAGAATGTGTAACGTAAGGTTCAATAACATTTCTTTCAATTGCATAGAGTCGGTAAACTAGGTAATAAATACACCCAACAGTCTAACACTAACAACTATCCTGACCCCACACTTATCGAGTCTTAAGTCGTGAGTATCAGAAACTACGGTCTCATAAATACCCAGACCGAAACAAATATTTTTGATTCACATAAATGTTTGTCGAGGTGCGGGGATCGAACACGTGCAATCTCACTTCACAATCACTATTAATTCAGCTCACCTAAGTTCATGAGTAATATGTGACATGAGCCGAGCGCCGGACGCCCCAGACGGATGGCCCATGGCGATGGCTCCTCCATTGAGGTTCAATTTGCTATCCTCCACGCGCAACTCCTTGGCGCACACCACTGCTGTAGCTGCGTTGGTTTCGTGAAGCTATAAATGATCGCTGTGTTTATAACTGGAAACTCTGGCTCCGCCCTATGGCATCGGAAATTGTAAATCAAAATCAGAAAACAAGTGTTATGAAATTTGAATTCCACTGCCCTGGGCTTTTGTGCTGTACTAAGGACTATAGGTACAACTATTTATTGTTTTAGAGGTCAGTAACCCCTAAACAGGCAAATTCTTACAGACATAGAATTCAATTAAAAGTATGTTCATTAACATATTCGTAGCAATGAAATGACATCGTGCAAATAAAGCTTATTGCCAAATTACAAAATACCGATTCATAAGAAGCATGGGGATAAGATTAATAGCTTCATTTTACTGTTTAAAAGGATATAATTTATTGCCTCAAACAGATCTATATCTTCAGTTCCTAATCGTGCTGTATCCAGAAGTCTCCTGGTTGCTACCGCGGGTCCTATCCCCATGATAGTAGGGTCTACTCCGACGCGACACCAGCCTGCTATCCGAGACAAGGGTTTTAGACTATGTTGTCTCACAGCGTCTTCATTTGCCAGGATTAAGGCTCCAGCACCGTCGTTTATACCCTGAAATTTAATTAAAAAATAGCCGTCTTATTAATCTAGCAGAGACTCACACACATAACCCTGTAATTGTAACTTCAGCGAGCTCAGAATAGCAGTACATATTAGCACGCAGTCAAATGATACCATTCGCATTGAAGCTCGGCGTTTTAGAGGGTAAATTGGCTTTTATATAGCGAAACTCCACAGTCAGTAAAATAAAATTTAGATGGATGTCGAAAACTAATATAATTGTCAATGTCCTCCTTGAAACAAAGCAGGCAGTTGGAATCGAAATTAAAATCTCTAAAGAAATGTTTGATTGAGAGGAGAACCAACATGTTAGACTTAACTCCATGTCAATAGTAAAGTCGAAAACATAAATCAAGCTAATTAATCTCTCTTACACAACAATTTCCTGGAGTTAGTAAATTATCTTTAGTCAGAGGAGGCAGATTTCTCAATTTGTCTAAAGTTATGTCGGGCCGTGGATATTCATCTTCTTTAAGCAATATCTCTTTTCCTTTCACAGTACCAACAACCGATACCAATTCTGCATCAAAATATCCATTGTCGTGAGCTGAAAAACATAAACTTATTATAAACATACAGGTAAGATTTTTAAAGTAATTAACTACGTCGGTGTTTTATTTTATTTCTTCTGTATTCGTTCCATTGTAGAAATTGCATACTTACTTTTAATAAAAATGAAGGAAACATGTAAACAATATGTTACAATTAAAATGTTCGACAAAGTTACAGTTGTCCCTTTGATCTACAATTGAATGCTAGTAAACTGTCATATCATTCTACTTCTAGGATTTATGTTCCGTTAAGGTTAAACAAAATATGCTGGACTGCATCTACCACGAGTTATAACAAGTCAAAAAAATATTTCTCACCAGCTTTCCAATTCCTCTGAGATCTCAAAGCGAACAAATCTAATTCTTTTCTAGTAACCCCGTACTTTTTCGCTAATTTCTCTGAAGTTTCTATCACGCTCATGTTGCAATAGGAGTCAAAGAGACCTGCCACGTTGATGTCTTCAAAGCATATAGTCTTGCCAATTGGAACTTCTATCCGAAGCCCTCTTACTAAGTACGGCAGGCCGGACAAAACTTCCATGCCTCCTGCTAGGGATATTTGCGCTGAACCGAGTAGGATCTCCTGAAAAATTCATCGTACGAGTTATAGATAACTGGTGGTTGGTCTCTCATACGTGACAGGCCGCCTGGGTAGGTACCACCGCAATGTCTATTTCTATCGCCAAACAGCAGCGTAAATGCACTGTTGTGTTCCCGTTTGAAGGATATTGTGGCCATGGACATGTACTGGACATGCCAAACATTGCCTTGCAATTCATGGTATCGTTTGGTTTTGCTAACGTACATGAGCGATCGTATCGCTAACCACCAAGCAAATGGCATGCTAATCTCGCCGCTCATTGCAATAAAAAAAAAAGATTTTTTTTCTATAAATGCCTATGTCCAGCGAATTTGTAAGCGCTAATAATAATGATGTTTAAAATAGTAGAATATTTTAAACACTCAGATACCTGATACATATTATAATCGATTGCACAGTAAAATTCGTGTCATTGTTTGTTAAGAAGAAATTGCTTATATCAACAAATTAACTTAATAAATGTCTCAAAATCATGGACCGTTACTCAAAACATAACATTATAATTGTTACACTATATCGACAGAGGAAACAGTAATAATGCTAGACAAGGCCAACACATTTTAATTAGTCGCCTGTTACTTGTTACTTACGTTACTTTATTGCGACCCCTCGTAGAGGAAACAAATAATTAATCATCAAGGATTTGAAAACAAATAATTTGATTATGTAGAATTACCTGTGTACTCATTACGGCGGCGTTAAGTGCTGATCCTGAAAGCATATTTGTGCTGGCTGTGGGTTTATCTTGTGGTAAACCCGCAGCCAGAGCCGCGTGCCGGGGTGCCATGCCCCCTGGAGATATTGAACTTATCTGTAATAGCACGCATTAATTGAAATTGTTATTCCTATTTCCGTTTGGGTAAGTGTTACTGTTACTGAGACTGAAAAAATAATTTTTAGATCTTTGATCTTTTACTGACTGGTACAGTAAGAATTGGAATTTGGAACTAATAGGTTGAAACTCGAGGCACCATTGATTCTTTAGAGCTACTCGTGGATTGATATTTCAATATTGTGAGGAAACTTGCATGCTTGAAAGTTGCCCAAAGTAACTTATGACAAAGTTGACCCACCGGCCACCGCATGAGTCCATCATGATGAACAGCCACTTAGTTTTCTCGTAGCTGTCAATTACAAAGTCCCGTGCTGAACTATGGGACGTTCCTATACGGGCTAACATAGACTTCTAAACAAGAAGCTGTATTAGAGGAATAAAACGTATCATAACAATATTAACCTGACCAATATTAACGGTGTCAATCAGCTCAGGCGCGACTCCGCCCGCCTTCAGCGCAGCTCTCGCCGCCTCAGCGAACAGCTCTTGAGGCAGCATCTCACGCAGAGCCCCACCTAGCTTGCCGAACGCTGTGCGCTTCCCCGCCACTATGTAGACACCTGGAATTCAAACATATTTTTATCATCTAGGGACTGGACGCAAATTGATGTCAATAGAGATGGAAGAGCTTAGGGAAGGTCTTGCTCAGCAGTGGGATATTTTAGGCTGTTATGATAATATTTAAGCCCATATTTATCCACTGCTATATACACTTAATTGTCACATCATAATTTATATTTTTATGTAGTCTGCCAAAATTCAAAATTCATACTTACATATCTGAGCAGAGTTGGACCTAACAGACATCTATTTTACTGCTGAATTCTAGAATTAAAATCAATTCTAAGCTAGTTTATGTGAAATGGGACACGTTTACCTTTATTCACCACAACAGCCATGTTACAAAATTATTTTTAAAATAATTCTTCTGCAACACACCAGCGGGACGTCCGCTCTTCTTTATTGGATAAAAAGATGTGATCAAAATGTATAGTATGAGTCAGATACACGCGTAAACCGGTTTGGATGTTTCAATTAAGTAGCCACGGTCTAAATGATACCAATATGAGCCGAAAAATAAACAAATCGCCGGTTCCTGTGTCGGTTGGTTCGTCAGCCGACTACATTTATAAAAGGTGACCAATTACATGATAAAACTGGAAAGTTGGAGGATTTCGAAAATTAGCGTTCCTCTCAATCAGTTTATTAACTATTTAAACACATTGCCAATAGATATTACGAAAATGTTGTTAGAACCACCCATTTCATTGGATTTGTTTCTGTACCAAAAGCTAAGGTATAAGGGTAGGCCGAGGTTGAACAACTCGCCGAAGCACCAGAAATCCTCCATGACATCGTAGCAATCTTGCTCAGGGGCCGGAAATATTCAAACCGACATACACTGCCAAAATGTGATAGTGGCCGAGGCAGTTGCGCACATTCTAAAGAGACAAAAATACACTTCTCTCCCTGACTAAGGCTACTTAATCCAACCAAAATGTCGAGGATGAACAAAAAGAGAAAGATAGATGAAAAAAGAAAAGGAACAAAAAAAATAACACACTGGTCACATCCAGGATAATTCTGCACATAATATTCAACGTTTCAATTTAACATTTCAATCTACATAATATTTAACTTAAGGTAAACAACTATTAGTTATGAGGTTATTAACGTGAGTTTGTCACGCGCAGAGATCATCAAACATTAACCTTACGTTTTGACCGGATTGTTTCCGTTTACAACGAGGAGATTAGCATTTGCTTTGATTTAAAAATAGCTGCAGTCTGCGTATAACTTTATTAAAAATTCGTTTTAAGTGAGCATAATATGCATTGATTTAAAATACTTGATAAGCCTCAAATACAGTAGCGGTGAGGTATAGGAATATCAAGTGAGCTGAACCAGAAAATGAATCAGGTAAAAAAATGACCGTTTGCCCTTTAATATGCTAATAATTTATTATTATTGCCATATTTTTAAATAGCTATAAAAACATGCGATAAGACATTGAATCCTGTAATACAATTTTTACAGGTGATCTGATGTGTTGAATAGTACCTATACCTACTTCATTTTATAAGCTTTGAGATCTTAACAGCATACATATACCTATAAAGATTTTTTCAAACCACAAAGCGTCGCTTTACTTGAAGAAGAACCTCGCGGTTCTCAATCTTTATTGCACTGTACATCTCATATACGTCCCTTTGCAGGGCACGAGCCTCTTTTACAATTTAATATAGACTATGTAGGGTACGAACCAATGGGGTTAGGCCATATAATAGACCACCACGTTAGTGCGGGTTGGCGGACTTTAAATAACTACCGTAGAAATTCCTACAAGTCGCTATGGTTTGTAGGTTTTCTCACGATTTTTCCCTACTCCGCTATAGTGCACGTTAATTGAATATCAATACACACTTGACTCCGAAAATTCAGAGGTGTGTCCTGGGATTTGAACCCGCGACTACCGTGAACGTGTTAGCAGTCGCGTCTCATCCGTTACCAACGGGCCAACACACTTCAACACAGTCTGTACATACTGCCATTACCGAAACCCTTTATTTTGTATGTTGTTTTAGTTTAAACAACACAACCCAATTTAAAAGACTACCCATAGTCACAATCTCGTAGCTAATCCGTACTAATCCTCACTATTTTAAATTCGATATAATGTTATATCCGCTCCGGGATATTAGACAAATACGATCTACGCGTGTAATAAAAAGACAGTATGAGGTACGTACTATAGAGATTAATAACGTGAGTAATTAAAAACCACCTTAAAAAATGTAATTCTGCTAATATTTTTAATGCAACAAATAGTCTACGAAAAGTATCAGAATTAACGAAGCATGATTATTATTTTTAAATTGTGTTTTTTTACACCATTTTTTAATTAAAGTGTCTAGTAACACTATTGAAGTACAGAAAAACTAACTATAAATAATAATATTTTATTTCTACACTACAATCAAAGTTGTAGGGGCCTGATTTTTTTCTCGTCCTAATCGGCATTGAAACGCAAGCTATTATAAAATCTGGTATTTGAAGTCTGTTTGGGAAAATGTGAGAGGCATAATTAATGTGTTACTATAGGATAAGGGTTTACTGCATCCACAAAAAGAAAAGTGACAAGTCACCATCGATTTGCAAATATTACATTTCCTCACTCTTTCGCTCCTTCTCTTTTCAGCGCCAAGAAGTCCACTGCCGTATTTACCCTTAGGTACTCCAAGGATTTCCACAGCCGGTGTTGGAAGCGACCCGCAACAGTCAACTTCCTGCAACCATAGGTCGTTTGTCCACCTTGTGTATTATGTATGCTACATTTCATACACCTAATTCCTTATCCCAATAACTATACAATATTTCATTCTTTCCGAGTCCCAAGTCAACTCTCTCTCTATCTTCAGCAACAGGAAGTCCAGTGCTACACATAGGCCATGAATCTCCACATGGACCTGTTAGAAGCGACTTGCATCCAACGACTTCCTGCCACCTTAATAGGTCGACCTTGTGGGCGGGCGTCAGACACTTAAAGTCAACTAACTACTATATCTATATTGTATATTTTATCCGCTCGCAATTCACCCACTAGCCAACGAACGAGGCTTTGATGGCCAATAGTTGGCTTAACCATCACAGAGATGGTGTCTCAAAAAGGCAGGTTGATGACAGGCAGCAGCGTCATCAGCTCGAGAAACTACACCCTGCGGTCGCCTACCCATAGCGTGGTGAGTATTGGCAAAACCTCCAAATTCCAATACTATTTTAGAAATCCTTGATGGTAGCCCATAGGTCGGGGTGGAATCCCAGGGATAACCTTACACACACACACAGAAACATCACGGCTTTTCCCCAGAAGTGATAAGCAAAGGTGTTACCAGGACATCCATGTTTTGCCTTATGTCTTCCGTCCTACGATGTGATAGGGGTCGAGCGTGATAATGCAGGGAAAAATTCAATATCACTTTACACGAGTCGGGATTCAAGCCCGAGACGCTTTCTAATTTTATACTGTAGTTCAACTTCGCCATCGAGGCAATAAACTTTACAGACCAGAGATATAACCAGAGGGACCGAAAGGGGGTATTAAGTTAGTTTCTGCTCGATAAAACAAGACTTATTTCCAGCAAAGGACTTCTTGTGATTGATGATTATGATCATAATTTGAAGTGCGTTCGCCATATTTTTGTTTGGCGAATTTCTTCCTAATTTTCATTTGTAATTATTATATTGTATTCACTAAGCAGTGAGCACTGTTCCACAACGGCAATTTATTACAAGAATCGCAATGTAGTTAAGAGATTATAAAGAGATTGTCTAATAAAAGGTTATTTAATGTCAAGTTCAATAACCTGCAAACTAAAAACTAACGGCCTTATTTAGACAGTTTTTAAAACCTATTTTAGTTACATGTAGAATGTTTTGTCTTCTTCGCTCAAACTGAATTCTAAATTCGTTCGAAGGGGACAAAACATTCGATAACTAAAATAGGTTTTAAATCTGTCTATGAATAAAGCCATTGATGTTAATGGGCGGCATTAAAGTTAATCGGATTTAGAATTCAGTTTGCTAGCGGTAAGTTTTCGTAGCAGCCATCTTAAACGATGGTAGCGAAGCCGTCATTCACTTTCAATTCTCTACTGCCCATTTGGTATATAATTTACCTAGAAAATCAAATTCCTTATGTAGCCGTGTCGATTTTGTATAGGTATATCGTAAAAGTGATATTGGGTTTTTCTATTCATTATCAGCCTGGAGTCAGGAATTTGTGCCCGATATGGCGATAGGCTCGCCCCCTATCACATCATGGGACGGAACATACAAGGCGAAATGTGGGTGTCCTAGTGGCGCCTCTGCCTACCCCTTCTGGGATAAAGGCGTGAGTTTATGTATGTATGTATGTATATCGTAAAAGGTAAGCCAAAAAAAGGGTTATTTATGTCGATATCTAGGTACTTAACAAATAAAAAAGAGATATATAAATGTTTGTATATAGTTTATTGTTAACAACCATAAATACCTTTACAAAAATATTGCTTCATGTATATCGTTAAACAAAATTATTAATTTGTAAATCATAGCCTTACAATATATTCATTTGGAGATTAACGCATTTGCTTCCATTTAGTTTCATTTGATTTGTGCCTCTTAATTTCACATATAACACCATACATTTAAAAATAAATTATGACTATCGAATATTTTTTTTTTTTTTATTTACTTAAAACTAATTTAATAGGCCCATACTTGGGTCATGTAATATTAACATAAAAATACTTTTAATTGCAATATTATTTATGTAACTAATGTATGAGGCAGGATATTAAAATACACAATACAATCCCACCGTAGGATTCTGCATATCCCATACTTGGCCCCAGTTGGAGCAAATATTTGGGTGTGGCACAAACATTTGTTCGGTTGAGAATGGTTTAGACAGCTTCGATCATGACGGCGATGCCTTGTCCGCCGCCGATGCACGCTGAGCCGATACCGCGCTTCAGGCCGCGGCGTCTAGGGAGGAAACAGTGATATAATATACCATCAACACACAACATTTACTAAGACGTAGGCTAGATGTCGCAGAGGTGCATTGTGGCGCGGCTGAAATGCAACATTCACATTACAAGGACTGGACAGACGACACTTCGATCAAATTATACAAAAACAGCGATACAGGTACCGCTATTTTTGTTTCTATTTCTGTCACTTCTACGCAAACCCACCATTCTCCCTCTCGCTCTAATAAGAAACGTAGTATTGGTCATCCAACTAAAAGTTGGACAAACAAAATCTAAGATTTCCTTTAGCCAGTGATTTTATTCCTCTGTATCTCTTTGTCTTTCACTCCTCAGCCACAGGAAATACACAGCTGAACATCTGCCTCCTCCATTTTCATAGTCTGTTGGAATTCACCTTCTTCAAGCGACATCTTATAATCCTTTTTAAATCCAATAGGAAAAGCCCGATGACTGTATGTATAAATAGCTTACTGCACTCGAAATTAATACCTAGAGACACGAGAAACAAATATAGCTTACTTGAGCTCATGCACCAGGTGTGCAGTGATGCGGGATCCCGAGGCTCCGAGAGGATGTCCCAGGGCGGTGGCGCCGCCGTTCACGTTGAGCTTCTCCACATCCAGCTTCAAAGCCTTGACACAAGACAGCGTCTGCGCTACGAATGCTTCGTTGATCTGGAATGCAGATGGTCGTTATTCTACGTACTGATCAGATATTTGGTGGAAGATTTGAATGTCCATCAGTAAAAGGTAACAACAGAGACACAAGTGTAGTGTGTTTATGAGTCCTATATGCTAGTCCTATAATATCATTGAACGTACATATTAAGTAAATGATCAATACTTACAGCGTCTTCTAAATCTGGAAAAAAATAATCGTAACCTCTTTGAAAAAATGTAGAGGTAAAAAATAAACATTTTGTACCCAATATCAGGATATAAATGGCTTTAAATTTTAACATGACCCTCCTCCTTGCAAAAGACTACAATCTCTGAACAGTGCCTATGTCTGATCTAGAATTAGCTTCTGCATTAAAAAATAATCACTATTCTCACCTCAACAAGGTCAACGTCATTAAGGGTCATCTTGGTGACCTTGAGCAGGTTCTCGATGGCGGGTACGGGTCCGATGCCCATGATGCTGGGGTCCACTCCCACGTAAGACCAGCCCACTAGCCTGGCTAGCGGCTTCAGACCCTTGGCTGCCTCTTCGCTGGCCAGGACAAGAGCTCCAGCTCCATCGCTGATACCCTGAGGAAGAAGGGATTATTTTCTTTATACAGGGTATATCAAGACCGCGACCGAAAACGAAGCCAGGTGGTAGTTTTAGCGGCTACAGACACAATGCAACTAAAAATTTTGCAAAATAAGCGACGGTTTTTTTTTACAATTTTTTAAAAATCATCGTTTTTGAGGGGTAAAAGCCTAGTTTTTGCAAAAACAGTAATTTAAACCCTTACGTACCATTGCGTGTTTAAAAATTAAGCGATGTACGTCATTATTTTAGAAAAACTATGTTTAATCACTCAAATACGACGACATGTAAAAAATAACAAAAAAAAAATTGACGATTTTTTTTGGAAAATTTCTACTTGTATTGTGTTTGATATCACTAATACTACCTCCTGGCTTCGTTTTCGGTCGCGGTCTTGATATACCCTGTATACTGGCATGAAAAAGTCACGCCTGATGTTAAGCGCCGTTGAGTGATACGTTTGTCTCTCAATGGTAGATTATGTCTGTCCGATTTAATAGATAAATATACCCAATAGTCACATACCTTACCCCACACTAAGATCGAGTCTTGTGTCGCGGGTATCAGGAACCACGAGAGACTTTTCGGTCTCATTATTGTGGCTCATACAAACATTTGTCTTAGTGCGGGGATCGAACACGAGGCCTCTCGTTTCACAGCCGGCGACTAACTAACTACACCAAGGAAGGTGTAAAGTATGAATGATGTTGTTGTCCCATTAAGCAACAATATACTGGAAAATTTCGAAGGTCTCAAAAACTTACCGACGCGCTGCCGGCAGTGACAAGTCCCTCCTTCTTGAACACTGGGGGGAGCTTCTTCAGGCCCTCGAGCGTGGTCTGTGGGCGAGGGTGCTCGTCTACCTCCACTGTCACCTGCTTCTTCTTGATGGTCAGGGTCACAGGTTCGATCTCGGCCTTGAAGACGCCAGCGTCGTTGGCTGTATCAAGGAAAATAGTGTTTGTCTTCTAACATATTACTTTCAATTGAGGGTATTATGAATGAAGCAAAATTAGAACATCTATGAATGAATAGTTTACGTATGATAACTGCTGATATTAATACTCTTTTATCTATTTTTAACCAGCACAGATCTTTGTAGGATTTTGGTGCTTATAACTTTATCATGCCAGTCTACGAATCGGTGGTGCTCCCTAAAAATGTAAAAGCCAATTTGGCATAACAGTGTAATAATTTTACCTTTTAACTACACAGAAGCCATATCCTTTAAAGGCATTTTATTATCCCACACAACTGGCAAAATTACCACAAAATATCTAGTTTAATAAGATGTCACTCACCAGTCTTCCATCTCTGTTGTGACCTCAGGGCGAAGTTGTCTACTTCATCCCTGGTGATCCCGAACTGCGCTCCCAGCTTCTCCGCGGTCATGCCCATGGGAAGACCGCAGTAGGAGTCCGAGAGACCAGCCCATAAGGTGTCCTCGAAGACATAGCTACTACCGAGTGCTGTGCCGAAACGAACGTTCCTTACAGCGAAGGGGGCTTGAGACATGTTCTCTACACCACCTGCTACGGAGATCTTGGCTGCTCCGGTCAGGATGTCCTGTGAAGGATCATGATATTTAAGATATAAGATCGATGAGACAAGCAAGTCGATCGGCTGATAGTAAAAAAATATAAAATCGCCGGTTAATATATCGTTGGCATGTTCAAAAGAAAATGAAAATATGAATAGAAAAATTTAAGAAATCAATATAGCCTACCAATTTAAAGACTATCGTAAAAAAAAGAAAATTTACATAACTTGATAATGAACTGAACGTTGAACGTAAGCCACTTCCAACAGAAGCCCTGAATATATTTGTAGAACATTTTAGCTATTGGCAATCCAAAGCTGATGACGGTAACGTCTAATATTCTAGTATTGCTCTGGACATCAAGTTCCATGAAGCAAATCTTAATCTTACCTGCGCACTGTTAACGATAGACTGGAACCCTGATCCACATAGCCTGTTGATGCCGAGTACTGGCTTCTCCTGCGGGATGCCGGCCTTGAGCGCCGCGTGGCGTGGCGTATAGATTCCGTCCGTTTGGGAAGCCTGCCAAACAAATGTCAAAGTAGAGCATGTTGGCTAGGTCAAGAATCAACAGAAATTTTCCATAGTTGAAAGTGAAATCTAAAAACACATTTTGTAAACACTGTTCTGTATGATTGTGGTTAGATAAGTATATTTGTGTTATCTATAATTTGTTTTTTATAATTTTTGTTTCTATACCTAAATCTTATTACAGCTGGTCTGCCTTTTGTTTCCACCTCTATGATTTTCATGTACGTATCTGTCTTCTTGTCGACAATTGTCTAATTTTCAACTCACCGAGATAACCTGTCCGACGACCATAGAGTCGACCTGCTGGGGCGAAACCCCGGCCTCCTTTAGCGCACCCACGGTGGCGATCGTCTGCAGCTCGGTCGCGGACGTGTTGCGGAACACGCCACCGAATGTGCCGAATGGTGTGCGCTTTGCGCCCACGATGAATACACCTGGGAGAGACAATGAATTTTTGAAACAAATAAACATTAAAGAACTTAATAGTTACACACATAGTCCTAACAACTCAACCCACAAGATAAATCTGTTCATCCCAAGGTTGACAAGAAGAAATCGCTCAATGCGATATTGTCACCCAATGTACCATTTTAATTTGTATTCGTTAATTCCTATGTAACTTGATATGGACAATAAAAAGTATAAATATAAAATATATAAATCCTATGTCGTGGTTATCAGTAACTACCAGACTTATTAGTCTCACAACTGCCAGAATCGAAATCATTTTTTATTAGACACTCGCTTTGGTCCCAGTCCTGGCATAGAACTCACGGCCTCTTGATTCACAGCCGGCTCTCAACTAACAGAGGCATTGAGGCTGCATAAAGAATCTTAGTAGGTAAGATTTAAAGCTATTTCATATATTCAAGCAACCACTCATATTAATAATACATATTTCGTATTGTGATTATTAGTATATCCAGGACGTTTCGGCTTATCGAAATGTGTAAGGACCACGAAAATACACGGCGCCAAGGAAGTCTAACATTATAAATGAAAATTTACGTTGGACGCTTGCTCTTTTACCTAATTAATGCTACAAAATATTCTCAATTAATTAAATCTTAACGAGTTTTAGACGAAATTCCGTCATCTTGATCTTAACTTTTATTATTTATTTACACACTTTCACAGCAAAACAAGTTCTTAAATAAAATATTCTGATAAAAGATAACGCAATCTGAATGAACACGTGTGTCGTATACCTATTGAACTTTAGAATTATGAATGGACTCTTGCAGGTGTAATTCAGTAGGATATAATAATATATTAACAAAATAACAATCTTATCGTTTACATTTATCACAATTTACACTCTCTTTGTGGACTTTGTACTGTTTTTGTGGATGACGCCAAACTTCTTTGGGTGGGGCAAAGTCGAGAATAAATTTTATGTGTTTTTCAACTATCTGTTTTTGTGTTTAAAATAGAATTTTAAGGAGACCATTATACAGTTGATACATCACAGGTTATTAAATATATGGGTTGGATAAAAATTCATCTATCAAATTATTGAGTTATGGACTACGGCGGACGGCCTCACGCTTATCAGGCATTAGGCGTTATTGGTTTCATTGATTATGATTTCGTTTGTTCTGTAAGTTACATTAAACTATTAACTATTTTTATTTTAAAAAAATGCCTACTAAAAATTGTTGGTATCGTTTCAGTAGCTGATTTAGAACGTACTTTCGGCTTTTGCATTTAAATGTGTTTAAGCTTGTATATGAGGCATGCACTGATGTGCCATGGATTTCAAGAACAGGAAATTTGTTTCGTGCATTGTTTTTTATAAGAAAATCATGATTTGATAATTTCTTGATAGAGTTGACGGTAAGAACGCATCCGGTTGATAAATTATAGGGTAGACCTTTTTCGGACCACATAAAAATTAGATTGTGTAAATTATAATTGAGATGTACCTAATAGCAGGTAGAACATGTTTTAATGTTAATTTAACGCAATGACAAATCACTTAATGGTTGACTAAGTAATAAGCTAGTGTAAGAACACGTAAAATAGTAAGTTTTTATCGTGGATTTCGGAAATTACTTGAGACATTATTATCTCACTACACCTAGACTTAACAGGTACCCATATTTGGACCCACGCAATAAATGGTCTCAACGCTGTCATGGAAGCCGTGGCTCTTCATTTCATAGCCGGCATCCAAGCTACTCCACGGGGGCTGTCAAGATCCATGACATAAAAAAAGAAAGTAAGTATCTTAAAAGATAAAAAAGCACCTAACTTGAATACATTTGAAATTCAAGGTCCGTTAATAATTATTCTGAAATATTGAAGGAGTTTTTACTTTGTACTTTTTATGTTAATTTTATTTGTTTGGACCAACCATTGCAACATTCATTTTTTCCCATTACAATTAACGATCCATTGTTATCTTTTACTTAATTCTAATGATCTTTAAGATACCTCTGTCGAGGTGAAATAGAATCATAGTTGCAGACATAAACCTACAACTACCGAAATGATTTAGTGAATTCAACCTGTCATGGGACGTCTTAATACTATTTCAAGTTATTTTGTGCATGCTTCATGACTGATGTCTATGTTTTATGAGTAATTATTTTTACGACTACAAGACATTCGCCTGAACTGTCTAGTGGCAGCAGTGTCGTAGCTAGGAAGCGTCGAAACGGGCCAAAGCCCACGCCCTCACTGCCCTTGTAAGGCCTTAGTTGCCACTTTAGAGATAGCATGTACGAGTTAAACCGAGAAAAATAACTAAAATAAAAATACATGCATGCATAATCATCACGCCTGTATCCCTTAGGGGTAGGCAGAGAGTATGGATCGCCAATTTGCTCGATCCTGACATATAACTTTCGCTTCATCCACTTTCATCAATCTCTTCATGCATTCTCGTCGGTTCAGGTTACTTTTGAGGGTATCACCGATTTCGACGGTGTAGGTTCGATGAGGTCGATCCCTACCGACTCTTCCATCCGCACTCGCCTTGTGTGTTTGCTTGGTTTGGCTTCTTTCATCCATCCTCTCTTCAAGATCTTTAGTTGTAATTTTTGCCCGGCATAGCGGCTTGCTACCTCTCACGTTTAAAATAGAAATAATCTCGGCAAACTGCGGGAGGCAGTTATGTCACCTCCGCTATACCCTTCAAGAATATAAGCGTTTAATTTATGTATATTATATGTTTATTATGTATGCAATGCAGTTAATGTCCCGTAGATAACATAGTGACTAAACTTGTTTTTAGAATGGCAGACAAAGGTATATTTTTAACAAGTATTTAACAAGTGTAATTAATGTATTCAATGGGTAATTAAATGACTGCTATGATAGACTGCAGACAAACTATACTTAATATTTTATATTGAGTATAAACATCTTTAAACCTCAACCGGTTTTAATCCAAGTGAGACAAGTTATTGGTTTTGAGATATTAAATATGAATGTTTGTGTTATGACGAGTTTGCATTATATAGGCCCAATTACACGGGGAGAGTTTCTCGCGTCAAACATACGATTATCGTAAGGATATAAAAAAGTTGCTTCTTGTAAACAGTTGTCAGAACACGATAATCTATAGCGGTTATGTCATGCGGTAATCACATACGATTCTCGCTGCGAGAATCTCTTAACGTGTAAATGGTGCTTTATCAAGTTTCTGCCTAAGTTGTATAAATTCTGAATAATATAAATATCAATATTGCCCCGACCAGTTTATTGAAATTAATAGGTATGTTCAACGACAGTTATGATCAACATTCCTAAATAGTAAATTATACCTTCGTTTCGAAATTAATTTATCGATACTAAAATGTAAATGTGCAAAAGTGCATGTCAAATTCTATTTTATCATATATTTGATCGAAGATTTTATCATATTATATTTTGATACATGATGTATGGAATGCGAATTTCGTATATTTAAATATAGATATGTTTGTATAATATTTTAGACCTTCAGTTTGAACACCATAGCATGTATTTAGCACAAGAAAAAATATACTGTTGAGTTGTTATGAGGCATCTGTTACAGGACTTTAATACTTTTAGGGTAAGTACAATAATTCCATGATTTACATAACAAAAATTTTAAATTACTGTTAAAGTCTGGTATTTCCTATACATTTGTGGTGGTACTCATAAGTCATTATAGCTTTATAAAACCGTTAGTGCGGGTTGGCGGACTTACCCGCACTAGGCCAGCGTGGTGGACTATATGGCCTAACCACTCTCAGTCGATTCCCTCGATTGTAGAGTAGGCCCGTGCCCTGCAGTGGGACGTATATGGGCTGATATAGATATAGAAAACCGTTAGAGGTTTGTCGAATTCGTTGTTCGACATACATAAAGCGCACATTATCCTTTCATCTGCTATGTGGCTTGAAATTAATCGATTATGTAGATTGAGTAGAAGCCGCACTCAAACAATGTAATTTTGAAAGTGCACTGCGATTTCCACTTACCTTTAAAATTAGAAGGCAGCATAACATAAAATAAAATTACGTCACATGAAATGTAAAATAATGTGTCTTATAATTTGAGACCTGATATCAAGCCTTTAGGGTATTCAACAAAATGTCTAAGTTTGACTAACTAGACCAAGGTACGGTAAGGTACAATACACGGATTAAAATTTCACGTGAGGTATGAGATATTTAATTGTTAGAACTCATTTAACAGTCGTACGGGTAATGTGAAAGTAGGGGCGCATTCTATTGTACGAATAAAAAAAAAGTTTAACTTCCTGTTTATAATTTCTTTATGGAATCAATATTCAATACTATGTACTCAAACATAGCAAGCTCACTCTATGCAGTAGAATTTTGCTTTTAATATTATGCCCAAAATATTTAACTTCGGCCGGACCTGGTGTAGGCTATTACGACAATATTAATGACTTTAATAAATATTGACTACAACATAATATTAGGCCGTATACTCTTGCTCTCCCCAACATTTAACAAACGTGTATCAGTCACACTTTGGATAGGTGACGACTGTCGAATTGAATAAAAAATCGCAAGAATTACTTATACAGTGTTGTTAAATAGCGAAAACAACATGTTTTCTGCAATACTAAGTAACTACAGTCTGCACTATTATTGTGTGCACATTATCAGGTGCATTGGTTATAAATGTAATACTTTTCATTTATTTTTTTCTTCAAACACCCGTATTTTCGAATATATTGCGTGATTTAAAAAAAATCCCGAATTCGGACTTTGATTCCGGAGCCAAGGTCACTGAACTCTCATAAGCGTAAGTCATAACTGTACCTAATTGAAAAATTAACTTGAACTGCAATCTTTAAACATTAATTTGAACATAGCAGCAGTGGGAAGATATACATTTAGATAAACTTATAACATATGCGATAAATTCGGAATTTGAACCCCACTGATATGACAAATGTCGGTAAACACAGATAAATTATAGTATGAATTTCACTATCGCGTTAGCCATTAATCAAAGAACTACTCACCTTTCACAGCGGCCGACATTTTATTATTTACTTATAATTATTGTATTTCTTCAAAAAATATGTTCCACTCAACAAACAAAGTTTGCAAGTGTGAACCACAGTGTGAACCACTAGAACGTAGCGTGCGACCACAGATCACTATACTAGTAATACGTGCGACAACTCGCCAACGTAAATTGGAAAAGTGAATGATTTACGAATGATAAGATCTATTAATTGAATGACTTATGACTGGAATATTTCTAGGGATACCCAGTGTAAAATTATAACCTACTATTGGGAGAATCACGTGAAAATCACTAGTTGTATCTAATGTACCTAGGCTTGTTTTCTATATATGAGGCCATTGTGTCTTTCATTTCTAGTCTAGATATTAATTTGAATTAGGTTAAAATTCAATATCACTAGCATTTTACGAAATGTATTTGTCCCTGGAAACTCAAAAATATTTAGTTTAGTTAAAAATGAAAGGTAGTACTTGGCATTAACATTTATTATGTTACCCAAATAAAACATGACACTAACACAAACGAAAAAATAACATATTAAGTAATATACTTTTCTACTTTGTCAAATATGTTATATGTATACGAGTAGCGCATACTTTTAAATCTGTTGATGGATTTAAATTCACCCTTAAATTAAATCTTATTTTAACACAAGTAACATAGAGAAAATAATGACTACATAACAAGAACAATGAACAGTTTTTTTTACAATGATCATCTGTTTTTTGGTAGAAAATTTAAATAATTGGCAACATATAGTAGAATTTTTGCAACAACGGCGAGCTGCAATTTCTGTATTATCTTAAGAAATGCTTATGCAATGAGCGATGGTAGGCCTGTAAGTGGTCAACTGAAGAAGTTTGTGTTCCGCGGCAAATCATCCACTAACGGAGACACACGAGGTGAATATCTAGAGATTGTGATACCCGAGTTGCTATCGGCCGGCTATTCGTTTTACACGTGGCCATCTGCGCCACTCTTGGCTTGGTATTTGTGGACGCAGAGACGGAATCTGCGAGGACTCCGAGTGCTTGAACTCGGGTGTGGGACTGGCCTGCCAGGTATCCTAGCTGCGAAGTGTGGCGCGCGGGTCACTCTCACAGACAGTGTAGCTCTACCGCGCTCACTTAGACACTTAGCAGCGTGCTGTGAGGCCAACGGCCTGGTTCCTAACCGAGACGTGAAGATAATAGGCCTCGCGTGGGGTCTTCTTTTAGCTGACGTGCATAACCTTCGCCCAGTAGACTTGCTGCTCGCGTCAGACTGTTTTTACGAGCCGACACAGTTCGAAGAGATCTTATCGACGGTTGCTTATTTACTGGACGGTACTGACGCGCGATTTTTGTGTTCTTACCAGGAGCGCAGTGCTGACTGGTCAATTGAAGCTCTGCTGAAGAAGTGGGGACTGAAAGGCGCTCTGCTGGACTTGGATTCCTTAAGCGAGAGCTCCGGAGTCGACTACAAGGCTCTGATCGGTGAACGGTCTTTGCATTTGTTGGAGATAGTTGCTGCATAGGTTATGGCAAGCGCAGCAAAGGCCGCACGCCTGTATGTAGGCAACCTGCCTTGGACAGTGGGCCACCGTCAACTGAGAGAATACTTCTCTCAATTTGGACCAGTACAAAGTGCTAGAGTAGTTTTTGACCGATCCACTGGTCTCAGTAAAGGATATGGATTTATTGAGTTTGTGAGTCCATCAGCTGCCGCTGACGCTACCAACAAGCAATTACATACACTTGAAGGCTTGAATTTGACCGTACAAGTGCAAAATAATTAGTTACTCTGTAGTTAGCTTTTATAATGGCAGAAGCTCTTCCAGAATACCCTGATTCGGACTTCTCTGATGAGGAGCAGACACCACTTGATGCATCTTTCAACAAAGCATCAAATCATGTCAGGAAAATAACAAATAAACTCAATAACAATCAACTTCTTGAGCTCTATGGGCTTTTCAAACAAGGCACTGAAGGAAAATGCAACACTCCAAAGCCTGGTTGGCTGGATGGCAGAGGGCGCAGAAAATGGGATGCTTGGAGAGCCCTGGAAGACATGCCTTGTGATGTAGCAAAGGAAAAATACATCCTGTTAGTGCAGAAATTTGACCCAGAATGGTCTGAGTTGTCCGATAATGCTGCTGGATCTTCTGAACTTTGGGTTGCAGTGTCATCATTAAGACATTCTCCAGAACCAGACTTGATTCACAGTGAACTAACATTATTAGATGCTGCTAGAGAAAACTGCAGTGAAAGAGTAACAGAACTATTACATAAGAATCCTAATCTTCGACATGAAAAAGATGAGGATGGCCTCACGGCTTTACACTGGGCAGCTGATAGGAATGCTACTAATGCATTAACAGCAGCTTTAGAAGGAGGGTGTGAAGTTGATGCCGTGGATGAGACAGGACAAACTGCCCTTCACTATGCTGCATCATGTGGGCATGTGGAAGCCACCAGCATCCTCATCAAAGCTGGAGCCTCCATACTAAAAGATGAGGATGACTGCACTCCCCTAGATTTGGCCAGTGATGAAGAAGTAAAGAAAATTCTGGAAGGTGCTATGTAGCATTTCTTGGTTTAGTTAGAATTAAAGATATATTAGTATTGAAATAAATGTTTATTACAACACTTGTATAGTACAAAATTTACAAACTAACATAAACACAAACTTACAATACTAAACAATTTAAATTCTCAGTTGCTATACACAGACGGCATAGTTCCTATAAAATGAATATTTTACTAAAGTAAAAATCATAAATAATATAATGTAATACAATCAGAAATTGTATTCATATACTTTCCTTATGAATAATTAAGAAAATATTTACAGGGATTCATCCATTTTTAGTCAAATTCTTGTTTGATGTTGGTTACAAAATACAATTTTATTACAAAATGACTTAGAAGTTAGAACTTGATGCATATTCAAGGAAATATTCTTAATTTGTTAAGAAAATTCATAGACATAATTTTCCAACATTGAGAAGACCTATAGAGTATGATGGCGGAGTAAAATATTGATTAGCTATAAACTTCAAAAACATAATTTGCTATTACTCCCATCGAAACAAGCATTTTTACAATAAGGCAGTATTATTATATCCTCATTTATAACTTAGTATTTCAATAGAGTATTTGTCAAATCGATATTTATAAACCCTGTGGTTATACATATTTCGCGTAGTATTTTTAACAACACATTAACCTCAGGAAGTAGTGATTTGATATGACAATTTATTTTTGTGTTGAATAGCACATTTATCCAGGAAGACCATAGGCTGGGCCAAAGGCATCACGCTATGACCAATCGGAGCGAACCATTAATGAAAAACGGTTCCCCTGTCAAAAAGGGGCCGGGCCGGTCCGCTAGTTTCTGACAAAGGAACGAGTAGCTCTAAGAATTTGCTTACAGGTTAATATACCCACAAAACTTGGAAACTGGAATACTTTACGAAGATGTCTCACATATGAGAGGCCACCTGTGAAGGTGCCACCGAAATGTCTTTCTCCTGTGTTCCGGTTTGAAGGACATTGTAGCCAGAGTAACTACTGCACATAATGACACTTAACATCTTACGTCTCAGGATGGCGTGCGCAGTGGAATGCCAAGCAATGCTAAAATTCCTGGTGTTGTTTGGTTTTCTACTTTCCGTTACCGGTCGTATGTATCGCTTACCATCAGGCGAATGGCATGCTCGTCTCGCCATTCAAAGCATTAAAAATCGTGGCTGGATTCCTAGACTTTGAAAGAATGCCAAAATGGAGATAAGCTATTTTTTATTGGATCTGTAACATTATCAATTTAATAGAAAATATATTCTGTTGTAAGCTCAAAGCTGTAGAAGACTCGTAAAATATCCTTGAAATAATGTATCATATTTTTGTCAACTACCCTATGAAATACAATTAATTTATATCACAATATACTTATATTAAGACGGGACGCTCCATTTATATTTTTGTATAATCTTAACTAGCAACGTGCTTTCGTCAGGTAGAGGCCTGCCAAACATTTTTCTTAAAGTTTAATAGAGTATTTTTGAGGACTGTATCCCCGCGGTGGTTCTTAAGACATGCGCCCTTGTATTTTATGTGAACAACCATCTCTCCTCAGGACCAATTGAATTCAATATGCGTGGAAGGTTGCTGCTATCCACCCGACCCTTTAAAGGTTGATCGGTTGGACACTTCCCAACTATATAACAGTATTCAAATCCATAGTCTCCAAAGTCTTGAAGCTGATAAATCCTCAGCTCCTGAGATACCTCAAGAGCTCCCATCTGATTAGCAATCTTCAGTAGGGTTTCGGCTGGTGATCTCAAGTACTTCACGCTCCGCTAAGCGGAATTTATAGACTAAGCTGCCAGATTATAGAATCCCCAATGAGCACTGCTTAAATAGAAATACTAATTCTAATATAAAAATATATGTTACATAAGTTTGACGTAATCCTCTTTCGAAGCCACAAGAAATCCACTGCAGAATATTGCGCAAGATTTCCACACGCACAAATTGTTATGAGCAATTGCTCAATATGATCATTGCTGTGTATAAACATTCACTACACTTGCTCATATTCATTGCTAGTCTTTTTAAAATGGACCTAGCAATTGAAATAAACTGTTTTCTCCGAAGCACTAATGTCCAATAACAGCGACTAAATAGAGCGTTACGTTACAATATCCCGACAGTGGCGAGACGTCCATACTATCCGATTCCCACCGGCTTCTCTTTACGGAACCTTGCTACCGACTTCTGTTTCACGGACATTGACTTCCTGTAGGCAGATCCTCCTCCCCACTGCCGGGCAGGACCTGGGCTAGGTCCTGGAGAGTGTCCTGATGCTAGTTCTCCTTCACGTCCTTGTGCGCGGTGGCGTCCCCGGAGTCCAGTTGTTTGAGCAGGCGGAACAGCGCGGCCGCTTCCCGTATCCTACTGAACTCCACGCAGAATGCCTCTACTTCTATGAACAACTCCTGGAGAGCGAATTACATAGTCAACAATGTCCCGGACAATTATATAAATAAATTAACCAAAAAAATATTTAGATAAGTGTACCTGAATTAAGATTCACACAATACCATATGGTTCACAGCCCATAAGGCACATATTGTCACTAGATCAATGAAGCCATAAAATTCGTTAATGACTATAAAACTACTCTATTCATGAAGTCGCAAACTCTACGTAAAAGGTTTTCGTCTTTAGTGCCCCATCCTTTACTATTTTACGGCTGCGTTTCCACTAAATCACATCTATTGAATTACCCCTAGATCTATGTAATTGGAAAATTTCTCCACTCGGTATCTGCCTCGGCCCTCGATGGAAATGCAGCCTAAAAGAATGCCACGCAGAAGGTGATACAGACCTTGACGTTGATGATCTTGTTCCTGATGAGCGACTGCAGGAAGACGCAGACGAGGCGCACGAGGCGGTTCTGCATGTAGCGGTCGCGGATGGTCTCGCACGTCGAGATGCAGTTGCTGATGTACAGGTGCACGAACTCCACGGGCAAGTCTACTGATGTTGTCAGTCTGTGGGGTCAAAACACAGGGGAGTCAAACTGGTAGATCAAATATCTTTCACGAATATCTCAAGTTTGCTTTTACTGAAGTAACCATCAAGTGGTTTGTCATTATTATGATGCTAGCTTAAAGTATCCCACTGCTTGGACAAGCCCTCCCTTACGTTCTTCAAAATATCTATGGAGAGCAATTTTCGTCCAGTCTCTGTTAAATCTATCATACTCTCAAATTAGCAGCATTTAGTGTCGAAGCTCAGTGCAGATTCAGAAAAAATAAAAATGTTTGGATTTGCAAAAAATCTTACAATTTAGAAGTCATACATACGAGTACATAAACTCTCGCCTTTATCCCAGAAGGGGTAGGCAGAGACGCTACCAGGACACCCACATTTCGCCTTGTATGTTCCGTCCCATGAGACGAGCTACGTATGACCTGTTTACCTGTTGACGACCTCCATGGAGTGCAGCGACATCTCCATGTTGACCAGCACGCTGAAGTACTCGGTGATGTGCTGCGAGTGGATCAGCTTCAGCAACACCGATATGGCCACCATGGGGTTGTTCTCCACCAGGTCTGGCAGCTGAACATGGAATGAAAGTATTTCACGAGAAATTTGGCATATGTATCATGTTATTAGGTTTTATTTAAATTAGTTTATCTTTCTGCCATGTTGAAGGTAATTTCGTCAAGTTTTTATTACCTATAACAAAATTTTACCTTTAAAAAAGTTCGTGACTTCTGTTTGATCTTACTGTCAATAAGATACATACATAAACTGATGCCTGTATCTGCCGTGTGTATCAGAGTCATTTACTAAGAAGTCTCTTATGATAAATGATTCTGGTACTGCTAAGAAGTGAGACTAGTAAATAATAATAAATAAATACACCCAACAGTCATATCCCGTATCAGAAGCTACGAGAGACTTTTCGGTCTCACTAACACCCAAACCCGAAACAAATGCCTCGAACCCAAGGCCTCTCGTTTCACAGGCGGCGTCTAACCAACTGCGCCACGGAGGCTGTCATTTATATATTATATTGCCATCTTATTTAACACATTCTGTCATGAGCAATGGCTTTCCGGTCCACATCCATTTGCGGTATTATTCATAATAACACAAAGAATATAGCGTCAAAACTTATAAAAATAACATGTTACACCCCAAAAGGATTAGGTATAATATGCGGTCTGAACAAAAAGAGATCCATGTTTGTCCACCACAGTAAAAATGGTATGAAGGTTATTACCTGGTTAGGCGTAACCCCAATATCATAAACAATGTTAGGGTGGTGGTCCAGCAGGGCGAGTAGTCGCTGCTGGTGCGGCACGGACAGCGCGCCCTTCAGCGCCACGCCCGTCAGCTCCAGCGCCTCCGCCGCCGCGCCCGACCACTCCTTCTCACTCTTCTTCTCTTCTGACTTCTCCTTCTTCTCTTCTTGTTGCGGGGGTTCGCTCTGAGGAGGCGGGGAGGGGAGGTGTATTAGCATGATAAGCAGGCTAATAATCAATGCAGCTAAGCTAAGCATAAGGGTAGTTAAAATACAGTAATGGGTAAATTTGCCGTTTATGGTGTTTACGTAAGGTATATAAACGGCATAAAATATGTAATAAAAAATAAGTCATAATCTTTAAGCTTCCTATTTAAAACAGCGACTTTTTAATACTTTTTATGTTATTTTCTTCAATCACAAAATTACATTTTGTGCATAATTCTTTCTTACCTTAGCTTTATGTGGAGTTGGTGTTGGTGTGGCTTGGTGAGGCCTCTTTTCAACCCTGTCTGCTTTGAGCCCAGTAAGGCCAGTGTAGTCTGTGTCATACATTGGGATGTAAGTGCCTCTGTTCACTAGATTCTTCCATACTGCCTGAAAATTAGCAAAATAATATTTGTTTTTCAAACATAATACTCCGTACCTCGCATAAATAATATTGTACTTGTGGGTGGATTATTGCCATGTTTCTGCCATTTTTGAATTTAAAACATCCAGCTAAAGTGACCTAGGTAAAAAAAAAAATCCTACCTACTGAGGTATACTGAGCACACATGACAAACAAAATCTGTATGCACTGCGCATGCCCCTATCAGACCTACAGAAAATTAGAACGAGGGGGAAGATAACAACATGCATTAGCAGTGACGAAGACAGCAACACCAGTACATACTACCCTTCGGCCTCTACAATAAAACCTTAATATTCTTACCTCATCAGCAAATGGTATATCGTTGGTGTCTATGAGGAAGGTGGGTGGTGGGATTGGACCAGCTGCTTTGAGCGTCCTGTGTAGTGGCATGTATTCATTGGACATCAGTGCTTCTAGCAACTCCTTCAGCGCGATGCGGTTGGGTGGACTGCAAAGTGACAACGCTTCTTGATACTTGTGTTGATACTTTATACTGACAGGACAACATGGCTATTTAGTACAGCATTGATAGCCTATCTAATCTATCTTACACCCTCTGTATAATGGATCGCTATACAGGGGGATTCAAAATATACTTCCCCCTGCATTGAATAACAATAATGGCTTGATTTTACCATACCAAGCAATAATTACTAATTCAGTGGTCCAATAAGAGCCTTAGACCAACTCCAATCTGAACACGTACAGTCTTATGTGCAGGTCTTTTTACGTCTCTGTATCAATTTTCTGCATGTTATTTTCGAAATATTATTCGTGCGAGATTAGTTCATTTTGCATGATCACAAATAATATTTAGTAGCGATAAACTAATTACTAAAATTGGGAAAGATTCAAGACAAACATTTTATGGCCATTTCTCTTATTGCACAATTCTTATAAACGTCAGCTTACCCATCGCTAAGTGGTATGAGAGCTGGTGCAGTAGCCCTCGCCATTGAGCTCATCTCTGAAATCCTTTCAGCAACCAACACTTGCAGTGTGGAGTAATCATACTCCAGATCTTTGGAAGAAACCTCAGTCAACATTACTTGTTTAGCTGTTTTCTTCATCACCTGGAAAATGAAGAAAATAGCATACCAAAATATAAATACCAATAAAAAATAAAATGTGCAGACTTAGGTCTTAGGTACTTAGTACTAAGTGACAGGGTAATATCTGCCCAGTAAAAAGAGAGTGCTATTATTCCACAACGGTATTTCCTTCCTAATGGAGAAGACAACTATCTGGAGCCTTGGGATTCACTGGCTATAGTTAGTGGGTAGAGCCCTTACCGAAAGTGATCTATTAGCGCATCTGTTTCTTCACACCGAGATGGCCGAGGTTATACGTTTAGGAACTGCACTCAGTGGATGCAGTGTAGTACCAGGCGCACCTCGCTAGCAAGCACCATAGTCACCCAGACAGTGAAGATTGTCATTGAGGGTTTAAGGTTGGTAAGCCGGCTTGGAATTTTGCATCAACAAATCTGCTACCAATCTTCTAAACTACATTAATAGATAATTACTTCAGACTTAATATCTGAATAACACAATACTCACATCCTTAATATTAACTGGAAGAAATCCATGCAGCTGTCCAATAAAGAGTCGTTCTTGAGGAGCCAGTGGTAGTAACCCTGGCTTGCCTTCCAAAAGATGTAGGAAAAGTGAACTAAATGGATTGTCTACTTTGTATATGTCAAATAATAAGGCTAGAGCTACTACACGCTGGCCTGGGAGGGGTAAGTCACCTCCTGTGATAAGGGAAGAGAGGAGAAGACATACTGAAAGAGCAAGAATATTATTATTTTTATTTTATGTGGATAAATAATTTGTTAAGTGCAACATGAGGTTGTTGAATATATTTCGCCTACAGCTGGTGGCTCTGGTTTAATACATTGATGGGTATTTTTACTTTATTGAATGCAATTCACTGCACCATCATACTCTCGATTGTAGAGGATGCCACCCTGAAGGGGACATTTTATATAGGCAGATACAGATACAGATTGCACTTGATAGTTTGTGCTATTTTAACATTTTTTTTATTGTTTCAGAGTATTAACTTGTGTGTGTCATTGTACATGTACATAATTGCATGTGGTGTGTCCATTTAATTTTCGTCCCCATAGTACGGAACTAATTTTAATAACAATAGAATAAGTTAATACCTCTTCACATCCCATTCATTGACAACTTAATTTTCTCAGTTAAGCAAAATTTTAAACAAACTTGTGATAATAAAGTATGGACTAATATAAATACTGCTGCCATTCATTTTGTAGCCCCATTACATTGCATTTCATGTTAATATTTATAAAACAAATGTAATACAGCATATTATATAAAACAAACAAGTTCACCTTCATTATTTTTTTGTTTACAGACAAAGTTCAGTAAATAAACTAAAATTATACTTTATTAATGAATTACTCACAATTGAAATGGTCAGTTTTAGGAAATTTCTTCTGCACTTGAACACATATCGACTCTAAGCTTTGGGAGTCCACTGTCTGCTCTGAAAACAAGCTGAAATCGTTGCCCAAACATTAAGAAAAAAAAAACAATAGCAAAACATAAGGTTATGTTGAAAATGGTGAGCGCTTACTCCAGTATATATTTACTGTTCTCATTTATCATATGCTGAGACATTTTCTCAGGAATACTGTTTGTATTTCTTTACAGTTTTATTTCTTTTCTATTCTCATTAATTTTATACACACGTCAAATTCAAAACAATTTTGCTCGACATTTCAACTTTTTTGACAGGTGTTTTCACAGGTGCTATACAGTCGGGTCTAATGGTCTTTCAGCCTAAGAGAATATCTTTTTCTATAATGAAGTTTGTATTTTCTCCTAAATAAAATAGAAATAAACTCTTCCCTACTATAGCTGCAGTTTTTTTAAATAATTCAAACAGTTCAGTCTGGTTAAAAAGATAATGTCTTATCCGAATAGCGACGTAACGCGACGGCGCGCATGGCGTGTAGAATGGCGTAATATAAAAAAAATACAAAACCTAAGGGTGGGTTGCAGAAAACCTGACGTTATTGTTAACGGTAAAGTTAACTTTAGCAGTGACAATAACAATGACCACGGGATAGAAAATTCTTTTGTTGCACCATTGTCATAATTGTTATAGTTAAAGTTAAAAGAGTGACCAGTGAAATGATGCGATGCGATTTTACGTCGGAATTTATCAGCGTATTTTTGTAAATTGTTTTAATGTACAGGTTATAATTCAAATCGATACACAAATGACAATTATCAATACAGAGAACACACACAAATAACGAAAGATAACCGTGACTTTAACAATAACCGCCCGAAATTGAACGGTTAATGTTAATGTTATACGTGACGTCATTTTAACAATTGTTAATTTTATGCAACCTGAAAATTGCATAACCGTCGATTTGACGGCTGATTAGCCCTTAGTTAATGTTAAAGTTATTTTCTGCAACCCACCCTAAGAGTTCAAAGGTAATCGAGAGATTCTACGAACAATTTTGCCTATCTCGTTAGTACCTCGAGTTAAGTTTCTTGATTTCACCCTGCAGGGAAGACATCCCGGTCATAACAGCCTCCGTGGCGCAGTTGGTTAGAGACCGCCTGTGAAACAAGAGGCCGCAGGTTTGATCCCTACACCGAAACAAATATCTACATCCCAATCATAAGCCATGCTATCACAAATCTGAAGCAAAGTTTATAAAGCTATGACTAAATTATTATGTTATTCAATTCAAAACAAAAACAAACATACATCACGCCTCCCTCCCAGAAGGGGTAGGCAGGGATGCTAACAGGACACCCACGTTTCGCCTTGTGTGTACCGACCCACGACGTAAAGGGGGCGAGCCTATTGTCATATCGGGCACATATATATAATTAATAAAAAATAAAAAAATACTTTGACCGACGCGACCCCGGTTTCGAACCTGAGACCTATTTGAATTACCTACCTATTGAAATATTTCATGTCATTGTATTATAGTTCTGAGTGATAAATTAATGAGTTATAAGTGAGTACCGGATACCGGATATTTAAGCCATTTAGTTACCACGATGAATTGTTCGCCCGGGTACGTCCCTGTCTAAAGTACCTACTTATAATTTGTTCATTGGTGCGAATTCATGAGTCTGTATGCAGTATAAGATTGTTTATACATATCGAATGTTTGTAATTTACTCGTGAAAATTATAGGCTAGTGTTGAGACTGTTATTAATTATTGACAATAGGTAGAGGCTCTCCAGCTAGCTGAGGTGGAGAGAACACGTTAAGTAATTAGCTGTGGTAATTAGTTTGTAATTTTTTCAACATATTTCACATTTTAATGTCTTATTTGTTTTACTTGTGTCTGTTTAGCAAAATTATAGTGCAATACACTTAGATACCTATGGATTAAAAATAGTTGTTTCTTTTTCAAAACATGTACCTACGGAAAATTACTGAAACGGAACGATGGTCTTTTTTTTGTCTGAAATGTAAAGGTCATAGGTATTAAAAGAATGCATACCTATATCAACTAAGTTGTTAGCCTTTCCAAGCAGCTGTTAAGAATTTAATTCGCTGTATCCTAAATGCTTTGTTCGTTTTATTTGCAAAGATTTATCTAATCTCAAAATATCAAGTTAATCTTTCCTTGTCTAGCTAGTGTACGAAAGTATGAGAATGACCTACATAAACGAGGTATTCAGAACAATGTAATTCATAATGTAAATACTGACTTTGGGCCAGTTATAACGCGACATGTAACGTAAGCAGTCGCGAGTACATCCAGATAATAGAGACGATCTGCGGAGACAAACGAATGTCTTCGCATTCAAACGCTAGATACCGTTATCGAACAAACAAGTGAAATGAAACTATTAATCGAGTACACTTCACATGACTAGCCCTGTAGTTTATCATTGTGATGCTAATTGTAAAGACACACTTCTTTTATCATACCCATTTCTTGCGCTGATAAGATTACAGTGTCATATGGCTGTACCGAGCTTCACGTTAGCCGCGTTTCGTTCTTTAAATTATTACAATAATAAAATCATAAGTGATGTAAGCTAGTGCCGAGTGATGCAGTGTTTTGTGTGTTTATATCGAAATGCTAGATCCTCGTACAATAGCTGTGATGAGTAACGTGAGAGCAATGGATTACGGGTCGGACGAGCGCCACCGGAGTCGGTCATCTTCATGGACGGCGAGGCGTTGGCAAAGCGCATTTCAAAGGCACGAGCCAAGATATTCATTACAATATCAGGTAAATTGTGGTTTAGTAATTATACTGCGTGTGTATGCGCAGTATATAACCATCTGTTTCAATCAAGATGGTATAATGCGCATTATTTTATTATGTAAGTAAATATACGAGAACTTAGCACCGCATATTTCTTTATCCAAACTATAAATAGAGAAAACTGATGGCGCATATATTGAACGGAGAGGAGGATAATATTAACAATCATAGACCACGTTTCGTATAAGATGATAATCCGAGATTCCACAAGGTCTCTTCAAATACCTATTTTCTGTTTTACATACCTACTGATAATTCCACAACGAAAGTCTAATGAATCAGCTCTTTTTGTGCCTATAAATTATTAGGTAGATAATCTTGCAATGATTAAGGCGAAAACGATAAAATATTTTTACGTTGCTTTTGAGCCTTCGGTATTGTTGATCGAAGTTGCGAGCTCACTAAAAATACTTTTCAGTAGTGAGTTGTTGACGCCTTTGTCTCAGTGATTTGCATATCGTACCTATTGTTTTAATTTGTTTTGTATTGAGTTAAGCATCAAAATGAATGCTGTATTTTTTTTAAAGGTTTGGTAGAAACATTTGTCCATACATCGCATGTTCCTTGTTTTTACTACATGACACTAAATAAAAATTATATTTGAGGCCCAACAATATGTGAATAGTTTTATTCTATGGGGGTTGGTAAATCAAATTAATTTCTGTATTCTTTTTCTTTGGATCAAATATGTACTTATGAATGATTTGCACAATATATTGGCAATGCAAATATCTATTTATTAAACCCACCTGGATTGAAAGAGGATGTAGTGATTACGATTGAGAAAGAAATGCGTCGGTGGTTTGGCCATAGGTATTGAAAGGATGGATTCAAGGAGACTGACGAAAGAGATTTATGATCCGAAAATGGGTGGTGGAGTCGGTTGAGGACGTGCCAGGTGGTCATATATAAATCGGATACAAGACCTATTATAGGGAGGCAAAATACAGAGTCAGTATAATAAAATAGTAAATACACCCAACAGTCACATACATAGTCCTGACCCCACATTAAGATCAATTAAGCCTTGTGTCGTGGGTATCAGAAGCTAGGAGAGACTTTTCGGTCTCACAAACACCCAAGACAAATACTTGTGGGCTTCACAAACAATTATCTCTGTGCGAGGACCGAACCTGCGGCCTTTCGTTTCACAGTCGGCGTCTAACAAACTGCGCCACGGACGCTGTCAAATGTCGAACGAAAGTTGATGAAGCGGAAAAGATATTCCGACTGTGGGCCGTAGCACTTGGTGGCTGGTGCTCAATAGTGTCTGCCTTCCTCAATAGCATATAGTCGTGTGTTTCTATACGTATGTAGTAAACCTGTTTTGTATTTGGACTACATATTGTTACTTAATAACTATAATTTTCACAAAATCGAAAATTTATTAAATCACAAATATAACTTAAATCATTTTGGAACCTACAGCATCAAATGTAACTCCCCCTCCAGTAATGTATTTATTTATTTTATTTAATTTCGCTCAAATAAATAAACACTTCATGCATAGCACGGAACGTAATGCGACAAGATGATTCACAAATAAAATGCGTACCATTACATTTGGAAATTAATATATTTAGCATGATTTGAGACGCAGTATCATCACATCTAATTAGTATGAGCGTGACAAATACATTATCACGCTTAGAATATTATGAAAATTATAAGGAACGTAACTGTCATGTCTGTCTATCAGTCACTCTGCTGTCAGAGTGGACGTTCCTTGTATTAATTTAGTTTTTTATTTGTTTAATATCGTACTGTTAAGCAACTGAGACAATATTGGTGTTTAGCTATTTTTATTACATGCTGTGACTATTGTTGCTAATGTTTAGACGGTGTTTTAAATGTTGTGAGCACTGTGAGAATAATAATTAGTAAACGTGTCATTATTTTTTTACAAACAGTTGTTTGCTACCGATACGTCGTTTTAAGGAATGTGAATTGTTTCCCATTCCGTTTGTTAATAAGTAAAGTTTCACATGGGTGATGGCTTGGCAGTCGGACACTCGTGTAAGTACATCTGCACTTAATGATAACTCACCAATAGGGAAGACGTTAAAATTAATAATAAACCAATAATGTAAATACGTCCTTGTGAACGATTAACATTTTAATGCGTTTTAGTTTGCGGAACGTGTGTCATAATTTATGCGTTGGTGTTTTTGAACAGTGGATTACCAATAAGATGTGTATGGAATGTCATCAAAATGTGTAGGAGTTAATCCCTAATGAGATTTACCTTTAGCACCTTTGTCACTATCTTTAGACTTGAGCAAGAAATTACCGCATTTTCCGATTTATAGTGGCTAACATACAACAGGTAATCCTGGCTGAAGCATGATTTGTCTAACAAGTTTATATACATTAAATTTGTAATTATAATTATGGTTGTTAAGACTAATTGATGAGAAGAATTTAAGACCATAACACGAGATAAGCCCTGCTTAGATGATGATTTATTTTGTATCACAAACTTAATATTAATCTGACTAAATTTTAAATGAGTTTGACAGAAACTCTTGTTAAAATCTTATTTGTTGCATTATTCCATTGTTGATTTATCAGAGCTCCAAAAACAAATAGAAACTGTTTATCTGCAAAACAAGTTTAAGTCTACCTTAATAAAAGTTTTTTTTAAATTCTGTGCTTTATTACTAAGCCGTCAATATGTATCTATAAAACCTTATGAGGAAAAAACATATTTACACAGAATACATTAAATTCTTATTTGTGAAATGAAATGTAGTATTGTGAAATAGCGCATTTAACCTATAACAGCTAGTCTGACACTTAAGGGTCAAAGACCTGGTTAAATGCTGAAGATTGTGTAGGAAAGCAGTCTGTGGCACCAGCTTTTAATGTTAGGTAGGTTAGAAAGTAGTGTCTTTAACCCATCAATTATATGGGATTGAATACTGCACAAAACTGGCATTAAAAGTTCTGTTATACAAAACAAAATAATCATATGAAATAACAATGAGTAAAAACCATTACTTTTATCATAATAAATAAATACTATACCTCTAACCAAATGATAGTGACACAACCATATTCCGAACAGGAAAAAAGTATTAACTATTCCTTTTTCTTTCAACTTATTTTAAATACAAAATTAGCCTCTATTTAAAGTGCATAAGGATGCTACAATAACAAATCCATCTGTTGTTACCTTTTATATTATTTGTGTGTTTCCTAATTATACCAAATGATATACAATGGGTTATTTGTTTGCTTTGTACATCAATGTTTGTTTTATTGTATAATAAGCCATAAAATTCAACTTTATCAAAATCAAAATAATTATGTTTTATTCAAATAATCTTTAACAGATAATTTTATTGTCAAGTTATAATACCACTGCTTTGCAATATATGATGAAGTGAATATGAAACAATACAAATATCATTCTTAGCAACAATAAATTGCTTTTAGATTGTTTTATGGTTGACACTAGAATTTACTAACTATACTAAATTAATGTCAAGAAAATGATGTGTAAAGTTTAGTATTTTGTGCCATATATATTTATTTTTTTGCTTAGTAGTTACATATCACATTCTGATTGTTATTGTGTCAAAAATTTTATGTTTTGTAGTGGGCTGATGGTTTCAGACTAACTCAAATCTTTTTTAACGATGCATAATTGTAAACAGACTTCATTTAAGTGTGGGATAAGGGCAGGGAGAAGATGTGGGTTGGTAAACTCTGACATAACTTGGTCCAATACCAAATCAAGGTCTTTAAAAAATATAGTAGACTAATGTGTTTAAGTAGTTATATAGTAGACTAATACATTATTTGCATAGATATGTTTATTCATCTATTGCCTATGACATTGACTGACCACTCACAAATGTACTAAATGTTGAAAAGGAAAATATGTATTATCATATTATGTAAATCTACAATACATAAAACAGATGAACTTAAATATAATTTTGTATGATCCTTTATTAACCCTCTCAGATATTTTTTTTACATTTTTGTAGTGGAATTTCTATATTTGTAGTTTATGTAGGTGCACATAAAATTTAGGCAGTAAAGTAGTTTTATGTGCTTTATAATGTAAATAAGTCAAAATCTTAGTCATTATTAAGGACAATTTGTGTGGCTGTAGGGTATATTTATCTGAAAATCAAGATCCCAAGGGCTTGCAGTAGGATTATATAATATATTCCTGCCATGATTTTTAACATAGAAATTCAAATATATTCTCACCATACTATAGTCAACTGTACTTTCAAGGCTTTCTGAGGGGGCCTATGAATAATTAATTTGCACAGCATGTAACAATAGCTTACCACATTTTTATATAACAATTGGGTATTCTACCCATTTTCAAAAAGTCTTTTAAGTTGTTCCTAAGATTAAGACAAACTATTTAAAAAAATATCAAATTTTTATTCGCTCGGCAAGTCCAATAAAAAACCATTTTAAATTTAAATTTTAAATTTATGCGCGCAAATATGTGAAAACGCTAGGCGCCATGTTCCTTTAAAATGATACGTCACTCAACCAGTAAACAACCTGTGTTTGTATGAGCTCTTGGACACCGGAGGGGGTATTCTACTTACGGAATGACGTAGAATCGTTATCCATCATGGCGGCAGCCGTTTAACATATTTTTAGGACAGATAAAAAAAATTAAATTTTCAAAACGAATTATAAAATTTATTCCTTGGAAATAAAAACTGAAATTAACATATACTTATTGCTTATTGCTCTACTATATACATATATAGTTTTTAGATTTTTTCTTTCTTATAGTAAAATACCCAATTCTGATATGATTGAAATAAGATCCAATAATATAAATGAGAAGTTATATATCATTTTTATTCTTATAGTTATCCAATTTGTGGTAATAGTCATTAGTAAATTGATATGATATATTTCATTATTATTAATTGAACATTATTTCATAATGTTATAAACAGTCAATATAAATTAAAATGCTTATGGAGTGTTATGTCAAATATTTATGTTTGGACATTATAAAAACGATCTAAAGTAGTACAGGAAGTAAATGTTTTTTTTTAACAGCTCATATATTATGTCTCACTGCAGGGCACGGGCCTTCTCTACAATCGAAATTCGAGAGTATAGTATAATATATAGTATATAGTAAGCCATATAGTTCACCAGTAAGGGTTACTGGTTCAAATTAATATCTTCTGCCCAAATCGACGATTAGTAACAAAACATTTCCATCTAGTGCAATTTCAAAAGAAATATTTTGAAAAATGTACTGTATCAGCCCATATACTTCGCACTGCAGGGCACGGGCCTACTCTATAAACGAGAGAATCGATTGAGAGTCCACCACTCTGCCTTAGTGCGGGTTGGCAGACTTACATACTATAAATTATTAAACAAATTAAATTAACTTGTATTATTAATATTTGACTACTATCTATCTGTATTGTGAGCGGAAGCTATGTCACAAAACGTGATGAAACATGGTCTGATATTCTCAATGTCACATTAAAACAGTTGATAAATTAATATATAATTGTTTCAATGGCTTTTATATTGCCATGGTTCTTTCATTTGCCATAGTTTCTAAGTCTTAAGGGCTTAGTAGGTAAGTGAAAACCACATAAAAAATAAAAAGGACAAGTATTTTTGACAGGCGGCCCTATTTGTGATGGACACCCATAACACCTTAAACACCTTTAGTGAGTACGTTTTATCGGCCCATCCCCCCACAATTTGAACGCCCAACCAAGGCAATACGAAAGATATACAACGCGCTTATAGCCCTGCGATATCTAGTACTATCCCTAATGCTCGTAACGGTCACTGGGTTTAGCTGACAAGTCTGCGTAAGATTTGCTTGGGGATTCCCTGGATGTTTCAGTCGACGTACGCATATCGGATGCAACATTCGCAAGCGTGTCAGGTTTCCTCTGGTTACAGAAAGACAAATGTATTTGTATAACATTTTAGTGCCTGCCATGCTAGTATTAGGCCAATAAAAAAATGTTCGTCGTAATCGTATCAGCCCATATACGTCCCACTGCAGAGTATGGACCTACTGCACAATCGAGGGTACAATTGAGAGTGGTTTGGCCATATAGTCCACCACGCTGGCCTAGTGCGGGTTGTCGGACTTTACATAACATAGAAATTCTTCTAAATCGCTATGGTATGCAGGTTTCTTCACCATGTTTTCCTTCATCGTTATAGCGCGTTGTGATTGACTATTATTATACACATGGCTCCGAAAAGTTAGAGGTGTGCCCTGGGATTTGAACCAAAAAAAATGTTCTAAAACAAACAACAGTCTCTGCACTAAGGAAAGTTTGTATCGGGGAATGAATAAATAGTGTTTGCTCGTACCCCCCACACGGAGTATCAGCGAGGCGCGAGGGGAGTAAAATAATAGATGAACGGTATTGTTGGTGCCGTAATTAGTTATCGGTTTATTATTATTTTAGTTAAATTATCGTTGATTGATTATAGAACTTCACGCCATTAATATTTTTTATTGTGATGGAATGGCTTTGTGCCTCTCAGGGTCAACTGAATGAACAACGGTCGGCAGTCTAGTTTCTGTTAACATTTTTTTGTGGTATCTGCTTCAGTACTATATAGCCTTCATGAAGAATTAATTCATCACTGGTGGTAGGTCTCTTATATGTAAGAAAAGACGTGGATAGGTAATGCACTGTTGTGTTCCGGTTTGGAGCGCAGTGGAATGCTAAGCATTACTTTGTAATTCATCGTGTTGTTCGGTTTTGCTACTGTCCATGAGCGGTCGTATCGCTTACCATCAGGCGAATGGCACGCTCGTCTCGCCATTCCTCGCAATATGACATGTACTCATGTTATGATGATTTCACTGGATTCCCCAAGTAAATGTAACTATTTCTTGGGAGCAGTTACATTGGGAACCTTTTTTTTGGACGCAACAAACCATTAGGTTCCTAATGGTTTCTTAGATTTACGCGAATGTTACACATTGAAATAAAACTATTTTATACGGATTTTATGAGCGGATGACTAATACCTCAGTCCGCCCCGTGACCACGAAAGCTGTAAAGTAATCGAAACGTCGGGAAGTTAAAAAATGTAAAAATTAAACCAAATCGCGATAAAATCCGTATAAAATAGTTTTATTTCAACATTAGGTAGCTGTTTCTCATAACACGGGTCCATGCTGTATTTTATATGAAGAAATAAAAGTGTGACAACTAACAAAAAACATTACATTGGCAAACATAACATTAGATGGGATGACACATTTTAAGAGAAAAAAATCGAACATGAGGAAACCCATCTGATGTCACTGATTGCATTTTTTCCTGTTTAGAGTAGGATTTTCAATAATATCCATATTGTTGCTAAGGAAAATGAATAATAAGTAGGTACATATTAATGTTTTCAACTAGGCCATAGGTTAGAGTTCATACAAACCAACCAAAATCATCGGTGGATCACATCGACGGTACGATAGACCCCCGACTTCCAGTTGCTCTATTAATCTTTGTTTTCTTCATCGTAATGCATAACGCTGCGATAAGCGGCTCTAAAGCATCTGCGTAAACGCTTCTCACCGCAAACACATACGACGGAAGAGAAGGCCATTCTTGACGGTTTTTATACAAAACCTACATCACCTATCGGCTACCGCAGCGTCTTTCGTTTCAAACAAATGTTCAAAGCTTTATTTGCCTCTTACCATAGCCAAAGGCTACTGCAGTGAGATTCTTAACACACCCCAACTCTACAGACAACTCTTACGAGCTTAAATCGATACTATTATACTCTTAAAATGCAAACTAGTTAGGAATATTCGTTTGTTTTTATTGATGTTAAGCAAATCATTGGCGTTATAATTCGCAGTACCAAAGAGACATTTTCATCCTCATTCAAAATTTCACAATGTTAAATAATAATACCGTAATTGATTTTGATAATGTCGTCTAATTTTATGGCCTGAGCTTTATCTGATACGAGAAGTTTGTAATGTACGTGGATATCTCACTGAATAGCAGATAAAGGGGTAACATGAGCAACTTGTAGTCTCACAATTCACAATAGGCAGTAAATAAAGATTAAATTCAATAGACTATTGCCGTCTTAAGATTTTGTTTACTTAATTGGTGAAAGTATCAACTTATTTATAATTTATATGTTTATTGTTTACTATAGTAAACATAAATAAATAAATATTAAATGTCTACTATGCCTTACTGTGAGACAAAGTATGTAACTTGGTGTAACAAACAACTGGTGGTAGTTTTAGTTATACACCCTGGGATTTTTCCCTACCCCTCCCTTTTAATCGATAAAAAAGCACCTCAAGCGCCCCTTCCAGTGTCTCGGGAGAGGAGGAACGGGGTCATTGAGGTCTTCAGCCTTCCATCCTAGCGCGCCCAGCATTATCCTAATTTCCATAATGCTGCCATTGCAGATAACTTTTTCAATACTGCATCGTCACTCTGCCTACTGTATCTGATGATAAGAGCCATGTTATTTAGGTGGAGTGTTGACAGGCGTTTGACCTCTTTCTATCACGAATAGTTATGCCGCTCTTCCTAATTGTTAACTATAGCTTTAGGCAGGTTAGGTACTAATAACTAATCGCTTGTAATGCTGGTTTTTGGAATTGATATAAGTAATCGCTTTTGCCAATAAAAACGCTCATTTGTAAAACTGACCGTGGAACAGCACGTTAATTTATTGTTTGTAAATAATTTATTACGATTTCATCGTAATAGTAATCAGTTTATTCGATAATAATATCGGAGCCTAGACATAACTATAAGAAATAAACTTTTAATAGTTTATTTGTGCAAATACGCTGACTATGATTTCGGCAATAAAATAGAAATAACAGTCGTGTGTAATAAATCATTAAATGGGGAAAAAGAGACGCCATCTGGTAGACAATACACAATTCTATGAATAACACGTTTAAGGCGTTGGATTTTTGACTGGCTATTTGCATAGCTATGAACAAAAGTCTATAGTGTTAAATTCTTTATACGAATATGAGCTCATTTGGTTAGCTGGTTCAAAAATTACACGATTACAAAAAGCTGTATAGAACATTTTTATTCTATTGATAAGAGAAATAGAACATATTACTCATAATACGAGGCTTTACATATTCGTGAACTCAATCGCTGCACTGAGACAAATGCTTATGTAATATGTTGTATTGATTTCGCGTCTGGGTGCTGAGTAGCGAGGTCGAAAAATCTCATAGTTTGGGATACTCATGGCACAAAGCTTGTGTTTTAGAGTAGGGTCAGAACAATAAATAATACTGTACCTTGGGCTGTTGTGCTATTGTAAACCGTACTGTCGATTGCAACTTCTAGTTTCCAAGTGCACGAACTGCCTTGCTGGGTCCAACCGTCTGCACGTGCCACTGCTGCAACGTTCGGAAATAATTTCATAGAAAAGAATACTAACTAGACCAAATGATACCGACTATACAGCAGTCGCTTTGCTTAAAACCTTGTTCCCTGCATAAGAGACGTACAATCTCTAAGTACTGAACAAAAAACAATATCTACGTCAGTGATTAGTGTACACTATGGCAGGTCTATAAAACCCTTTCGCCCTCATTCGTAACTGGGCTAGGTCAGTTTGGGGTTTTTTGTGGCATCGTAAGACGTTAACCTATTAACACTTATACTGTAGAATAAAACATTGGACTTGGCCCAATCACTGTGATCTTAATTGGAATCTGACCAGACTTAAACTTTTAAGCAAAACACGTGCACGGGTCGTTATGATTGACCCTTACACCATTGTGTACATTGATCCGAATCGGAGGCACTCAAATAGTCCACCAGCAACTCCTGTTTATCTTCTTTTTGACTATAATTTAAGGATTCAAGACGCTTAGGGTACTGATCGGCTTTTGGTATTTAGTATCGTTCTAATGCCTGCTAATTGCGGTCCTGAGAAACGACAGTTGTATCGAGGCTTGTCACTTGTCAAGAGGATAGTTTTTTGATAATGGTCGGTCTCTCATATCATATTTTTGTGTTTTCAATATTTTTTTGGATTTAGAGATATCATTATAAGATTAGAGTAAAAATAAATTATGTTTTGTTAATATTAGTTTTATTTTTAATTTCAGACTGATGAGAACAGCTACCTTCTTCGACTGAAGATAATAGGAGCTTTCTCATTGGCCAAGAAGGATATATTTGGTGCTAGGTAAGTTAAATATGTTTTATGAAATTTACCATTTATAGAAAATTAGTATATTGAGATCGAGACGTTAAACCAGATTATGCTAACATTCTGTTGCCTGTTTAACCTTCTAAAAGTTACTCTAAAAATATAATGGAGTAGGCAGGTCCTATGTATTTGGGAAATCTTGTGGGCATGGATGTACAATCGGTTTGTTCATTTCTGCCGAAAACTTACTGCTTCATGGTTCTTGCACAGGAATATTGTAGCCAGATAAACTACTTAACTTTGAAACTTAACACCTAATATCTCCGAAATTTTATTTCTTTTTAGTTATTAACTTATTAGTCTGTAAGCTTTTCTTGTATAAAAAAGATGAGAAGCATCACTCAACCAACTCAAGAACCATAACTCGCTTACCTATTTCTAGTATACATATATATCGTCCTCAGTCACTCAGTCAGAAGCTCGTGCGGAACATATACCTAGTACTTTTTGTTACCAAAGTAACTGACATAGCAGATTTGAGTGCACATGACTTACTCAATTGAAATTCCTTTATCAAAGCGTTATCAGTTGATTCGCAGCTTATTGTAGAATGTTTAATGGTTGTGGAATTGAAGTGTTTGGGTTCAGAAAGGCTCGGGATTTCCCATCGTGTGTGTGTTGAACTGATGACGTCATGAGTGCTTTGTCTCTGTACTATCTTCACCAGACAGCCCGTATATCATTTTGATGCTAATTATCAGCAGGGGATACATTGTTTCTCTTAGAGATAAACAAATAAATATTGTTATCGCCACGTCTTTTCATATACGTGGAGATGAGTTCGTCATTGATACTAGAAAGAAATATAATTTCGTTGTACCAGTCATTCCACATAATAAACACATTTATAAACCAACAATCCTCTGAACAAATAATGAAGTTAAAATTTTTGGTTAGTTTTCCTTTGTCTTGAGTTGCGGAAGCTCATACAGAAATAATATCGATTTGATCAAAATTTCCCATGATGTATCTGCCAAGTGTGTTCAACCAGATTGCATTTAATTTCACTGCTCACCTTGATTGTCAATTCTGTTCAAGAGCAATGACATCATTCTCAGCATCTGATAAATTTGTTCTCGTTGATTTATTTGTTGGTACCACGTACGTTGAGGCACTAAGTTTCTTAGTTCGTTTGGGGCTATCATTATTACGAGAATCATCAACTTCAGCCACAGTCCGCTGCTGAACATAGGCCCTTAAGAATTTCCACAGCGACCTACATCCAGTGACTTCTTGCGCCCCATACGTAGAATATTTGTGTGTTCAATCGAACATCATGTAGTTTTCGATACTAATATTATTCTTCTCTTTCCCCAATTTTCACGGAGCCGGCTCAACACGACTATCCAAATTGGGAAGTGATTTACTTTACAATCTTACGACCGGCTGTATGACTGACATCTACCTTAGCTTGTGTAGCCTTTGAAGTCTATCTAGCTAGCCTGATGCGGTTGATAGACTTCTCATACCTTATTTCTTGTGGAGAATTCGAAGTGTGGTAGGTTTCAAGTAACAAATCTGCCATCCCGCAATATGCAAATGTGGTGAACTTTGGCCATAGTAATTTCAATTGAAATCTCAATTGTAGAAGAGTCCCATGCTCACCTCTTATAAATGTGATTTTTAAGTACATGTTATCTTAATAAAAATAATACACAGGTCTTATAGATTAAATATTTTTATTTTACTGTCTCCGACTGTTATCGTACAAAGCCGCCTTAAATTATTTCGTGCGCGAGATAAAAATATTCCTAGTAATGGTAGTGATTCACCGTGATGTCACACGTATATCCGTTACCCACTGTTTTGACGGACAAGTAAGTGCTGGTACCTACCGGTTTGTGCAGGATACGTCACCGATGCCTTTGACCTTTGTACTTTAAGAATGTATATGAGTTTTATTATTTTGGATACTATTTTGTCTCTCATTACCTACCTTTACTTAGATATTATTATCGCAAGATGACTTGTTTCATGTTTCAGAATGATTTGAGTATCAATTTGGCGTTCTGCTATCTGTTTTACAATAAGTCTTTCGGGTTCATGGTGGTTCATCTACTATGCTGTTGTATTGCCGTTTGATAGACTTTGCATATCTTTGAAAATTCGTGTAGAGAACTCACACGTTATAGATATCCTCACCATGTTTTCATTTACCGTTTAAGGCAGCGACAATTAGCTCTTATTCACTAAATCATACAAATTGATTGAGATTAGACTTGTATGACATTCTTGCCGATTATAGTCAATTTGAACTTCTGTATAAGAAACACATACAGATATTTAGATTAAGAGATAATCCACCATTTTGTTAATGGTTTTGTTTTTGAGGAATGTGGATGATCTGGTTTCTACTCGTGTTTATATATTTTTTGGGTAATCTCGTTGCGGATTATGAAGAGGTAATCTATGGTTTTTGGTGTCATACCAACAAGTGCCTATATCTTGACTTACTAGAGGCACATTGCTGGTTGTGTGGTGTTTTTAACAACCCTTAGCGAAACTTAAGGCCATGGATATACAAATTACGAACCCAAATTTTACTTTGACATGTCCCATTAGATTAATATCGCTACACCTGAATGCATCGTTAGGTGTTGTTTTGTAAATATTTTTTGCATAATATGTAACAGTTCTAATTGTTTATTTTTGTCCATTTTCAGCGATCCATATGTCCGAGTGGAGCTACAGAAAGCAGAGGGCGATGTCACCATCGAGACGTTTCTCACTAAGACCAAAAAAAAGGTGAGGGTTCAAGCTAAAAATTATAGGAAATTTGATTAATTTTCGAACGAAATGTAGTTAGACATTCTCGAAAACTTGGTGAGGTTCAAGTCTCGGTGTTAAGATGCGTGCCACTGTTGATCCTGGCTTACAGGAGTTGCAGTGGTTGGTATGAGACCGGGACAGTCTCCTACCAATATGTAGGAAAACGTATCTGTTGAACGATTGAGTGTTATTGTAATGTTTATATGTGTTTACTAATTGAAATAAAACTAAGTATAAATACGAACGAATTAAAATTGAAACAAAACCGCTATAGAATTCACTCTTATTTTTATTTCAATGTGTAACCTTCGTGCCAATACATTAAATTATTGTGTTTACTTTCTTGCAAATAATAGTCGATGTAAAACAATAGTGCAATATATTTCATATAATTTGTAGTGTCATTTTTAAACGCAAATTGATATTTCTTTGAATGTTTGTTCCGGCTTGTACGATTTTGATGTTATATTTGTCTTTTTCAGACATTGAATCCAGTATGGAACCAGGAATTTATATTCAGGGTGAGTTAATTTCGTTGTAATATGTAAAACGGGGCAGTTATTAGGCTTTTTAAAAGTAGGAATTGGGCGTGGTGGTAATATTTCACTGTTTCTTTTGCGCGCTCATACTGCAAAGTATAATAATTATGGTTTCTTAGATTTATTCCGCCCCGTGACCACGAAAGCTGTAATCGAAACGTCGAGAAGTTAAAAAATGTAAACATTAAACCAAATCGCGATAAAATCCGTATAAAATAGTTTTATTTCAATATAATAATTATGGTGACGTCACTGTATTGAATCATCTCTTCCTACTAAATGACGTTTCTAATTTACTTAATGCTGAATATATTTTTGTAGTTAGATTTGAGAATAAGTCATCTCTTTAGTATAAAATAAAAAAGGGAGCCTGCTTCCTCACGGCTAAGTTGCATATAAAAATCTTCTGTAATGTGATTCACAGGTGAAGCCCCAAGAGCACAAGCTCCTGATCCAGGTATTCGACGAGAACCGTCTCACGCGCGACGACTTCCTGGGCATGGTGGAGGTGCCGCTGGCGGGCGTGGCCAGCGAGTCCGCCGCCGCGCCGCGCCCCGCCGTCGTCAAGTACGCGCTGCGCCCGCGCAGGTCCGTGTAAGTGCACGCACCAGCATGACACTGGCTTTTTATTTTGTTTCTTTTTATTAGGGATTACAAAATCTACTTTTTAAAGTGAAAAAAAAAAACAAAAAAGAAAAAGAAAGTTTTTTTTAAAGATTGTAGGGATTTGTCTGAGATTACTATGTTGGTCTCTACGAAATACTGTAGCGATATCTAAGACCTGTATGAGTAAATTAGATTTGGTGATTCATTATGTAGAGGTTGGATGGCCAACTATAAAATCCATTTATACGTTTGGAGAACCTTTAGACTTTAGACTATAGAAAGATTTTTATAAAAAGTTTGAAAATCCTATAGCGTACAGTTTTATTTAGAAATAATTATTGGGGTGTGGTAGTTAAATCAGGATTAGGGTTAAATTGAGGTTATTGGTAAATTATGTGCTAAGGCTATGATAGGGTTATAAGGAATGATAAAATAATATTATTTGTTTATTGCCAGGCTTTAAAACAATTGCTGATTGTAGTATATTTGTGTCTTATTAAATGGCGACAATCAGACACAATGGGGGAAAAGTTAAAGTAACTACCGCAAATATATCGCGTTTCGAGTTCAGTGTTGATCCGGATGTGGGTAGGCCGACATAATGACGTCGACCGCCATGAGAGGGTTGCCTTTTGCCGGTGGATACACTATTGGAATTGCACTCCCTTTAGCATCAGTTGTATTGTGCACTTTGTGTTGCCAGTATAAAAAAATACACTTTAAAAAATGTGAAGGAAAGTAAATGATTTATATTATTGAATATTTATTTGCGTGCTGTGTGTAAGCTAGTGGATTTTGATGTTTGTTTGTTGTATATTTACACAATGTATGTAGTTATTGATAATCATTCTGTAGTGAAGCTACTAGTAGTCATTGTTTTGTGCAAATTTCAATGAATATATTATCTGTGTGTATATTTGTTTATTTGATAAGAATATGTTTTATTTGATATTGTTTATTGGCGCAATAATATTTTTTTAAGATGTGAGTAAAGGAGTTGGAAGCATTGAGCCTAAGTTTCAGTAAAAGTTATACAATTTTAATTTATTACAGTTTTTGAGTATTTTTACCGCAATATTCAATGTTTATGTGTTGTAATGTTTTATCTATAGATATATGCTATACATGTTAGACTTGTCAATGTTGTAAATGCATGTTTTAAAATGTCATAACTCAATCGAACATCAAAATAAGGTTAGTCTTTTATCAAAAGTTATGTCGACACTAGTAAATGTGGGTGTTCATAAAATATTTAAGTGATTTATCATATGTTTGGCACATACAAGACAGATGTGATTAAAATGTATGCATTTATCTTTTACGAGTTTCCTCGTTCCTTCAAACACCAGTCTTGAGTTCTTTAACCAAGGCGTGAATAAGTAATTTAATTGGCAAAATTATTGTATCAATTGTGTCTATCTAAGCGGTACTGAAATTATCATCAGCTTAAATTTATTCACTTTACTGAGTCAGTATAAAATACACCAAAAATTTTACTTTGAATACACTGGAAACGTGAATCTTTTTCTGTTGACTATAGTTAATGTTAGGACGACATGGTGAGGCTTTTGCTCCTGATAGTATGTATCTTGCTGGTCAGGTAATGTCCAACGGTGCGACGTAGTTTGATCGACACAATTACGTCCGCCGCACCGAACATATTTTAATGCCAGGCTCAAGGCTGTGTCGCTATTACAAAATCTTACAGCATACCGACCGATACCTCTTTATGGCTGTTTTTGCGCATATTAGGGCTATACTGTGGTCTTTATTATGTCGTTTGCATTATTTTCTCTCAGGAAAGAATGGCATGTTTAGTGTCTTTTGATAGCCTTCTGCCCGCATATTAGGGTTGCACGGTGGACGTTACCTTACCGAATTTTTCCTTCCACAATACAATAGGTAGGGCTAAATCATATTTTTCATACCCAGTGCTCGGTCCCGAGTCCGCGGCCACATCGAGGTGTACCACGCGCTGGTGGGGCGCGTGGGGGCGGAGGGCGAGGGCGAGGCGGGCGCGGAGGGGGCGCAGCCCAACAGCGAAGACTGGGAGCTCGTGGAGCCCGCGCCACAGGTTGGGGATGTACAGCCGGTGAGCAAATACTACTATTATAACTATAGTACCGTTTAAATTAATTACACCAGTGTAACTGATGAATTTTTAGTAGGAAACGGGTAGAAAAAACTACGTCAAGCAGTAAATATAAAAAAAAGTACATGCAAGATTTCAGCGAATCTACGCGTGCGTGCGTGCGTGCACGTATACAGGCAGACTTAGTTTATTATTGGACGCGTAAGCGTCATTATTTATAACATTATCTGTTGTTAGTGATTTTTTTATTTAAAAATAATTAAATATAGTAAGGTTATATTTCGTTGAAGGTTGACTTTTATAATCGTTTGTATTCGGCTATAGGTTGCTCGTGATTATTAAATGTCATAGTAATTTGTTTAAATGGTACACTTATATTTTTATGCCCTAAGGGAAAACCGCTTTTTTCGTATCTATCAATACTATAACCAACTACCAACTTAAGGTGAGGAATTCTCTGATTTTCTATCGTCGTATATGTTCTGTATATTACATATAACATTGATCGTGATCGTTCATTTCATGCTATACATGGTGTTTGTTTTTTTAATTTCTAATTAGAATTTCTCATCAAGCCTAATAGTTGGTTTTGGCAAGTATACTATATGTATACGTATACTATTTGTTGCTTGGACTCACATGCCGACTTGTATTGACTCGCGCGCGGGTTATGAGCGTGTTTTCGCGCCAGGTTCGCGGCGCTCCACCTGAGACGTTGCCGTCGTTCGTCGGCGAAGACTGGCTGTTGGTAGACGCCTCCCATCTCGCAGACCTCGTACGTTGCTCATTTCATTTTTTATACGTAAGCTTATGCATCTGTCTTCAAATCTGATGTGCCTATAATGCCTGGCACAGTTCGTATAACTTGGCAAATGTGCATACAGAGCCACCCTCAGTTTGCCAAGCTCTTTTTTTGTCGCAAGATGTGACAGAAGGCAAGCCTATCGTCATCTACGACCACAAACTTCAGTCGCAAAGAATTCGTATGTTATATTTTATTAAAACATTCATAATAATGTCTGATCTGCGAAGTGAATCCAGAAACTCATGGTTTACAGTTACCAGCTGCCACATTTTCATATCGATGTTAAAACTTCTTTAGCCCGCATTGTCAGTCCACTTTGTACTAATGGGTGGTGGAAACAGCGATATTAATTAACTACTTACAGGGTATAGCGACAGCAGTTCCTACGCCAAGTATTATTATATAATTTTCAACAGTATAGTCACTGGATAATGTTTTTACGACCGTCCCATCGCGCTCTATGTTGTCTCATTTCATCCAACTCCTTCCGTCGTCAAGAGAACCCGTAATAATACATCGTGGATAGCCAAAAATCAAATTCAAAAAGAACATTAACGAACAAGGGCTGGTTTGATGTCTAAGAAGATATGAGAGTCCATGGAACAACCGAGAATGCCCAAGACCAGACAGTTTGTGAAACCTAACAACGGTCGAGATAACGAGGTAGGAAGAGGAAGTATATATTTTGATTGTTCCAGACAATCGGTGGAGATCCCCTGCCGCCGGGCTGGGAGGAGCGACAGGACGCTAACGGCAGGACGTACTATGTGAACCACATCGAGAGGACCACGCAATGGGAGAGGCCTACGTTCACGTGAGTGTCAAATATTCACCGATACTTAGGAAAATTGTCGAATTGTAACGGTAATCAGACCTTTTTATGTTATTTGTATTCACGATTGAACAATACGCAACTACTACGTGATTATTTCATTTCATTGTCTGACTACCTGAATACACTTTAAATTACTCCTTCGTTTTCTAAACATTGGACACAATAACATAAAAATATTGTCGAGTCGTAACGCTTTTCATTCAGTAAAATCAGAAGTTGTGATTCTTTACGTAAATGGTTGATTTTTTTTACGGATTTAAATCGTCTATACTGCATTTTCCTTAAAAAAAGATAGTATACAAACCATGCCATTTAATTGCCAATATGTATTGATTTTAAATCAATAAAAGCATTTATCCTTAGACGCAACATGAGTCTGGAGTCACAAGCAGAGAGGATCGAGAACGCGGCCACAGAATTTCAAAGGAGGTTCCACATCTCCGCAGACGACGAGAGAGCCTCCAGTCCCTCCCTGCCCGCTCACAACCAGGTAATAAACACTCACCATACCTATATAACCTTTAACATTCAGAAAAACATGTCACATTTTGTGATTACTAAAAATATTTTATCGACTTTTGTTGGTCATATTAGTGAGGTAATTGAAGTGATAGGAAGTTTATTTACTCATATATTTATAGCACTTTTAACGGTTAATTGATGAGGTGAAATTACTAAAATGATTAGGAAATAATTTATCGATATTGGTGACAGTCGATTTAATTTATTGGTATAATTATTACATTTTAACTTCATTATAATTCCATTAAATGGGGTCATATAATTTATGTTTATTTATTATAATTTTTCCTGACAATAATATATGTGTATTACATTGCTTTTAGAGGCAGTTAAAAGTAATTAAAAAAATGCATGCCAATATTTGCGGGAATCTTTATTATATTTTTGTTTCGCCACTGATACCTAGTTCATTGAAATATAATTACACCGATAAATAATATGCTATAGCATATTAAAAAAGCTAATATAGAATACATCATTATTTTATGATCTTCCTATTTATTTATGTAATTGTTGAATAATAATTAGTGCTTTATGATCCCCCATGAAAATAGGCAGTATGTTATATTTACCTTGGTCATGTTTGGGTATCTAATATCGATATTAAAAAAGCTTATTTGTTGTCGTACACTGCAAGACAGTACTCCACAAAAAATATAGTTCACCTTTTCAAAAGTTTATTATCAAAAGTATTCTATTATCTACCCACATCTCTTAACTGGATAACGGGATAGAGTTTGAGTGTGATTTCAATTAATTTATACTGAATAATGGGCTGTTTTGCAGTGTGTACAGCATGTGAAGTATAGGAAAATGTATTGCAGGTGTAATGCATGCATGTAGAGGGCGCATGAGGACATCATCTCTATGTATATCAAATATAGTTTTTTTATTCTACCACCAATATGGTACAATTTCTAGATTTGGTCAAATTTTGAGGTGTTAGTTGGCCTAACGTCCAATGGTGGACAAGTAAATTCTGTTAAACTAATAGTCAGTGTAGGTATGTATTCACTCAATAAAAAAATCTCGTCTCTGGTAGTAAGAAAAAAATCGGTGTTGCAGTTCTACTTCTATATTTCTTTCCAAACATATCTGTAAAACCAGTTAGTGGTTATATTCGTATATGGTTCTTGTTCTATAGGTAATTTGAATTATAAAGTAGTGCAAGCATGTTCCGATAGATGTCGCTTTATTAAACCTATGAGTCTCAAATAACAAATATCTAGTTAGGTCGTTTTACCCAATATTTAGACATAAATCGCGGGTAAATGCTAAATTTTAATATTTTAACCATGTGTACTTATATATTTTCAGGAAAATATCTAAAATAACAAATTACTATTGTTCATATAGGTGTATGTATGTTTATGTCATTGCATAATATGTACATTTTATTTTTATTCATCAAATTACTTTTATAAAAATAACAATAAAATATAAAGTAATGTAAAATTTATATTTTCCACTTATTAGTATCTACTACTAAGTTATTACAATATGAAAATGCATGAGTGCTTAATGCTTATTTTTATTTTGCCTATATTTTAGAACTTCAGTTACGACCATGACATTACATCGTAATGCCAACATACGCGAAAATTAGGGCATTATGTTCCAATTGGCAATGTCATTTATAACGTTTAATATCAGTGCATGAATCCAAATCTAATGGTATCAACACATTGCGGTGCAAGAAAGATGATTGTGTTATAACAAATTCATTCGGCATACGGTCAAACACTCACATAGAACGTGTACTAATACAATCTGTGCTCACGGGTATAAGATAGACATCGATTGTGTTGTCCTCACTATCATAGACAATACAGCACATAGCTTCAAAGCTTAGCGACAAAAAAAAAAAGCAAACTTATCTATGCAAATTAAAAATATATACGGCACCGTATATATTTTTATAATTTAAGTAACATTCTGACAGGAGGATGTGTCCAATAGAAGCGTGGAGAATAATTCAACAGATCCGACGCCATTTTCGACGCCAGCGCGCTCGCCGGACCTCCGGCGCGAGGCTGAAGAGCAACCGACAAATAGCATAAGTGAAACCGACTGTGATAATAATGATAGTTTAAGAGATAACGAAGCCAGAGAAGACGATGACGTGGTGTGTGCTAACGAGGTCGCTCGACCTGAGGAGCCGGTGGAGACAACCGAGCCGGTTGAGAGTGAACCGGCAGCTGAACAACCGGCTACCGATCAACCAGAAACTGATCGACCAGAAACTGATCGACCAGAAACTGATCAACAAGAAACTGATCAACAAGAAACTGATCAACCAGAAACTAGTCAACCCAACGAGGAAACTCCTAGTGAGGAGCCGACAGTGGTAGAAAACGGAGAGGTGGAATCGGAGGAAGAGGCTAGAGAGGTTGAGGACGCGTTGACGTTTGACGAGAATCATTTCAGTACGCCGACGGGAGGCGCCACGCCGCAGAGGTCGCCCACGTCGCGCCGCCACCGCACCAGCTCCATGGACGACTCGGAGGTAAGACTCGCGGCGCCCGAGCGGTGGGACGCGGAATGTGCCGCTTACACTATTACTCCGCCGTATATCGATACCCGGGATGTTTTATATTTGTTATTGGAATTTATTGTATAATTGCCAATACTTTTTGTAATATACTAGGACTTGTAATCGCCAGATAATTGAGGAGATACATGAAAATGAAAAACTGAATTTAATACTTTGTTTCTAAAATTGTATTAAATTTTAATGTTTATTTTTGTATAGATTTCATCAGAACCAACAAAATTTTCTGTATCCTACCAATACGTAGTCTTTACAGATAAAATATCGATTATAACTGTATCGATATTACATCGATGTGTGAGTAGTAAGTTTGTACGAGTGGCACATTGCGCGTCACATCCCGGCCGGACACGCCGCCGCCGGCAGTGCTTGGGGTTATTGTCTATGAGGAGTGTGAGACACGGAGCCATTGTGACGTCCCCGTACACGCGCTTGCCACTAACAGCGATGGGAAGCGACGCCTCGACGACTAACGCCCGCCCACCAGCCACCATGCGCCACGCTGTGACCCGTAGATTAAACAAATCAATGTATAATTGTGATTTAATTAATCGATATTTTTATACCTGTTTATTTAAATCGATTGTATTTTTTCTATCAATGAACCGATGTTAAAATCGATAATATGTCAATGGTATTTTTATATTTTAATACTTTTTATGTAGTTGATGGTGGATTAAAAATATACCTTTTCTTATTTTATCGATATAAATATCGTTATTTCTACGGTTCACAGTGGACACGAACACATTAACAACATAACATTCGCTTCACACGTCACACACGTAACTAATCATTTATCATTATGTAATGCTTCTGCTATCCGCTTTCGGTATGTGTTGCTTGTATGTAGATGTTGTTGTGTATTTATCGATATTGCATGTCGATAGGTGTTGTTTTAAGGGTTGTGTTGTGTTTTTCAATTGGATTGATTTTGGGTGAATATGTTTAAAATCGATTGTATTGATTATGTAAGATATTAGCATAATGTAAACTATGTATGTGTGTAAAATTCATTTTTATTTTTTCCTTTAAATATATTCTGTAATTGACGTTGATTTTGTGACCTTACATCTAATAAAAAATGAAATTTAGAATTTTAAATGCAATTTTTTTATGTATGTTCTGTTTTTGAATCAATACTATCGATTTTTGTGTTCATGTATTTGTTTAACAGAACTCTTTATGTAGATCTTTTTGGAATACATTTACTCGTATAAGAGCGACAATAATATTTGTAGATTGCATGTTACTCATAAATTGGTTATTTTGATTTCAAAATAATTTTCTAAGTACTTTATAAAATTACGGATATATTTAATTAGCCAACAAAAATGTACATTAATAAGGCCGCTTAAGATCAGAATCTGTATTACTTAATTTTCGGCTTACTTTAAATATTATTTCAACTATTTGGTTGATATTTTTTTACTGCTTTCATGTTTTGGTATTTTGATACTTTATACATCTCTTTTTATGCAAATTTTTACTTTCTGTTAGTCTCCTATACCTTATTTTAATTTTTACTGTAGAGTTTATATTAGAGATAAGAGTATATCATGGAAGGCTCAAGAAAAAAACCAATATTTTTAAAAAATTATACCAAAGATATGAAAAACTCATCAGGTGGAGTTTAAGTACCTGTTTTTTAGATATTACAAAGGTTTTGCGTTAAAAAGTGTCTTGTAGTTGTCGAATTGTCGTCTAAATATTTGTTTCAAATCCTTATAACTGCAAAATTGTAAAGAATATCTTGAGTATATTTTAATATTTATATAAACAACAATTATCTACACGAATTATTTCCAGGTATATTTTTATGTTAACTCTTAATTATTAAATCAGTTACTGAAAAATTGATGGTTTGTCAAAATACTTTAGGATTTAATTATTAATTATTTTGAAATAAAACTATTTTATACGGATTTTATCGCGATTTGGTTTAATTTTTACATTTTTTATTTTTATTTTTTACAAAATAGTTTTATTTCAATGTGTAACATTCGCGTAAATCTAAGAAACCATTATTAATTATTTGTTTTATTAAGAGCTCTTCTAGACTGGAATCTGTCTATCTGTCGATAGTTAAGTCAGGCGCAATCAGTATTCTGTTTAAAGACGTTATTGTGGTATATTTTGGAATTGTATGTCAGTTCATACCGATAAGTAGCTTAACATTTGAGTAGAGATGGGAGGAAAGTGGCAAAAAAAAAATCAGTATTGGATCATACAACAATTATTCAATCCATTGAGCCGATTGAAGTTGTAGTGCTACCTTTGAATATGTATTTTGCTTTCATTGTTAAGACATTTAAGTGGGAAATATATGTAGACTTTGGGGAAGGGGGTTTTGATCCCTACGGCCTAAGTCAGCTATTAATCTCCTCATTAAAAGTCTGACTAAATTCTCGACCGACAAAAAGTCTTATTCTACGGATGCTCTATTTTCATAAGTCACGCTATAATGTAAATACAGCTCGGTTAAGCTAGTGTTTAAGCTGGGTAGTTGTGATAATATTTGTGTTGTTATTGATGAGATGTGGTGTTGTAGGATGAGACAGACGGCTCGACGGAAACGGCGCGGAGTAGCAGCGTCAGCAGCACGCAGAGCCAAAACCTGCCTAATAGTGACGGTGGGTATATAAACAGTTTTGTAGTTTTAGAGGTGTAGTTTATAAACTACACCTCAGTTTATATGTTTTATGTTTCGGATTAAACGGCATCATCGTACTATAACCGGCTTATGATTGTATCAGACATATAATATTTTTAGCACTTGTATCTGCATTCCTTTTAGAGAATATAGCCGTGGACTTATGACGTACAATATTTTTTAGAAAAATCCATAAATAGAATCTGAAGGTTCTTTTCAATCTTGCTATGCAACTGTTACTCATCAGGGCTCCGTTATATCAAGTAATATGGTCAATTATTTTGACTTTGCTGAAATCGGTAACATTATTAGATGAAACTGACCCTTACTATTTTAGTTTTAGGTTTTCACTAATGGATGCAAAGAATGCCTGCACAATGATTTAATGTTAATGTTTTTTATGCGGTGTGCAGGTCTCCCGCCAGGCTGGAGTATGCAGAGAGCACCCAACGGCAGGATATTCTTCATTGATCACAACAAAAAGACTACCACGTGGATAGACCCCAGAACAGGTGGCTTTCATAATTGTGTTTTCTTTATTATGACATGGTATTATTTGATATTGATTTAAGTATTTTATGTATGTATTGTATTTAAAAATCCTATTGTGATTCTATGCACAACAAGAATAGTGATGTCATTATATTTATACTGCAATCTTCTCCTTTTACCCTTCCCAGCAAAATTTGAAATAGTTCTAAGTTCTAACTTCCTTAATTCTTATTGGATTTAAAAATCAAATTGGGAATTAATTACATATTGCAAACTAAAGGAAAGAAGTAATTTTAGACAAAATACATTTTGTTGTATTGATGTATGTGTATGTGTGCAGGTTGTGCGTCGAGCCTGCCCGCGTCGGGCGCGGCGGCGGGGGCGGCGGGGGCGGGGGCGGGGGCGGGGGGCGCGGCCGAGGCGGACGAGTTGGGGCCCTTGCCCGAGGGCTGGGAGGAACGCGTGCACACGGATGGACGGATCTTCTTTATTGACCACAGTGTGTATACTTACTACTTACATACTTTAATATAATACAGTTATGATAGACCTGATGGTAATGACTAATGGCTGTGTATAGATGGAGAATTAATTGGTTTGTTCAAAACTGCATGTGCCACAATTAGATAGTACTAGCTGAAGCGGAGTTACAGTATCCTTATAAAATGTCAATAAAATAGTTTTATCGAATATAAATTATATTTGCAATATTTCGATTGTAATACCATTTCCTTTCTTCGTCCATTCCCTTCTCCTCGTCATTTGAGATATAAGCAACGCCCCTACAATTTGCATTGTTGTACACTTGTGTGTAGATGTTATTACATTATTACTAATCATCAATAGAATCGTGTGCTTGTTTGCCAGAGCTATAAAAATACTCCAACCACTTTCAAAATCGTATGTTCGATTTTAAGCAAACCATGAGGAACAGTGTAGTAATCCGGGTGTTGGTTGTCAGACACGCGCACGACGCAGTGGGAGGACCCGCGGCTGTCCAACCCGCAGATCGCGGGCCCCGCCGTGCCCTACTCGCGCGACTACAAGCGCAAGTACGAGTACCTCAAGAGCCAGCTGCGCAAGCCGGTCAGTCTGTCTACTGATTATCTAACCCTTGAAGGACATATATTTAAGTTAATCATAGTTTAATTTAATATATTTGAACGCTTATAAATAAATTAATAAAAGACTAAATTAGTCATTATTAGAAAATAATAAAGATAATTTTTGATAGTTGGGTTGGGCATAAATGTTTTTGTATGAGTCAATTTGTGAGGTAAATATTGTATCTAAACTATATTTCCCATACCAAACTAAAATCTTACAGCTCATAACATACGGCTGATATTGCAAAGACCGTGTGACATTTTCCTATAATAATAATACTTTCATCCATTCCCTTTGCACTCACTAATCTATAGTCATTATTATAAAAATACCTTGTATCCAGAGCAACGTGCCAAACAAGTTCGAGATCAAAGTGCGTCGCAACTCCATCCTGGAGGACTCGTACCGCATCATCAGCTCCGTCAGCAGACTCGACCTGCTTAAAACTAAACTGTGGGTCGAATTTGAGTCTGAAGTCGGCCTTGGTGAGTACATAATCTAATTACAATATTTTTCATCGATGCCCCGCTCTTATCGGTCATAGCGTGATGTTATATAACCATCCTTAAAAATGGCCTATCCAACACTAACATAATTATTCAATTTGAACCAGTAGTTTGAGATTATCGCGTTGAAACTCTTCATCAATATATATTAGTGTAGATTATAGGGTTATTATCTACTTGAATGTGAAAGAAGATTCGATCAGATCGCTGGGAAGAACCTTGGTGGAGGCCTTTGTTCAGTAGTGGACTTCCGTTGGCTGAAGGAAGAGAGATATGTGAAAAAGAGCGGTTGCGTGCGCGTCCGTCGTTGCGGGCGTACGAATACCAACGAGCATGTAAGTGGTGACTAGTAAATGGAACTGACTTCCAATTGTTTAATGGTCTTGGATTTATCATTTATGAAATTGTAGTGTTAAACATATTTTGTACTGTTTGAAAGTTGATATATTGTTTTAGAATTTCTATATTTTTTTATTGATCAACGACTACAGATTACGGCGGCCTGGCTCGCGAGTGGTTCTTCCTCCTATCAAAAGAGATGTTCAACCCTTACTACGGGCTGTTCGAGTACTCCGCGATGGACAACTACACCCTGCAGATCAACCCCAACAGCGGCGTGTGCAACGAGGAGCACCTCAACTACTTCAAGTTCATCGGCAGGGTCGCCGGCATGGCCGTGTACCATGGCAAGCTGCTGGATGGTGAGAATTATACTTAAATATATCCAACAGTCACATACATATAAACGCCACACTAATACGCCATTTACGCTATGTTTTGTCACCCGCTTTATTAGGGAGGGAAGTGGACAATAATTTATTTCCAACTCCTCCTATTAATTTAACTTTTTTGATTGATTTCGTTGCGGGTTAAAGACAAGTTAGACATTCCCAGAGACGCGCTGAGCTTCAATGCTCAGTGTCATTAAAATGCGTGCCACTGTTGATCCTGGCTTACAGGAGTTGCAGTGGCGGGTGTGAGGGCGGGACAGTCTCCTAATACGCCATTTACACGGGGAGAGTTTCTCGCGGCGAGAATCGTATGCGGTTATCACATGACATAACCGCCATAGATTATCGTGTTCTGACAAATGTTTACACGATGCAACTATTTTATATCCTTACGATAATCGTATGTTCGAGGCGAGAAACTCTCCCCGTGTAAATGGGGCTTAACATTGAGTCTTGTGTCGTGGATATCAGAAACTACGACAGACTTTACGGTCACACAAACACCCAGACCCGAAACAAATACCTGTAGATCTTACAAACATTTGTTTCGGCGCGAGGATCAAACCCGCGAATTTCTTTCTTTCTTTATGATGACATGACCAATTTAATTGATTCCTACACACCTTCGCTCTTCTCCGCTTCAGTGGACACGCAGCACCAACCGGTCATCATCATCATCTATTGCCACTCGCCCCGTGTATGCTGGCCTACTTCATTATATTTTATTTGATTATCATTATATTTTGTTCGCAGCATTCTTTATCCGTCCATTCTACAAGATGATGCTGGGCAAGGCGATAGAGCTTCAGGACATGGAGTCTGTCGACCTTGAATACTACAATTCACTTATGTGGATCAAAGTAAGTTTGCTTTGGTATAGGTTTAATGCCCAATTATACCTAACTTTTTATACTGGTAGGACGAAGTGACTAATGGTTCTGCTGGTATGCGCAGTGCAGACCAGATTGAGTGTCCCTTTTGTGAGATGGCGATCAGCCGCCGGTTGAGATAAATATGCCGGTCTGATTGTAACCACATATACACGGGACACCAAAAGGCGACAAACTTACATTTCTCATTATCACGGATTTTTCACCATTGTGTACGATGATTTATATCCAGGCTTTTCCATCTAACCTACTACCAGCAAATATCGGTGCTTTAAGATTGTATTTATTGAATTTGTACCCATTATTGATGGATATAAATGTTATATTGCAGGAGAACGACCCATCGGAGCTGTACTTAACGTTCTCAGTGGACGAGGAGCAGTTCGGCAAGACCATCCAGCGGGAACTCAAGCCGGACGGAGCCAACATACCCGTCGATGAGGACAACAAATACGAGTATATAAGGTACCGCTACATATTTCTTTCATAGTTAACTGGGAAAATTGGTGGTGTGTGCTGTTAACAAAAAAAAAATGCTTAGTTTCTGTATTGTAATGCCAACTTCTAGGAATGCAAAGATCTTGTAAAATCGTAAATACCTAAAAAACATTGTGTTGGCTGCAAACTCTTCCAATGTCCCTACATAGTTTTTGACAAAAAATAATATTGATATATTTTTAAATTTACCTTAACAACGTCTTTATCTTCCCCCCAGACTAGTGATCCTGTGGCGGTTCGTGAGCCGCGTGCAGGAGCAGATGTGCGCGTTCCTTGAGGGGTTCGGAGGCTTGGTGCCGCTCACGCTGCTCAAGATCTTCGACGAGAACGAGCTGGAGCTGCTGCTGTGTGGCATCCAGCACATCGACGTGCGCGACTGGCGCGCCAACACCCTGTATAAGGGAGACTACCACGCCAATCATATTGTCGTGCAGTGGTTTTGGAGGGTGAGTTTTGTTGGTGAAAACATTGGAGAGGTGCAGCTACGTAGACTAGCGACTTAGACTAACTCCAACACCTGTATAAAGGAGATGTTCTGTATGGTTCTGTTGGTAATAAATTGGTTGGAGAATAACAGTGGAAAAACAATGTACCAATAATGCGCCTGATGTTGAGCGCAATGCAGTTCAGATAAAATATCAACCACCATGTTCACCACCCGCCGTTCTATAGAATTATGTGGGTATGATTGTATATAAAATATCCGGATATAAGACGAATAAACTCGAAAAGTGACACGCTTACGTGGGTTACCATGACGGGTGCTGCGTCATTAAGTACGGTGGTCACATTTCGAACGGAGACACGTTACATTCTAAGACCATTTAGGGCATTTTTTTCGAAGTACTGAAACGATGTGTATTCTTAAGGATTTATCTCGAGTTGATATCTTCGTATGCAGGTGGTGCTATCGTTCTCGAACGAGATGCGGTCCCGCCTGCTGCAGTTCGTGACGGGCACGTCGCGCGTGCCCATGAACGGGTTCAAGGAGCTGTACGGCTCCAACGGGCCGCAGCTCTTCACCATCGAGAAGTGGGGCGCGCCCGACAACTACCCGCGCGCGCACACCTGGTCAGACACTACTACTCATACTGTGTAGTCATCATCTTCATCATCAGCCTCATCATCATCATCACAATCACCACTAATCATCATCAGCGTCATCATCATCATCACAATCACAATCCTTTATATTTTAATCTGCCCTCTATATCTTATACTCATCCCAGCGTTGTCTATAAGAAATCGCATGGAGCGATGAAACCGCTTTCTGTATTTTTTATATCTAATTGATTTTTTCCTGTTTTTATATGAGTGCAGTAAAGAATAAATGATAATAATAAACACCTCTACAATCATCGCCAGCCATCACCACCGTCACCAATCGGTATCATCAGTGGTATTAACTTATAGCAATCTGCTTTTTAATATAAGTTTCTCTGGCAATAAAAACCTAGCTATAAAGCAATGTCACTGCGCTACGTCTGATGTTAAGTGTGATGCGCCAACACGTGAGTCGATTGACAACACATAATTATCTCCTGCGACTCGACACAATTTACCAGCCTATTTGCTACGGTGGAAGGACCCTATATGAAAAAGGGAACATGTGACCCTGCAAACTATTGTGCAACTGAATGCTACGCTTTTCAATTTATCTCGCGTATAAATTTTAGCACAATATTCGTTATTGTAATTGATGTAAAGAGAAGTGAAGCTGTCTGAACCCCAAACTTAGTCTTTTGTAATACACAATTAAGAGTTGTTTGAATAAATAGTTATTGTGTTGTTGCAGTTTCAACCGCATCGATTTGCCTCCGTACGAGAGCTACCAGCAGCTCCGCGAGAAGCTCATGAAGGCCATCGAGGGCTCGCAGGGCTTCGCTGGCGTCGACTGAGCCCCGCACCCGCACACTACTGCCAGCCGCACTCGCGATCCGGCGCTACGCTCACCCTACGTATACTGGAACGGACAACGACAAATATTACTGATATTTCTATCTCTTTCACTCTTACGCAATCACTATCTTCCTTCCCACTCCGCTGGTTTCTTACGGTCCTGTTTGATACATTTTGCTATCGGTGTCCGCTCCAGTAGTACTTCAAATTCACACCTTACAATTTAGTGCAAGCTTGTAGTGCAAGCGCTGAGAGCGTTTTAAGCGCTGAAATTCCCGGATTATGTAAATACGTCATCAGCAGAAAATGTTACATTCTGAATCCATTATATTACTTGTCATACACATCATATTAAAATAGATAAACGCTTTAAGCGTGAAAAGAATATGCATATTTTTTTAAATCACGCGATCAATACTAAATTAATAAAATATAATGATTCATAGAAGAGCGCTTGATAGAACAGATTTGAATATAAAGCGTAAAAAAGCATTGGGAGCTTGTACGAATTTAGAATCCCTTAAACTTAAAGCTTATTATGTAATAGATGCATTTTGTTCTTTTTTGAGTTTTTGCCTGTTTCCGTCAGGCAGACATAAATGTGTCGATTGTCGACCAAAACTACAAATCCTCTATTCGGTGGGTATCCTATTTTGATCACACTTTACTCACTATCACGTGTATTGCAAGCTTCAGTCAGCTATGAATCATTGTATTTATTATCATGAAAGCAATACTTATTCGTTCATTTCATATTCGTCATATATCACTAGAACTTCGATAATTTATTTTATTTCAAGTTTCAAAGTATATTTTTTTCTGAAAGAGTGGTGGACAGAAATGACTTTTGATTAAATCATTATTTTTATGGAGCAAATAATTTTAATACTGTTCTCATGGTCAATATTTTTCATTTAAAATTGTTTTGGTTCTTTATTTATTATTGAAAATGGATGAGATATACACAACCCAAGCTGTTATGTCCTGGGTATTTAATTGTCACTTTTCTGAATAAAGTCGACTTTATACAACATTATTTTTTGTATACCATAAAGCCGAAACACCCAAATTAGATTTTGGTATAAAAGATCAGATAAAATAGAAAAAATAATAATAATAATGAAACATCACGCCGTGACAGGTTACGATAATTATCTCATTTCTTGAATAATGCATGGGAACAAGCGCGCGCGGCGCATGCGCACTGCCGCGCCGCGACGCGACGCGCCGTCGCGTGAAACGCGCCAACACGCATAACACTGGTACTATTTACACTGTTTCGTTTATAAACAACATTTTAACAACACGTCTGCGTTTCCACCAAAGATAATGCTTTGCGAGGGATGTGTGTGTTAAGAACAAATCGAAACTCAGCTTAATATTTACCACTTCATTGCTATTACAATAACAACTAAACATACCTAAGTAATTGCTCAAAATATCCACCCCTTTCCCTAATACACAGCCGAGCCCGCTTACGCATATTGCGGTCTAACTTTGATAGCACATAAGTGTTCTGTTTTATTGTATTAAAAGCACTTTCAATTTTGTTTTTTAGTTCATTTTCACTTTGCGGCTTCATAATATATCTGTATACTCAACATTGCTGTAACGAAAAGCCATCGCGAAATCGGTACGTGCGCGGAGTAGTCTATGTAAAATCACGAAAGATGCGTACGCGCCGAAACTTCCCGGGTCACTAATATTATTAGAACAAACGCACCGCACGCACCGCCGCGCCGCGCCGTAGTGTGCGGGCGTGGGGGAGGAATGGTGTCCTTGCATTTGGCATCGGCCGGCTGTGTAAGTACTTTAATAGGTATAGTTGAACGACCGACACGCGCTGGATTTTTATTAATCAACACGGTAACCAGCTTGACGGAATTTTAATATGTTTTTGGGATGAAATATAACGTATGTTAAAATTTAGTGCAATGGATTGTGTTACTGATTCTCAACAAACTACTTTCGGCTTTGTAGTATACTAGTAATAACCTTGTATAGTCAGAAAATATCAGAAGTTCTGTCCACTCACCCAAGCATTTTATTTTATTTTTTTGAAAACATTTAATATCACTCATAATACAAATGACATGATTCTGCTCAATTCTATTTAAGGTATAATATTATAACGAAATCTATGTATAAACTTAACATTGGTGATTGTAGGGATCTGAGTTTAAGATTAAGTTTTGGGTCTATAACTTTCAGTACAGTCTATTAAAAGACTTTTTTGAAAATTACTTGTAATTTACCAAGTTGGTACAATTGGTGTAATAGATTGTTTTAAATCCAGCACTCATACAAATATTTATTATCAAAAATAATCAACCTGTAATAACAGGGTGTAAAACTTTCAATACTAAATCCTTTACCACTGCAATAAATGATGTTAATGTTAGCGTTGCTCCTTTTAAGAATGCACCATAAGTACTTAAAGAGGGAAATAGTTCTCCGATGTTTTGTAGAACTCCAGACTTACAGAAATCCTAAAACTTAACTTGTATGAATCCCTGCAACACTAGTGTTACTGAAATGAGTGCCTATTGTGACATTTGGAACCTCTGTCTTGTATTATATGTATGTATAATTAATATTTATGCTAATAATTTTCTTTGTAAATAACGTGGTAATTGTCTCAGCTTTTCGTTGACTTTGTTGTTATATATCAAGAATAATTATCTAAGAAATCTACTATGTATCATCTCTAACATACCAAAATCAAACTGAAAAGAAATTATTTGAATGAACATTCGTATTAAATCATATAAAGATTTGTGGTCTAATCCATTGATAGTTGGTTCACGTCATGCTACATTGTAATTATCTTCACTTTTAAAAATAAAGTAGTATCTTCTTCCTAATTACAAACGCCATGTTGATATTGTTTAGATTTTCAAATAGAAACATTTACAAATTTAAACGTTACACTTAGCGGATAGTGTTATAGCTATGAATGCTCGTTTTTAAACCATCTATTGTAGTTTCTTGCTGTTAAAAATCCAAAATTCCTAACAACCTGTGATGTAAATAACTGAAGCGAAGCTGAGACACTTACTCATATCTTCACATCTTTGTGCTAAATAATTCTAAATCGTAACAGAATAGTGATCACCCGTGGCTTTGCTCGATTAGTGGTTTAATTAATTCAAATATCTGAGACAGTGTTTTTCAATGTACATTACAAAAAGGCCTCCGAATGAAAAGGCGTAAGTTTTTGTAAAAATTACAGTTTAAAAACCCGTGCAGTATTTGCATCCGTTAATATGACGTCATGATCCTTCGGAGACACGAACTTGAAAAACACTGATCTGGGGTATACAGTAAAAGTGCAATTAAAATCAATTAGATTGTATTGCAAAATATAGACATACATAGCGATATCCGCCTATTAATATCATACGGGGCCAAGGCCTCGCGACAATGCAAATCAATTTTACATTGTTCAAAATGATACTTTTCAGCCGCGATTAAATATTTTATAATACGTATGATAATTAAAAAGTATGTATAAAGTTCCGAATAAATAGAGTCAATATTGATCGTACTGCACTTGTTCTAAGAATCATTCGTTTGTTATTTCAGATATATTTTCTTATTACTTATCAAGCCATGTCCACAACCTAGCTTTACTACACGGCCATAAAAAAAACAAGCGCTGTCAGTTTGACAGGTGTCAGTGTCACGTTTGACAGCTGTCAACAACAACCAAGTAGCCTTATGTCGTCGGACAACCGCTTGAAGTGTATACGTTGTTAACGTTTATAATTTATTCCACGTATTATTTACTTATTCGTTATATTAAACGTGATATGGCCCTGGCGAGGTTAGGTGACGTCGTATTACATCGAGCATTTATAGGGGTAAAATGGTAATTGGTGAATCGATGTAACGGGGCGCCATCGAGAGATTTTGTTCAATTATTAGAGCCTAAGACGCCGACGGATTCCGTAACCGCGCCACGGATTGTTTTCTTTAATTAATTTTGCGTCCTATTTAGAAATATTCGCTTTTCGCTTAGATATATACAAAAAAATATATTTTCATATTTAGCACACATTGTACATAATGTTTAGGTATAAGGTGTAAAAAATTGCTTAAAAAATACGAATGTGTATAAAACTAAATTAAATACGACGGATTCCATAAAATGGAGATTATGAGTATTTTTCGAAAACTAAAAAAATGATGCGGTGTTTCGTGTTCTTTTAGATAGACGTGGCAATAATTTACACCCTGTATTTATTTGATATTTATGATTAAGTTATGTTTATTATGAATTACTTAATGATTTAGTTAGGTTTTAGATATTGTAATAAAATTGGCTTTGTCTCTTTATAATTCTAGATTTGTGTACTACGACCAAAAGAAACCACGCCGACACGTCCAAATAACTTGGTCATCAACGATAGAACAATGGATTATATAAATGATCTATGATTATCTGCCATCAACAATGTCAAAACATGATCTAAAATTATAAAGAGAATCTGAAGGATTATAAAACTATGATTATAAAATTATATCGCGTTTGTATTGAGTTCTGTTGTAAGACCACGAGACGGTTCCAATCTGCGCCACGAAAATATCCCAAAATAAATTAATGAAACATGAAATATTGTCGTCAAAATGTCTTTAAAATTTCAAAGTTTTTTATATTATTTTGGGATATTTTCTTGTGCGGAAATTGGAACTCTGTCAGTCAATATGTAATGTGACTACTAACTTAAGTATGGCAACCCTAATTACCCGTCATCTGTGATTATTGTGGACTTGAAATCGACTATGATAATATTATCAAAGTTAAAATGTTCACAAATAAACCAGCTTGAAAATTCAATAGAATATTAAACCTCTAGAGATGAACAGCCCATACAAATTTATTAATAATATATTTAAACATTAATTTATCGTACTATCAACAAGAAAAGAAATAAACAAAATATTCCACAGTGAAATGTTATGCAATAAATTAGCAAATTGTGCCATAATTATAACAATGTTTTGACATTAAACTTGAACATAAATCTTGCAAAACTAAGCCGAAAATAACTTTGAATGACTTTCACAAGACATGTTTCCTTCCACGGCGCATAATGAAATTATTTCTACAGAATGTAAACAAAGTATTTTGTAACAAGAACACTCGATAATTTCATTCGGCCAACAAATAAAAAGTTGCAATAATATGTGAAAAAAAATTGGATCAGTAGATGTTAATTTTGGTCGTGATTGGTACTATATATAGGAGATTAGCGTGTCATTATGAAAAAAAGAACTCTAGAAAAGAGGCTTATTACAAACGAGATTCTGCCCGCAAAGTATAAAAATGTAACAAATACATCGAAATTCCTTATTCATTCCATGGGAACACAACATTTTTCGGGATGAAAGTAGTAGCTTAATCCAGGGTGTCGGCTACCATACCAAATTTCAGCGAAATCCCTTAAGCCGTTTTTGAGTTCATCGCGCACAACCGCACCGAAAAATTCTAAAAATTATTGTTTTGGGTTCTATTACGTTAATACAGGCCCCCCGTCTCAGTTTTTCTCATTTATCTTCCATGTACATACATCAATCGATTAAAAATTTATTATATGAATAGATTTCGCTCCTTTTTCTAACATGTTCCTTCCATAGCAGCGCATAAACGTTTTGTTTCTCAAAATATTTTGTCATAATGAAGGCTCGGAGTTTTAAAAGATTGCAGAAACGCGTGTAGCAACTGATGTGTCAACAATATTAACAGATGGCGCGGGTTGGCCAACGCGACCGACAATGAATGTTGTCCAACAACGATATTTTATTATATTATTATAGAATGGTTATCTTGTAAATAGATTATTGAAAAATTTGAAAGATTTCTTGCAAATTAAAAAGATGAAATAAATTCTCAATTTATTTTGTATTTTTATTTTATTTTCCTTTGCACTACTAATATTAACACAAAAAGAATATTAAAAAACACGATCATAACATTATTATGTCTGTGATTATTATTTTGTAGTATTTGCAATAAAATATTATATTGCTTAATTAGTTGAAAAGCAAGGGTTTTGAAAATCCTATTATAATTTTTATATTTTTATTGTATTTAAAATACCTTGTTTCATGTTTATCAACACACCTCTATTATTAATGTTTCATAGGACTATGTATTTACCGGACAGTATTTATGCCAGTTATAACAATTCAATTACGTTATGATCGGTCTATTGTTGGCACTTCGTATTGTCCATTCCGATTGCCTATATAGGGTACTGAGTTTGAATCCTCAAAGCTAAAGACACTTTAGCAGGTCTATAGCATAGAGCCTTCGCTATTGTTCTTTATTTCCCAAAGGAAGTCGTAACCGTTAGTCCTTGTTGGAATCTACACACGAAATGGGTCGCATTGTAATGTTATGTTTAGGACACTGCCCTTGGGCCTGAAGGTATCCAGGATATCCTATTACTTTATCAGCTGTTGAAAAAACTTTTTAATTTTACTGTTTATTTTTAATCAGAATTTTATAAATCTTTTTACATAGGTACGTAGTTAAAGATTTCTGTAACTGGAATTATTCTGGAATATTTGAAGATCAGGACACAGAGAATCTCCCATGTATGCATCAGTGATCAGAAGTCTGCTTTCAAAATAAAACAAATGAATACGTTAGCGACTAAAATCAGGGCAATAAAGACACGCAATGAGAGGATTTACTCATATTACAATTACCTTATTATTATCACCAAGTATTTCTCTGCCGTATGGGGTACAGTCCTACAGAGGAAAATAGTAAGCAAAATATATTTATTTCGCATAAAACCTTGCACAAGCCAGTTCATCCCAGAGCCATCTCAACGCCTCTAAAAAGTATCGAAACGCTGTTGTAATCGTTGGAGAAGGGCGGTCGGCCTTACACCGTGTCGCAACGCCAGAATCTCGCGCCAAACGAGCAGTGCGCGTGGTTTGTGTGTCGGACGCGGTAAAATGTTTTATACAGTGCTTGTGTGTGTTGTGGCGACTCCATGGGTCCGAGCCAGTGTTGTTCAGTTGAATGGTAAGGTTTCCTTTGCTTCCAAGATTTATAAATAAAAGTGTTCTTTATTTAAACAAATATGATTGATTATAGGCGCTTGAGAGATGTTTTGGAGCGGGAAAAAATAGAATTGGTATCCCTTAAATAATATTGGGTTATAAATATATAAAAAAACACATTAAGCAAATATTACCTTTAATAAATAATCCATTTTCAATTAAAATTATTACTTTGTAATTTGACATCGATGTTAATTTCTTATTAATCGGCATCGTACCTATTTATTATTTAAAAGTTTGAAAAATTGTGTGGTTTAAACAGTGAAATGCATATTTCATCTGCTTGGTCTACGCTTAATATTTTGTCACATATTGTACAGCGGACAGCCATAAAGTGTTTGAATCTAGACGACGTGTACGCACAATACTATATTCTGTATTCATAGAATTCTAGTTTTATAAACACGAAATAATTATAAGAATACGAAAAATGTAGTATGCATAAACGTTCAGCAATGGTGTGTGTCAATAAATATATTTTGTAGGTCGTAAAAAAATTATCCGCGCGCAGATGGAATCCGCAGTTTCGAAACGCAAAGAAGTAAGTCGAAAATGTGCTTTTGCGTAAGTCCTCTGTTATTAAACATTCGCACTATTGTAGGTATAGATTAGGTATTCCGTTTTAATAGCCACTGTTTAACCACTGAATTAATAATGGTACATATTCAATGACACGAAGCATTTCAAGCTCACAGAGTCCGGGGGTATCTCAGGGAGTATATTTTTATCACGCACTGAATTGAATCAATAAGTAAAATAAATAAATACACCCCACAGTCACATACATAGTCCTGACCCTACACTAAGATAGAGTCTTGTGTCGTGGGTATCAAAAGTTACGAAAGACTTTTTCGGTCTCACAAATACCGAGACCAACAAATACTTGTGGATCACACAGAAAACCAGCGACCTCTCGTTTCGCAGCCGGCGCCTAACCTACTGCGCCACGGAGGCTGTCAAATAGGAAATTAAGTTAATTGTTTTCCATTTCCCTAAGTAAAGTGAAACACAAAATAGTGAACTAAGTAAAAAATAAGTACATATCTATAGCAGAAAACGTTATCTGTCTCTGTCAAACCAAAATAAAATACACCCAACACTCATACACTTCTTGACCCCATGGTACGCTACTAAGCCTTGTGGGTGTCAAAAACTAAGAGATAATTCTTAACCCAGGCCAGAACAAATATTTATGTGTGACAAGCATTTGTTCTGATTTAGCCGACGTTCACGTTTCACAGCCGGCTTTTTAACCAACTGCGCGATAAAACGTCAACCTCAGACAATCTTCAAAAACAAGATTGATTACGCTAAACTGGTGTTTGTTTTACTTATTGCATTAGCCGTAGTCCACATTTTTCCGTATAAGAAAGAGTTTTCGTAATCAATGTCAATATTGGCGCTAAAAGGTGAAGGATGTCGAGATGAGGAAATGCGCATTACATTACTGTTCGCTTTATTTTATGCGATGGTTCAGATAAATGAATATTTTTAGGCACATAAACTTTGTATTAATGTTCTAATACCTACTTTACTAGCTGATTTTAAAGAACCAAAATATAAAACTGCAAAGTTTAGTACACGCGGTGTAGTTATAGATTTGGAAGCGGGGTCCTGGATTCGATTTAAAGAAATTAATGAGATGTTTATTGTTTTCGTTTATAAATTATCACATGAATGACACGATTTTAAATTTCTTCCTTTCATGTGCCTTTAAGCGTATGTAGATAATATGTAGTGTTACATCTATATAACAAAGTGCTCATACTCTTCCAGAGACAACATTAGACTCACTTCCTCCACTATATTGCTTGGACGACTGGACACAATGTCGGCGGCCCGGCGACGTGTACTGCATGGTGGAAGCAGCCCTCACTTCTCAGACACCTTCGTATCTTCTCGATATATTGAAGGCAAGTTATTAAATTTACATAAACTATTCGTACCCTGCCAACAGTTACATTTCATCTGTTATATTTGTATCATATTGTATAGGTAAAATAAGGTAGGATTGTTACGCAATATGAGTTATTAATCTGACCTAACAGGGCGTGTATAAGTGTTTAATTGGACTGGAACTACAAACAAGCAAAAAACTTGCCTGATGATATTATGTGAATGTTGCATTGGCAAGACTAAAATATTGTGTACTCTAATTGTGACTACTTTATTCCGTCGCACACAATTGTGGAATGTGGAGACATTAAACGTTTTTATTAATATTCGATGATAATCCAGCCCTAAGATAATCCGCAAGCAAAACAAAGTAAAGCCGTCGTTTCACGTTAGATTTCTGTAGGCTCTGGGACTGTGGCACCATCTCCGTCGAACCGAGCCATCCTTACTGTAGTATAAAATAACTACAGTGTGGCTCGACCAGTTTAAAAATAATTAATAAAACAATCAATATTAATCCAGAAATTATACATTCAATTTCTGGAAATAACCTTCTATGCTGGGGAGTCGTCAAGACTTTGGATACCTACATAAACTCTTGTGCAGAACTGTGAGGCATGCATCTTTCCTCACGTGGTTTTTGATTGTTAAAACGAGAGTAATGTCAATATATTCTAATCACGAGTCCAATACAAGCTTAAGGACGCCTGACATTTTATTTTACGAGTATATCCTTGCCGTTAGATTCACACAATAGGTCGTTAATGCTAAGGAAGGAAAACTTAAAAAAAAGGTATCGGTTTTTAGAGTTCGAACGTGAAAAACGTAATGGTTTAGCAAGGACACGGATATTCGTGTGCGCCCAGATACCTGCAAACGAGCAAACAGGTCACCTGATGGTATTTGATCACTGCATCATCAGCACTGCAAACATCTACAACGCTGGATCATGAATGTGTTGCTGGTCCATTCAATCGGGAGGAGAACGAGAAGGAATAAGGATGGGAAGAGGAAAGGAGTACTGGGCATCCGGTAATCTCACCCACCGTACGAAACTCGACATCAAAGCTGTCACTTCACGTCGATCTCCTGTGAGACAGTGGTACCGTCCCGGACGAGCCCGACATAACTCACTACAGCATGGCTCTACTTCAGTCTACACTTCCAAAACATATAAAGACAATAATGATTTCTTAGATTTACGCGAATGCTACACATTGAAATAAAATATTTTTTTACGGATTTTATCGCGATTTGGTTTAATTTTTACATTACCGAGTCCGCCCCGTGACCACGAAAGCTGGAAAGCATCGAAACGTCGGGAAGTTAAAAAATGTAAAAATTTAACCAAATCGCGATAAAATCCGTAAAAAATAGTTTTATTTCAATATAATAAAGACAATATTTTCATACAGAACTCTTAAAATACTGTTATATTCGGCTTCTCGTGGCCTTGACTTAATACGTGCAGTGAAACACTAATGGAGGTCATTCAACCAATTTATTCACCTTCAGTCGATGACATCAACGCCTAGAGCATAGGATGGTAGAGCCTAGATAACTTGACTATTTATTTACTTAGTACTTAAAGTAAACATTCATAATGGATTGTGGGCACTCAAGGCCTAGACCTGTCACCTGTTAGAAGGTTGTAAACTTACATTGAATGCTAAGTATGCAGGGATTATGTTATAACTACTATTATACATCAGTATATTCATATGTATGATCTACTGCTAAGCTTATTATATTTTGTGCGGACTTAAGCACAATTAAATAAATAAATAAATACACCCACATGTATAGTCACATACATAGTCCTGACCCTTAGATTATATGACGTGTATATAATCTAAGGTCCTGACCCCACACTAAGATCGAGTCTTGTGTTGTGGGTATCACGAATAACGAAAGACTTTTCGGTCTCACTAACACCCAGACCCGAAACAAACATCTGTGGATCACACAAATATATGTCTCTTTGTGGGGATCGAACCCGCAACCTCACGTTTGACAGCCGGCGTCTAACCAACTGCGCCACGGAGGCTGTCATCGGAATTTACACGGGAGTTTCTCTCCTCGAAGATGCGATTATCGAATGGATATAATAAAGTTGCATCGTGTAAACATTTGTCAGAACACGGTAATCTATGGCGGTTATGTCAAGCGATAATCGCATACGATTCTCGCCGCGAGAAACTCTCCCCTTGTAAATAGCGTTTTAGGCCGTAGCTTACCGTGTTTTTAGATGAATGGTTTTGATGAAATAAGTTAATAAACATATCCAACAGTAACACAAATAATCCTGACTTCATTGTAAGGTGCCAAGTATGTATTATAGTCCGTAAATGTGAATTGCTGCATATGTTCACACATCAGAACCTACGAGAGAAAAGTGGGAAAATTGCTCTGCTACGCCGGCAGAATTAATTGCAAGGTTGATAAACACACACATTAGGCCTTTTATTCAATAAATAAATCTCAATTAATACTCTTTAATAAGTAAATATTAATATATGCAAGACATTTTAGTTCAATAACATTAAAAGGTCTCATACTTGACCTTAAATTGGCAAATTAAGTATGAAAATGGTCTTGGCAGGTCAAAAGCCTTTTCTCATTTTTGTACTTGCTCTTGACTTTTTTATGACAAGGACTGCGTTTTGATTATCGTCGTATTTGGGTGATATATACATAGTTTTACTAAAACAAAAATGTACACCTCTTTATTTTTAAACACGCAATGGTACGTAAGGGTTTAAATTAGTATTTTCGCAAAAACTAGGTATTTACCTCCCAATTTTTTTTTTAAATTTCCAAAAAAACTGTGTCACTGTTTTAGCGAAATTTTTATTTGCATCGTGTTTCTAACCACTAAAACTACCACCTGGTTTCGTTTTCGGTCACAGTCTTGATATACCCGGTATAATTCCAAAACCTTCTCTCAAACGATATAGCAATATTTCCGACACAGTATTGCCAAAACAGATATGTCTAAAGTATTAAGCGTGTGACCTTCAGATCTGTTTATGGGAAAGTAGCGAGCTTTGTGATGCAAGTGGTAATCTTGTAGTATAATAAAATTGTATAATAAACTGCATGTACAGCTGTCCCAGAGCGGGAGGATAAATGCGATGAGCTAATGTGAAGTAACATGTTGGCCATTAAATCTCGTTTAATCTGAGATTCACCGCCCGCTGAAACACCAGTGTACCTCTAGGCAATCACACACGTAAGGAATTGACACCGAGTATTGAAGTTCGACGATATTCTTGGGAACATGCGCATTTATAATAGGTGGTGATCTCTTTCTAAAAGAGTGTGCTATTTGCTAACATATTTCAAAGAGTCTCAAGAACAAATTCAAATCTATTAAATTAATAATATATTCTTCCAAATTCTTACAAGCGATTTGCTATTTCATGAAGTTAAAAATGTAGTGGTGTGAATAAGATTAGGTTCTCTTAGAATCCGTGAGATTGCTCCTGTATTAAGATCCTTCTGAGCAATATTATTAGAAGGGCATTTCCACTCAAGCTGTTTAATTTAATGAATTGCAAACTATGCGTTGCAATCCGATCTCATGGGTGTGGACACAACCTACATTCACATTCCCAGAGTTACTTTACGTCAGGTTGAGTGCATTATGTTTATGGATATTAGTAATTACTTACTTAGTTAAGCTTACGCTTATGTCACGAAGGATTCGGGGAGGTAACCCTAGCATTATCTTCATTTCGGTAAAGTTTCGTGTCAAGAAGTGATCCTATTACGTTTTGTGGTGAAAATTTATCCTGGTCCAAGTCGTTGTCATGCCAGAAACAAGCTTATAATTGGTAGTAGGATATTCGCATTCATTTTAATAGGAACCATCAAAAACGATGGTGGAAGATGTGTTATTGAAACTCAAGTATGTTGTATTGTTTCGAGGAGGCCGGATTAGTTGTATCGACTGGAAAGGCATAAACATCACTTCTCTGCGCTGCATTCTGTTGCATATACCATCAAGTGCATTATCAATGTATGCTATAAGTATAAAATCAATTGCAGTCCAAGCCAACTTGAATGAATCTATTTCTAGGATTACTCCAACCAGACCCTGAAGCACTACAACCGCACGCTGATCCACCGCGGCGTGTGCGTGTCGAGATGCGGCACCGACTTCAGCGACACCTCGTGGGATGCTGCGGCGCAAAGTTGCGTCAACCAGAGCCTCAGCAGCTATGGACTTGAGGTTCCATTTACATTGTTCTTTAAATTATTTTTTTATATGATTGCAAAAGCAAAAGGAGCAAAAATATACCATACCCAGATAAGACAGGACCAAAAAAAACAATAAATCCGGGGCCTTGAAGACATGGAACAAACCCATTTAGTTGCATAACATTTCAATTTAGAATACCTTGGAAACTCAGACAGCTCAATGGAGGGCACCTGAAGTAGGCGTAAGATGTTACTTATTTTATCCAGCCAAGATAAGATAATATTGAAAAAGAATGTGTATTAAAACGGGCCATCAATTTCTTCCACGTATTAAGTTGAATAGTTTTTTATTGTAGGGTTATAAACCGTGATATTGGTTGCAGGCACAAGTTCTGTCAGTAGGGTGGTGTAGGACTGTGGGCGAGGAGGTCCCCAGCACCTCATCGTCACGCGCGCTGGGCGTGCTGTGTACGGCGCTGGTGGCGTTAGCATGTGTAGCCACCGCACTGCACGTGTTGGGAGACCGCTGCGGAAAGACTGATGGTATGACCTTTGCTTTTTTCTAGGATTTCTATAGAGGCCTGTTGAAAGCCGCCTACAGCCAGCGATTGATTACATCTTCACATTAAACGTGTATGTTTTTGCAGCTTATGTCAGTGAGATAAACAAGGAAATGGGACACTTGGGACGAATTGGGATCACCATCATTTTTAATTTCACCGTTTTCCGTGCATCCTCCTACTCTTCCACCTGCCAGGAACTTGCACTAGGAGTATGTTTACTTTGCGCTTCGTACAAATCAATAGACGAGGCCTAGCATGGGTCATCCTGTGGATGATGATTATTTTGTCTGTGTATTTAAGTCTCATATGCTTTCAGGTAATAAGTATTTAATGGCGTTCTCGTTGAAGCGCAATTGGGCGATACTGACGTACGACAGATCAAACCCAAGAACTGATGAGAGGATGAAAGACGTCGCTTGTTTAGAAGGAATAAGGTACGTGATTTCGTTATGTGAACCAGACCGTTAGAATTCGAGATGAAAACAAAATTCTACTCGAAACTTTTCGGTCCTCTGCAGGACTACTTATTTGTTCAGTAATACTTATTACTCTCAGTGTGAGGACTCAATCATCTACTTCTCATTTTCAAGCCGACCCTCACCCAGTTGTCATACCGATGTCATGTTACAAGTATTTCTCTTTTCCAGGTTTATAGGAATGCAGTGCGTGATATTCTCCCACGTACTTTTAATATTTATTTATTCGTACATCGATAACCCAGAGTACATAGAACACGTAAGTACCACTACGCTAAACAGTTTATTTTATCGTATACCTTACATATTTTATATGCATAGTGACAGAATTATTATCATAAATGGGTTCGGCGAAACAGGACTTATAATTGTGAAACCGACCTTGTTTCGGAATCGGTTTTAGTTGATCAATGCACTTGATGCAGTTCACATACTTTTATAAACCGTGAATATAATGTGTCATTCCCCAGATGTACGACCAACTGGGCTGGCAGTCGGTGTTGAACTCTCCGCTGTGGCTGCAGGCGTTCTTTTCAATCTCAGGGTTCCTCATGGCGTACGCGGTGCTCATCACCTGCGACTCGCAGCCGCTCACACTGCTCAAATGCTTCCTTTCCGTCGTTAATAGGTGGATTAGGTATGAATATAATGTGTTTGAAGAAGTAGTGAATTAGTTTAGGTTTAAAGTGAATCTAGTCTATTTGTGAGACCGAAAAGTCTTTCGTAGTTTCTGATACCTGTGACACAAGACTTAATTGATCTTAATGTGGGGACAGGGCTATGTATGTGACTGTTGGGTGTATTTATTTATTTATAATGGGTTCAAACAGGTCGACATAAATATGTCGACTGATGAGAGGTAATCGTAATCCTTTCTGGATGGTTTTAAAAGATAAGCCACATTGTAATTACCATCATATGTCAGTACCTTATTACTGCTTTTACCATTCCCACATTAATGTAGTTTAGGGAAATACAAAAAACCACGAATATTATTATTTTCACTATCGTCATCTTAACAACAAGAAACCTATTGCTAAATATAGGGCTTCCTTAATATATTACATTTATGTTTCCTTTATAGCATTGAGTGCTTTGCTGAGTATCTTTATTTTGCCGTACAAGTGCAGATTCTAGCAAGGGCACTTAAATTGAAAATACTCGCAATTGTATACGAAAATGATATTAAATCAATCCCTCAGACTCACCCCAATGGCGCTCTTTGCCCTGTGGTTCACGATCGCGTGGTTCCCACAGCTGGGCTCAGGCCCGCAGTGGGCGTGGCTGGTGGGGCGCGAGGCGAGCGACTGCGCAGAGCGCTGGTGGTACCATGCATTGTATGTGCACAACCATCTGCCCACGGGGAAGTTCTGCATGGGACATACTTGGTGAGAAAAAAATGGAATATAGTAGAGTCGCTGGATTTATGTACTTATAGCTGTATTTAAAGTGAAAGCTCATATTTAGACAACCTAACAATTTCCAACACTAATAATTAATTAAGGACAAACGTTATACAGGGTATCTCAAGACCGCGACCGAAAACAAAGCCAGGTGGTAGTTTTAGTGGTCCCAAACACGATGCAAATAAAAATTTCGCTAAAACAGTCACAGATATTTTTTTAGAATTTTTTAAAAATCATCGTGTTTGGGTGGTAAATACCTAGGTTTTGCGAAAATACAAATTTTAACTCTGGGGAACCATTGCGTGTTTAAAAATAAAGAGGTGTACATCATTATTTTAGGAAAACTTTGTATATATCACCCAAACACGACGATAAGTAAAAAATTACAAAAAAAAAGTTGTCGATTTTTTTGCGAAATTTTTACTTGCATTGTGTCTGAAGTCACTAATACTACCACCTGGCTTCGTTTTCGGTTGCGGTCTTGATATACCCTGTATATTTTGTGTTTGCAGTAATAATCATCGTCATCGTGATCGTGACAAAAAAGAGATATTTAGAGAGGAGATAAGAAGTATGTAGAGAGAGTGATAAAGAAAGGGAGAGATAAACAGCGATCAATAAGGAGGAAAACAGGGAGAGGATAGTAGCCCCTGGGCTCTTCTTGCAAAAGGATTAGCTTTACGTCTACCTCATTATGTAGTTCTGAAAAGCATAGATACAGCATAGTTCTATTTACTCTATCATCTAATTAGTGTAATTGTTTTCAGGTACCTAGCAGCCGACATGCAGCTTCACATAATAGGAGTCCTCTTGATGTGCTTCCTGGTGAAGCACCGAAGTGCGACAGTGCCATTACTAGTGACGCTGGTACTAGGCTCGGCCGCAGCGTCCGGGCTGCTGGTCTACTGGTACCATCTCATGCCCATCATCACGGCGCAGACGCCTGAGTAAGTGGTACATTGTTTGGACTTGATTCAAGGACTTGTCATTAACATGGGTTTGTTTATATGGTGGGGTTAGGAAAGATGCAGAAACATTTGGCTTACGGTTATGAGAATGGCTAATGGTTCCATCAACTTCTATTAGGAGTAATCTAATCTCGACAGAATCATGTTTTTGAAACGCTATACATTTTTGTATTATCCGCTTGACAAATTGACTCCAATGACAACATGTCTAGATAGAGTATCGATGTGATATAGTCGATGATGATCTCTCACCAATAGAAAGAATAATACTTTGATTGTATACATACAAACAAAAAAAACCCAAAACACGAAACACTCTGGTCCTCCAGAACTCTACGTACGATGTTCGCGGGGTCCAAGATCTTGACGCTGATATACCTGCCGTGCTGGATGAACCTGCCCGGGTATATTGGAGGCATGGCCACTGCCTTCCTGCTGCACTACAATCAGACCAACGCTGCCAAGATCGACCAGAAAAAGGTACGAACAAGAAATTACCAACAGTTCCGACTAATTGAGACAATATTTTAATCAGTTTTTAGAAGTTCTATGGGCGAATTTTATGAAGAAAATGTTGCACCGAATTATCCAAATATTTGATACAGGCAAGTAAAGACGAAGACTGAGCACATTGCTGTGCGAGAAAAAAAATATTGTTATTCCACCGACCCTGATTTGATTCAACAATAAGATTCTTAGCTTAGATTATATACACGATTCCTAGCTAGTTTTACCCTACCTTGGCCGTATCTGTCACGCATAAATCGGTCTAATTAGTCACCAGCGTAGGTGCACTGTTCAAATGTAACATCTGCAGCAAACTCTACTTAATCATCTCGCGTAGATGTCAAGCGCTGATCATGATGATCAATTTCATGCCCTGCTGTTCTGTTTTAGTGGTTTACGCTGCTGTTTCATACGTCTCTGTTGGTGGGTGGCGGCGTGGTGGTGGCCGGGAGCGTGTTCCTGGAGGACGCTCCGCCGCCGCTCTGGGCGTCTGCCGTCTACGCCGCACTGGACAGAACCCTCGTCGCCATCTGCTTTAACATTTTCATGCTGGGCTGCGTGTGCCGGTGCAAATGTAAGACTAAATTTGTTACTGCATAGCCTACTGCAATGGACCTGACGGTAAGTATAGAACTAGTGAAGAGCTGGTGCTCTTGCCACGTGATATAGCTACGTTGATCTGCTCTAAACCATGGTATACAGAGGCTGAGCCCAAATCAGGATCACTATGATAGGCATTACTGCTGATACGGCATGCTAATACGGACGGATACAATGTTCACTACCAGTAATTGCTACTTTTGATTTGTCTGTTTCTTTGGTTTGTTGCGTATGTACGAAGAGATGATTCATGGAAGGTTCTATGCATCTTGTAGATCTTATGATATTGTACTTTGTTCCTGACATACCACGCAAACTTCGTCCACCTTTCATCAATCTCTTCGTACATACGCAACAAACCAAAGAAACAGACAAATCAAAGTAGCAATTACTGGTAGTGAACATTATTATCTCCCGTACAAAAATCAAAGTGTAATTCTATTTCCAGCGGTTTTCCGAGAGTTATTAGAATGGCGCGGGTTCCACATCCTGGGCCGGCTGTCGTACTGCGTGTTCCTGGTGCACTTCATCGTGCTGCGACTCACGCTCGCCGGCAACACGCAGATGGGACATGCTTCTGTACTGGCTATGGTGAGATTTTGTTTCTAACTCGTATTTAGCTAAATTAGAATCCTTAAATGATTCGCGGAGTTTCAGTGCTCGGTGCAAAATTATTTCCTGTCGATCCAAGAGCTTATAGGAGTTCCAGTGGAGGGTGATAGTTTGTACCAGCCTTAGTATTAACTCAGACGAATCGATGCATTCATTGTTATAACTACCGGCACGGATCTTGAGCGCTGGCCGTTACTTGCGCAATGTCGATTTTTGGGTCTCTTTAGAGGTATGATGAAGTAAGCGGGCGGGGGCATTATCGCATCGGCCAGTGATTGGTTCACTACGCAATGCCATATTGTTGTTATGCCTAATTCATTCATTGCGTTTGTTCAATTCATTCATTTATTTTGTCCTTAAGTTCACGATGCGCAAAGCAATCCCCACTCTGTCGCCGAGCGCTCAAGATCCGTGCCGGCGGTTATACTGTAGTTTTAACACCCTATAGCACGACTCTACCATCAGCAATAGTCTCTGGTTCATAGAAAACCGACCTTGCTGTCTCTTTACCATTGAGTTCCAATTCATCCATTTGTCTTTATGGGTACATCTTTGTAAACTCATTTTTTAATCTCATTCACATCATAATAAAAAAAATATTTGCAGATATCCCTGCTGGTGACATCATCAGTAGTATCATACATCCTCTCTATACCATTGTGCGTAGTGGTAGAACTACCAGCTCAACAACTATGGCGGGCTCTGACTGGCCAGCACCGGTCTCGTCGACCCCATACTACAGCGCACACCCCTCCCCACCCCGCGCATCCCGCCGTACCCCCTCAACCGGTCGTCAAGCCCTTCGATTTGGTCGCGCACATCAGGAGAAGACAAGACTTATGTTAATAAATATCTATTAAGTGATGAGTGTTTTATTTCGAATGACTTGTAGCTACTCATCTGCATTTGAAGAAAATCAGAAACTTGATGGACGGTGGGGATAAAAGTTCTCGAGTTGAGGCAAGGGACTGACGACCGCTCTCAGGTTGTAAAATGTCGCAAGATTGAGGTCTAACGCTTCCATCAGGTCGCTATGGAAATCTTTGACGGGCCCCTATGCTTAGCAGAAGACTTCCTAAGGCTGAAGAGAGAGACAGAGAGAAAACTCGAAATAGTGCTGATGGTATGTAATGAAACGCGTAACTAAATCCGCCATCATGCATACAGCATAATGCATACAGCGCCATCTACTGGCATTATTGGAACCAGCGAACAATGCACCGTTCAATTTTGTCCGAGTTTTGTTACATGTTCGAGAGGTAGCGATTTTTAAGTTTTTTTTTTTGCGATTTTTTAAATTTTCCAATGCGCTATAACATTTCTCAAGGCCGCGTCAAAAGGAAAATTAAACTTATCGAAATAAGTTAATCCGTTCTCGAGATGGTATCAAAAATCTGTCCTACCCAGTTATACATATACCAGAAAAATAATTTACATATTTTTCTATTTTGAGTTCGCCTATTTTGATCATTATTTTGTAATTCGGAACTATAGCATTGGTCAATCTCCAAATCGGGCGTATTCGTGTGATCGCTCATTTAATGGTAATTATGTATCTCATTAAAAATAATGATATTCAAATAGCACATTTTTACTATTGGCCTTTAATTTACACATATAGTTATTGAAATATTTAAGTTCAAAAAAATTCGCGACCAGAGCAATCATAATTGGTGCCAGAGCAATCATAAATGGTGAAATCAGTGAAACAAAATATAAATATATTGATAAAATATTATTTATTTAGCCGTTTTATTTATTCAGTCTTACATATTAAAAAAAAACGAAATATTTTATATAACATAATTGCTAAAATAACAAATTAACTTAAAAATTAAAATATCAACTTTTGGCTTAGTTTCATTTATTTGGACTTAATTAAATCACTTCTAGGTTAATGAGACAAAATTAAAAACCTTTTGAAATCAACTTTTAATACCTGCAGTCTTTTATAGTTATAAAATGACTTAGATTCATTAAAATTTAATTTAAAGTATTAAATATTAGTTTTTAAAAAGTAAAGAAAACTAAGGTTTATAAAAAACAAAATTAAATTCTTAAAAATAAACATTTTATATAAAAAAAGTCTTTTCTAGATTATCTAAGTATTTAGTGGAAAGTAAAGAATTAAATAGAATAACACAAAGTACAATGCAATTCTGAATATGATCAGATCAGATTGAAATATTGTTTGCAAATTATGATAACTAACAATTATATGGAATTCTATTCTGAAATAAATATTTAATAAAAAAATAAATAATAATAAATAAATGATACAAATTTTAACACCAAGTAAAAAAAAATACAATTTCTGTAAGGCTTAGTTGATCAACAAACTAAGAATATATTAAGGTTTATTGGAAGCTCAGAAAATTGAAAAGTCATCAGAGTCGGAGTCGGGTAAATCTTCTGCTGCAGCAACCTTTGTCAAGGTGTTATCGTTTTGCAACGAAGATAAAACTACCTCGGAAATACTTGGAGTAATTAAATTTTCATAGTCAATAGATGGAACTACATCCCAAAAACTGTCCGGCCAGATCCGAGTTGTGTAATGATTGTTGACTTTGATTTGCAGTTATAGTCTGTCTATTATTTAGCATTTGTGGAAGCTGAATTTGCTTCTCTTGATTGTAATTTTTTGAACGCATAACCAGCGAAGGTCTGCTTGTCTTCCTTGGTACTCGTGACATGTTTGTTCTTGACAACCAAAGCATCTCTTTGGTTCGAATCGCTATTAAGTTGGTAAAAGCCTAAGTGTTTGCCGTGCGGACATTGTATAGCCTCTTGTGAGCAGTTGTCTAAATCACAGCTTAGTCGCCTCATAGCCAAAACGTTTTTAGTATTTGCTAAAAAATAGATTTATAACGTACAATTAATGCGAAATATCATCGCTCTGGTCTTTTTGGACAGAGCAATCACAGCCATAGCGATCAGAAAAAGTCACAAAATCATAATAAGCAGTAGAAAGTTGTGATTACTTCTCATAAAAAATATCATAACGATCACTTGATTCACATAAAAAACACATTCACAAGCTTATTATTTAATTTTAATAACATGCCATAGCAATCATAAAATTCGAGAACCAAATCCAGAGCAATCATAGACTTACCTTCGTAATGTTGGAGCCCGGGGAAGTGGCACACAAGTATCCTCCTCGGCGGTTAGACCACTACTGGCGTTACCCCACGGGAGGGGAATAGAGTGTCTATAACGCGTAACCAGGGATGAGCGCGGTGTTTTACCTCAGCGCAGAGCGATGAGATAAAATGCCCGGTCACGATTTTAAATTCAAATTGTGGCAAAAGTATTGGTCATATAACTAAAAATGTTTTATTACGATGAAGATTAACTATCTGTTATGTAATCTAAATAAGTTGTTTCATATGAACCTTCTCATTAAAAAGTTAAAAAATCTTTTTTTCATTCAATCGGGAGTTCGGTCAACCCAGAGCGATCAGGATTTTAGGGTTTAAGATTTTTTTTTAAATATTTATAATAAACTTATTCATAATATTAGCGTTGTATCACGTAGATTAGGCACCAAACTGTATATAAAAAATATCTTGAAAACGTTTTTCGATTTTAAACGGGGCTTATTCAGCCCGACACGAAAAAAAATGCCTTTGGAGATCGACCCGCATCCGTTGCGCGGTTGGGTGAGAGTCGGCTGTGATACGACAGGCAGCGGGTTCGAACCCCGAACTGAGACAAATGTTTGAGTGACCCTCGAATTATTTATTTCCTATCAGGGTGGTGTGAGGCTAAAAGTCTCTTAACCTTTTATTTATTTTTTATAATAATTTGCTATAATATAAAAAAGTGATATGCTACCGTAATCAATACTTATTTAAGTATGTATTGCTATTGATAAAATGTTATTTTGCTCTACATATTTAGTTAAATAGTTCAATCGGCGTCAGAGATGTATGATTAAATAATTTTAGATGCATGTGTGAAACTCGCCATTACGTGTAATTGCCATGCATTACGACTCATTTTAGGTACTGTGTTAATTATTACACGAGCAATTCATGTTATTGAGGTAGATAGGTAATTAATAATACGTAATAAATAAACAGACGGCCTCGGTGGCGTAGTTGTATTACAGTACGGTTACAAAGCTGAGGTCTCGGGACCCAATCCCGGGTCTGGCAAAGTAATATTGGATTTTTCTATTCATTATCAGCTCGGAGTCAGGAATTTGCACTCGATGTATAGGCTCGCCCCCTATCACATTGTGGGACGGAACAAGCAAGCCGAAATGTTGGTGTCCTAGTGGCGCCTCTGCCTACCCATTCGGGGATAAAGGCGTGAGTTTATGTATGTATGTATGTGAATACACCTAACAGTCACATATGTATAAAGTATAGTCCTGACCCCACACTGAGTACATGTCATGCGTTGTGTGTATGATAAACTATAAGAGGCTTATCGGTCACAAATACCCAGAAGCGATTGAAATGCACAGGCATAAATATATAGCGCTAATATTATAGGATCGAACCTACGGCCATTCGTTTCACAAAACAATGTCTTTCATAGACGGGTGACGTTATAGAACAAAATTCAAAAATGTATGTACATTGATTGTGTAATGTCTGAATACCAACTGAATACGGCATAATTCGCATAATTCCGTTAATGTCATAAAAATATGTCTATGTCTTCCAAATTACAATTTTTTTTTTGAAATATTGACAACACTTCTATATGAGGTATGGCTTAATCGAAGCTTTTTGCCAAAGTGTGTTTATTGTAATTAGTTACCACTTTTAGTTTTCATAAAAGTCATTGTTTTTTATTGTAATGAATGACGAGACCAGCATGCTATTCGCCTACAAAAATAAAACTCGTAAAGCTACAAAAATAATTCTTACAATCCAGTTTCCATTTTTTTTATTGGCATGAGTGGCGAGACTTGCATGCCATTCGCCTGATGGTAAGTGATACGACCGCTCATGGACAGTAGCAAAACTAAACAACACCATGAATTACAAAGCAATTCTTGACATTCCACTGCGCTCGCCATCCTGAGACATATGTAAAGTCTCATTATGTCCAGTAGTTAATCTGGCTACAATGTCCTTCAAACCGGAACACAACAGTGCATTTACACGCAGTCTGGCGGGAGAAATAGACATTGCGTTGGTACCTACCTAGGCGACCTCTCACATATGAGAGACCTACCACAACTAGTAACTTTGTACCTAAATCTTTATGAATTCCAGAACTATATTATGATTTTTTCATGGTTTTTTATTTCTAAGTTAAGGGGCTAATCCAGGTATTCCATGGAGAAAACGGACTTGAGCCTTGGCTGCTTATCTTCAATGTTTTGCGTTATGGAGTATACTTGGATTATCTTATTATAAATTTAAGATTACGTCATAGGACTCTTTAAAAGGGGACTTAAAAGGTTGCTACAAGGTCGGCAACGCGTTTGCCTTGTGGTTTGGGGTGCAAGAATTCCGCCACGGTATCCCTGCCCGTCGTAAGAGGCGACCTAAAGGGGCAATCTCGGGGTCGTTGGGCAAACTGCGGGGGCAGTACGCCCTCACTTACAACGACTCCGAGATGTGTGATAGAACGCATGGGCAAGTCTATGTCGAGGATGCCCATAACATCCCAAACGGGCGTTCAAAATCAGCGGCTAAGTTGGGGCATTCAGGCCCCCACAATAGAAGAACCAGCAATGGTTTTGCGCCGGGCGGTTACGCGGGTGTAAATCAGGGCCCCTCTACCCCGGGGTACCGAAAGGGGAGCTTAATATATTTTCTTCTTGGACAAAAAAAGGCTCGGCATCGCACGAGTGACACCCTTGGTGTTGCAGACGTCTATAGGCGACGGTAACTACTTATCATTAGGCGGGCCGTATGCTTGCTTGCCTCCTTAGTTGGATAAAAACATAGTAAAGTCAATAATTTAATTAATCAACCACAATTAAAATAATATCATTTACTGATTAATAGTGTCATTTTTGCTTTAGAATATTTTTTACCTTTATATGAATTATGATCATTACCGTAGACCGCTGCGGGGCTAAATGATTAGAGCTAATTCATCATCTTGATAATGATTTGGCTGCAGCTTATAATGTTAGTTTTGCATAAGGTCTAATCATTTAGCCCCGCAGCGATCGGCGGTGCGCTTGTGTCATGCTTGCACTTTTGTTCGCTCTGTGTTTTAGTGGTGGCGAGGGAGTGATCTATCATCTCAATGGTAAGTTTATTATTTAATAATATGTGCGATGAAGTTGGACTATAGACTCGAAATTATAGTAGAGTTTGTAGTGAATTGTGTTTTTACAATAAGTAACAAACATAAAAATTAAATACCTACGGGATTTTTGACCGTCTGGAAAAATGATTAATAGAATGTATGTATATTTTATTTTATTTTAAAACATGGAAAACTTACAGCTAATAATAAAAGAAGTAAACAATATAGTAAATAACATAAAGCCAATGACAAGTTCTCACTTATAGAAACAAATTAAGAGAAAAAAAAATACAAGTGGGAGAAAAAAAAATATTAAAAAATAAGCACCTTATTAACTAAAGAAACTGTGGCTCAAGCGCCTCCTCGCTACAGACACACTGGTTGAAAAAGTATACAGGTCATGTTGTTTGCATACATTGTTAAAGGTCTTACTCGCACGCACCAAATAACTATTCTGTCGATAGTTCGATGATGCCTTTGGTACATGTAAGGGTGGGTTAAAACGAATTAATCTAGTTGGAACATTAAGAAATATTCGCCAAAAGTTCGGGGCTGTCAATATCATTCTTCAATATTTTTAAAAGAAATATGTAGTCGCTTATTTCTCTACGTTTACTGAGAGGCAATAAATGGAATTTTTTGCAGAGTCGGAGATAGTCATTAGATTTAAATGTAATTATAGATTTAATATGTAGTATTTATAGATTTAATCGTGATTATATGAATAAAGGCTATATAGGTACAGTTTGTTCCTTTGTGGTGCTCTAGAAGTCAAACGAGTTAACCGATTTTGATGATTCTTACAGCAATGGATTTGTCTCGACTGTCTGAATGCCAATAGAGACATAACAATAATCAATAGTAATTATGGCGACAATGAGACGACATATTGTAAATAAGAAAAAAAGATGCGTACTTGAATGAGTGAGGTTTCATTAAACATCTTTATCTGCATTAGCCCACATACGTCCCATTGCAGGGAACAAGCCTCCTCTATAATAGAGAATGATTGACAATTGAGAAGGGTTAGGCTACACCACACTGGCCTAATGCGGGTTGACGAACTTTACCTAGAAATTCTTACAAACCACTGGTGGTATGCAGGTTTCTTGACGATGTTTTCCTTCACCGTTATAGGACGTGGTGATTTGCTATCAATACACACATGACTCCGAAAAGTTAGATTTGACAGAGCCCTGAGAGAGACAAAGCCCTGGGATTTGACACCGCGACCACCGTGAAAATGTTGGCAGTCGCGTGTGGTGCGTTACCGATAGGCACCACGCACTATCATTGAATAGGTATTAGACAATTATTTTACGTATCTATGTTTTTAAACTTTAACGATGAAACTTTAGCTGTTAACTGTTCTTTTGGAATCATTCTCATTAATTTTTTTTCATCATAAATATAACAAACCTGTGATAAAGTTATTGTACAATCGTTTGATAGGTTTTAATTAATAACAGAAGTAATTAAATCAAACCACGTAAGCTGTGCATAAGCTACGTTCAAAAACTCAGTCAAATCGGAGCAGAAGTTTAGTCACAAATTAAGTCACTAATTTTGGCGCACTTTAATATTATAAATAAACTCTCTCTCTCTCTCTCTCTTCAGCCACAGGAAGTCCACTGCTGAACGTAGGCATCCCCAACGTAGGCAATAAATCTATTTGTTTGCTCATCTTACTTCTGGCTGAAACCGTAATTGGTCAGTTTATTATTAAGCGTGCGCGGTTTGTAAGTTAAACAATATAAGTCATCTATCTTTTATTCTTCGTTATGGGTTACTTCGTTTCGTTTCTCTCAGCCATATTAAATATAAAGTAAACTTATTCGTATTCAAATATATCCTACTTGCAAATCATAACAAGTTATTAATGAACTGCTCTGATTTAAACCAACTTGTAATTTTTGTAATAATCATACATTGTAAACTGGTTTTGAAAAGAGCAACACTAGAGTTTCTTGCCCGTTCTTCTTTAGTGAAAACCGCTTTCCGAACCGGGTGGTAGTTCAAAAAATGACTGAATCTAAACAATGTTGAACATTTTAATGGATTTATATAATTATTTTCATTTCATTTCATTTCATTAGCGTGTGGCGAAAGGAAATAGAAATAGAATTAAAAAAATATCTATTTAACGCATTGTTTGGGATATATTTTCATAATATAAACGACACGCATATAATGCTTAGATTACGAGTAGATATAAACTCGTAATCTAATAGTATTACCATGACCCATAAAATAACATGTGAAGGGAGAAAAAGTGCTCCTAATTTTTGCCAACAGCATGACAACGCATTCGGACGCTAAAACAAGTAGGTTCTGTTTATAGGATAATTATGTTGGACTCGTTATAGGTGCCATATTTAGTCAGACATGCTAGTTACGTGTCTAAATATAAAGATTGGTATTTCGCATTCACACATTTTATGTGAGGTTTAATTGGTTGAGAGGTGTGATATTTTTCAATATTTTATTCTGTTGTGAATTTTCATAGACTACTGATATGAACCGCCGCCGTCTTATTCAATGCCCTTTTCTTGTCTTATAATTTAAATGCAACAAATACTTGTGGATCGCACTAACTTTTGTCTTGGTGCGGACATCGTTTCCTCAGCCCTTCATTTCCAAGTCAGCGTGTAACACAGTGCCTAACCATTTGCACCATAATACATTAAAAAAACAGGGGTGTGTTTTGTACTCAAATCGACCTTCGCGTCCACATTCTGATCTATTCCTAACGAAAGATCAAACATAGATATTATTAAAATTTTGTTAGTGTGTCCAAATTGCGTCAATACAAGATATATGACTCCAATGACGTCTTAGGACGACTCAGATCCGTTTATAAAAGACTAGACGTCGCCTCTGTCATACATTTGCGTCATCAAAACGAAATAAAATCTGTAATTGCGTTTCTGTATTTTACCAAGAGAAACAACATTTATGAGTATTTATTTATGGAATGGTAGGGCCGAAAACGCTTGAGTCTAGAGTATAGGCCCGCAAGCATTTAGCTTTAGTTCACGATTATCATCTACTCATCATTAAAGTGGACAATCCGACTGCATTAATTTGCAAGTGGGCTTGGCTTGCGTCCCGCTCGATTTCTGACTGGAGTAGGTCCAAGTCGACGCAGAAGGATGTTTGCGGTACCGCGCGGGGTGCGTACGCGCCGCGCCGCGCGCCGCCGCGCCCGAGCCCGCGCCCTCGCGCTGCTCAACTCGATACACACTTACCACACATGACACAGAGCTAAACTTCTTCCATGACAAACCATATCATGTGTATACTTCCATTAGGATATATTTAGAACATTATATAAATATCAATGAGTGAATTTAGCAGATAAGATGTACATTTTATAGATATTAGGTGTTTAATTATTGTTTCTTAAAAATAAGTTCGTTTCTTTAATTAACTAATAATTTATTTATGTTAACTACGCTGCCTTTTTCATACTAATAAATATATATTTAGATTTTATTATGTTTTGAATGTTTATTAGGTACATAGAATGGAAGTGTTTTGGTCTTAGATGTACTTGCATTTAACTTTGGATAAATGAACGAATGAAAAATTTATATTTGTCTCGGTGGCGTAGTTGTATTACGGTACGACTACAAAGGTCTCGGGTTCGAATCCCGGGTCGGGCAAAGTGATTTGGATTTTTCTATTCATTATCAGCCCGGAGTCAGAAATTTGTGCCCGATATGGCGATAGGCTCGCCCTCTATCACATCATGGGACGGAACATACAAGACGAAATGTGGGTGTCCTAGTGGCGCCTCTGCCTACCCCTTCTGGGATAAAGGCGTGAGTTTATGTACATATGGATGTATTCTACTACTACAGTGATTAGGCACATTGTACAAGCCTAATTCATATGATATTTAGAATAGACATTTATTTTGCTGAGTAGAGATGCAATAAGAACGGGTTTACAGCCCTATAAGAAAATAGTTTTTCAGCTAGCAAAGATGTAAAATTCAGAAATTGATGGAATAAAGTGGGACGCATGCGATGGGACGGATCCGATCTAATCAGGATTGTATTCGATAGGAAACAATAAGACGGGATGTAACAGAAAGGAGAGGAGCCAGATGGGACGGGACGGGATAGGATAGAAAAAGGAACCCTAGGAACTTAGATTGAGTTCAGGAATACACAAGATTGAACTGGAACAAGATGTACCTGGTGTGGAGTGGAGTCGAAACATATCTGCACCCAGACGAAGCTGGGCTGGGCCGTTAGTCATCTATGTATAGACATAAAATAATTTAAGGAACATAGTCCACAAATTTATCAATAGGCATTTGTAAAAACTAGTCTCGTGGGTCCAGGTTTTGAAACTGGTATGTGATCTTGGAAATAAATAATTTAAGTATAACCTGTCGGAAATATCTGTGAACCTAGCTTGAATGCGGTTCACGTTTCATTTTTTGTGTTGCCCTATCTACTATGTTATTTTACGTTAAAAACGTTTTGACTTTTTTCTACTTTAATTCAATTTGTTCAACTTATATGTTGAATTTGCTGAACTTATATTCCAATGACGTCAATTATTCAGGTCCACAGATATTTCCGACAGGTAATAAATACATTCTTTTTTTTACTAAAAATAAAATTTTCCATACCCGTTTCAATGACCTTGACCCGCCTTACACTTTTTTGATTATGTTTTTTAAGTCTGGTATCAATACGTATCACTGGTCTACAAGCAGTGTCAAGGTAGAATGCCAGTATAGGCAGTCTGACTTAGTCTTTTTCGTTTTGAATAATATTAATATGTACTATGCTTGGGATTAAAATTTTTACCCGGCAGGGGGATAGACGACTTAATTAAGGTTGCTATGTCGCTGGATGCAGGCTGCTTCCATTGCTGTGGAAATGCTTGGAGAAAGCATTGAGGCTTATATTCATCAATAGACTACTTATGGAGTCTGTATATCTTTCATTACTTGAGACGAGAATATACTACGTAATTTTTAACAACAAATTAATAGAACAATATGCAAATAAATATGATTGTTCCTCAGAGTCCGAGTACGAGCGTATGCCGGCGCTGTTCAGGCTGGATGACTACGAGGCGTGTCTCAGCGAGCCGCCGGGGCTGTACTGCGTCGTCAAGCTGGATCTGTACGCGGAACCAGACAACCAACTCATGCATATGATACGGGTATGTTGATGGAACCCTCAGAGTCTGAGGTACGCGCTTATTTTTTTTATTGCAATGAATGGCGAGATGTGCATTACATTCGCCTGATGGTAAGTGATACGACCGGTCATGGTCAGTAGGAAAGCCAAACAACACCATAAATTACCGAGCAATGTTTTGCATTCCACTGCGCTCCCTATTCTGAGACATAAGATGTTCAGTCTCAATATGTCCAATATTTAGTAAACCGGCGCTGTTTGTTCTGGACGACTACGAGGCGTGTCTCGGCGAGCTGCTGGGACTGTACTGTGTCGTCAAGCTGGAAATGCCCCATGCGTCCTGTTGGGAGTTGCCTATAATAGGTACGCATACTCATTGGTTACTATATTTCAGGAGTATTCAGCGGTGGTGTGGAAGCACTACAACCACTCGTACATCGAGCGCGGCATGTGCGTGTCGCGCTGCGACGAGGCGGCGCGGGTGGCAGTGGACGACGCGGGCGCGCTGGGCGAGGCGCTGGCGGCGTGCGAGACCACGCGGCTGCGCGGCGTACGCGCGCGCCTCTCGCAACTCTACTACTGCGACAGCGGCAGCGCCGGCCCGGCTGACCGGCTCGACTGGGCCGTGGCCGCCGCCGCCGCGCTCTTCCTCGCTGCAAGCCTAGTAGGCACATTGTATGGCTATAGGCTTAAGAATCACTTGCGTAAAGCAGAAAGAGGTAAGTACAGTACAGGTAATTATTGGTTGGATATTAGTATCTGTCCATACGGTATACGCCGGTTAAGGACCCGTCATAATGAACCACGAAGATTGTAGCGTTTCGGGATCATTCATTTACATCTGAATACAAATAGGCCGGCATAAATTTGTCCATCGGCGAGAGATTCGACTTATGATGATGAAGACTATTATAAAGAAGCAATATAGAGATATCTATTAAGATCAATATTTTTCAGGAAACAAGTACGTATTAAGTTTCTCTCTTGTACGGAACTGGCAGTGGTTGGTATCTTACGAGACTGACAACCCGAGACTGAAGGCGCTCAAAGGATTCCATGGCATAAGGTAAGGAATCAGGAAAATGTCAGATTTCTGAAAATGAGTAGCTCTGGTAACCGAATCCAACAAATTAGGCTCAACATGGTAGCTAGCGATGGCTTAGTTTGATGAAAACTAAACTATGGAATCATCGGTCGTGGTTTCGACCCATGGTATAAGGCACAAACTTTTCAATTATAACTTTTTAATTATTTATATGGTTCGCTTAAATATTAAAATCGTTACAATCTGAATGTCTGCGAGTTATGTTGTTCACGAGAATTTTATATGACTCTTTGAATTGGATTAAGGCTCATTTACACGGAGAGTGTTTCTCGTTTCGAAGATACGATTATCGTAAGGATATAAAAAAGTTGTATCGTGCAAACGTTTGTCAGAACACGTTAATCTATGGCGATTTTGTCATGCGATAATCACTGCGAGAAACTCTCGGACCCGTGTAAATGGCGCTTTAGACTAGCATAATAGATAAGGAGAACTACCAAATCGAAAAGTTGTTTTAAATATTCATGCACGGAAAAGTGACTGCACTGCATCTGTAGGCACAATGCTGTCCTGACAGAGCATCGAATGGAATCAGGCGGCGGTTCCATTCCATTCGACAGCTATGGTTTGATGACAGGCAGTACCGTGAAGTTATAACCCAAATAATTCTGTACCATGGTGGAAATGATGTACAATAAGTACCTAATAGTGTCTTTTTGTCTTCGCTGGATCACAGTGGAAGGAGGCCTATCTTCGGCATTGGACTTCCTATAGCTGAAAAGACAGAGAAAGAGAGAGTGTCTTTCTGTTCTAGGACGATCACAAACGTGTTGATGATGCTTGCCCACGTGATGACACTGATTGCATCTGGTTTCACCGACAACCCACATGATTTCGAAAAAGTAAGTTACACTTCATTCAATTAATATATGTTGTTGTTACTAATACCACAGGTCGGGCTTGTATTGTTAGTTGTGGCTCAGTGCAGTTTGGCAAAGAGACTTGCCTCATGCTTTCTGTAAGTTTTTCGTGTCTATTCGCAAAAGCAACTACTGAAAAAGATGAAAGTTAAAACACATAATTAAGACCCGCAATATACTTAGACCACACTATTTTCTTTTCTATTTTATTTTTATAATAAGAATAATAATAATGTTAAGTACAAAAAACATTACAGATTTATCAGAACAAACGCATTTTGATAATATTTTCATTCGTCACAGAGGTCTGTACATCAGAAAGTATGTTTTTGTTTCAGACATACGAGAGCACTTTATTCATAATGTCCTACAACGGTATGATGATAGTGCAAGTGTTCTTCTGTATGTCGGCCTTCCTGCTGGTTTACAACCTGCTGGTGCGGTCTGAGACCACCAGGGTCTCGTTGAAGACCGTCCCCTTCATCATGGTTCTTAGGTGGTGGAGGTAACTACAACATTCAACTATTTTCTTTGTCCTTTTGCTAAAGTAATGCATATTGCCAACACACTAGATAAGACGTTCAGTACGCAAAATGTGTCCCACCTACTTGCAGTGCATGCACCGCGCATGAAGCAGTCTGCTTCGTGACAGTGATAGTGCAGTACGCCTTATCGCATACGTTTAAAAGTAATTTATTTTGTTGTCTTATCTGTCTAGGAGGTTCTGTTATTCTTTGACCACTTTTGTAATAGTTCCAGTCAATGAACGTCAAATGTCGCTAGTGTGCTTTTAAAATACGTGGGCACTTTATTTCTATGACGCGTCTTGTCTATCCATATTGCAGGTATTATTAGCAAAAGACTCTACCTAGTACCTTATTTAAGTTACATTTTGTGTAACTTTTTTATTGCTGGTTATAAGTACCCCTACTTTTCTTCCCTGTTTTTTAACGCTTCTGAAATTACAAGGTAGATGTAAGTGTATGTAGCATTGAGCTCTGGTACATCACTTGTTTTGTTGATAGAATGGGCAGAGATTTACGCAAATCCTTGGTAAGCCTTTGATCTTCCTTTAATGGAAATGTATACAGATAATGATAATGATGATCCTAAAATATAAAAAACAATTACACATCTAGTAGTGGGACATGTAGGGGTCAAGTATTATGAACTAGTCCTTCTATCTATCTATATCAGCCCATATACGTCCCACTGCAGGGCGAGGGCCTACTCTACAATCGAGAGAATCTATTGAGTGTGGTCAGTACTAGTCCTTAGATCAACACTAATATTCCAGGTTGATACCAGCGTACGCATTAACCCTGGGTTTCACAGCGACCTGGTTGCGTTTCATGGGTACAGGGCCGCTGTGGAACTTGTATGTGACAGGTTCAGTGACGTCAGATTGTCGCCAGTACTGGTGGTACCACCTGCTGTTCATCAACAACTACGTGCCCGAGGACAAGTTCTGCGTTATTCAAAGTTGGTGAGTTCGGTATCAAGAATTTCTGATTTAGAAAAACAAGTGAATACTGCTACATTAATCGTCACATGATAGTCTGAATCAGTTGGATACTGCTTGGCTTTGAGAATAAAGAGTCTGTTGAACCTTCAGCAATCTCATTGACTGCACAAAATGGAACTTTCAATCTACGGCGAGTCAAATCATTCGTGACACACTCGAATACAGAGTTTGTCCGGGACCCGGCTCAGCCGCGGTATCCGCAGGCGTGCCGGTTGGGAGGCCAATGTCACCAACTTACTTCTTTTTCCTTCCTCGAGGTACTAGAAGGGAGATAAAACAGCTTTTTACATCAGAAATAAATCGCAAACGGAGCACAACGTTGCTCTACCACTTTAAATAGTAGTTACATTCTTAATAAACTAGTAATTGTCTGATACATACATTAAGTGGAAATTGCACCTGTCCCGATTATGCCTAGGAACCTTAAACCCAATATTCTTGCAGGTACTTAGGTGCTGACACGCAGTTGTTCTTCGTGGGGGTACTGGTATACGCTGCCACCAAATCCACCACTAGAAAAGTGGTATTAGTGGCTTTACTAATTATTTCTGTATTGCTGCCGGCAATGCATGTGTGGCTCCAAAATCTTGATGGAGTAATGATTATGACGCCTGAGTATGTATTATTCCACTGTCAGATGAAGGTTTTATTGGCTAACATACTTTTTACGTATTTATTAGCTAGTTGCTTTTGGTATTGTTGCTTTAACTAAAAAATAATAATGTCTAAATCACTGCGAGCAGAGCAGAAATAGGCTAAAATTATTCTATGAATCCACCTGTAATTATTGTTTATTTCTCCTCTGTTTAACTTTGTCCAACGAAGTCAAAATGCAATGAAAACATATTTTATGTGATAGTTGCATAAGATTTAATTTATAGCCTCTGTGGTGCTGTTGGTTAGACGCCGGCTGATAAACGTGAGGCCGCGGGTTCGATTCCCGCACCGAAACAAATATTTGTGTTAACAACAGGTATTTGTTTGGTATCTGGGTGTTCGTGAGACCGAAATATCTCTCGCATTTTCTGATATCCACGATAAAAGATTCCATCTAACTGAGGAGTCAGACCTATATATGTGATTGTTGGGTGTATTTATTATTTATTTATCTCTATTTCATATTTCGATAGTCCTATATGTATTATTGTTTAAAGTGAAGTCTCTTTCAGGTTCTACCGTACGATGATGAGCGACAATTTCCGCACCATGCACGTGTTCGGACACAACAACTTGTCCAGCTATGTAGTGGGCATGGTGAGCGCCAACCTCGTCTACACCTGGCAGAGGAAGGGCGTCGATATCTCTAAAAGCAAGGTAACATGTTCCACCAGACGTGATGGTACTATTTGAAGGCTTTGTTCTAATGTTGTAACTAGAATGATTTGGCTATCCAGACTATGCTCTGACTAAAGCCCCATTTACTGAGAGACAATTTCTTGGCTCGAAGATACGATTATCGTAAAGATATAAAATAGTTGCACCGTGTAAACATTTGTCAGAACACGATATGGCGGTTATGTCATGCGACAATCGCATACCATTTTCGCCCCGAGAAACTCTCCCCGTGTAATTGGCATTAAAGTCGATGTTTAGGAATAGAATAACTTTTTAAATCGCGTTTTAATATCTATCATGTCGATCAGAAGGGAAGACACGACGTTTGTGATCCAATTCTTTACAAATATTAGAGTTTCACAGTTGCCAGACTCGAGATTTTTCAAAACTTAGGTTTATTTATATATATTTTTTAATATTTTTTTACATATATCTATATATTATAACTAAACAGATATACAACGCGTTGCTCTGGTTAGTAATTCCCGGTGTGGCCGCGATGTTCTACTCAGGGCACGGTTTCTACGCGGATCGGGAGAGAGCATCCCTCTTAGTTCGGATGCTGTACGCGTCTCTACATCGCTTAGTTATCTCCATTATTGTGGCTGTTGGCTTCGTTGGAGTGGCTATGAAGTGTAAAAGTAAGTGTTTCCATAATGTTGTACAAAATTAGGAATGGCTTAAAGTGCATGACATTTTGTTATGGCCTACATTAACAAATATTATTTTCATTTCATTTGACGAAGATAAGACCCTGTAATGGATTTTAGTTGAAATATATAATAAATTGCATACGAGAATGGTCATTGTTCATGGAATTTGGTCAGGGATGCTCCTATCTAGTGGTCATGGCCTGTCCCTAGAATAGGTGCTACGAGTACGCGACCTCGACCCCCGAGCTACTGCAGTCACTACCAACCTTCCCTTCCGTGACTGCAGTATCCACTCCTACAGGCCATACTTCCCTTTCCCATAACATCCTCCACCCACAAACCCTATTTCCCTTCCCCCGGTTGATGACGGGCAGCAGCGTCATCAACGCGTCGCCCCCCTCCCCTCTGCGCTCGCCAACCCGCCTGCCAAGCGTGGCGAGTATTGGCAAAATCCTCTCAATGATGAGCAAAACCAGGACCAGGCCCCCAGTCCCCGGCAGCCCCGCTATTCCTGGCTATGGTAGCGGCCATGGTTACGGCGGGGCAGGGGGTGCTAAGAATCCCCGGGTTGGCCCCGGCTACCACCCCCGACGACGACTGGCCCTGGTAACACACAACATACGCACGTTGAGGACAGACGAGAAGATTGTCGAACTGGAAGAAGAATTGAGTGGGTTACACTGGGACATTTTGGGGTTATCGGAAGTCCGTAGAATCGGGGAGGATACGATAACCCTGAAGTCCGGTAACCTGCTCTTCTACCGGGGGGACGACCAACAGTCCCGAGGAGGTGTCGGATTTCTCGTCCACAGGTCTATCATCAACAACATCGTATCCATCGAAAGTGTGTCGAGCAGGGTAGTGTACCTTATACTCAGAATATCAAAAAGATATTCGTTGAAGGTCATACAGGTATACGCGCCGACCTCGACACACCCAGATGAAGAAGTAGAGGAGATGTATGAGGACATTAGTCGGGCCATACATACTTCCAAAACCTACTTCAATGTTGTTATGGGAGACTTCAACGCAAAGTTGGGCATGAGAAGCGATGCAGAGTTGAAAGTGGGGCAATTTGGACATGGGCAACGGAACCCCAGGGGCCAGAGGCTGGCCGACTTTCTGGAGAAAGAGGGACTCTTTGCGATGAACTCTTTTTTCCAGAAGCCGCCTCACAGGAAATGGACCTGGCTGAGTCCTGACGGTTCTACGAGAAACGAGATAGATTTCATCTTGACGACGAATAGACGGATGTTCAGTGATGTCTCTGTGATCAACAGGGTGAAAACCGGCAGTGATCACCGACTGGTAAGGGGCTCATTGAATATCAATGTCCAATTAGAAAGGCGTCGCTTGATGAAATCTACGCTCCGACCTACTCGCGCCCATATCCAAAACCCCGAGAGCTTTCAACTTGAGCTGGCAAATCGCTTTGACTGTCTCAAAGAAAACCTTGCAGTGGACGAGCTAAACAGCGGTTTGGTAGAAGCTGTCCATACGGTGGGATCTAAGTATTTTAGACCTCGCCGTAGAGATAGACCACAAAAACTCTCGATCCACACTCTTGACCTCATGGCCGAACGTCGATCTATGGCGCTGCAGTCTTCCGATGACGCCGAAGCATATAGGCAGCTCAATAGACGGATCTGGAAGTCCTTGCGACACGATGTCCGTGCTCACAATACTGTGAGCATTAAAGAGACAATTGAGCGGAATGGAGGCTCCAAAGTGTTTGCAAGAGACTTATCTATTGGGCAAAGCCAGTTGTGTAGGCTGAAGACGGACGGCGGCCGCGTAGTGTCGACGAGGGCAGAGGTTTTAAGGGAGATCGAGAGGTTCTACGGACAGCTTTACACCTCGGTTGCCGAACCTACTGTTAGCTCGGCCGAAGACCCGAGAGCCGAGTTGATCCGACACTTTAGCGATGATATCCCGGACATCAGCCTGTGTGAGATTGAGATGGCCCTGAAGCAGCTTAAGAACAACAAGGCGCCGGGTGAGGACGGAATCACTTCAGAGCTTCTGAAAGCGGGCGGAGCGCCGATACTGAAAGTCCTTCAGAGGCTCTTCAATTCCGTTCTCCTCGAGGGATCAACGCCAGAGGCATGGAGCAGGAGCGTGGTGGTACTGTTCTTCAAAAAAGGTGATAACACTTTGCTGAAGAACTACAGGCCCATCTCGCTCCTGAGTCATGTCTATAAGCTGTTTTCGAGGGTCATCACAAATCGTCTCGAACGCAGGTTTGATGACTTCCAGCCTCCCGAACAAGCCGGTTTCCGAAAAGGCTTTAGTACCATAGACCACATTCTTACGCTTCGGCAAGTTATACAAAAAACCGGGGAATATAACTTGCCGCTTTGTTTAGCGTTTGTGGACTATGAGAAAGCCTTTGATTCGATCGAAACCTGGGCTGTGCTAGAGTCTCTCCAGCGGTGCCACATAGACTATCGGTACATCGAAGTGTTGAAGTGTATATACAACAACGCCACCATGTCGGTCCGAGTACAAGATCAGAGCACGAAGGCTATTCCACTACAGAGAGGCGTGAGACAGGGAGATGTCATATCTCCGAAACTGTTCACTGCCGCGCTGGAAAACGCCTTCAAGCTCTTGCAGTGGAAAGGATTCGGCATCAACATCAACGGCGAGTATATCACTCACCTTCGATTTGCCGACGATATTGTAGTCTTGGCAGAATCGCTGGAGAACCTTAGCACTATGCTCGAAGACCTCAATCGAGTCTCCCAACAGGTGGGTCTTAAAATGAACATGGACAAAACGAAGATCATGTCGAATGTCCATGTTGTGCCCACCCCCATTGGAGTTGGGGGCTCGACTCTTGAAGTTGTAGACGAATATGTCTATTTAGGACAAGTGGTCCGGTTAGGCAGGTCCAACTTCGAGAGAGAGGTCAATCGGCGAATCCAACTCGGTTGGGCAGCGTTCGGGAAACTACGTGACGTCTTCTTGTCCAAAATACCTCAGTGCCTCAAATCGAAAGTCTTCGATAGTTGTGTGTTGCCAGTGATGACATACGGCACCGAGACGTGGCCTCTCACTATGGGCCTTGTTAGGCGGCTCAAAGTCACTCAACGAGCTATGGAGAGGGCTATGCTCGGGGTTTCCCTACGAGATCGAATCAGAAATGAGGAGATCCGTAGGAGAACTAAAGTAACCGACATAGCCCAGCGGATTAGTAAGTTGAAGTGGCAATGGGCGGGGCACATAGCGCGGAGAACTGATGGCCGATGGGGCCAAAAAGTTCTCGAATGGAGGTCACGTAGCGGAAAGCGCAGCGTAGGACGTCCACCCACAAGATGGTCAGACGACCTGGTAAAGGTGGCGGGACGTCGCTGGATGCAGGCTGCCTCCAACAGGTCACTGTGGAAATCTTTGGGAGAGGCCTATGTTCAGCAGTGGACGTCCTTTGGCTGATGGATGGATGGATGGATACGAGAATGCATGAAGAGATTGATGAAAGTTGATGAATTGAAAGTAATATGTGAGGAGCGAGCAAAGTGGCGAGCCATAGTCTATGCCTACCCCTATGGGATACAGGCGTGCCGATTATGTATGTATGTATATAATAAAATAATAAACCACATAGCTATTTATGGAATGCGTATAGTAATGAAAGAAAGTCTTGTCCATCTCTCAAGGTAATGTGTTCTTTAATTCTAGACACACTAGTGCATATATTGCAGTGGCGAGGCTGGGTGGTGCCTAGCAGGCTGACTTACTGCGTGTACCTGCTGCATTTCAACCTGATATACTTACTGCACGGCATCAAGAGGCAACTCAGTACAGTGACGGTGCAGTATGTTGTAAGTAACGGCTTAATTAAAATTAATATTTGTAATTAAATACAACTGTCACACACATTGTCTGACCCCACAGTAAGCTACCAAGTCTTTTATCGCTGGTATCAGAAATTACGATGCATTGACAGCTTCCATGGTGCAGTTAGTTAGACGCTGCCTGTGAAACGAGAAGCCTGGGGTTCGATCCACGCACCGAGACAAATGTTAGTGTGACCATCGATCAATTATACACGATCGATGAGTGTGACCCACAAAGTCGAGAAACTACGAGAGACTGAAAAGTCTCTCATAGTTTAGGACCCAAGCCTCGATCTTAGTGTAGGGTCAGGATTATGTATGTGACTGTTGGGTGTATTTTTTTTTATTTTTTAAACTTTAGACAAGGTAAACTCTTGGCTTTAATGGTATTGATGTGTTAAACAATGATCTTTCTCTTTCAGCTACAATGCTACTTGGGCATAATCATTGCATCGTATGCTTTGGCCCTCCCATTCTTCCTGATCGTGGAAGCACCAATAAACCAACTAATGAAAACTATTCTAGAAGCCGCGAAACCTGAGATACACACAAATGTGAAAGAAAAGAAACTTTTGAATAAAAATGAATAAAATTGGATGAAAATAATAAAAAAAACCGAACAGTTGTAGAAGACTTAGAGGTTCTGAGACATAGAATTAGCTTTTATTGCATCCTATTATGTATTAGCAGTGACTCCTTATGTACGTGTGTGTAATTTATAAGTGTTGTGTACTCCTCTAAGTGGTATATGTATCAGAATGTAACTGTAGCAAAGAATGTTTTAGTGGAGTATGCTTTTAAGGTAATAAATGTTATACTCGAGTATAATAAAATTATTAATGTAGTTTTGTTTAATTACTTTATCCATGTATGTACGATTATAGTATTTTTATTGTGTATTGATGTCCACAATTTTTAAAAAACCCAGAGTAGTTATGTGTGTGCGCTCATGATGTGTATCGTAACCGGTAATACATACTTAACTATTCAATTAACCTGGAATTCACATGTAACTTCGAAAAATCAGTGGTGTTGACCCAGCGTTTTAACCTGAGATTGAAAACTGAGAAATCAGTTTGACTCAGCATATACTCATAGTTTACAGCTGTTCTGTGGTTGATAGTAAGGTAAGGAAGTTTTTTATACAAATTGCTATCAACCCGGAACGCCACATGAGCGTGGTTTAGGATAATGGGTTTTCCATCGTATAAAGTGGTTAATTCCGGGGTGAAAATGAATATCAACTGATTTTGTTAAATAACTAGAGATATAATAGTATATTTCCTCTAATCTAATATGTATCTAATATGTACAAATACAATACGTCTTATAAATAGCTTAACACCTAGAGAACTGCGTTTTATGTTGCTTATGCTCGGCAGAGGGCGCCAAGTGCGACGTACCGTTCATTATGTTCTTCATCAGCCTGTTGAGAGGCGCTTCCACCAGCAAGAAGAATGGCAGCGCCACTATATACGAGAGAGCTGTTATCCCAAGATGGGATAGCATCTGGTATAGGAAAAATAATAAATAAATTAGAGTAACTATTGGACATAATGAGACTTAACATCTTATATCTCAGGATGGCGAGCGCAGTGGCATGTCAAGCTTTGTAATTCATAGTGTTGCTTTGTAATTCATAGTTTTGCTACTTGTCTATGAGCGGTCGTATCGCTTACCATCAGGCGAATGGCATACTCGTCTCGCCATTCATTGCAATAAAAAATGGAAATGATTATTTTCGTTAGCAATAATGACGAGAAAGTCGATTGCCTGATCGTAAGCTTGAGGCTTGCCCATAAACAAAAGCTACACCATTCAGAATATATTTAACATGGCAATATATTTCTCAAGTTATTTGATATGGTTTCATGATAAGAACCAGCACGTTGTCGTGAGTTTGTCTCCGGCTTGGCGCAAGCTGCACTGCTCGTGAGGAAAAGTCGATTTCCATTTACTCCTTCAGTCACATGCACAATATCTTATTTATCCTTCCAATATATTACCCACCACGTAATAAAAGGAGACTGGTGTCATATGCGTCTTGATGCCGTGCAGCATGTAGATGAAGTTGAAGTGCAGTAGATACACGCTGTAGGACAGTCTGCTGGGCACCACCCAGCCGTGCCATTCCAGAATGTTTCGTAGTAGTACTGGAAATAATTACCAATTTAAAGATCTTGCTATATATTCTGTGTTCCAAATAAACAACGACAGACAGCTAATTAAAAGTAGTATGAAGTAGGACGCAGGCCTGTTTTAAAATTATATGCCGAAATATTTGGGCCGGAATCAAATCCCTGTTACCCTGTTACCGGTACCCTGTTTTGGTTAATTCATTGGGTTTTCTGATGACGTATTACGGATCATAAAGTTAAGAGTGGAGTGAATTATGCTAAACTCTGCACTCCAGTGGCGAAGGGTTCATACAAGCCGATTCCTAGCAGCACGCCTTATAATTTAAAGGAAATTATTAATTATTTACATTTTTTAAAACAAGTTATATGAAGAAAATAATCAAATATTAAACAATATTAAAATAAATATAAACAATAAACAAATGTTATTCGATATTAATAAACAAAATATTATCGATCAATTAATAACACAACGACAAACGCATTGCGCGATGTTCAACGTAAGTACATGCATACGAAACACGCGGCCGCCTAGATCCCGATGACGTCACGTCAGGCTACAAGGACACAGCACGAGTTCCCGTTGCTCTCGCGCTCATTTCCAACGCATTATTTGCCATCTCTGTTACACGTTTGTTGCTCAGAACTGCATGCAAAATTGCACCTTAAAACCCTCAGCTTTTAAGGTCTAAATTTATTTGTAGAAATACGACGGTATTCGCTTGTGAATATGCCGGTGGGCCTACGGCTTATAAAGTAATTTGCCAGTTCGCGCCTCTTTTATTTCGTGTTTATAATTAGAAAATATTATTTTCTACTGTGTTGTTTCAGTGTATATGTATAATGCGGTGTCTATTTTTAGGTTTGTATATAATTAGTGGGTAATTTATGAAATTTTACTGGTTTCGAAGTGCAAACAGATCTATCTATTTAGCAAAACTTTAATGATGAATGAAACTTGTTAATGTCGTATGTATCGTTTTATCTCATGAATTGCATTATTATGAGGTAATTTTAAAAATGCTGCATTTACGTAATTAAAAACGCACTGGAAATTATATTAAATTTGATAATACATTTAAGTACCATAGAAAGACATCAATCTCTTCATCTTTTTTTTATATATAAGGAACGTTTGAATTTTTTTTGTCGATCAATTTCAAAACAGGCTAATGTTGTCTTTTGCATTGAATCGAAATTTACTTTAAAAACGTTAAAAAAAGCACCAAACTGGCACAGTGCTATTCCGTGCAAGTGTTGTATGAAAATATAGTAAGTATTACTAAGCAAATATGTCGCTCAATATCTTACGTACATAACGGAGTAAAAATATAAGTATGAGTACTTGTTAATTTAATAAAACTAGTCACTAGAAGTATCGGCTTCCCTTTTGAAAAAAGTCACCCTTCGCCACTGCTGCACTCGAATGTTCACTAAAAGATAGTGCATTTAACCATTTCGCCCAAGAATGAAATTAAATACAGTTTTAAGAGCTTTACATGACGAATTGAATTAAAATACTCACCTTTACTCTTCATGACCATGCCAATGAAACCAAACGCGGCGATCAACGCGAAAATGAGCCTGATTGAACCTGCGTACAGCATGCGTACCGTCAGAGACGCGCGCTCTCCATCTGCGTAGAACCCTTGGCCAGAGTACAGCAGCGCCAGGATCGCCGGGAACACTAGCCACAGCGCCTTGTTGTATAACTGCAAAAAAAAAATAATACATACATACATAATCGTCACGCCTGTATCCCATAGGGGTAGGCAGAGACTATGGATCGCCACTTTACTCGATCCAGACATATTACTTTCGCTTTATCAACTTTCATCAATCACTTCATGCATTTTCGTCGGTTCAGGGTACTTTTGAAATATAACGCATAAAAATAGAAGAAAGCTGAAAAGAAGTTCATTGGAGTTTAAAAATTTCAGAGTAATTTTAAAAGACCGCCCAGTCCACCTACTCGGTGGCGTAGTTGTACTACGGTACGATTGCAAAGCCGAGGTCTCGGGTTCGAATCCTCGATCAAGCAAAGTGATATTGGATTTTTCTATTCATTATCAGCCCGGTGTCAGGAATTTGTGCCCGATATGGCGATAAGCTCGCTCCCTATCACATCGTGGGAGGGAACACACAAGGCGAAGCGTGGGTATTCTGGTGGCACCTCTGCCTGCTTCTTCTGGGAAAAAGGCGTGAGTGTATGTGAGTATGTATGGTAGTAAATATATAATTCTGTCATTCCGGTTGATAACGACGTCAACATGATTAAGATAACATACCGTGCTGGTAATCTTAACTCCGTTGGTCTGCCACTTGTAGATGAGCTCTCCGCAGATCATGCCGACCACGTAGCTGGCCAGGTTGTTGTGCCCGAACACGTGCAGATATCGGAACGTGTCGTTCACCATCGTGCGCATGAATCTGTAACACATACATATTTACGTTGCGGAATTGCTACGGCGCCATTGATATAACTGTGCTGTACTGTATCAGCCCATATACGTCTACTGCAGAGCACGAGCCTCCTCTACAATCGAGAGTACGACTGAGAGGGGTTAGGCCATATAGTCCACCACGCTGGCCTAGTGTGGGTTTACATACCACAGAATTTCATTTAAATCGCTAAGGTATGCAGGTTTCCTCAAGATGTTTTCTTTCACCGTTATAGTGCGTGGTGATTGGCTTTCAATACACACATGACTCCGAGTCAGAGATGTGCCCTGGGATTTGTTATGGGGTATGTTGGCAGCTGCGTCTGGTCCGTTTACCAACAGGCCACCACGAACTTACCAAATATGTAATAAATACACCCAACAGTCACATACATAGTCCTGACCCCACACTAAGATCGAGTTTTGTGTCGACTGTCGTAGGTTGATACCGGAACTAGAGAGACTTTTTCGGTCTCACAAACACCCAACCCCGAAACAAATACCTGTGGATCACACAAATATTTGTTTCGGTGCGGGGCTCGAAACCTCGGCGTCTTCATCGGCGCGATTCAGGAATTTGACTGAAACTGTGCAGAGCCATCTCGTGAGCAACTCGTAAACGAAGTGAGTATAATTTTCACTCGAATTTTAATAATTATGAACGATATTTATAAAACAGAAGGCAATATCATAGTAGTAGCCAGGTTCCACAGTTTAAATAATTTCGAGCGAATATTTTTGTATTTTAATCAAATTCCATAGCTTCGCATAAGACACGTAAAAATGTCGTTTATTTATCCGCATCCCATTAATTATGCTGGTGAATTGCAGATTTAAACAGTACCGACACTAAAACTAACATATATTTGTAACGCCGCTTAATAATGCTTATACAATTAATAAATCAGATATTTGTATTAATATTAATTATTCAGATAGATTTAATATTTGCTAACTAGATTTGGATGGGCGCTTTTGAACATTATTAAAAAAACCACCTGTCGCGATATTGGCAACGATCAGCATGTGATCATACAAAAAGATGAATTTTCATTTATAACAACAATCAAATTTTAATCTTATAAGAATTTTAAAATTCGGATTTAACAAACAATCAATTCAAAATTTCAAAAAACATATATGCCTTTTTTTATTTCCACCTAGCAGTAGTCCGGATTATAGCGGCATCCGCTTTCTTGCTCATTCTCTGTCATTTCGCAAGATATTTTACTTTCTGGGCCATTAGATTCCACATCTTCCTTAATTAAGAATAAGCCAGAGCTTTATAGCCGATCACGAAGCTTCAGTTTCTCCATTTTAAACTAGATGGCGCTACTTACATTTCTCGTTATTCTTATTCGGAAGTAATTCTATAGATTAATCATTAAAGATAATAGAATAATTTTAACCTCTGAAAAATTCAAGCGCACCTTTTGGAAAGTGCAGTTAGTCCTTTTGGTATGTGCAGATATTTTAAACAAGATTGATTTCCCGAATCTATGAGCTATTGAATTTTTGATGCTATTGATATTTTTTATGCCAACGACGAGACGAGCAAACTGAAGCTTATTTCTTTTACTCTATAGGTTTGGCAAACGAACAGACAGTTCACCCAATGGTAAGTGATGCTTGCCGCCCAGGAACATCCCGAACGCTTGGATCATAAATGTCTTGCCCATACAATCGGGAGAGGAGGAAAAAAAGTATGTGAAGAGGAAAGGAGCTGCTTATACACCTTTTCTCTGATATGGATACAAGGAACACTTACTCAGGAGTGAGCAACATCATGCCGTCTAGATCGTGGTACCACACGTGGAAGGCGGGCAGGCAGACGGCCAGCACCAGGAGTATTCCCAGGACAATCTTTCTGGCCAGTCCCTTTGTGACCACGTAGACTACCAGGCCCACTAAGAACAGCTGCGTGTCTACAGCTATGTGCCTGCAAAGAGCAAAACACCAAGGTATAATAAAATATCTGCCTCAGTGGCGTAGTTGTACTATGGTACGACTATAAAGCTGAGGTCTCGGGTTCGAGTCCCGGGTCGGGCAAAGTGATATTGGGTTTTTCTATTCATTATCAGCCCGGAGTCAGGAATTTGTGCCCGATATGGCGATGGGCTCGCCCCCTATCACATCATGGGACGGAACATGCAAGGCGAAATGTGGGTGTCCTAGTGGCGCCTCTGCCTACCTCTTCTGGGATAAAGGCGTGAGTTTATGTATGTATGTATGTATAATAAAATATAAAATATCTCGGTATGGAGGTAAGTATTTTTGGCACAGTGCCAGAAACAGACTTGATGATACATATTTATGTGTAATATGTTCGGTAAACTGGACATTTAACATAGATATTAATTCAAGTTAGTCGTATAATATTATGGCTGTATACAGAATAATGAATTCTTAATGGCTTCCTAGACTTACGCGTATGTTACACATTGAAATAACAACATCGATACGTCAAGAATATTTATTTAAAAAATTAAACCAAATATGCGATAAAAACCGTATAGTTAATTAATGCTTTACAAATGAATAAGTCTTTAACAGAGCATTCCAATAAAATACATATAACTTTTTTAGCTGGGGGTAGTTGAGAAAGCAAGTACGATAATCGTTAGCTCTGTATTTTTTTTGTATTTAAAAATATCATACACTTTCTATATTTACAGTTTTATGCTTGCTAAGATTATATAATTTGTCTACCTGCCGGGTGTAGTGTTTTTTCCTTTTAAGTTTATCCTATTTCTGCAATTCACTTCACGCACTTCAACACAATGGAGTCTACTCTGAAGGCCACCGTGGATGAATTAAAGCAGGAGTTCCACAAGCGAATGGAGGCTTTTGAAGCCGACCTGAAGAAGTCCTCAAGTCCAACTGCAGCTCCTTCTGGTTTGGCCGCAGAGTTTTCTGCCTACAGGAGTTTCATCTCCCAGACTCTCGCCTTGCTGCAGCAACAAATTGACACCCTGGCTCATGCTGTGGATACAATGGAGACGCAGCGGCGACGCAAGATGCTCTTGTTCCACGGTGTTGATGAAGCGCCTGAAGAAGATACCGCCGTGCTCATAGCGAATGTGGTTAAGCAGCGTTTAGGAATGACAGCCTTCCAGACGTCAGACATCCAGCGTTGCCACCGTATGGGTCGCTCTTCTTCACCCAAGAAGCCTCGGCCCATACTTGTAAAGATCAGGGACGTGGACACCCGTAATAAAATATGGTTTAGTAAAACCAAACTTAAGAACTCCGGTGTAACGCTCTCGGAGTTTTTAACGAAGACACGGCACGATGTTTTCTTGGCTGCTCGTGAGAAGTTTGGAGTGACCAAGTGCTGGACCAGAGACGGTAGCGTGTTTGTGTTGAGTTCTGGGGTGCGGCATAGAGTGTTGTCTTTATGTCAGCTTAATAAGATCTCTGCTGATGGCGACAAGTCTGTCCCTGCGTCTAGAATAGCTGCTCCGAGATCCAGAAGAGCTGCAGCATCGAAGAAGTGATGTGTCTTTGTTTATGTTTTTCATAACGGTGACCAGGTAAACACAAAACGAATAAATAATTACACCCACTTTTTCAAGGTAAACAAACAATAAACCTAACCACTTAATGTCATTGTCAAAGTTCTGACATTTCCACTTTGAGGCTTTGCGTTTCGTTTCACGCTCTAATTTTCATCTTTTGTGTACTATTGTTTAATTATTTCTGGTTTGTTTTTATTTTGTTTTTTTTTTTTTTTTTCTTATGATTGTAATTATTTTTATTATTCTTTAATACTCCTATATTATTATTATTATTTTTTCTGTCTTTTGTAACCATTGTTTTACCTGACTCACCTTTTATTTTTTATTTTTTATAGTTCTCTGTAAACACTACCGGCAGATGGATGTATTTGATTCTTGACAGTTTTAATTTATTCATATTCTTATTACATACCTACTTGTTACTATTTTTATTTTTACCCTTTTATATTTTGCCTATTTTTTTTTATTTTTTTTTTTTAACTAATTTGTATTTCAATTTATGTCTTTCTCAGATTTTAGCAATGACAGTGGGGAGTTTTTCTCAGCATGTAGTGATGATAGTTTTGAGAGTATTCCTTCACTTGCTGAGACTCTCTCGTCTCATTTCTCTGATGTCCCCAGGAACTTTAATGTCGTTCATTTTAATGCTCAGAGTATTCCGGCCCATTTTACTGATATACTGGCTAGTTTTGACTGTACACATATACATGCTATCCTGGTTTCAGAATCCTGGTTAAAACCCTGTCTGTCTTCTTCTACCTATTCTCTTCCCGGGTTCCACCTCATCCGGAATGACCGCACGTCGGGTGGAGGGGGTGGTGTCGCCATTTACCTCCGAGCTCACATTCCTTTCTCAGTTGTAAGTGTCTCGACACAGCCAACTCCACCTAACTCTGGCGAGCATCTTTTCGTTGAGGTGGAACTTTCACATCAGAAAGTTCTTCTTGGTGCGTACTACTGTCCCTCACTTCGTGTGGATTTCTTTTCTTCTTTTGAGATTCTTCTAGACAACTTAGTCTCCTCGTACAGTCAAACCATAATCATGGGTGATTTCAATACCTGCCTCCTTAAAAACGACTCTCGGTCTTCCTCTTTTCATTCCATTGTCCAATCTAGTAACCTTACCATTCTTCCACTTTCCGCCACTCACCACTTCCCAAACTGTAATCCCTCTCTACTTGATCTCATACTCGTTTCGTCCCTTGATCATGTTGCAAAACATGGTCAATGTCCAGCTGACGCATTTTCCTACCATGACCTTCTTTTTCTGTCCTATCGTATCCGTCCTCCCAAAGCCTCTCCTAAAATAATCCTGCGACGTAATTTTCGTAGCATGATTCTTGCTGATCTTCGCAAGGATGCTGTCAGCATTGACTGGGGTTTGCTTTTAGAGAACGAATCCATTGACATTAAGGTCAATATCTTCACAGAAGAACTTACGAAGCTATTTGATATTCATGCTCCAATCCAAAAGATCAGACTTAAGCATCGTCCATCTCCTTGGCTTACTGCTGAGATAAAAGAACTGCTTACAAAAAAAGCCTCAGCTAAGTCTAAATATAAATGTCGTCCTAGTGAACTCAACTGGCGTAATTATGTCTCGATCCGCAATCACTGCAGCAAGGTGTGTAGAAACGCACAACGCCGATATATCCATCAGTCCGTTGAAGTTGCTGACCAAGCAAAAGTTTGGAAGTTTCTTAAATCTCTGGGAGTTGGAAAATCGCGGCAAGATATCGGCTCTAAAAATTTCGACTTAAATTCCTTAAACCAACATTTCTGCTGTCCATCCAATTTAGATGGAAGTAATAAAAATAAAACGTTATCTTATCTTTCTTCCTGCCACGCTCCTGATTGTCCTCCACTAGTTTTCAAACAACTTGCAGCTTGTGATGTAAGGAAAAACATTATGCTGAGTTCATCTAACGCGATTGGTAGCGACTGTGTCGGATGCAACATGATTATCCCTATTCTCGATGAAATCCTCCCCATTATTTGCCATATTCTAAACCACTCCCTCTCCAGCGGCACCTTTCCATTAGCGTGGAAAGAAGCCCACATCATCCCTATACCAAAAAAATGTAACCCTTCTACCTTCTCCGAATTTCGTCCTATCTCTATTCTACCTTTCCTCTCTAAAGTTCTGGAGCGTCTGATCCATTCCCAACTCTCAGATTTCCTTTACAAAAACAAGCTCCTTAACCCTCTCCAATCAGGTTTTCGTCCTGGGCACAGTACTACCACTACCCTTATTCATATCTCTGATGACATCAGATTGGCCATGGACAGGGGCATGCTGACAGTCTTAACACTGCTTGACTTCAGCAATGCTTTCAACACGGTCGATCTTGATGTTTTGCTCAGCATTTTGTCTTCTCTTAACATATCTCCATCTGCAGTTGATTGGTTTCATAGTTACCTGTTTGGACGCCGGCAGCGGATATGTATTGAGGATAATTTATCTTCTTGGTGCACCATTTCTGCCGGCGTACCACAGGGCGGCGTGCTATCTCCCCTACTCTTCTCAATTTTTATAAACTCCATTACAAATAATCTTCGTTCTTTCTACCACCTCTATGCAGATGATTTGCAAATTTACTCCCATGCACCACCTGATGAGCTTAAAGATGCAGTTTCATCGATCAATGACGACCTTAGACGTATCTTTGATTGGAGTAAGGAGTATGGATTAAAAGTTAACCCAATTAAAACGCAGGTCATTGTTGTCGGCAGCCCTAGGTTAATGTCTAGACTAAACTGGTCTGTTGTACCTCCAGTTTCTTTTAACGGAATACGTATACCTTACAGTGATACTGTGAAAAATCTAGGCATTATTTTCGACGCATCTCTTTCCTGGGGTCCCCAGCTTCGAGAGTTGAGTAGGAAACTATTCGCCTCGGCTGGGTCCTTGCGAAGGTTACGCAATTTTCTGCCCATCGCCACGAGAATATCGCTTGCTCAATCCCTCCTCCTCCCCATCCTTGATTATGCTGATGCCAGTTATCTCGATCTCACTGAGGAGCAACTCAATAAACTTGAGCGTCTTCAAAACTTCTGCATTAGATTTATATTTGGACTGCGCAAATATGATCATGTTTCCGAATTCCGCAACAAACTCAAGTGGTTACCTATACGGCTTCGCCGGAATACACATATTCTTTCCCTTCTTTACTCTATACTTTTTAATCCTCTCTCTCCTTCGTACCTCAAAAACCGATTTCTATTTCTTCATAATACACATTCAAGGTCCCTGAGGTCATCAGAGAACTTAACACTGCAAATTCCAGCGCATTCCACTGCTTTCTTTGATAAATCTTTCACCACTCAAGCTGCTAGACTTTGGAATGCATTACCTGTCTCAGTGCGGCGGGCAAAGTCCCTGCCTATATTTAAAAGATTGCTAAAGGAGCATTATTTCTCCTTACATACCTGAAGACATAGCGTAGTGTATTCTTTTTATTATATTTTCTTGCTTTGATGTAATGTGTTGATGCATATAATATTATATAGGGTTTATTATATGTATTTATATATGCAAATATATGTATTGTGTTATTCTTGTTAAATTTATATATATATATATATATATATTTTTTTTAGTAGAATAGAATTATTTTTTCCTGAATTTTATTTATTACTTTTTTTTTTTCTCGTACACCTCATGATTCCCCCAATTTGTCGTTCTGTCTTATCCATCCTATGGTAGGTTGCCTGGAAGAGATCGCCTGGAGCGATAAGGCCGCCATTGTATACTTTTTTACTTTTTGTTCATTTTTGTTAAATTCTTTTTTTTTTGTTCACTGGTGTACAATAAGTTTTTAAATTTTTAAATAAATAATTATTGGTAGCTAAACCTTCTCCCCTTGGCGGGACTGAGGCCATTTGACGATGAATATATCGATATCGCTTTGGATGTTCATGGGCGGCAGTGATCACTTACCTGCCCTCAGTTGGCTTGGTTGTTCGTTTGCCTGACCTAACGGGTATCTGGAGATCCATGCGCGAGGCCTATGTTCAGCAGCGAACTTCCTGTGGCTGAAGAGAGAGAGAGAAAGAAAGAGAAAGAGAGAGATGATCCTCATTACATGAAGGTTTGAACTCACCAAGTCTGCACAGCGCAGTACTTGTCCTCGGGCACGTAGTTGTTGATGTAGAGCAGGTGGTACCACCAGTATTTGCGGCAGTCGGCCACCACCGTCGTGGTGACGTTCAGGTTCCACACCGGCCCCGAGCTCACGAACCGAAACCACGTCGCCGTAAACGCTAGCATCATCGCGTATGATGGCGTTAGCCTGAAAGAAACAAACAGAACGGGTTTGATTGCTGCACAACTCATTCAAGATCAAGAGCTTGGCATGGCCATAGACAGCGTATAATAAATAAAAATAAATCCACCCAACAGTCACATACATAGTCCCGACCCCACACTAAGATCGAGTCTTGTGTCGTGTATCCAAAACTACGAGAGACTTTTTCGGTCTCACAAACATCCAGACCCGAAACAAGTACATGTGGATCACACAAATATTTATTTCGGTGCGGGGATCGAACCTGAGGCCTCTTGTTCCACAGCCGGAGTCTAACCAACTGCGCCACGGAGGCTGTCTGATAGTTTTAATACTCTTTTTTTCACGTGTTGTCATTGTGACACTGCTTATCATTTTTGGAAATATTTAAGCTATGCTGACTCCAGAATATGTCAGCCTCAAATTCAGTTATACAGGGTATATCAAGACTGCGACCGAAAATGAAGCCAGGTGGTAGTATTAGTGACTTAAGACACAATGCAAGTAAAAATTTCGCAAACAAAATCGATAACCTTTTTACTTATCGTCGTATTTGGGTGATAAATACATAGTTTTCCTAAAATAATGATGCAGACCTCTTTATTTTTAAACACTCAATGGTACGAGAGGGTTTAAAAATTATTATTTTTGCAAAAACAAGGTTTTTACCACCCAAACAAGATGATTTTAAAAAAATTCGAAAAAAATATCTGTCGCTGTTTTGGTGAAATATTTATTTGCATCGTGTCTGTAACCACTAAACCTACCACCTGGCTTCGTTTTCGGTCGCGGTCTTGAGATACCCTGTATTTAGTAAAGATGTTTGATTGACACCATGAGTAAGGTTTAAAATGTGACAAATGTAACCCATAAATTGACTCAGCAAATTGAAATATAAAGCCGACCATAGCATTTCCCCCATAAGTACCTCCACAACCTGAGTATCATGACCACTGGTATCGCCTTCCACGAGGTCTTGATCTTCTCGGCCCTGATGAGGAAGTTGTACACCAGCAAGAACCCCGACATAAAGAAGAACACTTGGACTATCATCAGCCCGTTGTAGCATATCCGGTAGAACACGCTCTCGAATGTCTGCGAACACAAATATTATGCTAAACAAGCTTTATATTTTAGTAGAAAAGATACGATAATTCCCTTTTGGGTTTGGGTATAAAATTTGATTTTTACAGCTTTTTGTATTTGAATAGAGCTGATGGTTATAAGAATTTAGCTAAAAGAACTAATATAAATAGGTGTCTCACTTGCGGGACACCTGATTACATCTATATTTACCTAATACATTTCATTGGTTATTTTAAACATGTTTTAAGGAAAAAACATTAAAACAAGTTATAAGTTTTTAAGGAAAACGGTCGATACATTTTTGATTTTCTTATTGACTAAAAAAAGAAGCGGGCCTTTTTTGAGTAAACACTTTGGAAATCAAAATGCAAATCATATTAGAGGAATTAGGTGTAAAGTTGTACTGACAAATGAATAATTGGTATTAATCTTGATTGGATGAAACTAGATTCGTAATGTAAAGCCTCAAGTTTAATCATCTCTCACAGAAAATTTCGGAATAAAGACTTAGGATTTTGATTCTGTCAAGACCACATGATAAACCGGACAAAAATATAAGTTGGGAGTTAGAAAATAATCTAACAATTATACACATTATTACGACTTTACGGTAGTAAACTTATTCGTGGGTGAATAAATTATTAGGAATCATTTTGTTTCACAACACTCAAACCCGAAAAACATTAATTATATTATAATAATAGGCTAATAATTAATTTTAACTATAACACTTACGTTTTCATAATTCCGCGGATAGTCTATAAAACCAGTCCCCAACAGTGACAGCGTGTGTCCCAGGATCATCAGTATGTTAGTTATCGTCCTGAAATAATAGTCTAAGCTTAGTATTTATAGATGGCTAAACGCTAGAGCCTAAAGGCAGGCGTCCACATATTCCCACCGTACGTATCAGACGCATCGCATCAAACGGATTGTTCACACCATTGAGTTATAACGTCGGCAAACCCGAGCGCTGCTGGTGCTGCTGCTGCTGTGGACGCATTGTAAAAATAATCCGTATAATGCGATCCGTCCGTTACGTACGATCCGAATATGTGAACGCCTGCCTTTAATATCCCTAATTGAAGTACCTATACGCGAAATATTTATCATAAACAAGGACCTAAAAAGAGGTTTTGTTTTTTAAAGAAGATGGTATTATTTTCGCTATGTGAGGATTTAGTCATACTTGATTGAAGACTTAATGACTTACAACTGACATAAAGTAACAGCTTTACTGTAGCAATTTCTTCGATTATTAAGAGACTATCCTGTCTAAGCACCAGAGGTATTGCGCAAGAAGTTTAATATTTGCGACCGGCATAAATTCATTAAGATTCTCATATTTGTTACAAACACGTTTTTTCCGTGCAAAGTTTACCTATATTTGTATTATAATGTTCATCCGTATATTAGTAATTTTAATGATCCACATTATACGCAACGATTCTTTTTATTTTAGACATAAATAAGCTGATAACTACATTGATTGGTTTTTATTAACGAGGCCAGAATTAAGATTACATTCAACTATTATTTGAGATTAAGATTATGACTTTACCTCGCTCCATAGAACCCCTTAAGTCTTCTAAGTCTCGGGTCCTCATAATCAGCTGTCACCAGCCACTGCCAGTTTCTTATCACCGAGAAACTTAGCACATATTTGTTTCCTGAAAGATAAAAAATTGTTGAAAGTTCGATGAAGATGATAAGAATTAAGACTCATGTCTAGTAGATGAATACTTCGAACTTGTTCTTACAGTCAAGGATGCTAAAGGCCAGGCCAATAGGGAAATACCGCTAAATGGAAAAAAGAGAAAAAATTGGTGCAGGCTTTTCCCAACAGGTTGCTGTAAATCTTTGGGAGAGGTCTGTGTTAAGCCCTGGACTTCCTGTGGCCGAAGTTGGTTATGGTAGTTAGTTTAACATTGTGTAAATGTGTGGCGCACCTTGGTCAAATTCCTTGTTTCGTCATTCTGACTAATAAAAATAATTCTCTGTCTCATAACATTTGGTTAAAAACTTACAAACCAACCTTTCTCTTTCTCCGGCTCATTATAAAAATTAACCGCGTAGTCATACAATGTGCCTACTAGGCTTGCAGCAAGGAAGAGCGCGGCGGCGGCGGCTACGGCCCAGTCGAGCCGGTCAGCCGGGCCGGCGCTGCTGGTGTCGCAGTAGTAGAGGCGCGAGAGGCGCGCGCGTACGCCGCGCAGCCGCGTGGTCTCGCACGCCGCCAGCGCCGCGCCCAGCGCGCCCGCGTCGTCCACTGCCACCCGCGCCGCCTCGTCGCAGCGCGACACGCACATGCCGCGCTCGATGTACGAGTGGTTGTAGTGCTTTGACACCACCGCCGAATACTCCTGAAACAATCAATAAATATATGCACCCAACTGTCAAAACATAGTCTTACCCTATACGGTAATACAAGCCCTGTTTCGTGGCTATCAGAAACCTTGAGGGTCTTTTCGATCACACAACACCCAGATCCGAAACCGCCTCTCATTTCGCAGCCGGCGCTCAACTAACTACCCCACGGTTATAAACTGATATAGGTAGATTTATTTTGAAACGCAATAATCTATAACAATACTGAGGGTAAGGATCTCTAGAGTGTACGGTATACAGAACCGCTGATAAAGTACCCACGGAACAGAAATGGAGGGAATCCGTCGTAGGCCGTTGTAGTAATCCTTTCGGGAGGTTGTTACATGAAATACTGACTTCTAAAATATTTTAAGACCAAGTCTATGGCTAAATCCAGTCTTATTATAGATAGGCAAGGAAGCGAAAGAAGAGGTAAAACAGAAAGCCGGGTTGGTACCGCCAGGCTTATCATAACGTACAATAAAAGTTATAATTACTAATATTATGCAACAGCAGTTAAACGATCGTAACAATAAAAAATATTGACTAAATATAAAAATATAATCGGCCATTTCCGAACAGGGGCCCCTCTACAACCGAAAGTATGATTGAGTGGAGCTAGGGCATAGCCCAGCACGTCTAATGCGGTTGGCGGATTTTAAATACCATAGAAATACTATTAACATACTAATTTAACCCAAATTGGCAAAACAGTAAACACATTCGTGTCACTATTAAATGGTTCCTAAAAAACAATTAAATCAGCCATATATTATTTTGTACAAAAGCCGTTAGCGTTACAAAATGTACCGTAGAGAAAAACCAGAACAGATTTATTTTTAAGCTAATATATCGAGGATAGCGTCAACAAAAGTTGAAATGTCAATATAGTGACGCAAGTGTGTAACAGTTTGGGGTTACCACCATTTTTTTAATTGGTGGCTTAGTTTGGTAAAGTGCAATGCTAATGGAATATCCACCAGTGAGAAATGTTTCACTGAGACTGTGTTTCGCTGACCAGTTCGTACTGTAGCTTTGGCAAATTACATCATGCATCTACCAAGCCAAAAGTTTTGTCAAATCGCCTCAGAATACAGATACAAAACTTTCGCAAAAGTACATTCTATTAGGACTTCACGGCAGTGCATTGCGGCCACTTTGTTCAGTATGAAAATGACCAGACTTATTAAATAAAAACGTTTTCGGTAAAACCAGCATTATCTTGTAATATACGGATCATATCTTTGGACGGAAAATTTACGTAAAATATAGACACAATGTTAATCTTTCCAAATAACTTTTTAGACGAAACATTTGCGGACCGTGAAAAATAATAAGTTAGATAATAGTCGTCATACTCTGCTTGTTACAATATTTTACGGGCGATGATCTTTGCATAAATTATATGCATATTTCAAAATCATCGGGTTCGATTCCTCGCTAGGAATATTGATTTACCAAAAATCCAAGTATACAGTTTTGGTTTACATCAAAATCAGGCTCGTGACTCCTTACAGCATTTTACGCTATTCCTCATAATTTTCGATTTGGCCGTCCACGCGTACTTGAACAATTCAACCTGTATATGTGACCGTCGCGTCGGGTGAATAAAAAAGTGAAATAAGTAAGTGTACTACTGCTATAAGAAATATTCCACTCAATGATTATATAATGTTATTACGTATTCTATTACACCACCCACATACCTAGTAAATTAAAAAATGAGGGTGAAAATTAAGGTTTCACGTCACTTCACTCGTCTTTTTTATCTAATTATAGTAAAAAAAAGTAAAATTCACCTAAAAGTCGACTGGGAGATAATGCCACTGGCAATAAGTCCGCCTTGTATACTTTTGTATAAATAATTAAGCAAAATAAATGGAATTTATTACTTAGGTGCTTCATTTGATAAATGATTCGCAATAATTTATCATGTAGATTTTGTAAACAAGCTTGGTGTTGTATTGTTTTTATAGGATCGGCATTCAACCAAAATTATATACTGGCTCTACTAAATGACTACAATGTACCAAATGGGGTTACCATTTTACATTACTGTGTATACGAGTTTCTATGTGGATATTTATGAATATTCTACTAATAACGGAATCAATACATATATTTTGATGTCCGTTAACAGGGTAGACAGGTAGTCTTCCGCTCATTAACCGCTGTCTTTAAGACCAAAAAGATCTCATGAAGGTTGTCGATCGCAGTTTTCCGGAGTTGTATAGCTGTTTCGAGGTCGGGACATCGGTCTCTATGTGTTCAACATACCCGTATCATGTGCATGAGTTGGTTGTCTGGTTCCGCGTACAGATCCAGCTTGACGACGCAGTACAGCCCCGGCGGCTCGCTGAGACACGCCTCGTAGTCGTCCAGCCCGAACAGCGCCGGCATACGCTCGTACTCAGACTCTGAGGAACAAAGGTTCAGGTCAGAAATGTGTCTAATTGGTTGAGGGTCAGCATATTTAGGCCGCAATCCTAAAGTCCTTCATTTAATTCGTAGAAATTCCGGTACACACTGTGCATAAATTATTCAATATCATAAAATCTGATGATTCCCCTGCGCCATGGATTGGTACCCTCTTTTATGGGCGCATACACGAGACACAGGCTACTTTCAAGGACACGACGAAAATGCATTAATCCCGAAGTGAATCTATGAAACCTGAAACTCCTAGTTAATCTTTTTTACGATAAACACTAAACAGGTATGCAGTGGTAGACAAATTAGTAAAGAGAATGGCGATAGGGTTACCCTTGGTCAAATCTTGGGATGAAAATAAGCTCTTAGAAGACACCTCTATCTTTTTCATATTTAATATATTAATGTTTAGAAAAAAATACATACATACATAAACTCACGCCTTTTTTCCCCGAAGGGGTAGGCATAGGCGCCATTAGGACACCCACATTTCGCCTTGCGTGTTCCGTCCCATGATGTGATAGGGGGCGAGCCTATCGCCATATCGGGCACAAATTCCTGACTCCGGGCTGATAATGAATAGAAAAATCCAATATCACTTTGCCCGACCCGAGATTCGAACCCGAGACCTCAGCTTTGTAACCGTACCGTAATACAACTACGCCACCGAGGCAGTGAAAGAAAGATGAAAAAAATATATTTTGTAATTATGCTAATATGCGAAACTGCGTGTTTCGAATATCACTATTAATGACATTATTCATTGAAATAAATATAATATTGTCATGGCAGTGGCGCAGTTGTTATGAGATCAGCTGTAAATCGATAGGATAGACTGCCTTGGTGGCGTAGTTGTACTACGATTACAAAGCTGAGTTCTTGGGTTCGAATCCCAGGTCGGGCAAAGTAGTTTTATATTTGTCTATACATTGTCAGCCCAGAGTCTGGAATTTGTGCCCGATATGGCTATAGGCTCGCCCTCTATCACATCGCGGGACGGAACATACAAGAGGAAATGTGGGTGTCCTCGTAGCACCTCTGCCTCCCTCCTGGGAAAAAGGCGCGAGTTTATGTTAGTATGTAAACCGATAGGGCACGGGTTTAATCTCCGTTTTTCAGAGTCGTGAGTCTATGAATTGCCAGTTGTTGCTGAATTTAACGCTGAACCAGAACATGTTGAGGAAACCTGCATAATGGTTCTGAAGACGCCTTGTGTGCTACTTAAATATTATGTGTTGCACTTAACTACAATAGTCCCACTTAATTTATGTAATGATAAAGTGGCACGTATGTAGTTGAGTATTGACTATTGAGATACTTGTGCCAGAAGACCCCGCTCTTCCATATCTACAATAGATACATATATTTTAAAATTTAATTGTATTGTACTGTATCAGCTCATAAACGTCACACTGCAGGGCACGGGCCTACTCTACTATCGTGGGTACGATTGAGAGTGGTTAGGCCACCACGCTGGCCTAGTGCGGGTTGGCGGACTTTACATACCATATAAATCCTTACAAATCGCTATGGTATGCAGGTTGCCTCACGATGTTTTCCTTCAGCGTTATAATTAATTATAATCAATACAGGCATAACTCCGAAAAAGTCAGAGGTGTGCCCTGGAATTTGAACCCGCGACTACCGTGTACATGTTTGCCGTCGCGTCTGGTCCGTTAACCAACAGGCCACCACGCACTTGATAAAATAGTCTTTTTTCATATTATTATTTTATAGTACAAAAACGTATATTTTTATACGTCTATCTGTAGGCAATACCACTTGTCTCTACTTTGCCTGATAAGACAAAAATACACTGGCATTTGGAAAAATAAATTTAAAACACGTTTGGAAAAATAAGTATACCTATTGGGATAAAATTTAAATTGTAAAATAATCTCAAGGTCACGTCTTTGATGAAATATATACCCTACGAAACTTGCGGCCCGTCCCAGCTTCGCCTGGGTGCAGATATATTTTGATTCCGCTCATCAGCCCATACATGTTGTTTGTCGTACAAACTCTTGTATATTCAAACACAACGTAGCTATCCTACTGTTCCTTTTTATTCCCACTATGACCTGTCCTGCTCAATCCCGTCCCGTCCCGTCTGTCCAGTCACTTCCCGTTTCGTCCCGTCCTTTTTTTTCATTATCCATCTCGTCTCATCCCGTGCCTTTACATTTTGGCCTGTTCCATTAAACGAGATCTGTCAACTATCCCATTCGTATCCCGTCCCTCTCACTCTAATATGACCCATCTCTCCATACCCAAAATGAAAAACATAACCTATGACACTAAGAGATGTTATACCTCGAACCAATTGTTACTGAGATTATAAATAAATAAAATTAGCGCGCACAAAAAAACAAACTTAATTATTTATTTATTTAACACTTTGTACATATCAATGGTACAGGCGGACTTAATGCCTAAGGGCATTTTCTCCCAGTCAACCTTAAGGTGGTGTAGAGAGACGGAAGCAGGTGTTAATAATAAAAGCAGCAAAAAAAAAAAATACAACACAAAATAAAAAGGATAACAAAATATAAATAGGGAAGAGCTAAAATTATTACTTACAAATACTACATAAATAATTATGTACGTAAATAAATACTTTAAATTATATACATAAACAATTACATATATAAATAAATATCTACATCAAGGAGGAGAGTCTGCTACTTCGGAGAGGAGTAATTGTCGAACCTTCGTTTTGAATGCCACCCGTGTTGTGCACGACCTGACTTCGAGTGGGAGCGCGTTCGCGTAGGTACTTATCAGCTTTATATATTAGTATAGATATAAATATCTGCAAGCACTTATTAGAAAACTCCGTTGTGACATTTTCATTTTATGGATTTATTTTTCTTCGATCTAACATTTTTAATGCAAGTCTATTATAAGATATAACAAATTTTAGTGTTTCTTAAAGTTGTATGTTAGTTATATTTTAAGAGGTGTTTTCAACATTTCGTAGTTCGAAATATAAATGTATAAGTATAAGCAACTTCAGCGACTTTTGGCATGTGATTTTGTTCTCGACACTGTATCTAGTATTATATTCGATCGAAGGCTCACGCCATATCAACTATAGTTCGCCAAAGATATGATCCCTATCATAGGCGAGCCTACAAAATTCACAATCAAGTTTTTTTATTTCGATGCCTAATTCACCAATGTGTGTCAACGCGTATACATAACTGATTATAATAAATTAATTTATTTTATGGCAATAGTTTGTGACACACCTGCACACGTTGTTGAACCGTATGGTACATTATTGGCGGAATTCTGGCCATATTTGTACACGTCGAGCTGGTTTGTATTTCCAGTTCAGATTTAATGTTTGTATTGTGTTAATTAATAGAAACTGGTCGTTTTGTGTGTACATCACGGAGGCTTCGGATTTCGTATTTACTTATAATTTGGTGACCGCGAAATATTTGGACTTACTTTGTCTAGTTGTCTGCTATATGACATAAATCGATGGAACTACGAAAGTACGAATGAGCCGGCTCCGTCTGGTACCAATGTCTTACAAAAAGTCTCAGTAACACAATATATTTGCGTTTTGTTCGGTAAGTAAAATTACTGGAGTTTCAAATTGTATTTGTATCAGCCCATATACGTCCTACTGCGGGGCACTGGCCTCCTCTACAATCGAGATTACGATTGAGAGGGGTTAGGCCAGTCCACCACGCTGGCTTAGTGCGTGTTGGCGAACTTTGAATACTAAAGAAATTCTTACAAATCTCATTGGTATGCGATGTGTTCCTTCCTGTGATTGAATATCAATTCACACATGACTCCGAAAAGTCAAAGGTGTACCCTGGGGTTTGAACCCGCGACCACCGTGAACGTGTTGCCGTCACACATACCACTACGTACCTACCTATTGATTCAAATTGTTGGTGGATATTCTACTGCCATTATCATACTAATTACCTATATCGATCTTTTTTTTATAAACATAGATGTTAAAAAGTAAAACAAAAGAAATTTTCAAATAATAAATAGAAGATCAGGCTATATCCGTAATAACGCAACGCAAAAGCTCGTCGATAGATTTCATAATATTTTATAATTAGGTTTAGATTTTAGCAAACACATTAAAACTGCGTATTGCGAGGAATTGTAATTAATTAATTTATATAATCATAACTAATACAATATCATAATAAGTATTAAGTGACGTAAAGAGCGACTTGGAGCGCCTACGGAGCGCCTAAGCGCAAGCATCAGTTCATGACATTTTAAGTGCCTTAAGAAGTTCAATGACAAGTTGACAGCCATAATTCTCATGTCTAAGAATAAGACCATTTCCGTCGCTTTATATTGAGGGAATTATATACGTAAAATTGAACATGGAACTATTTAAAATTGCGTTTTAAAGTCGATATAGAAAACTTCGAGACAAGAAAAACTTGATCTTAATGTTACACGTGGAAAAACTGCTCTGCATAATAAAAGTTTTATTCGCATGACACAAACCTATAGATAAAATAAATTTGTAACCGATCGATGTCTGTACATGGAAGATAAACGAGAAAAACTAATAGGGGAATCTGTACTAACATAATAAAACCCGAAACAATGATTTTAATTTTTTTTCCGGTTGTCTGTTTGTCTGTGCGGTTGTGCGCGATAAATTCAGAAACGGCTTAACGATGGCTTAACAGATTTCAAGGTGGCAGACACACTGGATTAACTTAGGCTACTTTTAATCCCAAAATGTTTAGTGTTTCCGTGGGATGAGGAAGGAATTTCGATATATTTGTTCCTTTTTTTGCTCAAAGGTTTCTGTAGCGTCCCTTGGGAGAGGCCTATGTCCAGCAGTGGACTGCAACAGGCCGATGATGAAGATGATGATGTATTTGGTTTTTGTTTAAGACACATGTGGAGTATTTAAAATAATTGTGGCACAGTTACAGTAACTGATAATTGTAATTGCTTAATTTACATATTTACATACTTGTAATTTGCATGTCCAGTCAAGGTTATATTCAGAGAAACTTTGTACCTACGGAGCATCTGTAATAATGTAACCTGTATTCTGCAAATAAAGAGATTTGATTCAAGACCAAGCTACTTTTTATAGGTCGGCTTACATCTATGATCATCTGGGGTGGAAAGCGCTGTTGTCAAAACATTAACTACTGTTTTTTCTCTCCTAACATTGTATTATATTGAAAAAGGTAGGTGATGTTATTCGATTATAAAAATATATTTTAAACAATGTGTTAAACAGATATTATTTAAAATTTTATTTTTAGTTCCCAATATCGCCACATGCCATTAGAATATAGATGACTTATATTATTATTTATTTAAATAAATTGTTATATAACAAAACAAGATTAAAATTTGAACATCTATACTGTTTTATATGAGAACAATCTATGTTCCATATGTATTATTATTTTATTAAACTATTGAACATTATTTTTGTCATGGAAATAATCTAAACTTCTTTTTAAACGACTTCAAGAGGAGATTATCAATTCGTTGTGTTTGTTGTTTCGAAAATCGATACAACTTAAGCTATTTCCATGAAATTTTATATTTTAGCTCTTTATTACAAACGAAAAATAATGGCGACCAAGAAATTTGGAAAAAAAACATTATGAGAACGAAATAAGGGTTATTTTGTTGTATGGAAAATTAAAATCGCTGAAACGCCCGTATACTGATCCGATTTGGCGCAGTTGGTTAGACGCCAGCCTGTGAAACGAGAGGCCGCGGGTTCGAACCCCGCACCGAAACAAATATTTATGTGATCCACAGGTATTTGTTTCGGGTCTGGGTGTTTGTGAGACCGAAAAGTCTCTCTTAGTTTCTGATACCCACGACACAAGACTCGATCTTAGTGTGGGGTCAGGACTATGTATGTATGTGTCAGGACTGTTGGGTGTATTTATTTATTTAATTATTATTATTTATTTTGAAAATTCTTTCACTGTTAGAAAGATATATTATTATCTCTTGTCTCTGAGGGACATAGTCTTTATTTTACCTAAAGTGGTTGAATCGAAGGTAAAAAGTTTTTACTATGAAAATTTATATTTCAGCTGGTGATAATTATTATATTTAATAACACACTGAATATGTTTCTATATGCGCAATTGTTTTTTCTCCATTATAAAAAGTAATATTTAGTTCGTTTTTTGTAAGAGAATCTTTGCATATTAATGTTAATTATAATATTATATAATATTTTACGAATATAATTATGTCATTTTACACACTTCAACTACATTCTACACCTTTAAATGAAAATATTATAATTATATGAAAATATAAATAAACTAAATTATATAGTTTTCTTATTCTTTGTTCTCAAACTGTTACATACACTACATTCGTTGCGGAAAGTCAGTGTATTTTAACGTTGTGTTTACTTTCAATTTAATAACATTAATCAAAGTTTTTACTTTAATGAATAAAATAATAATTTTATATGAATATTTATTAAATTGTCAATATTTTGTACGTACGATATTTAAGATTGTTGAAAAGTAGGTATTTATTTAAATGATATTCTCGGACAGACTACACACATGCAACGAATAAAACTATGAATCCTCGTGTTCCATTCTTATTTACATATATTCAAAACACATGACATTTTGAAATAAATACATACTTACATATACATATATACATGACATTTTAATGCGCACAATTATTATGAATCCAGCCCGATCTCGCCTTAATAATGATGGCGAGAAGTAATTTTATTAAAAGTAAAACCACAGTACAAGATTACTACAAATCAATTTTGGTTTCGTCTAAATTTTTGTTTAAAAATTACATACCAAATATTTGTTAAAAGATACATAAATTAGAAAAAGAAAGCCGAAAAGACTTGAATTGTAAAGACTCTTAACAGCTAGGTACAATTATTAATTTATTGCTTTGATACAACTATGCCTTTTAGAAACCCCCTCGCGTATAAAGTGACAATAAACAGCTATAGAATAGCTCAAAGCTACGGCGTTATCGTATTTTATAAAACCTTTCCTTACTTCGTTTATGACGACGAAAAGCATTTCGTTTCACAGCATCTAACCAATATGTCACTATGAAAGCTGACCCGAAGAGTTATCCTAGCCCCATCTGATTTCATATGAATTACTCCAGGTAAAGCCAGGCTGCTGTGTAGATTTCTTGAAAACTAACAAGCGGCCCGGCTTGGCTCCGTCCGGGTGCATACATACATAAACTCACGCCTTTATCCCAGAAGGGGTAGGCAGAGGCGCCACCAGGACACCCACATTTCGCCTTGTATGTTCCGTCCATGATGTGATAGGGGGCTTGCCTGTCGCCATATCGGGCACTAATTCCTGACTCCAGGCTAATAATAAATAAATAAATAAATACACCCAACAGTCACATACATAGTTCAGACCCCACACTAAGATGATGAAGAGTCTTGTGTCGTGGGTATTAGGAACTACGAGATACTTTTCGGTCTCAATCAAATCAATCAAAATATTCTTTATTCAAGTAGTCTTTTACAAGATCTTTTGAATCGTTAATTTCTGCTACCACCGCTTCGGAACGTGTTGTAGCTGTGAAGAAGAAACGGCGCAAGAAACTCCCTCAGCAACACGAACTGTCTTCATTTTTTTTTTGCTTGTCTTTTCTTTCTTTTTCTTTTTTTTTAAAGGCCAGTTTAAATTACAATGGTTGATTTATCTAAATATCACAGTATCGTCTGTATATATATATTATTATCATGTCAATAATTGTTCTAATTTCATAGAAATTGAGCAATTTATTCCCAAGCAGTTTTGTCTTCCATATAGTCAGAGATACTATAATATGCCTTTTTACACAGCTTTACTTTAATTATATTTTTAAACTTGTTAATTGGAAGTTCTCTAATACCATTGGGAAGTTTGTTAAAGAAGCGTACACTTTGACCCATAAAAGAACTATTTATCTTGTGGAGACGAGTAACATGGGAGGCAAGATTAAGTTTGTTCCTAGTGTTCTTACTATGAAAGTCACAATTACGCTTAAAATGAGTTATATTTTTACGAACATACAGTAAATTTTCATAAATATATTGAGATGTTACAGTAAGAATATCTACCTCTTTAAACTTTTCTCTTAGGGAAACTCTGGGACCAAGTTTATAAATGGCTCTAACAGCTCTTTTTTGTAAAATAAAGATACTATTAATGTCCGCAGCATTTCCCCACAGAAGAATCCCATAAGACATTATACTATGAAAATAACTGAAGTAAACAATTCTTGCTGTTACCTCATCCGTTAAACGCCTAATGGTTTTAACTGCATATGCCGCTGAACTTAATCTACCAGATAATTTATTAATATGCGGTCCCCACTGGAGTTTTGCGTCTACCGTAATGCCTAGAAACGTCGTAGACGCAACAGGATCCAATTCCTCGCCGTTAATTTGTAAAGTGGTAGATAATTGCTTAACATTGGGCAATGTGAATTTAATACATTTAGTTTTATTAGCATTAAGCAATAAATTATTAATATTAAACCAGTGTACAACTTCACGAAGAGCACTGTTTACTTCATCAAAATTTAATTGTTGTCTTTTAATTTTAAATGTCAATGACGTATCATCCGCAAACAATACAACTTCGTGTCTATTCCCGACGTGATAAGGTAAATCATTTATGTAGACGAGAAACAGAAAAGGTCCCAGAATTGAACCCTGCGGTACTCCCATAGTGACCGCAGATCCTCGAGAAAGTTTTCCATTAATATCAACCCTCTGTACTCTATTGTTCAAATAGGAGGACAAAAGATTGAGAGCCTCGTTCCTGATACCGTAGTGGTGTAATTTCCTGACCAGGGTGTCGTGCTCTACGCAATCAAAAGCTTTAGATAAGTCACAAAATACACCAAGGGCATCCTGTGACTCCTCCCAAGCCTCATAAATTTGTTTTAGGAGATCGACTCCCGCGTCAATTGTTGATCGACCTCTCGTAAATCCAAACTGTTTCCTGTGTAGCAAGTTATTGGTGTTGAAATGGGTTAACAATTGAGACAGAATTATTTTCTCAAATAACTTGCTAAGCGTTGGTAGAATTGAAACAGGTCGGAAATTGGTCGGGTCTGAGCTGTCACCGGATTTAAAAAGAGGCACCACCTTGCTCTGTTTCATCAGGTCAGGAAATACACCAGACACCACGCAGCGGTTGAATATATCAGCTAAATGGGGTGCTAGATATTCAATGATTAAAGAAATATTAATAACAGAAATCCCCCACAAGTCCCCGGTCTTCTTTAAACTAATTTCTTTAAAAGCTTTTAATATATGCTGCGGCCCAATTTGCGAGAATTCAAACGCCACGTCACATTTAGGTACAAGTTTTTCAAGTATCGACAGTGCAGACCTCGAAGATGACTGAAGATGTTGAGTGGTATTTTTAGGAATGTCAGTAAAAAATCTTTCAAATTCAGTGGCTACTTCCAGATCTGCTGTAATTTTTTTATTATTTATTTTAAGATTAAATTCATTGTCGCGTACAGAGTTTCTACCAGATTCAATATTGATAATATTCCAAGTGGTTTTAATTTTATTTTTAGACATTTTAATTTTGTTTCTTAAATATAACGATTTAGCTATGGAACAGGCTCGTTTGAAAACTTTCGAGTAATATTTTACATATTGCTTAAAGGTCGGATTGTGGTTATACATTCTTTCATTATATAGATCATATAATTTATTCCGACTTTTGTATAAACCAGTGGTTGCCCACTCACTAAATGTTAGTCCCTTATTTACCATAATAGTTTTAGATTTATATATTTTTTTAAATTCACCTTTTATGAGTTCAAATAATGAACTATACAGTTTGTCTGGGTCTCGGTGAGGGGGCAGCATTGGTAGATTTTTTTGAATATTTATTCTAAATTTTTCCATACGATATATATTATTAGGAACAAACTTAATACTTTTTCTTTGTACTTTACATTTAGTGCTAGGCAATGAAACAAACTGACCACAATGATCAGAGTCTAACACGTTAACAACCGACTTTTCATTAATTGAGAAATTTATGAAAATGTTATCAATACATGTAGCACTAGTGGCAGTTATTCTAGTTGGTTCGAAAAAAACGTTTTGTAAGTTGTATGATTTAAATACATTGATAAAACTGCAAGCTATAGGAGATTCCTCTAAAATATTAATATTAAAGTCTCCACAGACAACAATTCTCTTGTGTGAAACACATACCTTGTGCAAAGCATCTTCCAGAATATCAAAAAACGTATTTTGTGGTGCACAAGGGGGCCTGTATACACTTAATACAATATACTGCTCAATTTCTATACAAGCTATTTCCATAACTCGTTCAACAGACAGGCTCACAATGTCAAGTCTTTCCTTATATTTAATAAAATTATTTATAATTATTAAAGAGCCTCCATGTAAAATATGTTCTCTGCTGAACGAGCTTGCAACTTGGTGATTATTGAAATTAAACATGAACTGATGGCTTTTCAGCCAGTGTTCAGTAATACATAAAATATCAATTTTATTACAGTTCATGAACAACTCAATTTCTAGATTTTTATTTCTTATTCCTTGTATATTTTGATGCACCAAGTTAAAAGCCTGTTTATTATTATTACAACATTGTATAATAAATTTATTTTCATTAACAGAGCCAGAGTTTATCTCTATTGTCCCTAAATCTAATTTAAAAAATTGTTGGATGTCAATTGTTTCAGATTACTATAATCTGAGTCATCATTTGTTTGCTCAATAGAGCCAAGTCGGTTAGCCAAGTTCTTGGCTGTTATATAAAAATAATATGATAGCGCATCAGCTATCTGTCTCTTTATAAAATGAGAAAGATAAACTTTATCTCTTGTCTTATTAAATATCTTATTACTATAATAATTATTTATATCAATCAAATGGAAATTGTTATTGCACGACAGAGTGTGCATTGTCAAATTTAAGCTATGCCTAATGCTATTTTCTTCCGCTGGCAAGTTGTAGTCGTAGGGTAATGTAAACATTACAATGTCCTTTAAATTTAAATTATTCAGACTGTCATAAAATTGTAATAATTCTTTTTTGTTTAAATTACCCCTATTTCCAACAAATATAATTAATTTTGTATCTGGTGATAAATTACTGCCCAAAATGCTCTTCATAACATCAGAATAGGAGGCATTAGGCATACAGTAATTGAGAAACTGTCCCTTCTCCAGACTTACCAACCTTCCCATGTCCCTACCTATGTCATCGCTGTACATTATTACATTTTGATCTTTGTGATTTTTATTACATTTTATATGGTTGAGAGGGAGCAAATTATTAATATTGTCATTATTGTTATGTTCTAAGCTGTCACACAAAGTTGATCTATAATTAGATGATGTTGAAGGTCCACACATTGGCTGTGAGTCAGTGAGCGACCTATCTGTAAAAGTACACATATTGTTCTGTAAAGATTCAAAGCGCTCAGTATTATATTTACATAACTCAATCAAGTCTGTCATAGCCGATGAATGTTCCTCTATTTCTTTCTGAGCATTGTCATATTTTTTTGTCATTAGCTGCAAAGAAGTATGTAATTTTTCAATATCTGCATTTAATATTTGTGTGTCAGCTTCATACCTAAGCCTATTCTGTTCTAATTGATAGGCATATAAATCAACAGTACTTTTTAATGCTACTTTGTCTTTTAAAATATTAATAGATTTCTTATGTACCTTATTTTTAAATAATAATCTCTTAGTTTTCTTTATATACCTATTTACATTTATGTATCGTTTAAGTTTATTTTTGCTGCACCCAGCCATTGACACTTTAGTGGTACATTGAAAGGTGTCATCCCCTGTCAGATCTATAGTAGTGGGGGTAACATTGCTGGATGCAGCTGAAGCAAGAATGGAATCAGTTTTGATTAACTCATCGAATAGGGATTGAGTTTTATGTTCGTTAGCGATGAGGTTGGCCATCTCCAGCTGAGAGATGTGGTGTTGAGCCTCGCAGAGATCTTGTTGGAGAATCGTGACTTTTTGCAGCGCCGCCTCATATTCTTGCGAACATTGTTCGAACCCATCCACTATTGATTTGAACTGATCCCGTTCTTCACTAACTAATTCTAGCTGGCTATGAAGGCTTGTTAAATCCCTACGTAATTGAGAATTCTTATCTAATAATTGCATTAACTCTCTTTCGTTGTCGTCCCTCTCACGATCAAGCTGATCACACCTTTCCCTTGCAATCTTTACTTCTTGCAGCGCCAGTTGGAGTTTGGAGTCCTCCTGACGCGACAAAGCTCTGCGAGTCATCATGATGGTATTCGTATCTAGTGTCTTAGTTTCAAATAATAAAACTAAGCCTAGAATTAGTGCAAATCAAATGATTGTCAAGGAAAAGGTTGACAAGTTTAAATAAATGGGTAACTGTACAGTTCACAATGTACTACTTACCACAGTTAACACTAAGAAAACTGGAATAATACTTTAAGTAAACCGACACTCACCCAATTACCTAGAAAAATATAGATTTTAGACTAAAACTGGCGAAAATATTTAAAAGTTTTACCAACTGTCAGTTTGAGTCTGCAATGTATTACAATTCACAGCACTAGCGACGACACTGGGAGTGACACTATATTTATATTGCCCTAATTAATGCTTCTAATTGTTTATATGGAGTAATTACATTAAATAATATAATAATTAAATTAATTTATAAAAAAGACGGGGAAAGGTTAGTTGCCTGTACCAATGTTGCCAGCGAAAAAAAAAAACACACAAACACCCAACCCGAAACAAATACCTGTGGTTTACACAAATATTTGTTTCGGTGCGCGAATCGAAACCGCGGCCTCTCGTTTCACAGCCGGCGTCTAACCAACTGCGCCACGGAGGCTGTCTCATATCGCTTACATACACTTTTTTGAAAATAATAATCTATCGCCTGTGTTCAGGGATAATGTAGGATTCTAATGGTAAAATAATTTATCGGTCAGTAGTTTCAGAGCCTAATCAATGCAAACAAACAATCAAATCTTTCCTCTTTATAATAGTTTATGCAGATCCAACGTGTCATGTGTCTCTTTGAACACTGCCGAAGCTTTGGATTAAAAAATAGCGCTTGCATTATGTAAGTTTATATAATGCAAGCGTATAATAAAGTATTACTGTAGTTAGTAGACTGCCTCGGTGGCGTAGTTGTATTAAGGTAAGGTTACAAAGCTGAGGTCTTGGGTTCGAGTCCTGGGTCGGGCAAAGTGATATTGGATTTCTTTATTCATTATCAGCCTGGAGTAAGGAATTTGTGCTCGATGGCGATAGGCTCGCCCCCATCACATCGTGGGACTTAACATATAAGGCGAAATGTAGGTATCCTGGTGGCGCCTCTGCCTACCCCTTTGGGGATAAAGGCGTGAGTAAATGTATGTATGTATGTAATACTATATTAGTATTATGTTCATTCATCATGATTATGTTAATTGTTCATATTATTATGGCAACTGCAATCAAATTATGCATGCACGTAATATTATTTATAGTTTTTTAGACGGTTTTAAACAGAAGTTATTTTTAGTTATCGAATTCTTGTCATCTACTGATTCATTTTATTCAATTAGGTGTCTTTTGATTCAGTTTTATTAATTTAATATATAATTCGTGTTTATTTACATTATGTATACGTATAGGTGGGAGGCAGAGCGTTGCAGTAGTTTGTTAAAGCTACAGTCTACTTAAAGTGGTATTACAGACAGCCTCCGTGGCGCAGTTGGTTAGACGTCGGCTGTGAAACGAGAGGCCGCGGGTTCGATCCCCGCACCGAAACAAATATGTGTGTGAACCACAGGTATTTAGCACTCAAACACGACGATATTCAAAAACTTACAAAAAATATTTTTTTTATTGCATTATGTTTGTAACCACTAATACTACCACCTGGCTTCGTTTTGGTCGCAGTCTTGATATACCCCGTATATTTATACCATAAAGCCGAAACATCCCAATTAAATTTTGTTATAAAAGATCTGTAGGCCAATTCACGTAATTAAATAAGTTCAGTTGCAGTGCGGTTGCAGTTAAGTTTCGATCAAAACAGCCCGTTTTGTATTCTCGTAATTTAGAATAACCGCTGTCAGATACGCTCGCGTCAAGTTCGCGTCACGCGATCGCTTTAAGCCCTGGTCTGCCGAACGGTACGCGCGGCAATGCGTTGCGTGCAATGCGGTGTCAGACTCGGTTTTGTATGAAAAACGTCATCATTTGTCTTTTGTTTTGGAGCGGTAAGCGTCAGCCAGCCGCAATGGTGAAGGGTCAACTCATTGATGATATTTTGGTCTTTCATAGAACTGACAGCGGTTTGCGGTGCTGGACGCAGACTTATATGAAAATACACCGCACAGCCAGACGTCATTCTCGTCAAACCGCCGCCGCGTGCGACATTGCGGAATGGATTTATTTGTTGATAATTTTACAGTAATAATAGCAGGAGCCCCTGTGTTTTATATCAAGATAGAAATAACACATTAACGAATGATAATAAAAGGAAAAAAATCTCCGATGGTAGTGTGACCATTTTTTTTTTTTCATATAAGCGTCAAAATGCAACCGCAATGCATCTGATGTATTACAATTTTAAATCCAATTACAATATCCACCAGCAAGAAATAATCAGCTTCTGCCGTCAAACACTATTATACTAGCCTGCTCGAAAGCATATTTAAGTAGGCTGAACCTGAAACGCGTAATATTTGCATTTCATTTACGAGTTTACCACCTTCGTGTACGGTGGTCGGAGCAATTACGAAACTATCACTAGTTCATCCGATGAGCGTATTATAATAATACATTACAGTTGAATACTGTGCAAATAGCATCCCGTGTTGCTATTGGGTGTGGCAAATGGATCAATCTAGGAATTATTTCAGTACTTTCCGCTCAATGTTTCTTAAATTTTTCCGTACATAATACATATTATAAAAAAGCTAATTCACAGCTTATACCATACGTCCCTTGTTAATATTAGTCCGTGTTGCTTTACATCTAGCTTCTCCAGCCAATATTTTTCAATATTTAATTATCTTTCAATTTGTAATGGAGGCAAATAGACAATTCTTTTTTTTAATCCCACTATTTAGTTCCTTTTTGATAAAGCTGCGGATTTCAACAAGTTAATGTGCTGAGATCTATAACATCTTCTATTGTGCTGGAGGTTGTGTAGATATATACCTACTACCTACCTATACCTACGTATATTATTTGAGCTCCGTATTGTGAATTAAGATAAAAATTACAATCAAATGATTATTGTAAAAAGTGTCCATCAGTATTGATCAAGGTTTTGCTTGTGATCATTTATAACAAAATAATTTATTTTTATAATTATAATACAATTTGTTTTTATCAAATTACGGTACAATTGGCGATAATTTAAGAGTAGGTATCTATACAAGTCCAGTGAAATATAACTTGATCAAAGAATAGGTTTATTAGCAGAAAAAAATAAAATAATATAGTTAATAACACGCGAATTTACATGAGAAAATATAAACTAATTATGTCACGTATTAATATTTGAGAAAATGGTCTTATGTGCCTTTTTACCGACTTCGTTTAGAATGACGCACAAACAATTTTTTAATAAATTTCTATATATTTTGAATTCAAATAATTATTATCCGTTGTCATGGAGACCCGTGAAGACTTCAATGCAAAATTGTCAATATAACATTTGTTGTCAAGTTTCGGCTCTCCCATTGGTCAACGGATTTACGCACAGAGTGAAACCTATCTGTGAAACCTCCTTAGTTGCTTGAACTGCGTTGCTTGCCGCAGTGCCGCACATACCGTTCGTCAGACCAGGGCTTTAGCGTATGCTACGGCTGCGCGTTTTATACATGCGTGATTCAGATCGCAACCTGATTGGTAAATTACCTATTCATTTGACGTCTCCAATGACAGTGTAGTCCCACCAACGTGCAGCACATGCGCAGTTTATGCATATCTTAGGCGCAGCTAAACAATTACAAGAATACCATTTTGACGTACGTACGATTAAGACGTAAACCTAATCGAAACTGCATCGAAACTTGATCGGCGCGTCAATAAATTATGTGAATTAGCCTACAGATAAAAATATGAAATGATAATAATAAGAACTCACCATACTCAACACTAATAAAAGCACTGCATTACTGAATTATTTCATAAATTCAAACTTGTATTTGGCTTTCTATAGTTTTCCTATAAGTATAAAATAAATAAATAAGTTATTTGTGTCAGCCTCGGTGCCAGTAACGATTCTATAGTAAGTCGGTTAATAGCATGTTCCTCGTTTAATACGCCGCAGCGGCCAATGTATAATAATAATCTAACGTCAATATTATTAATGGCATAAAAAACTTTTTGCCACATAAAAATATTAATAAGTCTGTAATAAATTATTACGACTTGCCATCTTATATCATATATCATTTTAAAATTACAAAGTACAATATTGTTATCAGCTACATGAGTTTACCCAATACGAATCGCATTAATTAAAGCTCAATTTACTTATGTGCATGCTTTCATTCACCACTGTAACATATGCTTAAAGTTATTCTGCATTTTTTGTTTCATGCACAATTATGTTATGTCAGTTTTATTATACAAGGTATATCAAGACCGCGACCGAAAACGAAGCCAGGCGGTAGTTTTAGCGGCTACAGACACAATGCAACTAAAAATTTTTTTTTACAATTTTTTAAAAATCATCGTTTTTGAGGGGTAAATACCTAGTTTTAGCAAAAATAGTAATTTAAACCCTTACGTACCATTGCGTATTTTAAAATAAAGCGATGGACGTCATTATTTTAGAAAAACTATGTATTTATCACTCAAATACGATGATATGTAAAAAATAACAAAAAAAATTTGACGATTCTTTTTTGTGAAATTTTTACTTGCATTGTGTTTGATATCACTAATACAACCACCTGGCTTCGTTTTCGGTCGCGGTCTTGATATTGCTTAGAAGCTTGCCCTGTATATTACTTAGATTATTTAACAACGACTTCCTTGTTAAGGATACTTATTTTAAAATTTGTGTCATTGGCGAGATAATTGGCGTAGATTAAACTAACCACGTGTTTGGGTATATAAGCAGGCACTCCTGGGTTACGCAAAAAACTTTTAATATTTATTTTACGCGACTTTGTTAACGTTAGATGGAAATGGGGGATAATTAATAATATGAAAATGTTTATTAAATATAATAAAGTCGAGATAGTCTCCTCAGTTTTAAATCGGCCAAAAAATAAGTGTGTTTGTTCCTATGATAGACAATTGTTCGTATTTTTTAAGGCTTTTCTCATATAAGTTTTGTGTAATAAATTTAGCAATAATATTTTCTTTACTTAAGTTTCTTTACAAACGACAAGTGACTTTTTATTTTAATGTTGAGTAGGTACAACAACTTCGAACTCCAATCTTGCGGTCAAATGGTATAATTTCACCCACATAAATATTTTTTTATTGATGTAATCAAAAACAAAAATAAATAAAGAGCCAGAACATTCACCTGTATTACAACATCAATTAAATTCACTCCACACTCCGTAAAATTTTGAGCCTACTTTCATAACCATCCCTGATATTTTCAGGCGCATTTCTTCAAAAAGCCACATACCATTGAGGTGGTAGATGGCTCCATCAGCAGGCCAGGCGAGCACCAGCAGCAGCGCACTCCACGTGACGAGCATAGCGGGCAGGCCTTCCGGCGCGAGACTCGGTCCGTACTGACCACCGCCCGTAGTCCTGACGGCGCGGATGTTAACATACACCGTTAAGCTTATGTCTGTTTAATATTATTGCGTTTTAGAAAAAAAAATGTGTCAGGCTTTTTTTTGGAATTCGGTAAACTACGATTGATTTAATACATACGCTCTACGAAAAATTGACTGAAACCATTTTTTTGTGTCATATTTCCGTTAAATGACGATGGATAAGTGAAAATGACTAGCATTTTATGTATTTAAGATCCATTAGAATTAATAGCAAGAGCAAAAAGTAAGAATTAAATAATTGTAACGCACCGGATAAACAAACGTAAGAGAGGGAGACAATTATGTTGGGTTTTAAATAACAAATTTCAGTTGACCGGACTCCAATACAATTAGTAATATATTGTGCGCCATTTTTATTTGATGTTGCGCAGATTATGTTCTTCATGCTCAAGCTTGGAACACATTCCAATTTTTCAAAATTACGACGATGGATTACATCGGGAAGAAACCTGCGTACCTGTACAATGACAACCATATCTCCACTAGAATTTCAAAATTCAGATGTTCCTCGCACTAGGCCATTAACGCCTAACCTCACTTGATTGTAGAGGAGACCCGTGTCCAGCAATGGAACATACATGGGCGAATAAAATCGAGCATTAACGAAATCATAATAAAATCCAGATTTCGCGTTTATAATGTTCGCTAAATTACTAGTCTAATGCTCTGAGTCGAAACGACTATAAAAGACATTTACTCCATTCCCATTCTTATAAACGGTACTGGAATGATAACGAACCAGTTAGAGCCAAGTTTCTAGAATCACTGTTGCCATAGAATATTTAGTTAAAAAAAATCATTATCATAGAAATTTACGTTCATTCAGGAATTTATTAATAAATTATTTTGATGCGTAGGTATACCCACGCCGTTCTTACGATACATGTTTAGATAAAATAAATACGCGTATAACATTATTAAAGATATACCACATTCCTAAGATGATAAACAAATAGATATTAACTTTATACATTTATTTTGAATCAATCGAATCTACTCAGTTTAATATTTTTTTGTCACAGACATTTGTTTATCCCAAAGTTTATAACAAACTAATATATAATTTGTCTAAATTTTATTAAGTACATACATAAAAAAATATAACGTCGTAATTCATGCACAATTTCATCAGTAACATTAGGATTTTTTGGGCAAGCAGTTTATATTGCCCTTTTTATATTGCAATGCATGGCGAGACGAGCATGCGACTCGCCTGATGGTAAGCGACAGGACCGCTCATGGACAGTATAAAACCAAACATCACCATGAATTGCAAAGCAATGCTTACATTCTACTGCGCTTGCCATCCTGAGGCATAACATGTTCAGTCTTATTTGGTCCAGTAGTTACTCTGGCTACAATGTCCTTCAAATCGGAATATTATACTGCTGTTTGTCGGGAGACATAGATATTGAGGTGGTAGCTACCCAGGCGGCCTCTAACTTATAGGGGCGAAAGTAACGCGAGAAAAAATAAATTCGTAAAAAAACATGTTATCTATTAGTACTGATATGCTGTATGATGGACATAAGCCCCCTTTACCTAAGTAGCGTTCACTGAGATGTGCCATCAGGTTTTGGTTGAAGCCAATCGATGATGTAACAACTTGTTACTTTCATCCCTTCATACAATTAAATAAGGCCCCTAACAAATACTCCGCCACCATACCGACTAAATACCCATCGGCGTTACACGCATCCGGCGGCACCGGACATCCCAGGGCCATCTCTTGTCTGTCGTAAAACCTGTGGATACAAATATGAAAGATGTTAGTACAGTATAGTATCGAATTCGTAAATTTTAGTTAACCGCTGCCTCTGTGGCGGCGTCGGTGGCGTAGTTGTACTACGGTACGATTGCATAGCTGAAGTCTCGAGATCGAATCCCGGGTCGGGCAAAGTGATATTGGATTTTTCCATTCATTATAAGCCCGGAGTCAGGAATTTGTGCCCTGTATGGCGATAGGCTCGCCCCCTATCACATCATGGAACGGATACAAGGCGAAATGTGGGTGTCCTGGTGGCGCCTCTGCCTGCCCGTTCAGGGAACAAAGCGTGGATTTATGTATGTTGTTGTTGACTTGAGCATGCATTTACCAGATGCGTTATGGTCACTGTGTCGTACCAAAAATAATGTGACGTCAGCTGCAAATAATATACTCGTATACAACCATAACTTATAATATACGCAATAACATACGCATTTGAAGACATATGATTTATTACACTAACTTATTCACCGACCACTCCTAGGCGATTCTCAAAATATTTTGGTATTATGTAATGTCTAAATGTATAAAGTTGTTATTACAAGGTCCTGTGCGGCTATTATTGTACGGTTTGTATGTACTAGCTTCCTAGATGCATTCCGAGGTGCTCAATTGAATCTAAGGGTGAGCTTACACTACGAGCTTTGTGCTGCGGTATAATGTCCCACCCCAATATAATGAAATCGTAATTATTAAAGTATGCTCGGAGTCTCTCTAAAGGATAGGATCCGTAACGATCTTATCCGAAAGAGAACCAAAGCCAAAGAAATAGCACACAGGATCAGCAAACTGAAGTCGCAGTGGACTGGCCACATCTGTCGAAGAACCGAGACCGCGCCTTGGCAAACGTAGTGTAGGACGCCTTCCAGCTAGGTGGAGTGACGATTTGCGAAAGGTCACTGGCAGATGTTGGATGCGACAAGTCGAAGACAGGGTGAAACGGCGCAATTTGGAGGAGACATAATACCGAGCTTTTGTCATCTGCTGTTCCTTTGGGACTATAAAATTAATAAATAGACCCAACTACATTTACATTTACAGCCACATTCCTACGCCAATCGAGTCTTGTGTGGCAGGTATCGGAAACTCCAAAGAAGGAGGCGCCAGTTGATAAACGGCTGAACTGGCGCCGTTGCCCTGTGGTCCGGGGGTGCAAGAATTCCGCCACGGTATTCCCTGCCCGTCGTAAGAGGCGACCTAAAGGGGTCATCGGAGTCGCTGGGCACACTGCGGGGGCGGTGTGCCCACACGTATAACGACTCCGAGATGCAAGATAGAGCCTCGTCTCTGTCAGGGACGCCCACAACACCTTAAACGGGCGTCCAAAAAATAGGCGTAAGTGGGTGTCATCCTACACTGAAGGACCAGCGATGGTTTTGCGCGGGGCGGTAATGCGGACGTAAATCGGGGCGCTTTTCGCCCTGGGATGTCCGGTACCGCCTACAATGCGTGTGACGATTAACGAGGGGTTTTTAGTCAGTATGCTGCCGTAGATATTGTTAGGGACCCAGCTCGGTCACAACATCCGCATTGTTCCGAGCTGGAAGGCCAGTGACACTGACATACCCCTTTCGACCTCCCCCGGGGTACCGAAAGGGGAGCTTAATAGCTTTTCCTCCCGAAACAAAAAAAAAGGTATCGGAAACTCACTCACACACCCAAATATTGTAAGAAAAATTATATTTCAACTGGTTTCTCAAGACACAGGTAACGCCTAATTTGAGAAACCTTGCAACATTCTTTTATGTAAAATTATTATTTTCAAACAAAGATTTTACATTTTTTTATTTTTCAACTACGAGAGACTTTTCGGTCTCTCAAACCCAAAACATTCACAGACACAAGACAAAACGACCCGAACCTGAAATATTTACATGTATAACACAAATATTTGTCGCTATACGGGAATCGAACCCGCGGCTTCTCATTTCACAGCCGGCATTTAACCAACTGCGTCACGGAGGTTGTCAAAAATTATGTCTACGGGTGGATAAAAGAAATCAAAAGTACTTCAACATCGAAATAATAATTTAATTTATTAAGTTATAATCCTGATCTCCAAGGCTAAACTTGTTTTAAAGCATTTAAAAAAAACTTAAATAAAAATGTGGTGTGTTTATTTCACTTATTTATGGTGGTCCCTTGGGACTTTTAGAAGTGCAATGAACTGCACATAAAGCGAAATCTTATCTTTTTTATAACCTGTTTAATTTTTACAGAAATCGGAATACCTTTATCCTTTTGAAACTCGTCTAAAATAAAATAAAACGCAATATCGCAAAGGGACTTAAAAAATTTACTCAAACCTATCAATAATTTGATTTATCCCTCACTTTAATTGTTAAAGGAAATATCGTGAGGAAACCATAATAAAAATATGTTTGAGAAATCACACATAGTCATCTGCTGGACTAAGGCATAATTCTATTACATTCCAATTTTCTTTTTTATAAAAATAGTAAATCTACGAAACACTAAAAACTTAATTTTCAAGAAAGTTTCCCGGAGTTTATCTTAAACTACGTATTGCACCAGATTAAAAAAATAATTACAGAACATGTTTCGAAATAATAGCCTATTTGTATAATATTCTATTCATTTGATTCAAAGAAAGGAACGTAACCCACGTGGAAAGTTTTCCCGGAGTTTTGAAAACGGTGGACTTCATAGATTTTGAGGTGATTTTTCAAATTTCTACTTTTCTCTAAGTGATCACTTTCGCCCATGACCATCCTCAACGCTTGAATGATAGATGTGTAGCCGGCCCTTGAAATCAGCAGGGGATCGAGAAGGAAAAAAAGAAGAGAAGGGGTATGGAGCATCAGGCAATTTCACTCACCGAAAGAGATGCAACGGCAAAGTCATACATACATAAACTCACGCCTTTATACCCGACGGGGTAGGCAGAGGCGCCACTAGGACACCCACATTTCACCTTGTATGTTCCGTCCCACGATGTGATGGGGGCGAGCCTATCGCCATATCGAGCACAAATTCCTGAGTCCAGACTGATAAATTAATTGAAAAATCCAATATCACTTTGCCCGACCCGGGACTCGAACCCGAGACATCAGCTTTGTAACCGTACCGTAATACAATTACGCCACCGAGACAGTCAGTCAATTTCTTGTGAGACAGTTGTACCATCGACGAGCCTGGCTATTCATGCTGATTCATTAATGACAATAGCGCGGCTCTACAACTATAAAATGGTATGTGGTATTTATCACCATAAAGAATGAGATAAGGGCTTGTACAACCACAAATAAATTTTACGTCAATACCTTAAAATTAAATAAAAGATTCGTCTTGACCTTTCCGCCATGGCGTACGCCAATATTCTATTCATTAGCATTTCACACACCTATTAACATATTTTATCATTTGAACGAGTTGACGTCTACGCCGCGTCTTTAACGACCTTCCGAATTCGGGTATCCTACTAAAAATTAAACAATACAGGGTATATCAAGACTGCGACCGAAAACGGAGCCAGGTGGTAGTATTAGTGACTTCAGACTCAATGCAAGTAAAATTTTAGCAAAAAAAATCGGCAACTTTTTTTGTAATTTTTTACATATCGTCGTATTTGGGTGATAAATATAGAGTTTTCCTATAATAATGATGTAGACCTCTTTATTTTTAAATACTTAATGATACGTAAGGGCTTAAATTATTATTTTCGTAAAAACTAGGAATTTACCACCCAAAAAAAGATGATTTTTAAAAATTTCTAAAAAAAAATCTGTCGCTGTTTTGGTGAATTTTTTATTTGCATCGTGTCTGTAACCGCTAAAACTACCACCTGGCTTCGTTTTCGGTCGCAATCTTGATATACCCGGTATATTATAATCATAACCAATCCGGAATTCATAATTAATATGTCTATTATAATCACGAATATTTCAATACGCATCCGCCTTGAATGTTTGAATACGCCTAACCTTTGTCAAAGGCTAATGACCTGGAAACTGGTCCAATATTGATATTCAAGCGTTCACATGGCCACGCAGACTTGCCCGCGACAAATGTTCTAAACTGGGTTTTGGTTATTGATTAATCTTTAATTTATCAAATATAAAATACCACATTATTTATCCCGCTACTGAATGTAATATATAAAATATTAATATATATTTTATATTCGAGATTTTCCACGCCTCGGTCGCGCAATTGTGCTACGGTACGACTACAACGCTGAGATCGCGGTTTCGAATTCGGGCTCGGCGCAAGTGATATTGGATTTTTCTATTATCAGTCCGGAGTCCAGAATTTGCCGGATATAGTCATAGGCTCGCCCCCTATCACCTTGTGGGATGGAACCAGGAACACACAAGTCGTGAGAGTCCTATTCGTGCCTTAAATGCCATTTACACGGGGACAGTTTCCTCCGGCGAGAATCGTATGCAATGATCCCAAGACATAACCGCCATAGATTAACGTGTTCTGACATATGCTTACACGATGAATCTTTTTTATATCCGTACGATAATCGTATCTTCGAGGCGAGAAACTCGCGTGTAAACGGGGCTTTACGTGGGAAAAAGGCGTGAGTTTATGTTTGGATATTCACGAATGACATCCATAAAGATGCAATTTAGGTGCTGCTACTGAAAGAAAATAGTTATTAATACGCAAACGCTTTTGGTTTAGTGTTTCGTTCGGAGAATGAGATTGCAGAAGGCCCAAAATTCGTTCTCGTCTTATTGATAGGCCGTCGACGCATCTGCGATTCAAGTTTTGTTCATGTTTTGGTAAATCGCCTAAATAAGCCGTTAGCTATTTTGCTAGAATTATGGAATAAATAAAACGGTAGTTTGACAACCGGTTTTTTGTCCCTATTTCTTTATATTTTCGGTCGTAATTGTTGATGTAGATAATAATCATCATCGTAAACTCACGCCTTTTTCCGAAGGCAGAGGCGCCACCAGGACACTCACATTTGGCCTTTAATGTTCCGTCTCCCGATGTGATAGGGGGGCGAGCCTATCGCCATATCGGGCACAAATTCCTGACTTCGGTTTGATAATGAATAGAAAATCCAATATCACATTGCCCGAGCCCTATTCGAACCTGAGACCTCAGCTTTGTAATCGAACCGTAGTACAACTATGCCACGATGCACTCGATATAGTAAAACTAAATTAGCTGTCATATTTGTAAGCAATAATCACAGAATTTAACAATGAAGAGATCTTAGCGGAATCATTATCATTTAGTCTTTGATTAGAAAGCTTTATTAAGTTTATAATTTATATGCAGGTTTGAGTAGGTTGAAGGTTCCTTGCAGTTCCTTGAATTGTGGCGATGTCAAAGTCAAAGTCAAATTCAAAATATTCTTTATTCAAATAGTCTTTTACAAGATATTTTGAATCGTTAATTTCCGCTACCACCGCTTCGGAACGTGTTGTAGTTGTGAAGAAGAAACGGCGCAAGAAACTCCCTCCCCCAACACGAACTGTCTTCTTTATTTTGTTTTTCTTTTGTTTCTTTTTCTTTTTTCAAAGGCCATTTATAATAACAATGGTTAATTCATATAAATGTCACAATAATGCCTGTATATTATTATTATGTCACTTGTTAAAAGGCGGGCACCACCTCGTCAAAAAATAACCCCAATATTGATATTTCTATCTCTTTTGTCGTATTTTTAAATTCATACATCGTTTGGGACGGTTGGAAATTTATATGACTAATTTTTTTAAGATGCGCACGCACACAACTATTCAAGCAATTTCCGTGACAACTCGAAACTATTTTAGTAGTCTCTTAAATATTCATAAACACGTGTTTTATATCAATGGATATTAAAAATAATAATTCATAAATATACATGTGTGAATGTGATTTATGATGAAATTATAAATGGCAGTAAACGATACGCTATTGTAAAGATTCGTGACAAAAGATTTTTTTTTTGATCTCATGGGTCTCGAAGGACTCTTTGTTAATCTAAGTTCAGTCAGAATTGGAAATAGTCGCCGCGATTTTGAACATTTTGTTATACATCCAAATGGTCCCAAAATTTATTTGATTTCTTTTCTTTCTTTCTTTCAAATGTAATATGAAAGCACTGGAATCTGTACAGATCACAAATACATGCAGAGTTTTGTCGGATTTTGTTTCTTATTTATTAGGTACGTAATGAAACAATTATACGAGAAACTTAATATTTATTTAGAATATCACATTTACAACTAAAAATCACAGATACCTTGCTCAATTATTATAAAATAGATTTTTGACGTTATTATAGTTTACAATCCTCATCGAGAAATCTGTACCAATATATTTCTAATCTTACTTTACTTTATTGCACATTAGGCCTAGAATTATAGCTAATAAACACTGGTTTTCCATCCGCTTCTGGTTCCTCAATCTTATTCTTCATCGCTGGTTCAAGACATATCTTGGCTAGCTGGGCGAAGGGCGCTTCAATTAGCATCCAAATGGGAAATGCTGCCAAATAACTCATAAAAATTGCACCGAGGAATATTACAGCCTGGAAAAGAAACAACATTTTAGAATTGGTAGAGCCTTGAGGACGTTTTATATTGCACTTTATTTGACGGGTCGGTTTTACCAGAGCAGAACAGCGTGGAGTCGAAATAGAGATAGTTAAAAGCTAGTGGTAACTGTAACAGCTCACCGTCATATACGGTTACTACCCGAACTTGTAGTTAAAATAGTAAATAACTATACATATAATAAATTTGTAATCGATCCATGTCTGTTCATGGAAGCTAAACGAAAAAACTAATATGTGAGGTCTATATTAACGTAATAGAACCCAAAATAATGGTTTTCTGAACTTTTGTCTGTTTGTCTGTTTGTCTATGCGCGATTAACTAAGAGACGGCTTATGGAAGTTTGCGGTTAGAAGCTAGTTGTAAATAATATTTACCGCAAACGTTAAATTTATATGCAGCAGGGAGACTTGCAAGCCGATGAAGTACTTGATGAACGGGTAGTGGAACAGATACACGCAGTATGTTACCCGGGAGAGAGATGTCCAGCCCCGCCACTCTATAACGCCGCGGTAAAAATCTGGAAACATTATTGCATTGAATTAGACCATTTAAATTAAGCAAACTTTTACAGATTTTATCGCATTTTTGATTAAGTTTGTTCGTTTTTTGTTCGTGGTTACAAGGCAAACGAAAGCTGTAAAGCAATCGAAACGTCGGGAAGTTGAAAATTTAAAAATTAAACCAAATTCGCGATAAAATGGGTAAAAATTGTTTTATTCCAATATGTAACACTCGCGTAAATCTAAGAAACCATTATTAAATTAGTCCAGACAGTACATTCTACATCCTCCGTGTCGCAGTTGCTTAGACGCCGTCTGTGAAACGATAGGCCGCGGGTTCGATCCCCGCACCGAAACAAATATTTGTGTGATCCACACGTATTTGTTTCGGGTCCGGGTGTTTGTGAGACCGAAAAGTCTCTCGTAGCTTCTGATACCCACGACACAAGACTCGATCTTAGTGTAGGGTCAGGACTATGTATGTGACTGTTGGGTGTATTTATTATTATTTTTTTTATTAGACGCGGGCTGTGAAATGGGAATGCGAATGTGAATTACCCATACCGTGACTTGTTTGTAAAACCCACAAATATTTATCTCGGATAGGTCCCGAGACCGAAAAGTGTTTCGTAGTGTCTTATGACCCGACACAAGACTTCATTATTCTTAGTGTGGGGTCAAGACTAGTTTGTTAAGTAACTGTTGGGTGTATTTATTATTCAACTAGCTGTACCCTGCCACGCTTCGCTGTGGCACATTGTGATTGAATGGTTGAGAAATGAGAAACAACACAAAGAATACATTTGTTGATGTTAGGTATATCTTTCTAACGATGAATTTTTTTTTAAATCGATTCAGTAGTTCCGAAGATAATGTTATTATGTGAAATGATGATATTATATGATAGAATATGTAATAAAACATTTTCCAGTGGACCAAATTCATCTTTTAAACCTTCCCTGTACTTCCACAAATAATTCAAGACCAAAATTAGCCAAATCGGTCGAGCCGTTCTCGAGTTTTTGAAGCGTACACAAACCAACATAACATTTTTATATGTATAGATTTGTGTGAGTTCTCGATTCAAAATACAAGACTTCAGGGTTGATATCAAGCAGAAATTGGTTGTAAATATAAGCCAAATCATTCGACTCGACACAAAAAAATATTAACAGATTTTATATTTACAGAATACTTGTTTAATACATTAAAGTTTTGAAAATATCCCTCTTTCTTCTCAGGAAGTCCACTGCTGAAGAGGCCTGTCTTATGGATCTCTACATAGACCTGTTGGAAGCGGCTTTCATCCATCGACTTCCTGCGACCTTAACCAGGTCATCCGACCTTGTAGACGGGTTTTGGTTTTGAGAATACTTACTTTCAACCTTGATTGCATAAGATGCTATACAAAAAACAATGATGAGCCCAATGACTGGTTTAATAAGGGCTGCCGCTACTACTCTTGCCACTACGGAGGGTCTGGGGCCGTCCATGTAGAACGCTCGCCCTGGTATCACCACCAAGGTGCCCACAGGTACTGCCAGCCACACCAAAAAACGATATTTCTGGAAAATTTTAATTGAAGATAATATTATCGCTGAAAAATACTCCAAGATTTGAATTTTGGAGGTTCAAATTCAAATTCTAATTCAAATTATTTACTTAATACAGATGCAGGTGCGTGGTGGTCTGTTGGTAACGGACCAGACGCGGCTGCCTACATGTTCACGGTGGTCGCGGGTTCAAATCCCAGGGCACACCTCTGATTTTTCGGAGTTATGTGTGTATTGATAGTCAATCACCACGCACTTTAACGGTGAAGGAAAACATCGTGAGGAAACCTGCATACCGTAGGGATTTTTCAAAAAAAATTCTACGGTATGTAAGTCCGCCAACCCGCAGTAGGCCAGCGTGGTGGACTATATGGCCTAACCACTCTCAATCGATTCTCTCGATTGAAGAGTAGGCCCGTGCCCTGCAGTGGGACGTATATGGGCTGATATAGACATAGATGCAGGGTTAAAAAGTAATATTCACAGCGGTCCCCGCACTAGGCGAACCTGAATCGCGAGAAACCAAAACGATTTACAATTGTAAAAAATTAACCTGATCGGTAATAATAATTATGGTTAATGATAAAAACAGAATAAAGCTGTATCTAATGTTTACATTTTGTAATTTATATTATTACATTTACCTATGTATATATGAGATACAGTATAACAGTTAATCTGGATAAAAACTTAGATGTAAGTACATACTGTATACACACATAAACTTACGCCTTTTCCCCAAAAGGGGTAGGCGGAGGTGCTACCAGGACACTCACATTTCGCATGTATGTTCCGTCCCACGATGTGATAGGTATCGAGCCTGTCGCCATATCGGCGACAAATTACTGACTCCGGGCTGATTATAATAGAAAAATCCAATATCACTTTGCCCGACCCGGGATTCGAACCCGAGATCTCAGCGTTATAATCGTACCGTAGTATAACAACACTAGACAAAAAATAAGCTTCTTTAATATTAATATAGGTAATATACCTAACTATGACAAACATATTTAAAAATACAATACACAGCCTAGATTTTTCACGAGGGATCAAAAACACTGAAAACCTATAATTTAAGAATGTATAGTTAGAATATATAGTTGAGAAGTTGAGCAGATTTCCTTCGCCCATACAGCTAAATAAGTTCTGTAGTTTTACAGCCTTATTCATGGACAGATTTAAAACCTATTTTAGTTATCGAATAATTGGTCTTTTTTGTTCAAACTGAATTCTGAAGTCGTTTAAAAGGGACACAAAATTCGATAGCTCAAATAGTTTTTAAATCTGTCTATGAATAGGGCCGTTAGTAACACGTAATTTCACCTTATACTTATTCGGGTCGAGGCCAACTATTTGCGCGTGGTGAATGAAATACCCCAGTACAAGACCTAGTATGTAACAAGGGATGTTTGTGTGTCCCCGGCTGTACACCTCGATGTAGGTCGGATCATGGACGTAGAATCCACGGGTGGCCCTGAAACATAAAAATTGACAATTAAAAAAAAAAACTACAATTGTCTAAAAAGAAGAAAAATAAATATGTACACCTAACAGCCATATACATCGTTCAGACACTGCAAGATGTAAGTCTTGGGTCGTGTAATAGAAACTAGGTGCACAAACACCCAGATAAAAAAGTTTTTTTAAAGGAATAAAGGATCGTACCCGCGGCCTCTTGCTATACTGCCGGCGTATAACCAACTACGCCACACAGACTGTCTAAGTCAGTAAGATTTTGAAATGCTGCTGTTAAGGACTGTCGCATAAGATATCTCAATCAAGAGCTCGATATTACAGTTCTAGGTCACTGTTTAAAAATTCTAGTATCGTTTCTTCTTCATATTAATTCAATAGAAAAAATACTAACTCAGGAGAGGGCATAAGCGCCCCATCCAGGTCTTTATAGTAGGTTATAGCGGTTGGGATGGCCACTCCGATGGCGAAGAGTAAGGACAGCACCACAGCCCGACTCCTGGTTGAGGAGCAGAACACACACACGATGACGCCCAGGATGTACAGTTGAGTGTCTGTGGCCAGGTACCTGGAATTATTATGTAAGAATGGAATATAAGACCTGGCAGTCGAGGCTGGCAAGGACTAGGTGAAATGGCGAAGGGTAGGAAGGAAATCAGGCTGTGGCACCGGCTGAGATAAAAATAGTACTACAGAAAGAAAAATGTTATAAGTAACTACTTTTTTATCATGTAAAATGAGAATAAAATACCGGGTATATCAAGATTACGACGGAAAGCGAAGTCAGGTGGTAGCTTTAGCGGTTGCAGATACAATGCAACTAAAAATTTCGCACTACTTCCACCTGGATTCGTTTTCGGTCGCAGTCTTGATATACCTTGTATAATTTGAAATGTAGGTTTATAAGCTAATACTTTTAAGGATTCTTAAAATACAAATAATTTTGAATAAGCTATTAAATATGAACTGAGTCAAACAATTTAAATATTCTAATTATTATCATACATTATATTACGATAGTATGAGGATATGATATGACGGAGGACGAGGATATCGGATGAACCGTTTGCTAATCTGACCTTAAGCTACTAAAATATATTCTATTCAAGAATGTTCGTTACCAAGTTTGTGCCAGGCATTCCGAGCCGGCGACGTAGTTGTTGACGTACAGTAGATGGAACCACCAGGTACTCCGACAATCTGCCACCTCGCTGCCGACCACTTTCTGAAACCATGGTTAAGATGCTGTTACTTTCTCAATATAGTCATTTTGTTCTGCTAATACAAAAAACAAACTTTCAAATAGTGTTGTAGCGTTTATGCAGGTTGTGCAAGTTGAACAAACCTGCATACAAGCTACAACTTGGATGTTGGTAGTTTGACTTGTAAATTTTCATTCAAGGCACGTGCAAATTGAACGCGCCCAGGTATTTTGCATGATTTCTCCTTTCCCTCCATGATTTTCAACTCAATTTTGACCCTCTTAAATTCAAGTAAAACTTCCATGAAATTTGGCCACTCTCGAAAATATGTTTCCATTGTAAGCAACTTGCACACAAATCTGACAGCATACTCGCATGCAAGACTTGCCTAATGGAATCGCACACTTACAGATTAGACTTCTATTGCGAATCGATATGCTCGTAGGCCGTAGCTGTCTTGTGAAGTCTCTACGAGTACTTTTTATGTAGGTACTTTTATATTTATACTTAAGGCATATTGCATTTACTTTTACATCAGGCGCGAGTATAACCATTTAATGAAATCTATTCTATTATATTTTCTCTGAGGACTGCAACATACCTTCCAAATAGGACCTCTTCCCAGATGTCTATACCATGTTGCCACGAAAGCCAAAACGACGGCGTAAGTTGGTGTCAATCTGTCATAAACATAATATACTACAAATAAATTTATATAAGCTAAAGAAATATGCGCCGAGTCCTTAACAAACATTATCACTCTAACAAAAACTTTCTAACTGATTTGTTCCGGTTTGAAGCACATTGCAGCCAGAGTAACTACTGGACATAATGACTCTTAACATGTTATGTCTCAGTATGGCGATCGCAGTGGAATTCCAGGCATTGCCTTGTAATTCATGTAGTTTTTTGATTTTGCTGCTATCCTTGAGCGGTCGTATTGCTTCCCATCAGTCGAAAGGCATGCTTGTCTCGCCATACATCGCAATAAATTTTATTAATATAGGCCCTTTTTAGCTTACTATGCACCATTGGATGATACGGATTCCTTTACGATTTTCAATCGATGATTCGTAAGCGCTGGCCTAGATAGTGTTGGCGCACATAACATAAGAACCGTACAAATTCCTGTAAATTGGGTATTTGACTGTTGTGGCAATAAATTATAAAATGTGTTGCATATGATAGCTTTTTGGTAAACAATAATTATAAGTATTTTTATTTACATTTATCTAAATTATAAATATTTAAATAGTCTAAAATAAGTTTGCCATTTTTTATCTGTTGATTAAATGTAACAAAACACGACAAGCTGTCATTGTGCAGCGTGTGATGTCACGATTTACAATTTTCATTCATCTCTGCCACTAAGATCATTCACCATTTATAAAGCGTGCCGTAACTTTTTCAAAGTCACGTGACCTACCGTTTTGGTGACATATATGATGATAAAACTGAAAAATATGTTTATTCGTTATAAACAACTCTTTAAAAATAAATTAATAGTTTGAAGAGGTTTAGAGTGATTATATATAGACTTTAAAACACTTTTCAGAAATTAGTCAAATAGCCAATTGTAAGGTAATTAAAATAATGCGAGTTGACATGTTGTTTCACTCACCGCAGCCACCTGAAGACAATGGCCTTGATGATGACTAGCCAATTGAGTTTGTGTTTCTCTGCGTACAGCTGCAAGTTGTATGCCAGCAAGCATCCTGATATTATGAAGAACATTTGCACGATAACTGTTCCGTTCAGGATGACGTTATATCCAATGTTATCGTAGCACTGAAACATATAAATATAGTTTAATACATACATAAACTCACGCCTTTTCCCAGAAGGGGTAGGCAGAGGTTTCCCTGGTAGCAACCAGGACACCCACGTTTCGCCTTGTATTTTCCGTCCCACGATGTGATAATGGGTGAGCCTATCGCCATATCGAGCACAAGTTCCTGACGCCGGGCTGATAATGAATAGAAAAATCCAATATCACTATGCCCAACCCAGGATTCGAACCCGGGACCTCAGCTTTGCAATCATACCATAGTACAACTGCGCCACCGAGGCAGAAAAAAAAATACGGTATGTATAATAATGTTATAATAAATGTTCTGGTTTATTATTTGTATCTGTGTCACCATGTACGTCCCACAGTAGGGCACGGGCCTTGTCTATATCTGAAAGTACGATTGATAGGGGTTAGGCCATATGTCCGCCACGCGGGCCTATTGCGGGTTGGCGGACTTTACGTACCATAGAAATTCTTACACCGTCTTATTACGTGGGTATAGGCAATCATCACACTTGAAAGATATAATTATTAACTAAGCATACCATTTTCGAGGATTCCTTGAATTCATTTGTAAGGTCACTTCGACTGAGATAAGGTTAAGGAAGATTAGAGGAAACGTCATAAGGCCTTATGCATCGTTTTAAAACCTATTTTAGCTATCGAATGTTTTGTCTTCTTCACTCAAACTGAATTCAAAAGTCGTTCGAAAGGGAGAAAACATTTGATTACTAAAATAGACTATGAATAAGGCCGTTAGAATACGGCTATTAGCCTCAACTAAGTAAAAAAGCTAAATAAATACTCACACTTTCGAGATATGCCGTGTTTTCGATGAAATAACCGGTGATGATCATCGAGTGAGCCATTATTACCAGGAACATCACTGTTGTCCTGGAATTTATAACGTGTATCATTACATATAGGTATGCCTTAACTCCTATGTCTGATTAGGGTGGACAGAGACCATAGAATGCGAAGTGCTATGAATGAATGAATGAATATGACGATGATGACCCTATGTGACTTAATCATCATTGAGTCAAAATTGTCAACTTACTTGCAACCGTTAAGGGATTTGAGTCGTTTGAGCCTCGTCTCCGGTCCGTCTGCGGGCGGGGCCACCAGTCTTCTCCAGTTGCGACGAATTGAGAAGCATAGCAGGAACTTTACGCCTAGAATACCGTATGTCACAAAATATTATACATATTTGTAAAGACTACACTTTTTGAGCCAATGTTTAAAAACTGTAAACAAAATGTAGAAGCATTTTGCATAACTCACAATCTTTGACTAGAATTGCTAAAGAGCACTTCTTTCATAAAACAGGTAAGAAATTAGAGTTAATTTTGTACAGATTTTATTATAAATAACTAAAAATATCTTACCATCTTTCTCCGGATTTGCAATGAAGTCGTAACAACTTCCAATAAAATTCAGTAACAGCAAACACAGAATGCAGCCAGCAACAGCGAAGTCTGCTGTCGTTATGTCCATTTTAGTCTCGTCCTTATCGCAGAAGAACTTATCAGGGACTTTAGTTTTGAGCCCGTACTCCCTCCACATGGAGTCGTTGAGGCACGACTCAAGTTTGAGCCTTAAGTCTGTTGAGTTATGTTTGGTGCATGATGTGGAGACGCAGATGCCGTAAGTCAGTTTGGAGTGATTAAAATGTTTTGATGTTAATTCTGAATACTCCTGCAACAATAATGCAATGTAAGAATAACTTTAATTAACATAAAACTGCACAAATTATACAAATTAATCAGGTTTTACTGGTAGATCTCTCACATGCGAGGGGCCCTCTGGGTAGGTACAACCGCAATGTCTATTTTTTCCGCCAAACAGCATTTTTAATACACTGTTGTATTCCCGTTTGAAGGACATTGTAGTCAGAGTAGTTAGTATCCAGTAGTTACTGGACATATTGAGACTTAACATCTTATGTCTCAGGATGGCGAGCGCGATGGATTGCCAAGCATTGGTTTGTAATTCATGGAGTGTTTTGGTTTTGCTACTGTCCATGAGCGGTCATATTGCTTACGACCAGCCGAATGGCATACTCGTCTCGCCATTAACCGTATTAAAAAGGTAAGTCAGCTAGTTATTTCTCTTGTTTTATAAAAAAAAAAGTATGAAAAGGACAAATGTCTCGTATTCATTTAAATTGTAGATGCATATTCTTTGTACTGACACGGCGAAATTACAATGACATGACTTATTTTTTACCGTCACGGCGAAATTACCGTGCTGACACTTATCTAACTTAAAATGTGTGAACCAAGTTCATTTCATTCCTACACACATTATGTAACATTATATTTTCTCCATATTCAGCCCTTATTGGCCATAAAAATCTCCAGTCGTTTTTATTCCTATTTTATAAATGCGGCAAACGAACAAACGGTTCACTTGATATTGCTGAAATATAATTCATACATAACATTCATACTATGTATATGGATTTACCATTTAAATAATATGTAAAAATTATTATTACCATAATTATACATCACATAATTAAATACATGTATTAAAATGTATATTTTAATAATTATTTATCACGGTCTAGTAATTGAAAATTATCTGGGTAAGACTGCGTTTTTATGTGCATTAATTCGTATATTTCACGGTCATTGAACTGACAAAAGTTTAAGATCTTTTATTAATCGTTGCCGGAGCTATTTATATCTGGGCTACAATATAACCCCAGCAAATAAGTGAGCGGATTATCTAATAGAAATTTCGAGATCGAGATCGAACCTTCGATTGCGGAGGAGTGCTCAGCAATGGCGGATTATGGTATTATATCTATGTTATTTATTACTGACAACTTAACAGGATTCTGTAACACATTTTTCTGTTATTAATATGTTAATATATCTAATGGTGATAGGTCTCGTATATGTAGCCGCCTGGGTAGGTACCACCGCAATGTCTATTTCTCCCGACAAACAGCAGTGTGAACTGTGAATGAACTGTTGTGTTCCGGTTGGAAGGACATTGTAGCCAGTTTAACTACTGGACATATTGAGATTTAACATCTTATGTCTCAGGATGGCGTGCGCAGGGCAATGTCAAGCATTGCTTTGTAAATCATGGTGTTTTTTTTTGCTACTGTTCATGAGCGGTCGTATCGTTTACCATCAAGCGGACCGCATGCTCGTCTCGCCATTCACCGCAATGAAAAATAATTGGATGACTCGATCAAGTCATAGACTCAAGGACCTCAAGGCTTAACATCATTGAGTTTTAGATATACATAAGTACGAATAACTCAAATAAAACCATTTTTTTCTTTTTGTATCTCGGTGGAAGGAGGTATCAGGGTCTTCGATCTTCCCGAAAGGCAAGCGGCGCCGCGTAGTGTATATGGTTTCCATTAAAGTCACCCATACTGATATTTACCCGTATCATATCCATCAGTGGTGAGGGTCCGTCAGAAACGAGGGTGAGGTCCACGGTGCAGTACATTCCACCAGGCTGGATGAAGCAGGCGTCGTACGAATCCATGCGGTACACCGGTGGCATCTTCGCGTACTCCGTGCCTAGAAAATAATTATAAAATTAAAGAATATCCTACATCTGTTTCTGTATCAGCCCATATACGTCCCACTGCAGGACTCGGGCCTCCTCTACAATCGAGAGTACGATTTCGAGGGGTTAGGCCATTAGGCCACCACGCCAGCCTAGTGCGGGTTGGCAGACTTTGCATACAACAGAAATTCTTACAAATCGCTGTGGTATGCAGGTTCCTTCACGATGTTTTTCTTCACTGTTATAATGTGTGGTGATTGACTATGAATGTGTGTATTCAACGAAAAGTCAGAGGTAAGCGCTCGGATTTGAAACTGCGGCCACCGTGAATGTTTGGATTTTACGACATTCTGTATCTGTATCAGCCCATAAACGTCCCACTGCTGGGCACGGGCCTCCTCTACAATCGAGAGTACGATTGAGAGTGGTTAGGCCATATAGTCCACCACGCTGGCCTAGTGCGGGTTGGTTGTTGGTTGATTGGTTTTTACAACATTAATGGATTTAAAATATGAATATGCACGGTTATGGGATATAAATCAATCTATCAATTTATAGTTTATGCATGTATTCAGTTATTAAATTGCAACCAAATACCTGCAGCCTGATTGGCCGAAAACTTTTCGGGAATAAACAATTTGGTCTACCTACTAAGCTGGTCTGTGCTTATTGGGAAAGTGCGTCTACGAAAGTCTCCATAGCGCAGTTGGATAGAAACGAATTGCCGCGCCGAATAATCCACGCACCGAGACATATTATGTTAATTTTATCCACAAGTATTGGTATCGGGTGTGAGTGTTTATGAGACTGGAAAGTCTCGTAGTTTCTGATACTTAAGACACAAGATCTTAGTTTGGATTCAGGACTATGATGAATGCTGTTATATTATATCTTTGAAGACCTTTTAGATCATTCTCAGTTTAATTAACTCTGAGTTCTTGATTTGAGAGCAGGTTAGCGATGATTAAATCTCAGTGCAAAGTTGAACAACCTTTAGTTGCAACACACATCTTTCCTGTAAACTAAAAATATTAAAACATTTTTTGCATTAATTGAACTCTTGAGGCACAAAATTGCTGCATAATTTTAAGGGTTCTAAATTTATTTTATATTAAAATATTAGGGTCTTTCATTTAAATACTTATACGGACTTGAACTGACCAGACAGCGGACTTGTGTTGGTAACTGGTGGTAGACCAGTGATATGTGAGAGGCCGCCTGGGTAGGTACCACCGCAATGTTTATTTCTCCCACCAACCAGCAGTGTAAATGCAATGTTGTGTTCCGGTTTGAAGGATATTGTAGCTTACTATGGCTTCTGGACTTAATAAGACTTAACATGTGTTATCGATTTCAGGTCCAGGACATAAAATGATTATTTACTTAAATTGTCAGTAGAGTTATAATGAAGTTATTGTTAATTGATTTACAAATTACGGTACATTGTACCGTAATTTGGTTATGATTCATTTCTCCAATGTTTTATTATTTTCTTGCCTTCCGGTTCATTAAATATTTCATTATTCATTTATCAAGTAATTATTATTACTAATTAAAATTACTAATTGTTATTCTTTTTGGTTTAAATGGCTTTAAATGTAATAGCAAGTGTTTAATAAATAATTAAGATAGTTGCCGTCAACTTGTAAGCTTCCGGCAAACATTTTTATGAAATACATTTAAGCAAATATTAGATGATTAATTGTACAAATATTCTTACATATTGTTACTTCATATTAGACGATTTATGATACTGAATTTATAATATTATGATTATTAATATTTAAATCTCCAGTTGCTTAATTGATCTCACCCGATCACATAAAAGACGGTAACAATATGTAAGAAAGTTAGTTGTTCAATATCAGTTCGACAAGAAATAAGTGAAAGTGAGTGCCAATTGATGTAACTACTATTTGATCAAAAACTGTGTTTATAACTGTGTAATAAAATCTATTGAAGAATCAAAGTCGTCTCGCTGCCCGAAACCATCCTGACCAACACTTCACACATGTTATGTCTCATGGGATGGCGAGCGCAGTGGAATGCCAAACATTGCTTTGTAATTCATGGTGTTGTATGGTTTTGCTACTCTCCATGAGCGGTTGTATCGCTATCGCTTACCAAGCGAGCGGCATCTCGTCTCGCCATACAACGCAATATTTTTTTAATGTATCAAATATTTGATAGGTAGATAATAACTTCGAGATTATTACTAATATAAGATTATTAACAAATATCTATAATGCATAAATCCATTTCTATGTATAAAAAAATGTACCTGCTACATGTAGGTACTACATGTCTACCGAAGCTCGACAATAAAGTAGCAAAGACATTTAAATTTATTTAACACTAAGTATAACTTATACAGATCTATATTATTCTTCTGCCTGCCATTAAGCACACTTTGGCTGGATCGGTGCAACTTGTTTTATGCATATTGCATGTATTTGCATCGCATTATTTTTAGACTGATTAACAGCAACCCTGTTAGAAGAAGTCAAAGCTTATCTTATTGCCTCACTCAATCTGGCCAAAATGGTAGACAGACTTTTTAATATAACCACTTTTGGTATTTATATTTCCTTACACATACTTATGTATGTGCTTATAATGAAGCCAGTAACCCTAAAAGGAGTAGTGACCTCTTATAGATTAGTGAATCCACCCAGAATGCGCCGAATTAATTTACGTCCCAAGATAATGTCTTAAATCATATTTTTTGGTAGAGTGAATCATTATGGTAGAAATTTCCAGTTCTATGTAGCTCTGACCCTCGTGATGGACAGGTCTTGACGCTCTATAGATATCTTAGATCTATGATGTTTTTATGCCTCTCCCTCTCCTCCTCTCTCTTACAGCCCCCCCCCCCCCCAGGATTTCCACATCGACCGGTATGCAGTTATAAGTTTGATGCCTACATTTACAATAACTGATGCGTTCTCCTTCTATCTATACATATAAAAAAATTACAACTAATATGGGGGGTCTGTATCAACGTAATAGAACCCAAAGCAATGATTTGTGGTAAATCATTTAAACTTACCATTTAACTTATAAATAATGGCTGAACTCCCGCCAAACAACACACATAGTACGAATACCACGACACGATTCATTTTGCCGGCACGCGACGTCGCGCGGTCGCCACCCGTCCGACACTGGTGGTCAGGTTTCGCGAATATTTCGAATAAAGTAATTATTTTGTTTAGAGATCCTCAAACAAAAATGTTGATCTAATTATGTTAATACTCGTAAAACTCTCGAAAACATAAGATTACCATAATTAAAACATAAGCTAAGAATAGTAACGCACACTTCAATCTTATTTTTAGAATATTTAATATTTGCATAATTTCAAGTGTTAGGGCCATACCTTAGGTACCTGAGACTGGTCTTTAAGCGAGGGCGAGCCTTTTTATAGGAAAAGATCTGGGTGTCACCACAGTCTAATAGAAAACCGATATGAAGCGAGGCTTTTGTGTTTTATTATTTTTGGTAGCCACGGCAATCATGCAAAGTCTTTTGAATAGATCATCTCACAAGTGCATCTGTCCAAGAATTAGAAGTGGTAGAGCCACGCTGTTGTTGGTACACTCAGCATGAATGGGCAGGCTCGTCCGGGCCGGTACCACTGTCTCACAGGAGATCGACGTGAAGTGACAGCTTCGCTGTCGTGTTTCTTTCGGTGACTGAGATTACCGAATGCCCAATAACCCTCTTCACATTCCATTTTCTTGTTGCTCCTCTCCCAATTTGATGGTACGGCAGGCGGCAACACATCTACAATCCAAGCGTTGTGGATGTTTCTAGGCAGTGATCATTTACCGTCATATGACCTGTTTGGTCGTTCACCGGACCTATTGAATTGAATTGAATAAAAAAAGGAAATCGAAATCTGTACCTCACGATTCGCAGCCCTAACACAGTGCTGGCCCAAGGAAGCGACAGTTACCTAAAGTTAACTGATAAAACAGGTTCCGAATATGTATGGGAAACGAATATTTTATCAAAGAATTTCATGGATTTAATTCTTATAAAAGTGGAAAACCTTGAATTTGAATTCGAAATCAATTTGTTTTTATGAACTCGTGTCTATAGTACGGTGAAGCTCTCATATCTGACGCGTTAAAATATATATTAATGATGGCAAAGGAGACAGAGGAGACAGTGCGTGGTGGCCTGTTGGTAATTAGACGCAGCTGCCAACATGTATACGGTGGTCGCAGGTTTAAATCCCAGGGTACACCTCTGACTAGAGAGATGTGTGTATTGAATGTCAATCGCCATGCACTATAACGGTGTACAAAAACATCGTGAGGAAACCTGCATACCAAAGCGATTTGTAAGAATTTCTATTGTATTAAAAGTTCGCCAACCCGCACTAGGCCAGCGTGGTAGGCTATATGGCCTAACCCCTGTCAATCGTACTCTCAACTGTAGAGGAGGTTCATGCCCTGCAGTGGGATGTAAATGTGGCATAATTGTGTCGAGCTTACTAACATGCATTGTAGTCACTTTGTCGTGGCAGTAAAATAAATCTTTACAGAACAGACATCTTTGCTAATAATTTTAATTAAGAAGATAAAATATTGTACATCAATATATTCGGTGATGTAACAGCTCATTTTATTTTCGATTATGTACGTTTAAATGTCAATATACTCAAATAATAAAAAGAAAACCCAAATAACAAAAAAAAAACTAACTGCCATTTTTTTTAAATAATGTATGCATAATTAGCTAACATAGAATTATGAGAATTGGAACTAGCACACGATATCGTCAAAACAAAAAATACAAGAAATTATTATATTATCATTTACATTTTCAAAAATATTTATTCCTGGTTTTTTAAATAATTTACATAATAAATACGTACACTATTATATTTAGTTTTGGGTCATTTCCGATATCATACCGTATATTTCTTGAAATCCACAATATTCATGTGAAATAGTTTGTTGTAACGTTTACATCTATCTATCTATCTATATCAGCCCATATAAGTCCCACTGCAGGGCACGGGCCTACTCTACAATCGAGAGAATCGATTGAGAGTGGTTAGGCCATATAGTCCACCACGCTGGCCTAGTGCGGGTTGGCGGACTTACATACCGTAGAAATTCTTTAAAATCGCTACGGTATGCAGGTTTCACATATTAGTGGGTGAAATTCAGCAAGTGAGTTTTATTTGTCATTTCGGTGGGATTTTTTTTTATATCAATGCTTTCTTCATAAATTAAACAACAAAACAATCTTTAACTATATTTGTAACATATTCGTGAGTGGACTTCAAATAACATCAAATCTTACTGAAATATTTAAGGTTGAATTTTTAAGAGTCCACTGAAATGAAAAGTGTCCACCGAAATGGTAAAAAAGACCACCGAAATTATAATTAATGATAATGAATAATGATAAAAAGAGGGAAGCTTTACGTTTAACTCATTAAAATCATTATCAAAATGTCAACACCACTGCAACAAAGTAGTAATTACGGCGAATTTACTAAAAAATTGGAAAAATGAAAATGAAATTAGCACCAGTTATAACGGCCACCGAAATGAAACCATTTTTGTCTCCATACCACCGAAATGATATACTTACTTATTGGTGGGAACCCACAATGACGTTCAACAACTAATTTATATATTAACATCTTTTGTTTATAAAAAATGTGATGTTTCTCACGAAACCCTAAATAAGTTGACAAAAGATTTTTCATTCATGAACGTAACAAATTGCATTTACATATGATGTCAATTACTCACAATTATTCATTTATACATAAGACTTTTAACAATGGATGTTAATATGAAGGAGATAAATCGTTGTTCCTATAATCTCATATTCGGTAGATACCTACACAATAGGGTATTTTTTGTAATCTGACTTACAGAAGGTTGTTACACTAAAGTGAAACAACATACTGGTGGTAGGTCTCTCATAATATGAGAATCTGCAATGTCTATTTCTCCCGATATATAGCAGTGTAAATGCATTGTTGTGTTTCGGTTTGAAGGACATTGTAGCCAGAGTTTTTAGTACCTTTACTGGCCGAAATTATTAAACGCTCATGATTTCTAAAAACTGAACACAAGAGAAATCCAAAAACGTCCGCGTGTTGACAAATCTATATTTTTTAGGATCTATGTTGATAGAGATCAAGAACATTCATTAATTTCAATCGTAAATTGATTAAATGTTGCATCCGACGTCATACAACAAAATATTATTAAATAAATATATATTGTAATCCTTACAGACACAAACACTGCAATTATAATATGCAGGGTAGGTATATCAAGACTGCGACCAAAAACGACGCCATGTCGTAGGCCGCAAAAAAATCATTTTTTTAATTTTTAGTTGCATTATGTCTGTAGTCACTAAAACTTCAACCTGGCCTCGTTTTCGGTCGCAGTCTAGATACACGCGGTATATGGTAGTAAAACAAAATAAATGTTAAACAAAAACAATATGGCCTAACCACTCTCAATCGATTCTCTCGATTGTAGAGTAGGCCCGTGCCCTGCAGTGGGACGTATATGGGCTGATATAGATATAGATAACAAAAAACAATTACAAAAACATATTAACCTTTCGACGACAAGGAAGGTTTGGGCTACCAAAAGAATCTCTTCGCAATGCGTGCCGTGTCCAGCAACACTGAATCTTTCTCTTGACATAAACTTCGAGGTGGTTTTAAATGCTAATAAGTAAAAAAGCATGCATCCATGACCAAAATATAATCGTATTTAACGTTTCGGGGAAACCGGTGCACAGTTTTTTTATACTACAAAGGAGGCAATAAATAAAATAAACAAAAAAGACGTTTGAGATCCTCCACCTTTTTTAAAGTCGCTTAAAAATAAGACAGATAACAATAATTACGTATCAACACGATGTATTACCTCAATGAACGAGAATGCAAAGTATTTATTGTACAAAATGAATTCGTATGTAACGACGTCACTCTTCTAATAATTAACATGCTTTTATTTTATTTTAAATTCGGTACGTAAAGTGGCTAATGCACCTGATGTTAAAAACAATGACGTATAATGGGCTTATTAATGGACAGATTTAAAACCTATTTTAGCTATCGATTATTTTGTCCCTTTCGAACTACTTTAGAATTCACTTTGAGCGAGGAAGACAAAACATTCGATGACTAAAATAGGTTTCAAATCTATCTATGAATAAGGATGTACAACTCTAGAACACTGATACGTGAAAGAGCAACATGTCTGTGTTTGTGAGACATAAAAGTCTCTCGTAGTTCCTGACACTCACGACACAAGACTCGATCTTAGTGTGGGATCAGGGGATCTTAGTGTATGTATGTGGCTGTTGAGTGTATTTATTTATTATTTATAGTGTGTATTTATTAATTATGCATGCCTACCCAACTGATTCTTTACCGTAAGGAACCAATTGTATTCAAGCATCGGGTTCGATTCTTCGCTAGGAATATTGATTGATCAAAAATCCAAGTATGCTGTTTTAGTTTTCATCAAAATCGGGCTCGTGAATTCTTTAATATTTTTCACTATTTCTCATAGTTTCAGATTGGATCATCCACGCCCACTTTGAAAATGTACCTATATTGCAGTCATTCTGATGTCACAGCATAAAAAAAGTAGTTAACATTCATGTTGACAATATTTACAAGGAACTTTATGCAAACAATGTTAAGGTTTTATTTTGAACATTAACAACACAGTACAAACAATAATATTTCGTATTATTCATAGTCAAGATAAAACTTGAATGGGTCTTTAATTTCTCACGGCAAAATAACATAAAAGTTGATAAGCATAACATTACAAGTTATGGCTTATTTAAATATTAATATTCAAGACAATTCGTTCATTCTGTTTTTTCCTCAATTTTCTTTATAACTTATTTGTATTCTTCCGCATAAGGGCTCAAATTTTTGGTTTCTTAGATCCTTGCATCTTAACTATTAAGTTTTAAATAAAGCTGCTTACCCACCTGTTTACTTAACATTATTTTCTGCAAGTTCTTTAATTTTAAATGTATTTTGACATCAAGTATGCAGCTTACTAAGAAAGATTTAAGAAACAAAAATAAAACTCGTAAAGCTACAAAAATAATTCTTACAATCCAGTTTCCATTTTTTTTATTGGCATGAGTGGCGAGACGTGCATGCCATTCGCCTGATGGTAAGTGATACGACCGCTCATGGACAGTAGCAAAACTAAACAACACCATGAATTACAAAGCAATGCTAGGTATATCACTGCGCTTACCATCCTAAGACATAAGATGTTATGTCCCATTATATCCAGTAGTTTCTCTGGCTACAATGTGCTTCAAACCGGAAAACAACAGCGCATTTACATTGCTGCTTGGCAGGAGAAATAGACATTATGGTAGTAACAACCTAGGCGGCCTCTCACATATGATACCTACCATCATTTAAATACGGTACGATGAACGATTAATTAAACATCAGTGATTTAAGCGCTGAATGGCCACGGCGAAAATATATCTTAAATATTTTTTAAGAATCAATTTAACATAGCATTTTTTCTGTATAATAAGTATTTATTTTTGATCCAATCATCAAAGTTGAATTAATAAATTGTTATAACCAGAGACAACTTGGCTAAGTCAACGTTCCAATATATTATTAAAATTTGTCTGTTGTATCAATTTAAACTGAATCGACCGACATGTCTATTTTTATAACAAAGATTCGGTACTAAATGACCAAACGGCTCACCTGAAGGTAAGTCATTTAAAACTACATGAAAGCGGGTGTCTTTGAGACAATGGTACCACCGCAATCGAGACGACTCATTGTTATTATAACCTGAAGGAACTATAGCGGTTCTACCTTTTTAAAAATAACCTGTACGTGTACCAACTAAGTTTAGGGCAGCTGAAGGTCCTGTGATACGTGAAGTTACAGATTTCATTCCGAAAATTTATAAAAACCACTAATATTTCTTTCGAATCTCAGTGAGAGGGCGCAGTGTCTTGTAGTTTCTAGCAAAGACACAAGACTTCTTTATTATTATAATATGTATTATTAGTAATTCAGACACAATGTAACTAAAAATTTCGCAAAAAAAAAATTGACAATTTTTATGTAATTTTTTACTGATCGTCGTATTTGGGTGATAAATACATAGTATTCTTAAAATAATAACGTACTCCTTTTTATTTTTAAAGACACAACGGTAGGGATGGGGTTAAATTACTATTTTCGTAAAACAAGGTATTTACTATCCAAACATGATAAGTAAAAATTAAAAAAAAAATCGGTCGCTTTATTTTCAAAATTTGCAGTTGCTTTGTGTCTGTAACCACTAAACCTACCACCCGGCTTCGTTTTCGGTCGCAGTTTTGATATACCCGGTATATTAATATTAATAAAGACTAACTTGTTTAATAAAACTAGTTATAGGTTACGTAATTTTGTATATCAGAAACACTACAAGAATCGGTCCCCGAGCTCACGTCCCTGATTTTTTTGCACCACAAATTTTATTATCACAAATTGATGGCTGTTTTTACCTAAATTCATAATTTTTATATATTTAACAAGTTTTGTTAAAACTTTTGATTGAACAATTTTCATAATTGTGGGTGGTTACGGGTATTTAAAAGTAACGTCATGTTTGTTTTGTCATAAAAAAAATGTTAATAATGCGTACGTCGTAATATCCGTGAGTATATGGACAATGGACATAAAGGTTTACGACACGAGAGGTCACTGGTTTCATCCCTGCTCCGAGTAACTTATATTTGTGTACCACAAATATTTATTTTAGGGTCAACGTATTTTATGATCGCAATGTTTTATAGTAATTCCTAAAATAGCAACCGTAATAGATTGTGAAAACGCCATTATAATAATCTGAGAGTGTCTCGACGAGTTCAGTCTCTGTAAGCGATCTCTCTCTCCCTCTTAAACCACAGGAAGTCCACTGCAGAACACAGGCCTCCCCCATGAATTTCCACATCGACTTGACTTCGACCAAGCCGATATAATAATCACGTCGACTAAAAATCTCCCACTGATGGATATTCTTTTTGCACTCCACATTGCAATGTGCCACAAGCACTTTATTAACCATAATAGCGGCCTATTATTGAAAAAAAAAACCTAAAAGTTCATAATAAAACACATACGTCACACAAACACTGTCATCGTTCAAGAGGCTTACTAAAGAACACTACCTCTCTTTAAACTGATTTCATCATTATTTCCTACATCTGAATTCTCTTTATATTTTGTATATAAATTTATATATGTATGTATGTATGTCTATATATTATGTATTTATTTTATTTGTTATGTAAGTATGGAATGTCTGTGTATTTATATTTGTATGTTTAATTAGTTTTATTTGGCTTCCATTCATTATTTATTTAATTTCTTTTTTTACACTGCCCTCTGTTTCTCTTTCTCCGTCTTTTAAATCCATCCCATGGTTGTCTGTAAGACATTGCTTTATGCGATAAGACCGCCATTTGTATTGTTCTTTTTTTTTCTGTTCCTGTATTATATTTTACTGTGTACAATAAAGATTTAAATAATAATAATAATACGTCAGTAAAGTTTTACTACGGTAGACTAACTTCTGTGCTGTTTTTATATGCGTGAATTTTAATTTAAGATAATAACATGATGCACAATATTTTATTTAACTGACTACATTTACAGCTTCGGTCCAAAACGTTAAGATTTGTCGGATTGATAAGTTCTTCAACATTTATGAGTGTTACAACTCAGACATTAACGTAGCAAGTTACAATTATGTAGTATTTTTATCATAAACCAGGCTTTGAATAGTAGCCAATGTTTACAGAGAATTAGAAGATATAACGCCCAAGGAACTTTTAGAGTATAAGTTCCTTGATAACGCCTAATATCTTAAGGTGACGAGCGCAAGGCATAGCAATTATATTATATATAGTATTGCTCCTATCTACGAGCAGGCGTAGCGACTGACGCTTACCATCACTAAATAAATACTTGATTATAGAAACTGAATTGACTCGGTGGCGAAGTTGTACTAAGGTGCGATCAGAAAGCTGCGGTCTTGGGTTCGAATCTCGAGTCGGGCAGGGTGCTATTGGGTTTTTCTTCTCATTAACAGACTGAAGTTAGGAATTTGTGCCCGATATGGCGATAGGTTCGCCCCCTATCACATCACTGGACGGAACATACAAGGCGAAAGTGGTCTCCTAGTGGCGTCTCTGCCTACACCTTCTGGGATAAAGGCGTGAGTTTATGTATGTATGTATGTATGTAAATAATAAACTGTCTAAATGCATTCCCTACGAGGGAATGCATTAGGATTAGGATAGGATTTTGTATTTACTAGTAAAACGACACCATGCCTCTACTTAGGTATCTTGTTTTGGGCTTAGCTTGTGATATTCTATTTGGACTTGGCATTTACAATAGTTTCATTGCATTCACTTACTAATGCTATTTAAACACAGACCAGTGGAATTTGTAGAGCCTCGCTGTTGTCAGTCATTACTCAGTATGAATGGGCAGGCTCGTCCGGGGCGCTACCAGTGTTTCACAGGAGATCGACGTGAAGCGACCGCTTGGCTGTCACGTTTCGTTCGGTAAGTGAGATTACCGGATGCCCAATACATCTTTCCTCTTCCCATCCTTTATCCTTCCCGTTCTCCTCCCAATTTGAAGAGCCGTAACACATCCATGATTCAGCGTTTTAGATGTTCATGGGCCGCGGTGATCAATTACCGTCACTTGACCTGTTTACTCATTTGCTGGACCTATGCAATTTAAAAAACAGAGCTTGGTGGTACTACTATCATTTTATTTTATTTCAACGAATGGCGAGACGACCGTGCCATTCACCTGAAAGTAAGCGATACGACCGCTCATGGACAGTAGCAAAACCAATTAACAAAGTATTACAAAGTAATTCTTGGTACTCCACTGCGCTCGCCATCATGAGACATAAGATGTGATTGATCTAGTCTGGATGTAACAACAATAAAAGATTATAAATAAAACTACAATTGCTCTTTACTATAGTCCCATTTATTCACACCTTGCTGCTCTCAGTCTCCTTGGTCTCCGTGGTCCTGGGAGCTAAAGCAGCCTTCACCAGCGCCCCCGCCGGCGCCTCCACCGCTATCCACAGCGCCGTTCCAGCCACGAACGATAGGAATATCGACGCCGACATAAATATTAACTGGAATCATTTCGGATATCATGAACTTTAGGTCTCTTGTCTAATTTTATTATAAGTAGTTGAATTTTTGTTCAGCGGGTTCAAATATTTCTCCACGGGAAGTGCTCTAACGATCCAAATACAATATTGTCAGTAATAAAAACCAAGATTTTAATTTAAGACGGTAAATGGGTGTTTTAATTTGTCATTTATAAATAACGTTTGTATTTAAGCTTTGAAAAATCTAGTAGTTACCAGCAGAAAATAAACTAAATTTCTAGATACGTACCAAAAAATACTCGTTTAAGTAAGTAGGAGTGACTTGTATCCCTACCCACCCCCGTTGGAACAGCGTGTGCATGAAGAAGGCACTGTACGACACGCGGCCCACCCACGTCAGCCCGCGCCACTCCAGTATGCTTCTATACACATCTGCAAATAATCTCGCTTTATACATACATACATACATAAACTCACGCCTTTATCCCAGAAGGGGTAGGCAGAGGCGCCACCAGGACACCCACCCATCCCATGATGTGATAGGGGGCAAGCTTATCGCCCTATCGGGCATAAATTCCTGACTCCGGGCTGATAATGAAAAACCCAATATCACTTTGCCCGACCCGGGATTCAAACCCGAGACCTCAGCTTTGTAGTCGTGCAGTAATATAACTACGCCACCAAGGCAGTCGCTTTATACTACCCACAGAAATATATCTAGAATCAGCTCGAATACGAATATCCTACCAGCAGCGCATAAGCTACCATATTTGGCCCTTTGGTAATCACACAGAACCCAACTGATTAGCTTTACTTTAATTTTCAGACATAATGCGACCACGGTTGAGCCTATCCAATACTTCCGCAATTGTAACTGCAGAAAGGCTCTTCTTCTTCAGCCTATATATCCATCTAATGCTGAGTGTAGGCCTCTTGTAATGCCCGCCTGGTTGTTCTGTCCTGGATAGTCCTCATCCAGTTTCTACCGCCACAAGAGACTATAATTTTAAAAACATCTATCCCCATTCAATATAAAATTATTTAATTTAAACTCATGGACAACAACATTAACTTTTATTACATCGCTACAATGTTACTCAAATAAAAAATATAAATTTCAACAGCGAACAGCAAACAAACAACCCCAAAAAACTGATCAATAGCAACTTACTCTCAATCTTGAAGATGTTGCTCCAAATCAACACGATGACGTTCAGCTGGAATAGTGGTCTGTACAGAGCTGAGTAGAGGATCCTCAGCACGATGTTGGGTTCCACCCCGTCGATGTAGAACAACCCTCCCGACATAATTATACTTACCCCGATGGGGAATAACAACCATATAACCCAGCGGTACTTCTGAAAAACAAAAAATATACGTGAGCCTGCATGGAAATAGAGGTCATGGTATTGCAGTTAAACTGTTGGCTTTAACTACTATTTATGATACAAATATCTAGATTGTGAATAGAAGATGATTTCCAACAATGCATTGAAGATATCAAGTTCCTTAAGTCTCAGACAGAGTCACGTGATATGAATACCAAAATGTTTCTCAAAGTCCTACCTTCTTCTTTTCAAAGGTTTTTCCTTCCTTCTGCCAGTAGTACGCGAGGAACCCACCAGTCAAGCCCAGGGTGTACGTGGACAAATTGGTATGCCCTCTAATGTACAGCAATCGGAATGTGTCGTCAGTAGCATATAGATTCCTGTATGTCCTGAAATAAAGGATAATAAGAACATTGAAGCATGTTGTTCGTATCGTCTTAAGTTTAAGAAGTAGATTTATAAAATGTTTGCTATCGTCACGTCGGGAAGACACACTCCAGAAGATTAAAAAGCGAAGATAATGTTATTTGTGGAGCAGATCCATAAATTAAGTAAGAAATTATTAAAAACGAAAACCGTAGAGATTACTGGAACTCGTGCCATCCCTGACTTAATGAAACAAATCAGCTTATCTTACAGTTTAGTAACTATTTTTTGATGGTATTTGATACAGTTTTACTACGCCTGTTAACCTGGCTTATTCAATTATTTAATAAGAAGCTCATAGTTCCTTATTCCACTATCTTTCAAAAGTCCACATACTCTGGCGACTGCAGTACAACAGCATCAAGGTCTTCGAAGTAAGTGTGGAGCGCCGGGATGACCAGAGACAACACGAACATGATGCTGAGGGTCACCTTCCTCGCCCTGGGTGATCGCGCCACCACGCACACCAGCAGCCCCAAGCAAAAGAGTTGGGTGTCTGCTGCTAAGTACCTGAGAAGTGTAACGATTTTTAAGAATATAACAATTATGTTCAATATTAGCAGGTATGCACCAGACCAGAATATGACTATATTATAGTCGAATATTAGTGACCAGCACCAGTCCGCCCCGTGACCACGAAAGCTATAAAACAACCGAAACGTCGGGAAGTGAAAAATGTTAAAATTAAGCCAAATCGTGATAAAATCCGTAAAAATTAGATTTATTTCAAGAATATATTAGTGTTTCCGCCATTACTGAGCAAGGCCGATTCATTGTATGTCGACAGGCCATTATTGGATATTTTAGCAACAATTTTCAGAAAATAGTGTAAGACGACCATGTCTAAAGTGGATAAACGATCTGTCACACTACCTGGTTAAAATGGATAAAATCGGCGTCTTGCATGACAGGCCTTTAACCACCTGCTGGAGAAAATGATGATGATGATTAACAACTCGTACCGCTAAGCGTTTTCTTATCCCACTAATTAGAACTTCAATCATAAAACTATAACTCAAAAACCAAAGTCCTGAATTACCAAGTCTGCGGCAGGCAGAAGGCGTCGTCGTACACATAGTTGTTGACGTACAGCAGATGCGCCCACCAGTAGGTCCTACAAGCGGTGGCCTCGCTGGTCACCAGCAGGTCCCATAAGGGTCCGTCGCCCGCGTACCGCATGATGGTCGATATTGTGGCCAGGATCAAGGCGTAGGTGGGGGTGAGTCTGGATGAAAAAATATTTTTTATTATTGGATAGATCCGGTAAACAAGCAAACGGCTGACGTAATGTTATCATTAGACGGTGAATCTATGAACACCTGCAACATAATAAATAGTAAATACACCTAACAGTCACATACATAGTTCTGACCCCACATTACGATCAATTAAGTATTGTGTCGGGGGTATCAGAACCTACGAGAGACTTTTCGGTCTCAACAAACACCCAGGCTCGAGACAAATACTTGTGGGCCAAATACTCTGCCTACCTTGGGGAAAAATCTCTTCAAACACTCGTTTGCAGAAGTTATAGCTCAGGTACGGAATACCTCGATATTAAACAAACCTAATCACATAGGTTTTAGGTAACCTAAACTCACGTTTACGCAGGAAGATAGATACCTGTTTACCTTAGGGGATAATCTTTTTAAGCCCTCTTTTGCAAAAGCCAGGTCATATTGCTCAGGGAACCGAAGCAAGGATTACAATGTTTAATAAGTGTAATAGTCTTACCTCAACCACCGAAGCAGCATGCCCTTAGGGAACTGAATCCACGAGACTTTGTGCTTCTCGGCGTAGATTTCGAAGTTGTAGGCGAGTAGGAACGCAGACATCACGAAAAAAGTGTGCGTCACCAAACTGCCGTTGTACAGGAGCTGCTTCGATGGGTCATCGTATGACTGCAAAATATCAATATAGGTACACTGCTAATCTGTCCCTCATACTCTTCACGGCAACTCTTCTAGGCTTGTATCGACAGCAAGCGTTTTAATGACATCGAGCATTTAAAATCAGTCTCTGGGAATTTTAAACTTGTTTTTAACCAACAACGAAATCAATCAAACATAATTAAAAAAGAAAAAACACGCGTTCTTTTGGGTGTAGCTATGGCCTGGTTTACCACCATAACGTTAGGTATTCACAATGTGAGCTTCTAGGAATCGTACTAGGAAGTGTCACAATGCAAACAATCACTGCAGTAGATCGAATGTCGTTAATATAATATAGCACGCTAATGGCGAATTAAAGTAATTATTATTTATTTACCAATAAAATTTAAAACAATTTTTTTAACTCCTCTATTTATTTCTTATTTATTGATTTAACTTCACATACAAACATATTGTACATAGGCGGACTTAATGCCAAAGGCATTCTCTTCCAGTCTACCTTGAGATGGTGCACAGATGACAGAAGTAGGGGTACATATGCTTATTTGATTAGATATTTATTTATGAATATATTAATTCTATTAGTTAGTTAGTTAAACTTCAGTGCTCGGTGTAAAGTTCTGTCTAACGATCGTGAGTGAAAGGAGTTCCAGTTAGGATTAAATGGTAGTATGATTTGAGAAAAAACACTAGACTAACAGTATACGCACCCTTTCAATAAACAGCGGGTTCTCCATATACGAGTAAGCTATGACCAGTCCGCTGTGCGAGAATATTACCAAACACATCGTCAGGGACCTGAAACAAATATAAAACAAAGGGGCAGTATGGACAGGATATTTTATCCAAATTAACTACGTAATATAAAAAAATATATCTTTTTATAACATACCTTAGTCCATGAAAATGTTTCAACCTTTCCAACCTAGGATCTCCATCCTCTTTCACAGCCGGTGCCACCAGCTTCCCCCAGTTACGTTTCAAAGAAAACGCTAATAGATATGGATTACCTGGTAACAAAGGATATTTTAATTTAATTATTAATTAAATCGGTGGTGAATTCTTAGATGTGTATTCTTTGATGCAATTTTTCAGACATGGCATTTGACTTTATGAGAGTGCAGTTTGAATAATATGATATGAGTTTGTCTGGGATAAAAAAGGCCCAGCAATGCGATAGTCGCGCCCCTTATTAGTTCCATCATGGATATATTGACAAACTGTCTTTTTCTCTTCTCTTTCTTTACTTATATGGGCCTTTTTTTACAATCAAAATATTCTAGACGTCCACGGCAGCAGTGACCATTAACCACAAGGTAAACCGTTTGCCCATCTCACGGACTTTTGGTAAATAATGAACTCACCCTTCTCCCGATCCTTACACACCACGACATCGTAAAAAGTCCCAGCACCGTTCAACACAATCAAGATTAAATAAACTGCAGCCACTATGACGTCACTAGTGTCCAGTTTCGACCTGGTCCCATCCTTACAGTACCGTACTGCAGCCACCTTGCCCTCCAACTGGTACTCCTGCCACAGCGAGTTGTTGGTACACCCTTCCATAGTTCTAGCTACGTCTTGGCTACCGTTCTGGTAGTCTTTGCAAGCCTTGTTGACGCATATACCTCGGTGTATTTGTGTGTGGTTGAAGTGCTTGATTTTGTGTTCTGAATAGCCCTGGAAAATTCATACAAGTGTTCAGAAAAGTGAAATAAATAAACATGAAAATAACCATTTTCGTTGTTCCGAACTACAATACCTCGTGTCGTGGGTATCAGAAACTACGAGAGAGTTTTCGGTTCTACAAACACCCAGCTCCTAAACAAATACCTGTGGATCACACATATTTGTCTTGATGCAAGGATCGAACCCGCAGCCTCATGATTCGTGGCCGGCGTCTGACCAACTGCTCCACGAAGGCTGACATTTATAATTGCAACTCATTTAAGCCAGGATCAAGCATTAAAGTTCGGCCAATCTTCTTAGGACATGAGCTGATCTTTTCCCAGCATAAAAACTAATCAAAAGCTGCATCCCAAAGAGCATTGCTAAATGATACGATTTTAACTAAAACTGCACAGACGAGCACAGTCTCAATTTCCGAGAATTAATCGCGGATCCTAAATTATAACGGTACCCCAACCAATTGAAAAAAAAATGTAAGACATTAATACTGTAAATAGCCTGATTATCATAAAATGTAATAACTTTGTCGTTTATGTATCTTAGAATATTAATAAATATAAAACCGCTTATAAACCAGTCAACGCAGACAATATAAACGATATGCATAATGTAGTTTACGTGTCTAGGTTAAAGGACAAATACGGCAACAAGTATAAAAATATTGTTATAGAGCACCTATGACAAAGTGACTACAATTCAACTGTAGCAAGTAGTGTACTGTAACTAGCAGCTCATACACGTCCCACTGCAGGGCACGAGCCTCCTCTACAATCGAGAGTACGATTGAGAGGGGTTAGGCCAAATAATCCACCATGCTAGTGCAGGTTGGTGTACTTTACATACCATAGAAATTCTTTATAATCGTTACGGTATGTAGGTTTCCTCACGATGTTTTCCTTCACCGTTATAGTGCGTGGTGATTGACTATCAATACGCTTAAAACTCCGAAAAATCAGAGGTGTGCCCTGGGACTCGAACCCGCGACCACCGTGAACATGTTAGCAGTCGCGTCTCCGATACCAACAGTTCACTATTAAAGTAAGGATTTAACTAGTTTTCTTTAATAAAATTATCTGTGATTGGTATTATCATAATGCGGCAATTAATTGTATGTAAATAATATGAGATAATTGCTTGCACCTTGTGACTGCACCCGACTCGTTGCCTTAATGACTAGCAGTACTAATTGTTACTCTTTGCTCAGGCGACCTTTAGGTAATAAATTATTCATATTTTATTTACCGCAAATGCATTTAAAATCAATTGCTCCTAAAGATCTAAAAATTCCATAAAAGGTCTATATATTTTTTGCTGTATTTTTTTTCTAATTTTACAATTGCCTAAGCAACTCTTCGTCGGTCCACCTAAATTCATAGCATTATTCCCTGAGCGTTATAAAAACATGCACAAGTACTCAATAAAATTGTAATAAGAACCCAGTTATAATTTTGAATGTGGCAGACCTGTAGTACGAATGGTTCGGCTCGGCCGAGGTACAGAATAGCACTGTGAAGCTTATTTTTTTAGGTTTCCGCCAAACAGCAGTTTAAATGCACTTTTGTATTCCAATTTGAAGGACATTGTTACCAGCGTAACTACTGGACATAATGAGACTTAACATCTTATGTCCCAGGATGACGAGCGCAGTGGACTGCCAAGCAATGATTTGTAATTCATGGTGTTGCTTGGTTCTGTCCATAACGGTCTTATCGCTTACCACTAGGCGAATGGCATGCTCGTCTCGCTATTCAACGCAATAAAAAAATTCTACTTGTAACCACTTTCCCGGTACAAAACACTTGTATACTCACATGTATCATCCTCATGAGGTTGGTGTTGTTCCCGGCGAAGAGATCGATGTCGACGATGCAGTAGGTTCCACCTGGCTCCGAGAAGCACGGTTCGTACGCATCCAGCTGGTACAGCGGAGGCATGCGGTGGTAATCCGAGTCTGAAAACATATTTTGTACCCCATTAGTTTTAGTCTAATGCTTCCTAAGTACTAATAAAGCTGTTGGGAGTAGAAGAGACACATGCTAAGCAGGGTTCGATTATGCCGATACGTTTTACATTGGTTTATGTTCTTTATTTATCAATTTACGTAAAATTTGTTTTAATTGACTGTGATTTAAATTTTAACATATTTCTTCTTGTACATCCACAGGGAGTCCATTACTGTGCATACATTTCTACGGTGACCTGGTGAAAGAGGTTAAAAATTTATACTCTGTAATAATAAATTTACATTGTAAAAGTTTTATAATTATTTAGTTTTATATTGGCTCATATACGTGTTACGGCAATATGTGACTTAAAACCGACTAAAAAAAATAAGTAGATTATTGTACTTAAGTAAAGTAAGTGGAAGCTGGCTACAGCTTAGTTCAGTATAACATCAGATCAGTGTTGATTGTAGAATGACTGGTACGGTTCAACCGCAGCGATAATATTGACTCCAAGAGGCTAGTGTGAATTAAATACATAATCTCATTTTCATTCGGTCCCTAAGGTCGTCTAACGTCCAAAGATCTCTGCATTCTCGTCATCTACCCCTTGCAACTTCAATTCTGTGTAAAACTTTGCGAGTTGTTTAACCGGCGGTGACCAATGTCCATCACATAGGTCGACTGCCGCTCGAGATAAAAAAATGCACCTAATGTAAACAATACTCGACTATTAAATAAGCAAACAAGTATAATTATCAAAGGCGACGTTTATTCTACATTAAACAAGTTTCTGAGAATGACATCCGTGGTGATTTAGCACAACTGGCGCGATTACGCTCGGTTTTCCCTGCGCCGCGCCGCGCCGCCGCGCCGCCGCGCACGTGCGATTCTTGAACCAGGGTTCACTGCCGCAACATTTACAAGCGCTTTTATTACATTTATGATCCGACCTATAAGACCGGCGATCGCTAATAAATAATACACATTATATTCATTTATTTTATTTATTAATACTTTATTGTACACCACATAAATTAACACAAGCAAAAACATAAAGAGCATAAATATATACATAACAATCGGCGGTCTTATCGCTGTCGGGGATTTCTTCCAGAAAACCTTACGATGGACCACTACTATAGTCAGAACTGTCTCGGTGGCGTTGTTATACTACATTACGATAACAAAGTTGAGGACTCGCGTTCGAATCTCGAGTCGGGCAAAGTGATATTGATTTTTTCTATATATTATCAGCTCGGAGTCAAGAATTTGTGCCCGATATGGCGACAGGCGATATTCTCGTACAGCAGACGTCTAATCTACTACCGCGGAAGCTGTCAAATATTACGGAAGAATATTAAGCCGCAGCGCTTTTTCCGTGCTGCAAAAAAAATGTACTCAGTGATTAGCATAATGCAAAATTAATAAAAAATATACAGGGTATCTCAAGACCGCGACCGAAAACGAAGCCAGGTGGTAGTTTTAGTGGTTACAGACTCGATGCAAATAAAAAATTCACCAAAACAGCGACAGTTTTTTTTTTAGAATTTTTTAAAAATCATCTTTTTTGGGTGGTAAATACCTAGTTATTGCGAAAATAATAATTTAAACGCTTACGTACCATTGAGTATTTAGAAATAAAGAGGTCTACATCATTATTTTAGGAAAGCTATGTATTTATCATCCAAATACGGCGATAAGTATAAAAAAGAAAAAAAAGTTGCCGATTTTTTTTGAGAAATTTTTACTTGCATTGTGTCGGAAGTCACTAATACTATCACCTGGCTTCGTTTTCGGTCGCGGTCTTGATATACTCTGTATATTTATGTTACTTTGTCGAGTCAGTAACCTAACCGAAAACTGTTTAAAACCACTTAAAATTATGCAAATTTTTTATTAAGGAAATAGTACAAAAATATATTTTACTACATTAAATCTCACATTGTATGCTCGATGAATTTTAACAATAAAGAATTTTGTGTGTTTCTTTTTGGTATTTTATTCGTGATAACCATCAGGATAATACACTTCAAAAACTGCAGATATTATACAAAAAGTAGATTTATTTATACTTTATAGCGATATGAAGTCACTGCTTAATTTAAGCATGTATACAGCTTATTGTACCAAAAAGTGTGAATATTACTAATATAATAGCCTTATATTATTCATATTGATAGTGTAATAAAACTATTTCTCTCTTCCACTGTAATTTCACATGTGCAAAACAAGCATTTTTATACGCAATGTTTCACTTTAACGTTATTTTTTACACCCTGAGGTTTATTATTCGCAAAAATTCGCAAAACGTCACACTATTGGGCAAAAGGTAGCATTAGTGTCTATTCTACATCATGCGTAATGGTTCTTTAAATTCGTAACCTTAGCGAGAAAACTAGGCAATTTCGTATACGTGATTATCGTAGATTTCGTCTTGTAAATTAATGTCCTAAAGGACATGCAGCATTATGAATTCAAATTGCTTACTTATCTACTAAAGTGAAACATTCCACAGATGTAGTGATATCACGCCGTTGTTTTGCGGTAGCCTGTCCTTTTATGAAACTATTAACTTTACGTGATTCGACTTAGCAATGGTTTTAAAGAACTTTTGTCCGCTTCATATAGGACGGAAGCGATAGAATTGGGTATCTCGGTGATTTACTGGTCGTTGGCCCGATAGCCCATGTTCTAAATTATCGACTTTGGGATTCCCATGGCTGGACATAGGCCTGAAGAAAGCGTCAACAATGCACCTGACATTGCAGTGTCTTTATCGTGCTAAACTAAACTCTGTATTTGAGAAAAAAGTACTAGAAATCATTAATCGTGATTGCTGTAACTAACATGGGAGAATTTTCACCCACAATTTGTAATTATGTTCTGGTATAAAAGTTTATCCGTGTGGGGTTCGAACCTGCAAACTCCGCAGAAAGGCAACTGTTTAACCTATGTATTATTCCATAGATAAGTATTCTAACATCTTGTAAGATTACGCAAATAAATATTTATTTATTATTTATTTATTTATTTAAATCTTTATTGTACACAGTTAATTAACATACAGAAACAGAAGAAAAAAAAAAGAAGTACAAATGGCGGTCTTATCGCATAAAGCAATGTCTTACAGACAACCATGGGATGGATTTAAGAGAAGGAGAAAGAGAGGGCAGTGTAAAAAAAAAGAAATTAAATAAATAAAGAATGAAAGACAAATAAAACTAAATAAGCAATATAAATATAAATACACAGACATTACATACTTACATAACAAATAAAATAAAAACATAATAAATAGACATACATACATACATACATACATACATACATATATAAATTTATATACAAAAAGTAAAGAGAATTCAGATGTAGGAAATAATAATAAAATCAGTTTAAAGAGAGAGGTAGTGTTCTTTAGTAAGCCTCTTAAACGATGACAGTGTTTGCGCCTGTCTCACCACAGTAGGAAGCGCGTTCCACAATCGAACTGCTTTGACAGTAAAGGACTTGTCCATGAATGTCGTGGTGTGCACAGGCATTCGCAGATTAAGATTCTCAGACGACCTCAAGGATCTCGAATGTGAGTCATGAAGAAAAATAAATCGTTCTTTAAGATAAGAAGGGGTAAGAGGATTAAATAAAATATTGTAAAGAAGAGAAAGAATGTGAGCATTCCGACGAAGTCGTATAGGTAACCACTTGAGCTTAGCTCTAAACTCGGAAACATGATCATATTTGCGTAAACCAAATATGAATCTTATGCAGAAATTTTGAAGACGCTCAAGTTTATTAAGTTGGTCTTCGGTGAGATCAAGATAGCTGACATCAGCATAATCAAGGGTGGGGAGAAGGAGGGTTTGCGCAAGCGAAATCTTCGTGGTAACGGGTAGAAAGTTGCGTAACCTTCGCAGGGACCTTGCTGAAACGAACAGCTTACGGCTTATTTCACGAAGCTGGGGACCCCATGTAAAGGATTTATCAATAAGTAGACCCAGATTGCGGACGGTTTCACTATAAGGGATGGTTATACCATCACAATAAACACTGGGAAGTTGAGTCCAATCCAGCTTCGCGATCATCCTGGGACTGCCAACAACAATGACCTGGGTTTTCAATGGGTTGATCTTCAAACCATGAGCTCTACTCCAATCACAGATATGCTGAATGTCTGTATTAATAGTAGCGATCGCACCGAAAATCTGGTCTAAGGGTGCTTGAGTATAGATCTGGAGATCAAAATAAAATATTTATAATATTTTATCAACGGCAAGAATTTATTCCTTTTAAAAGTTGTTTATCAAGGTTCAATATAATTGTTCCCTGTCATTCCATGTTAAGACTAATAGTTAGATGTAATTAAAAACTGATTAATCAATAACACGCAGTAACTAAATATTTATAGGTATATTGTACATATGTAAGAAAATTCTTAACGAATACTTTAATAAAGACGTGTTCAGTATCAGTATCAGACAAATTATCTGCTACAATTACCTAACACTAACCAGTCTATACAACACTTAAAATGATTTTTCACTTTTGTCATATTATATTAATTAATATCTCCACCAATATCAAATAATAAACACATTTTAGACTTATAATGGCGCGGCGCAAATTAAACTATTTAATAACAACAATAATTAGTGTTTGTGAGACCGAAAAGTCTCTCGTAGCTTCTGATACCCACGACACAAGACTCGATCTTAGTGTAGGGTCAGGACTACGTATGTGACTGTTGGGTGTATTTATTTATTATTTATTTATTTTATTAGTATCTCGGCTGCCTCGGTGGCGCAGTTGTACTACGGTACGATTGCAAAGCTGAGGGTTCGAATCCCAGGTCGGGCAAAGTGATATTGGATTTTTCTATTCATTATCAGCCCGGAGTCACGAATTTGTGCCCGATATGGCGATAGGCTCGCCCCTATCACATCGTGGGACGAAATATACAAAGCGAAACGTGGGTGTCCTGGTTTCACCAGGGGAACCTCTCCCTACCCCTTCTGGGAAAAAGGCGTGAGTTTATGTATGTATGCATAATTAATATTAAAAATTATGCGTCCGAACTGTCAAAACTCCCGCCAAAAAAAGTTAATCTTCACTTATAATATTTAAAGCTCTTTGAATAGATACATGTAACTTTTGAATGACTTTTTTATACGACTTTCGAAGAAATAGAAAGAAATGCTGAATATAGAAGTTAAAAAATACACTCACCATTTAAATAGTAAATGACTCCACAGCATTCCCTCCACAGTAAGAAAAAACTTAAGAAATACAGGAACATTTTAAAGTTTAACACTACACAAAATTATCACAGTAACTAGGAAAATATAAAAGCCTTTGCCAAAACCCTCTCCTTATTTTAAAAATAGAATCGTCAATTTGCAAACGCATACATTATAAAAAATCTTTTTCAAATTCACTTATGTTTTTAAAAATTATCAATTACGCCATTTTAAAATTACAGTTTAATTTTATAAATTTATGCAGTGGTGTACTTTATCGTGTGATTTCTATTGTCACAATGAGTCACATATCATTTGATCCGAGTCCTCTTTCATGCAAGGCGACCTTCCGCGCACAACTGCTCACAAGGAAATAATAAACACCTGGACTATATTTTCCTAGAACTACGTACATTACTGGCCTTTTGACCGGAATATGTTTTTAAGACAATATTGTATTTTTGTTATACCTCAATAAACTGCTGTAACGAGCAATAAGCTAACAATGTACTTTAAAAAATCACAACATACTAGCTTTTATCGGTGTCTTAACTTCCGCGCTGAAAATTCCATTCTCTGTAGTATGTATCAGCAGAAATGATTTTTTTTTTTGGATTTAGCATTTAATCCATGTCTCTTTTTGATGAATAGATTATTTTTATGCAAAAATCACACATTCCTGGATGCATACAACATCCAATCGACACTTTAATATTCGGTATCCTGCAGTTTAAAGTCGTCATGCAATCAAAGCACAAAAATGAAATATACGGTTCTTTATTGATCAAAAGTCCGTTTAATTTATTTCGCGAGGTTTATACGACCTGTCATATCACATAAAATTACTACCCAATATTCCTAGAATTAGCTGCTTATATTAATTTATTGATTTAATAATTACCAAGGATAAGACCTCAATTTTACTGAAATATTTATTGTAAAGCCATGCCACTACAGACTTACTTAAACGTGGCCTATGTAAAGCCGAAAATGTAGTGAGCCGGCGAGATTCATAATTTAATAACGTGTATAAAATATGATCGTGGTAAGAGAAAATTATTTCATGACAAGAAAATTCAATTCAATAATACAAAACCCGCAATAAGAAGGCTTTTTGCATGCATGCATATAATATTGCTCCTGATCATTTTCTCATAGCAAAAAATGCGTAAGACTAGATTTTCTTTATTTAAAAAAGGTACTATGACATATTGTAGGTACAGCTGAAAACGAAATACTTTTACAACCGAGACTTCCATTTATGGGGCATGCGTGTGTGTGTGTGTGCGTGTGTGTTATGGCTTGATACAGACAGCACGCGGGCACGGGTTCGTAATTCGTATTGATAGTCAATTACCACACATTTTAAAGGTCAACCATAAGTCGTGATTCGTGAGAAAGCCTGCGTACTTGAGACTAAATTTTTCTATGGTGCGTGTGGTCCGCCAAACCGCAGGCACAGACTGACATTAGACCAATGCAGAAGCAACTCATTTGTCTTTAAATATAAAATAAGATTTAAGAATGAATAAAATATTCTAATGCACTTTAGCATATTATATCCAAATAATATAATTTACTACACACAGTCTAAAATCAATCTAGAAATCGATTAAAATACATGCGCAAATACATTTTAAGTCAAAACGCTTTGCATTTATTTATTTTCCAACAATGAAGAAAGCATATTAACTGACTGCCTCCGTGGCGCAGTTGGTTAGACGCCGGCTGTGAAACGAGAGGCCGCGGGCTCGAGCCCCGCACCGAAATAAATATTTGTGTGATCCACAGGTATTCGTTTCGGGTCTGGGTTTTTGTGAGACCGAAATGTGTGGAGTCAGGACTATGTATGTGACTGTTGGGTGATATTTATTTATTTATGATTTTATATAAACTACAATTAAAACACAAATAACCAATTAAACTCATTTATTCAAATAAACAAACAAAATAAACATTATAGGTAAGTAATACATTTTTTAAATTGTACATTTGTAAATACATTTAAATTAGTAAACGGTATATATTATTTTAAATCTAAAATCACACACATTAAATATTGTTGGCGACGCGTGAAAATCTCTTACGTAATTGAAAATTGTACAGTAACTTCGCTCATTGTTTGTTTTATTGCGACAAGTTGTCACGGAGCAAGCGCAGCTAGACATCCACCTGGTGACCCAGTGCCGGCGTTAGGGTAGGGCGCGGTTGGGCGAGGGCCCTAGATCGCCAGTGTCAGAAAGGAACCACATGCCAGAATTTACTGTAACCTATACCTGTTCTATTATCTATGATTAACTGATTTTCGCTTGGATTTAGATAGTAGATACTTATAGGTCGCCGTAGAAATATCGCCCAAGGCGTCAGTAATGCTGAAACCGTTACTGTGTAGACCTAATAAAGATTGCAGGAAGTCGCTTGATGCTGGCCATTAGAACAAACAAGTCGCTGTGGAAATATCTGGGAGAGCCCTGTGTCCAGCAGTAGACTTCCTTTTTAAGATACTCCTTCGTTAAACACTACATTTTCAACTAATAATTGCTCTTATCATAAACGTATGCATAAAACAATGTGAATTTTCACACGCCACCATCAACATTTGATAACCTAACAATATTACATTATTCCCGAAATGACTGATCAAAATAGAAAATAGAGTCAAATACATACACATAAAAATATTTTAATTCTTTCAATTTTCTGTTAAACTGGTTTTCGAGTCTGATCTATCAGCGTTGATTTTGCTTTGAAGTGGTTTTTGATAAAGTTTAAGATTTTTAAAGTGATAACCGATATCGAGACATTTCCAAAAGATAGTACATAATGTATGTTAGGAAATAGCACCTTTATTTTAGTATTAATCAATCATTTCATTACATGTAGTGCTCTTCAGCATGAGGTCGGTTATAGTTTTAAAAGTATATCACATTGGTCCCGTCAAAGATAACTGCAGTTGTTCAATGCTGTCTAGATGACCGATATGGTATCGATTTGATAGAAATTCTCTCATCGATCAATATTAACTACTAACGGCCTTATTCGTAGAAAGTTTCAAAACGTATTTTAGTTAACGAATTCAAAAGTCGTTCGAAGGGACAAAACATTCGATACCTAAAATAGGTTTTAAAATTGTCTATGAATAAAGCCGTAAGGCCGTAATGCAATCTGATATACGCATCATTTACAAAATCAAATAATTGTAAATATTCCTTATAACGCAGATAACACTTAAAATGATCAACCCTCATAACTTAAATAATTATATTAATAACTTTAGTATGCTGTCTACTCGTAATTAGATCCAAATAAAAAATAATTTTTGAACATTCTTAATTATATAACAATTATTTTAGGGTAACATAAGAAATAAGAATATATTTTGAACAATGTAACTTAAGGTAACCATTATTATTATTCCCATAATTTATAATTAAATCAATATTATTTTAGATAATATAATACTTTTAATAGTGAAACAGAACAATGAATAATCATTTGTTTAATTACGATAGTAGTATAGGTCAGTGTAATTAATGTTTACTATAGGATAATGTTCCCCGATAAAAATGTAAATAGAGCGTTGTACTCACAAACTTTATATAATAGATATAACTATGAATTGTGTGGGAATGAAACCTTAACCCGTATACAGCCTATACCAAGAGGCCTTAAATGTAAGTCGAATTTTTTGTGATGATTATCAATTGCAGTTCAATAAGAATCCTAAAAAGAGATACCTTTTCACACAAAATGCGTAATAGCCACCTATTAGTGTAAAGCTAGACAAAAAAATGTATGTCAGCCATTATGTTGTATATGTCACCTAAATAACATAAATAATTAATAAACCCAAGAAATGACATTAACAAATACCACAGAGAAACCTCAAGGTATTTTGGCAAAACAACCTTAAAACATGCCAATATCTTTGTAATAGTGACTTGCTTGACCTATCTTATCTCATTACTCATGTCAAAGACCCAAAAATTCACAAGTTATCGTTTCTCACATTATTCATTCTTCACATATCGTTTTAATAAACGTCAGATACTTATATGTTGTATAAATATTTAACTCAATATCCTCCATTAGATCCCGTGTATAATTATCCTATCTTAATACATTTTCCGATATATACCTCGTTTTCCACAATACGTTCTTACTTATTACACCTTTCCTCATTATCTAGAGGTAACAACGCCTTATATAACACCCCATCTAACACAGTCCCGTATGATCCCGTTGAATCTCTCGATAAACAGCTGGTTGGGCTTCAGTGCGAACTGTCCGATGTCAGCGTCGCCTGCCACCTGCGGCGCGCTCTCTGCCTCCACCGTCACTATTGGCAGGATCACCACACTGACGCGCAGGGCGTCGGGCAGCATCTACAAAATACAACGACCTTTAGTAAGATACTCCTGATATCATAGTTGGTTGTAGTGAGAAAGAGTTTTCGGTCTTAAAATAGGCAATTTTTTGAGGTAATTGATATAGTGGCGTCTATTGTAGTCAACAAACAAAATTATCAAATAGTATTCCAGTGAAGAGAAGAGCAGTATACTATTAATGAGAGTGTTCTTAATGCTCATGAATTGGAAAGTTCAGAGTTATCCAAAATATTCTTTATTTATAATATCCCGAAGTTTTCTCATTGCAGTCATGGAAGTCACTAGAAACCCCTTGTTAGATCGAAAGCTGAACTAATTATCACCTTAAAAATACTAAAAGTAACCATGACCAACCTCTTTAACCTCGCTATAGAAGGTTTCCCGCGGGTAAACATCATTGACGTCAATCTTCAATCTGTCCAAGGCCAGGGTGAGTTCAGTGAAGTAATGTTCGAGGAGTTTGTCGTAGTACTTCTTGCGGAACTCCTCGTCGGAGCCGGTGAAGATAAAGTACAGCAGGTCGGTGACCGGGCAGCCTGAGTGTACCGTCTGGTAGTCCACCACTATGGTCTCCAAGCCTTCGTTCTGAAAGGAACATTGAAAATACTATCAATGGCTTCGTTCTAGAAATAATATTTAAGATTCAAAAACTAATTCCGATTTTTTTAAATCAAGGTATGCGAGACTGCGTCTGTGGCGAAGTTTTACTACGGTATGATTACAACGCTGAAGTCTCGGGTTCGAATCCCGGGTCAGGGAATGTGATTTGGATTTTTCTATTAATTATATATCAGCCCGGAGTCAGTAATTTGTGCCCGTTAGGGCATTAGACTCAAAATCATAAACATATAATTATGATTTTGTTCATTAGTCTGTAAGCCCTCTTTAATACGAGTAATACATGAAAAAAAAAGGCAAAAGCTACAAAGGTTCATACTAAATTGATAATTAATTAAAGCCGCTGATTCAATATGACTCATTATTTTCTTCTAAATACACGTAAAGATCTTTTAGTGTTTGCCAAAATCCTAAAATACGCGTAATTAACGTTACTAAGTTGATAATCAAACTGATAATATTGTTATCTGTATACATTTCCAAAGAAAATGTTTGCATTGTGTAGTAATAGTTGCCGTTGTAACTGATAAGGAACCAGAAACACTGAAATCATATTATTATAACCTATGTAACTCAGTCGGTACAATTCTGCCTATAATTTTATAGTGGCACGAAAAAACTACCATAATGTACATACATACATACATAGACTGCCTCGGTGGCGTAGTTGTATTACGGTACGGTTACAAAGCTGAGGTCTCGGGTTCGAGTCCCGGGTCGGGCAAAGTGATATTGGATTTTTCTATTCATTATCAACCTGGAGTCAGGAATTTGTGCCCGATATGGCGATAGGCTCGCCTCCCATCACATCGTGGGACGGAACATGCAGGGCGAAATGTGGGTGTCCTAGTGGCGCCACTGCCTACCCCTTCGGGGATAAAGGCGTGAGTTTATGTATGTATGACTATGTATATTGTATGTATACATACATAAACTAATGCCTGTTTCACCGTGTCAGTCACTACCATAATGTGACCGTTGGTATTTAGATTACAATGCGAATGGAGTACGCATCGGTCACCAACTGGAAAAATAAGCCCTTTTAATAAAAATTTCCTTTATTCTGATCCTTATATCCTTATCCTTAATGTATAAATACAGACAAAGACATCAGATCTTATAGCTGTATTGCTACGAATAGTAGATGAAACAGAATTATATGTACATAGATAATCCAAATTCCTTACAATTACATAGAAACGTGACTGCTACGTCAGACAATTAATTATACTGTAAACAAGGCCTCTGCGCAGTTTGTGTCTAGTGGCGGTCTTATTACGGATATTTACTTCTAAGTGCCAGTCACGATAAAAGTCTTCGATCCTCTAATAATCTTCTTCTCATGTGTCCCCCACACCGTTCTAACTTTATTCACTCTTCCTTTTCTGTCCAAGCCATACTTCTGTGGAATGCGCTCCCACTCGTAATCAGGACGTCCACTAACCGTACCGCATTTAAAATGAAGGTTCGTGATTTACTGCTCAAGGAAGTTGCAGAATTAGCACATTAGTTTCTTGCTATTTATATATAGTATATGTATGTGTATATATGTATTTATGTAATATATCTATATGTATGTATATATGTATATATATCTTATCTATAATATGTTATATGTATTATATTATGTATATATTATTTAGTTTCTTTTGTTTTAACTATTTATAATTATTTATACGCCCACTTCAGCTCATCTCTGCATCACCGAAAGGTCGGCTGGTAGATAATGCCTCTGGCATTAAGTCCACCTTATATACAATGTATATGAAGTATAAATAAATAAAAAAAAAAAAAATATTTAAAATAATTATAGAACATCTTAATCATATTAGCGTATGGAACTACAAATAAAATTAAAAAAATATTAGTATATGTAACGCATTGTTTGAGATATTATGTTATCATAATATAAGCAACTAGCAAGGGGCCGTTATTTACGTGATGTTTTTTAGCATCGTTTAGCCATTTGTCATATCAACTACACACCCCCTCCCCCCCCTATTTTATGACGAGTCGATATTTTAAATTTAAAAAAAATTACTGATGTTTTACTTCTTTCATTGTTATATTTATTCCTGAAATAACTTGTAACAATCTATACATTACACACGACAACTTGAACATCTATAATTCTATACAAAATTGATGTTTGCTATTGAAATAAAACTATATTTTACGGATTTTATCGCGATTTGGTTTAATTTTTACATTTTGTAACTTCCCGACGTTTCGATTAGTTTACAGCATTCGTGGTCACGGGGCGGACTGATGTTTGCTATGTTAAAAATCTTAAACTGTTTTTGTACGGACGATGTATACATAGTGTATACTTTTATGTATCCCACATAATATGTTTATTCAATAAAAGAGTAAATAGAAATAATGAATGGTGAGATGGTAGCGAGAATATGTATCCAAACGCGAGTACGATGAACAAAGATCAAGGTCGTTAGTTTCGTAACTGCGCAGCATCACACGGGACAACGGCCCACATTTATATCCACATTACACTTGTGATGTAACCTCTCCATTTAGACTTGTAATGTAAACGCATTCGATTGTGATCCGTAATCGACTTAGCTGTTATCACGGATTATCACTGGGGTTATTGAAGCATTTTGTTTTATATTATTTAAGGCAATTAATTTATTGTATATGTATCAGCCAGTTTTTATTATAATCATATTATACAGGGTATATCAAGACCGCGAACGAAAACGAAGCCAGGTGGTAGTTTTAGCGGCTACAGACACAATGCAACTAAAAATTTTGCAAAATAAGCGACAGATTTTTTTTTACAATTTTTTAAAAATCATCGTTTTTGAGGGGTAAAAACCTAGTTTTTGCAAAAATAGTAATTTAATCCCTTACGTACCATTGCGTGTTTAAAAATTAAGCGATGTACGTTTGTTACATTGTTTTAGAAAAACTATGTTTAATCACTCAAATACGACGATATGTAAAAAATAACAAAAAAAAAGCTGACGATTTTTTTTGTAAAATTTTTACTTGCATTGTGTTTGATATCACTAATACTACCTCCTGGCTTCGTTTTCGGTCGCGGTCTTGATATACCCTGTATATAAGCATATTATAGTTGATGGATTATAGACATATTATAGTAGGCGAGCGTGGTGACGCTGGCCTAATCGTATTGGCGGATAAGGCCAGATTAGAATTTATTGAACTCCTAAATTTACCCTATAAAATCGTGACCTACGCTCTTCACATACAAATGATAATATCTTAATCCAATCTGTGTATGAAGGTTAATTTACATTCCCTCTTCAAACTATGTAAATAATGACACATGTCACGTCACTACCATGATCATTATTATAATGGTCTGTGATCATTATTCAAGTCACTTGTCGGACGCCAGTGTTGGAGACACCAAACACAGTAACATTATGCGGATCCAAATCGATTAAATATGTACTACTAATTACATGTAGGTAAATATTACTCATAATCTGCGACGTTAGTCCGATCAATCATCGATCGAGTATAATTGATCGATGCGATCAATACTTAATCTATCTATCTATCTATATCAGCCCATATACGTCCCACTGCAGGGCACGGGCCTACTCTACAGTCGAGAGAATCGAACGAGAATGGTTAGGCCATATAGTCCACCACGCTGGCCTAGTGCGGGTTGGCGGACTTACATACCGTAGAAATAATACTTAATAGTTACTAGTTATCAATAATAAATAATAATAATAAGTATTAAGTAATAATACTTAATACTTAATAGTTATCGAAAATTATTATATTCATGTAGTTTAACCTAAAACTAAACCCAATCGCGATAAAGTTATATTTGAATATTATTAAATTAATTAAAGAATATATTATGTATAATTGTATATGGTTCACAGTCATTATTGCCCTTTCTCTGTTAATAGATATTCCTACTTTATACTAGTTATGTCTTCATCAGAAAATTATAATATGTGCATGTGGACAACCTGTTAAAAGTCACCCAATAGGAGAGCACAACAAGGTTGTCCGGCACCAGCATTTTATCTACGGTTTGAAGTACCAATGCTCCCTCTGTATTATAAATACTCTAAGGATTAACCTTACATATGGCTATCAACGGAACAATATGGCTATCCGATATATTATTAAAATCATAGTTTATCATTGTAAAGTCTAAAATTCATATGTGGCTTTATTTCAATGTCAAATATTTTTACTGATTGCCGTACATACACTAGCGGCCCGGCCCGGCTCCCCCAGGTGCAAATAGTTTTTTGGCTCCAGTTCCCATCAGAAACATATTGCACTCCTGCTCCATTCCTATTTATCAAAGCGTGATGGCCTACAGCATCCCTCGATAAATGACCTATCCAACAAAAAAATAACTTTCCAATTCGAACCAGTAGTTTTTGAGATTAGCGACCACAAACAAACAAAATCTTCAGGTTTATATATCAGTATAGAATATAGATGATAAAAACTTTAAAAGATTCGAATGGTTTTCGAAGGACGTTAAGCATTTAATTTCAAAAAAACATCTGATGATTAAGGTTATTATCGTCGAATTCGGATGACTGTAAAAAGTAGTTCTGCAAGTTTGTTTCTAGCTCGTCATCCAATATTTTACTTCAAAGTTGTACAATTATATTATGCTATATCTTTATATCACTTGCAATTATTTGCCTTATGAATTTTGGAACCTATATAAAAATTAAATTAAATATAATTACACTTAACAGGCACATACATAGTTCTTCAAGCCGACTGCGCCACGGAGGCTGTCATCAAAACTCAAATTATTTTTTATACTCGGAACCTTGAACGTTAATGAAACAATGATCAGCCAAAACAAAACTATAGGCAACTTAGAATACTAACAAGACATTTATTCAGAATTCTGTGCACGCCTTCTCGATTGTGTTTTGAATCGGAAACATTAGCTAAGGATCTATTATCGATTAATGTCAATACCGGCGCCATTGCATCAGCTGATTACATGCTATGGCCAATTAATTAACAGCCGATGCCAACAATCAATCAAAAATGTTAGATTGGAGTCAATCCGGATTGCTTTCTACTTTTCGATTGGTCGAATATCTTGTTGCCAATAAACAAAACAGGCGACAGTCGATTGCCTTTGTTGATAGATTGAAAACAATCGGTTCCCTCTTGACAATTTAGTTTGACGCAGAATATTTCATTGCATATTTATGCACTTTCAGCATTTTGTAAATAAATAATTTGTGAAAAACAAAAATTAACGTTAGAAATAATAATAATTGCAATAAAAACAATTCAATTTGTCCCAATTATATAGATTTTTACAGAATTGTTGTGTTTCTGGCCACTGAAAAATAATATATCCAGTAAACAATGATTTATCACTTGTCATTCTAATAGAAATATTATGAGAATATTGTGGAGAAAATTGCGAAATGTTATTGAACATTTACATAGATCCGTGGAAAGTGATCACTGCCGCCCATGAACATCCACTACGATTGAATCATGGCTGTGTAACCGGCCCATCAAATCGGGAGGAGAGCGAGAAGGCCATAGCCTGCCCATTCATACTGAGTCATGGCTGATAGCAGCGTGGCTCTACAACTTCCCATGATCAAAATTTGATTCCCTTTTCTATTATTTTTATTCTTTCTATTATTATTGTAAATTGTGAGTAATAAAGAATATTTCATTATAAATGTTTTTTTCACAAAACACACTGAACAATTAAATAAAAATACAACTATGAAATTAAGTAACATATCATAACAGAAATCATATTTATCAAAATATACACAACAATACAATATTTTAGATCTAAATGAAGAAATCGTTAATCAATGTTGTGTCATCTTCATCTACATTCGTTTCTACTTTCTAGTTTCATTGCTGTTGGCAAATCTGCATAAATAATCCGTGGAAATTCTCGGATTGCAATATTGGATTGTTTTGAACAATCCATCCAAACGTCAAAACTGATAATTGTTTATTGGCAAGCCTAAACTGTCATTTCCATACAGAGGACAATCCACAAGCAGGGATTGGCCCTCCCAAAAGTAGATTGATTTTTTAGATAGTTTTTTCCCTACTGAGATTAATTATTGGCAAGCTATAATCAGAAAAAAGATTGAGCTGTCAATGTCAAACAGCAAATTTTGGATTGGGATTGATTGTTGGCATCGGCTGTAAGACGCCATTTTATTTTATTGTCAGACTAAAGGAGGTCATGACATGGAGGATGTTAGATATCCTAACAGAGTATTCATCAGCGAGAGATGGTTGTGCTCCGTACAGTACAAGTTCTAACACTACCGGAGCCCTAGGGCACCTTGGAGGACATTGCTGGGATGTTACGGGCGAAAACGTTATGCGACACATTATCCATATTTACTGCGTCGCGAACATCTCACTATTTTTCTCGTAATCCCGAACTTTATTAATGGTATTTGGTGGTATGTATTTGCTAACGGTTTCTTAGATTTACGTATGTAGGTATGAATTTGGTTATTTGTTAATTATTTCACATCATCCATTTTAGTAATATACAGTTAGTATTTATTTCTCCACGATTTTAATGTATCCATATTCATACGCTAACATACGCTAACGCATATTCATTTCTAACGCTCTAATGTCTCGATTTACATAAATAATACAAGTATAGTAAACTGCGCTTATCAATTCAACGGATGCCATGCCGTGCAATGCCTAACAAATAACAATTTACCTCCACAATAAAATAATATAGTCTTATTGTATTCCATATTATCTAGATAAAGCACAAATAAATAGAGCCATGTCTTCGAGACGTAGAAATTATGATGATGACATTTATGTCATATATAAACTTTCTTTGAACAGTACGGTTAGCTTAATGTGAAGAATATGATGGCAAGCTGGTTGTAAAAAAATCTTCTCCACCTGGATCGTGACGACCGTACGCGAGGAAACCGGTCATAGTGACCTTTAAAGTCTGTCGAGTTTCGAGCTCAGCCTGTGCGGTCCAGCTTCGGATATACCGGAATAATTGTATAGGGTGGTGAGAGCCGAGAGGCGGTTCTCTTTTACTTGTTCCTGTGTTGCACTGGACTTAGCTTCAGGTGCTATAGTCACATAGAGTATTGTTTGGCTACAATTAAATAAATAAATACAAAAATAATAAATACACCCAACAGTCACATACATAGTCCTGACTCCACACTAAGATCGAGTCTTGTGTCGTGGGTATCAGAAGCTACGAGAGACTTTTCGGTCTCACAAACACCCAGACCCGAAACAAATACCTGTGGATCACACAAATATTTGTTTCGGTGCGGGGATCGAACCCGCGGCCTCTCGTTTCACTGGCGGCGTCTAGCCAACTGGGCCACGGAGGCTGTCGAACAATTATCTCTCCGTTCGGCCAATTATGGCAGGGTATTTAATTGCTTCAAGCTACGGATGATTATATGTTAGAAGGAAGTGATCACGTGGGCTGGCATATTGTTCCACAGCTTAACAACACGGCAATAATGTTAGTTGCATTGTCACTTTGTTTGCCGAGAATTATCTGAAGTACCCAGATATCGCGTGTTAACTAAACTACGCATTATAAATATGACGGAAGTACTTAATTGCAGCAACAATTTTGCAGAGATTGTGATTTATTTAGATCTATTACAGCCAGTGTTAGAGGTTAAATAATTTTCAAATTACTAAGAAGGAAAAACTTTAGACAAGTGTCTAAGTGTAGATTAATAGGTTTAGTCATGCAGCTTACATAAATTATATGGTATGCAGCCTTGGAATCACCGTGTACAAAACAATTCACAATAAGAGGAAATAATTAACATGTTTTTTATACAACAGGTCCAGCTAGCGAGCAAACAGATCACCTGATAGTAAATCGTCACTGCCGCCTATGAACCTCAACAACCCTTGGGTCCCACCCTCACACCCTCCACTGTAACTCTTGTAAGCCAGGATCAACAGCGGCACGCATTTTAATGACACTGAGCATTGAAGCTCAGCGAGTCTCCGGAAATTTCTAACTTGTCTTTAACCCGCAACGAAATGAATCACAAAGTTAAATTAATGGGAGGAGTTGGAAATAACCCTTGGGTTATAGATATGTTGCCGGCCCAGAGCGTTGATGACAAAGGTGTCTCCCAAGGTACGCCACAGAGCCCAGTTTGCTACTTTATGCATCCAGTCGCTGCTCGCCCTCTTATGCAAGTCGTTTTCTTGCCCTGGCCAGATGGCGGGACATTTATGACCGCGTGTAATTCCTTTTTTTAATGTTTGACCTCAAGAAATAAACAGCTATTGTATATTTTTAAATAACCTCGAATTATAAAAAAGGTAGTATTGCTACATTGGCAATACGGCTTGGACGTGATAAAGTTAACACAAATATTTACAAAAACTATGAAAGCAAAAAGAGACCTTTAAAACGTGCTTATGGCCAAAATATTTTTTACCGATGGTTACGAAAACATGATTACAATGAACCTGATGGTACGTCCAGCAAAGTCCGAATTTAGTTTCGACACAATTATTCCAAATATACTTGTTAAAATCCACTTATAGATAGGCTCAAACAGAAAATCTAAATCTTTCGTGGATCAACGAAGCAATATGTATGTTATGCTCGCTTTTTCTTTTACGTAATTTTCATCGGAGGAGTTAAGCCAACAGTAGTGTTCCTTATCGGTATTCCAGTCGAAAACCGCGCCATCAACGTCGCGTCAACGCAGCGTTGTCATTGCGGAGACGTTGGAGAAACGCCAACGCTCGTAAAACGCCATTATTATAGAGGCCTAAGGTCTTATCCCCATGGATATAGATATTCTGCCACCAGCAAAGCCTTATCAATGTTGTGATAACATTGTATAAAAGTACGTAGATTTCAGTAAATTATGTTTAAATGACAGAATTCTGAACGAGTCTATCTTTTTTTTACACCTACTTTTTTGATACCTTCGGGGTCAAAGAGAGTAGAACACATCTTAGACTATCTACATTCTGTCTTCCATATTTATAAAGAAGTTATTATACAGAAGACTCAAAATTTTTCCATACGCCTTCCTATAGCTCTCCAACTATCTAGAGGGCCTTACATTCCAGGTCTGCTCCGTGCAGGGGAACTGTCAATAGCCCGGTGAATGTTTTGTTTCCACAAGCAGACGTATAAATCAACGCAGTGGAAAAAGATAGAGAGCATCTCCTTATGATATAAATATCGCTATGTCCATCCTTCGTGTTCGTGTGATGTCAGTGCGATGTCATTGCAAACATTATATAAACAAACATGACGTTTGACACATCGTCGTAAATGAATTATTATATTTTCGCATGTTTTAAGTATTTCAAGGTATATATAATATCAAGTGAAGTGTATACCTAATGTCGATATGTATTTATATAAGCCACAATATCAAAGATTAAATGATTATAAAAGCATCAGCCTGCAAAATAATACGGAACTTCCTTTTCATTCGAATTTACGAGTATTTTGCTTCACTTTACTTAGAGAAAGCATTCTATTGGTGTTTTTGTTTATATCGACCCATTTCCAACCCAAGGTATTCGTGATAAATTGAATATAAAAAAATCCTGCAATAAATATCATATATTTACGTATTATTATTGTTGCCAACAGTAAACAGCTAATTGTCCCATATGCGCCGCGCCTAATAAATATGAATTTAACAGTTTTTTATATAAACAATACTTACAAATAAGACATGATTGTTATATTATATATTTTTACAGCTTCCAACATAAGCAGACACTGCACGAAATGGATAATTACATCTGTTCGTAATAAATGAGAATACTCTTAAAGTAAAAAGAGCTCTACACTGATTAACAAAAATATTATAAGAGTAGCTCTCTCTACCAACCTCTGCCTCTACCTCCACCAAAAATGTAATAAAACATAATTTTATAATCAGGATTGACTCAATTCAAAAAATACTATATCTTATATTTATTGGACAATAAAGTATCGAGTATTATTATGGCTTTTTTTTTACTACATATACAATACAATATCTTTAAATATTAATAGGGAGGTGTTTAGGTATCTTCGTCGAAAATCTCATATTTAGGAAGACAGTTTGACCGAGTTATCATTTTCAAGTACGTGGGCGGAACCGCCACAAACATCTACCTAGGAAACAAATAACTCTTTTTTTTAATATTACTTCGAGATTTTCCCTAAAATTGTGTAATGGTTTTAGTCGTGCAACACCAAGCGTTGTATTACATGTTATTCGTAAATTCTCTATCTCACTTGGTCTTTGCATGATAGCTGTCACTGCACACCTCCCCTCACTTCATGCCCCGGCTCTCTAGATAGTTGGAGACCTATAACTCTAAGCTTTAGGGTTAAGATATCATATTTTCGTGTTGAAAGATGTTATCATGGACTAATAATGATTGCCGTTTGAGGTAGTAAATAAATAACAAAAGCCTTATCTCACATCGAACATAAATCATCAATAATGAAACATTAATATCATAAATGTGTTTTTATGACTGTTTGAACACCAATAAATATTTACTGGTCCAATTGACTGTAGAACGTCAGCTGTTCGCCCATCGATAACATTATTATCCACGTAGTATCAAATTATTATCACAATTTAATACCAATACAAACATTGAAATAGTATTTTTTACGGATTTTATCGCGATTTGGTTTAATTTCGCGTAAATCTAAGAAACCATTATACCAATACAACCGATACAAAGTTTCAAATCAGTTTAATGTCATGGCAACAAAAATAAGCAAACCAATACAACTGACATAGAAACTTAATACAGACGTGACCTTCACGGTACAAATTCTATCTTAGTAAAAAACCACTTCAGAACTTCAATTCATATAGAATTAGTACTTAAGTTTTTAAAAACATGTTATCGAATATTCAATTTATTTGCACCATCTTCAATAGATTTATCAGGTATTGGATGAAAATTGCACTCAATAGAGATTTATGGAAGAACTTAGAGGAGGCCTTTGCCCAGCAGTGGGATCTTTTAGGCTAGTATAATAATGTACCATCCACGATTACCCATCCATCCAACCATCTGGAAAAAAAACAGTGGAAAGTGGCAAGCTATGTTAAGCTACGAAAGAAGCCTACACTTATATAGCAATAACGACATCATGTGATATAACCTTCGATCGATATGACAGCTTTATTAATTAAAATTGAATCTAAAATCTTTAAACAAGTTAATGTTCTACGCATGTTGTCAAAAGCCGGTTTAACGGTTACATTGACCTGAACAAATGATAAAATTGCGGTCAATCCAATGCCTCGGAACTTAAGAGCATTATCCGCAGTTAGGAGTAAATAACCTCTATTACTAAACTATGCTAACGATGTGTGATTAAAATATAATAACGGATGTTTGTCATTTATACACGAGTAAGCGATTGTGTATGGTGGTATATTGATAACAAACTGGACACTGCCCAGAAGGCGGATGTAGCGCAAAATAAGAGGGCATACCTCCGACTTTTCTGTTCATGTGTGAATTATTAACCAATTACCAAGTAATTTAAGGGTAAAAGAAAATGTCATGACGAAACCAACATGTAATGGAGATTTTGACAATTTTGTGGCATGTAAAGTCCGCCAACTCTTACTAGGCCTACGTGGCCTAATCCCCGTCAATCGAACTCACGATTACTGAGGGATTCTGTGCCTCGTTCGGCATTTCGAGTGAGAACAATGTCGCCTAGATATAGTCTAGCGACAGAAGTTATCGCGCCATTTGACCTAATTATGCCTGCCCAATTGCTCCAATGCTGAAATTGTGTGATTATCTATAATTTCGACACTGATGATGCAATTTGTTTAGATCACCATTAGCTTCCACTTACAAATATTACGTATATGTTTTATGTGTTAAATTGTCCGTAACATGTTGGGAAATTGGAGCTAAAGACATTTAAATGCAAAGCGATCATTAGAACATAATTAGGCACAGTATATCACCGGCTGAACTGCCCTAGATTAAAGCGTTTTGTTCATAACCGCTTACTGTATCTTTATCAATTCGCCTATTGTTCGATTCTGTACATCTTAGTATGTGGTTTCCATTTAAGAACTGTTCGGCGCCGTCTGCGGTTAGTTCTGCGCGCTGATTCCCGGCTAATATCACTTCGACTTGCTAATTTTAAATAATTTCAACGTATACCTGTCTATCTATACTCATATCTACATTGTTTACATGGAGAGATACTTAGCACATCCCACTGCCCGCTGAATAGCCTGAGCTTCTATATTTACCGTAATATTGTACCAATATTCGATAATTTAACATGCAAATGCGCCTAAATTCTATAGTTCATACAAAAAATCCTTGCAGAGATAGAATACGCAACCTACTTTAGAAAATCAATTGCTTAACCGCGTCATTCAGCCGTCCAATTTTTCTATTGTACAATTTTGTTGTTAGAGCCAACGAGGTCACAGAGACCAACAATAAGAATACACGTAAATCTTTACTTTTTGATGTTTAAAATGGCTGGTGATGTGAGTTGCTTCATATCTCACAGTAACCAGGTCAATATTTAAACAATCTATTTAAATTATAAATATAATTGTGTGCTTAAGATCACTAACAGTCGTATATTCGTAATAAATTTTGGTAGTTCCAAAACGGTGGGCAAAGGATATTCTTGGTTCAGTAACACCGTAGTCGATGGGTTCCATGAGTTTTAAAAAACATGATATTAAATCGAATTGCGGAAATTGACACAACTCCTCAAGAAAATTATATTTACCGCATCCATAAATTAAACCATTAACATTTTGATTTTATCCAATATGTAGTTAATTTACATTAAAACAAATATTATAAATATAATTTCTGTGTTATTGCCAAACAGCCAAGTCAAAGTCTTCCGAATTTGCCAGTGTTTACTAAAATATTGTGAAATACGAGTAATATTGTAAGTGACAGTATGTTTAATTAAATAGTAATATACATCATATTATGAAACATAATAAAATATAAGTCATCTTAATTGTTTTGACCTGTGTCAAAATTTGGAACAAATATATTATTTTAAATATATCGTTAACGCATTGTTTGAGATATGTTTTCTTGATATAAGCAACAAGCATTATACACGTAATCTAATTGTATTAATATGTCCAATAGGGTGCTTTGGGGTAACACCGTAATACCAGGATGGAAGTTGTAACAACGTAAAGTCCTATAAAATGTGGAGAGACAAAACTGTCCCTGATACTCTGACAACAGTGTGTTGGGATTTCGGATGCCAAAAGATCGTTTACGATCAATACTAATAAATGTTGTTATACATATATATTCCCACGATACAGGTGTTGCCTAGTTTGGGTACCTTTGGTAATGCTATTTGTTTCGTCATGGTATTTAAATAAAGATTTATTATTATTATGTTTATATTTGCTAGGCAACTCGGTAATAAATAACCGGTATAAATAGCAATCACGGGCCTAGGCCAAATGATTGCTGGATTAGTTTAATGTTATGTTGGAAATAGGTTCTGGTGATAGCTCGGACTGCAAAAATTTTCTGACTATCCTACACGTGTTTAAAATAACTGCTTTTTGGATTTGGATGTAAGTTTGCTGAGGTAAGTCTAATAAACCTAGGGACTGGGACAACTGTTTGGGAATTACTCCCGTGGTCGAGACTACTATGGGAACTATAGAAACCTTTTGTAACTGCCACATGCGCGTGATTTCATCCTTTAGATCTATATATTTGGTGACTTTTTCAGATATCGTACTTTGCAAATTATGGGTGTTGGGTATGGCTATATCGATTATGGTAGCAGTCTTATTTATTTTATCAACTAAAGTGACGTCAGGTCTGTTAAAATGCACGGTTTTGTCGGTCAAGATAGCTCGGTCAAAGTAAAGTTTGTAATTAGCATTTTCAAGAACAGTTTCAGGGGTATATTTATAATATGGTGTAGGCTTTTTAGGTGGGACTATTAGTTTATATTTTGTAGCTAGTTTTTGGTGTATTATATTGGCAACTTGATCATGTCTGTATTTATAATCAGTTTGGGCTATTACTTTACAGGCACCTGTGATATGTTGGATCGTTTCTGAGTTATTGTTACATCGTCTGCATATGTCGATCTGATTGCTTAATTTCATGATATATTTTTTATAATTACGTGTCTCGACGACCTGATCTTGGATGGCTATCATGAACCCCTCCGTCTCCGGGAAGAGTTCCCCTCGTCTGAGCCATTCGTTCGATGCCTTTTTATCGACGTTCACTTGACTCAGATGTTGGTAATGTCTTCCGTGTAGAGACTTCAGGGCCCATTGATTAATAAGATACTGTTGATCAATTACTGTTTCATTTTTTTGTTGGTTAGAATCCTGGAGGTTTAAAGGAGTAAATTTTTTATCAACTATGTTAACTGCTCTATGTAGGGTACTGGTTTCTGCTTTATTGTGGAAATATTGCCGAAGGGTTGCTATTTGTTTGTTATGTAGGTTTCCAATATTAATTATTCCTCTCCCGCCTTCACCTCGAGGTAAGTTTTGTCTTTGTATAGCTGCTCTTGGGTGATGCTTCCTGTGTTTTGTCATGGTGGTATTAATTGTTCTCTGTAAATTTATGAGTTCTTTTTTCGTCCAGTTTATAATGCCAAAAGAATAAGTGAGAATTGGGATAGCGTAGGTATTAATTGCTTTTGTAGTATTTTTAGAGTTAAGTTGCGTTTTCAACACTGAATTTAGCCTGTGCTTAAATTTTTGAGTTATTTGAGATTTTATGTCTTTATGGTGAACTAATTTTGACTGATGGTATCCTAGATATTTATAAGATTCTCCCTCACATAATGGGTCAATAGTGTCCCCATCCTGTAAATGATGCTGATACCGATGATACTGTCCTGCCCTGATACAGTTTGTCTTACACTTGTCTATTCCAAACTGCATAGAAATGTCACGTGAAAATGTTTCTGTTATATTTACTAGATGATCTAACTCGGTCTGGCTTGAGCTATAGATTTTAATGTCATCCATATACATTAGATGGTTTATTAAATAATTTTCAACTGCATTCGTTCGGGAAGTTAACATATCTAAAGAATAGCCCATTTTCATTGAATTTAGCATATTTGACAAAGGGTTTAAGGCAAGACAGAACCACAATGGGCTGAGCGCGTCTCCCTGGAATATTCCACGTTTGATCTGTATCGGTTCTGTTTCTAAACTTTTTGCTAATATTTGTAATTGTAATCGTGTAGTCCACTTAGACATTAAGTTACTTAAGAATGAAATTATTATAGGATGGATTTTATAAATATTTAGAACTTTTATGAGCCACGAATGCGGTACGGAATCATAGGCCTTCCTATAGTCAATGTAGATGCTATACATATCTCCCTTTTTCTGTTGAACCTGCTTTAGAATTACAGAGTCTATTATCAGCTGCTCTTTACAGCCCTGGCTAAATTTTCTACATCCCTTCTGTTGTTCAGTAAGTATATTATTAGTTTCTACGTGTTCATAAATAAGATGTGATATGCATGCTGTAGTAATTTTATAAATTGTTTGGAGACATGTAATTGGCCTGTATTTAGCTGGGTTACTTAAGTCGTCAGGGTCTTTAGGTAGCATATAGGTGACACCAGAAGTGATGTAGGAAGGTATAGCATCAGGGTCCTTTATAAATTTGTTTATGTGGTTATATAGCAATGGGTGAATATTTGTGAGTTTTTTTAACCAGAAATTCTGTATTTTGTCTGATCCAGGGGCTTTCCAGTTATGCGTTGAAAATAAAACTTTATGAAATATATCAGTAGGGACAAAACTATATTCCATCTGTTGCTTATTCAGTTGATTAGCTTCTTCTATTTGTATCCATTCTGCGTTAGGGTTGTGATTGACAGAGTTTCCCCAAATGTTATCCCAAAACTGTTTTATTGAGTCGGTGTTCAAGATATTTATATTTTGCTCATTATTAGTATTATTAGAGCTTGTGAAATTAGTTGTATGTTTAGTTAATTGTTGATAAAATTTCTTTTCATTGTTGTGAAACTGACTATTTTGTGATTTTCTCAGTGAGCATGCTGTGTATCTTTTAAGACGACTACTTGCTACTGAGAGTTTTTGTTTCAATGTATCTAAAAAGTGGTTTAAGTCTCTATTAGGTTCTTCATGTGTTGTGTGTGTTTTATATGTATCTAATATCTTTTTTACACATTTAACTATTCTATTTGTTCTATTTCCATTTATATATTCTGTTAACCTACCAATGTTAGCTCTTAAGTCCGCTACTTTTTTCTCTATCCTCTTTTGCCATGACGGTTTTAAGTTTAAGTTCTTTGGGGCTTCCAGCGGTGGGATAGTTAATTTTGTTCCGTTAGTTTTAGCAGCTGTCCATGCCGCACAATAAATGACAGTGTGTAATATATCAAATTCTGTATCCACGTTAGCATGTTGGGGGATTAATACGTCGTTAATATAATTAATGATTGAGCTAAGCTTTTTTGAACTTTTTTGTTTCGGTATATATGGGCGCTTTTCAGGGTTAATTTTATTAAAATAGTTAAGTGCGTTTTTAAATGTATTATCAATATCTTGGTTTTGGACTATTGTGTTATGAATTATAGATATATCGATATTGTTATCTGTGTTATCCCGTACGTTATTAAGTGTTAAAGGGTCATTTACATTTGTTTCCCTGTTTTCTTCTTGTATTGCAGCTAATACAATAGTGTATGAGTATGACTATTATCTGGGTTGATTATATTTAATGATGATCTTCCTAATTCTCTAGCAACCTCTTCTTTAATAAGGTCAAGCCTAACCTGGTCTATAAATCTATTAGCTATTATGATTCTTCTCTGGTCTGCAATTCTTTGCTCACTTAGATGTGCAAGTTCAGGGTATTTATTAACAAAGCCTTGGTATAAAGGTTTTCTGTATGCAGTCTTATTTTTTTCTAATTCTGTAATAGTGTAATATAATCTTATTATTGTTTCATTATGCTCCGTTGTCCATTTCATTCTCTGTCCTGTTGCTTTTATATTTTGAACTAAGGTGGTCGGTTGGTGATTCTTTAAAAAACCTTCTACTTCAGTTTTGATTTGTTTTATTTCCTCATCAGTTAATAATTTGCTCCGGATTATGGCTCTACGCTGATCACCAACTCTTTGTTTGCTAGCTTGTATGTGCGGAAATTGTTCTATAAATTGTTGGTGTAGGGGGGATAGGTAAGTCCTAGTATCGGTCTCTAGCTTAGTAAGTATGTAGTAATTGCGCAGGATAAAGGTATTCATGTCCTTACTCCATTTTATTCGCGCACGTTGAGTCTTAACGGGTGCAGTATTTTCGACAATTGTCGGTTGCACATCGTTTTCGACTAATGGTTCAAAAGATGTCGTAGAAAGGGGGGAAGAGGATCGAACTGAATCGTAATTCAGATATGATGGGGGAGATGATGGCACTGATGAAAATAGTGATTTGGGGGAAGAAGACAAAGAAATTTGTTCGGCTGTCGCATTGTTTTCGGGTGACCCGGTAGGAGCCCGCCTGCTCAACTTACTACCGCTGACGGTTCGCATGCTGTAGCACTCAGCGTCAGCTCCAAGTGCGCCCCGGCGATCGCCCCCGGGAAGCGGTCCTATACGTTTTCTTTTAGAACGAGTCTCCATAATTTAAGGGTACCCAGAGCCATGTTAGCCGTGCCAGTAATTATTATCACGTATCCGCCCCCCACGTGAGTCAGGTGTTCGACTCGGACGTATGGTTGGAATTTAGGGGGCTTATTATTATTATTATTATATATACCTATATGTGTAACTATGTGGGACTATGTGTGTGACTGTTGGGTGTATTTATTTATTATTTATTTATATATCACTTTAGAATTGGAACATTGGTACGTCAGATTGTACACAATTATTGATTTTTCCTCAAATACGCTCATAAAGATGTCATGTCACTATAGATAAGTATGTGGATAAGTACAACGTAAACTTCTACTTCCCTGTTTGCCCAATGCATATAATGCGCAATCTTACATCGAAATTAGCAGCAATTTGTACTGTGTGCGTAACCTTAACATATGTTTATCTTGTGCAATGATAACATTTAACAAACATTGTTCTTAGCGTAGCGCCACAGTACCGCTTGATCAAAATTTAATTATCAATCAACATAACAATCTGTCGTAAAATGGTAAACAAAAATCACATTGACTTCAAAAGTCTCCACTTCTATGTAAAATAATACAAGTTAATTTAATTAATAATTAAACCATTAAAACTTCGTGAATGAAAAATCTTTTGAAGTGGAATATGATCAATAATGTAACTACACGCAGACGGACGAGACTTGATAATCATATTTTTTGATGTCACAAATTGCAGCTGATATATTAATTTAAAACTACAATTGACTTACCACCTTCCTGAACATGAGATTACTGGGTCTGTAGTCGCCGTGGGTCATCACCACTACACTCAGTGGGAGTCTGAACTTGACGAATTCATTCGCAGTGTTTCCCAGTAGGAGTTTCTCCAACTTCTCCCGATGCTGTTCATCATGCACAACAGTCACGGCACTCTCCATCATTTTCCCCCAAGTATTCTTCGATGTCTCGTCCTCGAACTCTTTAATTTGAAACATCAATTTATCTGATATCGCTTTGAAATCCTCGGGATATTCTTTCTGGTAGGCAAAGGATAATGCGTGGAAACGTGCCAAAGAAGATACAGAGCTTTCAGCATGATCCCAGTCCACAGATATGAACCTATCGTAGGTCCCAAACCCTCTGGCAGTCAAGTCTTCCAGCAAAACTGTTTCGTAGCCCACTTCAGGTTTGCAACCGTAAAATTTTGGGAACACAAATCTGTACTGCTCCGGCACTTCGTACTTGTCTTGCAGATCGTTGAATATCTTCTCTATCTTCGTGTATATCAGCTGTTCAGTGCTGAAGAGGTTTTCAGCGCTTATAACCTCTCTCATTTTTTCGCCGACGATGGCAACTTTTCCGAACAGTTTTATTTGCTGTCCATCTTTAGGAACTTCGACGGCGTACAGCGCTGATGTGTAGTTGGCGCCGCCGCTTGTGATCGCTTTCACTTGGACGTCGGCTCCATTGAACGTGGTGTGAAGGAGGTCACGTAAAGTGGTCTCTGCGTGTGCCATGGCTGGCGGCTGATCTGTGACTGGACCAGCGCGCGAACACAATCCGCCGCCGTACACAAACGAGTATTGACTGACGTTATCTAAAATTGTGTTTGTAAACTAAATATAGTTCCCGGTATTAGTCGCGGGTTTCGTGGGCGCTAACAATGAATGAACCCTCAAAATAATTATATGCGAAGCGACGCGACGTGACAATCGGAGTGTAAACTTAGCAGAATGTATGCAGGAAAATTGTTAATCAACCATATGACATAGCTTTCTACGATAATAATTCGTTATCAAATCTCGGTTGTAAAAGCAAGAACTGATATTTGAAACAACAGATAAAGTTAACTATCAAACAAATTGCGCCCTGATTAAATATTAAAATAGCCCAATCTGGCCATTTTATAATTGCCTATATAATTGTTAGCTACACAGGCATTGGCAGGAATATGTTATATTTGACGACTGAAAATTCAACCTCAAATCAATCAATTACTTAATATTTCATAAGAATATCAATATCGGCGTATTTACTACTTGACTATAAATGTTAAAAATTGTCTTGTTGTTTGGCCATAATATGATAACAACTGTGAAATAAATAACAGAAGACAGTCTTCGTTGTCTATAAATATTAAAGAGAATAATATTATTGTGCCATAATCGAGGCACGCCAAGCGCTTTGTTGTCGAAAGAAACAATTATTTAGCTAATTGTTACTAATGTGTTAGGCCCAACTGCATATACTAACGTTGACCTTATCTATAATTATTTTGACAATGTCATCACATTACATTTGTGACGTATTTGACATTGTTAATTATGGGATTGACATTTTCAAAGTCAAAGTTATGAGCAAAGTTAGTATATGCGATTGGGCATTGGCTTACAAAAATCTACGCGTTCGATATTCTGTCGAACTAGAGTTTGATGTTTCAGACACTCATCCCATCGTTCATGCATAGTTTTAAATTGTATGGTGATCGCCGACCGGTAGCGAAACATAAAATCGTAACGCCCACACTAACATGCATACACACATTAACTCACGCCTTCTTCTCAGTAGGGGTAGGCAGAGGTGCTACCAGGATACCCACGTTACACCTTATGTGTTCCGTCCCACGGTGTGATATGGGGCGAGCCTATCGCTCATATCGGTCACGAATTCCTAACTCCGGGCTGATAATTAATAGAAAAATCAAATATCAATTTGCCCGACCCGGGATTCGAACCTCAGCTTTGTAATACCGTAATAAGACTGCGCCACCGAGGCAGAAACGAACATATGCACTTAAGACGCTTTTATTCGCTGCGCCTGTATGTACATACATAATATGTAGTATGGAATAATTGAACTCGATTTTCGAAGCATTACAAAACAGCGGTTTGCCTTGAAAAGCACACGTATTAAATAACGAGAGGAATAAATTAATTTCAAAAGTTTATGTCACAATCCCTACAGGGAATATGTTCTTGAAAAATTATAAAATTGTATTGTACATGTATGTTTAATATCAACTTAAATATGATGACTTTAATAAATTATGGAACATAGTTTAAAATAACAACGGGTAATAGTATCTACTTGTAGCCTTTAAATAGGTGTCGAGGTCATGTGGAATTCATCCATCGCATCTAATACAAGACTGAAGTTATTATTTGAATATTCTTAAACCTTACACCATCGTGGGGTTCAGTGGCGAAGGGTGACATTTTTTAAAAGGGAAGCCGAAGCTCAAGTCACATAATATGTTTATTTTCTTTATCCTGTTACTAGCTTCTGCCCGCAAACTTCGTCTGCGTGGTTAATTTTATTTGAAATCTACCATCCCGTCCCGTCCCATCCCGTTATATTTCGCCCGCCCCGTCTCATTCTCACTAATGGAATGTAATCCAGTCCCATCCCATCTTTTTGAGTATGAAAAAGTAGCAAATATATCGGAATTCCTTCTTAATCCCACGGAAACACTAAACTTTTCGGGATAAAAAGTAGCCTGTTACTTCTTATACCTCCAAGAATATGTCTTACAAAGTTTCATGATGATCGGTTGAGTGGTTTTGCGTGAAAGCGTAACAAACAAACTTACATTAACATTTATAATATTAGTAGGGTTAAGGGATTACGAAATGACTACAATGCGACTGATAGTAAGCGTAGTGCAGTCCGAATAGAGATCAAATTTACTGTGTGATGTTTCACAGAATGAACGCAAAACGCGACACATTTATGCACGTGTGTCCTTATATTCGGACCTTTGCGAATATCCTCCCACCAGCAAATTATTACTCCGAGAATCTTACTCACCAAACCAAATTATTGGGTTTCATTTGGTAAGTGATATTGTGGCATCTGCCTATTGCGGCCCTCAATTAAATTTTAATATTTTCGTTACCTATGTACATATACAATATTTACAATGTCCATGAAATAAAAACTAAACCATGCTTACATAATGAGAAAAATAAAAAAGTATATTTCTAAACCGTACGTGAATATAAGATTAATATAAAAGAAATAAAAACCTAGACTCAATGTTAACAAGTACGGTAGCCCCGCATTAATCAGTTGTAACAATAGTAAGACAATGTATTACTCAAGCGAGGGTCGAGCACGTCCTAAAATCTAAACACTAACTTTATTTGTAAAATCGACAATCTAAACATATTAGTACGCTCCTAACGATTAGTAATTTCCATTAAAACCATAATATTAATATTACACAGTTTGTAATTAAAAACATTTAAAACTAATTGCATGAACCATGAATATATTGTAAAAATGTAAATACAACACTTATAAATACATTAGACTCCGCATTTCGCTATTATAATAAGTAATATCTATACGTAAACACACGAAATGCCGGAGAAGCTGCGGCTTACCTCTTGCTTTTTTAACGTAAATTGAACCTTAAATCATTATAAATTTAAGGTACAATTTTGCGTGGTTTGTTGCATACTATACAATGCGTAAGGGGCGGCGCGGCGGCGGCGCGGTGGCGGCGCGGTGGCGGCGGGGCGGCGGCGGGCGGCGGCGCACGGGCCGCGCTAGTGTTATTGAATAAGCCGAACAATTTTAAAGGAATTCGCCAGAGGTCGCAGCGCGTCGCAATGTAAAAAGGGCTTACTGTGCCGCTTCCTAGTAATATTTACGTATCTGGCCGACAGATGTCGTTGAATGTAAAAAATAATAATTGAGTTTTGATATTAAATAAATAAGTTTGAATAATTTGCTTGTTTATAGTGTAATGATAAATTACAAAAGGGAACCCGGCGGGAATTGGCTTCCATGGAGCCTTCGCCACTAGTGGGGTTAGTGTAATTTATAAGCACGGAATAGAGAAAACAATAAAAACAGACATCAGTTTGCACATAACACAAATTGTATATATTTGTGGTATGGGAATCAGAAACTACGTGAGAATTTTCGGTCTTCAAGACCCAGACCCGAAACAAATATTAAAACTTGGGGATTGCGCAACCATGTGTATGACATGACGCGGGCATCGAGACTTATTGCAGTAGTATTTTATGTATTCTGTTTGCCCCTAATTTAAATACTGTAACAGAATTATGACTCATCAATAATAAACAAATAAATACCCCCAACAGTTACATAAATATAGCCCTGACTTTACACTAAGATCGAGTCACACAAGCACTCAGACCCGAAAAAATACCTGTTGATCACACAAAAATGAGCTGTCTCGGTTCGGGGATCGAACACACGGCCTCTCGTTCCACAGCCGGCGTCTAACAAACTGCGCCTCGGAGGCTTTCACATGTTAATAAATTTGGGTTATGAATTTTAAGATTCTACGAAACATTGCGCAAAGCACAAATGTCCGCGAAGCAATTACGATTTTTCCTGTTATGACGAGCCTTCTTCTTTTTTAAATTCAATAGCACAACGGTATATAACCCAGCTAAAACTTTAACGATTTAAGTTTTTTTTAGGTTTGAGGAAACCTGATGGTGAAGATATGACGTCATCTTTTAGAACAGCATATAGGACTATATGCTATCACGTCGTTCATACACCGAATAAGTATATTTCATACGGAATCAGCCTGTTATCAGCGTAATGACTATGCTGTTACTGCTAAGCATGGAGCTCTTCTACAATCGGTAATTCTTACTCCAGCCCACCACACTGATACATTGCGTGTTGGCGGACTTAACATAATATGGTAGAAATTCTTGTAGAAGTGTTATGGTATGTAGCTTTCCTCGCGATGTTTCCTTTGCATTGTTACAGTCAGTGGTAATTAACTATTTATACCAAAATACTCCGAAAAGTCAGAGATGGGCCTGAGATTCGAATCTGCGATTACCGAGTCGGCAAATCGCGTCCAGTAACAAGCCATCACGCTAAATCGTAACAAAAGTCAATAAATTATATTTGAACGTTAAAGATACCACTTAGATATCTTATTTTTTTTATTTGATTTATTTATTTATTAAAATACAAAGTAAGAAACAAAAAATAAATATTATTTTCTACGAAACCGGGCTTCGGTTTGACCGTGGAGGTGGTGAGTCTCATTTACACATGTACAAAACATTTTCATTGGACATTAAACAAAATAAAAAAGAAAAACAAAGTAACACTTATGAAGTTAGAATTTTAAACAAAGATAAACAAAGTGTCACTCATAAACTTTATGATATAGCTGTAAAATGAAATAAAAACAGGATATAACTTTAAACAATAAAATCTAACAAAAGTATCACTTCCAAAATTTAAACAGAAAATAAAACATCACTTCTAAACTTATATATAAATAAAATTAAAATAAAACCCAATATGAATTACAACTACACAAAATAGAAATAAACTGTAACTGTAAGTATACCTAAAAAGTAAAGTAAATATGCTTAAGGCTACTAGTAGGAACTAGGAACATGTTAAAATGTGGTTTCTTAATTTGTTTTTATATTGTATACGGGATCATTTCTAATTCTCTACTCGCATTATGAGACAAAGTATTTTTAATTTTAATGAAGTTTAGCTATCATGCTGAAATTTTAAGTTGCCATGTCTCTCTGTAAGTCCTCCAATGAGAACCTAATCATTATATTCGAATTATATGTCCTGGTGTGGGAAAGGGTACACGAAACACTCTTTTACATTTATAACTTTAAGATGATGACTATAAATAAACAATGTGAAACAAAATAGGTACCCACATATTAATAAACTGATTTCACGGTACTTATCAATTATACATTAGCATACATTTATTCATTTATCTTAATCAATTAGTTTTCAAGAACAAATGTTTCATAAGAAAGTACCAAACGTGTAAAACTCGACGTTAATCAAGCAATTTACGAGATATTTACTTTCCATTACACTCCATCGTATTTGAAATCCAGTAATTACAAAGTAACGACCGGCAAAATATTATTATCTTCCTATAAATAGAAAATAATTATACAGGGTATATCCAGACTGCGATCGAAAACGAAGCCAGGTGGTAATTTTAGTGACTGTAGACACAATTTTTTTGAGATTTTTTTACTATTTGCTAAAATAATAATTTAAACTCTTGCGTACCATTGTGTCTTTAAAAATAAAAGAATGTTCATTATTATTTTAAGAAAAATTATGTATTTGCTACCCAGACACGACGATAGGTAAAAGTTACAAAAACCATCGTCACTTTTGTTTGCGAAATTTTTGGTTGCATTTTGTCTTAAGTCACTAAAACTACCACCTGGCTTCGTTTTCGATCGTAGTCTGGATATACCCTATATGGTTGTAAATAAAATAAACTCACCTGACGCCTCAGCATCACGTTTCCCAGCTTAACATCTCCATGAACGAACACCGCTGCACTGACAACTTTGTAACTACTTCTGAATCCAGTTTCTACTGAAGATGCTAGAAACTTCCTCAATCTGTCCTTATAGGCAGCATCTGTAACATCTACGGCAAATTCTATGATTTTCCGCCTCTCATTCTTTACAGCTTCACTAATATTGTCAAAATTAAAGGTTAAAACTTTAGAAGCTGCTTTGAAACCTTCAGGATCATCCTTCTGATATGCAAATGATAAGGCGTGGAGCCTTGCAAGCGTTGATACAACTGAACACGCTACTTCCCAATCAAAAATGACCTTCTGGTCAGTTGGTTTAAAACCTCTTTGTACAAGATCTTCAATAACAACTGTCTCCTCTTCAAAATCGGGATGAAGTGCGTAACATTCAGGAAATTTATATCTATACTCTTCTGGCACATTGTGTTTCTCTTGTAAGTAATCGTAAACTTTTACCAAATGTTCGTAAACGTATTGTTCAATTCGAAACATTTGAGTGCCTTTAAGCCAATCTCTTATTTCTGGACTCATAAGTGCCACTTTTGCAAACAGGTATTTTCGCTTCGCGTCACAATTCATTGTTATTTTAAAAATTACGGTTGTATAGTTAGATCCTTCGTTCGGGATTCTGATGATTGACTCTATTTGATTTTTCTTACATATTTTACTGAGAACTTTTTCAATGATTTCTTGTACGTCCGACATTGTTCAAAATTCAACGCGTAATACACCATTTAAAATTGTAAGTTCATTTATATTCCTTAATTAATATTCTATAGACTAATTAATTTCTACTGAAGCGGAGCGGAGGTAGATTGTGAACGCTCTACAAGTAGATTCAATACATCTATATTGACATAGATGTTTAAATGATTTCGACACTCCGTTTATCACCGCTTCAGTGGAAACGCAGCCTTAGTTTAAACTCTATTCTGAGGGGCGCCCTTACCAAAAGTGAACGCCTGAAAAAGGCCAATGAGGTTACGTACGCGCTTCCTCTTACTAAGGCGGATGAAACCACCGCAGCCACCCTGATATGCGTGAAGAGGGCCATCAAGGGGTTTTGGTCCATATGCCAGCGTAGGATTTTAGCGTTAGGGACCCAGCCCGGCATTAACATCCAGCGCTGAACTGGAAGGCCGGTGACCCCGACATACCCTTTCTGTCTCTTCTGTCTCAGTGCTTGCGGGAAGGAAGCCATAATTAGTTCTCCCCTCGTTAAAAAAGGGGGGATACCGTGGCGGAATTCTCGCACACCCGAACTGTGGTTCGGGTGCCCTGTGGGGCAGGGGTCAAAAGTGCCATAAACCTATGAGAATGAGACGAGTTTCGTGATAGTGGACAAAGCGAAGGTATGTCAGGACTCAGGTTCGAGCAATGTGGCGATCCATAGTCTTTGGCCTCTGCTTACCCCTATGGGTTGCAGGCGTCGCGATATCATGTATGTATGTACCTAGTATGTACTTGAATACTACAAGGGTCCGTTTCAATAAAACTCAATGTGTAACTAAACAACAGCTGCTATTGAATAGCACATATGTTCATTATTTTCCATTGTAATTTTAATAAAATTTAAATAACAATAAAACACTAGATATGTCAAATAATGGAATTGTACATATACAGTATGGCCCTCGCCCCTGGGGTCTATTTTGAAATGTTACATAACGTATTGATAATAATACGAATATTATTATACTGATTGTCAGAAAATATATACTTACCTAATTTTCGATCAAATTTAAACTAGATGTCTAATGTGCACTTCAAAAACAGCCCGTAAAATATGACCACAAAAAGAAATGTTATCATATTTCAATTAAGTTTGCTCCAATCTTCGCTCACGTTAAGACGTTTACTGTATCTCCAGACGGGCTGTATCCCCAAAGGGTACGGCAGTGATGCAAATAATCAACCTCGTTTTCCAATATAAATACCTATTATAAAAAAATTGCGTTGCTGGTATACTTCATCTCAATTCTACAAGCGTGTGGCCAAATTAGGAACTACAAATAAAATAAATATCTATTTAACGCATTGTTTGAGATATGTTGTCAAAATATAGACAACAAGCATTTATACTCGTAGTCCAATAGTAAGTATTAACATGTCCCATATAATAAAATGTGAAGAGATAAAAATTGTTCCTAATACATTGACAACAGCATGACAACCGTCAACATCGCATTCGGATGCTATAAGATCGTGGACGATCTCTAATTTATTGTGACGTTTTTTCTTCACAATTTACACTTACCGCAGCAGTGTAGTTTTATATAATAATCAAAATAACGCGTAAAAGCCAGTTTGAATAAATATTTTTATTTTATCGTCATCATTTAGAAGTTTTCTGCGGATTTAGATTTTTCTATAAAATTGTTAGTAGGCTAAAGCCCCTTAGTTCGTCCGAATATTTACCACCGCGCACGATGGTGAAAACATGTCAAAGTTGCATATACAAGTGTGTCGTTTTTATGGTTTAGATTGTGTTTATCCCTTTTGAAATAGGCCAACATGTCGACCAACGAGATACCTAACCATCTCGTAGGAGATATTTCTATTTGAATTACATAGCACTTATCATCAGGTGATTGTACCTATTCAATTTGTTATGGCAGTTTAAAAAATAAAAACTATAAGCGCCTTTTTAGCGTTATCCTCGAGCTGAATCATGAAATTGTACAATATTATTGTCTATTCTATCTATCTATATCTATATCAGCCCATATACGTCCCACTGCAGGGCACGGGCCTACTCTACAATCGAGAGAATCGATTGAGAGTGGTTAGGCCATAATATAGTCCACCACGCTGGCCTAGTGCGGGTTAGCGGACTTACATACCGTAGAAATTATTTAAAATCGCTACGGTATGCAGGTTTCCTCACGATGTTTTCCTTCACCGTTAAAGTGCGTGGTGATTGACTATTAATACACACATAACTCCGAAAAGTCAGAGGTGTGCTCTGGGATTTGAACCCGCGACCACCGTGAACATGTAGGCAGCCGCGTCTGGTCCGTTACCAACCGGCCACCACGCACTATTGTCACAGTTATTGTCGCACTTATTGTCTATTATTACTATTATTATAAATATTGAATTCACAAAAGAAATAACAGGCGTAATAAAAGGTAAATAAAATCGATGAGTGAAAAATAAATAAAACGCTGTTAACTGTTGTTAACATATAATAGTATATAACACAACACAGTATTAACAACACACACGCATAAAGTAACTTTGATAAGTACTCATAGTTATAATATTGTTTACTTTAACGGTAATAAACCTGCATACCTACCGCAAAAATAACTGCAAGAAACACAAAAGTTTATTTTTTTACTAACTCTTTTGATAGGTAGTGTTTGCCTCATAGATGATTGATGGGAGGTAACTATTAAACCTTCCAGAACCACTGTGTGAACCTTTTTTCTCCTTATTAAGGTGCGATTAACGCATCTCTGTGTGAACTTTGCGCAAAACCTGAACACAATAGCAAAAACATATTTGCATTTACGTATGTATATGTCGGACATTGCAAACATATTTAATGCCCAATGCACATAGGAAATCGTAAATCTAAAGAGACCGGTACAATACGCGGTTCGCAGCGCAATCCCACGAGGACTAGTCGTAATCGAAGCGCGGGCCATGGCGGACGCAGAGTTCAGACTGACTCAATTACTTACTAAAATAGCTGAGGAGCGAGTCATTGCTAACGCTGATATAACAATAAAGCCTACTTCCAGTGATGGAGCTAATTACACCTCCAAACTCTTCGTAGCCACCATCAAGAATAACACCACAGAGCTGAAACTGTTCGCGAAAGTCGCAGTAGTTGGAGAAAAAATGAGAAATCAGACTCCCATGCTGATGTTTGAGACTGAGAACGCTTTCTACACAAAATTAGCAAATATTTACAAGAAATTGCAAGACAAGCACAACGTACGAGATGAGGAAAAATTCTCACCGCCAGAGTTCTATGGATGCAACGACAAAACGCTTGAAGAGATCCTGGTACTGGAAGACTTAATAGACCAAGGCTACAGAACATACGATAGGCTCAAGTCTATTGATTGGGACTACGCATCCGCAGCTGTAAGAGAACTTGCGAAGTTCCATGCCCTGTCATTCGCTTTCAGAGAAGAAGATCCTGAAGAATATGCAAAGTTCGTTGAAGAATTTAAGTATACGTGGAAAAATGACAACAGGGACTATTGGCAGGGCATCATGGAAATAGCATTTAATGCTGTGAAGCCAGAAAACAAGGATAGATTTAAGAACTTCTGCGGGAGGCTGGACCGAACTAAATTTATCGAGTTTTCTACAATTTCGCGTGGAATAGTGCTCAACCATGGAGACAACAGGGTCAGCAATCAGATGTACAGGAAAGACGCAGTAAGTATATAAATAGATATAATTACGCTCACGATCTCGACCCTATACTAAACAACGTATTGTATACTTTGGTATGTATCATGAACTACAAGACTAATATTTATTTCACAATACTTGACCCCAATCAAAATGTATTTGTCAATAATATTGGACATAATAAATAATCATATTGGGCCAACGAGATGGCTATACGAATGGTAGAAACACAACTACGCGATACTATTCATTTTAGACCTCTTTCTGTTTTCGAGATGGACGTGGAAAGCGTGGGATCCAACAATTATCATCCAGCACCCTTCGCTATTTTTTAACAACAAAGTAAATGTATTCCCTCCATTTTCTAATCTAACTCATTAGTAATTATATTTACTTTTTAGTTTTTTTTTTTTTTTACAAAAGCGTTTTTTTCGTTTCTTAATTTATTGTTTATTTTTATCTTTGTTATTTATGCTTGGGGTTCCATCACAAGTTTTCTCCCCGAAATAATTTTTAAAATGTTACTTAATAAGTATTTACGAAAATTCGCAAGTTAATAATCAAAGCACGAACGTCCACACCCACATGTATAAAAAAACTTATAATTACAAATTTCAATAAACTTTTAACTTAAAGATTGTCAAGGTAAGTAATATATGCAAAATGATAAAAAAAATGGATACCATAACAATGAAAAATTAATTATCTCTATCGGCATGCAATTTGTTTTTTGGCACCTGTCAAATGAAGTATTGTTTCAAAGTTCGGTTTTCCAACGAAAGGAAAAATAGACTCACAATATAAAAATAAATAAATAATACACCCAACAGTCACATACATAGTCCTGACCCCACACTAAGATCGAGTCTTGTGTCGTGGGTATCAGAAACTACGAGAGACTTTTCGGTCTCACAAACACCCAGACCCGAAACAAATACCTGTGGATCACACAAATATTTGTTTCGGTGCGGGGATCGAACCCGCGGCCTCTCGTTTCACAGGCCGGCGTCTAACCAACTGCGCCGCGGAGGCTGTAATATATAACCTGTCGGAAATATCTGTGAACCTAGCTGGAATGCGGTTCACATTCCATTTTTTTGGTTCCCCTATCTACTATGTTATTTTACATTTAAAACGTTTTGAGATGGATGCGAATTCTATTTTTAATTCATTTTTCTATTTTAATTCAATTTGTTTAACCTATATTTTGAATTTGCTGAACTTATTTCCAATGACGTCAACTATTCAGGTCCACAGATATTTCCGAAGTGTAATAAATTTTTTTTTATATCTCTGTGTACTTAAATTAATTTTACGACGATAACAACACTTTTATGCGCCTTAGATATTACAGCTACAATACATTTTTAAGACAAGCAGCGTTTTTCTTAGGTAACTGTCGAGAAATTAGCTCCTTGCGTCGTCTACATAATTTTATGGGTGATGCGGATGTTATCACCACGAAGGCAATTTAGGGTGCCGGAATAATAGCATCAATTGCCGATATAATCTATGAAAATTAACAAATACTTAAGGTTTAAAATTAAAAGAGGCATTTTTGTTAAAGAAAATGTAGATATATTATGTGCTTCTGATGGTAAGCGCCTGCCCCATAAACAAGAGCAACAGGTGTACTTGTAATTATTAAGCACTGCATGGCGGAATGGTCGCCCCAAATCATTTGGAGTTGAGTCTCTTAATGCGTAGTGACTTCACAGAATACATGCATTACTTACACACTGATGCTTAGCGGTAAATATTGACAAAGCTGCGATACCTACCCATACCAGACCAGACCCTTGCCTACAAGGCCCCCTATCACCTTATTTTACACCCTCGTTGTTTTTTAGATTTAAGTATTAATTTCGCCTAAAAGACTCCGTGACCGCCGCGCATCTCCTTTGCATATTAAGTGTTATAATGGTTTATATGTGGGTAGTGACTGGGATGCCATTTTGCAGACATTTACCTACCCCAGAGTTCGAAACCAAAAAAATTGCTATTGCTTTATCGATATTATTTTAAGATTTTATTTTTTTACAAAATTTTAAACTTGAATGATCATATTATTTTCAAGCGTTACTAACAAAATTGAAAATGATTTAACAATGATTGAAAAAATAAGCCGTTAATGACAACTCATTCAAAAATCAAGGTGATGAGTGAAGAACCAGTGCTACCAACCACTCACGGATATAGGTGAACAGAATCAATCACCGAATTTTAGTTTGACAAGGGACACCGAACATGGAGCCCGCTGAACAAATACTAAACAAGCTCCTCGACAAGGTCGCCATGGAGTTGAAGTACGAGGATCGCGACCTCACAGTTGTCCCCATCCCGTGCACGGGTGAAAATTACACCTCGACGCTATTCAGCGCCACTTTATCTGCAAAAGGCAAGCAAAAACTCGATTTATTTGCGAAAGTGGGGGTAATCGGGGAACAAATGCGCAAACAAGGCTTGAACAATGTATTTACCACCGAATTCTACGTGTACAGCAAATTGAAGAACATTTATCGCGAAATTGAAGACACTCACAATGTGCCAGAGGAGCATCGTCTGGAAATTCCCGCATTTTACGGGTTCAACGCGAAGAAATTCGAAGAAGCCATTGTGCTTGAAGATTTTTCCGTTAAAGGGTACAAAGTTCGAGATAGACTGAAACCGCTGAGTTGGGAATTTGCTGCTGCCACGGTGACTGAGCTAGCGAAGCTCCATTCGTTGTCTTTCGCTTATTCTATTGAACGTCCGGAAGAGTTCGCGAAGACATGCGAGGAACTGAAAAAGGACACGAGCCGTGACCCAAAAATGCATGATTTGTGGGTGAACATGACGCAGCAGTGCATCAAGGTGGCTACGGAGGAGAACAGGGGATGGCTCGAAGACTTTGTAGGTGATTCCGACATGAGTGTGTTCGTGGAGTACTACAGACCTCTGTTCCGACCCGTCCTCATACACGCTGATTCTAGAGTCAGCAACATTATGCAAAAAGTTGACGAGGTAAGTGCAATTTTATGCTTTTCTTTAAATGAATCGCGCATATGCGTATAATGTCTGTGTTAAAAATATGTTAATAGAGAACGTGCCAAAAAATAAAATCTATAAACCAGAAAAATCGATCAGAAAAATGGAACTAACATATATAATAAATTCGTATAATTTTAAAACTGTTTTACTCCACTACCCGTAAGTTAAATATAAACGATTCTTGCAAGCAAGATAAACTTCTTTAAAACACCGTTACATCAACCTTAGCAATTACCTACGCAAGATACTCACGAAATGTAAAACGTATGCAAGTCATACTTATATTCCATCGCTGGAATTGGATCCATGATTCTTTTTTTCGACTACTGTACCACGGAGATAATCAGAATTCATACATATAAATGGCTTGACGAGCATCCAAATCTATACACTTTAGTTGAAACACATTTTTCAGAAAATGTGAAATTTTTTGGTCAACTACCCACATAAGGTATTCGTGATGAGTTTTAAAAATTGAAAGTATTTTAATTGCTCACTTGGTAAAACACAAATTATAATATAATTATAATTATTTACCACAACATAAGAATGGTGTGTGTTGGAAATTGGAATCGACAAGTTTAAAATCGGTATCGGAATGAAGATGAATAAATACGTTTTGCATAATGGTTTCTTAGATTTACGCGAATGTTACAGATTGAAATAAAACTATTTTATACGGATTTTATCGCGATTTGGTCTAATTTTTAAATTTTTTGACTTCCCGACGTTTCGATTACTTTACAGCTTTCGTGGTCACGGGGCGGACAGCCCGTCCGCAGTATAAAATAATTTTCATTTCAATGAATACGTTTTGCTCGATTCGTTCGCCTATGTTCGTTCATCAGGGATAATTCAGGATTCTAATGGTTCAAATTTTTTTCGAATCGGTCCAGTAGTTTCACATCCTATTCAATGCAAACAATCAAATCTTTCCTCTTTATAATATTAGTTTGGAAATGTGTATCCTCCAGCGGGTGTCGACGCTTGATCGCTTCCCGGGATGTCTCGGCCGCCAGAATTCTACAGTATCTAAGCGACTACTGTGCGCTGACCTTACGCAAATGCCCTGCCATTCTATCCCTATTGGGCGTAGGCCCTAATTGGAGCCATTAAATAAAGGCTATACATGTTGTAAAAGAACAAGAAGAAGAAAAATGTTTCCTATTCTTTCTTCCGGAAAGGTCGCTAAATCTGCCGTAAGCATGGGTCAAATCGACAACAAAAATCCAATATTTATGTGACCAATAAATATTTATTTTTGTTGAGACAAAAAAGTCCACCATAGTTTATGACACCCGGCCACAGTACTCGGTATCTTAGTGTGGGGTCAGGACTACCTGTAAGTTTTGGGTTTATTTTATCTTTTTTTTCAGGATGGTCGCATCCACGTTAGACTGGTAGACTACCAGACCCTCCAGGGAGCCTCGCCGGTCATCGACCTCCTGTACTTCATCTTCACGAGCTCTGACGAGAAGTTCCGCGCTAAGTACTACGAAAAGTTGCTCGACCATTACTACGAACAGCTGTCCTTGGGCATGAAGAGATTCGGCCTCAACCCGCAAGAAATTTACTCCAAGGCCGACTTTGATTTCGAGTACAATCAGGTGAAATAATACTCACTATTAAAACTAGCGCGGGATTCATAGCAAGTTTTATTAAATTTGGTAAATATTCTAAAGTTTAAAGAAACAAATTACGCTAATGAAGTTTTGCATAAAGAGTTTAGCTTAGGCAGGGGTGGTCTTAGGTGCGCGTGATCCGTAATAAATGCTAGCTGTGGGTGCTACTTTTGTTATAATAAGATTAATTCATCAGTACATCATGATGTCTATGGATGCCTAGGGATTTGGATTTGGTAACTTTTTAATACTGACGTGCCTCACAGCAAGCCTTATAGGAAATCTCACAGTATAGAACACATTGTTGATTCCAAAAATTCACATTAAGTGGATTCTTCAACTTAGCAATCGAACCCAGGTCCATACATGTCCAGCCCATACATGCTCCGATTGACCAATGAAGCTGCTTAATTTCCTTCCTAGCTTCAAAAAAGGAAAATTTTCATATTTCAAATTCAAAAAGACAAAGTGAATTGCATGACCTAGGAACCGAAACTACCAAATGACCAAGGATTATTAATAACAGTCTTATTTTATCCAGAAACTGCCATATGGTCTGAGCATCGCGGTGTTCACTCTGCCTGTGGTGACGGTAGATGTCGAGAACGCTCCGAAGGTCACCCGCGACATGGACATCTCCTGCTTCAAGGTGGAGAAGACCAGCGAGCTCTTCGTGGACAGACTCAACGGGGTCGTCAACGACTTCATCCGTTGGGGCGTCATGTAACTGTCCCGCAAACACGGACTAGCAGACAAACACAGTATATCTACAAGGGTAATATGATGTATATCTATTGACAAAGGTTATAAGCTGATCAGTAAAAACTGACTGGTTATCTCAAATTTGAAGCTGCTTCTCTATTGTCGTCTATTTCCCGTGTACTTCGGCTTCGAAATTGAGGTAAGAAGTCAGTTTTTAACTTCAAACTGATCATTGCTGACCTCTACATTTATATCATTTTTACCTTTGAGTGTTTGTCTGGCTACCATTTTTAATCGACATTATTTTTTTATTCCATTAAATGTGCCTTAAATTTTTATGTGACATTATTAATTCATTTGAAATTATTTTTTTATTTTTCATATTATGATTTTAATTCGATGTTCGTATTGGATTATGACAAATATAATCACATTTTTATATACTCGTAGGTTAATTAATTTTTTGACATTTCTATAATTTTTTTATTCCAATTTTTATATAGACTTTAATGACAAAAATAATGGTTGTAATTTTTTATATTTAAATTTTATTCGCTTCGTTCTACTATGGACAAGGCGCGGACTGCCAACCGTGAGACGCTGGGTTCGATTCCCCACGTGTGCGTTATCACCCACAGAACACTAATTCTTTGTGATTTCACCCCTATATCATCACATGGGGCGGAAATACGATGGTCAAATTGCGGCACTAATCTGTTTACCTCTTCTAGGTTACGGCAGCAAGTGTACTTAACAATTTTAATTTGGTAAATAATTAATTACATTTAACGAGGTCGGTATATAGTTATCTATGTCCAATAATAAGGTCATATCTTGCCTTATTTGAGATCAAAATAATATATCAATACGTTGATTTAGATATTACAATTCACTCACTCATTTTCTATTGGCCAATATAGGTAATACCAGCTATGGGTAATGCGTACTATATTTTTATATCTTGGTTATTGGTATATTTTTTTTGTCTAATTAAAATATTTTATGTTACAAGATATTAATGATGAAAGGATGCCATTATTTTTGTAATAAGATTTTATTCCACGATTATGTACTTTTAATAAAACTATTATTCATTATTGATGAAGTTTTCTTGTATTGAATCCAATAAAATTAATCATACAAAATGTTTTTTAATCATCACTAGTTTCTGCCCGCTAACTTCGTCTGCGTGATTAACTTTGTTTAAAAAAATATACATGTATAGATTATTTGGTATTTCTCATCCCTTCCCGTCTCGTCCCGTTATATCCCGCCCGTCCTATCTCATTCTCACTCAAGGTATGTAATCCACGCCCATCCAATCCCTTTGAGTATAAAAAGTAACAAATATATCGGATTTCCGTCCTCATCCCACGGGAACACTTAATTTATCTGGATAAAATGTAGCCTAAGTGTTAATCTAGTGTTAATATGCGGAATATTCGTTTTTCTAATTTATCTTCCATAATACAAAGAAACACCCTGTATGTAAATAAGACATTTACCAGTTTTTAAGTTGGACTTGTACCTATATATAACTGTGAAACCGCATCTCATTTTGTCTTGTAGTTTTTGCGTTATGCGCAAGTAAATAAAAAGAAACACCCTGTCTATAAATAAAATATATACCAGTTTTCAAATTGGACGTGCACCAATATTACTGTGAAAACTGCATCTCATTTCATATGGTATTTTTTGAGTAATGTGCAAGCAAACAAAAAGAAACATCCTGTATGTAAATGAAATATATACCAGTTTTAAGTTGGACCTGCACCATTGTAATTGTGAAAACCGCATCTCATTTGGTGCGGTAGTTTATGAGTAATGTGCAAGCAAACAAAAAGAAACACCCTGTATGCAAATGCAACATATACCAGTTTTTAAGTTGAACCTGCAGCAATACAACTGTGAAAACCGCATCTCATTTGGTGCAGTAGTTTTTGCGTGATGCGCAAGCAAACATACAGACAGACAGACAGACAGACAAAAATTAAAACAAAAATCGTTTTGGATTCTGTTGCTGTTATAAAGACCCCCCGCGTTGAAATATCTTCCATGTACAGACATCGACCATTATTAACATTTTTATTATACAGGGTATATCAAGACCGCGACCGAAAACGAAGCCAGGAGGTAGTATTAGTGATATCAAACACAATGCAAGTAAAAATTTTACAAAAAAAATCGTCAATTTTTTTTTGTTATTTTTTACATATCGTCGTATTTGAGTGATTAAACATAGTTTTTATAAAATAATGACGTACATCGCTTAATTTTTAAACACGCAATGGTACGTAAGGGTTTAAATTACTATTTTTGCAAAAACTAGGTATTTACCACTCAAAAAATATATTTTTTTAAAAATTGTAAAAAAAAATCCGTCGCTTATTTTGCAAAATTTTTAGTTGCATTGTGTCTGTAGCCGCTAAAACTACTACCTGGCTTCGTTTTCGGTCGCGGTCTTGATATACCCTGTATGTATAGATATAGATAATTTCTTCGACAAAGTTTTCATTATTCGTCTCGTTGTCTTGGTGGTAGCATATGGTGTAGCTTGAGATCTTGGGTTCGATTCCCAAGTGATATTATACACTTGAGTACCTAGATACTTCGACTTTTAATATGTGTTCTTGCCTGTTGGTCTACCCTTGACACTCGATTTCGTTTGAATATTCGGATCAAGATCAAAAACTGTTCAAATCGGTTCTATTAAACGCTACAGAGACACGCGATTTTACTCGGTTTTACTTACATTTGATGGAACTATAATGAAATTGAGTGTCAAAAGTAGTGGAACTGAAATTTGTCCCGGACGCCCCCTATCACGTGAAGGAGTGGTAATAAGCCCCGCAATCTATGGGTAGGACACGTGAATTAAGGCACATCTGCCTACTCCTTCGGCATCGGGGCGTGATTTTACTTCAAATGGTTAGTTGACTCCAGAATGTGGAAATAAAACGTACAGAATTTTTAAATATGTTTCCTTTGTTTATTTCAGGAATTCTTTGTTTCTCATAATAATACAATATCATAGTTTCATTATAGAGGATACATTATAACAGCTGATAATGACGTATGCACGAACAGATATCCGACCTGCTGGGTATATAACAGAGTACAGATGAAAAGAAATAAATCCCACAATTTGATTATGACCATAAATTAAGATCCCTTGTAGCATCATTATTGAAACACTAAAGGGTTCTTAAAAAGTGGTCCCTGCACTGTTAAAATTGCATAGGGTCACTTTTCAGTCACTTTTTTAACCTATAATGTATATCGAAACGTTTTTTGAACTTAAATTAATAACTATGTTGATAATTGAATGATTGTTCAATAATATTAAGTTGACTGAAAAGCGCCGCGCCAGTGCTGCCATCACACAAATAATACTTCTTCGACCGCTCCACAAGAATTGCAACGAAACACAGCCTGAAAACAAGATACTTAGGTCGTCCTAGTGCATCTACAACTAATCCACAATCGCAACCTCAGAGTACCGATTACTTGGTCATATATTAAATACAAATTTCATATAAACTTTTTTTTATATTTTTCAATTGTTACCTAATTTTTCTATATTTCACTAGAGTGCACGGTAAACAATATATAAACAAGTTTTACATTTCGATATAGATTTCATTAAATATAATATTTAAAAGTAAATATTTTATGTTTTGAGTAGAAAATGCAGTCATCGGCTTATAGTAATGCAAAGAAACGAGTCCGAATCTAAGCTTAAGCGATATGTGGACTAAACATTAACAAGAGCCAAGGAAACACAAGTATACTGGACGCTGATCGAATTACAAGACATTTTTGTTATTTTATTCCAGGCTGAACATATCCATCGACGTCTACATTCTACTAATTCTCAATAAGCTATGCAAAAGTTTTGCAACAATTATCCACTTTACTCAATATATCCAACACGCATATTAGTTAATAAAAGGCCTAATTCAGTATAGAGATATCTACATACGACGCTAAATCACAAGTTTTACAAGATAATTATTGTACCTTTAGAACAATCCTTCACATCCCCTCTGGAAAGTAAGTGATATGAGTTTATTGTACTCTTCATAATTGATTTAGCGTGAATTTCAAAACAACCTGAAGCATATAAAATTATACCATAGTAATTTTATGTAATAACAATTTAACTTGGCAAAAATATATGTGAATACGGCATTTATTCATAAGATACGCTTTTCCAGATTAAAAACAATTTTATAATTTATAAATTATGAAAACAATTATAACATTATAAATTGAATATTTGATCCGTAATTATGTAAATATATCAAAAATAAAAATCATGAATTCAAACTTAACACGGCTAAGCTTGGTTAACATGCTGTGAAAACTTGGCGAAAGATAAACCAAACTGTTCCGCAGAAACAGGCATAGACAATCTCAGATGATAGACAATATGCGTCATAAATATTTCGTTGCATATACAAAAAGCAGTGTTTTAAAATATCTAATAGCACAACATCGACTTTGCATTAAATTTATAATTATTTTTAAATTATATTCAAATTACAACAACAATTGGATTGGTTTAATAATTTCCGTGACGGGTCTCATAGCGGGTACTTTGGATACCTTGTACTTATGTGAATCACCTAAACCTCATACATGAATGAAATGTAAAATTCTATTTCTAATGTAAGTGAATACTTCATCCTCATTGCGTGAGGTGGTAATGCGACCTCCGACATCAGCATCTATGTAGGATACACCGTTTATCTTACTAGTATATATTCATAAATCTCTAGTCAGTACCTATATCTTTATATTAATTATTGCGAGTATATACAATACACAAAGTACCCGTCATGGCCGCCACTTAGTGTATCAACCACTACATTCGTGAAACACATCGGGGATCGTCTACCTTAACATTTCAATCTACATACTCTACCTTTTATCCATAACACTCCATTCAAGTGATCGATATGACCGAGCCATTATTGTAATTTCTCTATGCTAAAAAGCTAAGGCGCGCGGCACAAAATAATACTGAAGGAGCCCGCAGAAAGACGAAGATTCGGTTCAGTTGAAGAGTTATTATTTAAGGCAAAGGGTGGAACTGGATTGTAGGGTTGGGGTAACTATGGTCAATGTTCCGCGCACCGTCACTACCACTTAAGCTTACATCAACCTGTATTATTACTCGTTCAATTAATGTTACACATAAATACACATATACATGTCAAAGTCGAGAAATCGAATCAATTCGACTATCATGAAAGGTAGATACACGTTACTTAATAACAGACAACGCTCGTCGGGGCGCGTGGTCCATGATTAATATATGACAAAATTAATACATAATTTACATTTAAATGTCAATATACTTAACACTTTAACAAAGAATAATAAAATATTGATGAGTGTGGCGCATTAACAGCGGATAATATTCTGATTTCTATCTATTTACGTAAATAGAAATTACATCTTCTTTACGCTCATATCATGGACCTAATGAAGTTTGGAGACCACGCGGACCGAAGAGAATTAAACAACAGCGCCTAAGAAAGAGATAACAATTTTAGGATAATACCCATAAACACAGTGTTATACAATTAGTTTACAATATAACCTATCGCCTACAGCGGCCGCGGCCACGTATTGTTCGGAGGCGGCGCTCTGCGTGCGCGCGTAAGCTAGTGACTCTATACTACACGGCTGTCCAAATTGCAAGCTTTCAAAAATTCCTACCATTTCGGTAGATTTTATTTACACCAAGTATCAATAACGGCATGCATTTTTTTGTATTTTCTTCGCTTTTTCCATTAACTGTTTATTACGATCTAGAGTCCATTATTACAACTTTACATAGTTTATTTTATTTTTAATTTCGCCGCACATTTTGTTAAGAATATTTGAGGACTCCCCGAGTAGCCGACGTATTGTAAAACCGCCTTAAGATCATAAGTAACATTCACCGCCAAATAAATAGTGTAAATAATGAGCAATATATGAAGAAACAGACGAGCCCTATAAAGGAGACATCAATATAAAAACACTGTTTGAACTTTGAAGCTATCAACGTTCTATGTATAAATATATAAAATAAAATTCATTTAACGAAATAATATAAAAATAAAAGAAACAGAAAGAGAAAATAAATTAAAATCTTTTATTTGCCAACGTTCGGTGGTGTAGCGTGTAACATGATCTTTTAGAATTCTTTGGGTGTTACTATATGTTGTTATAATTTTTCACATAATGGAGTCTTTTGCCAGTTCTTACTTCGCACTCTGCCATAATACTAATATATAACATTTTTTTAAACTTCGCCAAAATATACAAACACAATCACATTAAATTTACACCAGATACAATCAAAAAGAACTATTATTTACCAAACACGATAAATATCAACTACGTTTCATAATTAGCGCGAAAATCCGGCAATATAATTTCGCGAAATACAGACATTCCCATTTAACTCAATCTTAAATAGTCTACATACCCTCAAATAGACAAAAGACTCCAATAGTTTTCTCGTACTTCGAACCTACCGCAACTTGCGACGCTTGCGACGTATTGCCCACATCAATAGAACAAAAACGCGCCCTTTAATTGTACTTACACAGACATACAATGGAATTTTTATACAAAAATAATAACCTATCATTATTTTTACAAATTAAATACAGTTTCTGGAAATGTTACTAAACTGACGCTATGATAACATGCGAATGAAAAATTTACTATTATCAACATTAAGCACATGAATTAAGAGACGCATTGAGAGTATGAATTGAGAGAAACATATTTTAATAAGTTCCGTGACATTATTTGGAATATCCTCAGACCATTTTTAAGTTAAAAGATTTGTGTGTCACAAAGTAACACAAAAATATAATTGGACATATCCATTGATTATAATTTAAGGCGTGTAACAAAGTAAAATTCCCAGAAATGTCCACAATCATCAAATATACAGCACAATCAACAATTAACGTCGAATAAAACATACAACATACTAACACATTAATATAACATACATTGCGTACACTGACAGTGCACTATTTACATACAGCGTTTTTACTGCCGCCATGTAAATAAGTTAGAAAATATTTGCATCATAATATAAAGAAAACTCTCAATGTTAACATCTGATTTATAGGACGAAAGTTTCACCCCGACATCATTAATTAAATTATACATTTGACTAATCTACTAAACAATAAAAACGCTGTACATACTACTAAAGTATATAATTATCATTTAATTATAATTAAAAAAATTAATACAGCTCTTATACATGTATAAACTGAATAACGTTATCATCATAAGGGCTTTCAGGACAGTTTCAAATTTAAGGAAAATTAATTATTTACATATACAGTATAAACATGACTGCAATCGATTTATTACATTTTTTTTTCCAACAATTGGTAGTAAATATATGTGTTGTCCATGGCAACACTGCATAAATAAACAAGCGCAAATTTTTATTACGATATGTCAATTTGAATTCAATGTATGGCATTGTTATGGAAGCTTCATCGCGTTGTAAAATTAACAGTATGCGAAAATAATAAAAAACTTCTATGATAAAGTTACTAATGGAGCAATTAAGAGACCTCATTGTAAAATAGCACATAATCTTGTTCACAAGATATCTGTGACATGTTCATGGTTCCGAGAGGTTAATTAAGCGTCAATTGTTTGCGTACATGTAACGGCAGGTAATACACTTGAGGGCAACGATTTGTACACAATAAAACAGGTACGTTCTTTGAACAATCGTAAATTGGAACTGCATTGCATTTCGTTCAACTTATAAAATACTTAATCACTGGGATAATTATTGTGTCGTGACTTAATTTAAGCCACCTATTACATAACGTAACACGGAAAATCGAAATTGCAAATGAAACTATATACACAACGGTGCACGCTTTCTACGCTCTCAAGTGTAAGGAAGATACATAAAACTAAAATCTATATAATATATATGAATAGTGGTGAAATTAGGCCTCAAATAGCTGATAACAATATATTACAATTTTATATAATTAACTTATTATCATATTCATTATAACAACATCGATAATATCGCACACGTTAACAGAAATCCTCCATTTCTGATGTAATTAAAAATACACGATATAAAAGGTAAATCCATGAACCGCTATATTATAAATGGAAAATTGTTTCAGTGTTATATTGTCATACATATTGTCTTCCCTTGCCCGCATACGGATATTTGCTCGTGAGGAAAAGAGACAGTTGTTGAGATGGTTGAAATGTAAATTTTCTGCCAACGTATGCAAATGAGAACGCTTTATATACACGGCCAGACACCACACATATACCGTTCGAGTCCCACAAGCTGCAGTAGCGTACAATTGACTAGTAACCATAATTGATATTCGGATACCATTTGTATGACAGTCAGTGTACATGATACTGTACATAAAAACATATGTATGTACATGCTGGTTGACTGAATCACAGTATTCATTATTAAGCATTAAAGAAAATGAAACTGCAATTGGATATTCTCAATTCACATTCCAACTATTGAGTTTATCGATTAAATACATAAAATAAACCCAACGCATTGATAACCTCCTCTTGAAGTCGGTTAAAGATAGCAATTTATGGGCAATTATGCCATAAATTGATATCTTTAATCGATTATAAAGACTTCAGGGTACATTCACACTGACTGCATAAAAACTACATATCGGCATTATGATTCAATATTTATGTAATAATTTAAGTTTACGAACAAAATATAGGACTCACCACCGACACTAATATATTTATCGATGAAATATAATTATCGATAATCATATCCGGCGCAACCCGACTCACATTAATGAAACCAGTGTCTTCTGTCTCTTCCAACACATCAAATAATATCAACCGAACATCACAGATGAATGGGCCACTTTGTTATTGAGTAAAAATATTTTAGAAATAATCATTATTCGGATTTTATTTCGAGTATTCTCAACTCTATAATAAAATATGGATTGAGAAGCGAAGACACAAAATAGGATAATTTTAAATTATCATTAAACCTATTGAGATATCGATAAATAATACGTTACGTTAAGTCGTTAAGTATACAGCGCTTATGTACGTAGGTTCCGACACAGAACCGGCAACATAAACACAACTATAAATTCTAACCCTCGAAATCAATTACAAATCGAATCGTTAAACTAAGATATCGACAGCACTCATAAGTTTGACGACGCCCCTTCGACTTTACACAATGGAATGCAGAAAATAAGTATGGTTTAAATAGAGGACCAAAGAAACAATTATATACACGTCGCGGCCTTGACCGGAAACGGGCGACGACCTCCATTCTCAATATCACCACCTGACGTTCCGTTATGTGACACACACTACACGTGGACGTAATGTTAGGAAATGCACAAACAGGCATGGAGTGTCACTTCTCCTGGCGCGAGATGGCGAGCGCGAGCTGCAGCTCGGCGTCCTCCTTCTGTCGCCGCAGCTCGGCTTGCTGCTGCAGGCGCCTGGACTCGGCCTCGGCCCACGCCCACTGCTTCTCCTCCGACGGCAACATCTCCACGCTGCGAGCCTCCGCCAGCCCCGCCTTCGCCTTCTTCTCCTTCTGCTTGTTCCGCCCGATCCCACCTATCGTGTGGACGAGCGACCTGGCGTACTGCACCGGTTTCGGCGACTTCTCTTTCTTGGCGGGCAGCGTGTTCGTCGTGGGCCACGTCTCGTTCAAGTTCTTGTTCTGGTCGGTGCCCCAGTCGGTCGCCCAGTTTTCCGATTTGTTCGCCCAGTTCTCCGTTTTCCAGTCGTTGGAGGTGGTGTTGGTGTTCTTGAAGGCGGCGGACCACGCGTCGGCTTTCTGATTGCTAGGTTTCGTCCACGCGGAGTCCGTCGCCCAATTGTCGTTGAGCCAGGCGGACCACTCTTGGTTGTTGTTGGTGTTGGTGTTGGCGTTGGCGTTGCTGTTGGTGGTTGTGCTGGCCGTGTTGAAGTCCGAGCGACTGGAGAAGGGATCGTAGGCGACGGGCGGGGCGGACACTCTGCCGCTTCGCTTCTCTGGCAAAGTGAAGCTTCCGTTGACGGTGGATGAGGCGGCGAAGAAGTCGTCGGTCTCGAAGCCGGCGACGGATGTGGGGCGGCCGAAGGGCTCGGTTCTTTTGTCGGCGGCGTCGGCGAATGGATCCTCGATGTTGAAGGGGTCCTCGTACCTGTAGTCCTTGAAGGGGTCATCGGTGAAGTCCATGTTGGCGGCGCGGTCGGTCTGGACGCAACACAAAGCGTTTGAGTGAGGGTGGCGCGTGTCGGGAGAGAGTGTGAGGGAGAGAGAGGGAGTACGCACGTGTCGCCTCGCCGCCGCCGCCCTCCGCTTAGCGCTGCAATGTGGGGACAAGCACACGAGCCGTGTTAGCATGTTAGTGTGACACCGTGACACGCCACCGGATACACAACGGAACCGACACTTCACACTGCACATCACGCACGATACAATATGAACCCATGTATGAAAAGAGGTACAGATGATTACATGATCAACACAAAATCCCAAAATACATATAAGTAAAATAATTATCTTCCATTCTTTAATGAACGTAGAAAAGTAATATTAAATTAGTTTAAAATCCCGCACACTTAATGTTCACATTTTTATTTTGATCGTGACTAATCATTATATTGTAACTATCGACGATATTTCAAACAACGAACATATACCCGCGAAAAGACGCCACGTTGTGTATCCGTCATGGCTAATTAAATAACATTATATACAATTAATTATATTTGTTATCATAAACGTAAATAAAATGTGAATGAAATAAAATACATAGAAATGAAAAAAACATGCGGTGGATAGGGAGAAATAATATAGAAAAGGCGTAGGATGGGTACAGATTAGCAACAACAAACCACCATTAAACTCCAGAGTTTAAATTAACTATTATAACGATAAAATAACCGCCCAATAATTATTTAACAAATTTATTCATAGAGAATTATTCATATTTTCCATTTAAATTAAATTACACCAAAACATGCAACTAGGCACCAATTCCCTTTTCGTGTATGTTGACACTTCAGTAAACAATTTAGTCATATTAGTCATTAGTCAAAAGATTCATTTTTACTACTACAAATCCCACTATACTACGTACATTCATTCTTCTATTTTTAATTTTCTAGTATACCATACGCCTAGTTAATCTTAAGAGAACTGTCCACTAACCCTCATGAACTTTTTGATCTCCACTCAAAATCTAAGTTATTCAAGTTTTTATACATATTTGCATATCACAAATATTATTTTTTAATAAATACTTGTGTTTATGACATACCAATGCAGATTCAATTTTATTTTTGTTTTAATAGTCTAGATCATTAAGGTCCCAAACACTCCAATGACAGATAATTCAACATAACAACATTTAAACAAAAAAGGCATTCCTCCATATTGCAAAAGACGGTACACGTTTGAAATAAGGCGAAATTTAATATTTGATAGTCAAGCAAAAGCCATTTTTGTCCAATAAAACCACATCGTGCGTTATCTGCGCGAAACACAATTTACCCAACTAAATCTATAAATGCATTTAAGTATGCAATAGCTCTAACAAGAGTTATTCAGAACAACCCAATAAAATATAAGTAATATTTGACCAGGTTTCTCCTCCTCACATACATTAAAATACATTTAATTAGTTTTTATTTTTATTATGAATTTTGCACAATAACATCCACTTCGTGACTACAATAGCAAAAAATGAAGGGCGAAGGCGAGGCATCGGCGCCATAACCGACTTCCTAGATAGGGGAAACAACCCCGAATCAAAAATTGCATTAATAATGGAAGCAAGCCTTAAAGACAAACTACCCCAGGAGGGTACCAGCACTGCTGGAGAATCCCTTCCTGAGCACAGCTCAGGCTGCCCCACGGATTCTGGGGGGGGCAAAGTCTTGCAACAAAAGGAGTCATTTCAATCTGACAAACCAAAAATTTTGACACAACAAATTTTTCATCCCGGACTTTTTTGTAGACAACGTTCAGCATCATTCAGTGACACAAAATCAAGTGCGATAAACAAGAAGAATGTGAACCGCCGTGACAGGACAGACGAAGAAGTAGATCCTCGCACCATTAATACATCCCCAACAGTTACTTGGCAACGAATACCGGAACAAAATCAAAAGAGACAACGTTCACCTGAAGAAGGAGCAAAATCATATAAAACGATTAAAAGAAGTACGGCTCGAGAAAAACTATTGAGTAATCACAGGGGAGTCGATATAGAACAACAGAATCAGACGTCGCCACCGGCAATTGAAACATCAAATAGCTTCACATTACTGGATGTGGAAAACCAAGACAATGAGACTGCTTCTCTAAACCAAAAGACGAAGAAATCCTCAAAACCACCACCAATAGTGTTATATGGTATTGATAATCTTGAAAACCTGAGTATGTTTATTGAAGAGGTTGTTGACAAACATGATTATGCATATAAAGTGGTGTCCAGAAACCAATTAATAATCTCATCACACTCAGTAGAAAAATATAAAATTCTTATAGAACATATACGACGAAAAGGGTTAATAGGTCACACTTTTACTCAAAAAGATGAAAAATGTATGAGAATTGTTATAAAGCATTTACATTTCAGCACACCTAAAGAAGCCATTGCTGAGGCAATTGAAAAAACCGGTAATAAAGTCAAAGGGGAAATAGTAACTGCTCGAAAAAAAGGCACTAAAGAACCGTTAAACACATTTTTTGTTAACATACTTCCTCATGAAAACAATAAGAGAGTTAAGAATATTCAATATATTTATCATCAGAAGGTTGTCATTGAAGACCCAAAAAGAACAACAACAATACCACAATGTAAGAGATGCCAACAGTATGGACATACAAAAAACAACTGCATGCGACCATACAGGTGTGTGAAATGTGCTGGATCCCATAAAACCACAATGTGCACATTGGATAAAAATGCTCCGGCAATCTGTTCGCTGTGCACAGGAAGCCACCCGGCTAGCTACAAAGGTTGCAAAGTTTATCAGGAAATTCTTAAAAGGAAGCAAGTAGGCAACAAACAGCCGCAAGAAAAATCGAAAATTAGGAACACAGTGGAATCAGTAAGTCCTCCAATATACGTTCCACAGAATTCCTCTGAAGATAATACATCAAAAACAAATAGTCAACAAGAACAAAATGGTACATTCATGAATAAATACAGTGAAATAGCTGCAAACAAAAGTACAGCATCAGTACAAAATCAAGCTAATGACAGTCCAATGATTAAGACGATTGACCGTGATAAATCACATAGAACATATGCTGAGCATCATTCTTTGCAATATGCCTATAAGCTAGAAGCCCTTATATTGAAACAAAATGAGAGGATAGACCTACTTATTTCACAAATGAGCACAATGATGAACCTTATCATGAAAGTCTTCAGTAAAGTGCCGCAATGACAGCGTTGAGAATAGCCACATGGAATATCAATGGTTTGTTGCCACACAAACAAGAACTCGAAATAATGTTACAGGCCAATAACATAGATATTGCTCTTGTATCAGAAACTCATCTTAATAATCGTAAGACATTTAAAATAAACAACTATTATTTCTATAATACTAACCACCCCGATGGCACATCCCATGGAGGAACTGCACTGATAATTAAGAGCAATATTAAACACCACCTTCATAGTGAATTTAATGAGAATTGGCTACAGGCTACCACTGTTACAGTAGAGGGAAACAATGGCTCCATAAATGTCAGCTCTGTCTACTGTCCACCTAAATATAATATTAAAGACGACATGTACTCCCGTTATTTCCACACATTGGGTCATAAATTTATTTGTGGAGGAGATTGGAACAGTAAGCACACATACTGGGGTTCTAGGTTAACAACTACGAGAGGAAGAGAGTTAAAAAAATGCGTTGATAATCTCAAACTAATGCCGTTATCAACATGTGAACCTACTTACTGGCCTACAGATCCCAAACGAATGCCAGATCTCCTAGACTTTTACATAACCAGGGGGCTTTCGAAGATGTATTTAGATGTGAAACCGCTATTCGACACGGTATCCGATCACACACCTGTTTTAGCTATCCTAAGTGTAACAGCTTTATACAGAGTAAACAGTCAAAAATTAAGTAATCATAAAACAGATTGGAATACGTTTGCTGAATACCTTGAAGACGAAACAAACTTAAGAATGAGGCTTAAAACTGCTACAGAGATAGATGATGCAGCATTTTACTTCACTAACTTAATACAGAAAGCGGCGTGGCTTGCGACACCGACTCTAAATCCTGTAGTAGATAAAATTGACATTCCCCTTGAAATACGGAGGAAAATTGTGAAAAGCGAAAAATTAGAAGGCGGCTTCATCTGACAAGATCTGAACACGATAGAGCCGAATTTAATAGAGCTTCACGAGAGCTGAAATATATAATACAAGAAAATAGAAATGCCACTCTCCAACACAAACTGTCCTCATTGTCAGCTCAAAGTAAAGACAATTATTCACTCTGGAAGATCACAAAAAGCTTTAAAAGGCCACATCATTTTGTTCCGCCTTTAAAAACAAGCAGTGGTACGTGGGCTAGAAAACCTAATGAAAAAGCTGAGTTATTCGCTGAACATCTGAGTAAGATCTTCACTCCAAATCCTTCCACAATGAGTGACTTCGATGACGAAGTGATAAGGCTAATCAACAGCGACCAACAACTATCACTGCCATTGAAACAGGTAACTCCGAAAGAGTTGAAGAATACCATACAAAACCTAAAAAATAAAAAAGCCCCAGGGTTTGATCTCATAACTGGAGAGATACTTAAACGCTTACCAAGAAAGCCAATAGTATTTCTGACTATGCTGTGCAACGCTATTTTCAGAACACAATACTTTCCTAAAATTTGGAAAATCTCACAGATATGTCTATTACCTAAACCAGGAAAACCACCAAATGAACCCAGCTCATACAGACCTATAAGCCTTCTTCCAGTGCTTTCAAAGGTATTTGAAAAACTTTTTTTGCAAAGACTGAAACCGGTCCTACAGGAGCACAAAATTATACCGGACCACCAATTTGGCTTCCGAGAAAACCACGGAACAGTAGAGCAAGTACATCGAGTAGTGCACAAAATCAGACAATCCTTGGAGAAAAAGGAATATTGCTCAGCAGTATTTTTAGATATACAGCAAGCATTCGACAAAGTGTGGCATGATGGATTACTTTACAAACTAAAAATGAGTTTGCCAAATTCTTTCTATGGAATACTTAGATCCTACCTGCATGAAAGGAGCTTTCAAGTAAAATATGAAGATGAGTACTCAAAACTGTATGCTATCACTGCGTCAGTCCCACAGGGGTCAGTACTAGGCCCAGTACTATATACTATATATACAGCAGATCTACCAAGCACCGAGGATGTGACAACGGCCACATATGCTGACGATACCGCTTGTCTTGCCAGTGATAGGAACCCAAATGTTGCATCCCAAAAATTACAGACCCAAATCAACAAAATAGACGAATGGTTGAGAAAATGGAGAATTAAGGCTAGTGTAACCAAATCGATACAAATTACTTTTACCCTAAGAAAAGGGGATTGCACAACTATAACTATGGAAGGAAAACCACTACCAACGAGCAATTGTGTGAAGTATTTAGGACTACACCTTGACCGCAGATTGACTTGGGCAAAGCATATCCAGGCAAAGAAAAAGGAGGCAACAATATTATATAGAAATTTAACATGGCTAATTGGGCGTAAGTCGCAGTTATCGGTCAGTAACAAAGTTCTGATCTATAGATCCATTATAAAACCAATATGGACATATGGGATAGAGCTGTGGGGCTCGGCTAGCAACTCCAACCTGGAGATATTACAGAGATTCCAAAATATTGTCCTTAGATCGATATCAGGTGCAGCCTGGTTTATAAGAAACACAGAAATACACAAGTACCTTGAAATGCCTACAGTTAAGGAGGAAGTAAATAGGAATAGTGAACACTATAAAGAGAGACTTTCTGAGCACAGAAACGAATTAGCTAGAGAACTTTTGAACAAACAACAAGATATTAAAAGATTAAAGAGACTGCATATATTTGATCCAAGAAACTGAGAAATATTATAAGGTTAATTCTCAATGGAGAATAACTAATAGCAACACCCCACCGAGACCAAATCTAATTATGGCTACAACAGCCGATTGTAGATGGAATATAAGGGACGAAAAAAAAAAAAAAAAAAAATTAGTTTTTATTAATAAATATAAGTAAACGTGCAATATTAAGTGAAAGAATAAATTATGCATGCAATATAAAATGAACATTCAAATGTCGATGTTAAGCGTTTGAAGCAAAGCGTCACTAACTTGTCCCGACACACAACGAACACAGTGGGATCGATTCTAAAGAAACACCGAATCTTTTCTACAATCGATATTAATTCCATAGTATTAGTCGATTGTTGAAACAAGATAATCGATAAAATGATATCGATTATGGAAACAGTGTGATTACACATTAAAATCTATTGATAAAAATGAAACTTTAGAATCAATCCACTGTAGAGAATGGCATTTGATAAATAACAGAGAAAGTAAAACATCAGTATCGATAAACAAGATTAAAAGAAAACATTATTCGCATAGATCGCTATTTAGGGCTCCTTCTAGCAACAAATTAGAAAAGAACTAAAAAATAAAATAAAAAGAAACATTAGGCATAATAACAAAATCCTTGATATGTATAGAAGTACATTTTAACCACTATTTTTTGTTTTTAATTGGAATTTAAAAGTACAAAAATCCCTTAAGCCAGAAAAAGCGATCCAACAAATCATAATTTGGAAGGAAAACATAATAATTGCCATTCTCAAACTATAACGACACTACGTCGCAGTGCAAACACTAAGGTAGCGTTTTTACGTACATTTTACTTTCTCTGCAGCATTAAAAAACAAATTAAAAATGAAATAATTTCAAACGTTTGCATACGCTCGGCGGCCGCCGCATGCGACTACGATACGGCATACGGGGGGTGGGGGGCAGGGGGGCAAATAAACTTTTGGCAAATAATCATAAATCAAACATCTGAAAATAATTACAAGTGTAAATAAAATGAAATTCACACAAAAACACGAACATGAAACATGACCGACATTACACCGACGATAATTTTAGCAAAATGTCTAACTTATTTATATTGAAATTAAAATGAATACGGTCAATATTTCATCCATAGCCGATCATATTTCATATTATAATCAAAAATTGAAAAAGTAAAAATTATAAGAAAAGTCCTTAACATATTATTTTTATATTTTCTGTGTGTTAAATGTGTTTGAAAAGTTTTATCTTGATAGTGTAATTGATTGTAGGTATCGGGTATGACGATGTATGTGTAGTGCGCGTGCGTACCTTGTGCGGCGGGTTGGGGCGCGGCGGCGCGGGGCGCGGCGGCGGCGTCTTGTGTCGCTTGGGCGGCAGCGCGGGCGTGGGCGTGGAGTCGCGCGCCGGCGCGTGCAGCACCGCGAACGGGTCCGCCCACGCGCCCTGTACACACACAATCTCTCTTACACACTCATTTAAATACTACTCCCTTACAATCATATTCAAGGGATCTAAAAACTTTAGTTCATCATTTTGATTCTCGATATACCTCATAACGAAGTAGCCAATAGTTGCGGGTTGAACATAACTTAGACTTTCCCTAAGGTTGGCCAAAGTGGAGTGAAGTACACCATCGACTGAATTATTTAAGCTTAATTGAACGTTATGTACTCACATCGTCGTTGGTCTTAGCGGCGTTATCCTGCGGTGCGAACGCATCTCCCGCGAACGGGTCTGCGTCCGACGCGAACGGGTCCGACGAGAACCCGTCCTAGGAACACATATTTACTACATCTAGCAAACTTCTAGCTTTTTACACTATATATTATTATAAACTATTAACAAAAAGTAACCTATAAAGGGTTTATCATCACAATTTGGGAGGAACTACAAATATGACTAAAATTGTAACGTTTAAACATTTATTGGCAACACAATATCATACATTATAATTAAATATTTTCAGGCATAGCAAATCAACGATATGGGTATTGTGACTGTGCTTTACATGTAATTGTATACTAGGAGTATCTTTTTATCCATAAGGATTAGTATACACCTGGTCCATTTAAATTATAATACAAAATAATTGACAGGGATAGCCATCAATTAGATAAGGTAATTTATACAGTATAAAGGACATTGTTACCTTGACGGTATTGGTGGTGGCGGCCGAGGTGGGCGCGAAGGGGTCGTTCTGTGGCACGGAAGAGAAGGGCGAGTCCTTGAAGGGGTCGGAAGTGAACCCACTCGCCGCTGTCTCTTCGAAACCGTTGCTTTGAGAGAAAGACTCGTCTTCCTGTATAGGTTAGAAACATGATTAATATTAATAAAATAGAAACCCTAGTGTAGTGATGAAGATATTTTTTGAACCCGGTCAAATGAGTTCCCGTTGTTGTTAAAACTGTTGACCCGGCTATTGCTAACGGAGTTTCTTACGTTGTTTTTTCTATACTACGAACTGAGGGGTTGATAGTTTTATTTAAATGAAGACTCTTTGAATAAAGAATACTGTGATTCGACGGATTGTTGTGATTTCCTCATGACGTCTAGTGGTGGTTGTGTATGGTAAAGCGCGTGCGTGCTTTTAAATAACTATTATACACGTTATATAGTGAAATACTATTCGAGTAAAGAATATTTTGATAATATTTGGTGTGATTCCTCCAGGGCGAGTGGCAGTATAGTGCGTGTGTTCGTGCGCGTGCGTACCAGTGCGTCGTTGGGCGTGGCGCCGCGCACGACGCGCTCGAGGTGCGCGGGCTCGTGCAGCGGCTGCAGCGCCATCTGCGCAGCCGCCACGGCGCCGCCGCTCTCCAGCGCCGCGCACGCCTCCGACACCACGCGATGCTGCTCCTCCAGGTGAGATATCTTTATGTTCGCCTATAAAATATTACACATTTTATAGCCTTTTCTATCGAGTTCTTGATATTGTAACAGTTTCAAGAGGCACTGAACCGTACTGGGAAAAATCCACATGTATTTTTATTTTTTTAAATGAATCCCGACGAACAAATTATCGTAAAATGTATTTTAACTAATATTCAAAATTCATGTGGTTGGGTTGATTTAAAATTTCTTTAAAACATTAATAAAAAATATATATACCTACATTTTGATTACAAAAGAACAGCGCTGTACTAACACAAGTAAATAAATAAACACCAAATTAATACTCTACGGAAAACCAAATCGACACTACCCTTCCATTCCAATAGAGGCTTAGATTTTACGAGATCATCAATACTAATGTAATGCGTAGTGTATTTAACATCAGTGCAACCTGGCTGACGGCGAGCACGGTCTTGCGCAGCTGCGCGGTGAGCGCGTCGGCGCACGCGTCGGCGTCGGCCACGTCGTGCTGCAGCGCGCGCTCCTTCTCCTTCAGCGTGTGCGCCGCCGCGCGCCGCGCCGCCACCTCCGCCTCCGTCTCCGCCGCCGCCGCCTCCTGCGCCGACACTTGCGACCGCAGCTTTTCTACCTGCACCATTACAAACATATCTTGGTGACCGCCCCGCCCTCACACCCGCCACGGCAACTCTTGTGAGGCAGGATCAACGGTAGTACGCATTTTAATGACGCCGAGCATTAAAGCTCAGTGAGTCTTCGGGAATGTCTTACTTGTCTTTAATCCGCTACGAAATCAATCATAAAGTTAAATTGATAGGAGTTAGAGACATTTTAGTCCACTTTCTTCCGTAGCAAAGTGGGTGACAAGACGGTAAATATTAATTACAAAAATATATCATTGTAGAATCTTGAGGGCTGGCCTATGTTTAGCAGTGAACTTCCTGTGGCAGAAGAGGGAACAAACATCTCAAGCGATACATGCCTAACATGGCGTTTATCCTGCTATCTGTCGGACGATAGAACTAGAGTGAGCTTTGGCCTCACTTAGTTTTAATTGGAGCCCCTGAAGCCACCAATATTATGTTAAAAATGAAAAAAAGAAATGGATAAGAGAGCCGAGAGGTCTATGCTTTTACAGTGGAATTCTTATAGTAGATAATTGTGTGTATAAGCAATACGAAATGCTACGTCCCATCTATCACTTACCTGTGATTTGAGATCGTTCAATCTCTTTTGTGCTTCTCCTTTCTGATTTTCTAACTGTTTCAACGTCGCCGTCAATGTGTCCAATTCACTCTGCAAACAGATTTATATCATTTAATATTAATATCCATCACGAATTACGAGCAGTACTTTAGTAATTATTTGTGTACTAAATTACATAACAAAAATATAAATTAAAATAAAAGAAATGTTTCTTTTACATTGTGTCGCTGATTATGTTAACTTCCTATGACTGATGATAATGATGATAAAATATGCTTTCAATCATGTGTGAAGCTGGTACACGGTAGATGGTAACTGATGGTGTGAGGTACGTGATGTGTGTGATGGTACCTGCAGCGAGTGCGCCTCGGCGGCGGCGGTGGCGAGGGCGCGCTGCTTGTCGGCGAGGTCGGCGTCGAGCGCCAGTCGCTCGCGAGCCAGCGCCTCCACCTCGCGCGCGATCGCCTCCATCTCGGGAGTAGGTTGCGCGCCTAGTTGCAACGCGCTTGTTGCAGCCTGTTGCTGGAACGGTTGCTGCAACAAACATACAGAATATCACGAATAAAAGGATTATGAAATAATGTTTTCTCTGTCACGTAAATTAATATTGAATTATTAAAATATAATAACATATATAACAGTGTACGGCAAATGCGTGCTTTCAAACCACAGACATATTTTATGGGTTTAAAACGCAATAATAACTAACTAATAAGAAAAAAAGGTTACTTTAATAATCTTGTCTTAACTTATCGCTTAATTGCTTTTATATTCCAAAACGTCTTGACAAACACATACCAAAATTAATTTTATAAAATTCGGCATTATTTATGGACAAGTGAAATAGTCTCCATAAAATTGTATTAGAACATCCCTATTTCAAAAAGTATAATAAGTTAACACATTCTATTTTTAAATACCAAAGAGTTTTTGACATTTGAAATAACTACCAAAGTAAATGACAGAAATGAAAAATCTTCTCGTACTATTTTTTATAATACAATACGCAAATTGTTCCACGGATGCCATCATCGATAAAATTGATATTTTGATACAAAACCATAAGCATGTTTACGGCATTGGCGGTAGAGAAAAACAGGCATGGGACTCGAAAATAGAGAGCGCTTTAGAATATCCAAGTAAGCTAATTGACATTTAAAATGACAATGTCACATATTTTCTTACCTTCTGTAATAAAAATATTCACAATCGGGAAACTTATTTTATTTTGATACGATATGTAAGGCTAGATCGATATAAGCTGCAAGAGAGTATAAAATACTTTTTTATCGAGAAAAGCACTTACTGTAACTCTCGTAAATACAGTATGTGCATGTAAATTAGCATTATTTGTTCTTTCAGGAGGAGATGAGCAAAAACTGTCTCAGATAGCCAACATTTGGTGCGCCTACTACGAATGTACTGCTGGAATGATATCGAAACTAACTCCTTCTAACCGTATGCCCTCCCGTATACTGGCGGTATACGAAGGCGCTACAGTTAAACTGCCTTGCAAACTATGTGTGGCGCCTGGTGAATTATCCAAACTTGTGTGGAAGTATGCCAAGGTAGTGTTAATTTATTTTTAAATCCAATTACTTTTAAATTCAATCTCTTTTATGTCAATCACCATTCACAATAACGGTGAAGGAAAACATTAGGAAACCTGCATACCATAGCGATTGGTAATCATTTCAATGGTATCTAAAGTCTGCCAACTCGCACTAGGCCAGCGTGTTGGACCATATAAATACAAACCTCTCAATCATACTCATGATTGCAGAGGAGGCTCGTGCCCTGCAGTGGGACTTATATGAGCTGATACACTACAAAACCTTTTGATTTACCATGTGTTTTATAAACAAATTCCCGTGGAACCCATTCCCGTACTACGAGACAAATGTTTGTGTGATCGATAGGCATTTGTTTCTGGGTGTTGGGACACCCAAAAATGTAACTATTGACGTCCACAGTAAAAGATTTGTATGAAATTGTGGAGTCAAAACTATGTGTATATTTATGCAATACTTCTTCATAACTTTAATATTCAAGTTAATAAATAATAATGCATAATAAGCTTAATGCAATATTTCGTTTTAGTCGGTAGAAAACATAACATTCGACCAAATTATAGAGCATGATAACACAGTGCATGAGAATAATGGAGACATAACGATATACCATGTGAAGCCATCACATGCTGGAGTATACAGATGTGAGATCGGCAGAAGCGTCAGTGGCCTGCTCATTGTACAAGTGGTTGACGATCAAGAGGAATATGACGTTGTAAGACAAACATTATTTTATATATTTACATACATACATACATACATAAACCCACGCCTTTTTCCCAGAGGGGGTAGACAGAGTGGTATCAGGACACCCACGTTTCGCCTTGTGTGTTCCGTCCCAAAATGTGATAGGGGGCGAGCCAATCGCCATATCGGGCTCAAATTACTGACTACGAGCCGATAATGAATAGAAAAATCCCATACCACTTTTGCCTGACCCGGGATTCGAACCTAAGACCTCAGCTTTGTCACTATAACATAATAGACTGTCTACCTTAACAGAAGTCACTGGGTTGTACCTTTAACGTATATGTTCTTAGTGTTAATAATGATTTGTGGATGTGGAGGTCCATCTGATACTCTAACAGTTATTTTTACTAATGAAATACGCTGCACGTCTGGTGATAAGGGTAATACGGTCCAGAATGACTCAATATTATTGAGCATTGTACCCAAGTACGCTGGAATACTCAAAATCTGCTTTACATTTACTGATTCCATTGTCGTGGGCATATTTGTGCTTTTACACTCATTTATTACTTCCATGTTTCATATTAATTTTACTCCAACGCAGGTAAAACCAATGAATTCTTTGGGCCCGTATTCAGCGTCGCCAGTGGCTATAGGCAAAGATTTAACCCTATTCACCTCATGGTCTACTTGGAGCAAATGTAGCTCGTATGGAAAGGTCGGCAGAAGACGACGGTATGGCATGTGCTATGTCAAGAACAATCAAAATGACGAGGTGATCAAATCTAGTCAATTTATGTAAAATTACAAAATATAAAATCCAATGTATGCAGAGAATTTAGCTATTATTGCGTCTAAATTCATCTTGACTGAGCGACACAAAATGGCAAATGAATAAATGTTATTAAATTATTTGCTTCAGATTTTTAAAGAAGTAAATCTATGTCCCACAGCAAGATCAGAAAATACTATAGATTTGGACAAGGATACTACAGAAGTATTTCAAGGTATTCAAATTGATACTACACAATAATACACCTATAAAACTAGGTCGACCAAAACAAAGACTATTAAAAGAAACAAGAAAAAGCCTTACGCTCACATTCACAATAGAATGCATGTTGATAAGGATGTCTTAGGCAGTTCACAACACATCACAAAGCTTATTTTACATTGATGTATAATTATTTATTTATTATTTGTCTTTGTAACAAACTTATTTACCTTTAAAACAAATAAACACAATATGAAACACTGAACGCATACTTGAGGCGATAAGACTCTAGTAAACTAAATCGATTTGACAGTAAATTAGTCACGTCTTTTGTGCTCAATGTGCATGGTGCACATTGCAATTATTTGCTGCCAACTTCATTATCCACGCTCATATAACTACGCTTTATAATTTATGTGTTTTCATGAGCCAAAGAACATCTTAATTAAACCATGTAATGTCATTTTGCCTGTTAAATAATCATCGTCGTTAAATAATAGAGACGTTTAATGTCAATTAAATCGTTCCTTAGTATAGATTCTGTTTGTAAAATCTACACTTAGTAATGATTTAATTATGTCTCTAAGTTCGGCAGTTATTCAGTACCTAAAGATAAAATTTAAAATTTCATACTGTCTGTCTCGCTTCGTAATTCGATTTATGCAATTTATTGTTTCGCTATGGATCAAGTGGGTTCCGCTCATTAATGAAACCAGACATCTCACATTTTAGTCCATGGAATTGATGAAGGTAGCATAATACCATGAAAAGTCTATCAGTAGCAGTATCAATATAAGTCCATATACGTCCCACTTCAGGGCACGGGCCTCCTCTATAATTGAGAGAGCGATTGAAAGGGCTTGGGCCATATAGTCCATCACGCTAAACAGTCTATGGGTAAATTGAATTACAAGAAAGCGAAACATTCAGCACATGACTGCCTCCGTGGCGCAGTAGGTTAGACACCGCATGTGAAAGGAAAGGCCGCGGGTTCGCTCGGTTTGTGTTAACCACAAGTATTTGTTTCGGGTCGGATGTTTGTGAGACAGAAAAGTCTCTCGTAGTTCCTGATACTCACGACACAAGACTCGATCTTAGTGTGGGGTCTGAACTATGTATGTGACTGCTCGGTGTATTTATAATTCCACAGATTTCCCAAACGGAATTCCTTGTCGGTCTGATCATCTGCCGCAACAGATTAAGGATCTACCTGCAGTCAAACAAAGGCGGAACGAAATTATGATCGCCATGTGCAAGGTATTTTATTTATCAATGTTTTGTAATATACATATCTGATCTGATTATATTATTATAATATGAAACAAGTATTGGAGACATAATGCTGTGAGAATTTGATCGCTATAGCCAGCTGTTTTCACTTAGCGCTACATTGCGTAATTTTAAAATAGGAATATTAATGGTTGCTACATTAAAAATCGTTGTAATTCTTTTAACCTAATAGGAAACAAGTATTGGAGACATAATGCTGTGAGAATTTGATCGCTATAGCCAGCTGTTTTCACTTAGCGCTACATTGCGTAATTTTAAAATAGGAATATTAATGGTTGCTACATTAAAAATCGTTGTAATTCTTTTAACCTAATAGGAAACAAGTATTGGAGACATAATGCTGTGAGAATTTGATCGCTATAGCCAGCTGTTTTCACTTAGCGCTACATTGCGTAATTTTAAAATAGGAATATTAATGGTTGCTACATTAAAAATCGTTGTAATTCTTTTAACCTAATGCGTGAGTAAATGGAAAACATATGTATTAGCAACTTCTTCAAAACCTACGTCGATTGCTATCGATTCATAAGTGTATGTTTTAACAGGTACTCTGTGCGAACCAAACAGGCGTGAATGAGAAGGATAGCACATTGTTGCCACCATTGCCGACGAGGAAAACACAGTTTGAAGTACACGGAAAGCCCGTTAAAATAAGATGCCCAGGGTAAGGAAATAATGTGGCATGGCTTTATTTGCAATATGCTTTATATTTTAACGACGCCATATTGTTTATTTCTCCTCCTTAGTAATTTGGGGAAATAGGCATGACCTTATGTACGTATGTGTATAGGATACACCAAGGCCCTCGAGGAAAGACATTGTTTTGATAATGAGATCAACGTATTATGTGTTCCGTTGGACGTCCGAAGTCCAATATGAGAGTACATCGATTTCCCGTCACGATTCGCCGCTAGATGTCGTTGTTTCATGGCTTCCGATCAGTGAATTTCAGTTTTTACGGCAGAGGTGGCGCCATTCCTCGGCGATGTAAAATGCAAGGCGCCATTTTGTGCTCATTGTTGCGTCGTTTTTTAGACCGAGCACATCGCCCTTAAAAGTCAAGTCGTTGTTAAAAAAAAATTATTTTCGAGAATTAAGTAGAAAATAGCTCCTAGAAAAGTTTCTAGTGATATTAAATTTAGATATCGAATCGGTTTCCGTTAAGAAGTCAGTGAAATTTAAATATGGAAGATACTTCAAGGAAAAGACCGCGCACGCGGTCGGTTTCGTATGAAAGTACCGGCGGCAGCGGCAGTGACGGTGCTATGTCGCCACCGTCACGTAAACGGCAACGCATGGATTTGGAAGCAAGGTTTGAATTTTTGTCCCAGCAATTGGTAAGTCAGCTCAACTATATTTTATGTAGTAATTTCGCTGCTCCCGCCGCTACTCAGGCTATCGCTACGGGATCCTCGTCTCCCGTACCTACCCGCACACCCGCAGTAGATAACCAATTTTTACAACCTCCTTTGTCTAGAATCGACAAGATTGCCAATCTAAGCGTTGCAATTAAAGAACCAACTGTGAATAGGGCTATTCCTGAGCGAGTCTTGAAGATTTCTGAATTACACAGATTTGATTCTCCCGATTGGAATGCTGTTCGTTATACAGATAGTCAGAAAAATTAACGAGGAACTATGACGATTCGACAGTCACTCGGAGTCCTTCCGACTGCCTCAGATAGAGCGTAGTTTAGCTGCGCTAACAAACGCTTTCATGTCACAAAATGAGGCCGTGAATGCAGCGCTACAGGGTCTCATTGATTGGTCGGCTAAATCAGAAGCACAGTTAAATCCAATGGCACTATACGAAAAACTTTGTGAACTGTTTGGCAATGATTCGGATTATAAAACTGTATCGCATGATATATTACAAATAATATGCGGCAAAAGAGCCGAAATACTGGAACTCCGGCGTCGGGCCCTCTTGAAACCCTTAAAGGATAGATATCTGCGTGAGGGTATAGAGAAAATTCCTCCATCTGCTGAGTATGTGTTTAATCCAAATACTCTATCTGAATTTATTCAAAAGATAGGAGGTATAGAAAAATTAGAAAAGCAAAAGAGTTATTCACATCAAGTTCGTCCAAGGTCACCACAACCTTCAACGTCCCGTCAGCAGCAGACATTTCCGAGTACAACCAAACAAATCGAGACAGCTTGATGACAGCAATTCCCGACATAAGAAAAATAATTTCGCCAACAAAAAGGGGAAGGGACAGCAGATTAAAGGCTCCCACAAGAACATCAAAAAATATAGATGACTCGATAAAGTTTTCGGGAGGTTGTCTGAAGCATTATCAAGTTGTTTGGGCTCGTTTCAATCCTCCCAAAACAATTTCAAAATGATAGCAGGGGCTCGAATTCCATTTACCCGCACGCCGCCCTTAATTTTACCGACTTCGGACATCATGACTCGATTTCAAACGCCGATCTCTTCAACGATGACATCCGAAATAAAAAAAAAATGATTCAGTGTCAAGTTTTGGAAAGGGCACCGCTAACTCCAATTTTTATTTCCCCGCTTTTTCTCATCACCAAGAACGATGGAAGAAATCGGGTCATCCTAAACTTGAAAGGTTTAAATCAATTGACATTTGACAGCCTCCGTGGCGCAGTTGGTTTGACGCCGCCTGTGAAACGAGAGGCCGCGGGTTCGATCCCCGCACCGAAACAAATATTTGTGTGATCCACAGGTATTTGTTTCGGGTCTGGGTGTTTGTGAGACCGAAAAGTCTCTCGTAGCTTCTGGTACCCACGACACAAGACTCGATCTTAGTGTGGGGTCAGGCCTATGTATGTGACTGTTGGGTGTATTTATTATTATTATTTATTATTAATTTATGGAAACATCAAACTTCCATCTTTTTCATCATCGCCTCATGCCAAATTTTCTTCAACCACGCGACTGGATGGTGAAATTGGACATCAGCCAGGCCTATTATCATGTACCTATAACAAGGCGGCATCGTCGATTCCTCCGTATCAGTTACCAGGGCCGCCTCTTTCAAATGACCTGCTTACCGTTCGGCTTGGCTACAGCGCCCAAGATGTTTGCCTCGATCACAAATTGGACGGCCGAGGTACTGCGCGCGTCAGGTCTCAGAGTAGTGGTTTATCTGGACGACTTTTGTATCTCCAACCACGATCGGAGGAGTCTCGAAGTTCAAACAAATTATGCAGTAAGTTTCCTAACCAGTCTAGGCTGGTGCATCAATTACGACAAATCAATCATCAAGCCAGCCAGGTCCATGGAATATTTGGGCATAAAGTGGGACACGAAATACAACACAAAGTCCCTGCCACAGGACAAAGTTGTCAAGATCCGCCAGAGCCTTTCATCACGACTCGCTGCCGGCAGTTGGACCCTCAAGCAGGCGCTACGCCTCTTAGGGTTTTTCAACTTCGCGACCTTCATCACCCCACGGGGAAGGTTGCATTGCCGTTCTATGCAGCGTCAGAGCAGATTACTTCGCAACTCTCCTCGAAAACCAGCTCCCTATCCAGAAGAGGTGAGATTAGATCTGGAATGGTGGCAACAGAATATCAACCAGACGTCTCCTATTCACCAAAAAAGACTGCAAACAAATTTCATGATCACCGACGCCTCAGATGTGCAGTGGGGAGCGCTTGTAAACAACAAGAAGATACAGGGATGCTGGAGCATGTCGCAAGAGGGGTGGCATTGCAATGCAAAGGAGATGTTTGCAGTAATTGCCGCCTTGAGACAGGAAGCATCCACCCTCGCGAACTCGACAGTGGTGCTTCAGAGCGACAACAAGACTGGTCTCGTACATCAAGAACGAAGGCGGAACAAAGTCTCAACTATTGCTAGATTTGACCAAGGATCTTCTGGCTCTGGTGGACAGCCTCAATGTTGTACTCATCGCACATCACCTTCCGGGTGTGTACAACATGGAAGCCGATCATCTGTCGCGCAATCGCGCCGGCTCCGAATGGCATTTACTAAGCGAAGCTACGTCAAGCATATTCGAGCTATGGGGAACACCATCCATAGACCTGTTCGCCTCAAAAACAGCGTTTGTCGTTCCAAATTATGTTACGCTCGACTTATCAGACTCGAACGCTTGCTTTCACGACGCTTTCAGCAGATGCTGGCGTTGCGACCTCGCTTGGTTGTTTCCCCCGCCGGGTGTAATCCCACGGGTACTTCAACACCTCAACACTGCTGCAGGCCACTTCATAATGATTGCTCCCAAATGGAAGAAGCCATTTTGGCGACCCGATGTCAAGTGTCGCTCACGGGCCCGACCGATGAAGATCCGAAACCTCCGGACCAACCTAGTGGACACAACGACCGGTCGACCTCCAGCACATGTCAAGAATCTTCAGTTGGAAGCTTGGCTCATTTCGGGTGGGACACACTTACAAAGACATGGTCCCTGGAAGAGAGACAACTCCTTTCAGCTTGCTGGAGATCCTCAACATTAAAAACATACGCCCCGATATGGTCCAAATGGTCGATTTGGTGTCGGCAATACGGGATTACGCCTCAGTTACCAAAACCGTCTGAGGTAGCTAGGTATTTAGCACATTTGTTTTTGAATAATAATCTAGCATATCGTACAATCCTTGTGCATAAGTCTACAATAGCATCAGTTTGCGAAACACTATCTGACTCTCAAATCTCTAGCAGTCATATTGTGAAACATATTTTAAACGCAATTTCCTTAGCTAGGCCGATTCCCCAAAAGTTGCCCATATGGGATGCAAGAGTTGTCATTAATTATTTAAAAAATAATATTCCAAACAATACCTTATATGACATCGCTAGGCGCACCGCTACCATCCTGCTTTTAGCTTCTGGGCGAAGGGTGCATGACCTAACCCTTTTACATTGCGATCCAGATCATTTTATGGATAAGGAGACTGTCCCGCCCTCACACCCGCCACTGCAACTCCTGTAAGCCAGGATCAACAGTGGCACGCATATTAATGACACTGAGCATTGAAGCTCAGCGCGTCTCCGGGAATGTCTAACTTGTCTTTAACCCGCAACGAAATCAATCAAAAAGTTAAATTAATAGGAGGAGTTGGAAATAAATTATTGTCCACTTCCCTCCCTAATAAAGCGGGTGACAAAACAATGAACTAAAGAGGCAAACAACCTCGCATAAAGACATTTACAGCCAGAGAAGCCAGCTGTAAAGCACCACGGAATAGTGATTATTACATTTAAATGGGACCTAATATGTAAGCTGTTATACTTGATTCCAATAATAGGTATGGCAAAATCGCCGGAAAGCACGGATTCTTCCTAGTATCCACAAGGTCCATGTAGTATACAACACCAGATGTTATTTGCATACTATCTAGCATGGTTTTACGCTCATTCTGCCAAAGACTACACTCCCAAAGTACATGATGCGCGGACTGCTCATATTCGCAATAAGGTGTTGAACATGAGCACGCAGGCGAATCAACGAGCTTAAATGAGTACAGTTTAGACTTAAAGTTACCATGGCCCGTAAGAAACTGTGATACGTAATAATCGATATCTAGCCAAGTCTTTGTCAAACGATCACGCACGCATGGAAAATATTGGTATAGATGCCGACCCTTCAAAGATACCTCCCATCTATTCTGCCATTCATCTATTAGTTCGTTATATACAACTGAGAGCGGCTTAAATAATCTGTCTACTTTTACAAGTTCACGTGAATTTAAGAATCTTTTGTTCATATTCTCTCTAGTTGAGTAATACATCGCGGCGCGACGTTGTACCTCCAGGTCAACTGGAAGTACACCCGCTAGGACAGGCAACGCTTCGGTACTAACAGTCCTATATGCCTTACACAAGAATATCAACGTCAAACGTTGGCTCTGGAGCAATTTCCTTCGCACAGCACCGATAGTAGCCCTATCGGCCCATACGGGGGATCCGTAAGTAATACATCCTAAGTAAGTAGCTCCATAGATGGTTTTTAATGTATTGAAAGATAGCCCCCACGTTGATTTTGATATTCTTGTCAAAGCAAAAAAGTTATTTTTCGATTTTTCCCCGACTTTCTTAATATGCTCAAGAAAGGAAAAATTCCTTTCCAAAATTAGACCAAGATAACAAACTGATTCTTTTTTCTTTACTGTGATATTATTAAATTTAATTCGCGGCGGTGATTTTAGAATTCCTTTTAAAAGTAATTGGAACGTTTTATGTGGTGCGAACTGTAAGCGATTTCGATCGCCCCAATCAGATATTAATTTTAAACACGTGTCGGCCATATTTTCGAGTCCCGACCTACTGTTTGACTCAATAAGCAAGAGGCCATCGTCCGCATATCCAATCAAAGAACACCCTGACGGTAAGGGAATTGTAAGAAAATCGTCGAAGCCCAAATTCCATAAATAAGGACCCAAGACCGAGCCTTGTGGACAGCCCATCGTCAGTGGCTTCGACACGGCATGGTGTCCAAGTTTAAGTTTTGTTGTTCCGTGCGAGAAATACGAGTATATAAGTGAATATATATTTTTAAAGCAACCTCGCAATTTCAACTTAAGAAGCAGCATTGGCCACCAAGCATTGTCGAAAGCACCGGAGATGTCCAGGAAAATACCGAGTACATATTTGCGTATCGATGTACTCATTACGTATTCTCCTAACCGAAATTGCCGCGTCAATAGTCGACCTACCCATAGTAAAACCGAACTGTTTTTCATGGAATTTTGGTCCACCTGGTAGCAATCGAGGGACGGTAAGACGTTCTAAAAGTTTACAATTTTATGGATAAGGGTGAATTAATCACTTTAATTCCAAAGTTTGGTTCTAAGACGGACACTTCATCGTATCAACAGAGTAGCTGGACCTTATTAGCTTCCGCGGACAGAAACATAGATCCGGTGTATTGGCTTAGAGCTCTAATCGAGGTCACAAAGGACATAAGGGTTCCAGGTACAAACCTTTTTATCACTACTAGAACACCCGTTAAACCGGCTTCCCCAACGATTATTGGGGGTTGGGTCAAGAAGGTATTATTAGATTCAGGTTTACAGGCGACCCCGGGAAGTTTTAGGTCTGCTGTTGCATCGTTAAATTGGTTAGAAAACTATCCTATCAATGAAATTCTTGCCAAGGCTAACTGGCAACACGAAAGTACTTTTAGAAAGTTTTATCAAAGGCAGATTAAAACGACAGTAAGCAATGTCGCTGAGAAATCATTATCTCAATATTTTTCAATATGTAATTAATTTCTTGATTTGTCTTAGTCAGCTAACACTAATTGTTGATCAGCTAACATTGATTGTGGCCACGTTAATTAATCATTATCATTTAAATTAAATACAATTATCACATTGTTGCATTTTTCTTTATACTGCAAGTCGCCAGGAGATAACAAACACTTCTCTCATATTGGACTTCGGACGTCCAACGGAACACATAATATAAAAATTTTACCTTCCAATAAAATTTGTATTATGTTTCCTGAGACGTCCGAAGTCCAGGTCAGGTCTTCCTGGCCTATTTCATATTATGAGCCAAACAATGAGCTCAAAATGGCGCCTTGCATTTTACATCGCCGAGGAATGGCGCCACCTCTGCCGTAAAAACTGAAATTCACTGATCGGAAGCCATGAAACAACGACATCTAGCGGCGAATCGTGACGGGAAATCGATGTACTCTCATATTGGACTTCGGACGTCTCAGGAAACATAATACAAATTTTATTGGAATGTAAAATTTTTATATTTTTTTCTTATAGTCATCAATTTTATTTTGTTTTGACAAGCATTATTCCACAACATTTTTCTTCAGGACTACACACCGTGATATGCCAGTATCTTGGCACATTGGAACACAAACTGTAAACCCAAGACTTTTGGATGAAGACAGCAAAGGAAGAATACATCTGAATGCAAGAGATCATATCGTATTCACATTGGTTCAGTATTCAGACGCCGAATTGTATAGGTAATTATTGAACTCTTTTTATCATATTACCAAGATACAATGGCACTTAAAAATTATACTAGATGTAACAGGGTTACAAACGAATAAAGGCCATCGCAGACCGGGACGGAATTGCAAGGGATTTAATTTTCTACCAAAGGATACTCAAACTTATCAGGTAGAAATACGACCTAAATTCCAATGTTTTAAATTTATCGAAAGGCATTTCCCGATGCCGCGACATCCTTAGGTAAAAAATAAAACCCTTGCCATTACGTCCCGGTTTTCGCTGCCCACAAACGAAAAATAACCTTCATTTCCCTTATATTTATCATATTACTAATTGCATATAGGGTAAACCCGCAAGTCGTACAAACTAAAAACTACAAAACATATTTATGGCAATGGGGTCATGACCTCTTTGCTTTACATTGCGCTATGAAAAAATAGGTCATAAATTATTTCAGTTGCTGGCAAGGTGACGTTCTCACTGGCACCGTCAAACTGGTCGTGTGGTGTGGTGACCACTCGTTTTGCAACCACCAAACATTTTTGGTGGCGATAGTGGTCGCAGTTGGTCTATTGTTGCAGTATATGGACCGCGTGTTGTATAACAGACAACGGCAAGTGGCCGCAACATAAAGTATTTTATCTTCATACCAAAAAAGTATCTGTTATTTGTTCTATAATATTATAATGTTAAAAATGGTCCTGGATTCGGGATAAATTCATAGTTAATTCGTTGCAGTCAAATTGTTTTATGTATTTATATCAAAATATTTATCTACTTTGAAATTCAGGAGTACCTACGTGATATTAAATATACACCTCAAAATCGTCTTAGATGAAAAATAATTCGTTTATGTTTTTACCTAAGAATACGTTCTCCACCTTAAAAATCTGTTAAGACAAGAACGCATTTAATCTATCATGTGTGCCATGTAGACGCTATTTAAAAATTAACTATTCTGTATGGTATGAGGATATAAGATGTGAAGGTGTGGGCACTGACCTGCGCGGGCGCATCTGGCGCGGGCGTGCTGGGCGGCAGCATGTCGGGCGCCAGCGCGGCGGGCGGCGGCGTGCCGCGCAGCGCGCGCGCCACGAGCCACATGGCCAGCGCGTACTGCCCGCGCGACAGCTTGCCCAGCCCGTCCGTGTCGCACAGCGCCCAGATGTGCGCCAGCGTGCTTTGCGGTAGCCCGCTCTCCAGGAACGCGTGCTTTATCTCCGCGCCCGACACGTAGCTGCAACCAAACATACAACACTTTTGTAAAATAACACATCATTCAGCATCCTCCCATAATAATGCTTTCAAAGCAGAGAGGATGGTATACAGGAGATAACAGAATCCAAATCGACTTCGATTGCAAATTAATGTAACTTAAACAGTACAAAACATTACGGACGCAAGTGTCCCGTTGATTATAAGCATCAGTTGTTTTATTCGCTTTACATTGCGTTATTTAAGTGCAAGTGTGTAAAATAGAGAAAGTAACATTTATGTTGCAATTATTTTATCGATCTCTTTTACAACGAAAATCTTTATTACAACCTCTCGCCCTAGGTTATCTTAAACATGAATTTGGTTTGCATTATTTTAGAAATATTTCCTTAAAAAATCTTTCCTTCTACCAAAACACCCTTCACAAGTACATACCCGTCCCGATCGAGGTCGGCGAGTGCGAACTGCGCGTCGTACTGCGCCTTCTCGGCCGCCGACACCACCCACGTGCTCTGCGCAGGCATCGACGCCAGCGGCGCCGGAGCCGTCGCCGTGGGAGGCTGCCGAAACATCATTCGTTTTTTATTTTTACTGTATAACTTGATTATATGGCAGATGGCATGTGCAGTCTGCCCAAATATCCACGTTAAAATAGCGCTATCCGATAAAAAAATATTGGGCAAAATTATTTTACTTATGTCCAGTAAACTTACACCCGAATACTCAAACGTCACTTAAATATTATGTTGCACTTAACTACGCAAGGACCGCTTAAATAAACTGATTAAGTGGGACGTGGGTAGTTAAGTGCACCTTAATATTCAAATGACGTTTGAGTATTCGGGAGTAAATGTCATTAAAGATTGGGCAGATTAGTTACGTATTATGGAGTAACGACGAGTAATGTAAGTAATGGACATAATGTATGGTAACTCTCGGAAAGTTTAAGGAAATAAAAATAATACACATGTAATAAACTTGGTTTAATTGAAATAATTTAAGCCATCAACCACTGGATGAAATTTTAAGCTCGAGAAAGGACCACACCTTTATGGGCAGAAATCACTGACATAGTTCTTTCTACTTACACTGGAGAGATCGAGCAGCCCTTCAAGCAGCGTGGCGTTGGACTGTGGCGCGGCGGGTGGTGCGGGGTGTGCGGGGTGTGCGGGGTGCGCGGGGGGCATGGGGCGCGGCGGCGGCGGGCGCGGCTGCGGCGAGGGCGGGCGCGAGGGCGGGCGCGAGGCGGGGCGCGAGGGGGGGCGGCTGGGGGGGCGCGCGGGCCGCCCGCGAAGCTCAGGGGGGAGGGTAGTGGGTACCGCGTGCTTCTCCAGCGCCTTGTACACCAGGTGCATCGCCTGCAACACACAACAACAGTATTAGAAATAATAGATGTATCTTTTTGATTAATATCTTTACGGGTTAAGAACAAGTTGGACTTTCTGGGAAACTTGATGAGCTTCAATGCTCGGTGTTATTAATGCATGTCACTTTTGATCCCGGGTTTCGAAGTCACATTAGCGGGTGTGACGGCTGGCAGTCCCCAACAAAGTACATATACCAGGAGGGAACTATCGCGCACAAAACGGTTCTAACAAATAAGTGGCACACTTTTCGTTTCTTTCTTCTTCCTTACCTAGTCACACTATCGCTCCGGTTTTTAGGCGCGTTCCTAATACACGCATATAGGTGTTCTTCGCGATTTTTGCTCCGGATTAATGCCTCAATGGTACCAAGAAATGCTTTTATAATATCCTCACAAGTCTAGTATTTAGATTTGAATATTCAAACATATCATACACTAGGGCTTACCACAAAAAATAGAAAGTTACATAATGTGTATAATTGACTCACCACCATGAACTCGTGTCTGTCGAGCATTCCGTCTCTGTCCTGGTCAGCAAGGTCCCATATTTTACCGAGTGTCTCCAGCGGGAGCTTCGATTCCATTAAAACTCCTTTCACCTGTAATTTCAAATGTATTGCTATTATTCACGCTGAGAGTAGCAAACATTTTGTATATTTCGTTAAAGTTTGAAAAATGAGAATGTCAAAGATATTTTTTAGAAGTTTATGTCAAGGTTCCTTCATACACAATCTTGGAATGGTTATCGATAATTCACTACGTCCCAGGATAAAAACTGCACACTAATCACTATATCAATGATACTTTGGGCTTGAACCAAGATGCTTCCCAATTGGGTGGGCGACATGTCTGTCATCAAATGCACATTCCATTTTTTCCCTTCTGTGTCTGTCTGTAAGCGATATTTAATGTACTGCTGTTTGGGGCAATGGTCTGAAAAATTTAATACTGAGCAAATAAAAAGGACTTGACTATTTGACCCCATATATAGCCTTTTTCTAATAAATAAAGTAAAGTAATTATACCTTGTTCCCGGCGATGAGTCCGTTGTTGGGCTGCAGCGAGTCGAAGAGCTGGCTGTACTTGTCGCGCTCGTGCGGCTTCATGGTCCAGTCGCTGAGCGCGGCGGGCGCGGGCGACGGCGCCGCGGGCCGCGCGGGTGGCGCCGCGCTCATCGGGGGCACTTTGGGCAACTCGCCCTGCAGGAACACATATGATCATCTCTTATTAAATAGGTCTATCTGTTATGGTTTCTTATGGTGCATCCAAACCGCTTTTTTTAGCAACATTGTGCTACACAGCTTGGTCTATCTGAGTAGAAAATATGTGAACATTCCCCTAAGAACAATAAGAAGCTTAGAACAAAACACAGTTTAAGCCAACTGGTTTCGAACGTATTTTGAGGGTAAATGTGGGCGCTTTAGAATTCTAGGACAGGGTGAAGTAGCAATTTCAACCAGTGCACAAGTAGTGTTAAAACCAACGACGTTAGTTTTTGCAAAAATAGTAATTTAAACCCTTACGTATCATTGCGTGTTTAAAAATTAAGCGATGTACGTCATTATTTTAGAAAAACTATGTTTAATCACTCAAATACGACGATATGTAAAAAATAACAAAAAAAAAATTGACGATTTTTTTTGTAAAATTTTTACTTGCATTGTGGTTGATATCACTAATACTACCTCCTGGCTTTGTTTTCGGTCGCGGTCTTGATATACCCTGTATTAATAAGTATTATTTCTTCTTGTACCGGTCTGTGATCATGCAAAGTATAGTACTCACCACTTTAGGCGGCGGCGCTTCTGACTGTATGTTGCTCATGCTGATGTCCTTCCCTGCCTGCGCCAATGCCACCAGCTTCAGCGCCACGAACAATCCCGCCTGGAACATACGAAAAAAGCAATTAGTAACCAATATCAACATAATATAGCTCATCTTCAATTGGCCCATGTACATATGTGCCGATAACTGTGGATAATAGGAATAATTATCGTATATATAGGAAATGTGGTCAACTTGGTAGGGTATTTGAAAGATAGGTTCTTTATTTGACATTAAGAAATTCCAATAAAAAATATTTGGCCGGCCTTGAGAAACTCGATATAATAGTGTGAAACTGCGCAACCTAAAGAAAACATCCTTACTAATGTTATTAACAATATTTTTGTTGCAAGTGCGCAAATTTTTTAATTTATCTCACATTTAACATATATACAGACGAAGGTATAATAAACGTGTTAAAAATATGATATTATATTCCATATACTCATAAAAAAAAAACCTTTAAAAAGAAATATAGTGACAAAAATAACTTGCATATTGAACTCCCTTACGTCATTATGGGGAGAAGCCACCCCTTCCAGTATAAATAGATTTGAAACTATTAAAAACTGCCTACTGCACCAGCGTTTTGGGTGCGCGCCAGGGACGCCATTAAACTTTTCCCTCGTATTGATGTAATAACGGGCGGATGGCGCTGCTGTTCGTTAATTATGTTCGAATTCACCCCTTTACACCCTTCCCGGAATATAATTGTAGGCATTTCAGTTAGCGATAGCCTAATTGGAAGCGACACGAACTAAGACGTATAGGAGATTCAAGCCCATACGTCTAACATTTTTATTTTACGTTTGTATTCGTAATATCACTCACTTTAACTATATTTCTATATCAGCCCATATACGTTTCACTGCAGGGCACGGGCCTACTCTACAATCGAGACAATCGATTGAGAGTGGTTAGGCCATATAGTCCACCACGCTGGCCTAGTGCGGGTTGGCGGACTTACATACCGTAGAAATTCTTTAAAATCGCTACGATATGCAGGTTTCCTCACGATGTTTTCCTTCACCGTTAAAGTGCGTGGTGATTGACTATCAATACACACATAACTCCGAAAAGTCAGAGGTGTACCCTGGGATTTGAACCCGCGACCACCGTGAACATGTAGGCAACCGCGTCTGGTCCGTTACCAACAGGCCACCACGCACTTTTGCCACTCACTTTAACGATGAGGAAAAATAACATGACGATACTTGCATAGCTGAGATATCTATACAAGAATTACAAAAGTATGCGAAGTCTATAAACGCCTACTAAGCTTGCGATTTGCCACTATACTTATAGTTGCAAAATCAATCTGTGATAACAACTCCATTCGTTGTATATCAACTAATTAATTGCTTTCCACAACACCTCGGTAGTAACAACACAGTTCCGGCGAAAATGCCGTGCCGCGGGGCACTCAATAATTCAATATCCAAATGAATTCAAATGAAAATCAGGTGTCTCTGAAACAGTATTCATCGCATCGTAAGTGACCCCCTTTGTATTCAGACAATGTCCGAGAAAATGGCGAGCTTCATGAAAAAAGTTCAAAATAACGAGATCAAGGACACGTACTTGCGCCTACCTCTTGACCTATATTGTGGAGGGGGTGTATAATGGTGCTTCCACACAATCCTCCAATGATACAAAATTATATTGCAGACGTGGCTGCGTTACCAACTAAAGCTCGACAAAGTTAGCGGTTGACGGTTGTACTGAGAGCGTTGAAGGACCTTATTGATCAGAGAGGCGACATTGAACATAACCTAATTATGAAGTACGTGCTGATATTTGAAACGCAACCACTAGTCAATACTCGGAGTTTCAGTAATCCTAGTACCTATACGTATAAGTTATACGTGCTTAAATACTAAACGTAATAATATGAAATAGGTACATGCAAATAAACAATTCATACAAAACCAGAATCCTGCCAAAATTGACAATATAACACGCCCAGCTCGCAATTCACAGACCGTTCAAACGTAATATAAATAAATGGAAAATTCCTTTTACTTACTCCGAACTGACTTTTAAAACGTCCCACTTACATAATATACTGTATAATTGATTTCAGGTTCATTTTTATCCCGACGTTCACTAACAACACAAATGTATGCCATAAACGGAGCAAATGTTTAGTGATGAGTAAAACATGACAAAAATCGTAACCGGCTGCGGCACGAGCGTGTATGGCGGCAAACATACGTCACAGATAAAGAATTATCGCTAAATTTTGTAATTAAATACATCCTCTGCAACGGCACGATGCGCAAGTCTCTGTTCAAATAATATTCTGTTTAGGACATTCCATATACACATACCAACGTGATTTGTTGATGAACTAAGATTATAAATACTAGATCAATCATGAAATAGCATTCTAAATCTCTCTACCTTTCATTCGATTTCGACAACCTTTGTATTGCAATAACAGAGTCAGCCTATAAAAGGAAAGGCCACGATTGCGATATCCGCACCGAAACAAATGTTTGTTTTTCGCAAATATTAATTTCAGATCAGGGCGTCGCGTTGTCCTTCGTAGTTTGTGATAACTACATCAAACATAAGTGTCTTAGGCCCGTATTCACAAACAATACTTTACTCAGTGTTGAAGTAACCCTATGCTAAGTAAGACATTTCTCATAGTGATCGTTCCGCTCAGCCTTTTTATTCATAAACAATACTTGAGTAACCCTTTTACTATGGGAACGCACAGTGTCCAATGCGGATCAGTGATTGATCAATTACTGTTGCTAATTTCTCCCGCGAATTACGTGTGAGTGTAAAGCGCCTTTGACAACTTCAAATATTTACATGCCAAATATTTTATAAAATTTCCTTCCCACATTTTTAAGCCGTAAATTAGGTCAGGTCTAAATCGACAAGTGGCAATAGTATATGAAGAACAATATCTTTAGCAAATCGATAGCGTCTTCGAAATTCTTCATCATTGTAAAAAAACAAAAGGATTTTGAAAATCTCGAATAATATTTCTTGTACTTATCGTCCTGCGTTCGGTAAGGACATTATTTATATAATTGTCGAACTCCTACTCGCTGCTGTAATCCATCGCATTGAAAATTGAAAAAACCTTATGCAAAACACATAAAATGAAATGGCATATACATTACCAATCGACACTATGCGTTGCGTAAAATAGCTGTTGAGTTTCTTTACCTGAGGGCCTCCATAAGTGAACGCATAGGGTCACTCATCACTTAAGTATTGTTTTTGAATCCAAATTGACAATTCTGTGCGTTTGGCTACACTATGCGTCCTCATAGTATTGTTTGTGAATACGGGTGTTAGGCTCAGTTGCACAAACTAACTTTACCCATACCTTTGACTTCGAAAACGTCAACTCCATACATTAGCAATGTCAAATACGTCACAAATGTATGGGATTGACATTGATAGTCAAAGCTATAGGCAAAGTTAGTTTGTGCAATTGGCCCTTACTGTGGGCTCTGTATGTCTATGAGATGTGGTTATATATTACTTGTAGACAGTAAGTCGTCTGATATTTAAGCGCGTACCGTCGCGTCGTCTATGATTGCATTGCCATTCACGAGCCGTTTCATACCGGGCTGTAATACCTTGTTGACATGGTTCTTACATGGATTTTATACAGATTTATTGTGTCGTGTACGAGAGAGCATTTTTACTTACTAACGCCAGTTAAAATTACAACAGCTGCCTTCCTAACAAAGTTGCTAACTTAATTTTGTCCTAAGCAATCTTATTTTTTATAACCCATTGGCACGTTAACTACTCACTCGCGGCTTTCACTCTCCCGTTATATTATTACCATACCTAATATTCCCGAGCCATGTTGGTAGATAATCTGTTGTGGCGCCGCAGACAATGTACTAAATTAAGTGTGTCCAACTAATCAGCAATCATTAATATAATATCATTCTGCGGTCGCCGCAATTAATCGGGGCCACTCAAAACCAATGCTCGCTGATCCCCGATCGCGACGCAAAATCTTGTTTTTATACAGTGCTCAATATGCGAAACGATACAAATATCCTACCACCAAGCATAATACAACCTCTAAAATATAATAATATACTTGTATCTAGAAAAACGTCTGCCAAAGGATCGTAAGCCTTACATTTTATGCCCTCCTAACACTCAAGATCTGTGTGAATAGTTTATGATATAAAGGTCTCGGTACATTTGCAGTCGTCTTGCGAAATTCCGGATCCCTGGGGGCTTGCGGGTGTCACATTAAATAACACTGACCTAAATGCTAAGGAGCTGCTCCTTGGGGTGTCATATCCGCCTACACATGACTCTAGTGACAGACCTGAGAGCATTAGTTCCTTGAGCGACTTGCAAGAAGTAAGTAAACTTAGTGGTTGACATACAGGAAAACACGTGGCTATTTCTTTTTTACTGGTTTATCCCTACTTTCTCCACAAAGCTCGCGGCACGGAGAAACATTGAGAAGTCCCAGAATTTTGTCAAAGCTATAACATTAACCAAAATGTAGAAAGGTACAAGACAAGGGAAATTAGAATAGCTTTTCAACACGTGAAAGTGATGAACGAAAGGAACAAATTTACCGCTTGAAGGACGACATTGCTCATTTTAATAGAAAAATAAATAAAAACAAAACGAGGTCGCGGTACAATGCAACCTCCACGTAAAAATGCGGAAAACATGTAAAAGAAAAATGGCGTACAAGTTTACTGCCTTTGTAAAACACCGAGTACATTTTTGTGTCACGTCGGCGCGCCTCCCACGCGGCTAATCCAATGGGCTTAAATAATGACTCAAAGTTACATCTTACATTTATAAAAAGCTAAATAGAAGAGGTTTCCCTTTTTATACCCCAACTGAATCCATTAAGTTGGAGAGTTTGCGGAATATTGTGATTCCTTTTGTATGGTGGGATAATGCTTTTAGTCTGATCAAATCATGTTTTTAGTCAAAAAGCCGTGTTTATATTTCAACTTTAATCAAATTGATTTCAATTCACCAACTCTTTAAGCTTAATCAATACTAACAAGATAAGAAAACCTAAACGTACTCCTTTGCAAAATTCATCTTAGTAGAAATACAAATTTAAACAAACGGCATGACCCCTACCTCAGACAATTTCAATTCGTCGAATATCAACAGGAAAAAACTTTCACTGTAAAGCCTAGTTACATAGAAGCTGACGCTACTAGCAGGCCCGACGTACATCTGCTTAATGACATGGAATTAAATAAATTCTCCGGAAACTGGGTCATATCAATCACAACGGAGAAAACATAGCCTTACGTATTATAAACAACGTCTCCGGATAAACGCACGTCTTTATTAATCCACAAATAATCCCTGACTAATTCTTTAATTCAGTATATTCATGTACTTAAAACAGGGGCTTTATGAGATACATTTTGTATGTAGTTTAAATAGCAGAGTGACTGAATCGAGCTGGCAGCTAATCTTATGGCAAAAACAACCGTTGAAATCAGAAAAAAGAAGTCATCTCATTAACTTTAAATAAATGCTTATTCCTGGAATGTTTCTACAACAGTACCGCGGATCGATCTATGGTGGAAGGAATAGAACTCAACGAATACAAACCGATTATAGTCTCACGATATTATTTATATTGGAAATAGACATATTATGCTAGTTGATCTCGATACATTAATCATTGGGACCTCGTTCAAGACACAGGGAATTTAAACAGAAAGAAGTAAAAATTTATGTGTAACAACCGCTAAATTTAACGTATAACATAGCCATTTTGAAGCCTCCTAGTACTCAATGAAAATATACACTTAATAATCTACTGATTCGCGATATTTCAGCTTTCTTCGTCCCATATTTGCTCTATTTATCTATTAATTAATTGTAAACAACATGATACAGACACTTAGGAGTGATGTCTAGACGCGGGGAGCCAACGCACTGTGAAATAATTTACTGCCCTATATACGCAGACTACAATATTGGCGACAGATATTATGTAATGCTCGCATTCAGTGCCAAACCTTTCGTTATGTTTGCCATTTAACTTTTGCATAGCTACATGTAAAATTGTCTTTGGTAACATTAAATACACTATTATTCATCTGAGATGAAGATTTTGACATTTTAGGATTATCAGGGTCACTATAATATGGTTTATTGTGGTTACGAACTACATTTAACTTAAATATACCATACATACATACATAAACTCACGCCTTTATCCCCGAAGGGGTAGGCAGAGGCGCCACTAGGACACCCACATTTCGCCTTGTATGTTCCGTCCCACGATGTGATAGGGGGCGAGCCTATCGCCATATCGGGCACAAATTCCTGACTCCGGGCTGATAGAAAAATCCAATATCACTTTGCCCGACCCGGGACTCGAACCCGAGACCTCAGCTTTGTAACCGTACCGTAATACAACTACGCCACCGAGGCAGTCCGTTAAAAATACCATTAAATCAAAATTTTGAATTAATGATAACAAATCACTTTTACTGATGGTATTGACGACTGCGGCCGATGTGACATACTTTCTCGAAAAATATCTGAAAATGTATTTGTCTCATACAAGAAAACAATTTAAAAAAATGTGAAGTATATCACTCATCTTGAAATCTGGCAAATAATCACAATTTCAAATCACAACATAACACAATTACCAAAATAACAAAAGCTCATCATCCACACAACAGTCTAATCGAAACGTTTTAGCCTCAAACCACAGGGAATTGAATACATTTACAATACAAACCGATGAACTATGCTATGGTCAGTCAATTTCCTCTGCAAACAATCAACAGATTTGATAAACGAGCAAATACTGCGGCCAACAACCACACAGTGCCGGATCCGTAATAAATAGCTAGAACAAATTCAAAGCTTTGTATATACCGTTTTGAATTAACTACCTCCCGTTTATTACGTACAAAGAGCTGATTCACCTGAAAAGCAACCTCGCGGTAACGTTTTCTGTGTCAATATTTTTTCTCTTACCTATTGCCTTTGAATATATTTTGCAGCAAAATATCGAAAGAGCAAACGTTTCACTTATAATGATATTCTCCATGGTGAAGTTGGTTAACTCACTATTTTTGAAATGTGAGTTCCTCGTTCTGGTTAAAATACTTGTGTAGTTTACAACTATGTATTTGTTTGAGATCTACATGTTGAGAGGCAGAAGCCCACATTGTTCTTAGTATCCTCTACCCGAGACTTGTATCTTAGGGTGGGATCAGGAATAGTAAGTAAAGATAAAGCGAAAGGCCAAGGTAATAACAAAAAAATTAGGCTTATGGGTTAAGAACCATTTTAGCGTTGTCAGACAAAAAACTGGAAACAGTAGAACGCTTTAAAGACCTTTATTCCATGATTAGTGTATTCAAACCAGCAGAAAATACGATAATAAACATGAGTGGTTCGTAAACGCCCATGAAATTTCTCTTCTCAGGATAAGTAATTCCAGATTGTGCTCTTAAATTAATTTTCGTCTGTGGATGGTGTTCCTATAAAAATCTGACTGAAGTTGTCTTACACCGGTCGACAAGCCTCATTTGTAATGCCCTGCCGTGTTAATATTTATGTACTATGATTTTCGCTACTTACCTACGGTAATTTGAAAGAACTATACGCAAAATGTGACCTTTTGTTTTAAAACAAATGTTTCCCTTATAAATAACCCTGAAATCTAAATTAGACATTCACAAAGTTCACGAACAAAACCCAGCATCAACTAATAACTTCAAACAAAGACTATTTTAAACGGGCCTCTAAATAATCGTGCCTAAATATCCCGAGTTATATTTAGCTCATTCATTCAGTCTGACTGGACGGCAGTCTAGAATCTAAATTTTCAAATTGAGATATTTTGTATGGCAAATGTATGAATATATTTGGGTGCTATAAGAAGAAACAACGGAAAAGGGTGACATAATTGTATCGAAGGATAATCGTCTGTCGCTAGTCGAAAAGGACTCTATCTAGACGGCACTTCGGTTACAATCAGATGCATTAGACAATTAACCGATCGATGTCTGTACATGGAAGATAAATGAGAAAAACTTTTATGATAGGTCTGTAGTAACGTACAGAACCCAAAACAATGATTTTTAGATTTTTTGTCTGTTTGTCTGTGCGGTTGTGCGCCAGCGGCGTGCACAGGATTATGACACTGGGTATGCGGCGGAGTACTCGGTCACAAAAACTTTTTCTTTTATAGAATTTTAGCATAGCCACAGCCACGCGACGGATATCTAAGTCGCAAACTATTCCAAAAGAACAAGTCTTAGATGTACTACTATTCATGTACATCTTCTACGGCAACGCAGACAAAACAGCAATCGATCGTCGCGGCGGAAGAAATTCTAATAAGTAAAATAATAGTTATACGTTTCATAACTTTCAACATGAAACTTTCGAGTTACATTCCCTTTTTGCTGGTATAATTGTAGTAACTCGGGTACACACCTACCTTTAGAGTTTAGACACAATTTGAATCTTTTCACTGGACACTGAATGACAATTGTGCCAACTTGTTATTTTTAATAAACACACAGTTTCAACCCAAACCTCACAATCAAACATTTAAAAAAAATCAACAAACGCACTAGTAAAAGCAAATCACAATTAATATAGAAACTCAGTAATAAACTGTTAAATGTGTATACTTTCAAATGTTAAGTAGAAAATTCTTTTAAGAAAAATATAAATATACTAGCGCAAACAAAATAGTAAACAATGCATAACACATGAAAAAAGCAAAATGGCCACCGCGAAACACAAAACATTTCTGCTATTTCAACAAATAAAACCTTACCAAACAAAAATGCATAATGTGCATACGTGATTTATTAGATGTCCGTCTATTATTTTTATTCGGATTATACGCAACGAACATTTCCGATTACTCCCGACAACTGCCGAACTTCCGTAGCCTGCCGCAGGAGTCGCGGCTTTCGATGCTTTCGATATTCATGGGTGTGTGCGTTTGCGAACTGTGCACGGACACCAAAATTACTACACACATACGAACAAATCTCCTGCGGGACGCGGCGGCATGACTTGGTTGATTAGGTACATTATTTTGCAGCGCTATTGCTATTTATAAAATATTAGGCGTTTTTAAGTTATTATATTTTGTTTATTCATTTATTTACTATTAATTAAAGTCATCTAAAACGTACGAACGTTTTATTAAAATATCTGTGAATAGCAAGTAAAGCAGTGCATTTCTGCCTACAAGGAGCGCACGCCCCTGTTGTGCGCGATAAACTCAAAAACTATTTAACTGATTTCGATAAAATTTAGTATGGAGGTAGCTGACACTCTGGATTAACACTTACGCTACTTTTTATCCCACAAAAATTTAGTGTACCCGTGGGATGAGCAATATTGATATAATAGTCACCTTTTATACTCAATAGAATGGGGTGGGACTGGGTTAAATTCGGGAATGGAACGGGACGGGCGAGATATAACGGGATTGCACTGAACGGGACGGGATGGGAAATTCCAAATAAAGTTAATTTCAAATAAAGTAAATCATACAGACGAAGTTTGCGGGCTAGTACAAAAATATATAATATGTTTTCGAACTCCATTACTGCTATTCCTTATTCAGGAACAAATAACAACGTCTACACAGCTTTTGCATCACCAAGGAAGTTACGAGCGACTTAAATTATTCAACATATTCTGCTCAAAATAGAGTTCTCCCTACATTAGATTTCTCAGCATTTCCGTGACAGTTTTCGACGATCACTATGTTTCAGTTAGACCTCAAGGTAATGCATTATGGGACTCAATATACAAGCAATTCCGACTGAAATAGTAATGAAATGAATAACTTACTAATTATAAAAACGTGAATTATAACTCTACTAAAAGCGCCATTGACACAGCCAGATGTGCACAACGACACCGCTTTCAAGAGTAATGCGGTTGAATACATTCATAAGTAGAGATGTACCACATAAATAAAATTTTTGTAAAATATTTCATTTCGTATGCAGTAGATTAATTTGGACAGCATGCAGCGACTGGATGCGTAAAGCAGCAGACCGGGCTCTGTGGCGTACCTTGGGAGAGGCCTTTGTCTAGCAGTGGACTGCAACGGGCTGATGATGATGATGATGATGATGATGATGATGAAGATGCGATTAATTCGGTCACTGCTTGATTTCTTTAAATATTTTACTCCAAAAGACCCAAATATAATTTGCCCATTCAACATCAAAAGTACAGATGGAAAAAATATTGCGATTACGTCAATCGATAACATGTCCACCGTCCTCGTAGAAATGTTATATCGATTTTAACATTAAAACGACGTAAGTGATCGGCGAATGGTTTACGACTGTACGCAATAGTAAAGTCTCAAGGCCGACAATTTCAACGTACATTCCTCTAATTGGTCCCGAGGAGAACATAAAAGTTCTCGAGACTACTGACTAACTAGGAAAGGCCCCTTCATGTCTGCGTATGGCGTAGACGTGAGAAGCTGAGTATGAATAAGGGTCTATTTCCCTAATCATTAGGATTCCAAAGTGTTTTATAGGACATTTTAATTATGTGTGCACGCGTGTATTTTTTATCTGAAAGGAGACATGGACTGAGTAGTGTTAACTTTGACTTAAATTCGATCCTACAGTCGACAGGTTAATTGTATAGGGGTTTTTCATATAATTTTCTAAAGTTTTTTTATACACATGGCGAACTAAAACCACAAACATGATCACATCACACAAAATGCAGGTAAGTGCCCAATAAGAACAAGTAAAAAATGCGCAATCAAACGTTTATCCTGAATCTTGATAACAGATGATCAATGTCATTTATTAAAGGACACAAGAAATTCAATAACAGTTCCGTTCCTCCTTTAGAATACGTATCCTAAGTAAAAGATAAAAAAGATATAGACGTTTTGATCTATAAACTGAAACAAAACTTATTCCGGTGTGGTTGTCACAACCACTGCCGTACACTTTTCCAGTTTTTACTACAGATAAAATGGTGATTTTGTTCGACGAACTTGATAAAGGCCTCGTTAATTTAAAATTAAACTTAAATCTATATCTAGGACATTTATAATTATTCTCAGTATGGAGTAGCAATACTCGTATAGTCCACTAACCCGACCCGATTTGGATGTAGGCTAGTGGTCAAGTGCCAAAAACTTTCATGTTACTCATGTGGATATCTGATATGATGTCATTATTCTTGGCATTTGATGATAACTTAAGAACGGAAAATTTTAAGAGTCCAGTAATGTCTAATGATATTAAAATGTTAGAACTGACTATTAACGCATTTCAAAATATTAAATGTGCCAGGTGCTTTAAAATGTATTTTTAGAATTTGAAATGTGAAATAAGCGATAAAAGCGTAAATGCGAGTTCATAATTGTTGAGTTTAAAATATAAATACACCTAAGAGTTATAGTCCTGACACCACGCTAAGATCCAATTCTTGTGTCATGGATATTACACACTTTGACTATAAAACTTTGTTTCACAACACCAGAACAATGAATTGTAGGCGAAACAAATATTTTTGATCGAACCCACGGCCTCTGATTTCACAGACTTTTGGGTGGACGTAAGCAAAATCAAAAAGTTTAAACCATAGATATTTTTGGTTTCCCATACCTACTCCCTTTACGACATAAGTCTGTCGTTTGAAATCCAAAACAAAGTGTCGTGAGTACCTCTAGTAAATAATCATCTACATCTCAAGTCGAAGTCGATGTTCGGATGCGAGACAGCTGATAAGACAACGCCGTGATAATGTCTTGATTGGCACCTCCTGTACGGCCCACGTTTCACAACGATTAGGGTGTTACATTCAGTTATTCTTTCCTTTTAACATGTTTTCTGACACTTTCTTGTCTATACGGACCATTTTTTTAAGAAAAGCTATGTTCAAATTTAGTGATGACTGTGGTATTTGAGGTGCATGTCACACATTAATGAGCAGAAAAGTGTATGTTATGCAAATATTAACAGTCCAAAAGTCATTTACGTTCGATTACGGGAAACTTATAAAGTTATCGAACGTCGGGAAGTAAAAAAAAGGAAAAATTAAAAGTAATCCGCGATAAAATCCGTAAATTTAGTTTTATTTCAACGCGTAAATTTCGCGTAACCATTATTCTTGCACCTTCTTATGCAATACGCCTTGAGGTTGTTATCTATTCATTGATTGAACCAATAATTTTTGCTTTAAAGCCGTTCAACGCCTTTAGCTATATTTGAAATCGTTTTACAATGTTAAGAACGGTAAAGCCGCATCAGAAGCCTTATGTACGAAACTTTGATCATGTAACGTGTGGAAATCAAATAAACTTGATGTTTGCCCAACGACGCTATAAATGTTTTAATATTATGTTTTACAATTTGTACAATATATTAATTATATAATACAAAAGGCAAGTGGCAACCCTATGTGAACGTTCCATCAACAAGACATCGCAAATTCTGTTTAAATTTCTTATGCACATAATATTTGAATGGCTGGCATGCATAATTCACGCGCAGAGCGCTCATAGATGCTTGTCAAAGCACCCAATATCTCCTTACTCTTAACCCAATTTCATGAGGGCAAGTACACATAAAAAAGCCACATAAACAATACTTAAGCTCATGCCTATATCTCCGGAGCTAGGCAGGTAGGCTAACTTTATAGCACCTGATTGTGAGTGACATACTGTCCAGAAAGAGTATCAATTAGCAACAAACGATCAAATCTTACCAATCGACACAGTTATTTCGGCCTACTTAACTGCTTCTTTACGCTGTAGCGGAAGAATACGGGATGGGAACATTCAACATGTTAACCCAACTGATCCACAAATTAGTAGTGTGCAATGATAACAGTCAGCGAGCGTTTCGTTCGGCCCGAAATGTTGTTGATCACCTACCGTTGCGTATCAAATCAATATTACGCATGGTTCTTCTAATTGAGAGGAAGTACTTACATCAAACCCTAGATATTTAACTTCCATATTCCGCCCTCTCGACAGAAAATCATTTCAACAATGGAGTGTAAATACAGGGTATTGACCTTTCCGAGTAAAAAACTTATCACAGGCATGTAAGAATAATTTAATTATCGACACGGAACCAATTAATTAAAAATAATGATCGCACTAATGGGGAAAATGCCGAGTGTCGCGCCTCAAGGGACACGTTAAAGGATTCAGATTTCTGCCAAATCCACGAATTCAACCATATTTATCCTTTACATTTATAGCAAGCTTCGCCTTTCAATATAAAAAATATATATTTTTTTTCGTACTAGTCCAATATACTGATTACAATACTATTAATTGTAAATTCAGTGCAGTCTTATTAAAGTATTCATCAAAACAATTATACATAACTGAATACAGGCTGAAACACCAAACTTGCGTGTTCTGACGAGATTTCCACCCTTATGTACGGTGGTCGCTATACAACTGAATCCGAATATCTTTCGTCTATTTATTATTTTCTGACAAAATATTGTTCATTCGCATGACCGACTTCAGAGCGGTCGCCGTAACACGTGACCTTCAATTGAACAAGTGAAACAACCAAGATTTATATTAGGCGACCAAGCATATTTAAATTCTTGAACTGATAACATAGCCATATCTCAGGTATGCCAACGAAGGTTATGCCTTAAGCTTTGTTTATCCGTGTCTGTTGACGACATCGTAACATATATCGATTCGAATGCGATTTATATTAAAAATTACCAACGATTTATTTTTTATTTACGTAACCACGGTCGTTAAGATCTAGGCGATAGATTTAAGTGTGCCAAGCAGTGCGAGGATTTTCCGACTTTGATATCAGGAAAATGGGCTTATTTTATTTATTATAAAACAATGACAAATTGCGAATCCATTATTGTATTATTTATACACACATACATACATAAACTCACGCCTTTTCCCCAAAAAGGTGCAGAGGTGCAACCAGGACACACACGTTTCGCCTTGTATTTTCCGCGCCACGATGTAATAGGGGGGCGAGCCTTTCGCCAAATCGGGCACAAGTTCCTGACTGATGATTACGTATAGAAAAATCCAATATCACGTTGCCTGACCCAGGATTCAACCCCAACACCTCAGGTTTGCAATCATAACATAATACAACTGGGCACTCAAGACAGAGTGTATTATTTATATTTGTGAGATAATCTACTTATCTACACATCTCCTACCTTATCCAGATATCCTTTGCCATTGGGATCGGAGAGATCCCATATCTTGCTGAGGACCACATCGCTGAGCCGAGATTTCTTGAGGAACCTGGCCGCGTCTAGGGCCTGGATCACCCCGCTGCCATTTGGGTCCACCTGCAATAACCCAAACACAATTGTAAAACCAAATTAAAATATTATTAACCATGATTTTATGGTTTTGTCTTATTAAAAGGAACAATGCAACTAGACATTTATGGAGTAGACTGAAATGGTGGCTCCTAGGTTATATCTTGTTTAACACCAAATTAAAGACCTGTTAAAATAGGGTATAAAGAATAGTCATAACCAACAAGCGTATGAAAAAAATGTGTTATCTCTCTTCCATTTAGTTACACAAGGCACTTGTTCCACCTATAGAAATCAGACATCATGGGTTATGAATAGGTGTATAGTATTTAGAAACCTTTCCTCCCCAACATTTAATACTCTTTCTGCATTTGGGATTACATAATAAAATAATAGTGAAAATAGCCTAGAAAGATTTCCTTGTTCTCAAATAATTTACTACTTTAATTAAAATATTTTATACTTGTTTGTTTTGCCACATATTGCAGTGTGATGGTAGGAGAATTAGTCATTTATAATTATTTATTTTAGAAATTACTATAAATATAATTAGCCATACAACATTTTTAGCCAAAACATATTGTATGACCCATGTTTCATCTTATTAAATAGACTGTATGTAAATATTAGATCTATTAATGTTTTGCTTATTTGTAATTTATAGTCTGTAAATTAAATCTATTGAAACTGTATTGAATAATAATGCAATTTCAATACATAGATAAAGCAATCCCTTTAATAGTTTTCTAGACATGAAAAAGATTAAATACATGGATTAGAAAACTTTTATAAATTAAATTAAAAAAGATTTGATCAAATTGGATTAACCTGCACAATGTCAGACAGCCTTATTCAAGTTTTTTAACAATTATATAAAAAATTTATTTTCTCAGTCCTATCCTACATGGCCTTTGCCCTGCCGTGGGACAGTATAGGCTAGAAAAAAAAATCCTACATGCCCCAATTAATATAGATAAATGTACAATAATGAATCCTCTAAAATTAAAAGGCAAATTCTAAGTATTCATTCTTCTCTGAACTTCTCTTCATACACTGTGACTTAATCTTTTCCAGCTACATAAAAAGGTTTGTCTCTGAAAGCCTAATAACTAGATATCTCTATTATACTCCTTATATAAGCTGTAACTGTCCCATATAACCTTTAACATTAAACCTTTATACACTATAGACATTTCTCAATGTAATAGGCGTTGACATTAAAAGCAAAATTTAACATAATCTTATTTCAAGTAGAATATATCTTATACATTCAGATGATTACATCTAAAAATATATTGTAAATATATGTGTAGCGTAATTGAACATTTTACAGTTTAAAGCATTACAATTTCAATATTTTTAATAAAATATTATTAGATTTTTTATGTTCAACAGTGGACTTCCTAAGTCTGAAAACAGAGAGAGTGAATATTTTTATTGAATGTATAATAGTGTGGGAAAAAAATTGTCTTACATTCATAAAAACATAGTATCAAAAGATTTATATAATTTAAAACATTTGTTTAAACTTGTTACTGTTAAGAATGACCTACAATGATTCTTCTACCTGTGCTGTTATGTACTATCTATGGGATATGTGTCATATATCAAATATAAATTGTACTACAATATTAATACTATTTAGTTAAATAACAAAACAAAATCATTTTAATGTAAAATTTAAAAATTCTAGCTAGTTACTTAATCAGAACTTTGCTGCCTGTATGATGCTATACTTTGTGCAATATGTTGATATATTATGATTAATGGTCGTCTGCATAGAGGTTTCTTTTTATTCCTTAGCATGTATTTAGAATCTATCTATTTGAACCTATTATCAAAATAGTTATAAGTAACGGTGCTAATAAATCCACTCACCTGAATGTAATAAGCTTCATAAATAGCACTGTGGGTCCCTGCCACCTGAAATCGGTCGACCAGCATTTTCAGAAGGTATAACACACGACTATTTTACTATATAATAATTGCTTATTTTGAATCGAAATGGGTGTGACATTTGAGTACTGGTTTCGATATTCGTTGATCTCGTACGAAACTCATATAATTACAAGGTCAACAGAGAAGATTATATGGAAACTATAAACCGCACACCACTAACAGACTATTCACTACTAATTTAAATAATTTAATAACATCTTAGCGCTATAAATGTAGCGTTATTTAATAATTTTACAAGCAACGTAATCTGTTCACAGTACACCAAACTTTGATGACAAAATATTCATCTAGAGAGAACTGAATTCAGGGTTTTCACAGCACTATACGATAGGTTCGTCAATAAACTTTATTTTGAGTGTTGAATACTGAACATTGACGCGCAACGGACTGTACAAAACTCGAATTATTCTACCTGAGTAGGAGAAGGCAAGGCAGCCATTTTTTACATCTCCTCGTCGACCAATCAATAAGCGGTCATAGACTACAGAAATTTTGACATTTGCAGCTAAGCCGGGCTACACTAACGGTCAGAAATCATGCTACGTTACAAAAAAAAAATTGAATCAAACACATCGCTCTTAAATCATAATGGTATTATAATATTTTACTATTAATTAAACATAAACTATATTGGTCAATGTAACACACTATATAAATAACACAGTATATTCTATTCTTTATTTATAAAATAAAAAAGTACTATAATCGAGACGATAACTCATAATATATTATTTTTTTATGAAAAGTACATACAAATGATTTTTTTCCTACGAACTACACAATTTAACAAAACTTTTTAATCTCCTTAAACCATTGTTATTAATTTCAAAACACGGTAACTTTTGCAGTCTCTCCATCCATGATTTTAGAGCGGCATATTTATCTATAGCTGGTATCAACAGTTCTAAAGAGCTGATCGTGGCCCCACAACAAATATCACAAAGCTGCATCTGAAATGCAAAATTACAAGTAAAAAAGTTGTTCAATAGGTATAAATATAATTTTAACATTAACCCAACTAGTTATCAGCAAAACTCATACAGCAGGTTTAAAATCCATCAGTTCTTATAGATTCTAAACATATTTTGAGAATTTCAATAACCACAAATCATAAACAAAGTTACCTTATCACCAGCTAGCCACATTTTCCCAGCAAGATGACTATTAAGGTGTTTAAGACAAGAATGCCATTCGTTTATTTTTTCCTCATTTAGGGGTTTTTTACCTGCAAAGTACTCAGTCTGAAACATTAAAAAAATTAAAAAACAAGCTTATGCATGACACCTTTCTTACCAAACATAGAACGAAATGTAAACACATACAAATATTAAACTATCCACAGGAAATAAATTAGTAGCGTTGAAAAATAACATCCGATCTACTCTAGCTTTCTCTAAAGGATTTGAAGGATATAAATTCTGGTTCTGAACTTTCCGACAAAGGTATAAAGCAATCGCATGACTATCACATATTACTTCTTCATTATCAGCCAATGCTGGAACTTTTTGAAGCGGATTAACCTGCAATCAAAATATGTAGCAAAATGTTACTTTGTTTAAGCGTGGTTTTTTAAATATTGTCAATTTACAAACACTTTTGAGCTCAGTAGTACATCGAATCTTATTGATTATAATGATTTTATAGGTAAGACTTGTATATTTTATTTAAAATCCTGTTTTTAAATGAAGTTTTCAGATTCAGCACGAATCGTATTATATGCACATAATGTAATAATATAATTTCGAGGTACCTGCTTGTAGAAATCTGTTTTATTTTCCTCTTTAAAAAGATCGATTTTATGAAACTTGTAATCGGTGTTTAATATCGAGGCAGTCATCATGACAAAACGTACTGGTGGAGATGCTTCGTCGCCATACAGAGTTAATTTTTTCATTGTTGATGTATTTCTATAAAATAATAAATTGTAATAAATAAGAAACCTTCCGGAAAAAAAAAACATTCATAGCTATTGACATACAACTACGAACATTCTGGGTAGATACTCAATTGTAACATTTAAGCTTTAGTATTGTACTCTTTGATTTAAGCATAACGGACAACAGAACACGTGGGCTAGCAGTTCCCCACGATTATTTAAAATAACTCCTATTTATCTTACCTTATATTGAATTTGCTTGTATTCCTGATTTTGTGAAGGTAACTTCTTGCATTTGCGTTGATTTTTGTCAAGAACATCTTTTTTTATTAACCTTGTCCACACACGACCATGCACCGCTGCGCCTGCGTTAAATTGAAATAAAATACAACGGTATACAATTTGCTATTCCGTTCATTTCTTTTACATAATGCATGATCATACTATTAGACGTATTATTCAATGCATTAGACCCAACTGTTATACAGTTTGTCGTATGTATGTTTTACTTTAGTATCTGCGACGTCGGTATAGGTAATAGGCAACACAGAATACTAGTATTCTGTATTCTTATATTCTGTGCAGGCAATTTGTTACTACCTAGGGATATCATATTACTAATTGTAACATGAATCTTGTTTATTTATTAAATAGTTTCTAAAGTGATTGCTTATTCTTGGGGTTTTAGAAAAAAGTTCATCATGATCATAAGTTGTTTAAAAAGTTAGTGTATGTTGGCTTGTTAGTAATAGAATCGAGGCGGCTTCCGAGACGGCAAGACGGTCGCGGCTTCAAATCCCAGGGAACACTTCCATCTTATCGGAGTTGTATGTGTATAAGAGTCAAATAGAACTCACTAATCGCGAACGAAAACGATTCGTGAGGAAACGGAATAAGACTCATGGTCGCATACATGGGCTAGATAATCGTCAAGCTCATATGCGAGTACTAGTTGTAGGTATTCATTAAAACCCCGTCACGGTCAAAACCGAAAGCGCTTCATAAACCATAATGACTACTGACTACATATCCGCCTCGAGAATCATGGTTATTCTGTCTGCACAGGGCTTCCCAAACCGTGCGTCATGACGCCTCAAGGCGTCGCTCGCAGCATTGCCCCAGGGCCGGGGCGCCGTGTGTCGATGAAACCGAGTCGAGTAAGCAAAACGGGAGCCCTATTTTGGGAAGGTATGCTCAAAAAAGCAACCACACCCTTTCCATTATGAGATAGTCAAAAGTAAAATATTTAGTAGTAAAGAAATAAAAAACAAAACTTGTAAAAAAACCGAGTCTGACTACTCAGTTCTTTCTGATAACATGTAATTAGGCTAGTATTAAATATGGTAGGTAAATTTGGGTCCAGGAGGGCGCGAGGGGGGGAGACAGCTGGTCTGAACGCGTCGTAAAAAATAGCAATTTCTCAAGGGCGACACAGTACAAATAAGTTTTGGAAGACCTAGCACTTACCATCATGAGCATTTTACGGGTGTATCCATAGATAGGTGGAGAGGGATTCTCGTCACACTTTTGTCTCAATATAAATTACTTTAAAAAAATACTATTACACATGGGTATAATAAAACCTCCATTTACCAGCTTAGCTAATATTGGACCTCTTACATCTAGAATCATAAATATTGACAGTAAATTATTATTAATTTCACGAACAATATTTTCCGTCAAACATTTGGCTGTGCATTTGGCGACGACATCATATGTATGTCACAAAATTTTTAGATTTTTAAAACATGTGCATCACAAATTAATAAAAAAAATTAATAGCATAATGATCGTATAAAAATGGGAGCGGGAAGAAGTAGAGCTCTGGCAACGGGCTTAAAGTTAGTCCTTTTTAAATTATTCTGATCAATCGGAGATTTCACACTTAGTCAACCAAGGCCCGGTATATAAGAAACCGTATGCAGTCAAAAATAAAGGGGCACTGCTGTGTGCGCCGAAGGCCAATTTTTTTTTTTCACATTTACCGAAGATTTGAATGACAGATAGGGGGCGCTATACCAATCTCCCTAGGGCATCGGTAGTGCTTAACGTGGCACTGGCCCTATGACCAGTAAGTACTGGGTCAAACCCAGTGCCGTTTAGCTCATATGCTGACATGGCTTAATTATTTTCCATTAAAGACTCCGTTTCTTTTAAATTTCGGTTATTTGGGTTGAAAGATTAACCTTTTAAAGTACCTATTTAGCTGTATTTAAAAGTTATGACATTACAATTGAATATGATTTGGCTTTTTTTAGACATATGTGGACTACTAAAATCATAAAGCCTGTTTTATTTAGACACTGCACATTATGGAAGGCAGATCGGAGCCCAGCGTGCAGATCTGTGATGATGGCACTTGACTCAATTAACCTGAGTATTACTGAAGTTGATGTAAATTTGGATAAAGGAGAGAACAGAACTCCAGAAATTATCGAAGTGAGTTATATATTATCTCGTTCTGAATCTTGTTCTGAATCTGAACATTGAATATATAGATCTATTTCCTTTATTCAATTGTACTATAATTAATGTAACAAACATTATAATCCCCTCTGTAAAGTATTTATAAGATGCGCTTCATATAATACGTACTATTTTTCGTTTGATGAATTTTAGATGAATCCCCTTCAGACGTTGCCAGTTCTTAAAGACAGGGAACTGATTCTGTGTGACAGGTAAAAAATACTTTCAGATAAATTTTAAACTATATAAAATTAGTGTGAGAATTGAGAATAAATTCTTTAAACTTATATACCTATTTAAAAAAACCAAACGTTTTCAGTCACGCCATCTGTACATACCTTGTATCCCGATACTGCGACGGCGGCCGTTTACTGCCGAAAGATCCCGGAGGAAGAGCTATTGTGGAACAAATGCTGCATTACAACAATGGCATTTTGTATCCAAGATTCCGGGCTGCTGCAGTAAGAATCAATAGTATAATAAAATAATGGCATATTTGTTTATTTTAACGTTTTAAACAATAAAACAAACAATAATTTCGCCCTATTTATAGCCAACGTGTAGTTTAATATAGGTCTTATTATATGAATTAGGGATGCCTAAAGTAAGAAGAAGAAGATAATGATGATCATCATATTTCAGACTTAAGGGCGATAAGATATATTGTTTTTGAATATACTTCCCCCCATAATTTATAAAATGGCAAACGCTATAACTCTACAACTATCAACAAACTGCACCCAATTTCAAAAACCAAGTACATGGGTCCTTGTTGACACGTTGTACTCGTAACGATAAATACGTTTTAATCGTGGTAATATTTTCATGATTGTTTTTTAGGATCCCATTTTGTATGAAAACTGCAACTTCGTGATGCCACAACAAATCTGTGATATAGAAAGCGCCTACGCTAATTTAGAGCATTTGTTGAGTTCTAAGCAATGGTTTGCAGGCAGCTGGCCCACTCTCGGAGATATAGCCCTTTGTTCCACCCTCAGTACATTGAATATTTTAGTACCGATCGAAAGCAGCAGGTGAGAATTTCTTCACTTAATTTTCCTTAACCCATTTCCTCTATTTTTTTGGAAAAAGCATAGGTATCTCTTCAAATAGTTCGTACCTATGGCATTTAAAATAATTTACTCAAAATAGATTGACTTATGAAAAAGTGCATACTGTAATGAAAACAAACCTTTATTGTACATTTTATTTTTAACAACTAAAATCACACCAAGTAGAAGTGTACCTATCTGTAATATTGATAAGGGTGGAATATCCACCATTTCTCTTTAAACCAGGTACCCGCAATTATCAAGCTGGTTGTTTCGCATGTCTGAAGAGCCGTACTATATCACAGCTAATGAAAAAGGACTTAGCGAATTCTCGAAAAGAATAGGCGAGTTATTACCAATACAAAGCAATTTTATTTTTATATGAAGGCGATGATTTTTACAAAGTTATATTTGTCGATAATAGATTGTGGCTGCATTTGCGATGAAAAAGAATTCAAGTGCCCAAGAAGCTCTATTCGAAGGCGAGCACTCGTGGGTACACACGAAGCATAAATCAATACAATTGCCTTTTACAATAATAAGCGAAACACTAAAATACAAACATGTAAACGTTTTGTATAATTGTAATAAAATGGATTCTGATTTGATAATTGTTGTTTATTTTTAATATAGAGTATATTGTTGACAACAGTTTAATATTTTATAGCTTTGCCAACGATGCCTGTGTGATGGTTTCTGAATGGACGGACTATCGACTAGATAGACTTTAGCAAAATGTAACTTAGCAATCGATTTACAATAATTACGATATCAATAATTTATTCCGTAAGGTCAATCGATTGTTTAATGCTTTTGTCTATGATACATGTGTAGATTACAACACTATTACGGAATGCACCTGTCAATTTCCGCTGTCAATGTTGTCATAAAAATAAAAAAATTGTTGAATTATTTTGTTTTGGAGGAGGGATGAATGAGTGAATCAGTGAGCGCACGTCGCTATTAATTATGTAGATTATCAAACATTGCACTCTATTGTTTGCGTGGAGCTCACGGGCAATACATAAAAAGTTCCCAGTTACTCTCACGAATCCCAAAGAAAGTCGTGAAAGGTTCGCTTTGTATTATGAATTGGTGTACGGAGCGCTCACAGGCTGGCTCCGTCGTCATGCGAGCTGTGTCGTGCTGATGCACAATAAATTCGTGTTACGTTACACGAGAACAAGTGCGCGTTAAGTCGACTCGTCAGTTTGTTTGGAAAGTCAGTGCTTTCTAGCGTTGCGCACCAGCGATGGCGGGGTTCCAGGCGAGCGACACTATGCCCAAGTTCGGGCACGTGACGGATTTGCGCGAGCAGTGGCTGGTGCGCACCGACGGGGCGCTCGCACATCGCCTGCAAGACCGCGAGATCTCCACGCATCTCTGCGAGAACAGGTACCGTAACCAGCTCATCCGCGAGGACTTCCCCGTTGCGCTGAGCGAGCAGCAGGATCTAGAACACGAAGCACACTTACGCGAACTCACGCGGCGACGACAAGCCGAAATTGATGCTGAAATAGCGAGAGAAATGGCTGAGATAAATCTCCGGATACAACGACGCGCCCGCTCTGAGATGCTCCAGCAGCCGAGCTCGTCACGCGCTCCAGCTCCCATACCTCCGCCATCTGATGACATAAATCCTGAGGAACTTGGACTCTCTCCTACAGAACTGGAGGAAATGAAGAAAAGAATGGAGCAAGAAGAGCGAGATGCACGATTGGCTCGAGAACTAAGTCATCAAGCTGAAGGTCATGATGCTCTGCTGGCTGACATGAAATGTGCTGTGGAGGCTCAAGATGGTGAACTAGCAAGGCTGCTACAAGAGAGGGAGTATAAGAAGTTGCAGAGAGCAAAAGAAAAAGCTAAACAGAAAGCTCTGCTAAAGAAGCAGCAACGGATGGCAGCACAACAACTACAAGAGTCAGAACCTGCACAACCCCCACGTGCCACGCTATGTGATGCATACAGCAATCCTCGAGACATCATAAGAGAAAACCCACTCAGACTGTGTAAATCTGTGGATTCCGATTTACATTATGTGGAGCCATTTGAAAAAGAGCATATTGAATCGAAAGCCAGTGCAATAAAGGCAAAAGAGGTATCCAATCAATATTACTCACAACAGAATGAAGCAGGAACATCCAGTGTGAATGTTTCTCACTCACATTCAAGATCCATAGATTCAGAGAAATGGGCAAATAATTCCCACAATGGATTTCAGCACAGACATCCTCCTCCACCACCCACTACAGGCAAGAAGCCACGGTTCCCAGATCCCATAAGCATCCGCCCAGCATCACACTATCCAGCAGACAATCCAAATGAAACAATACCAAATGGCACCAACTTCCCACACAGTTACAGTGAAAACAACAACTTGTACAGCACAGCATACCCACCAGACAATGACATGGTAAGTACACCTCGGTCAGGCCATGAAAGAATTGATGCATCTAAGAGAATGTCAGTAATATCTGACATTACTTCGGAAGGTCTAGCCAAAAAGAAAAGCAAGCAAGCTGAGAAGAAACGAAAAGGATGCAGAATACAGTAATGTATATCTTAACAGCTTTAGTAATAATTTTACCGCCTATTAAGAATGGGGATATAATCTTGAAAAATTCTACATAAATTTTTACTTTGGTCAAAAATTTTGGCAGCAAATAGAAAGTTATGCAGTCCATATTTGTCTTGTCTGGACAAGACAAATATGGACTGCAATGTTTTAATGAAACTTAATAATGTTCTATTATACCTGGTTTGAACTGAGTTCTAATTCCTTGTAAATCTATTTGTTAATACAGAGCTATTCAGTAGATAATTAAGTCAATATATTAAGTCAAAAAGCAGCTGTGGTAAATCTGCCCCATTACTAAAGAAATGAAGATATACAAATGTTATATTAATGTAAATTACATTTATTTGATTACTAATCCACATTAACAGACATTAAGATAATATATCTGGGAATTGGGTAATTGTCCATAAATCTGTCAATTTTTCAAATATGTATAAGTTAACAAGTTTTGATAATTTTTCTTAACATAGCATTAAGAAATTATTTATTCACATAAAATGCCACAGTGTCGATCACAATTAACTATTTTACGTGATTGTGAATTGTGAGTGATATTGTGGAGCTATTGCAGCTGTACCTGCATAAACCAATGAGCCATTTATATTCTAAGGACTTAATGTGCCTTAAATAGTTTTAAGTTATGTTTTAATACATTCCAATCTTTATTATTTTAAGACATTATTGTGAGGTCAATTTGGTAGAAAGAATAGTTTAAAAATTATTATATTCATTTATGAATCTCTATTTTATCTCAAATATTTTCATCTACTTTTGGTAGCTGGCCTTAAAAAAATATGTTATGGTTCCCAAAAAAGTCTCAAACATTCAGGAATTGAAAGGCCCCGGAAGACAAGGGTTTATTTATAGTTATTTTAAAATTACTGAGTATATTTTAGATAAATAAATCTCTAACTATTGTTTTATATTCCCAAACATGCTGCTACATGTTAATCAGGATATGTATTTTAAAACACGGGCTTATCGTTGTGTCCCACACAACCTGATTGGACTTATCATACCATGGTCATATACTGACGCATATTTTTCTAGTATTATCTCAGTATTCGCGACAATATTAATATATGAAAAATCGCAATATTATGAGTTGAAGCGTGTTTTATGACGTAATAGAATATATATTTTTTTAGTTTTGTTACTTTTTGGTGGGAGTTTTGGTGAAGGATAAAATATTTTGCAGTTTCTGAGAATTTTCCTATTTTTACGTTATGGTAGTAATGTATCAGACCATGACGTCTATATTAAAATGCACTATGATGATGAATCAGCCCATATAACACCCATTGCAGGGCACGGGCCTCCTCTACAATCGAGTCGAGAGTATGATTGTATCCTTACGATGTTTTCGTGTATGTTAAATTGCGCACAAAAAGCCACGTGTGCCCTGGCATTCAAACCGGCGACCATCATCTCGGCTAATCTCGTCCGTTGCATTTACCATGAGGCCACCACGCAGAACTTCTATTACTTTGATTTCAAAAATCCACTCATTATTTTAGATATTGTTTGATGTTACTCTTACTGTCTAGCATTCCAAATGATTCTTTCATCTACCTCGCGATGTCCCGGCTAATACCTGGGTCCGCTTTCCGGCTCAACCTCAGCTATTCCGCCCTCTTCATCTTTCGTCTTTTTATCTGTCAACATCACCACAAACAAACGTCTTACTAATCACTAATCCCACCCAGGAAGGGGTCATAAAACACGCAATGAACTCCGAAATTGTTTAATTTAATGGCACTTAGGATGGACTATCAGTCCACTGTGAGCTCGTTTTCAAATAGGTCTAATTGTAAGTGATTGTACTTAATTTGTCTGTAAATTGTAAGACTGATTGAAGTTAACCTTTTGTCACAACGGAACTGATATTGTGTTTTCATGTTGCTTTTGCCAAACGTCAATCAATTACTCAACAATTAAAATGAATAAATATTTCATTCTTTGAAATATTCCACTTGCAGCTAACTGTTCAATCGTTAGAATATTTTTATAAAATTTCAATTACTTTGTATCATTGACATACTGTCTATAAATTATCGAAAACTCAGTCATATTATGTCTCATCTTATAAAAGTTTTTTGGTGTTTGAAGTATTAGTCCTTAATACTATTGCATTTGATGTTTGGCAGAAGTGAAACCGTTTAGTTAAAAGAAATATGGATATTATTCGTCAAGATAATTGCGTTTGCCACTCCGCTCTCTAGACGATTTTTTTAATTTATCATCGTCAAGTGCCAACAAATATTCTCAAATTTCAGTTTCCTTAAAAAGGGCAGTTGTTTATTGGTTTTTAAAAGGCCAAAATTCCCATGGTAGAGTGTGGGATCAGGCAATCAGTCATCACCACAAGACATGTTTGTCTCGAGGTCGCTACGGTGACTGCGCACGTGAACCCGACGACCTCTTGACTATTTAAGTCCTTCTTTGCGCGTAAGGAAAGTAAAATGCTCTCTACTATTTAGCATAATTTATACAACACGTCTTGATGAATAATATCATAATATGAAGACTAAACGGTACAATTAATTTTTGTTCTGGTGCCCGTTACGGTGCTGTTTGAAGAATTTATTTTTTGTAAGTTTCTTAATTTGGTTTTTTTATATTTTTAAGTTTATCCTAGTGTAGGTATGACAGATTCTTGTATATTATGCATCTTTTTTACGATGTAACTAAAAATCTCTATTCATATTTTGAATGGTGAATTGACTTTCTCCAGGCTTAGAAATTTGACACATGAATGTGTCAGCAAATACTTGTGTAAGGCGCTGACAATTGACATAATATTACAGCTCTACAAAAAGTTGCATCATTACTCAGAAGTGGCAAGAATATTAGATACTGAAAATTGAAAAATAATGCGACAAAAAGTATTATTTGAGATAATATTGCTGTTAACTCAATTATTTAAGCACAGTGTTAATTGTAGAAATAATAATTAAAAATATATTTAATTCCGAATTGTTATATTTTATCGCCTATTACAATTATTTACCGATAAAAATGTTGTAACGTATAGGTTCGATTGCCGCGTACGACCTTGCGAAAATATTTTGTAATTTATTTCATGTCAAGAGTTTCAGCTGTTTTGTAATATTAATTGTGATTAATATAAATGTCGTTCAAAATATGTTAAAAATTTGTGGATTCAGTTTTCTAAAAGCTTACCAATCTAATGACTAAATATATTTTTTAAATACTGCCAGATATTTTAATTGTAGCTATAAAAATAGTTTAATTAACGTAAGTAATGTAAGCTTTAAAACGCAATGTACGGCCTTTGTAGTGCCTTAAAGGAACTGAACCAAACTCCAATATAATTTATGTTTAATTTTATTTAATGTTGATCAGGTGGCAGCAGTTGATTGCTGGGTGTACTTATTCCTTATCGTGTGGAAAATATCAAGTGTTTTGAAAGTCTATTTACGTAATTAGTGACGATTGTTCGCACTATATTACCATATTTATGTTGAGATAAATATCAAAGAGCTGAATATGTTTTCTAATGTAATTTATTCTAGAAAATTACATTATCCTTAGCCGCTTATACCCGAAAATATATTTCTATGTTGGGAACATCCTGTATGATGAATATTTTAGATTCTAGAGTATGGATCAGTCGCTTATCTCCCAAAATTCATTTAGATACCTTAAGTATTACTATTTTTTTTTTGTTTGTTTTGTACGTATACGTAAATCAATGTAGGTAAAATAAATATATTTTTCATAATCATTTTATTTACTTGTGTAGTTTTGTTTCGCTATGACACTCATGCCTACCTTTATAAAAACCTTTAGGTAATCGTAAAATATCGAATTTACAGACTTTAATTTTTCCCTGATCTTGTCTTTTTGTTTTTACTTATTTCTCTTATTGAAATGTTATTATTTTGTCATGATTTTGTTTGATTACACATTGAAAAAAATGCGTACAAAAATATCACAAACAAAATAAGTGCATTCAGTCGTTAACTGGCGGAGTTGTTTTAGCGATTTATTTAGGTATCTTATTATTCAGTCGGTATTTTGTAACTTCTATTTATGATTACATTTATCTGATTAAAGGAGTTTTTTTTTTAAACTGGAAACTGTGTTTTAATATTCACATCAATCTGAATAATCACTTGATCATTAAGTTAATGTCTGATTAAGTCTTGCAATTAGGAATACAAATTAAACCAAGTGAATGACATCAGTATTAGTCTGCTGCTATTAGAGTCCATTAACCTCTTCAGTTGTGTTTGACTTCTTGAATCTTGACTAACAAGCAGATAAATGTAGTTAGTAGTTATAACTCCATCCAATTTTGAACGTCAATATCAAATCCCTATCGTTTCTCTTGCCCAAGGGTCCCCCCATCCTACACTTACACCAACTTTCAGTTCCTATTTCCGAAGGAGTCAGGACTTATGGATATGTTTCTTTAATCGTGAAGAATACTATCCGATGAATTAGCCAATCGATATTTGACTGCCGCTAATTCAAATACTTAGATTATTTTGGCATAATGCGAAATAATTTACATCCCGTATTTCCATAGGTGAAATGCAGATAAGTATCTATATTCCATTACGATGTTTTTCATCCCGATTACCATGAGTATCAGTTAATTATGAATATACACTTAACATCGAAAAGTTAAAATAATATCCTACATATAACATAGTTGTGCCTTGTGCTCGAACCTCCCACTTCCGACTGACCGGTCCCATTGCAACTAGCACTATATTTTGTGTCCATTTTATATTACTCATTTAAAGGTCGTTCTAAGTACCAAGTAGGGTACCAATTAAGACAAATGTATGTGAGGCATGTACACATCTGTTTTGCAAAAACATAATTGGCAATGACAGATGTAGTTATCCTTGCAAGTGGGACGGCGCTGTGCTCGGAATATTAACACCTGTCGCTATATGTGACCTTGGACTAGGGCGCGCCAACGCAACTGTTTCAATAAATGCGTAAATATATTATTTACTTTATTAAATTTTGTCAATTAAAAGTATCGAATTTAACTGGTGTGTTTGTAGTGCGGGAAAACGCCTATCTTCTAGAACACATATTTTATTTTACATTTTTGTATACGAATGCAACCTACAATTTCAATACGCACAATTTAGCAAAAAAGCAAATGAATATTTTGTTGTAGATAAACGCCTGCGGTTTGAAGCCATAAGAGTTTATCACCGGCTTCCGTCCGTTATAGCTAGGTAGGTACGTAGGTACTATTATGGTAACCGATTCATAATTAAGTACATGAAAAAATAAAAATTTTGATTGTCCTCGTTCTATTTATGGTAATATTATCTATACAGTGTACTGATTGGAGACATCAGCTAGTCAAAAGATGTGAAATTGGTTCAAAATCTATGTTACCCAAAACTGACATTTATTTCCGGTGGGGCTATGGCCCACCTTTCACATTTTAAGTAGACTTGATGAATTGAGAGTGGATTAGTGACACCTTGGTCTACCTTTTCAAAAATACTTTTCATTGTCTAACGTTCTTATGAGACAAGATTGATAAATACTACTTACAGACATTTATCAAACATATACATATTATCATCTATCATGAAATAATCAGAAGCACAAGTAGCGCGAAGCTGCAAACTGAAGAGCGCTATAAACAAATAGGCAATACTGAGCCAATAAATGTATACCTACTTGAAATCATGAATAGCTTTGATTAAACATTGTATAGATACTTATAATAGTCATTTATAAATTAGGTAGTGCAGTTATTGTCTCGTATCTACCGATGACTCTGCGTCTGAATAATCGTCTAAAATCTTGATACTTGATATTGGTCCATAGTTGTAAACACAGTAACATATTAAAGCAACGTACGAAGCGATTCGAGAATTGCTTTTAACACTCGTCAGGCGCCGTATAGGTAATTTCGGTGCATTAATATTCTACATTATGCCCAGTGCCAGCTGATAGTCATTAAAAATAAATATTGAATAATATATTGTTATAAAAATTCTAAATGGATTGGTCATTTGCTCTCGATCGACTAGTCAAGGAGCTAGAAAATTGTTCTACGTAAATCGGATTCGTAATTTTTGGAGCTTAAAAATTGATCTACTAATAGGGAATTCGGTAGACGAAAATAATCGTGATCGTGCCGGTGTTATATTAATTAACTTATTTTACTAATATACATTCATGCTCGTTTACGATATAGTTTGAAGGCAGGTTGGTGTAGTGCGTTCATTTCCGGCCTGTGGTTAATAGGGACCGAAACCGGTATCGAGAAAACCGTAATTTTTAGGTTACAATAAATACCGGTATTTTATAAGGTAACCCTTAACCACCATCAATCATTAAATTTGACGGATTTTACCGGTATCATACCGGTAACCGAAATAAGCATTACCTTTATGTTACACGTGCCGTCGGCATAAGTCAAAGCGCGGGAATGTGTGTGTGTGTGTACTGTGTACCGCCGCACGCCGACCAATCACAAACTCAAGGCCGCCGCCCCGGCTGGTGCATGTTGCAACTTGTACTGACGCGTCCTTTGCGCTTTTTTCATAACTTATATTTCATTCAGTGCGCTCGCGAGTGTTGAATTGTTTGGTTGGATTACGTATTACTTTAAAAATGGGACGTAAGCGAAAAAATCGTGTTTATGCATATTTTACATATGAAAAAGTTTCTAATTCCTCTAAATGTATTATAGAAGGGTGTAATACAGTTATAAAGGTGAGTGAAATGCCTTATATTTTTTATACTGACAATCATTACAAAAAAAGTAGAAGTAATCACCACAAATCTGTAAAATACGATGACTGCGGTAATCAGATTTTAAATAGGTTTTTATCATACCTACTTTAAATGTTATTTACTGTTTTTTTTATCGCCTAAGACGAGCAAGCGGCCACCGGCCACCGCCGTCACCCCATCGAGCTGCTGCCTACAGTAAGGAGAATGATGAACTCTTTGAAGACTTATTTAAAGAAAGATAATTCATTACGTTTTGACTTTTCTTCCGAGAGTTGCGAGTTTTATTGACTAGTACATTTAATGGTTTAGGTGTGGCTTCGGTTATGCTTATTATTGCTATATTAGGTGACCTTGGTGCTGCCATACGCTTTCAACATTAAGGATTACGGGCTGTGCTTTATGTTTGTATGTGCATGCATATAATATCAGTGTTGGCATTAATCGATTAGTTAATTTGACTAAACTTAATCAGATTAATGTTAATCGATTGAATTAATCACGATAGATGTATCAATCGTCAATCATAATTAACTATATTAGTTTTCAATCTTTAATTTGATTAATCTGATTCCTATAAAGTTCAAAAAACTAAACGATTGAAATGTCTTCCTAGTCATCGCCACCAGCTGACTTTGTATTAAAAATTGAAAATAGTGCTTGCCATTTTGAAGTTTTTGGTTGCTGGTCCGATTGATCTCAAAATCGAAGTCTTAGTGTCCCTATGACCCAGTAATACAATTTTGTACTAAAAATTAAAAATAATGGCCGCCATTTTGAACTTTTTAGTTGTTGGTCGGATTGATCTCAAAATCGAAATCTTAGCGTCCCTCTTAGCCAGAAATCCAATTTTGAATTAAAAATTGAAAATAGTGGCCGCCATTTTGAACTTTTTAGTTTATGGTCAGATTGATCTCAAAATAGAAATCTGAATAGGAAAAAGTTCAAAACGGCGGCCACTATTTTCATGTTTTTAATACAAAATTGGATTTCAGTGTCAGAGGGACCCTCAGATTTTGATTTTGAGATTAATCTGACCAATAACTAAAATGTTCAAAATGGCGGCCACTATTCTCAATTTATTATAAATAATTTGGATTATCGAATCATTGGACCCTCATATTTCGATTTTGCGGTCAATCGAGTCAATAACTAAAAAGCTTAAAACGGCGGCTATTATATATATTTTTTGGTTTTGAAAGCAATAAGAACAATATCTAAATACTTAATAAATCCTATTTACAGGGTCAACATGGAACTAATCTTCTTCATCATCTCTCTTCAAAACACTTAGATGAATATAATATTGTCATAAAATATAACCGTCTAGCCAGCGAGACTGAAGATAAGGAAAACTGCGGTGAAGGGAGTTCTAATATGGACCCTAAAACAACGAAGCAGTGTGTATTGCAAGAATGTCTAAACCTTGTGACATTGCATGGTCGTCCCTTTGAATTATTGGACGACGCTGCATTCCGAAATATAATAAAACTTATTCCTATGAATACAAAAGACTTCCAGTCATGTAATTCCCATAACATAAAATCATTGTTACAAGATAATGCCGATGCGGTTCGATCCAGCATACAGCAAGAACTAAAAAATCAACTGATTTGTTTAAAAGTGGATTGTGCGACACGACTCGACCGATCTTTTTTTGGCATAAACGTCCAATTTTATAAAGATGCCAAAATTGTTATCAGGCATTTAGGTGTTGTTGAGATGCACACACGCAGCACTGCTGAATTTTTGAGAGAAAAACTCTTGTGGGTTCTTCGCAAATACTACATAAAACTAAATCAAATATATAGCATCACAACTGACAATGGATCGAACATGGTTAAGTTAGCTAAGCTAATCAATCAAAATACAAACATAGCACCACAATTGAATGAAGATCATTTATTCGTTCTAGATGAAAGTGATAGTGAGGATGAAGGAGATTGGACTGATTACTCTTTTCCAATTTCATCTTTTACCACAGAAGAGGGTCCACCATACACAGTATCGCCTGTCAGATGTGCCGCTCACACATTACAACTGGCTATAGGGGATGCTTTAAATAAAGAAAGCAACTCTTTGGCTGTTATCAGGGAAGCAAGAGCAGTTGTACGCATTTTAAGAACTCCCACATTTTTTAATATTCTGCGAACGGCCAAAAAAAGAAAACCTATTCTGGATTGCAGCACCCGCTGGCACTCAACCCTTGATATGCTCGAACAACTCCGGAATTTAAAAGATTGTTGCTCAACCGATCCTGATAACTGTCTCTATTTAAGTGAAGCGACTTGGCTATCCATTGAAGATATTATTAAATCTTTACTTCCTGCTCGAATCCTTGCAAAGCAGTTACAGCGCGAACAACTTGCATTCACAGATTTTTATTGCGCATGGATGAAATGCACCATAGAGACCGAAAAATTACTGACACCTTTGGCTGCAAATTTAATAATTGCCATGAAGGCAAGGCAACAAATTCTCATGAACGAACCCGTATTTCTAATGGCTATGTATCTTGACGGACGAGTAAATGTAGTTCTTTCCTCAGCCGAAGTAGACACAGCTATAGAGCATTTAAAGAACTTGTTTAAACATATCCAAAGCGTATGCAATGTGACAGCGACAGATGAAAACATACAAAGGGACCAAGATTTAGACAAAGAATGTGAATATGATGATGATTTCGAAGCTCTGTTGCACCATACTAGTTTAATTAAAGAAAGGTCCATTCAAAATGATAAAAATGAAGACATTGAAAGTATTTTACGAGCATTTTCAAAGGAACCTCGTATTCGATCTTCACAAAATATTTTGGAATATTGGGAGAGCCAAAAAATAGTTCGCCCTACATTATATGCCTTAGCCAAAGTAGCACTAGCAGTCCCTGCTACACAAGTTAGTGTAGAGAGATTATTTTCCTCCTTAAGATTTGTTATGGAACGACTTCGATACAATCTTAATGATACCACTGTCGAAAATATATTGGTGATACGCAACAATGGTGTTAAAAAATAGGGCTTCCATATTTTCTAGGGTATAATGGACAAAATTAATTCCATGGGTTCGTTGTTACATTGATGTTGTAAGAATCGGTCACTATGTCACCCAATATAAATAACTGTAAACGCATACAAACTCATACAGTCATGCACTCAAACAAGTTAACACACACGCACACGTGCACGCGCGCACCCATGCATACACACACGCAAGCACTCACACACACAAGCACACACACACACGCACACTGACTCGCGCGCACACAGACATACATGCAGAGATGGGCAATAATCATAAAACCCCGAAAATATTACTTTTTTCATTACTTTAGTTAACCTCTAATTATGATTGAAAATTAAAAAGTAATCTTTAATCATGATTAAATTTTGCCCATCTCTGCATACACGCACGCACACACTAGCATCATATTTTGAATATCTTTTGTTCATTATTTTAAAATTTGATAATATTGTGTTCAGTTATCATTAATTATACTACAAAACTTCTCTTAAGATTAATGTTAATCGATCTTAATGTTTATAGAAAATTTATAGATTTTTTTTATTCATACATTGCTTCCTGTTCTCTAAACTTTTAAAATTTACTAACGAAATTATGCGTCTCATGTTTCTTTGTGTTCCAATTTAAATTTCAAACTTTTATTGATCTCCAAATTAGAAAGATAAGTAGGTACCTCGTTATTAAATTTTTTAATTTATATTTCGAGTTTTTTTTAAATTTATACCTTACAGTTTTTTTATTATAAGTGGTAAAAAATGTCACATACTGTCATTAAACAACATTTAACATTGAGATGACGCTCGACGAAACAAAATCAAAGACCATGTTGCAATTGGCAATCAAGTAGTCCTAAATATGCTTTATTGTTGTTGGTCTTCATTCACCTTCTTGTTCCTGAGTAGCATCCGTGGTGGCATCCATGATAATATGAACTATTTTATGCCATACATTCATAGCGCCTTTTATCATTTAATTTACATAGATATTTAGCTATACGAGTAGTCATTAAAAACGAATAAAACTCATGATTTTTTTTCATCTTTACTTGGTGCTAGGTTAGGAGAGATATCCTTTTGCACTATTTTTTTCGATAAAATATCAAAAGGCAAATCTGAATTATACACATTTGAGTCTAATTCTGGTGTAGATGCATCAGAATCTAACTTAGTCATGTCGGTGACATTGACACAAAGGAAATGTTTATATTACTTGATCCATTAGTAGGAGAATGGATAGATTCATTCTCGTCGCTCTCCGGTATGATTATATTTAGTCCTAAAAAGAAGAATTTAAGAGAATAATGCTTTTTTTGACAGTTAAATAATTACATAACTGTAAAATATAATAGATAGATTATTTTGAAAATATTTTATCAAAATTGGCAGGCCCTACTCCGAGCAAACCGCTGCGCGACAGAGTTTTTTGGAGGCTAAATATATAATCGTTACTTAAAATAAATATTGATTAAAAATATACCGGGTATATCAATACTGCGACCGAAAACGAAGCCAGGTGATAGTTTTAGTGGTTACAGACACGATGCAAATAAAAATTGACCAAAACAGCGACAGATTTTTTTTTTTAAAATCATCTTGTTTGGGTGGTAAATACCTAGTTTTTGCGAAAATCATTTATTTTTAACCCTTACGTTCCATTGAGTGTTTAAAAATAAAGAGGTCAACATAATTATTTTAGGAAAACTATGTATTTATCGACCAAATACGACGATAAATAAAAAAATTCAAAAAAGTTTTAGATTTTTTCTTTTTTTTTTTTATATTTCAAAAGATCAAAACCTGACTTTTTAAAGTAATTATTCGCAAAATCTGCATTTTTTTCGCGCTAACCCGTGCGCCGACCATCGGATTTAGTATGACGTGAATGCTCAAGGTCATTTGCTCGGAGTAGGGCCTTTCTTATTTAAATGTCTTAATACTTAATAGTATCGGAAATTTGTACTAAATTATATCATTTATGCGAATTTAGGAATCTATCTATTTATTTATTCAATTGAAACGTCGAAAGCCAATTGCATTAATCAAATTCTTAAAACTTTTTATTTTTATAGTAGTATTATATACTGTATTTAGATAAATCAAACATAATAAAAATAAGCAACAACAAAAACGATAGAACAACAAATTATAGACTTAAATAGAAGATCACAAAATAGAATATAAAATAATGTCATTAAATAATAATCATCTGAGATATAAACATGTCTCTAGTCTAACTATACTATACAGTATGGCACTACCCCACTAACTTATCTTTACTCATTTCCTTTTATTTTCAACACAATTACACCGCAAAAAAGTGACCCGATTGGCGATTACATTGATTATACGTAAGTTGTAAACAACACAAGTTGATATTCATCTGATATGCAATGGTGAAACTATTTTCTAACGCGGTATTCCGTTTCTTTCTTGCCATCAAGGACATTTTTCGGTTACCGGTATTAATACGGTAATCTTATATTTTAAGGGTAACCTTTATAATATTGGTTACCGTCATAACGGTTACCTAAATTCAGAAAGGTAACCGAAATTCGTCGATACCGGTACCGTAATGTATAGCGGTTTTCGGTCCCTGGGTTAAAGGGCGTAAGGATGTCACCACGATATCTTCTGCCGGTCGTAACAGCCGACGAAGGGGATTTGAGGTCACTGGGCACATTGCAACTTGCAAGCATGGTGCGCCCTGATCGATCGGAACTCCGAGATTAGCAACAGAGTACGCGGTCTGGTACCTGTCGTGGACGCCCACCTCGAATGGACGCCCAAACAAAGTAGTAAGTGTTAGTATTACTACAATCGGAACAGAAATATATCTAAAAGTACTACACTAATTGATCACGTGAATCGTGGTGCATTTCGCCCCGGTGTGGGTATACCAGGCATTACGCGCATTGAGTGCAGCATTAGGTCAGGGTCACATGACGTGTCTAAGCCAGTATAGCGACGTAGGGTTGTTAGGAACCTAGCTTGCCTGTAATAGCCACGGGATTACCGACCTGGCCTGGTTAGTTATACACATTGTTTTGACACCATTTTATGATCAATTATATTTGTTTACGATTGTCGTAGGTTACCTAGGAACTACGAGATTTTTCGGTGTCACAAACACCCAAAACCTAAACAACCTGTGGATCACACAAATATTTGTCTCGGTGCGGGGATCGAACCCGCGGCCTCTCGTTTCACAGCCGGCGTTTGACGCACACCATTAAGGCTGCCAGAATTTACTCTTCTTTCATCATTGTATGTAATATCACTGATGTTATGGTTCCTGTCTCTTAATAACATTAGCGATATCATTAAACGTGTTTCTTGTTTGTTTGTTTCTTGTTGACGTGTTTAGCTAACTTCAGTAGGTTAATTGCCACTATTTTTTTTTAATCTTTATCACTTCTTAAGATTAGTTAACTGAACTCCATTCTTTCAAAGGTATATATAAGAATATTTTTACTCAGTACTAAAACGATATCAAGTGAAAAAATAAAACAAAACTCAAATTTCAAATTGATGTTCATCTTTAAACAAAAATAAATATAAAAATATGACACAAGATGTACAGTTTACGTGCTTCTATATGAATGGGAGACGAACAAACATATCAACAAGATGGGATATTCACTGGTCAAATTAACACCTTACAGATATTCCTTACCCCGGGGCTACATGTGTTACATTAATTGTAGTATTTAAATAAGTTACATAGCATCTCCGCAAATAAACAATCTTTGATACGCGGAAATATATTGAAGCGAATAATTCTTCTGGTATTGTTTGCTGCTTGTCGTAGATTCATTTCCTTTCAACCTTTGGTCTCTTGATCGAAACAACGCTGCGCGATATGCAGTGACGGAAATGGCTTTGTATAAACAACATCAAGGATTTCAAAGGCATTTGTAACGCTGCATTTTACGTTTTGATCACAAGATCAATGCTTTAGAATTGACATCTCATAGTTTATTATGATCTAGCAAGAGGGCATCACTATTTTGCGCGTACAAAGGTTGCAAACGTAACTTATATAAATGGTACACTTATAATGTAAAATCGAGCGTCAAAGATGTACGTTAACTATTTGTGAGTGCAAAACGTTGAGTTACAAATGTAACGCTTCGGTTAGGACATGATTTTATTTAAGCATTTTCTCATAAATGTCGAGGCTAAATTTCATTTCGTAACAATGTCATGAAATATAAAAATATGTAAAAATGCATATGAATCTGAATAAATATTTCTTTATATAAGATGCTGTGTTTTGACTAAATATCTGCTAAAACTCAACAATGTATATGACGCCATTTCAAAACTATGTCATCAAGGCAGAATACCGTGTCATTTATGTATAATGGTGTATTTGTTGCCGTAGTGAACAATTTGTTATAGGTATATCTAAGTGTCAGTAGGTGCTATTTGGCGAGGTTGGCCGCCTGTTTTTTAGCTTTCACTAATTCCACCAGCTCCTTGTATCTCTTCATGCAGTCTTTTTTGGTACGGTTCGGGATGCAGTCGGCTATTTTGTCCCACCTCTCGGGCGTGTTCACCGGGAACGTCTTAATGGCCTGTTCAAGCAACTCTTGCTCAGTTTTGGTCCACGCCCTCTCTTCTGGCTTGTTTCCTTCGTCATTCACTTTTGCATTTACGACCCCATTAACCAATTTGACGGGATTGTCATTTTTCGATATTCCATTGTCGTCGACGTGATTAGTTTCCTTCACCTTCTTCTTTTCTTTCTCAAACTGATCAAAGGCTTCGTCGTTGGCAGCCTTCTTTAGATTACTTTTAGAAAAGTCGGAACTTTGTAGGTCTTTAGCCTTGTTTAGTACATCTTTAGCTGTGAACCGTTTTTCGTCAGTAAATACTCCATGTTGATTTAAGAAATTTGCTACTACTTCCCATCTTTGATTTGTACCAGCGGGGAATAGATTAACTGCTTTAATAAGTAATTGCGTCAATTCTACCGTCCATTCTATAGGAGCTTTTATTGCTAAATCTTTCTTTGTCTTTTGATCTTCTGCCTTTTTGTTCTCGAACAAAGCTTTTCTTTCAGCTTCAAGCTTGTCTTCTGTTTCTTTAACTGTTTTTACGAATGCTTCCTTTCCTTTGGATTCTAGTTCCTTTACAAAGTCTTGCAATTCATTAGCCTTCATTAACTCACAGATTTTCTCGACTGCGGCCATGTTCGCGACGGTTTCTTCTTCATTCTGCGCGTAATAGTTGTTGGCTTTGCAGAAATCTCTGAATGCTTTGCGTTCTTTCCTGAGGTTCTTTTTCTGTTGTTCGCGTTCGGCTCGTGCTGCTTCCAGACGGGCCCTCTCAGCCTCTTCTGCTTTTTGTTTCGCCATTTGCGCCTCTTTAATGAGACGTTCCTCTTCAGCTTTCTTTGCTTGTACTGCATCCTGAAAATAAAAGCAATGCGAATTATCATTCTGTAGTTTGAGTACAATGAATTACACTTTAAAGATGTTACACTGCTAATAAATAAATACATCCAACAGTCACATACATAGTCCTCATCCAACACTAATATCGAGTCTTTGAGACTTTTCGGTCTTACAAGCACCCAGACCAGAAACAAATACAACATTCAAATGGTTCAAACAAACATTTGTCTCATTGCGGAAATCGAACCTGCGGCCTCTCGTTTCATTGCCGGCGTTTAATAATCTACACCAGGCAGGCTGTCAAAATCAACAATTAACTTAAAGAAGAAATAATTTTATTATATATCATGGGAATTTTAAAGTAAGTAGATAAACATAGTTTAATAGATAAGAATTCATTTATTGAAAGGCAAGCGTTGTCCACTTAAGTTAATGACTGGATGAGATGTAATGCGACAGGACATAATTACTTAAGATCTTTTACTCTTTATTAACAAGTTAAAAGAAATATGAATATTTAAAAAAATTTAAAATTTAAACTTTGTGTTAAAAATATATGAATAGTATAGGATCTATTATAAGATTGTAGCCACAATAGACTAAGAATAGCTGAGATATGAAAGGATCTGCAAAATTTTACTACAATATTAATTAAACAATTCTTTGAGAGGAATCATAACCAAGGGGACAAAACTCTTCACTAATGAACTGTTGAAGGCTTATGTTATAATTTATGAATATCAATACAAAACTACAAAATGTTAAACATTTTTTTTTTAGTTAGTATGTGGATCCCTCAAAGTTATGATTCTAAATTGGCACAAGTTTGATTTTTATTGAGAATACATTATTTTAATATTTAGTAATCAGATTAATTTTGATACTTAAGGGTTGTTATAATAATATCTAAAAATAAGATAGATTTTTTTTTGGGCACTGCAGTAATTCTAAGAAGGTTAGTCCAATTCCCTTCCTTAGGCTGCAACTTGAGGTTTGCTACTTCCAAGCATACCCAACATCTACATAGGATTTAAGAAAATTTATAAAATAATAAAATAAATAAAAGAATGGGCATAAGATTCTCTAATAAAATATTGTCTAACGGTGACTGTTACTATGCTAACTACTGCAGTTTGTATCCTTGTAGTGTTACATTTAACTGCAATACTACTATTGCAAAACATAAATCAGGTTATTGAACTTACTTTTTAAGTGATTATATATAAAGCTTTACTTGTTTTCAATATTATTGCTGAGTTCTTTTACATACATGCTTATATCAGAAGGTATATAGTTTGTAAAGCTAAATAGTTTTCCAACATATAAAAGGTACTGAGTTTATCTCTTTGTTGGACAGAAACGTGGGGATTGTTGTGGTTTATATGCCTTGAATAAATAAATAATAATTTATTTATACCACTTTGCACATGCAGTAACAAATGTATATGTACCTGTCTTGCTCGCTTTGCTGCTAATTTCTTATCCTTATCCTCCTGCTTGAACCGTTGCAACCTGGGGTCATTTGCATAAGCCAAGTCCACCAATGTTCGTACTCTTGTCATCTCTTCCTTCTTTAGCTTGGCTCTGGCAGCTTTGTTTTGTTTTTCTATCCATCTACGCTCTTCACGATCTGCTCCCTTTTCTTTCTCTTCCTCATCAAGGTATGAGAACTCACGCCATGATTCGAATTCATACCAGAAAGCATAGAACCTATCGACATGTTCCCTTGAGCTGTTTTCATCACCAAGTACTGGAACATATTTCTTCTCAGACCACCTGGCATTAGATTCAAAGACCTTACTGAAAACTTTATAAAAGCCTTCCTTTTTGATCTCAGCTAGAGTTGGTACGGCATCATCTATGGTGGGATCTACTGAGTCGTAGGACCTGCGTTTGGACGGTGTGCCGAGGGTCTCGTAAGCTTTTGTTATGCATGTAAAGTAGTCGTCGTCGCTCCTAACGTCCTCACCTTGGGCCTTGCGTTTGTCAGGGTGGTGCTTCAACACTTTCTGCCGGTATGCGCGCTTGATGTCATCATCAGTGGCTTTGTAGCGAAGGTCCTTCATACCAAGCACGGCGTAGTGGTCCTGCATTTTCCAGTCTTTAGGGTCCAAGCTCCGCAGATACTCGACGTCATCGTCAAAGATCACCTCTTCGGTTTTTTCATTCGCCTTGGACGTACTAAGCAAAGCATCATCGCCATGACATTTTATACTGAAATATCTAATGAAAGCCGCGCCCGCGCATTCCACCTTCCTTTTCACTATCGGCCATGGAATCGCCACCACCCGTCTATTGGTACACAAGCCAGCATCCGTCATGATAAATTTATTTTATTTGAAAAATATGGATTCACTAACATAACCTATAAACTCGGACAATCAGCTGGTTCTTAGTTACTGGTTTTCTCGTCACAAAAGACTTCGGTTTTGAAGAGAAATTAAATTAGGAATCGCTGGAGCGAATGCTATAAACGACACATTTTAATTATAAAAAATAAAACGCGCCATGGAACAATAGCACGACGTTGACCGAATGAATGACGCAAATGTGTGTGATTTGTGAATGACATTACTAACGTCATTAAAAAATCCACAGACTAAAAACATGTCCTATTTTAAATTATTGATTCCATTTCAGTGTGTATCCGAAACCGTGTTCAGTTCTACCAACATTCAAAAAACAAATCAGCTGACTATTGTCACTGTCAAAATTCCTGAATGTAAACATGGTGATTGAGTTGTTTGTGAATCCTCAAAACAGACGGTCGCCAAAAATGTGTAACGATTTGGATTTCCTGTTTAAACCCATTATCATGGTGACGGGATTTGGCCCTTTTGCCAATCATCCGGTGAACGCGAGCTGGGAAGGCGTCAAACGTATGAACAAGGAGGAAATCGAGAAAAAGCACAACTGCGAACTTGTCCTCATCGAAATCCCTGTTACTTACGAAAATGTGGATGAATTTGTGCCGGCTTTGTGGGAAACACACAGCCCTAAGGTAAATTAATCTTTCTTAATTAAGGAAATTTCATTCTTATTTGTGGTATAAAAAATAATCGACGTAACATTTATATGGCCTCCATAGCTAATGATCCACGTCGGGGTGTCTGGCGTTGCTGATTGCTTCACAATAGAAACGCAGGCGCACAAGAAAGGCTACCAGAGGAAGGACTACTTCGACAAGTGTCCAGCCAACCACGTGTGTCCTGCCGACGGCGCTGTACGCCTTCACACCAAACTGAACGTGGATGCGCTGTGCAAAGAGTTTAATGAGAACACTCCATCAGACGAGAAAAGCAGTGCTGTTCCCTCCAAAGACGCGGGCAGGTAAGAGTATTTAAATTCTTAACGATTTTTTAGATTAATTATATCCAAAAATATTTTTGGTATTACTTATGAATGAAATAAATTAACTTGTGTGGTGACTTTCCTATGTAAGAAACTATAAAATTACCTAAAGTACTTGCATTTTGCTAATACTTTGTCTAAAAATTCATTTACCAAGGGTCCCATTAAACGAAATTTCTTATAATGTTATAAAATTGATTCTGATGGATAGGGTCCCATATTTATTTATAAATTCTTTATTGAACACCACATACATAAAGAAAAAAAGATAATTAAAACTAGTTTAAATAAAGGTGACAATCTGTGATTATTTATGTTTTAGATATTAACAAATGGATGTTTCACCATTGACATTTCAAATGTTTTATAATTAATAGTTAGTTATATTGTCTTATATATTTTGATCCAAAAAAATCTTGCCAATTCAAATTTTTAGAACACAATTAGAAAATAAGAAAATATATAAAGCCATATTGGAAATTCCAATCAAACACATGGGAAATTATTAATTTCTAAGAGTATTTTGGTTTTGTCATAAGAGGAAACAAATATATAATATAAGGACACAAATACAATATTGAATTGGGAAATCCAAGCAAGCACATAAGTTACAGCATATGTCTGTGTTTGTGCAAACTGTGTGTTAAATACAACTGTGTTTGAATAGCATAAACCTAGTCAATTAAAGAAGATTATTTTTCTGCCTGATGAACAACAACCTAGCATTATTTTTCATAATTAAAAAGTGACCATGTGTCTGAATTTCGTACAAAGCTCAAGTGGCTATCAATGCACCTTTCCCGAAATATTCGCATTCTTTCACTTCTCTATTCTGTTTTCCACATCTCCCCATCACCTCAAAGAATGTTTTAAATTCCTCAGCAGCACATGTGTAAGATCATTCAGAGAGTATGATATTAACGACTCCCAAGCATAGCAGTTCTTTTCTCAGCAATTCGTTTATCATCCAAGCTTGTGGAATGATCTGCCACTGATAACAAGAAAAGCCAAATCAAAAAAGCTAGTCTGATCATTACTTATCACTTTAAGATTATTATTGTTTTCATTTTTTTACTGATTTTCTCTATATACTGTGACCACCCGTTTCTTCAGTGCTTCCGTTCACTCCAGTCCATCTTAAGGTTGTCTGGAAAAAATCGCCGACAGTGACAAGACCGCCGTTTGTTACACGTATTCAAGCGCTTCATGTTTTTTTTTATGTCTAAAAATTTCTGTGGTGTACAAAAAGTATTTTTAAATAATTAAATACTTAGAAGCTTTTCGAATTTATTTGTTAAAACACATTTATGATATAGGCAAAGATTTCCAAGTATGATGAAATGCTAGTGAACGTCTGATAACGCGATTGATACGAGCATCTGATATATCTCCATGACTTAACTCTGTCATTATAAAAATATACATAGTTACAACCTCCATAGCGCAGTTGTTTGAAAGCTAGCTGTGAAACGAGAGGTCGCGGGTTCGATGAATGCACCGGGACAAATTTTTGTGCGGTTCACCAATATTTGTTTCGCACTTGAGTGTTTAAGACCGAAATAGTACCTTCGTTTCTAACCAAAATCAGCCATCGTCCACACTAGTACTATCGCCATTTTTCACCATGAAATCAAATGAAATACATTTATGCTGTGGACAGTAAACAGCATAAACGCAGGCTGTTTTCAAAACGCTACAAACGCGGATCTCTATACCGGGCTTTCCACCGTAATTAGTTAACCGCCTTAAAGAGAGTTCTCTCCTTACGGCAGGCAGCCAATTTGTTGTGCTGGGCCGCTAGCATTTTGAAGGTCCATGAGCGGCGGTGACCGCTTACCATCTGGTGGGTCTGCCTGCGAAAAACATAAAAAAATTAAATTAAATTTGAATAAGACGAAATGAATGAAATCTTGACACATTAGTCATTACTCATTCGGTACTTTTGGTCGTAACGTGTATTTTTGCAAGCTTAAGTCTTGGCTAATTGCTAATGACTGACCTGTTTATCATCAAAACCTTGCTTAAGCATAATTGTCGTTAATTTCTCGGCTATTTTTTTAAAAAGATCTATCCTGCCTGGTATATGTCAGCCCATAAAAATACAATCAACGTTTGGACAAGGTGTTCCACGATTTAGGGGAGATTAATCTTTGTAATCTTTATGGAAACTTGTACTTGTGTATTTTTCCTTATGATTTTTGATTTTATCCTTAATGATCGTCCAATAGATATGACTAGAAAATGGATACTTCGAAATCAAACCCGCGAGCTCCATTTGGCAGCGCGGGCACCGACTAACTATTCATCGTCAGTTTCTACACGAAATACGTTTTATGTGACAAAAAGTCACATAAACACATAAAACCCACGCCTTTATCCCCGAAGGGGTAGGCAGAGGCGCCACCAGAGCACCCACATTTCGCCTTGTATGTTCCATCCCACGATGTGATAGGGGGCGGGCCTATCGCCATATCGGGCACAAATTCCTGACTCCGGGCTGATAATGAATAGAAAAATCCAATATCACATTGCCCGACGCGGGACTCGAACCCGAGACCTCAGCTTTGTAACCATACCGTAATAGAACTACGCCGCCGAGGCAGTCACAATCACATAATTTTTTTTTATCTAAAAATCGATACATATTTGAGTACAATAATATGTTCACAGTCCACGAACAAAGTACTATACATAGGACATACCCGTGTATGAGCCAACATAGTAGGAATACATTGACTTATTATATTGTGTTACTGCACTGATAGCACTGCAATGAATATTGCCTGATTTTATCTGGCGTTTGCGTTATTCATTACATATATTGTCCATGTTCGTTACATAAAATCATTGGCAAATCATACATTGTCGGGACTCGGGATTAAAGATTTTTCAAAATTATCTTTATTTTATCAAACTAAGCTTTTTATTTAGATTCGGTTCTGTTCGGAAACAACTACTTTATAAGCTTAAACCTTTTGATAAACTTATCAATACAATGCGGAACCGTTAAATAATAGCTGCTTAAAAAACAAATAATTTGCCGCAATTATATGTCATGGCCACAATTCTATATTTATTTATTTAGTTTTATGCTACATGATACATAAATTATGTTGGTACCGAGTGCCCCAGTGCCGAGCGAGCGCTGCGTCATATATGAAGCCACCAAGATTTTTGAGACTAGGATTAGTACCAAATGTATTCACTTCATATTCTGGATTCGAACTGGGGATTCAGCGGTATGATGTAATGCAAATTATGATCTTGTTCCAGATATCTCTGCGAGTACATCTACTACACATCTCTCAGCGTGAACAACAAAAGAACGCTGTTCGTCCATGTGCCAGATACGGACATCTACTCATCAGACCAGACCGCACGCGGCCTCGAGAGAATTCTCGACCTGTGCCTAGAACAAATCAAACACGAAGACCAAACCAATGACGTCACCGATAAACTAAAAGAAGCTTCTTTAAACGATAAGCAAGCTTGTAATCAAGTTTAAATTGTAAGAGTTATAAGTATTTATTCGTTAGCAGTTCAGGCACTAACTATAAAGCCCCATTTACACGGAGTTTTTCGCCTCGAAAATAAGATTACATATCGTAAGGATATGAAAAAGTTCCATCGTGTAAACATTGTAGTCTTTCCTAACGGGCCACAATCGCCTCGCCATCCAAATCTAATGTTTCCATGTAAGCTAGAATCGATATTTGCGGTAGGTTTCATAGTAGGTATAATGTTATGGCGAATATTGCATGCGAAAATTGTATACGATTCCCGCCCGAAATCAAGCGAGAAACTCTACGTAAAAATGTGCTTTAAGTTTAGAACTCTTGATGTTTGAGTTCAATTTTATTTGATCGATGCATAATTCTATAGCCTACATAATATAATTTATTTATTACATTCATAATTAGACCTTGTATCAGGAGTAAAAGTTGGAACTATATTCCGCTAAGTATTATTGTTTTAATATAGAAAGTTGTAATCGAAATAGCCACTGTTGGAGGCTTATCATATTGCATAGAAAATCTGCCTCAATAACATTTAGTTTATCCTAAAAAACCGAAAAGTTTAACCGAAAAGAGAAATATATTATTTTTGACAATGTTGCCCATGTTTAAATATCAAACTGCTTGAACCATAGATTATCTATGTCTTGAACAGAACAATGCTTTACATATTATTTAGGAACTGTCGCATTCATAGAATTGTTTGTCATAAAATCTTAAAATGTACAAAATAAGTATTTACATACATAAACTCACGCCTTTGTCCCATTGGGGTAGGCAGAGACTATTGAGCGCAAAGTGCTACGGTCCATACATACCTCTTTCGCTTCATCCACTGTCATTAATCTTTGCATACACGGTCGTCGGTTTCGAGGACTCCGTATTTAAGGTATGATATACAGCTTATCAATAGTAATTATAGTTTAATTTCAATTATTACTGTATAGTCTTAAACCGTTTAAGATATAGGTACCCGCCTTATTCAGGTCTCGATTTACGTATGTACTTTGGGATGTGTTTATTGTGCAAGCCTAAAATCAGAATAAAGTACCCAATAGTACATTAAACCCACCCTTGTAGGCGACTTTGACGATGGTTGGTACTCTACTTCATATTCATCTATACCTAGTTTTAGTGCATACAAGATGTTCCTTTTTAAGCCCGTTTAATAAAAATAACCTAGCAGGGGATAAATGTTTTAAATTCAACTTTACGAGGTTGCTAGTTCGATTCGAATTTCGTTCGTAGTTTCAGATACCCACGACATAAGATTTGATATATCTTAGTATGGAGTTAAACTATGCGACTTATTGATTATGTAAATAAAAACAGCATGTAGTTTATAAAGGATTTATTGTCTAATCCTCCTCCTCGTCGGCCGCGGCGCCGCCGCCCTGTCCCTTCCGCAGGTTCTTCCTCTTGACGCGGCCGGGCCTGCCGCCACCGAACGGAGACTTCAGCGAGAAGTCGATGTGCTTGCCAGAGTCCAGGCGGACGATGAACGATGGGATGTTCACCACTTGCTTGCGCACACTGAAGGAGGAAACATAATAAAATTATAACTATGTTATATAAATGTTTTTGGTTATTGTCCAGATTTAGGGAAATGAAACAGTAGGGAATGAGCATAGTTCAAATGACATTTTGAAGAACTTGTGTCTACTAGATAAACTTTTTAATAATATAAAACAAAATTTTTAAAATCTCTTGGATTTTAAAATGCACATTTTAAACAATTTGTGTGCTTTAGATTTTACAGGTTTCTGGAGTGTATTTCTTTCCAACTAGTTTCAACAGGATTTTTAAAAATCAAGAGGACATTTAAATCAAGACACTGCTTTTTTTAAAATTGTGAACTTGGTTGTCAATGCAATAATGAGTGTACAATACCTTACCTTCAAATAGCTCACAAGAGCTTATAAAATTTCAAGACATTGAATTCAACATGGGTTGAAATTCAAGTGGTCTTTTATGAACATAGTTCAAAACAGCACAGCCACTGTCCAGGATGTGCAGTTAGTGCTACCTGTATTCGATTTTAGTGTTAAATAACTAACTTCCTAAAAGTATGTCTTTTTTCAAACAAATTTTAACAGATATATTATGTTGATATATGCAGAATGTTTAATTGCTTAATACAAGTTTTAGTAATAAATAATCATGAACTGATAATTTTTACTAAATGACAAATAGAATTAGATTGTCAAGAGTACAATTTTGGATGTAAAAACAACCACAAGTACAAAACATTTTATACAGGGTATATCAAGACCGCGACCGAAAACGAAGCCAGGAGGTAGTATTAGTGATATCAAACACAATGCAAATAAAAATTTTAGAAAAAAAATCGTAATTTTTTTTTTGTTATTTTTTACATTTCGTCGTATTTGAGTGATTAAACATAGTTTTTCTAAAATAATGACGTACATCGCTTAATTTTTAAACACGCAATGGTACGTAAGGGTTTAAATTACTTTTTTTGCAAAAACTAAGAATTTACCCCTCAAAAACGATGATTTTTAAAAAATTGTAAAAAAAAATCCGTCGTTTATTTTTCAAAATTTTTAGTTGCATTTTGTCTGTAGCCGCTAAAACTATCACCTGGCTTCGTTTTCGGTCGCGGTCTTGATATACCCTGTATAAAAAATTGATATTGTTTAAATTCTAGTGAATACAAAGATTAATACTCTCTCTCTAATTAATGACAATAAAAACATGCTTACCGAATGTGCCTCTGTCTGATAAGGATGCGAGCATGATGGATGGACTTGGCGAGACCAGCCTTGAACACCTGTGTCTGGAGACGGCGCTCCAAGAAGTCCTCAATCTTCAGACCCAACACATAATCGAGTTTCATCTGTTTCTCATCAAGCACTCCAATCCTCACCAGACGACGGAGAAGGGCATTACCTGAAATTATGAATGACTGTATGAAGATTTTTTCTCAAAGAGAGTCAGCCAGTGACTAGTATGTAATTAAATCAGTGTAAAGTTAGTCAACACTAGAAACTCTGTCAAGAGGTTGCCAGATAATTATCATCATTGTAATATCATTAAAGTTACAAATTTACCAAATACAGTAAAATTAAAGCAGATATTATAGTTTTTACAGTCCACATGAATTCCATAATATTTTGAATTATCACATTTAAATGGTATTTAAGATCCAAAAATAGTTCTGGCAGATACAAACTAAATTGTGGTTACTAATTTTAGAACAAACATGTTGTGCACTTACAAGGATCAAACTTGTAACTTCTAAGTTCTAACATATGCTGCCAAATAATCTTAAATAGCTAATTACCTTCGAACAACCTCTTAGGGTCCTTCTCCTCGAGTGTGAGCAGTTCTCTGGCAGCCTTACGGATACGGGCCAGTGTGTACTTGACCCTCCACACCTCGCGCTTGTTGCGGAGCCCGTACTCGCCGATGATGCGCAACTCCTGGTCGAGACGCGCCTTCTCGAACGGACGGCGAGGGGTGACATATGTCTTCGAAAAGACCGACGGCACACGATTGTTCACCATGATGGCGAGCTGGAAACATGGGAATGATTGTTTATACAATTGAACAAAACAACAACAAAAAACAACAAGTTAGTGCTTTGTGAGAATGGTAAAATACTAAGACAGTTTATACAGTAGATTTTGACGATTCGGACATACCTTATAGCTCTATTGAAGCTTTTTTAACACACGTGGTTAGGACTTGTATTATGTTTATGGGAATAGCAGTACATGGTAATTGACACACGTGTCTGCTGTCATGTTATGTTTACTACATGTGGTTATTGAGAAAATGCTTCTATTAAGTGAATTAATGGCACTTGAATTTCTACGATTTCAAAAGAGTCTATTTTATAAAGCCCATAACACCGAGTAAAAAAATATTTGAAATTATATCATGTTTTAAGATATCAAAGTATGAAATAAAGTAACCATAAACCACATAGCATGCAACTATTTACTAGGTAAATATAAAACGTGGAAGGTAATGATACCTTCCACGTTTTTATATTAATTAACATAATTCCTGTTGTAAAGTGAAATAGATGCAAATGTGATAATTTGTTGGGCATGTCACCAAAAACCGGTACAATCGTGAATCAGGGTAATCACGCTTGGGAATCCGCATTCAAGGCTTTGTTATTGCCCCTCGAGTCCACCCACGACCGCCAAATATGAATTTTAGGCGACATGGTCTACTAGGAGGCTTAAGTTTTAACACGTATAGGTTATGTTCACTAAATCCGTTCACATCTCACAAATATGTTCATAATTACCAGATATTCTGTATAGCAATATAATTATTCACTATACACTTTAATTTTTAACACATATTTCACTTAAATATTAAGTTATAATCACCTCGTTCTGTTAACGCGGCTCGCCGAAAAAGACACTTAGAAAAAAGAAAGAGTAAAGACAAGTCGGAATGTTTTTAATACAAAATTAGTTGCCAGCGGAAAAAATATATTAATTGAATATGAACGGCCTTATTCATAGACATATTTAAAAGCTAGTTTAGTTATCGAATGTTTTGTCCCTTTCGAACGAATTTGGAATTCAGTTTGAACAAAGAAGGCACAACATTCTTTAACTAAAATAGGTTTTAAATCTGTCTATGAATAAGGCCGTATCTTTTTAATGAAATTAACGACGAATAAAAGTAGCTTTTATTAAATTAAATATTGCATTCGTAGCTTTCCATAATATTTGCGTTAAATACTTATAAACATGTTTATTAATAAGCGTAATTCGTTCAAGAAATCTTTAAAAAAGCATAGACAATCACCTAGGTGTTTAGGCGCTTAGTTTAAAACTTTAAATGCAATTTTATTTGGTTCATAAAATAAAGATTTAATTCTGTTTTCGATAGAACAAATTGGCGCACGAATGCGTTTTTATTCTTCTTTCTGGCTACAAGCACTGTGTTGCTGTGCTACGCCAAGAATGCGTTGTTGTCAAAAAAATAAGAATAGTTCTACAATGGCCAATAGAATTTCTAGGCAAACGTTAACTATCCGGAAAAATCTTAAGTCAGGTTTAATGTTCAGAGTAAGTTGATAAATGTTTGACCCGTTTAGATCGTTTATTAATTTCGACTGCTGCAGGAATCGACAATTCGATTATCAGCATCATAATATTATTGCGCTACTTCTCAAGTAAATATTTAAGTACTAAGCAATCTTAATCATAACAAATAATTTAATTCGAAAGTGTTGAATATTCTGAATAGTTTAATAATACTGTCGTAACGATTTTTGCTAAATCTGTAACGTGGCTTCAAAAGATTCTGAGTAATTTCGTTGTTATAATATTACTTCATGGTAATTTCAGAGTATCTCATAAGTTAGGTACATATTATAATATTCAAAATAAAATAAAGGTTCAAAATATTATATATTTTTAGATATTTTTATACATTTAGTACTGTACAATTAATTTTACATAGTTTTTAAAATTTCTTGTACTTCAAGAAACTTCTGTATTTCTTAGGGTTCAGTCCATATGCCTTTAATCGCTCGTCTGACAATTTACCTAATGGGTTTTCTGTCGAGACATTTTTATTTTTAAACTTGTCTTTTTGTTTAAATTTCGTTTTCAAATCTTTTTTATTTTTATATCCGTTGGTTTTGGAATCCGCATTAATTTTATTTTTCTTTTTCTTGTTACTGATTTGTTTTGTGTCATTTGCACTATCAATTTTCCTTTTTAGATTATTTTTATTATTTCCGTTATCTCCTTCAGTTGTATTGAGATCTAGACTGGTTTTGCTTGGTGCCACATTTTCTACAATTTCAACAGCAAAACCATCAGTAATATGTTTCTTTTTCTTCTTTTTCTTGCCTTCATTAACTTGCGTACCTTCACTATCGTTATGAATAACGCTACTATCATTTGTTTCCACTTTATGTTGTTTATTTAAATCTTTACGATTTTCTTTAATTTCTTCAGAAACTACAGTAACATTATTATCGCCTGAATTTTTGGATTTCTTTTTCTTTCTTTTTTCTTTCGTGACTATGTCTTCAGTTGCTTCTTCGTTATTTTCTTCTACCGCCATGTTTGCCTCTGTTTCATTTTTATGTTTTTTCTTCTTCCTAGGTTCGATTTCCGTATTTACTAAAACTTCATTATTTTCCTCTCGCGTTTGGTCAATAGTTTCATTTTCTGTTTCCTTTTGTTTATTCTTTTTCTTCTTATTCTTTTTCTTTTTAGTCGCTTCTTCCACAGGAACTACGATCTCCGGTTCCCTAGAAAAAGTATTTTTATATATTGTTAATCCAATGTATCAGTGATAAAATATATTTTTAATAGAAAATAACCTGTATTAATACTTATAAAATTACCAAATCTTCTACACAGCTGCACATATAAATCAAATCGTTGAACAAAACTTTCCCCCAAATTAAGCAACTGCTTTTTTAACAATATTTACATCTACTTTTTAATAATTTTGTGACATAAAAAGCAACATTTTGAAACAACTCACTCTGGCAAGTTTTTGAACAGACTGGGTATCACTTTTCGTTTGAGCGATTCATCAGCTGCTTTACTGGCGTATGTGTTCACTTCACTCTTCTCTACGTTCGCCGGACGATATTTCACTATTTTCTTGAGCGGCACCCACTGAGTGAGCTCTTTATCATCTGCTAGAAGAATCTGAAATAAAATTGAGATGTATAATTACATCAGTAGAAAGATCAAGTACTGTTAGTGGAAACAAATCTACATGGATTTATTACTTTGTTAGCGTTTATACGAAATATTTGCTTATGGTTGTGTTTGAATATAGCAAGTCTTAGTTTTTTTTTTACGTCACATTACTAGAATCTGGAAAAATTAAAAATAAGATGAAATTTATTTAACAACAGTGTTCAAAGAAAAAACATTACATGTTTATGGAATAATTTACCTCTTCAACAGTCAGACCAAAATCATTAGGCACAACTTCTCTGTATTTGAACCTGGTGGGCAGGTCCCCACCTATCACATCTTCACAATCCATCTTATAATACTCCTCCATGTACTCCGAGTATGTCTTATCGGCTACCGTGGGCACGAACTTGGGCTTCTCAGAGGATAGAATTTCTGCCAGCTTTGATTTGCGCTTCCTGTTGCGACGTTTTTTCGTGAGGTTTTCTTTCAATTCCTGAAGGAGCGTGGCCCGGGCTTGTTTCGGATCGTAGTCTGCATCCATCTAAAATATAAATTAATAAGATTAAGCATAACAATATGCATTTTATGAATTGAATTTTGAAGTGACCAGTTGCTGGCAATTTACACTTAATAAGTTATATAAATAGTATTAATAGTCAAACAGTCACATACATAGTCCTGACCTCACACTAAGATCGAGTCTTGTATCGTGGGTATCAGAAACTACGAGAGACTTTTCGGTCTCACAAACACCCAGACCCGAAACAAATACCTGTGGATCACACAAATATTTGTTTCGGTGCGGGGATCGAACCCGCGGCCTCTCGTTTCACAGGCGGCGTCAAACCAACTGCGCCACGGAGGCTGTCATTTCCGTATAAACGTAGAATGATCACCAGTTGTAAAATATTCCGAAATCACTATACTAATTTTAAAAAACACATAACATGAAAGTAACTGTAGTGCTTAGTACTTACATTAAAATCCTCATCTTCACAATGAGGGCCATCTTCATTTCCATTTTGACCCAGCTGATCATATTCTCCTTCATATTTCTCCCAGTTCTCTAAAACATAACAATGAAAACATAAAATTACAAAGAGTAATTAAATTAGTACCATAAATAGTCACTAGAACAAAGATACACGAATTGTGGATAAAACAAATAGTAAAATGAGGATTTCATGTAGTTCTAACCAATTTCGAGCTCCTCGTCTAGGTCAGGAAACACTGGTTTCTGGTCATCAGCCTCCCCATAGTATTGCTCATTGAATATAGCTTGCATACGTTTGTCGTGTTCTTCAGGATCGAAGTCGCCTTCTATATCTCCTTCCTGGAAGGTAACAATATTTTGAAAGCAATAATTATGTATATATTATAATTACTGTATACAATGGTGAAAAACCCATGCAATTGTTGCGTTTCAAGTTTAGCCTGTAAATATATAGTTTCTAGCATGGCGGCATTGATATCATCAATAAAGGTAATCATTTCTTGCAAGTCAGATACTTACAATTGCACTACATTTATCATTTATACATTAATACATACTGAAATGAAATTAGTAGCCATTACGTAAATAAATACACCCAACAGTCGTATACGTAGTCCTGATCCCACACTAATATTGAGTCTTTTGTTTGGTGGCATTAGTGGCATTTTAGCCTACTTTTTTTACCTACGCGTGTTTATGAGCTTTATTTTAGAAGAAGCAGAAGAGAAGTCTTCAGCCTTTCTGTGACCACTTCTAAACATGGCCTTCCCTCAAGAATTTACATAGCAACCTGTGAGAACAACTTAATAAATATTATCTGAAAATTGCCTACCTCAAACGCCAAGTCTTCATTGCCAGTGACCTCTTTAATCTTGGCGATTTTCTCCTGTATCTCCTTGAGTTTGAGCGCCTTTAGCCGAGCTATTTCTTCCATTTTCTTTTTCTTCTCTTCTTCTTTCCGTTCGCGCACCTCGGCGCGTTTGCGCGAGCGACGATCGTCTTTGGGACGAATGTAGTTCATTGTACGCGGGAATCTTTTTAGCTGTAAACCAGTAATTTAATTAAGTATTTTATCGAGCAAACTGAAAGCTATTTAAATTTCAAAAAATCTGAAAAACCCTCTATTATTATTATAAATTTGAATTCTCTACTTTTTTATTATCTGCAGCTCCTTAGATATTTACGCGGCATTCGTTCTGTCTACTATGCATTCGGGATATTTTCGTATTAGTTTCTGATTTCCGTCTGTACTAAGAAATACTCACATATTCCTCATCAGGTTCCTCGAAACGAAAGTTATAAGCTCGTTCGAACTTGCCCTGTTCTTCGACAGTCTTCTCATCCGCCTCCAGGTCGTCGTCATCCCTGATCTTGTCCTCAGCATCACCCACGTCGCATTCATCTAAATACCTGCCAAGATTAGAAATAATAATTATGTTGATATGACATATGTTTGTTACTAACAGTAATTTAGAAAACAATGCCTATAAAATAAAATATGAAAATTGTATGTTTGACACAACATCTCTAAATTAAGCTATGGATCTTTTTGCATGCAAACATCACCAAATTTGCTCAAAACTAGGCAACCACCTGGCTGAACTAAAGATGTTTCATACTTGAATGGGTCTCTAGGACTAGTTTTACTTCATGTGTATAGTGTTCACTATCATAGCAGATAAGTATACGCCAACAACAAGCCACTAGCTAAATAAAAAAACCCAGATAGAGCTCAATAGCTACAAATTAGACTAACAGGAAAAAATACATACTGTTTGTTCAGAATATAGTCTCTGAGAAAGGCTTCTCCTTCATTCAGTTTAGGATCAGACCACAAGGCTTTTAGAGGTGCCAAATCTTTTTCAACATCATCATCTATGTGTTCTTTCTTGCCAATCAAGTAATCTTTTAATGTGCCTTCCTGCAAAATAATTTCAATATTCAATAAAATTGAATTTTCTATGGCATGTAAAGTCTGCCATCCCGCACTAGGCCAGCTAGTAGACTATATGGCCTAACCCATCTCAATAGTACTATCAATGGTAGAGGAGGCCCGTGCCCTGCAGTGGGATGTATATGGGCTGATACTAATTAAAGTGAATGGAATAAAAACACCCCAGTTTACCAGAAAGTAACATGAGGTATTCGAGTACTTACAACAAAAACTATTTTTCAAGATGATAGTGTTTCTAGCGTCAATTGTTTATATGTTAAATACAATTCTTTTATTTGTGAGAGTAGTGTATGCATGGGATGGCAGACTCCAACAGTAATCTTATAATGAAATAGATGTTTTTAACTAATAATGCTGCTATAGACAACATCATGGAAATAAAAGTGTATTCAGGAGGCAGTTACCAATCACTAGTAATTCTTAAAACTGGACAAAAAATGTATACCTTTGCAGTACTTTTGGAATCATCAGCCTTTCCTTTTTTACTTGTATCAGGTTTAGTTATTTCTGGTGCTTTCTTTTCAATAGTGAAGATATTACCATCATCATCATCTTCTTCACCACTGTCCTCAAAAGTTAAGGTTTTAGTTTTTGTTTCTTTCTCTTTAAAAAAATAAATAAATTTAGTAAGTTTAGTTTCTTTTGAAGTCAATGAGTTAAAAATTCAACTAAAATGAACAGAATATTTAATTTTGTTTCATGATGTCTCATTAATGAATTAATTATTTATTTATTCTTGACTGCCTCGGTGGCGTAGTTGTATTACGGTACGGCTACAAAGCTGAGGTCTCGGGTTCGAGTCCCGGGTCGGGCAAAGTGGTATTGGATTTTTCTATTCATTATCAGTCCGGAGTAAGGAATTTGTGCCCGATATGGCGATGGGCTCGCCCCCTATCACATCATGGGACGGAACATGCAAGGCGAAATGTGGGTGTCCTGGTGGCACCTCTGCCTACCCCTTCGGGGATAAAGGCGTGAGTTTATGTATGTATGTATGTTATTTATTCTTTTAAATGGAAAAGCAAATTAGAAATTTATATTTATTTTAATATTTATTACCATAAATTAAAAAAAAATATTTGCTTTATTTGAATATTAGTTGCTACCATTTATTTGAAAAATTGTATAATAATATGAGGTAATACCTGGCTTTTTCTCTTCCTCATCAAAGAACTTGTAACCAGGGTCATATATTCTTGGATCCTTAGTCTTTAAGAGAGCAAGGGTTTTAAGGAATTGTGCCTCTGTTTCTTCTGATATTTCTGGAGGCTCATCACTTTCGTCTTCACTGTCCGATGTAATAGAAGCATCGGAATTCAGCACTTTATCTCCGTACTTCTGTTCCACTGCAAGGAAAATGTTTATTTAAGAAACATTATGACAATATACCTCAAATATCAATATCTGGATAACTTAATTCTTATAGAATATAAAATAAAATAATTAATTTAATTAAATGTAGAAGAGATTATATGTAAGAACAATTAACGGAGTAAGTCAAGATTTTATCAGATACGACGTATTAAAGTAAATAAATCATAAATCCAATTAACGAGCTACAGGGCAAGCTATGATGCAAATATTTAAAAAGCCGAGACTCGACTTTAAACATACGCTCAAGAGTAATGGGATAATGCAGCACATTACTTTATAATTTAAAGTTAAGTCAAATATACTTACGCTTATGTCGTTCTTCCTTTTCGCGCCACGCGTCATACTTCTTGGCGTATTCATTTTCTGTTTTTAACTCAACCTCATCTTCAGATCCATCATCAAACAGTTTTTGCTTAGGCATCGTATATATTTTTTAAAACATAATATTTTATTTAAATTCTAACCAAAAAACAACACATTCGCATGTCTGTAGTTTTTTTTTGCTATTTGTAATTTGACGTTTTTCACTGTCAGTTTAGTGATTGCCACTTGTCACTGGTGATTAGTGATGTAAATAGTGACGATAAATTGATCATCAAATTAATGTGTGCACACTTAATCGATTCTATTGAATATTTAATGAATAATAAATATACTTAATAAGACAGTATATTGTTATTTGTACTAAATCAATTTGGTTTATTTTATTTTTAGAGTAAATAATGTTATTATGGTATAAATAAATATATTTTATTTTCTAACGTTTTGTCTTTTTATGTTTTGGATGACTATCCAAACACGTAAACAGAAACAACAACATTTGTTTTGAAATATCTGGCAACATCGTCCTAACCTCCAAAAGTTTGTTAGAACGTAGTGATTACTTACTCTATGAACGTACTGAGTGCCGTCTCTTAGAACGTAGTGATTACTTACTCTATGAAGTTTGTCTTATCAACCGCTCTGAGTTGTTGTTTCTTCGCAAAAAGAAATCAATGCGTAAAGTAAATGCTCAATCCTTCCGTAACTTGAATTAAAACTGAGTAATCATGACTACAAACCCGAGGAAAGGAACCGATCCGGCTCCGATGGAGGAAAGCGATCAGCTAACTATAAGACCCTTGTAAGTGTTTGTTTTTATTTTTCGAATACAAAATATAGGTCAATACATTTCGTATAAGTATTAAGAAAATGTTTTTTCAAAGCCGATATTAATTTACTTCACGAATATGTAGTATTTATTGCATAAAACATGAGATTGTAAATGTTTGGTGATAATTTTCTGGGTCGTATATCAAACGTCAGCTGATACAATTTTGATGCAGTTTCCCATCTTCGACAGACAGACTTTTCGTTGCATTATTTGTTTTAGCTCACTGAGATTATTTTTGTAAAAGCGTAACATTCCTCTGTACTTGCCATACTGAGACATAAGATGAGAAATCAAATTATGTCCAGTAGTTACTCTGGCTACAATGCCCTTCAAACTGGAACAGCAGTGTTTTTACACTGCTGTTTGGCGGTTGAAATAGACATTGCGGTGGTACCTACCCAGGTAGCCTCAAATATGAGAGACCTATTACCAGTAGGTTTGTAACTGTAGTCAATTTGGCCAACTCAAATATTAAGGAATATTTAATTCTTATTGTCTATCTTTCATGGTTTGTAAATAAAATTATTTAATATTTTCAGAGGTGCTGGTCAGGAAGTGGGTAGATCATGTATAATGTTAGAGTTCAAAGGGAAGAAGATTATGGTATGTATTCTTTTGTTAAAAGTTGTGTATTTAGTATGTAAAATCCCTTTTACTCGGAGAGAGTTTCTCATGGTGAGAATCGTATGCCATTATCACATGACATAACCACCATAAATTATTGTGTTCTGACAAACATTTACTCAATGCAATTTTTTACCTTACAATAACCGTAATTTCGAGGCGAGAAACTCTTCGCATGTAAATGGGGCTTTATTTTATAAAACAATACATTTCAGTTGGATTGTGGTATACACCCGGGCCTGTCTGGAATGGATGCTCTTCCGTTCGTTGATCTCATCGAGGCTGATGAAGTTGATTTACTACTCATTTCACAGTAAGTTAATGAATTTTATATTTTCCTGCAGTTACACATATTTTCTTAACTTAAATTGTAATAGTTGAAAATGATAATTAATAAATCAGAGTTGAACTCCTATATTTGCAGTAATAATATCTGTAGAGGGTATTAAAATTACCGTCATTAATCATTATCAACCGTACCATCAACATCTTCAGCCATAAGAAGTCCACTGCTGAAAAATGTTGAGGTTAATATGCCATCCATGTGATGGATCTGTTGATTGGCACAATTTAATTTGTAATGGGTGCACTGCAAACATAAGAAACTAGGGCCCTAAAAAGTACTTGTTGAACACTTGTACAGATCCTACTTTTTTTCTCTTCAAAATTCTGATGATTTACAGTTTCCATCTGGACCACAGTGGAGCGCTGCCATGGTTCCTGACTAAGACCTCGTTCAAGGGGCGAGTGTTCATGACGCACGCCACTAAAGCCATTTACAGGTGGCTCGTGTCAGATTACATTAAAGTTAGGTGAGCTACTGCACTTGTAAACATTTGAATAGTATAGATCATAAAGTAACATTTTTAATCAAAGTGGTTTAAAACAGATTAAAAATTATAGCGTATGTGTGTGGGTACGTAAAATTCTGTATTCGATTCCTTGGGCGGGGACAATCCGTCTTGTATAAGAAAAACGTCACTTTCCCGGAAATATACCTACGTGAATGTGTAACCTCGAATGGTGGCTGATCGTAAAATAATATACTAAATCAAACCAATAACATTTAGATTGTCACCAAATTGAACCCTTTTTATTACTGTTCACTATAATGGTGAAGGAAAACATCGTGAGGAAACCTGCATACCATAGCGATTTGTAAGCATTTCTGTGGTATGTAAAGTCCGTCAACCCATCGCATCCCCAGGCCTACAACTAGGCCTAACCACTCTCAATCGTACCCACGATTGTAGATTAGGCGCGTGCCCCGTAGTGGGACGTATATAGGCTTATACTATAATAGTGTTCTATGTTTTACAGCAACATATCAACAGAGCAGATGTTGTACACAGAATCTGATCTGGAGAACTCAATGGACAGGATAGAGACGATAAACTTCCATGAGGAGAAAGATGTGAGGGGAGTGAGATTCTGGGCTTATAACGCTGGACACGTGCTCGGAGCTGCCATGTTTATGATTGAGATTGCTGGAGTTAAGGTGATTGTATTGTAATTATAAAATATTTTTTTCTGTAAGTTGCTATGAGAATTCCTCGAGCAATTGACATCCTGAGACTTATTGCATTGCCCTTGCTACTTACCATCGGGTATATGGTACTAACATTATCATGCTGGTATTTTAAAATCATTTAATATACATAATTTGAAATAATTTTACTAATTTAGACATTTAAGTCAACATAAACTCGCCCTTTATTTTTCAAATATACAATTGCTTTGTTTTGTTTTTCAGGTACTGTACACTGGTGACTTTTCAAGACAAGAAGACAGACATTTGATGGCTGCTGAAATACCCACAGTTCACCCTGATGTTCTTATTACTGTAAGTTAGTAGTAAGTGTTGTAGTTTCTTCTACATTGCACATAATCTGTAGATATTTTAAATATAAAAATGACTGAATAACCAATAGTAGAATATCATCCATAATTATTAACAGAGCACGGGCCTCCTCTACAATCAAGGTACCATCGTGAGGGGTTAGGCCATATAGTCCACCACACTGGCCTAGTGTGGGTTAGTAACTACGCGTGTGCGTAAGTAATTTTTAATGGTAGTTTAACCAGTATATTATTTGTCGTGCAGGAGTCTACATACGGCACGCACATCCACGAGAAGCGGGAAGAGCGAGAGAGTCGGTTCACTGGCCTAGTGAGTGACATCGTGGCGCGCGGCGGACGATGCCTTATACCCGTGTTCGCGCTCGGGCGAGCACAGGAACTGCTGCTTATACTGGGTAATATATTCATTAAACACTTTGGAGAATTGTCCAATTTGACGATAGAAATATAAACATTCATGTTAGTTGACCACATACAACAAATAACCTAGTGTCGACTATACATTCATATATTCACGGTGACATAAAATATGTATAAATATAAATATAAATACACCCAACAGTCACATACATAGTCCTGACCCTACACTAAGATCGAGTCTTGTGTCGTGGGTATCAGAAGCTACGAGAGACTTTTCGGTCTCACAAACACCCAGACCCGAAACAAATATCTGTGGATAACACAAATATTTGTTTCGGTTCGGGGATCGAACCCGCTGATGGTTATTATGCAGAAATAACTATATCTTGTAAAGATATTCATTTATTCATTTCAGCAACACAAAATATCGTCCATGCTCGTGCGCAGAGTTTTTGACAGACAGAGCGAGACAGACATATACCTTTTGTTTTTTTAATATAATTTCGTTTAGAAATCACAACACTGGCCCTTAAACAAATTATTCTTAACATAACACATACACGTAATAGTACCAGGATACAAATAACTATGTTTGAGAAATTATACAAAAAAAAATAATCATAAAATTTACTTATACATATTACATACCTATCAATATTTATTTATTATTTCGAGTTAACTACGTATTGTAATGAACAAACATAGAACTGACACATCTAACAAATCTTTCTTTTGATAAAGCTTTTGTTAAGCAATCAGCCACCATACTTTCTGTACACAAATATACTATATTAACTATATCATTACTTACAATCTCTCTAATGTAATGATGTCTTACATCTATATGTTTAGTACGTGCATGATACATAGAATTTGTACATAATTTGTGAGCAGACTGATTGTCGTTATATAACACAATTTTGACTACAACATTTAAACATTCAAACAGAAAATTGCGTAAGAAAACTGCTTCTTTACATGCATCAGAGAGTGCCATGTACTCGGCCTCGGTGCTAGACAAAGCAACTGTTTTTTGTTTGCGACTTTCCCAGGATATAACAGATTTGCCTAATTTAAATAAGTAACCTGTGTATGAGCGACGATCTATTATGTCACCTGCCCAATCTGCATCAGTGTAACCAGTTATATTTAAACCTCCTTTTTCAAAAGTTAAACAATAAGAAATTGTACCTTTCAAATATCTGAGCACTCTCTTTGCTGCCTTCCAATGATCCTCTGTGTAGCATTCATTAAACTGACTTAGGAAACTTATTGCATGCATAATATCCGGTCTGGAACACACAGCAATATACATTAAACATCCTATAAGACCTCTATAATCAAATGTAGAATTTTTAATTTCACCCTTTTTCAACTTTAAACCAGCTTCCATCGGGGTTGGTGCAGATTTACATTCTGACATATTAAACTTTTGCAGTACTCTTCCAATGTAACTTGATTGATTCAATGTAATCTTTTCATTATTATGCAATACTTCCATACCTAAAATATGTTGAGCCGGGCCTAAATCATGTATCTTGTATTCATTTAAGAGTTGCTTCTTGATCATTTCTCTTTCCATTAGTGAAGAGGGAGAACAAAATATCATTATGTCATCAACATAAAGGGCAATTATTATTATTCCCTCCCTTTGTCCTTTATAATACACACATGGTTCAGATGACATTTTCTTAAATTGTAGTTTATTCAATAATGTGCCATTTATTTTTTCATACCATGATTTTGCTGCCTGTTTTAATCCATAGATAGCCTTATGTAATTTATATACTCTTTTTTCCTGGCCCTTGACTACAAATCCCTCTGGCTGTTCCATAAATATTGTCTCATGGAGGTCACCATTGAGAAAGGCAGTTTTTACATCCAAATGATTAATTTCCAAATTATATTCTGCTGCTAGTGCTAGCAATAACCTAATTGTGGAATATCTCACAACAGGAGAAAAGGTTTCATAGTAATCTATGCCATGTTTTTGAGTAAAACCCTTAGCCACAAGCCTTGCCTTATACTTTAATAGTTGACCATTTAACCCCTTTTTCTTTTTAAATATCCATTTACATTTAATGGGTTTCTTTCCCTCTGGTAAATCAACAAGGCTCCAACAGTTATTAGAGACAAATGAATTATATTCACCATTAATTGCCTTTCTCCATTCTGTTGCCTCATCACCTGATAGGGCTTCTTGGATGGTCTCTGGTACATCGTCCTCTCTGCACAAGCTTGTTGCTAATGCAAGTATAGCTAAATCTTCTGATGTGATATCTTCATCTTCGTTTTGAGTGGAGTCATCTGAAGTTGAACCTGAAGATTCTGGAATGTAGGTTAAATCTGACAAGTTATCTGTATTAAAACTACTTTCTGTATCCTCTCCATTATTAGACTGATTCATATGAGAGCTGGTGGACATGTCCGGTACATCCTCATTAATTACATTGTCTGTACTATTATTTGGCACATTATGTATTACATACTTATAACAATCCTGTAATTTTTCTGTTTTCCAGAATTTATCTTCAATAAAACTAACATGTCTAGCTTTTATACACTGACCTGGACACAGTGGGTCTATCAAACGATATCCTTTGCTTTCTTCGCAGTATCCCACAAATATGTATGCCTTGGATCTTGAATCCAATTTTTTGTGATTTGAAGTTAAAGCATAAGCTAGACAACCAAAAATACGAAGATGCTGAATATTTACCTTCCTTTTAGACCATTTTTCTTCTGGTGTCATACCAAATACAGCCTTAGTGGGAGAACGGTTTTTTAAATATACTGCAGTGTTCACTGCCTCTGCCCAAAAATGTTTATCTAAACCTGAGTCTTGAAGCATGCAGCGAGCCTTGTCCATTATGGTGCGATTGGCTCTCTCTGCTACACCATTCTGCTCACTACAATTTGGAATTGTTGTTTGGTGACGTATCCCATTCTCCTTCAGAAATTGCTGAAAATTATTAGACATGTATTCACCACCGTTATCACTTCTGAGAATTTTTATTTTTTTATTTGTTTCATTCTCTACCAATGTTTTGAAAACTCTAAATTTATCAAAAGCTTCTCCTTTGGTCTTTAAAAAATATATAAATGTCTTTCTAGTAAAGTCATCTATAAAAGTGACAAAGTAACGGGCTCCACTGAATGATTTTTCAGACATAGGACCACACAGATCTGTGTGTACCAATCCTAATACCTCTGTAGACCTATTCAGAGATTTCTTAGGAAAAGGTAATTTAGTTTGTTTACCTTCAATGCAGGCTATGCATGATTGAAAATTAGATTTATCAAAGGAAAAACCATGAACCATACCTTTTTGCAAGACATTCATGCTTCGAGCATTAAGATGACCTAGGCGACGGTGCCATACCTCTTGTGATGCTCGGCTATCCAAAACCTTATGCACAGTCCCTATGCTATCAACTGAGCTCACAACCTGAGGACACATGACACTTTCTGATGCAACATTACAATTTAATTGAGAATCATTGGTGTCTAGTAGATATACACCATTTATGCAAGTAGCGCTTGCTATGATATCATCATTATTGTAAATCCTACAACGCTTAGAGTCAAATATAACACTATATCCTTTCTTGGTCATTTCACTGACTGATAATAAATTTGCTGACAGTCCAGGTACACAATGCACATTCCTTACAGTTTGTAAACCACTTTTCAAACTTACATGCACTTCACCACAACCTGTACTTTGAATTATTTCACCATTTGCAATGTTCACATTCTTCGGTTCAGTTGGTATAAAGTTTTCGATCATATCCATTCTCCTACACATGTGGTTGGATGCACCCGAGTCCACATACCAGTGGTCAGCATTCAATCTTACAGATAGTCCACATAGTAAGCCTTTATTTGTAGATCCATCTTTGTGCTCAGATTTGGATATTATATTGTTCTTAGGGCAATTCCTTTTCAAGTGACCTGTCTTCTTGCACCTAAAACATTTATATACTTTCTTAACCTGGTGGCTGGCCAATGCTGTCACATTATCAGTTTTATCATCCCGTCTCTGGTATTCCTGTAATAATTTGGTTTTCACAGTTTCAACAGCTAGTGTCACATTACTGTTTTCCAATGCCATTATTAAGGGATCATAATTAGCTGTTAATCCATTAAGCATAATAATTGCAATGAAGTCATCCTCTAGTGGGGACCCGATGTCGTGTAGCTGTTGCGACAATTCAGTAATGCGCGACAAATAGCTTTCCATGCTGCTACTCTCATTTAATTTTGTCGAAAAAAGCGACCGAAGCAAGCTTAGTCTTCTACATAGTCCCTTATCCTCGTAAGCCTGTTGCAAGTTAGTCCAAGCTTCAAAAGGCGTTAATGCGTTCCTTACATGCGGATAAGCAGTGCTGTGCACAGAAAGACATATTTTGGCTAATGCTTTTTGCTGTTTTCTTTCGTCTTTACTACCTGCTGCAGACTGGATGCATTCGAACAAGTCTTCGTGAATTAAAATCATTTTCATGGTGAACTTCCAATTATTATAATCCTCCATACCTTTTAATCTTTCTATTGGTATGGATGGTACCACAGCCACGTTTGCCATCTTGAAAGAAATCCGTGTATGCTGCTTGGAAATATTCAATCACTTGTTTCCGCTTTGTGTCTGGGCCCATAACCTGATGGTTATTATGCAGAAATAACTATATCTTGTAAAGATATTCATTTATTCATTTCAGCAACACAAAATATCGTCCATGCTCGTGCGCAGAGTTTTTGACAGACAGAGCGAGACAGACATATACCTTTTGTTTTTTTAATATAATTTCGTTTAGAAATCACAACACCCGCGGCCTCTCGTTTCACAGGCGGCGTCAAACCAACTGCGCCACGGAGGCTGTCAACACTGCCTAGATTTTCGCATGCTGTTATATCCAGTTTTCTGTAAGATATTTGTTTGGTATAATACGGTATACATTAAATCAACATTATTCCATACTATTTCCGGGACTCTGTTCCAACATACCAACTAGCCTATGAATTAAAAAACATAAACCATTTCGAAATATAGCCCATGTGAGTTACATGATGTGACATAGTGTTTCTCCCACAGACGAGTACTGGTCTCTCCACCCCGAGTTGCAAGACATCCCCATATACTACGCTTCATCCCTCGCCAAGAAGTGCATGGCGGTGTACCAGACATACGTGAACGCCATGAACGACAGGATACGGCGGCAGATCGCCATCAACAACCCCTTCGTGTTCCGACATATCTCTAACTTGAAGGTAAGTGGTAACAATGAATACATAAGGCAGTGGATGAGATTTGTATCATTAAACATATAAAAAAATTGTGATAATATAAAAAAAAGGGGTAATTTATGTGAAATTTGATCATAGTCATTGTGTGAAGTTAAATATTACCCCCATAGTATACTGGTTTTGTGTGTAATGTTAGAATTCTATTTAAAAATTATGTGATTTCATTTTATTACTTCATACATAAAATTTGGATAGTAAAACAATTTTTATATTCTAACGTTGTAATAAAAAAAATACAAAACAAAGAAACATATCACTAGCCTCACTGAATGGCATTCTCCTCGCCAATAGCAAACACGTTGATCTCAGGCCTGACTTTGTCGTACAAGTGCGGGAAGGCACCTTCCGCCGAATATTTCTTTCTCACTTTCTCATACAGCGACAAGTCGAACATCACCTCAAATTCCTCTCGCGTCATGAAAATATCCGCGTATAGGAACGAATATCCGCCCACGTCTCTAGTAAACTCTTCCATTTTCCTCATAGCCGATACTGGGTTATAAGGCTTCTTCTCCTTAACACGACCCGGCACGCCGTAAACGCCCAAATCGTTGTACATTGCGTAGTTAGTGCCAGGTACTAAGTATTTACCGTCAGGTCGCTTCAACTGACCCGACGATGGACCATGATCAATTATTTTGCACGGATAAACTAGTAATGGAAATTTTTCGAACAATTCGCTGGCGATTTCTATTTGTTTCTCCAGTTCCTTTATAGGTAAGACGATATCTTGGAACACTTGTTTTGTGAACGTATAGGCTCTTACGCCAGGTGTAGTGGTGAACTTTAGAAATGCTGGTTTCGGTGGTAAAAGCCAGCCGAATAGATATCTAAACACCGTATCATTGCCAAAAGACAACATGTCTTCGACAACCCAGAATATAGCTCGGTTATGTCGCAATAAGTAATCTCTTAAAGGAATCAGTTCTTCTCTTTCGCCCTTCTTCAAGAAAGATTCGACGTGTTTGTAGAACCAAGGCTTGTACCATCTAGAGCAGTGATTAACAGGAACTTTACGGTCGTAGTCTGAATATTCTCCCGTCATTACAACCGCCTCATCTTTATTAAAGATAGTACCTTCGATATAATCTGGGAATTCCTTAGGTTCTGCCTCGTAAGTTCCTGACAATTTTCTCATCATGTCACAGTATGCCTTTTGTCCTTTTACTGGAATATATTTGATCTTAATATAGGGTTTTATTTTGACTATTTTGATTGTCAAAGCGACCAGAAAGCCTAAACTTCCGTGAGACCAAGGCAGGGTTTTGAACAAGTCTGAGTGTTCGTTGTCTGCAGTGGCTGTTACCAAGGAGCCATCGCCTAAAACGACTTCATAGCTCGTGATAGTTTCGTGGTACAGGCCGGCTTTGTGCGAGTGTGTTGACATCCCTGTACCGAGGGCTAAACCTGGGGGAAGAGAATTAAGTTATAAGTTGCTGGTTATGATTTTTTAACAGAATGACGTCCCTACACTTTTCCCTTTAAAAAAACTTTACAATGTAGTAAAATTTTAGAATAAACCTCATGGTTGTATGCAACGGCGGATCCAGGGGGAAGGTCATGGGGGTCATGATCCCCCCCTGGGCTGACTCCTGATTGATAGATCTTTTAAAATATATCGTTGATTTTCACTTAAGAAAATCGTAATCACAGGTGTAACAAACTTTTAAATAATCACTTTAAAATGTATAATTGTAATACAATTCGAGTACGTCCAGTGTTCTAACTAGAACTATATGACCCCCCCTCCCTGACTTGAAAGCTGGATCCGCCCTTGTATGAGATGATAATATGATGCATTTGTGGTAGAAGTTTCAAGCTGACTTATTTATCAAATTATTTTTCCAAATAATATTCCGTTTACGTGTCTTTTTCACAATCTCCATCAATATTATTACCCATTACCAGTTCCTCAATAAGCAAAAGGTTCTTACCTCCCAAAGTAGCATCGACCAGCTCGATAGTAACAGCGAGCGAGTACCCCTTAGGTATCAGATACTCCGTGATATCCCCGATGGTGACCATGGGCTCGACCCTGACGGTCATGGCGTCTTCGTCCAGCTCCAATATATCGTACAGCGGTATGGGCACTTGGTGGTGCAGATGCTTCTCGAAGAACGTGGTTGATAAGGACAGCCAGTTTGGACGTGAGGTGCAGAGTAGTTTCTTCTGCGGTGGTGGTAGCTTGCTCCATTGTTGGACCTGGTTGAGGAGTTGTGGTTAGGTTTTTGTAATAATAAATAGTTTGAAGAATGTAGTTGAATGTACATTATTTAATTACATATTTTGTTACGTTAACTTGAACTAGTTGAGGTCAGACAGCTGATGGTAAAATTGTAAACCAAATCATGCTGTATAATTAAAAGCAATGAAATCTCCTTGTCTTTAGAAATAGGCTGTATAGTTAAGCAAAGGCGTCCTTAAGGATTTCGATAACAACTTGTTGAAAGTGCCTTTAGCTATATCCTGCGACCTTTACCAGGTCATTTGCCACAATTGCAGGACGTCCAATCAGCTTTACCTGTACATATATGAACTTTTCGGCTTTAAATTTGACAGCCTCCGTAGCGCAGTTGGTTAGACGCCGGCTGTGAAACGAGAGGCCGCAGGTTCGATCGACATAATATGTTTGTGTGAACCACAATTATTTGTTTTGGGTCTGGGTGTTTGTGAGACAGAAAAGTCTCTCGTAGTTTCTGACACCCACGACACAAGACTCGATCTTTGTGTGGGGTCAGGACTATGTATGTGACAGTTTGATGTATTTATTTATTATTATTAATAACTTAACACATCGATATCCTTACCCTGGCCTGTATATCTTTAACAGCACTATCATGTCTCCCCGGGTCGCTGTTGATCCGACGCAGGAATCCTTTCAGCCGCAGCAGTACGCTGAATGCGAAGCTGGCGGGCAGGCAGAACAGCGCCACCACCAGCTCGCGGTTGTCTTCTAGCCATCGTATTAGACGACGCTTGAATGAGTCGCGGAGCATCTCTGAAAATTATAGTTATTGCCTATACATTGCTGGTTTTGTAGGAATAGTGATGAACTTAGTACCGGCTATACATTAGTAAAGGGAATAAGAATCTTAACCACTCGGACTAAATGTAATATTTGTGGATCACATCAATACTAATTTTCTCAGTGCGGAGTTCAAACCCGCGGCTTTATTTTATTCAAATAAGAGCTGGTTTCTAACCAACGCCACCACGATAACTTTCGGGTGTAACATTCACCTTAGATATAAAATATCAGTTTATTTGGATTAATACATTTTTTAAACTATCAAATGATTCATAAAATATTTAATATTTTATTTAAAAGAATCACGGTTTTCATTTTCGCTTTTTTATAAAAAAATAAATAACCTAACGCATTTCTCTGCTGAAAATCACATAGTATTTTCAAAATTATAGACCGCTAACAAATAAAAATATTTACTAAATAATGTATATCAGTGTCCTCTGTCCCAGCCGTGACACTGCACCTGCGGTATATCGCCGGATTATACGTCAATCTTATCACAACAACCTCCCAGTGATTGTAGGATTAATATTTATTTTATAATCATTTATTTATTGAAGATACTGCATAATATATATTTTCTCATCCCGTTTAAAAATGGTTCACGGGTTTTTAAATAGTCCGCTTATTGACTCGAAAACAATAAGTATACAGGGTACCTATATCAAAACTGCGACCGAAAACGAAGCCAAGTGGTAGTATTAGTGACTTCAGACACAACGCAAGTAAAAATTTCGGCAAAAAAAACGACAACATTTTTTGTAATTTTTTACTTATCATCGTATTTTGGTAATATATACATAGTTTTCTTAAAGTAATGATGTACACCTCTTTATTTTAAACACGCAATGGTACGTAAGGGTTTGAATTTGTATTTTCGCAAAAACTAGGTATTTACCACCCAAACACGATAAATTCTATAAAATTATCTGTCACTGTTTTAGCGAAATTTTTATTTGCTTCGTGTTTGTAACCACTAAAACTACCACCTGGCTTAGTTTTCGGTCGCAGTCTTGATATCTCGGTATTTGTTACTGAATGTAATTCACCAATATTTAATTTAAATCTTTCTTTTAACGAATAGGTTACATTGGAAATGACACCATTATAATTTATATGTTTCTAATTACCTGAATTAAAATGAATGGATGTAAACTTTGACTAAATCAATGCTTAATTATATAAATACAAAAACAAATATACCGAAGTGTAGAGTAACTATTGTTAATGAACAAGTAACACTCGCGGCGTCTGGCCGGCTACTGAATACTGATTCATATGTGATATGAGGATAATTTTGGCCATGACCTTGTAACGGGTCGACGTACGAGTATGTTCATTGCTAGTTTCTGTACACCGACGCGTTCTATGAACAATGCTATGCTCGCTTATCTTACCTTATTTATAAATACTTTTAAAAAAGTGGTTTATTTCCTATATTTATTCACAAAAAGTTACCATAGATATTCTTACACCAATCATATTTTTATATTATTACCTATACATGACGTACCATGTAGGCTGATTCTTGACACCATGTGATATGGGTTAAAATTAAAAAAATATGCACGTTGAAAAACTCCCAACATAAGCTCTGGCTTGTATATACCCAGGTAGACTGATTAGGAGTCAAGGTGTATCTTCTTGTAGACTAGCAGTTACTAAGAGCAGACGATGTATTGGTTCAGGGCATCGACCACTTCGAAGACATAGGTCCGTGCGTGATCATGGCGTCGCCGGGTATGATGCAGTCGGGATTATCCCGGGAACTGTTCGAGTCCTGGTGCACCGACCCCAAGAACGGAGTTATTATTGCAGGTATGTGTGGTCATAGTATTTTTTGTGTCCATATACTTTTAAGCACTAATTGATGATAGGGTAAGAAGTTTGCAAGCTCTTTTGGTTGACATACAGATTTTAATCATTCCTGAAAACCTGCAATGTTTGTATGTATTACCAAAAATGATCCTTGTAATTTTTTATACATAATATGAATAACACAATTCAGTTAAGTTCCAAAATTCTTTCCACCTCATTTTTCATCGCATTCATCACCAACATATCGATATAGATTCCCAGAAAATATATATAATATATAAAAAATATATAATATCTATATATTTAAATTGAAAATTCAGGTTACTGCGTGGAAGGCACACTGGCCAAGACAATATTATCTGAGCCCGAGGAGATCACGTCGATGTCTGGTCAGAAGCTGCCACTCAAGATGTCCGTAGACTACATCTCGTTCTCAGCGCACACAGACTACCAGCAGACCTCGGAGTTCATCAACATACTCAACCCACCGCATGTGGTAAGTTATAAGGTCTGGGTGTTTGTGAGACCGAAAAGTCTCTCGTAGCTTCTGATACTCACGACACAAGACTCGATCTTAGTGTGGGGTCAGGACTATGTATGTGTCTGTTAGGTGTATTTATTTATTTTAGTAAAATTCTTTAGTCGTAGGAAATTGTCTGCTGAACCTAGGCATAGAATACTAAGTATTATTATTATTCTGTGACCTAAGCCACAGGGATCTGTTGGAAGCCAACTGCATCGAGCGTCTTGCTGTAACCTTGGTTAGGTTAATTATCTCGGGTGGATTTGAAAAGAAGGTGTTGTTCAAAGTGTGAGCCACCGTCTCACGCTTACTGATTTTTTCATAACTTACTATTAATTTGTCGTATGAACATAGAATACAATCAGTACTCCTGTTATATTTTTGAATAACTGAATAATAAAATAAAAAAAATCATTTTAAACTTGTTACATAGTGAATTGTAATTTTTGTCAATCAATGTTAACATTTAGCTGAACTGCTAATTGCTAAAATCCCAGGTGCTAGTCCACGGCGAGCAGAACGAGATGTCTCGGCTGAAGGCGGCGCTGCAGCGCGAGCACCGCGGCAGGATCGCCATCCACACGCCGCGCAACACGCAGCTACTCTCGCTCACCTTCCGCGGAGACAAGACGGCCAAGGTCAGTGGTACCAGCGCTCGGCTTAGAGACAGTGTTCTGGGTGAGATGGTTAGGGAACTCGGGTGAGATTAGTAAAGTGTCATATTAGGTCTAGGCCTGCCTTTATTGCTGCTCAATTCTTGAATATGACACTTTATTAAATCGAAATGAATAAGTAATTCTAGTACTTACATACGAGTAATAACTGAATAAATATGTCAAATAAAAGATTTAACCCACCCATTAAATCTTTCATTCAATTTATCTATTTTCGGGATCTATCCATAAATAGCGATGAAGGTCGTTCATTATTATCAATTATTTCATAATTATAAGAAATAACATGAAATGATTATAGTGTGTACTTATAAATTAGTAAAATCAATTATTAAGTAATATGTTTTGTTATTTCATATTTTTTTTGGGTGTAGGTAATGGGATCACTGGCCATGGAGCCACCAGAGGCTGGACAGCTGTTACAAGGAATACTCGTTAAAAGGAACTTCAACTACCACATTTTAGCGCCGTCGGATTTAAACAGTGAGTAATCAATTCTTGTGATTTGTGGAATCATTTTTTCCAGGTTATTTGCAAATCTGTTTGAATTTGGGAAATTCGAGAAGAAACCGAGAATATCCACTGATACATATTTGTTGAAATGTTTGAGTATTCTTATTTGCGTTAATTGCGCATTGTTCATTAAATAGATCTGTATGCGTGCACGAGGCTTGTTGACTCCAGAGTTGATATTTATTAGAGTTCCATTGTGCTACATGTAAAAGGTGATACCATAAGGTTGTTTTAATGAATAATCGTTGTATTTGTCTCTGCAAAAATGACACTCTGGATAAAAAGTGAAGATACACCTGGGTTACACTTTAATTTTTGAAGTTATACTTCTTTTGGCGCGATGGAGAAAAATGATGAGAGTGAATTTTTACGATGCGCGCGCACACCGACACCTGAATTCTACATCGTAAAGTTAGTTCTAGGTGGCATGATAACTATGTTCAAGTTGTATATTCTAGTATTTTTTACTGTGTTAGTGGTTTCTTATTGTTTCAAGTAAAAACTGCCTACCGTTTTAATTGTCAGGATTTTTTTTTATACCACTAAAAAGGCAAATAAAACAAGTGTACGGATCGCTTGATAGTAAGCAGTTACCATAGCGGACGTCTGCAACACCAGAGGTAATGGGTTGTTCCCACTGAGTGAATGTATTGACTGCGTGCTCGTCGCAGAGTACACGGAGCTGACGCAGTCGGAGGTGTCGCAGCGGCAGTCGCTGCAGTACGCGGGGTCGGCGGCGCTGCTGCGGCACGTGCTCATGCAGCTGGCCGGCACCATCGACTTCCTCTCCGAGACGCGCTGGAAGCTGTACGGCTGCATCGAGCTCACCATCGAAAACAACATCATCACGCTCGAGGTACTAGCATATTATACGAATTATTATATGGGTTGTTGGCATGAAACACTCAAGTTTAGTTTCAATTTCAAGCAGTCTGGTTTAGTCAGTAAGCCGAAGTATATGTAGTTTCCGGCTGAAGCCATATCAAACTACAGTATCATAAAGCCAGTTAGAACCCAGTAGTATTACTGGTCCACTAAAAACCTAATTAACATAAGTTTCTGTAATCATCTTCCGTTTCATTTTCAAATAATACATCTGCAACAATTGGTGTTATTCATCAACGAAGGTATTAAATAACGTATGCAGTTTTCAAACAGCCCTGATATTAATATTTTTTGTGTATATTGCAGTGGAACGCGCAGCCGGTGACGGACATGTTCGCGGACGCGGTGGTGGCGGGCATCCTGCGCGCCTCCGCGCTGTCCACGCCCTCGCACCTGCCGCTCGCGCCCAAGCTCGACCGCATGCACTTCAAGGTACCGCACCATACACGCACACGCATGTACTATACATCTACACGCACGCACGCACTATACACGCACACGCACGCACTATACACACGCACGGACGCACTGTACACAGACGATTGACAGTAACAAACATCAGATCAACGCACAATACACCAAACCCCCGCATGAAACACTTTCGCTTGTGTAGGCGCATCTCATAAGATTACTTCAATCATTATTTTAGCATCTTACATACATTATGTGATATGTCCACGTCCTTTTTTCTTTTGTGTGGCGACAAATATTAAGGTTATTTCTCTCATAATTTTCATCTGAACAGTTTGCCCCCAAACCCTGTTTTTATTTTATTTCATACATAAATGTGCCCTTAATTATCCGAATGAATGGTTAGAAGCCAAGACTCATTAATAGTCGTTGATAAAATTACACTAAAATATGCTCTATTATTATATAATACAAAGTCGTTCCATTTGTGTTTTTGCAGGAGTGTGTGATTGAAATGCTGCAAGAGATGTTTGGCGAAGATTCTGTCCCCAAAATATTCAAGGGAGAAAAGTTATACGTAACTGTGGATGGCAAAAGAGCTGATATAGACTTACTCAGTATGGTATGTATTACAAGACGCAATATAATACTATAAAAATTAAATATCGCTAATGGCCAATACATTGCACTGCCAGTGACCTTGAAATTTTACATTATGAAGTGATAAAAAGTGCAAAATATTGGTTATCAATTGATGTTATCATGTATTATCATTTCGACGTTAGGAATGCTTCTGCTACCCTGTCCACATGACGTAAAATAAAAACACGCTCTATAAACGAGAAAATAAGATATCTTTTTGGAAAATTCTGCCAGCTTATTTTATATGTATTACTTAAATATACTATTCATGAGTGGTAAGTATATAAACAGAAAATTATTTTCTTCTGGGCTATAATCTTACGGCTTTATTCATAGATAGTGTTAAATCTATTTTAGTGATCGAATGTTTGTCTTCTTCACTCAAACTGAATTCGAAAATCGTTCGAAAGAGACGAAACATTCGACAACTTAAATAGGTTTTAAAATTGTCTATGAATAAGACTGTTACAATGAATTAGCCCATGTGACTTCTACATTTTAGCTATGTGGCTAACTATTAAATAACTACATGTATGTGCAGGAGGTGCGTTGTCCGTCAGACGAAGGTCTGCGTCGCAGCGTGGGCGCCGCCATCACCAAGCTGTACGCGGCCCTCGCGCCCGCCAAGCCGCCGCCGCCACCCAACTCATGACCACACGCTAAAAATCGCTAATACACTACTCATTAATAAATAGATTATTTTCATATTTATTTTATTTTGTGAGGAGTTATTAGATGGTACTGTTAGAGGTATAGATTTTGTATTAAAAGCTTGGTGTTGTAAATTTTGTTCCTTACTTATCATAAATCATTCATAACCAGTCAAAGAAAGTCTACTGATAATTATAGCATCTCTTCAGATTGCAAAAGCAATGCGTCGGATGATGTCTGAATTTAGTGATATTTTACAACCTTCATTTTTACGTATTGATAACGAAAACTTTACTATAAGTAGAAAATACAAAAAAAAGCAACATACAGTCGAATTGAGAACCTCCTCCTTTTTTTCAAGTCGGTTAAAAACAGAAGTAATTGTAAAGAAATTAAACCATCATGCATACACAAAATCTTCATTTATTTACAAAATCGTCAACGCACAGCGCTGACTGTCAACTATGCATTGCAGCTTTTCACATACCCATTTTACCTCTATAATATAAGATTGGCAACAATAAACTGAAAGTTCTGTGGTGTACCATTAATTAAATCTAAATTATTGCGCGTATTTTTACAGTGACTCTATTGAAATGAGCAGTATTTATAATTAACAATTGACACTTATGGTCCTCCAAACAGGATACTGAAAAATGAGTACATACTTGAAATGTAACATTTCAAACATTACAAAATTGAACTCAAAAGTAAAAAACTCATACTAGCAATTCATAAAGTTTTACACAATTATAACATGCACAATTTTTTATAAGTCATTATATATCAAATTGTCTACTGTATATATTGCTTTTTTTTTAATAAATATTACTTAGTTGCAGATAAATACTGATCAACCAAACCAATAGCAGTATTTCATCTGTGGCTCTGCTAGTTTTGGCCAACCAATACTTGTCATAGATACTACACTCTTTAAACTTGTTCATAAACAGTCTTTGTGTTCGAGATTATAATGCTAAAACAATGTATATTATGATAAAAACCAGTTAAAATCGGACATATTCTACTTTAGTACTTTCCAGGAACTTTCTCATATCTTAAATGACAGAATTATACCAAAGATCTTCCAATTCAGCCAACTAATACTTGAAACGAAGCATGCACATTCAGTACCACTTAACTGTCTTCACTTCACTGTCCACAAATTGCACTTTGTCTATTTTTTCCAACTAGAGGCATATACTGCACCAGTATTTGTCTATATATCAACTAGAGATATTATTTAATATCTCTAGTAGCGACACGACTATGAGGTCTTGGAGTATCGTTTCCAGAATTTCTTGACGTCATCGTGACCCGCCCGCGTGACGACCATAGTGCGGCTGCGTTCGTTCTGCCACGTCAACACTCCTTGTTGCTTGGCGTAGTCGCGGAGCACCACGAAATCCGCCTGTTGGAATTATTCGATTTTTATTAAATATGTAGGTGATAATATAATTAGAAGTAAATTAAACTGGGATCAACAAAATATTTATCGAAGGTACGCGAGTATTCACTGTAAATGATTGCTTGCTTTTACAGCAAGTAGCAGAAATTAACGATTCAAAAGATCTTGTAAAAGACTACTTGAATAAAGAATATCAAAATATTTTTTATTTTACAACTGAACATATCGCAAAAACCCCGTACGTCTAGTCAGATGTGATAGATCATCAGTCAAATAGATCTTAGTTTGGGGTCAGGACTATGTATGTGACTGTTGAGTGTATTTATTTATATTTATAAATATTTATAAATACCTGAGATAGGAACTGATTGTAGACAACACCCTCAGTATAGGTGAACCTGTTGCGTTCACTCTCCCACAGCTTGATCTGATCCACCACGGTGGGCGGCAGCAATGACGACGATCTTATACCGCCTGTCTCTGATTTCAACATCTGGAGAAAGGAAACAGAGGATTATTATTAACATCGGATGTATGGTTTATGAGACATATATACAGGGTATAGATATGTATATACAGGATGATGGAAAAGATACAATAATAATCAACAACAAAACTGCAATGAGTAAATTCAAATAATATGTTATAATTGTAAAATTAGATGTTGCACCAAGATTTAAAAATCATAATATATTGCTATTACACAAACTAAATAAATAAATAAATATTGAATAGTATCCTCTAAGTTTGAGAGAGTTTAAGAAATAGTGCGGATGAGCGGATTTGTCAAGTTTAAAGAAAATCTCATAAACTGATCCTAATAAATAACATTATCATTACCTGTGTATGCGAGTGTTGTTCCAGATATCGTATGATCTGCTGCGCCGTGATGCCGCCGCGTAGTGCTTGTCTCACCGATTCGCGCGTTAACACTCCCACCACTAAGTTGGGAAACCTAATAATCATCCATTAAAAGTTAAACAAATCATTAAACACTATATAAATTCTGTTTTCTTTTTATACAAGAAAATATCAAAATTGTTTTTCCTTCAAGTTTCGCGCCTATTAAAACGGGATTAACAGTCTGTAACAATTATCTGTTGAAAAATATATTATGACCATTGACCACCCCTGGAAGTCTACAATACGTCGATAGTAGTTGTGTCAACCTCAAACTAAGGAGATGGAAGCATTATTAGACCTTTGGCAATCTCTATGAATAGTGTCTGAATTCTAACTGCATTAATTGAATGAATAATAATGAATAATACCTATACAGTAGTTCTGTGAAGAGCCCCAGCAGCGCCACCTGCAGGTTGGTTTGCGTGTAGGCGTACACTCTGTAGTTGGTCTCGACGATGATGTATCCTTGTTGTTGCGGAGGCCCAGCGTTGGGCGTGGGCGCGGGCGCGGGCAAGGCGTCGTGGGCGCACGCTATGTTCAGCGCTAGTCGTGTGGGGTAGAATCGACCTGCTTTACGCTGGGGAAATAAATCAATAAAACTATTTTATTAACTATTTAAATAAGTTAAACTGTCCGAATAGCAATCACCGTAAATTGACAAAAATACCTTCATAGTGGCCCAAGTGGACCCAGATATAAACAGGCAGGCATTTTAACATTTAAAATCGGGTATTGAGTAATACATAAAAACTAGCTTACTTTTCTCTGATACACAAGTCCAAATTCTCTAAGATGCTGTAGAAACACGAGCATGTTGTTACTCATGCCTTCTGTGCTGTAGTCCTGTAAAATAAATAATTACAGATATAAATTTCATTGACATATTATTTTAGTCTTTGACAGCTTTTGCCCTTAAGTCTATCCCATACTTTGCCTAGTGTACTGAAACTGAGTTGATACAAGAAGGCGAGACATTCCGCGGCGCTGAGACTGCGCTTCTCAGCCGTATGCAAATAGTGCTGCAGGAACAACCACACCTGAAATGAAATTGACATTATTAAAACTGAAAACAAGTACACATGGTCGAAGATTTAGAATATGTAACTACAATAGTTATAGACTTGGTTAGAGGTGTCATGTTGACTACAATATAATCTGTACCTGTTTTGCTGTGCTGAGTAGTAGAAACTGGAAGCCCGCACGCGTAATTACTGCTGAACCATCCTCAGCATCTCTGCAAAATTACGAAATTCATAAATGAAGGTACCATCAGATATAACATTGACCCATTAAACTGATACTTGGTGATGTTGCAGTGAATTCACTCTTTAGAGCTTGATTAAAGGAATTGTCAAAGATTTTTTTAAAGACTTTTACTCATGCCTGCAAAGAATTGACACTTAGTACTAGTGCTTTGTTTTTTTTTTTTGGTGGTAGCGGGTTCGAATCCCAGGGCACATCTATGACTTTTCGGAGTTATGTGTGTATTGATAGTCAATCAACACGCACTTTACCGGTGAAGGAAAACATCGTGAAGGAATCTGCATGCCATAGCGAAAAAGAATTTCTATGGTATGTTAGTCCGCCAACCCGCACTAGGCCAGCGTGGTGGACTATATGGCCTAACCACTCTCAATCGATTCTTTCGATTGTAGATTAGGCCCGTGCCCAGCAGTAGGACGTATATGGGGTGATACAATACTATACTGGTGCCTAGCCTGGCACATAGGGATGCTTCACACTAGCATGTCTTCTATATTTAAATTAGGTCAAAGAGCTTGGAGAGTGCCACGGCAAGGATTATTGTGTACCTGGTCATAAGCCCAGCGTGTAGCAGTATCCTCACAGCATCAGCGCTGATGCCTTCAGTCTGCGCGCTGCCCACCATGTAGTGCAGCACGCATTCCCATCGCTCCAGTGCGTACGCGTCCAGGAACGACACGTCGCGCGCCTTGCCGTCTGGTTCCAGCGACGACGACAAGCTCCACGGACGACCACTGGAGTGACACATTTTCATTTATTTTACACTGGCATGAGACAGATATTACAATGTAGATGGTTAAGTGCAGAGCAGACTAGACTAAAAATTATTTCTTTTATGTTTCAAAATAAATGCTAATGGAGTCAATACCTCTATTATAAAATGAAATGGAGTCAATACCTCTATTATACTAGTCTGGGTGTATCCAGATATCCTGTTAATTCAAAACTTGACACACATACATGGGTTGGTTTCACAGCCGGTATTAAACTACTGCTGAGGCTGTTTAAATGGATGTATTATAAATACCATATATCACTCACCCACCAAGGAGAGCAACTTTCAGGTTCTTTTTGAATGATTGTGCCAGCATCCAACCTGGCATTCCACCTGGGATCGGTGCTTCTTGCCACACCGACAGCTCTGACAAAGCTTCACATGCTTTTGCTTGTTCTCTGTAAAAGGGATTGAAGGCTTATGAATCAACAGGTCATAGGTTACCAAAGAGTTTTGATTTATCGTACCTGGCAATTTGGCATATCATAGTAGTATACATACATACATTTACATTATGCCTGCATTTCATAGGCAGAAACTTTCAATCTTCTTGTTGCTCAATCCTGGCATTACTTTGGATGCATCTATCTCTTAATGTATTCACTATAGGTTATATTTTATGTGAACATACTTGGCATAGGTTTGTGACACCCATGATGTCACCACAGCTTGAGGCACTGGTTGCTCCACAAACAGCAGTCGGATCACAAAGTGTCGGGCTAGCTCTGGTAGCTCCCTGTAAATATTATAAAATACCAGATGGAAGAACCATGGAGCAACAATAACAAGGTAAGGTTTGGCTTCTCTTTTTCTTAGGCTTTTTTGGTATTCTATTCTTCAACCTTATAACATGTTAAGGATGCACAAAATCAGCAGCGTCTGCTTCTCATTACATGAGGTGCTAGCTCGTTTGATAGTCCATTCATAAAATATGTTGAATGGATTCAATCATACAAAGGACAATCAGCAAACTGTATATGTAATGAGCATCTATGTTATCTAGTGTAATGTAAATTGTACCTGTACTTACCCTTACCGTATTATCAATGTATATTAAGTTTTTAATTATAATTAAGCTTTAATAAAAAATAAATAAACAAAACTTTAAAAATAACCTCTAAGATTTGTTCCAATCCACTATTTCTAAGTAAAATTGAAGAAATGTCGTATATTTACCGGTAAACGGCTAAACAAATCGTGGGATAATTGTACAAAGTCTCTAAAAACTGCGGCGTTCTACTCTTCAGATACTCATGAAGATCTTTGCATTGCAATGTCGGCGAAGGGTTCAAGTTCAACGAAGACTTTGATTTTGATGACTCTGACATTATTATATTTTATATTTATTTGAAATAAATGATTATTACGCAAACAAGCCTATTAACTTTATTATTTTTCACTGTTACAAACTATGAACATTTACCACGGAACTTCACAGAACAAAAACCAAAACAGAATTTGATTTGACAATTGACACTTCGTCTGTCATCGCTTGGCTTGAATTTTTGTGATTTGTCATAAGTTTGATAGTCAAAGTACAAAACTATACTGCCTATTTGTCGGACGCTGTTATTTATGTGAATATTTTATTTTATAGATTTCTTCGTATACTTTATTAAAATACAAAGGAATTAAATCGTCTTGGCTTGTGAACTTAGGTACACATTAAATCATTTTGGAAAATATATATTTCGGAAAATATACTCGTATATCCGATTGATATGTTATGTGGACAAGGATTTGTCATGTTCCCTTGTATAGACATTATTCATAACCAATACTTTTACACTCTTTAACGACAACAACACTCAACAAAAATAAAATACCTTTATAAAAAAAGTTACCTGCTGACCCTACAAAAATTTTAGGGCAAAAATTTATTTTACTGCTGTCATTAATGGCCATGATTAATAAACGATCTTCGTTTCTATCTAAAGATCGATCGTGAAAATAAATCAATGGGTTCAAGGTATTGCCGACACGCTCACATTTGATGTGTTCTGATTGGTCTATTTTCCGGATCGATTCTTAGATAGGGATTGGGATTGTTTATTAATTTTGTGTGTAAGACAGTTTCTATGTCATAGACAAGAGCTCCATTCTATCTTCGGCATAGGCGGCTGATGCCCACGGAAAGCCTTTGATCAAGTTCTTCATGCGTTTTTGTTCTAGTAATGTTACATATCGTTTCAATAATAATTACAATCTTTTATAATAATAATACGGGGTTGATACACGAATTCAAACAATATCATGTCTTAACGGAAGAGAACAAGAATATCATTGGAATGAGTTAGAATATATATTATATATTTTATATTTTAACTGGTTTCTCAAGACATTGGCAACGCCTAATTTGAGAACCCTTGCAATATTTTTTATGTATAATTAATATTTTCAAATAAAGATTTTTTCATTTCATTTCATTTTTCATATATTTTTTTTCTGGCAGGAGTACCTACATTGGAAAGTTTATATCATCAAATTGTCCGAAACACAGTGACTTAAGAAAAGGGCACTAAGATATTGGGTTTTAAAAATTCCAAACCTACTAATTAGTTATATTGGAATATTCCCATGATTTATAAGTTTTTTGATTAATAAGTTAATGTTTCCTGATATATTTTTTCAATCAGGGCTATACGTTGGTTATTGGTAAAGCATTCTATATGTTATTAATTGACGATTAAAGATCGTTTATGCCTGCTGGTATTTCATTACAAAACTGGTTTCTAAAAAGTTTTTTTAATATAATATATTTTAATTAGAAACTTTGATTTATTTGTTACATAATCTTTTTTTAATTGCAATCTCATTTTAATATCATATTTACTTACTTAATTTAAACCATAGTAATATGTATATACATGTATATTACATACAACTAATATTAATTAATTTTTAATATATTCAACAGCCGTACGCTTAATCTCGACCCCACAGAATTATTGATGATACTACCTTCTGTCCGCAAACTTCGTCTGCGTGAATAAATTTATTTGGTATTTCCTATCCCGTGCCGTCCCGTTATATCACACCCGTCCCGTCCCATCCCTTTGTGTATAAAAAAGTAACAAATATATTGGAATTCTTTCCACATCCCACAGGAACACTAATGTTTTCGGGATAGAAAGTAGCCTAATTGTTAATCCAGGTTGTCAGCTACCTCCATACCAAATTTCATTGAAATACGTTAAGCCGTTTCGGAGTTCATCGCGCACAACTAACCACACAGGCAAACAGACAAAAATTCTAAAAATCATTGTTTAAGGTTCTTTTACGTTACGTTAATAGAGACCCATTATATTAGTTTCCTTCATTTATCTTATGGATACAGTATTGTACACGGTACATACATCGATCGTGTACAAATTTATTATATGTATGGATTATGTATTAACCAATAGTATGTAATTTTAAAGAATAGGAGGTTTTACACTAGGTTGTGACTAGTGCATATCTCTAATATATGTTCTATTTTTATAATAATTGTTTGGCTTGCTTCATTATGATAGATATTTACATAAATACAAATACATGCACATTTATAAGTACATTGTCAGACGCACGTCTAACTACGTTACGATTGATTTCAAAAACTTAAGTAAATTTTTATAATAGCCAAATATTTATCAGCCTTCTATTTAAACTTGACAAATAATTTTCCATTCAAGTTCCACAATGGTCGAGGGTCGGAATAGCTGAGAAAAAGAAATACCTTGTTCATAATCCCATACAAAAGAAAAAAAAAGGTTTACTCACTCACACTAACGCAGAGTTGACGCACACGAATGTAATTTCCCCATACACGGACAGGTCGTACAGTGTAAACGGAGAGGTGCGGGCGGCGGCGAGAGGCGGGCGGCGAGCCCCGCGTTCATTCTCATCGGCATATGGCGGATGCAGTGGACGCCCTCCGTCAGTCGCGCATAGACAACTCACCGAGATCAGTGTGCTCGCGACACTAAGCACCATTTTGTGTGTATCTTTTCGAACGGGACATTGTGTGTTTGTGCTCCGTGATCCGACGTGAACCCACGACGCAGTAGTGTCAAACAAACATTCGCCGTTTCACTTTCGACATGCGAGCAGAGGGATCGATGCGATATCTCGGGCGCCCGTAGAAACCGTGCCTCCGTCATGAGCGAGTGATCGTCGACGTAAAAAAAAGCGAACACAGGAAACATGTCCGGGCGGCCCGCCGACGCGGATGCGAGCGAAGGGTTCCAGTTCGAAATTCGAATGCGGTCATGTCATCGCCTCTCGGATTTCTCATAAGTCACCGTCCAATGTCAAAATCGTGCACGTCCCGCGAGCGCCGACCCTCCGGATCGTGCGGAAAATGCAATCGTTGGTAGTTTGGTGGGCGGTGGTGTCGGCCGCTTGGGCGCTGGCGGGCGCCTGCTCGAGCTCCATTTCGAAGCGGCCCGCCCGGCCAGCGCGGCCGCAGCGGCCGCACCCGCAGCCGCAGCCGCAGCCGCGACTTAACGTCACCTTCCCCACGTACAAGTGCGAGCCGGACTACTCGGAGTACTACTGCCTGAACGGCGGAGTGTGTTTCACGGTGGTGATCTCTGACAGCCCGATCTACAACTGTGAGTGCCGCAGCGGGTTCGTCGGGCAGCGGTGCGAGTTCAAGGACCTGGACGACTCGTACGTGCTGACGAGCCGGCAGCTGATGATGGAGACGGCGTCGATCGCCGGCGGCGCCACGGTGGCCGTATTCCTCGCCATTCTAGTCTGCTTCGGCGCGTGGGTGCGGCTGCACCGGCGCGGCAAGGCGCCGCCGTCGGAGGAGCGCGGGCAGGTGCAGCTGGTGGCGGTGGTGGCGCCGGGCGGGCGCGTGGCGCTGCACCCTCGCGCCGCACCGCCCACGCCGGCCGCGCCGCCGCCGCCTCAGCCGCGCCACCAGCCGCCGCCGCCACACTAGCGGCCCGCGTTTCGTGTGTATATAGATAGATTACGTGTTAAGTTATGTGCTGAGAACGGAGAATGTAAGAAAATTTATGTGATAATTATTTTACAAGCTTATAATTTATTCGGAAGGAATTTCTTTTGTATATACCGTTGGATCCGTCCGGTCCACCTTGCGGATAAAATTTCAGTTTCCCTCCCTGTGTTCATTTGTGGATTGTATTCAGCATCCAGTCCAGTGTTTGTGGGACGTGTGAGAACTGCCACCCTGTACCTAATACTGCTCGCTTCAACTACACCTGTTATATGTTACGTTGTTGTTTGTGCTGTATCCACTGATACGGAGAGTGACCTGAGCCCACTGCTGACAAATTCTGTCCTTTACACATCTTATATGCCATCACATTAAGAGTAACATTAAGGAATAAGTTTTTGTTGGTCGGTGGGATGGTGTGTGCAGAGTTGCAGTGTTTGTAGTGCACTGTCACTCTGCACTCACTGAATGTTATTGTTTTTTAATGTAGTCACTGTGAGGAGGTGCTGGTGTGGCCTGCAGGAGGATTGTTCCCCCTGCAGGCCACACGGGCAGCTTTAGACGTGCAAGGCATTGTATTTGTATTTATTGATATTCCACAGTAGTGCACATGTACTGAGCGTTGTGGAGTGTATGTTGTGCGAGGCGGCGAGCAGTGCGTTGGTTCCTATTGCTGTACCGGGCCTAGGCCTGCACATTCCATCTCGCGGATAGGATAATTTTACTGGAGTCAGTATTATTTTGTAATACAAGTGTTAAGCCGGCAGCTTTATTATATTTTTAATTTATACCTGTTATCCCGGTGGGATAGTGCTGTATTGTATATGTTCAAAGTCTGAGCACGTGCCGTCGACGAGGAACGCTTCTTTTTGTAAATATAGCCCGTGTAGGTATTTATTAGATATTTATGTTGGTTTATTTATTGACTGCTTTATTTAGTTAATGTACGCGCGGACGGTCGCCGGGGCCGTCTCGACAAATTCGCCTCACTAAGCGGTTAACTGTTGTACTCTCATTCACCCTGCTAAGCATGGCCTCGCGTATTGTATATTCAATTGTAATCTCATTATGAATCTCCATTGTGTCTAGTTTATTGTAAAAATCGAAATATAACATTGGATGGTGTGTAAAGTTGTGCCCGTCGAGGTGAGCCGTCGTGTCCTGACGACTGGCCTGTGCCGTCACTATCCCCCTGTCTGCTGCACTGTTTCTGTTTCTGTCACTAATTTGTAATTGTTCATCTCATAATCGGTAAATTGTCAATTGTACACTTTGTTATTGTTGTTGAGAAACGTTATAGAAACTGTAAAATGGGCGGCAGACGGTACCAAAACCAAAATATATTGAGCTCTCTGTCTATAAATAGTGTTTCTGACGACGGCTCAAGCCTCGAGGGGGACGTAAAAAAATAGAAAAGTTAGATAGGCTGTGAAATCACAGAGTTTGCGGCGGGGGGTGGGCGACTGTGTGATGGTTAATTTTACCATAGACCCTGAGTGCGCTAGGTCGCAGTTTCATTAGTTGACGTATGAGTGTAGTCGCACAGGCGCCCGCACCCCCGGCGCCGCCGCGCCCCCGCGCACCCCGCGCACCCGCTCTCGTCAACTAGGAAATTTCGCCCCAGTCAGTCACACGAGTGCGGTGACTCGAGAGCGTCGATTCATATGAGATTGTTTATACGAACATTCCAAAGTATTTGTAATATATTACCTACATCGCTAATAATTTTGAAGTATCTGTTAAGACGCTACATTGTTAATTATACAGTTTTTGATCATTTGTTAAAAGAAAATTATACGAAACTAAATCCTTATACGTTTCTTTCATTGTTAGACCTGAAACCTGAATCCATCGTAAACAAAACATGTGTTGAGAGGAGAAGTGAGGGCGCGCCTCGGATCGCATCAGATCCATCGGCGCCGAGAGCCGACCGCACCTACGGCTAATTATTACAGTCTTGAACTAGTTTTGTGTAATATGTATCGAGTATCGAGTACGCGTTCAGTATTCATTATTCGGTAGGGTCGCGCTGGAGGTAGCGCTGCAGCGGCTTGGCGCGTGGTGGCCGCCGCCCGCCACTGCTCCTTGCGTAGCGTTGTGCAACGGTGGAGCTCACGTCACTTCGCAGTCCGCCCACCGCTGATCGCTTTTCATGCACTTGTGCAATCAAAATTAGTTCAACGGCAACGCATTCAAACGCTGTGAAATTGACTAATCGAGCGTCCATACGAAATGTGTACATTTGCTGCACGCCAACGAAAGCAACATTTTCACCGTTGTGGTAAAAAAGTAGGTTTTGTTTCATCACGTTTCGAAACGTCCGCAAGAAAGAATACGTGATCCGATCCGTGCGCCATAAAAGAGCTTTGTTAAGGCAAAGCGCGAGCGGTGAGACGGCGGTCCATTGAGCGGCGAGCCCGCGAGCGCGTCTGGGAGCATCATTTTTATGAATAGCCGAGCGGGACCGGTCCGCCACCGGCGTCGCACTGCATAGAGTTCATTGAATGAGTACCCGTTCGTTTGTTGACATTCCCCGAAAACCTGCCCCGGCCCGGAATAGCCGCGTATCACGAGCTCCCGAAGGATGGACAACGACCGAAATAGACGCCGCTCCCATCTACATTATATGCCGTTTTCGGCGTTCAGTACTCTACGATTTGACTATTTTTTGTGCAGGAAGCAGATGTATTGACGACGGTTCTTTGAAAATGTGACATTTTGTGTGGAAACACCGCTTTAGGAAATATTTGATGTTTTATTGTAAACGTTGAGAGAATTATATCATTTATAAATTTAAACCAGAATTTACTTTGAAGCTGATACCCCTGAACGGGCATAAATGTTATAGTTTTTTAAAAGCTCACAAACTAACGGGAAATTACTTTTAGGACTACGCAAAAATACACTTTATTACAATTAATTTTAGCCGTTATTAGAATTGTATCGTCGAGAAACTCATTTACAAATACGATTGATGACTCCAGACATAATGAGAGACAGCGCACACATAAAAATGATAACTCATGCGAGTACATAACGAAATCGAACGAAAGCAGATATGGAACAAAGCTAGACGGCGGACGTCAGCAAAACACTGTGAATGAAAACAACTCAAGGCGAAGCGAGACAATCGTCGAGCACATCCACTAGCCTCCGCGCAGTCGCTGCCAGCGATCGTTGAGCCCCCGACCCTCTCCGGGGCAGAGGCGCAGCAGAGCGGCGCGGGGGCTCCAGGCCGGCCGAGGAGCTCTCGCGGCTGGCTCCTTTAGAGACGTTGCGTCGCTCAGCCCACGCCCGTTTCTTTTATGGCCGTCGGGCCGGTGGCCATTGCGTCCAATTAACATGCCTACGTGCTCCGGCCCACTTGTCATTACCTTGCCTCGCGAAAATCTTCCTGCGACATGTATGGCACCGTGAGTCCGAGATCATCGCCTCTCGGCCACTTTAAATGGCATTTTTTTTTCTAAAACTTTTTGATATGTCCGTCGTGTGTGATTTTTTTCTGGATAAATTAGTTTAGAAGCCTTATCGTGTTCATCGGAGACGTTATAGGTACTTCACGTGTGGATATAAAGATTTGCAGACACGGCTCCTAACTTTTCGTAGCTGAGTTAGTATATTAACTAAATTTAAAGTTACCGCTTTTGTCAGAACAATTAGGCTACAGTCTACTAGTCGAGTGCAATCTAGATGCTTCATATAAGACTCAGTTTGCCTTATAACCATTTGTTACGCCAATTTTCAAAAATAGGTATGTTTTCGATAAACAATATTAAATCTTAAAAGTTTATATGTTTATAGTAGGATCGTTCGCTTTTTGATATTACAATAATTGTAACAAAATGTAATGAAGCATATGTATGCTTTAATAATATCGTTTAACAACTATACATTACATCTGCTGCACTAGTTACGGCATCGTTGGGGCAATATTTCTAATACCAGAAATTAATCGTGTTATTAGTCAAAATTGTACCTGGGAATGTGTATCGTTTGGTCCTGGATTCCATTTTCAGGACCTTCAATTCTGGATATTTTTTCAATTTCCTCGAAACTGATTTTCCCTTGGACATACTGATGAAAATCAGTATAATTTTTAAAAAGGAAATATAGATAAATGTGAATGCACTCTTATCTAATCGGAGGCACTCCAGTATCAAAACGATCATTTTATTATCTATTAATTACCTATGTGATATATCTAGACATTGTTGAAACAAAATCAATAAATCAAAAATGTAGATAATAAGTTTGACGAAGGTTTGACGCAAATCTGTCAGAATCGTCAAACTTTAAAAGAAACACTCGTCTGAAAGGGTTAATATATTCGTTAAAAATCCGTTAATTGTCGATAATAAAATGCATATTGGTTACGGATTATGTAACTTGGTCCGTTCCGTAGGCAGTAAAGTTGCCATTATGCAAATATTAAGACAATATAATTAACATTTGGATAGCGATGTATGAATAATTAATTGATATTATAAATGTGGAAATGGGCGTAATATTTATTTATAAGTTGCATTGACATGGCATACGTTGTTTATAGTTATATGATTATGATATGGTGGGCGACTCTAATACTTCGGTGATATGCGTTCGTTGGGAAGTTGAAGAAGGGTTGAAATTGGAAATGAGTGAAAGAACGTTAAAAACCGTGTCTCTCTTGCTGGTGTTATCATTATCAGTATAAGATAACCAGCCACAACTGAAGTATAATAGGAAGATCCTTCATAACTTCTAATGCGTAATGGCATATCCTCGTATATATACGAATAAGATAAATATACCAATGAAAGTATAACTCGTGTTGATAACACTAACACCGTGCCCTGAATTAAACAAATGCAATCGAAGAGGTCTAACAACATTATCTCCGGCCCATTACCTCCTTACACAAAATTGACATCATCTGCCAAATTATTTTTTTAAATATTGAAGATCAAGGCAACTGTGGCCGACTGCCACTGGGCACTCGTCATGTTGGAAGCCCATCTTCCAGTTGAGCGACTCTTCCTGCGCCAGATGGTGGCACGTGCGCGGCAGCGTGCGCGCGGCAAAAACTCGTGCGCACCATGTTGACATAGAATAAATTATTACAGATGCAATATTTTATAGTATGTTCGAAGCAATTAAATTACTAAAACAAATTTGGAAAATGTACGGCGTGAACCCTCCTTCCATGCCTCTGTTTTAACTTAAACCGAAACATAGACACAGAGTTTAGTACTTGGTAGTTGCTATGCATATTATACCTCCGACATTGTGAAAGTCCATGACCTGCAGTGACCATTCCCATTTGCTGGGTCAGTGGCACGACTGCCTATTATTGTAAAAAAATAAATGTGAGCCCCGAAATATTGATCTGCCGCTATTTACGTCTGTAATACTAACAGACCAGGATAAATTTTCGTTCTGACTACGCTGAGTAAATTAAAATATGCCTTCGTCGCTTCTCATACATATTACTAGTACGTATAAGTACTTAGCACCAATACCGCAGCGCAACTTGGGGGGTGAGTTTGAAAAAACGTTTTGGAAACGCACGTGTCACCTGCCACTCATCGCGGCATTGTTCCATCGAGCATCATTAAACACGCGTTATCGACATCTTGATTGGCAGAACGATATCGGTGCTTGTGCCTCGTTATTGATTTTTTTTAAGTTTAGTAGGGGCTGTATAGTTTAATTCTCTAGCCCCTTTTACTTAGGAAAAATATTATAAATACCCATTAAACATAGTAGATCATTGAATAAAACATTGCTATGTACAAGAACCTTTAATAGTCCAATTAGGTATATACGTGCGCGGTGGCCTGTTGGTAAACGGACCAGACGCGGCTGCCAACATGCTGCCAAAATGTTCACGGTGGTCGCAAATCGTCAAATCCCAGGGCACACTTTTCTTAGTCATGTGTGTATTGAAAGTCAATCACCACGCACTATAACGGTGAAGGAAAACATCGCGAGGAACCCTGCATACCATTGCGATTTAAAAGAATTTGTATGGTATGTACTCGTAAAGTCCGCCAACCTGCACTGGGACTATATGGTCTAACCCTTCCCAATGGTACTCTCGATTGGACAGGAGGCTCGTGCCCTGCAGTGGGACGTGAATGGGCTGATACAGTACGCATATACAAGTCACTTCACTGGATTTGTCTTGGAACAATGCGAATTTCGGACTCGTCTGGAAGGGTGGTGTCACGCTGATCCACTTTAGGAACTGAGTAGACAGGTACATATGTTTATTGTTTACCGAAAGTTCGAAAGCGCAGGCAAAATTATTGTCAGCTTAATGATACCTAACTGCTAATCGCATGTATAATCGAAAACTACGCCAAGTATCGTTCAATTTATAATTGAAACAAAAGTTAAAAAAAGTATGTTCACACTTTAATGACGTAATTAGTTTCATAAACGCACATGGCGTTCTGCGCTCGTGACCTGCTAAGTGTTGTACCTATTAGGAAATCAGGAAGAGGGTCAAACCATTGTATGTAATTTTGTAATCAATATCTTTGAATATTTATTTGATCTGCAACAGAAAAAAGTAGGTAATATTACACTGAAAAAAGGAAAAAAAACTTTTAACTCAACCCTCCAATTATTATTTTAGTGCCCAAATCATTAATTGGAAAAGAGGACAACGTTATGTATTGCCTAATCATTCATCACAATGCTTGCCATTCGGCCTCATTATGACGAACAGTTGTCGAATCATTGTATGTTGATGTTCAGGCCTGTTATCGCCTGTATTGCATCGGCTACCTCGTGTAAAAGACTCAGGCATACGTACTGTATGGCATTCGTGAACGGATATCTTCCGCACCCCGTTACGGTGGTTTTTGGAAATCGCGAAACTAACAGCTGATACTCGAATGATGATATTATAAGCGGTTCAACAATCGTTACACCTCGTCCTCATTTTTCTCTCTGTATTTCAATAAATATAGACTTACAAATATGGCTTATAGAATTTACTTATTTTTCTTAGGTATCGATCAGGCTTTTGCTCCTCAGACGTATGAAATGAAACAAATTTGCTTTGCCTTTTCCAACAGAGCTCTTTAATTTGAATATAAAACATTTTATAAACGAAAACAATTTCTCTAGCAGGAGCATGCACGGCGCGGTTAGCTAACGTCGTGGGAAGAGAGGCTATTGTTCTGCCGACCCCGTACCGGAAGGCGCACGCGACATGACGTCTCATTATATTGCTCGTCATTTAACCATTGCCACTGGATCCACCTCAAGTGCTTCCACTACCTTGACTTGGTTGTCCAACTTTCATCACTCATATTACAACGGAATATAAACAACTAGCCGGGACACCCCTGCCCTCATACGCAGAGGTTCACACGTCTAGAGATCTCGTGGTATTGTAGGTCGCCGGCTTGTAGACAATCATATCTTTCATATTCCATTGAGTACGAGAGATACGTGAAAGGAGAAGGAGCTATTTAATAATAAATGAATACAGCAGTCACATACATAGTACCGATCCCACACTAAGATCTAGTCTTGTGTCGTGGGTATCAGGAAGTACGAGAGACGTTTCGGTCTCACAGACCCGAAATGAATACTTGTGGTTCATACAAGTATTTGTCTCGGTGCGGGGATCGAACGCGCGGCCTCTCGTTTCACAGCCGGCGTCTAATCAACTGCGCCACCGAGGCTTTCTAGTGCAGTAGTCTCACTGGGTGAATAAAATATAAGAAACTAGTTTCGTATTATCCGTTTCTGCTTCATGTATGTATTGAAGAGTGGTCAAGTTGGGCCCTACCACTATAACAAAAAAAAATATATTTAAAGATCTAAGAGATGAGCAGTGTTTTCATGTTACGGATTTAAGTTAGTATTGTCAGTAAATAAGTAGATATTAGGCAAAAGCAAATGCATCTTTGACCGTGAAACTTGATTAGTCCAAACTTCAATATTATTCATCCATGAACAGTTTACAAATCATTAATGTTGAATCTTGACAGTATAGTTTCCGTATAAGATCTTACCACCTGGTCACTACACGAATTACCTACCAAAAAAGGTCACATTCGAACCATGAACCCTCGAATAGAAACATCGATTGGCCAAATTGTACTCACGTTAGATGACAATAGAAAATGGATTTAAACAAATAACTACGATTGTAAACATCGGTGTTTGTAGTTTGCATTTATGTATTGTTTGGCGCGGGTCATCTATTGTCTTGAAATAATCATAATTAACAACATCTCTTTTAATAATGAATTTCATCTTGAATAGCGTAACTCTCAACTATCGGTTACCTTCCTTTGTTATATTTCATGTCTTTTTTATATGAGTGATCATGGCTGGCAGTGATTTCATCAGATCAGAAGACTCAGAAGTAACCTAAATGAAGCAGGTATTTCCAATGAATCATTTCGTCTCCAATAGTTTCTCAGCCAGACTTATAAGAACAAAAAAATGTTCAATTACTTGATAAACGTTACCAAATAATTCAATTTCCTCAGTAGATTTGTCCGTCCCGATAAAAATGTCTATGACCACGTCGGCAGTATATGTAATGCGTATATTATGCTAAGTGCCGCCAACATATTTGCCAAATGTGGACGAATGTGTTCCGTCGCGGCGGTGGGGTCAGGCAGTCTGCGCAACTCTGCACTCACACATTTAGATCATGTTACTGCCCGTGTTTTAGATGCACTTCTCGGCTACAATTTAGTGTATAATTTAGTGCAAAAGATTAAATGTGTGAAGGTTAGGCTTATTTATTTATTTAATTCCTTTTTGCAATATAAAGGAACTATTGAATTAAAGAAATGACAAAATAATAATAGTATAAGGGGCGGCCTCATCGCACTTGGCAATTTCGTCCTTTGGATGGATATTGATGGGCTTCTATATCTATCTATCTATATCAGCCCATACACGTCCCACTGCAGCGCACGGGCCTACTCTACAATCGAGAGAATCGATTGAGAGTGGTTAGGCCATATAGTCCACCACGCTGGCCTAGTGCGGGTTGGGGGACTTACATACCGTAGAAATTCTTTAAAATCGCTACGGTATGCAGGTTTCCTCACGATGTTTTCCTTCACCGTTAAAGTGCGTGGTGATTGACTATCAATACACACATAACTCCGAAAAGTCAGAGGTGTGCCCTGGGATTTGAACCCGCGACCACCGTGAACATGTAGGCAGCCGCGTCTGGTCCGTTTACCAACAGGCCACCACGCACTCCATTGATGGGCTTATTGAGAGATAATGGTAAAATCCATATTGAACTTCAGTGAAAATTCATCTATTACGATTGTCCTATTTATCCATATTCGTATTCCCCTGAGAAGAACCAGTTTATCTGAGGGTGAAGATCTCTTTATAGCGACAAGTGTCTAGCATTTTGGTTTAAGCCTCTATATATCGTGCAGGTCGGCATGATTATGTCAACCTATGGAACATCTCAATCTCTATACCCATAGCTGTATTAAGACAGTAAATTTACCAGGTATTACAGTCACCTGTCCGCCATTAAATAAAGCATTAGCACCGCTAGCTGAATCAACACCGGCGAATAGGCCACGTGAAGACGCCACAATCCTTATTATAGAGATTTAGAACAGTCTGAAAGAGGTTGTCTATATTTGATGAGCAAACACAATTCCATTAGTACGCACTAGGCCACCCTAACGGATTTAATATCGCAGACATTAGACGTGGGTAGTCGGTCTAGCCCGGTGTTTATAACCATGCGTAATGTAGAACGTTTTTTGTCGTTTACTGATGATTTAACCGGTAATTTTTTACTTATTATTTGCAGAAATCGTTAATTGTAGAGTACAATTTTCCTCAATGATGTAAGCTAATCAAGTTTTCGATGATCTGGATCGTCATAAGTAATAAATAAAGTAATCTCAGTTATTATTTTAATTTAATAAGTGTTTGTCTTGATTCTGTCGTCGGAGAATCTTTACACGTGGTTAATTTTATGACATAAGTTCACACTAGGTACACATGCTTACAGACACAGATTACAGACTTGTTTATCTACGATTTATAGTGTGGGTTACTATACTATAGTTCTATAATATATCTAATAACTTTTAGGTTTTACTGAGGAGGAAACTCCCGTGCACTTAACGTTTTAGATTTCACTTGCACCTAAGTATACGAAGGACAGGTGGATAGGTATAGTATAGATGGTAGAGGTCTAGATATCATTGTAATAAATATTTATATAAGTAATAGTAAGTTTAAAATTGATGTAAGTACTATATTTCTTCTGGAACATAGGTATGTTCCGAGGGCTCCTAGAGAGGAGGAAGGATGAAGGTTTCTAAGCTTCATTTAAATTAGATGCCTATAAGGTTCTACAGTTACTTCTATTCGTTCCTAAGGAGTGAATGTCTGCAGGATTGTGCAGTCACTTTTAAGCTTGATTAGAGACTTTTTAAGATGCCTGCAAGACTGTGCGGTAACTTATTTACTAAAAGGTTTATGTGACCAAAGGAAGAGTGGTTACACGCAAGATTCGTCAATGACTACTAGGCTTGACCAAGGACTTTTGTGTTCCAATATAATTATATTGTGACTTCAACGCTTCTTTAAAGACTCTGTGTAACATCTACGAGACTGTGCCGTGATTTCAAGATTCATTGCGCACTTTGATGTGTCTGCCGATTATAAGATGGTTACCAAGGAGTGATCTCCCTGTAGGCCAGTACAGTGGCCGCTAAGATGCTAAGGTGCTAAGGCATCAGAGCCGGCGCGTGTACGGCGTGGGAGCGGGCCCAACTTGGCGCGATGTCGTCACTCGCCTTACATGCCACACCGGGCCCCGATGACGTCGGTGCCGTACACAAACACGATATATCTCGCAAACTCAATGCAACACTCAACTTCCAGTAATGATAGACTAGCTCAGTTTCCACTGCTTGACGTTGAATGAGATGTAGACTAAGGAACACTCGATACTCTAGTATGACCCTAGAACAAAAAAAAATAAGATGGTGTTGCTATGTTTGTGGTGTCGTTTCATCGTCACAGCTAGTACTTGTTCCGAAGCTATGGTAATCTTCATTAATGATAGCGTAAAAGTTATTTGAATAAATATTATTCGTATTTTGATTTATTACTTGTAGGACAAGGGGCGAGTCCTTGTCGGAAAAGTGGGTTCTATGATTTTCATATGTTAATCTGAATGATTTCCCCAACAATATAGTGTATTCTTTGCATGGACTGTACTAAATCTTTTATGTCACAGGTAAAAACTCAGTTTTTCTTTTATTTTAGGTATCACCGTCGCTTTATGGTGGGTAATAAAATAAATATGGCGAATTATAGACAGTGTAATTGGGCAGCATTATTTGGACATCGACTGTATCGTAGTGCTTAGATTTCATTAAACCTAGCATTGTTTCTAGATGTAGGATGCAGGCTAGACATTGTGACGTATGCAGAACAGAGTATGGAGTCTGATATTTTTTACTAATGTGTACTATAATAATGAGGATATTTTGTCATTAGTACCGTTAATAAGGTAAAATAAATATACTATAATTCACTCTTTAATTTAAATTTAAAATAAATATAATATTTTTAGGTTTAATACAATATTAATAGATCATAATCATAATGATAGTCTAGCCACAATATCTTTAATATCACTCATATTTTTTTCTGATAACAAACAATATTAGCGCGAGCAAACGAAAGGAAACATCTGAAGTCCAGCAATCTAAAGAGTATCCTTTGTCGGCATTATGTAATCATTCACAATTAAGGACATTAAAGAATTTGGTTAATATAACATCGTTTGCCCAATTCGTGCCAAAAAACCAGTTGGAGTGATTCACTAGCGCGGCGTGTAGGTAAAGCGTCTGCATCCTGCTTAGTACAATTGTCGCTAATGACGCCGCTTCCCGACTGTCAACGTGACGGATCACTCGCTTTGCGCCGCGCCGACCATCTCACACCACCCTAGATTATAGCTCCTGCTCATATCTCCTATTATCCTGGTTAAAGAGTCTACCTTTCTGTATCTCCAATACTCCTGGTGTGGGAGACTTAGTTTAAGATTAACTTTCGCATCTTCCTTGACCACAGCCAGAGATTTTCATGCTCGCACGACGGGTAAAATACAGTGTATAGTCGTTCAGATAGAGTCTCCATCGGAGGTGGCTCTTTACCGGGGTGGTACGACTGTCTCACATCAATTCCAATTAAAGCGATGGCTTTGGTGTCATGTTTCTTTCGCTAAGTGATATTGCTGGAAGCCCAAGCCACCTCTTTCCTCCTCTCGTCCTATTTTCTTTTGTTTCCCCTCCTATTTTAAGAGGCCGGCAACACATCTAAGGTCTAAGATAAGGTCCATAAGAGACGTTAGCTTGTTCTATGCAAAAATATCTGAAACTGCCCTCAACAAATACTACTTTAGTTTTTACAAGACAAATCCAATCAACTTAGAAAATGCGAATCAATGTAAAAAATGGCAATCAATGTAGAAGATGTTAATTGTTGCGTTTGATTTGGCAACACGTTGCAGATGACTTCATAGTAGCTCGGCGCGAAGGAAGCGAGTGGGCGCGCTCAGTTCCCAGTCGAGTCCGGGATTCTGCATCCCGGACATCCCGCGCTTATTGGTCTGTATGTTTAGAACCAAGGACGGTACTTGATATAATAGATACCTTGCTAAATGAAATGAAACACTCAAAAGGTATTTAAATTGAAATACGCGGAGTAAATCGTAGAGAAACAAGTACAGTATTAAGAAAGTTAACTGTCTTTTTATGGCGTTTATTGGTAAGGTTGGAAAGGAGCAGTACACGCAGATGTTGGCTAATGTGACGTAATAATTGAACTATTTTCGAATGATTTCAGAAAGTGCCATATAGTGCACTCCTGGACTAAGGATTTGAAGCGTTTTGCTCGAAAGGTTTTAACGTATTTTAACCACCAAACTTTCCCATGATGGATACGAACTAACTTAAGCCCGGTGGTATCACAAAATTGATCTTCACTTTACCGTAAACCTCATAAAGATAAGTGTAATAATGTTACATTTTATCACGCAATACTTTTAGTGTTTCAATACACCTGTCTTGCAAAATCAATAAAAGGCTTTGGAACGTCCATATAGTGCCTTAAAAATCCACGGCTATGGAATTCGGCAATGACGTCACCGCGTGCGACCGTCACCGCCGCCCACCTTATCACTATGTGTCACTTTTCCGGAAATATCAAGCAGGAAAATTGGCTAGACTGCATTTCTATATAAGGATAAAAATGTGATATAGAAATAGTGGAGTTTCACTATTCATTTCCATCGATATTGCGCATATGTACGAGTAACATTTGTTTTTGGGTGAGACGGGGCTCCTGGAGTAAGGAGAGATTAGGTATTGTAGTCCATTCCTAATTACAAGAAGATGACAAGTCGACGAAAGAAGTCGAAATATAAAGACGATAAAGTAAAGCTTTACCATTGGAACTCACTAACAGGCA